>OY754332.1:31294382-32791382 GCA_963573305.1 Pyrrhosoma nymphula
GGTACATGAGATACCCGCCGTGGTCGATACCCAGACCGGATTGTCTGATGCAACTGCTCCGCTACCGTAAGTCCTCCACTACGCCCTTAGAATATCATAATCTTTTCGAATAAATCCTGAGGAAATATCCCGACTTCACCCCAGTGTATACGGATAGATCGAAGTCTGATGCGTCTTGTGGGTGCGCAGTGGTATCAACATACCATGGAGAGCTTAAGGTGAAACTAAGCACAATTTGCTCGATCTTCACGGTAGAACTGTATGCAATAAAATTAGCTCTATCCAGTATTAAGTGCATTAATGCCTCTTTTCTTATTTGTACTGATTCCGCGAGCGCTCTAATGTCCATCCAAAATTTCTCTCCTAATAATCCTCTCGTCCAGGATATCCAGATTTCTCTTTTATCCCTTTGGAAAAAAGGAGTCAAAGTACTTTTCGCGTGGATTCCTGGAAATATGGGCATAAGTGGGAATGAAAGGGCAGATTTTTCTGCCAAAGATGCCGTGACTAACCCCGACACACCATCATCTTTGGTGCCGGCATATGATCTCAGGGCTGCGCTGTGGATTTTAACCTTAAATAAGTGGAAAGATCAGTGGACCAACGTAACTAACAATAAACTGCGTACAATCAAACCCGTAGTATCAGTGTGGCCCACGTCAGCCAGAAAAACCGGGCGGAGGAGGTCGCAATTACCCGGTTAAGGATAGGGCACTGTGCCCTAACGCACTCCTACCTCTTTACCGAGGAAAAAATCACCCCTCGTTGTGAAAATTGCGATTGTTCCCTCAGCGTGAAACACATCCTGACTGACTGTGATGACTATTGGGCGGTACGCAATATCTTTAATATTTCAGAAGATATTAATCAAATACTTGATACTCCAGTGCACATCGATATCTTAATAAAATATTTACACTTTTCTGGAATTTTTAGAAAAATTTGACGTTGTTATTAATATCTCTGTTTTATACACATATTTTAATTAAAAAAACCCGTCATTGATTATCATAATAATTGGTAAGTCTAAAATAATTAACTTTGACAAAATTTGAACAGTATGAGGTGCAAAATGACCTTTGCAGTCGATGCACCCTATTAAACCAATACTACTACCTCGACTAACCCCTTCCTGCCTCCTCCCCCCCCTACCTGCTCCACAGCAGCGTTGCCGACTCGGTCTCCTAGAACGACACGCAGCGCCTATGGAAGACCCTGCGGAGAAAGGGCGAACTTCTTGGTCTCCCATGGACCGCCAGGGTGGCGTTTATTTAGTTTTGCACGTCCAATAATCAAAGACATTATTAGGAAAACGCTTTTAATGGAACTTGAAATTTATGCGAGAACTGAATTACAAAGAATCAATCTTTGCCTGTCTGTTTAAATTTTTCCGATATTCGTCACCAAACGGGAGTAAAATAGCAACGCGCCAACCCTTATTTGCAGAGCTTTTGCGAAAAATGTGGGAGGAATATCCTTTTGTTGTCAAAGGCAATAAATAATAAAAAGAACCTTTTTTCATAAGTTGAAGACCAACTTCGATTATCTTATGAGGTTGACGAGAAAATCTCTTCCAAATATGGTCCATATACTGACCGGCGAAGCAGAGGGTGGAGGCCCCTTAAGCGTTGTTCCTCCAACTGTGTTTGACATTTTTAAATTAATTATTTTATTTATTTATTTGTGAAATTTTATAATATTAATGGCTTTTATATTACAGTTGAACTGTAATGGATTTTATCGGCACAAGGAGGAGCTGGACATTTTAATCCGAGATTTTAACCCTTCTTTTATATGTCTCCAGGAGACGCATCTTAAGGTGAGGGACAGTGGAATTTTAAGGGGATAAAAGGTCGAAATACTAGATGACCTTACTGGCCATAGAGCCCATGGCGGGGTGGCGATTGCTGTTAGGGAGGCCCTTTACACCTCTCGAGTACGGATTGACACCCCGTTTCAGGCTGTGGCCATAACCTTGTTTACCCCGCAAAATATAACGTTATGCAACGTTTATATGCCGGAGGGTGCACCGGTAACTCGTTACAACCTAGAGAGACTTGTCCAGCAGTTGCCGAGGCCATTTGTATTATTGGGCGATTTTAACGCCCATGACCCCTTGAGGGGAAGCTCAAGAGGCCAAAGCACAAGATGGGGACCGATTTTAGCCAGTTTCATCCTCTATTTTAACCTTTTATTACTTAACAACGGTGAGAAAACCCGTTTTAATATTTTTAATGGAGAATACTCCTGTATAGACTTAGCGAGCAGTCTTTTTAACAAGTTTAATCTGTCCGTGCACACAGATCTCTGTAGGAGTGATCACTTCCCCATTTTTATAAATTGTGAACGAAGTTTTAACACTGATTTAATCCGACCGGGCAATTGGATTGTCCGTAAAGCGGATTGGCAGAATTTTAGAGACGCTTTTAATTTTAAAAACAATTGTAATTGTGATTCCACACACAATGGAGGTTTTAACAAGGTGCTTGATCGAAGGAGCGAATTGCAGCGTCCCACGGTCATCGGGTAACGTTCCACGACCAGCAGTTCCTTGGTGGAACAAGGGATGCGCCGAGGCAATTCGTCTTTGAAAACGTGCCCTGCGCGTCTTTAAAAAAAATACCCAACCATGCGCGGCATATCGGCATGCGCATGCGCGGTGTTCTCGTCCCACCATGGAGTCATCGGGGTGAAGCTAAGCCCGCTGTGCAGTATCTACACGGCGGAGCTTTTCGCCATAAATATGGCTCTTGGTGGTATTAGGGGCAATTGCGGCGCATATATGGTCTGCAGTGACTCTATTGGTGCGCTGCAGGCCATTTCCGGTTATTCCCCGGTGCACCCACTTGTCCAGGAGATTCAGAATCATCTTTTATCCCTTTCTAAGAAGGAATCGCTATCCGTTTTCTGTGGGTACCTGGACACGTGGGAATTGCCGGTAACGAGATGGCCGACTCGGCAGCGAAGAAGACTCTTCAAGAGGAACACATTTCGTCAGTATTGGTACCGTATGAAGACTTAAAGGCTACGTTGAGAAACTTAGCCTTTGGATAGTGGAAGGAAACCTGGCATTCCTGACAGAAAATAAGTTGCGCACCATAAAGCCGGTTGTATCAGTGTGGCCCACATCAGTCGGGAGGACTCGCAGGGAAGAGGTCGCAATCACACGGTTGAGGATAGGGCACTGTACCCTCACTCACTCTTACCTCTTCACTGAAGAGAAGATCCCGCCCTACTGTGAGGATTGCGACTCTCCCATTACTGTGAGACACCTTCCGACGGTGTGTGATAAGTACCGTGCTCTGCGCATCCGGCTGAACATCAGGGGAGACCTAGGACACGTCCTAGGAGACGATCATGATTGTGTCTGTCGGATAATGTTATTTTTAAAAGTCTGGGCTTTCTAACTGTTTGTGACCAACCATTATTTGGCGTTTATCTCACGCCCATTTTAATGTGAGTTGTGTTGCTTTTATTTGTCTATTTAATTAATTATTTATTTTAAATAACTTGACATGGTGATGATAGGTTGACGTGGTGCGAATGAACTTAGTCGTCTAAGCACCCTAATCACCCTAATAGTACTACTACAAAGTTTATTAACATGAATCCTGCCACTCCTAAATTCTCGGACCTAATAAAAATGTATGAAATAGACAACCCTGCCTGTAGTACCTAGCTGCTATTCTCTTTCATACAACCTTGCACAAAGGCTTAATGAACAGTCCCACAAACAATTTCTTCTCACAATATGGTATGAAGAACTCAAAATTGGTATGCAAAATTTTGTACCCGAAAGTACCTCTAAAAAAGGGAAGTTTAGTTTTTTGCGATGTGAAAAGTATCCTCTGGCGTGCCTATTCCCAAAGCTTATCGATTGTTTGAAGAAAGAACTTCTAAAATCTAACATGTGTTAATGCAACATTTAATTTGGGCTAATGCATGCACATTCATGGGAGTTCCAAAAATTGAGAATTGCATAGAAAGCACTTCTGTTAATGGACCATGTGAGCAGAGCACAATGACACTTTTGGAAGACACTTGAGTAGAGCCATTGCAGAAATGTTGACTTACGTTTCCTACTGGACGTGCTTGGAGCAGGAGAAGAGCTTCTACTGCTTGATGCCTCCTGCTCCGTATTACAAGACTCCAGGGAGAGGCTAGGAGCAACCCACGGCTGATTCCGAAATAGGCCATCTAGCAGCTGAAAGGACAACGCCCACCAGTAAGACAAAATTTGAAAACAAGTTAATGCTAATTAAGGCTAATGAAACCTTCAGTGATCACTTATGAAGTGTGATAAACAACAGGTTGATATCTCGAAGTATGGCCACTGCCTCCTTGAATTGCCTTTTTTCCTGTTGTGGTCTTTCATGGCCTTTTAGGTTTTTTTTCAGGCCAGTCATCTTACTTTTACCCTGAGGACCAGTGACCTCTATGCCACTGGCCCTCAGGGTATTAGCAAACATCTCCCACCCCTTCTTTCCTGAAATTCTCCCTCCACTCATATTTGGCTCCTGCTCCCGGAAGAATTCAACTAAAAGTAAAATTGCCGGATGGTTCCAGCGAAATTTGTCTGCAAAGGAATTAAAATAAACTGTACTATCTCCGTAAATGTAGGTCTGATTCTTTACTTGAGCTTTTCTGTACTTGTAATGAACAAATTGAGGGAAATTCAGTATCATTGCAATACATGGCCAAATTTACCTATCCATACAAATTAAATGAAACTGATGCTCTAATAGGAAAGATGCAATAAGAAATTCCATCCCACCAAGGGAAAGGGGCCTTTATTCACGGAACTATGCAATGGTGCACTGAGAAAAGAACACAATACTCTCACCCCTTTGATTACATTTTCAAAGAAGGTCATTAAAAATATCTTGACTTGGGTAGAATTGCCATGGGGGAAAGCACACGTGCAATACTTAATGAACACACAGTCACACCAAGCCAATGAAGCAAACTCAAAAGCAATGACACTATCAAGTCACGCGAGAACAATATACACAGTTCATTCACTATTCCTCCTGTACTTGGACGACTTACCTTCATCGCCCAACACTGCAGGGTTGCTGCACTCTCCGCCTGTGAAGTAAACATCCCGAATGATAATCACCAGTCTCATACTACTAGTCATTCTCAATAAGCTAGTAGTCGCAGGAAAAAAACACTTCCAAATATGGAGGATGAAACAGAAGCCCAAGCCTCAATGAAGAAATTAAATTTTACTTTACAGTAAGATTAGGGTGCAATTGACTTATTAATAACAATATTGTGGGATGTCTTACTGCATCCCACAATACTGACTAACTGGATGGCTGACTAACAAAATCTACAACTCCTGGCGATGAACGACCACCGCGAATACTGCCTACACCAATGCGGTATTTAATAGCGCGGAAATAGATGGAATTTCAATAGAAATGTAGGGCCTCATTTGCGTTAACTATGAAACCAAATGACCCATCGCTAAACAACGCAGGCTGGTAATTAATAGGCTGCATAGGAATAGAATATATATAGTAATCACAGAAAAACACAAGACCCATTTCCTTACCGTCTACGACGTCAACTGGCTGCTCTTGCAGCCCACGTGGTGCATTTTCGGGGGCTAACTCTGGAATAAAAAAACATATACATAAGGAAAATACGTATATTGTGAGGAAGAATTTGATTAAATCTTTCCCGTGACACCTTGCAAAATACCTTGTGCCTTCATTAACTGCAAGAGGTTGGTGGCGAACACTATGTCTGAAATAAGCAAAATTTGAATAATCAATTACGTAGTTCAGTAATATATAAATTATGAACGAATTATTTTTTTTAATAATCACATTAATCCTACCTTCGTGGGCTTTTGTGGCCACATCAGAGGTCACAGTCCATGAATATAATTTGCCGGTGGCCTGGTCTATTAGCTGTAGCTCCTCCATTGCTAGGTTGATGCCTCTTCAAACTTCCGCCAAGAAATTGTTCGCTCCAAGAAACCCATGCTTTTCACGAGAGCGTCTGGAGCAAGGCGGGAAGCGGAGATATGACGTATTTCGTGACGTCATGACCACTGCCGTAGCGCTCCGGAGTGAATAACGGACCCCTCGGAAGCTCGCTTCAGACGCTCCGGAGCATTTGTAGCGTTTATTGGACCGCACCCCGAAAAGCCAGCCTAGGGAGACCCTTTCAAATTTAGCGGAAGTCAAACTCACTATCTCTCTGCGACACCCTGTCGTCTCTCTTCCCATTAATAACTGATACTCGCAACTGCCCTGCGGTCCTGTTCTCAATGCGAACTTCTCAGGGCACGCATACAGGGGACCCTCTCTACAGTCATCCATTTCTCCTTCCTTAAGCACTACATTGTTTCCCACTTTCCACATACTAAACACACGAAGGTATGGGAACCACACCGGCACTGACCGAATGTTATAGCTCTGAAATACGCTATCCTCGCTTCCTAAAGGTATTTCAACTATGAGCCGTAATTTATCACCAACATTGGCAGCGGATGCCTTCGCGGCGTCGTAGTATTTGTAAAGAGATTCGTGATCGCAGGGCGCTATCATATGCAACGGAGGTCTTATAATATCCCTAATTTCTCTCAATATTTCTAATAATAAGTACCTAATTTCCGGGGGTTATTAACGTGTAATTTAGACGGTTATACACACTGTTTTCTAAAGCAATTCTAATAGCTACCATATCAATCCTGGTGTTCACTAATACGTGGCCAATTTGCCTAAGCGTCTCCTCCCTATGATATCTTTCTTAAGCCCACTTGTGGCATTTATGACCATCTCAAGTGTCTTTCTATTGTCATTATCGGCCGTTATTAGTTTTGCGACCAGGCTGCGTAAAAACCTAGTGGTATTAGTTATTCGCCTCCCTTGAACCCTGCCCCCTCGAACTGTTGTCTCCTCGCCCGCTCATTATTCCGCTCGCACTTCCGCGACTTCGAATCAAATTTCTATGTTGATGAGGATGGAAATGATTGTTTAAGTGTTGGGAATGATGAAGTGGAGGTATATGATGTTTCATGTTTCGTGCCTGGGGAATGACTGCCGTCCGCAAGGCCGAGTCGCATCCGTCTCCGTCCCGTGACGTCAGCAATCCCACAGGTCTTTATTAACAAATGAACATCACATTGCTTACAATACCTTACAAGGTCTATGCTAATGTGCCGGCCCTCGTTGCCCTTTTAACTGACAGAATGTATATACTATACTCATGTATGTGTAAATACGCGAAAAGTACAAACTTTATTTTTATGGACGGTGGATTTGTTGATTTCCAAGCAGAAGTAAATCATCGTGAACTCTTTTATGCCATTGGTCGAAACTTAAAAATCACTGTCGTAATGTGAACTTTTCTCCTAAGGAGAAAACTTACGTCGGCCTAGCAAGTGGAACGTAACTTCTCTCTCATCTGGGGCAGCCGGAAGGCGCTTCGCCAGGTTACAGACTTGGGTCGGGCGACGCGATCTCTCCGGGCGTTTAGTGTTTCTCCTTTCTCCCGGAGAAACTCGTTACAGACTACGGACGGGAGAAAAGGCTCTTTCAAGCGCCCCGCGAATCTGTTCTCTCCTAATTTCGGGAGAAACTAAAGTTACAGACTTGGGCCCCAGGTTCACTAATCCTCCAGTAATAAAAATGTCACTTATGCCTCAGAATGACTCCACTGTATAAATGTTTGAGATTTAAAGTTTTG
The DNA here is from genome assembly GCA_963573305.1 of Pyrrhosoma nymphula. Taxonomy (NCBI): domain Eukaryota; kingdom Metazoa; phylum Arthropoda; class Insecta; order Odonata; family Coenagrionidae; genus Pyrrhosoma; species Pyrrhosoma nymphula. The sequence continues at coordinate 31,302,087 of OY754332.1, forward strand.
CAGAGGCAAATGGTTATAATTGTAGTAGTATATGTGATAAAAATGAAAGTTAGCTCTCAGCCTGAGACCTAGATGGGTCACAGAATGGTCAGAATACATTATACTGAGGTTTCATTGAGTGTGTGTAGTTTCATATCAAGTGCAATTACTTTTTCAAGGTTTACTTGGTGGTATTCCATCATAAGAGGGAGAAACAGGCAAATTTTAGAAATACCACTGAAATTTAATGAAACTCGACCCGGGTTTCTACGTGGGTTCACATCATCATCAGGCAAAAATATAAAAGAAGCGCAAGCCTCAAATTTTGCGGCATTGAGAAAAAGGTAACGTCGGAGCGACAGGACTTTATATTCTATGAAGTACTGATAACAGAAGGTAGTTGTACTGAGAAAATGGTCCGAACACCACCTTCCTTCTGAAAATACTATTGCAGAGACTGGATTAACCCCAGAAGATGATAGGGTCATTCCAAGTTTACTATACAATTTGTTTTTCCAAAATGAAGCTAACTACTAAGCTAGTATCAACTTTGAAATTACCTGCCTGGAAATTTATTCAAAATTCTTTTCATTAAGTCATTTAAGTTGCCATTGGCACAATGGTTGGCCCACAGTCATTTTCATCTTCACTACAACCTTGACTGGCTAAGGGAGGAGGGTCTGCTAATTTTAATGGACATGATACTTTTGGAAGATGACTATGGTTAGGTTGTCTTATCTTCCTTTTCCCATAAGAGAACTTGCTATGTGAATCCAAATAATGCAATCCCTATGGAGAACACCTTTTACATGCTGGTTTTTTTATCATATGACAACATTTTCTCAAAAATCTCAAATTACCGGATCACATTGGCTGGTAGGAATCCAGGACTGTTGTAGACAGACTAACTCGAATGAACAGGATGACAAATTTCTAAGGGTAGACAGAAAATAATTGCTAATTATTAAAAATTGCCTATAGCCCATGATTTAATTAATCAATTTATTGCAGAAAAATAATTATCCTGTTTCCCAAGGTATGAGAATTCATCTCCAAGTAACTCAAGGTTTGCTGGAGTCTCGTGAGCAATTTATATAAACTAAGGAAGGCCAACAGAAGTTCCATGGGTCACCCCACTGTCAAGTTCTCTGCTAAAAACTTTGTGATATGCTTTCAGACGCAACATCAGCCATGGCCTCTGCTTCAAATATACCAGCCTTCATTAATCCACAAAATAAAAGCTACTACCTTAACCTAACATTGAAACAAATAGCATTCCTAGTTACACTAACTTTGCCTATATCTGCATACAGCTGAACATTATATTTTAGGCCAAAGTGAAGCATCGCTGAACCATAAATTTAGCAATTTGCCCGATCATGTTGTAACATTACGACAGTACAATGTACAATGTTGGATTCTTCAGCCCCTTGTATGCAACTGCAGAAGTACTACCTTTGAATTGCAAAACCAATTTGGGATTCATAGTCACTTTACCTTACTGTGAAGACACGGTGCCAACAAAAAGTTCTTTGTGCAGAACAGGAGGAGGGTTTGAACAGGAAAGGAAAAGCAAATATATTTTTTTATCTTTTATTAATAAATTCTGTTATTGAATTTGATATCTGGGAATGCACCCTCATTAGGTCGTTCATCCTTCCTAGCCACTGCCTATCACTTTCCCGCAGGTAAGTGAGGAGCTCGTCTGCCTCTCTTCTCCTCCTCACCCCTGCTGCAGGGCTAGGCACCAACCTCTGGGGAGTGTCTGGAAAGGGTGGGAGGGACTCTTCACGCTTAGCTTCACGTTCACTTTCCTCCAATTGAGGTCGTGGTGGAGGTGCTCCCGAATCCAAAATGAGGGGAGGGGATATATTAGGGCGAAGGCCCATAACTTCGTCCATCGCCTCGTAAAACTTCCACGTAAGTGGACCCTTATCCCCCCCTCAGTCCCTATTCCGGTTCTGGGGTACTTGCATTTCTGTAAGTAAATAGACAGGTGACTTTAGTACTGTTTACTAAGAATTAAACATTAATAATGTGACAACAGTAAGAGATGAACCATGCAGTTACAATTTATCACACACAAAGCATTCCTTCCAAATCATTCATGAAATGAAAAATATTTTGGTCATCTCATATGCATATTGCAATAAATGTGGCACAAAGGGTTGGAGAGTTGGGTACTCCAAGTGAGACCACCCATCAAAGCTCTGAATTATTCACATTAATGATTGTTAATCACTGCTTGCTTGTGTATGTGTACAATATCTTCATTTTGGTCACAACCTAAAAATTTTGATAACATGCAAGAAGTAGGTTGTTTGAATCTTAGCTGCTAACATATGAGGTAAACATTTAGCTACAAGCCAAGAAGTTACTGAAATGCCTGTCTTATTAGGAAAATTTTTAGTGTACAGAAACCTAACATAATGCTCATAGGCAACTATTAATTAGTTTTTAGTGACCTGGTGGAAGGATAGCTTTTTTCAAGAAAAAACAATTTTAGTATGCCATTCAGTGGATAATTATGATGAAAAAAGTAACCATAACTCATGCATGCCCACAAGAGGAAAGAATTAGAAGAGAAAACGAGACAGGCCACATAAGTTCTGAAATATTGAGATATCACGGGGAATGAGGCAGTTTTCAATGTTCCATTTTCAGAGGCAGTTTACTTGGTTCTACAAAATCAAAAGTACATCTCCATGTAGTATAAGGAACCACTGATAATCAAAATATCGAACAATGAACTTACCTTGTACTTCTCACAATGATTCTCCTACCTCTTCTTTAGCTGAATGTGGGTCCCAGAAAACTTTAAATCAGCTGCTACTTTACTAAAGAGAAAAATGAAAATAGAAAGAAGATAAGTTTGGATACAGGTTGCAGTTCAGTCCATTATTTCTCAGGCAATTAATCTAAAAACAAATAGCTTTCTATTAACCTTATTTTGTGCAAGTATTATTTAATTAAGCCTAGTCTAAGTACTATTAGTTACTAAGTAAACTAATTTTCTTTACTCTTGTGAAACTTGAAGTATTTAGAGAATTTATGATACCTTCTGAGATTATAACGAAACTTTTTGGGAAACCCTCGTTTTCTTGATAAAACTGCACATGTACAAAGCAATTGAGTGATAAATAAGGCAGTTACATTTTTGCCCCTGGAGGCATAAGCGTGAATTGTAAAACTGCAGTTTCACCAAAACTTTAAATGGCTTAAAATTATAAGAATTGAGATAGAGAAGAAAAACTTTGCATAGTTTCATATCTAAATCAGTGGATAAAGCATGATCAAGTTTCATCAAAATCTGAGATGGTGGGTGTCATGGCCTGGATGAATTGGCATGAAATGGCCCAATGGTGAACTGTCATCTATTTCCTTTGAAATTGACAAGATTCCCAGCCTGATCCCAACGTAGATAATAAACTTCACATAAATAAAAATGAGTGAATCATCAACAAACCTTGCTAAACATTCTACCGCTAAAGCTTAATTAAAAAACAAACATTTTTTAAGCATTACCTTTAAAAAAGTACTAAAGGGAAAACTCACCCATACGCAGTGACGGCCGTTCCTCTCCGTCCCGTAAAAAGATGGGCATACTCCTTCTGGAGCCGAATGAATTCATAGATTTTTTCGTCAGTCCCAGAAGCATCAAAGAATGCCATATAAGTGCATTCATACAATTAATCCATCGTTATTAAAGTAACGTAGACCTTACAGCAAGAGAACTGACGTAGTGCAGACGGCGAATGAATATTGAAATAACGAAAAAATAATTTTAACACAACCGCCGTTATAAAGGTTAAACATACCTTAAGAATGTCTAAATGAAATACTGAAGAAAACTTGCCAAAAATTCAGACAAACTAATTAGGAAGATCCATCTCCCCCACGACAAAATATCAACCAAAGAAATACATGTGCAAAGCTTTCCTAAATTTTGAAATTTCGGAATTTATGACAAATTTAGGAAAGCTTGGCACAGGTAAAAATACATCCAATCACAGTACTCACGCATTACCTTATTATAAAATACTGCTACTGCTAAAGTAGCTAGTATCCATAACGGCACATGGATGCAAGCATAGAAAACCACCATCCATACATATAAAAGCGTATCAGGCTTCACATTGTGGAAATACTTTGTCCATTTTAAATAAAACAAAGTTAGTAAATTTCCACACAGTATATTATCAACCACAAAATACAACACCGACCAAGGTTTCGGCACGTAATGCCATTCTCAAGGCATACTGTGTGGAAATTTACCAACTTTGTTTTATTTAAAATGGACACCATCCATACAATTCCGAGAGAATACATTTTCAGGCTTTCAATCAAAATTCACCGGAATAGTCATTAACCCTCAACTAACACAATTAGAACACTGCAGACATGAATCGGCAGTTTACATTGCACCACGTGGATACAACCGAATGGTAAAACGAATATGTTAAGCATTGGAATAAATTATTTTGAGGAAATCTGTAGGTAATAATCACACGAACAATCCATTCTCCTTCATATTATATCACACACAATAAATTCACGGAAACAGAGAACACGTATCCGGAACCCATGTGCACTCAATTGCTTCCAAAAAATAACCTCATAAAAAATGTCCCTAAATAGTTTAGGAAGCTTAACCCTGACTCACCAATTACATTACATACATAACATTCATCCCTCTTCACCATGTGACAACTTTTCAATGGAAGAGCTAGCCAAATTTCCCAGCATTTTTCGTTTCATGGTAAATTGAATATAATATATATATATATATATATATATATATATATTTATTCCCTTTAGTATTAAATAATGCACAAATATGAATAGAAGCACATGTTAGCAATAATACTTACAAATAAACTCCTCTTGAGAAGCCATCCCGGATCTCCAATCTCAGCGCTCCGACTGACAGTTTAGGGCGAATAAGAGCAAATGAGAGAGCACTGTGGAACTCTTTCGTGCTCTACGCCTTTGCGCTCTTCCTACGGTGCGCTCTAAATGCCCCGTTTAGACTACTACGGAATGGAACCGCACTACGTGACGTCACATCCGAAAAATGACAATCGAAAAGAGCGGGTAAGAGTGCGAAGGGCGCATAATAGTGAAACGGAACACGGCCAGCCAAGTGAGGGAGGAGGAGGGTTAAAGAAACACGGGAGGAGGGTAGGGGTGAATGCTGGTGACGGACTAAGAGGACAAAGGGGAGGGGGTGAAAGCTTTGAGAATGGGGGAAGAGGCTGGGAACATACATTCATTAACAAGGAATTAATCAGTCAAGTTGTTTTTTAAAAATCTCCCGCTGTTCTAAAGCATTCAGCTTTCGCTTGTCATCGGTAAAATGGAGAGGTATCATAGTGTGAGAAAAGGATAGATATGAAGGAGGAAATGGAGGAATATTCGAGGATGGCGGGAGGGGACTGGGAGTCACCGACCACTTAGGAATGACACGCTCACGCACAATGGAAAAGCTCCCCGCTTTTTATTATGCGAACTAATACATCCGCGAGCCCCCTTGCTCGCTCGGTCTCTCAGACCGGCAACCCCCACAAACACCGTCTTATCTCTCTTCACAATCCCACACTACTAACGTTCACAACCTCCGCACTCCCTCGTTCCTTCTCGACTGTGTTCTCGTCACGACGCCTGCCCTCGATGTCGTCGTCGTTCCCTGGCAATCCGTCGGGGGGCACCACCTGGTCGAACCCGTTCAGCCGTAAGCTAACAATAGTAAAATCACTTTTATGTCCATGGGTTAAAAGATGTTTGGCAAAGTTGCTTTCGCTAAAATTAAAATTTTTAAAATCCCTTGTATGCTCCGTTTGTCTGATTTAAAAATGCCTGCACGTCTGGCCAACATACCGTCCACCGCAATCACTGAATTCCATTAAGTAAACACCACTTTTCTTCTGAGGGTCCCTACAGTTCACTAAAAGGTTCTTCATGCTAAATGGAGTATTGAATGCCACTTTAAAACGGCCACTCCTTATCAATTTCACCACTCGAGATGAAATCTTCCCGATATAAGAAATCAAGCACCACTTTTTAACCGGGGGATCTCTTTTGTTGCACAAACTGGCTACGGTTAATTTTATCCTTTTGTTGCGTACATGTTTGTCTAAAAGTGTGGGTAGATAACCGTTATTGACTGCAATCTGCTTGATGGTACGGAGTTCTTTTTCAAAACCAGAGTCATTCAGTGGAATTATGAAAAGGCGGTTGATGAGGGTGTGGAAAGCAGAGTTTTTGGGTGTAAGGATGTCTGGAATCAGCGGGAATTACATGGACGGTGTATGTGGATTTACGGAAGATTGAACATTTATGCCTCCCTTCTTCTAGGGTGATCGTCAAATCTAAGAAATTGATTGATTTGTTACGTTCCATCTCAGGAATAATAGAAAAAACTGGATGAAAGGTGTAAATGATATTAAAAAGATTGCCCTGTTGTCTGTCGGCTCCGTTCTATTCAATTAAAATGTCGTCCACATACCGAAACCAATAAATAACCTGCGCTGTAAATGCATGGCCAACATTAAAATGTTTGGCCTAAATTATCTAAAAACATTTCGGCAAGGAAAGGGGAAAGAGGTGATCACATAGCCAAACCTCCAGATTGTTGATAAATCTCGTTATTGAATTTAAAATAATTTTGGAACACACATACTTTAAGCAAAACCGATAATTCTTTCACAGCTGCTTCCGTGTGACCCTTCACTTTAGTTGGCTTGAGTGCGACGACAACAGCCTCACTGAGCGGCACGATAGTGAAGAGGTTCTTAATATGAAAGGACACCAACCTGGCCTTCGGGGGAACGCTGGTGTGTTGGATTTTCATGACAACATCTTGGGAGTTCCTCACCGCGCGTAGCGGCTTGAAGGACGAGAATTCTAAGGAGAGGTCGTTCAATTTCGTCCGTTTTTCCACTTCCTTCGCCTCCATGTTAGTTTCAGCCGGAGCCGATAACTCGATCACAAACATGGAGCGTGTAACGTGGTCGAGGAGAACGATATCAGGCTTGGTCGCCTCCAACTGCCTGGTGGTGGAGGAATAATTCCACCAGAGCATGCATTAATCGTTCTTCAAGACGGAGTCACTATCTCCAGGGGCATAGGGCAGCACAGGCGTTTCGTCGATGCCATAATGGTGTCGAAGATGAAAACATAACACCCGCAGGGTCGCGGTGTACCGAGCTAAATACGCCGGCCCGGCGTAATAACTACAGCCGGAGAGAAAGTGACTCAAAGTCTCCAGTTGGGCTCGGAATGCCCTGCATCTCGTGTCCGCGACCTCCGCCTAGAATATATAATGCGGCGGTACACGAGTGTGTTTGTGACACCATCCTGGCACGCAAGGACAAAACCATCGGTCTCAGACTTCAGACCGGCGCACAGTGGTCCGAAATCGGAAAAAGCCGGACAAAAGTCCAAAATGGATTTTTTTGAGTTAGAGACTTGTAACTTAGCGTACATACTCATAAATGATTACCGATTATAGATGTATACGTCATTGTACATCAATGCAACCCGTTGGTGAGATACAGTAGCCCAAACATGACCAATGTTTCAAAAACACGCGCGATCTCGTTTTTCTTCGAAAATCTTTGAATTTAAGCAGGTGGTGTTGCGTTGGTATGATTTTGATGGAATACAAAACGCAATATTCCTTTGACCTGGTGCTTTGTCTATATTGTCCATGACTTTAGAAGATTTTGGCTCTCATCTGTCTGTTTTGCAACGTAAAATGGCGTACCCGTTTTTCACGTGAAATTTGACATAAAGTAGACATTATCTTTCGTTTACGAAATATCGGGAAATTTACATCACAGTGTAAAGTAGAGATTTCTTAAGAATACTAAGAAAAAACCTTGGAAAAAAGTTTGCGACGAAGGAAATGAGAGCGATTTTTCGATCGCGCGTCAAGGCTGAGCGACACGACGCAGGACCCTGAGGGTCGGTAACTGCGGTCGATTTGTCAAGTTTTTTGAAACCTTATTCTTGAAAATCGTCATTTAAAGCACGGCACGTAGTCATTGTTGACCTAAAACACTATACTAAAGTATCTTATCAGGATTATAGATCAATAGACTAACCATTTGACGCATTACTTTAGTGAAGATGCTAGGGGTTGGATATTTGTCGGAACCATCCCACGTATAAGAAATATGCTTCGGGTATGATATAGGGTAAATATATTAAGTCGGCATGCTAAAGAGAGAGAGAAATAAACTGTTTCCGGGAAAGGCAACAACCGATACTCTTTTTCCCTTGCCACCCACGCCGAGGTGGGTCGCGAGGAAAGGGGCGTTTTATGACCACGCACAGCCTTTGACGGTATTTAACGGGTTCTTCCACAAGGGTTTTGCCTTTTCAATTTGACCAAGATTCATACACTAGGGAATTTTTTTAGGGAAAAGGAAACGATAATTGCTATATCTTTGAATTCATTATTTATATATTATTATAAAATGGTAAATTAAGAGTTAACTTGACTATGGCAAATTTCACTTTCGGTCATCCATCGTATAGACAATATACGAGGCAATATGTCTCATCAATTCAAAATCAAATCGAACAAATGCATTGACAAAAAGTTTGAAAACTGTTTGCTAAATCCGTAAAGGAATATTTAAATTAAATAACAAAATAGCATCAATGGAACACCAAGCATCAGCTGAAACTTACAAATGAAAGCAATGCGGAACCATAAATTAGAATATAAAAGGAATACATGTTTTGGAAGTCACCTATTTCTGTGCTTTTTTTTAAGTTATTAAATTGTATTTTTTCTTTTACATAATTTCAACTTTCATTCCTCCGATGAACTCATTTCGTCACTAGTGCCTGATTCCTCTTCTTCACTATCATCTAAAAGCAGCAGTTCTCTTAAATCTTTTGGCATTTCCCTTGCTCTCCTCGGAGTTGATGTCAGGGTGGAGGAAAGAAATGGATCAGATGTTAACAACAGTCTTTTAAAAAGGTCATCATTCGTGGCCTCTCTGGAGTGCTTCCTGCTGAATATCTGGCGGAATTTACGGGTGTCCTTATTCCGAGCTTCCATTGCCTCTTCAGAAAGTTGTCCAAGGGAAGAATCGCCTCTTTTGCAATTTCGCTTCCATGCTGAAGTACCTTATGTACCGTGGTTGGCATATAATACCAGGGATACAGCTTGACGTATAATTCCGCTGTTCTCTGGCAGTAGTCCGAGAAAGCTTTATAATTAAGAGTTATGCCACTGGATATTGCCCTCAGAATGATGGAAAAATGTTTTATGAGATCAACATTGATACCTGTAATTAAATCATGATAAATTAATTTACTACTGATGGTACATTATACTTTCCTATGAGAACTAATAATTTAGATGAAATATTTAACCAGTTTATTTGCAAACACATACGTGAAGTTTACATATGCCTTGCTATTACAGTGCACGTTTACTCAATTACCAGTCAAATCAGCGGCCAAGTCTGAGGAATCAAAGAAACGCCTTGCCGTGTTACCGTCATTCGTGTTACCTGATCCAGGCCTTGGAACATCAACAATCAACCCCATCCTTTCTCTAAAAGCCTCCTGAATTCTTATTTCTTTTCTGTATAAGCAATGTTTTGAGATTTTCTCGGGCCTGTAAAGAATTTTGTTCGTAATTCAAAGGCATTTTCACCATTGAACCAGATTCCAGCTTGTTGGTCCCCACTGCGGGTAGGGGGATTGAGAATACTCCCGCAGTATCCCTGCTTGTCATAAGAGGCGACTAAAAGGGCGGGGAAGGAAACCCCGAAAACAAACCCCCAGGCAGCACAGGGATGCGTCCGGACAGTCTCGTGGGTCTACTGTTTGTGTGCGGCCATACCAGCTGGCCTGCGATCCACCCGCATGTTTGCCGTGTGCGGAGACCCGTAAGGAGGAGAAGGGGATCCTGGTGGGTGAGTTCTCCGGCACCCAGCCGGGTGTCGGATGCCCGGTATGGGCCGGGGTTCAATACCCCACTTTGGCCCTGGATCCTCTGTAAACGGGCGGTCAAGATCTAGCCAGTCTTGATCAATCGGCTTATCGACACGTTTCGTTGGCGAGTGCTGGAGTGATGGGGGTCTGTGTAGGGCGGCCAAAGGTGTATGGGTTTGGAGGGCCCATGCGCTGGAAGCCTAACCCGAAGCAGACCGCCTACACGATAGTGCTATATCCCCTGGGTAACCCTGGCGACCACACCGGCTCGCGGTGTGGCGTCCCAAATGTGTGGCTCCGTGGTGGGTGGGGAGCCCAGGGGACGAAATCCCGTTCTTTAATGGAAAATAACAATCCCCCTCCATTAAAAAGATCCCGTCCGGACACGGGCGGGGGAGATAGGTGTAATGCGTGCACACGATTTTTGGTAATGAGGTGTCAAAAGGAAGGTGAGACCCTTAAAAAGGTGTCTCCCTTTCTCATTCGCAGAATTCTGTCGGCTTCAGTATCTGGAGATCTGAAGAGTGCAAGAAAATTGCGGGATGGCACACTTCTCATTGAAACGGCCAATGAATCGCAGAGCAAGAAGATCCTGACTATGGAACGGCTTCATAATATCCCTGTCTCGGTGGAGGTGCACCGCACCTTGAACACTAGTCGGGGAATTATCAGCCATTTTGACCTTCTTTACGTGGAAGTCGACGAAATCAAGAGTGAGATGGCCTCTCAGGGGGTGGTTGATGTTCGTAGGCTTACCACCAAGCGCAACGGAGAAATAAAAAACACCACGTCCGTAGTCCTAACTTTTGCCATGGATAAACTCCCCGATAAGGTTTTCGTTGGTTACGAATCAGTGCCAGTGCGACCATACATACCGGCTCCCATGCGCTGCTTCCAGTGCCAACATTTTGGCCACATTGCTACCCGATGTGAGGGCAAGGCCACCTGCCCGCGCTGCGGCCTGGACAAGCACGAGAATGCAGAGTGCAGCAGCGGTTTACACTGTGTCAATTGCGAGGGTACCCACGCGGTCTACTCTCGCGATTGCCCTAAAATGAAAGAAGAGCGCCAGGTTATGGAAATTAAAACCCGAGACCGGATATCATATTTAGAAGCACTCAAAAAGTACCGCGAACTCGTTGCCCCAACTTTTTCCCGATCGTTTGCGTCGACTGTAACTGCAGTAAGTAAAAGTAGTATTGCCATCCAGACGGAGAAAGAAGAGACCGGAAATCCTGAGATCCAAGCTCAAAAGTTGGCCAAGCCGGGTAATGGCTCCAAACCGGCAGATCAGAGAAATATTCAAGGTTCAATTTCTCCCAAAAAGAACCCGCCCAAAAACGCCGGGGTCGTGCCGCCCAGGCGTGCAAAAACTCCATCCCCGGGTCCCTCCGGATTACCCAAACTGGGTCAACCAGAGTCCATGGAGGAGGATGAATGTCTCTCCGAGACGGAAATCCTCCGGGCTCGAACTAAAGGGAAGAAAAATCGCCACCGTATACGGCGTTGATCCCCCAAGTACGGATACACTGCTGTTTTTTTATTACTTATTCAATTTTAATTAATTTTTTATGGCGTTAATTTTACAGTGGAACTGTAACGGCTTTTATCGACATAAGGAGGAGCTGGATATTTTAACGCATAATTTTAACCCGTCCTGCTTGTGTTTGCAGGAGACACATTTTAAAGCTAAGGACAAAGGATTTTTAAAAGGTTTTAATGTTTTCCGACTTGACGACACCAGTGGCCAACGTGCCCAAGGTGGAGTGGCAATTGCCGTTCGGGAGGCCCTATACACCTCCCGAGTGCAGCTGACCACACCCTTTCAAGCGGTAGCAGTGACCGTGCACGCCCCAGAGGTGGTGACGCTCTGCAACGTTTATCTGCCGGAGGGTGCACCAGTTACCGCTTTTAACCTAGAAGCGCTTCTCGGCCAACTACCCCGGCCCTTTATTTTAACGGGTGATTTTAATGCCCATAATTCCCTATGGGGAAGCACAAGAGCTCAATGCAACTTAAGAGGCCGAATTTTAGGTAAATTCATCGATGATTTTAACCTATTTTTATTAAACAACGGGGAAAAAACCCGTTTTAATAGTTTTAATGGGGATTACTCCACCATCGATCTGTGCATGTCCACGTGCAGTCTTATGACAAAATTAAGTCTATCCGTACATAATGACTTATGCGGGAGCGACCACTTCCCAATTTTTATAAACTCGGGACGGGGTTTGAGAGAGTATTTTAATCGTCCTGCCAATTGGCTGATTCGGAAAGCCAATTGGCCACTTTTTCAGCAGAAATTTTATTTTATTTTTAGTGAAAATGAAGACGGGGCGAAGAATGTCGAAAAGCTTACAGCGAGAATTATTGAATCTGCAGAATCCGCTGTACCTCGAACTAAGAGCTACATTCGTAGGCCAGCCGTTCCCTGGTGGAACGAAGAATGTGCAAACGCCATTACAGCGCGGAAAAGAGCGTTGCGTATTTTTAATAAGTTTCCTACTGCGACAAACCTTGCCTCCTTTCGACGCTTACGAGCTAAAGCCCGGAAAGTGGTCAAGGAGGCAAAGAAGGCTTCCTGGGTAGAGTATGTCTCCACAATAAACAACAGAACTCCTAGATCAGACGTTTGGAGAAGGGTTAAAAGCATTTCGGGTTCTAATGAAATACTCACTGCCTCCTGCTTAAAAGTCGGCGATCGGGTGGTTACCTCCCCCTTTGACATATGTGAAGTTTTTGGGCATTCACTCGCCAAGACCAGCAGCAACTCCAACTTCGACGCAGCATTTGTGAGTATGAAAGAAAAAGTCGAGTCATCGCCGCTTCATTTTGAAACCATAGGCCCTAATGCTGCATACGGCGAACAATTCTCAATGTGGGAATTGACATCCGCCATCGCAGACTCCCGTGACAGCGCGCCAGGGCTGGACCAAGTTCACAATGCCTTTCTTCGGAATCTTCCAAAGGCTGCCCTACCGGAAATTCTGCGAGCTTTCAACAAAATCTGGTCTGATGGGAGTTTTCCGGAATCCTGGCGCGTTTCCGCTGTGGTGCCCATCCCTAAGCAGGGAAAGGATAGATCAGACCCGAATAATTACAGGCCCATCTCACTTACCAGCTGCGTCTGTAAGGTAATGGAAAGAATGGTAAACCGTCGACTCGTCTGGTGGTTGGAGCGACGGAACCTTCTCTCAGATATTCAATGTGGTTTTCGCAAAGGTAGGTCAACCCTTGATCATCTTGTCCGAACTGACAATTTCATACAGGAAGCCTTCCTTTTACGCCAGCACGTGATCGGCGTTTTTTTCGATTTAGAGAAAGCGTACGACCGTGTTTGGCGTTACAAAATTTTAAAGACATTGCACAATTGGGGATTTTGGGGAAACCTACCCATTTTTGTTAAGAATTTTTTATGCGGGCGTGTTTTTAAAGTTAAAGTAGGAAAATGTCTTTCTAGATTTTATCCACAAGAGAATGGAGTACCTCAGGGCTCCGTTTTAAGTGTGACGCTATTCGCTAATGCAATAAATGATGTCGCAGAAGGTATCCGTTCTCCCGTTATGGCTTCCCTGTTCGTTGACGACCTGGCTATTTTCTGCCGATCGTCAAAAATTACTAGTGCCTCCAGACTTATCCAATTAACGTTGAACAAGCTGTCTGACTGGTCTCAGAAAAATGGATTTCGTTTCTCCGTGGAGAAAACGAAGTGTGTCCATTTTCACAGGATAAGGGGATTACACGCTCCACCGGCCCTGTATCTCGGTCAACGGGAACTTCCCTATGTAGAATCTATCCGATTCCTCGGGGTGGCTATTGACCAACGTTTGACCTGGCGTGAACATTTTAAAATTTTAAAAGACAGATGTGTGAAGGTTTGAAACATTTTACGGTTTTTAACGCATTCGACATGGGGTGCGGATCGCACTACAATGCTTTTATTGTACCGAGCTTTAGTGCGCTCTCGGTTGGAGATGCGTAGCGTATTCTTCTGCACGTGACTCGTATATAAAACCATTGGCTGCCGTGCACAACACCGGCCTACGGTTAGCCACTGGCGCCTTCAGGACTTCACCAGTCCTGAGTATTTATGCGGAAGCGGGGGAGCCCCCGCTCGCTACTCGTCGAGAAATGTTGACATGCAACTATGTTGCCAAGATTTTATCAGCAAAGAATCACTTGTGCTATAATATTATTTTTAACCCACGGTTTTTAAACGTTTTTAATAGGAGGATAAGAGCAACGAAGCCTCTAAGTTTACGTTTTAAAAATTTCATTGACGAGCGAAATTTTAACCTACCAGACGTGTACCCGACCGGGTACATGAGAGAACCGCCATGGTCGATCCCACGGCCAAATGTTATTTTGCGGCTACTTCGATGCCCAAAATCCTGCACCACATCTACGGAGTACCAGCAGCTTTATAAAGAAATTATCAGTTATCACCACGAGTTTATCCCCATCTTTACAGATGGTTCAAAGTCTGGAACCTCTTGTGGATGTGCAGTGGTGTCTACGTACCACGGAATCATCAAAGCAAGGCTCAATCCGATGTGTTCAGTATTCACGGCAGAATTGGTTTCCATTAAATTGGCCCTGGCTAATATCAAGTGCAGCAATACCTTGTTCTTAATCTGTTCAGATTCTGCGAGTGCATTGCAGTCAATCTCTGGGTTTTCACCATCTAACCCAGTTGTACAAGACATCCACTCTTCCATATTATCCCTCAATAGGGAGGGAGTGAAAATATCCTTCTTGTGGATTCCAGGGCACATGGGAATGCAAAGGCCGGCAATGAAAAGGCCGACGCAGCTGCTAATGAAGCACTAAGCGCCCCAGACCTGACAACATCGCTGGTACCCGTAGATGATCTCAAGAACGATCTCCGGCGCGTGGCCTTGGAAAAATGGAAGGAGCTATGGACTGACCAACATAGCAATAAGCTCCGCGGAATAAAATCCGAAATATCAGCGTGGCCCACTTCCGTCGGGAGAAATCGCAGGGAGGAGGTCGCCATTACTCGGTTGAGAATAGGGCATTGTGCCCTGACCCACTCGTATCTTTTTACTGAAGAGAAAATTCCGCCACGATGTGACAAATGCGACTCCCTATTAACAGTGCGGCATCTCCTGACGGAGTGTGATGTGTATCGGGTAGCGCGGGAGCGGCTAGACATCCGGGGAGGAATAGCACAAGTCCTAGGAGATAACCCAGAAAACATAACCAAGGTTTTAACGTTTTTAAATAATTATGGATTTTACAAAAAAGTATAAAGTTACTTTACCAATGTGATATTTACCTTAGTATATATCCCTTTTTATAATATCAAATTATCAGCAAGAAATAGTTTTTAGTGGTGCAAAATGACCTCAGCCGTCGACGCACCCAAATTTAAACACTACTACTACTCCAGCTTGTTCGTATTCTTTCTTACCTGCCACTTTTTGAACTCAAGTCTGTACGAGATGTGTAGCACACATTCAAAAAACCGGATGTAGCAATGCAAGGTTGACAATCCAAAAGAATATATAGTCACATCTGCAGGTCGATTCCTCATTGCCTTCAAATCATTCATCTCCGTAGCTGTAGCTCCGCAGATGTAGCACCTCATACTCGGATTGTCAGTTAATGCGTTGCATGCCTAAAATAATCGTAATTTAATTTTTTAAATCCATAAGCACTAGGTACCATATTCTTGTCTATCACAATAAAAATTTGAATTTGTCTCACTTTTCCAATTTATTATGGTTAGCAGCAAGCTGAAATTGACTGAGTAATTTCCATTGCTCCAATTTTTCAGCCCGTGAATCTGCCTTTGAATATAAACACTTTCCTCAATAGCAACTTCCTTAGTTTCCTTCAGCCACCGGAGGCGAATAGGCCGGCAAAATCTGGTTGATGATGGGCTTGGATTTTTCCAGATTATTTCACCTAAAACAGCAGACATGGAATTAAGTACTCAATTTTACTGCTGTCAGATTTATTCGTAATAAGCAAGATATGCAACTTGAAACGCCTCAAACTCTTACCATTTTCGTCATTCAGCAAACGAAGTGGCACCAGGGAGCTCATAAATAAATATTCATCGGAAGAATCCGCCTGTTCCCAAAACTGTTTATATTGTGAAAGGCCCGAACTCCCGCCAAAGCCATATTTGCATATTAAGGTGCAGTTCACCTCATTGCTGGCCGCTAGAGCAATGGATTCGCATGCCAGTATCCTCGATGCAGTGTGGTTTAATAGAGCCTGTAGACTCACTTCGCATACGTTTTCTGTGATGGGTATTGCTTCTGGGTATGCAGCACTTTTTGCTGTTAACACTCGTGCATAGCAGGGGTACAAGGAATGTCCGTAAGTACGAGCGGAGCGTCTTAATACATTGTACTGATTTTTAGTCAGCCCAATGGTGATGATCAAAGATAAAGCCTCCTCTGGAGACATATCTTTCTGCACCTCATCACTCTTCCTCCACTTAGTAAGCACTCTCTTAGCTCTAGTGGGGGTAGTTGTCGTTACTTCCGTAATTAAGTGTGCGGCTGCAATATCTCCTTCCTCCCTTAAACCAAGAGAGGTTGCTAATGCCAGCTCAGCTACTGAGGAATAACTTTTAATATTTTGAACTTTCCTTCTTTTAGATCGGTCACACGAATAAGTAAAATCTTTCTCGGGCCGCCCCAATGAACCTAATAAAGCAATAATTGTAAGATATAGAATCGTATATACAATGTATAAGATATAGAATAAGTATAGATATTCAGAAATATAATTTTCTTTAAAAGTTCAAAACATACAAAAATATAAAACATACCAGTTGCCTTTGAAGTACCAGGAAAGTATTGACGGACAACTTCAGGGAAAATAATTGGCTCTGCGAGCCTTGCCTCACATCGCACTAAAATCTTTCATTATTCCGGCAACATTTTTTCCACATGTTTTCGTAATAAAGCCAGAATCCCAAACGAAGTAATTCACGGAGACCATCAATAGCATCCTCATAGCTCTCTACATTTAATCTCCGCGACAAATAATCCAGCAAGTGTATTTTTTTCTTGCCTGATGTCTTTCCCTTCATTTCTAATCTTATTATGCAACTCAAAACGAGTAATTTGGTTTGAATCCATTCCTACGTTAGAAAACGCTCCAAACCCTGTGCGGTGATTTGAAAATTAGAAATATCTAAAGAGAACACGCACCAAAATCATAATTGCCATGATCAATGAGAGGCGAAAACAACAGTAAAAATCGATAAGTAATTTAGCACTTTCATTGAAGTAGTACGCAAACACACTCATCTTTGAAATGGAAATATTAAAAAAACACTCAACTTGCAAAAATTCAAGCAGAAAAATCACTGCGCTGCCCAACTCCGAGAATAGCAAGTGGGAATTCAATAAAGCCCGCACCAAATCACTGGGCAACACGAACTTGAAAATTACACTAGAGCACGACACGACGCTAGGACAACAAGCACGACACTTCTTCACCGCTTCAAAAATAGAACTGCAAGTTGACATGCATTTCTGCCAGGGAAAGGTAGCTGCCTAGTGTATGAATCTTGGTCAAATTGAAAAGGCAAAACCCTTTTGGAAGAACCCGTTAAATACCGTCAAAGGCTGTGCGTGATCATTTCCTCGCGACCCACCCTTGCGAGGGTGGCAAGGGAAAAAGAGTATCGGTTGTTGCCTTTCCCGGAAACAGTTTATTTCTCTCTCTTTAGCATGCCGACTTAATATCTTTACCCTACTTCATACCCGAAGCAATTTTCTTATACGTGGGATGGTTCCGACAAATATCCAACCCCTAGCATCTTCACTTAAGTAATGCGTCAAATGGTAAGTCGATTGATCTATAATCCTGATAAGATCCTTTAGTATAGTGTTTTAGGTCAAATGTGATGTTAATTTCCCGAGTTACATATTTCGTAAACGAAAGATAATGTCTACTTTATGTCAAATTTCACGTGAAAAACGGGTACGCCATTCGCCATTTTACGTTGCAAAACCAGACAGATGAGAGCCAAAATCTTCAAAAGTCATGGACAATATAGGCAAAGCACCAGGTCAAAGGAATATTGCGTTTTGTATTCCATAAAAATCATACCAAAGCAACACCACCTGCTTAAATTCAAAGATTTTCGCAGAAAAACGAGATCGCGCGTGTTTTTGAAAAATTGGTCATGTTTGGGCTACTGTATCTCAGCAACGGGTTGCATTGATGTACAATGGCGTATACATCTATAATCGGTAATAATTTATGAGTATTTACGCTAAGTTTCAAGTCTCTATCTCAAAAAAAGCCATTTTGGACTTTTTTCCGGCTTTTTCCTATTTCGGACCACTGTGCGGCGGAGCGTAGAAAGGCAAACGTCACCTCCTTCTGTAACTCATGCTTTTCGATGCTTCGATAGATACATCCATGCATGGGCTCATCGGTATGCACCTTGAGCAAGGCCTTCTGGTCAGATATTTTTATTTCGAGCTTGAGGACGTCTGCCTTCAATGACAGGATGGTCGTATCATTGTCGCTTCCGTCGGATGACGAGTCGAAGCCAAGACCGGTTTCATCCGCTGCCCTCTTTAACGCCTGGAAGAGAAACGCCCCTGCTCCCGCACTATCGTTCGCTCTCACGAGATTGAGCAGGGGGTCCCTGCCTTTCAACACTCGCCATGCTTTACCCAGGACAACCCTGTTGTGGAGACACTCCAGACTCAATAGTCCTCTACCACCTACATTGAGTGAGAGAGATATTATCTGGCGACGGAGATTTCGGATGAAGACTTCTATAGATGGTCATCATCTTCCTCGTTCCCCTATCGAGGTTCTGAACTTTCGGAACACAAAAATAACATTTTTACGCAACATGAGTTTGAACGTAATTACATCGATAATCCAGTAAAATATTGTCTAAAAGGAAGGAATAAAACAAGCACATCAGACAGAAAATTAATTAATCAATTCAAATAAGTACCTTATAATGCAAAAAACATAAAAGTATTATGGTGAAAAATTTGTCTTTCAGAGTGTTCGGAAGAGAGAAACGGCGACTCTCGGAAAAAGGCAGTTGTCATACTTTGGGTATTTTCCATTTTTTATGGTTATTTACCATTCCATTACTTGAAAACTTGAAATTGAACTAATGGCGTTGTGTTACACCATTTTTGTAGAGGAATTGCTCATTCTTTTACAAAATAACCCTTCACAGTCGAAAATAATTTAATTTTTTTTACATAAACAATAATTAAACTTTTATTTAAACTAGTGTTGTATTTCCTATCCCTATAAAATCAAATCACATGAAATCCCTGTACAAACTCTATAAAGCACTTTTTATTTTATTGTGATACAACAAATACTTATCTTGTAATAATTCTTTTTCTAAAACATTACGTTTTAGTGGTAGAAAGTTTAAAAAACCTCGGTAGTCTAGATATACAGCCGGCGAAAAACCTCGTAAGATAAATGTTAATAATCGTGATCGTAGTTCAGAGACGGCATGACTAGCTTTCTCTCCATTTGGCAGTGACTGGCATGAGTGCAGTTCTCGCCTCAGGCGGTGGAGAGGCTGCCTGTGTCAGGGAGGGTGGTCTGGCACCATGCCCAACCAAGAATCTTTCAACCAAGGCCTCGGATTTTAAATATATACAAATCCGTTGATGTGACTATCGACCAGCATGTGAGATGGAATTGCCACCTCTTAACAATTCTCCTACATTGAGGACATAGATATGTATGGAGGTATCAGGAAGAGCGGGGAGAATTCTTCTTTTTCTTAGTGGCACTACAGCCCGGTGTGGGCCTTGGCCTGCTGTAGTATTGCTCTCCATGTTGTCCTTATGGCAGTTTTCTCCCGTCAGACTCTCACTCCCATCTTGCCCAGGTCACACAGCACTTGGTCCATCCATCTGCTCTTAGGTCTTACCTGCCGTCTTCTGTTGAATAGCCTCCCTTTAATATAGCCATACGTTTTGGATCTCCTCTCCTGACATTCTCTCGACATGTCCCAGCCATCGTATCCTCTGTGACTTGATGAACCTTACTATGTTCTTTCCTTCGATTAGCTGCTCTATTTCCTCATTATGTCTTATCCTCCAGTCCCCCTTGTCGTATACTGGGCCATATATTCTACGGAGGATATGTCTTTTGAAGGTTCTGAGTCTTCCCTCATCCGCCATTGTCATTCTCCAGGTGTCTGAACAATACGTCACCACTGGCCGTACTAACGTCATGTAAAGTTTCATTTTCAGGGATCTACTTACTAATCTATTCTTGAATAATTTTAAATTGGCATAGAAAGACCTATTTCCGGCTTCAATTCGTTCCTGTATGCACTTCCTGAGGTTATTGTCGCTATTTATTAATGTTCCAAGGTAATTAAAGATGCTTAAACCTTGAAAGGTGTCACCATTAATTGTTAAGTCACGGGGCTCTCTTCGGTTCTGTACCGTTGACATCACCATGTACTTAGTTTTATTTATATTAATTTTAAGGCCTATTCTGTTGGATTCCCTTTTCAAAATCTCACAATTTTGCTTAAGTCTACCAGTCTTCTTGCTGCGATTGCGATATCATCCGCGTATGCGCAGATCTGACTTGACTTCTCAAATATTGTTCCCTTTAAATCTATGGCTTTCTACTACCTTGTGGAGAGTCAGGTTGAAGAGTACAGCTAACATCCCATCACCCTGCTTAACTCCAGCATTGAACTTGAACTCTGCACTGACCCTATTCGGAACTTTTACTCTTGCTCTTGTTTCTCCCAGTGTGTTTCCCACCAACCTGACTAGTCTTGATGGAATTTGGAGCTGGATCAGTGTCTTCTTGAGCTCTCTTCGGTTTATACTATCGAATGCCTGTTGGAAGTCAATGAATATAAAATGTATTTCTAAGTCATGCTCATAAAAATTTTCCATAATTTGTCTTAATGTAAAAACTTGGTCTGTTGTGCTCTTATTAGGTCGAAATCCACATTGGTATCTCCCTAGTATCCTTTCCGTGAATACTGTCAACCTCTTGTTTATCACTCCAGATATAATCTTGTAGACTACGTTCAGTAGCCTGATACCTCTGTAGTTTCCACACAAGAGCTTGTCACCCTTTTTATGTATGGGGCATATTATACCTGTCTTCTATTTCTCTGGCATTACCTCATTCCGCCATATATTAGTGATTAGCTCATGGATTTTGGTTAATAGTTCTTGACCGCCATATTTTAGCAGCTCAGCTACAATGCTGTCTTCTCCAGGGGAGCGGCTATTCTTCATTTTCCTGAGGGTTTCCTCCACCTCCTCTCTAGAGGGTTTGTAGGTCATTCCCTCGTTATCCCCATTTATTGCTTCTTGTCCCTCTAGATCATCACTCTCAGTCCCATCATCCTTGCTGAAGAGTTCCTGGATATGCTCTGCCCATCTCTCAATCTTTTTCTGCTCTTCATTAATAATATTTCCAGCCTTATCTTGACATCCTCCTAGTCTGGGGACGTATCCAGTTTTCATTTTATTTTCGTTAAGTAATATTACCTTACTTCATTTTGTTCATGCAGCTTCTCAATTTTTTCAATATTTCTTTTTAACATTTGTTTCTTTTGCTTTTTCATAATCTTGTCAGCCTTCTTTCTTAGCTCCTTGTACTCACTATAAAATTTTCTAGTTCTCCTTTGATTCATCCTTTTCCAAGCAGTATATTTCTCCTCGAAAGCCATCTTACATTCCTCATCAAACCAATATTTGCTCAGTGTCTTCCTTTCCTCTCCTAGTACCGTGTCTGCAGACTTTTAAATAGCTTGCTCGATTTGATTCCACTCATCCTCCACATCTACAGACTATGCCCTTGGCCAAGTTTCTCTTAGTTTCATTTTGAAACTGGGTCTTTCAATAAATCTAGCCTCCACTTTTTCATTTTCGGGGTTTCTGCCCTCTTTAGAGCGACTATCCTTTCCCTCACTGTGGCTTTAACTAGAAAGTGATCAGAGTCGCAATTTGGCCCTCTGCAGCTGCGGACATCTATGATTGATGATGAATGTCCACCTTTTGTCAAAACATGGTATATCTGTGTGACAATTCCTGAGCCCGGGGCTGTCCATGTGCCCAGATGGATTCTTTTGTGTGAGAAACAGGTACTCTTAATTACTAAGTTATTTCTTGAGGCAAACTGTTCTAGGAGAACACCATTATCATTGCTAGTCTAGTGTAGTGAGTAGCATCCCGAGTTTTTCGAGCTGGCAGAATCCTTCCCTACTTGTGCATTAAAGTCCCCAGCAATTATAATCATAGGATGATTTTGTATCCTTGACAGAAGTCTTTCTGTTCATCATAGAATTTGTCTTTCTCAAGTTCATGTTTGTCTTCCGTTTGAGCATGGGCTGATATTGGGGCAATGTTTCTAAATTACCTTTAAATCTTGCCTTGCAAAGTCTTTCATTGATGGGTTATAAGTTCAACAAGATTTTCCGTATTTTGGCATGCATTATTATTCCGGTTCCATACTGACCTCTCCTTCTCTCAGGCTCACTGTATAGGAGGCTACAATCAGGCTTGTCTATACGCCCCTGTCCTTGCCACCTTACTTCCTGGAGTGCAACCACATCAATTCTAAATTTATTTAATTCCTGGGCAATTTAATTCATTTTCCCAGGCTTTAGCATCGTCCTAACATTCCAAGTTGCAAATATTATATCCTTATTAGTCTTCCTTTTCGGTTGCCATTGTCGTATCCATTATTCCTGTCCAGTATCCGAGGCTTTAGTGCAGTTTCTGTAACGTTATGTTTTTTCGGGGTGAGGTTGTTGGCCTCACGATCAACCCTCGCTACATTGGAGGACCTTGGATTTTCTGTTGGGGTTTACTCCCTTAGCCAAGTTGATCCGGTTTTAAGGCGCCGGAAACTAGCCTTCCACACTTCCAAGATTAGTGTTACCCAGGGTGTGCGACGAGGACGCTGTGGTTGGATTCGCTGACAGAGCCTATAAGAGACGGACGGCATTTCTCAGCATTTGATAAGGTCTTGGGCTTGGCGCCCTCAACCTCACCGAGACCGCATTACCCCCCGGGGAGAATAATTACTCTTTCTTTACTTAGGCCTGTGGAGACAGACGTGATTTTCTTAGTTTGAAAGGCGAATACTGTCTGCCCCTCCGCAAAGGGGCAGTCGTCCGATCGGCTCCCGACGTTCTGATCGTCATCTGCGTTCCGTGCCTCTTCAGCGTAAGATCGCGGGCGAGGCAAGGAAGAAGCTTGAAGTGAGGGGTATCCGGGGAGGGTAGGATCGGTTACGGTGCCACGCTGCCTTTCAGCAAGGACGCACTCAACGGCCGAAGGAGAGGGTGTATACCCCTGCGGGTAGGGGGATGGAAAATACTCCCGTATTATCCCTGCTGGTCGTAAGAGGCGACTAAAAGGGCGGGGAGGTAAACCCCGAAAACAAACCCCCAGTCGTGCAAGGGATGAGTCCGGATAGTGTTGTGTGTCTACTATCTGTGTGCGGCCATACCAGCTGACCTGCGATCCACCCGCATGTTCGCCGTGTGTGGGGATCCGTAAGGGGGAGAAGGGGATCCTTGTGGGTGAGTTCTTCGGCACCCAGCCGGGTGTCGTATGCCCGGTATGGGCCGGAGTTCAATACCCCACTTCGGCCCTGGATCCCCTGTAAACGGGCGGTCAAGATCTAGCCAGTCTTGATCAATCGGCTTATCGACACGTTTCAATGGCGAGTGCTGGGGTGATGGGTGTCTGTATAGGGCGGCCAAGTGTGTATAAGTTTTTAAGGGTCCATGCACTGGAGGCTTGCCCTGCCATACCCTGCACGATAGTGCTATGTCCCCTGGCGACCATACCTGTGTGCGGTGTGGCGTCTCAAATGTGTGGCTCCGTGGTGGGTGGGGAGCCCAGGAGACGAATTTCTCATCTTAATGGAGTCGGATACATTTCCTACACAAAGAAGACCCCGTCCGGAAACGGCCGGGGGAGATATATGTATTGGAGCGTGCATGCGATATTTGATAATGAAGTGTATAACAGAAGGTGAGTCCTTTAAAAAGGTATCTCCCTTCTTCATTCGGCTTTTTTTGTCAGCAGGCGTACCTGGGGATTTTAAGTCAGCCAAAAAACTAAGAGATGGTGCTCTTCTCATTGAAACAAGCTGTAACACTCAAAGCAAGACAATGCTCTCAATGGAGAAATTTCACGAAACACCAATAACAGTAGAAGTACACCGAACCCTAAACTCTAGCCGAGGTGTAATCAGTCACTGCGACCTCCTATATGTAGACATGGATAAAATTAAGAGGGAGATGGCCTCTCAGGGAGTCACCAACGCTCGACGTCTTCCGACAAAACGAAACGGCGAAGTTAAGGGAACCACATCTGTCGTCCTTACATTTTCCCGGGATATAATCCCCGAAAAGGTCTTCGTTGGATACGAATCTGTGCCAGTACACCCCTTTATACCGTCTCCCATGCGCTGCTTCCAATGTCAGCACTTCGGCCACATTGCAACGCGAAGTGAGGGCCAAGCCATCTGCCCACGCTGCGGCCAGGACAAACACAGAAACGAGTGTGAAAATGAGCCCCATTGCGTGAACTGCGAAGGTCAACACGCCGTCTACTCGCGAAACTGTCCGAGAATGCAGCAAGAGAGAAAATTATGGAAATTAAAACTTTGGACAAAATCCCATATCTAGAGGCTCGGAAGAAGTACCGGACTCTCATGGCTCCTACTTTTTCCCTCTCGTTTCCCGCTTTAACAGAAGAACCTAGCGTAAATAGCAAAGAAATCACAGAAAATAGTAAACCCCCGACAGAAATTTAAACAAAAACCAAACCACAGGAGACAAATAAAAATCTAGCCAAGCCAGATAAGATTCCAAATGTATTAATGCACGTTATTCATGAAGTTTATCACTGCGAGTATGGCTATTAATTTGCAACTCCATGTACATCAAACATTTTAAAACTTACAGCTGGCTCTAAGGCGCTCAGTAAAAAATGTATTAGTGAAATTTAAAGTTGCATTTCAGCGTCGTCTGCACACTTAGTTTTAAGCCATTGATGCCATCACATAAAATGTATTGTACTGCGAACAGGAGAAAGTGGCAGTTATTTCTGAGGATTTTTTTCAGTTACCATGATGATGGAGTGAGTGATGTTATTCCCCTAAGCTGTCACAAAAAGGATTGTCGGTGGGTGCTAGCCATTATCCAGATTTCGCATCGCCTGGCGGAGTCTTCATTACGAGGTCTCATGCGAATGTCATTATTTCTTGCGATCACTTTCAGATTTAAATACGAAAGAATCGCGTAGCAATTCTCTACTTATAAATTGCCTAAATCAGCAATGCTTGTCGTACGAAAACTACTTGTGTAACCGACGGTGTAATGAAAGGCTAAGTAGGTGACTCATTGCCGTGTACCAATCATACGAAGTGCAATTGGTAAAAATACTTCCAAAATAGGAAATGGCACTCTTGAAAGTAGCCACCGTGACTGATACAAACAAACATATACCTACCTGCACAATAAAGGTGTTTCTTCAGCAAGCAGCTATAGCTATTTACTGGCCTTCGAGAAAGTAAAAATGGGATAAAAACTGTCAAAATTGGCCCATTAATAGGAATTGACTGACCACTATTTATTTTCTATGGTGCATAGACTGATTTTCTGCCAAATCACAACCACCTTTCTAATTATGTATGAGTATTAGGCATGTTCAACGAAAAACCATATCCTTAATAATAGCAATTTTGTTGATTTTAGTTCCCCCTGCGGGTAGGGGGATGGAGAATACTCCCGCAGTATCCCTGCTTATCGTAAGAGGCGACTATAAGGGCGGGGAGAAAAACCCGAAAACAAACCCGCTGCCCGCTGAGAGCAAACTGGGGTTTGTTTTGGGTTCTCTTTGCAAACAGCGACTCTAGGGATGAGTCAGGACAGGCCTGTGAATCTACTGTCTGAGTTCGACCATACCAGCTGGTCCACATTCACCCACGTGTTGGCCGTACTAGGAGACCCGTAAGGAGGAGAAGGGGATCCTGGAGGGTGAGTTCCGCTGATCCCAATCGGGTGTCAGATGCTTGGTATGGACCGCGGGGCAATATCCCGCTTTGACCCAGGATTCTCTGTAAACGGGCGGCCGGGAGCTAGCCACTCCCGGTCAATAGGCTCCCTTTGCCTTTTACGTTCCGGTAGCATTTGCAGAATGGGAGGGGTTCTGCATAGGGAGGTCGGAGGTGCATAGGTTTGGTGGGCCTATTCACCAAAGACCATCCCAAAACAGACTACTTCCCAGGAAGTGCTATACCTCTCGAGTTAGCCCTGGCGACCGCACCGGTATGCGGTGGGGCGGGACGGTGGGAATGTAGCTCCGTGGTGGGTGGGGAGGCTGAGAGATGAAGTTTTATTCGGTATGGAGGAAACTACTCTCCCACCAATAAAAATAACCCGCCCGGACACGAACAGTTTTAACGGGGAGTTTTCAACTATTGATTTATTTCTGTGTACAAGTACTGCGGGCAACAGATTAACCATGTCTGTCCATAATGACCTCTGTGGTAGTGATCACTTCCCAATACTCATAAAAAATCTGGTAGAACACCAGACACTTATATCCCTTGCGAAAGCTGGATTCTGCGAAGAGCTAATTGGGCCACATACTAAGAAAATTTATTTCACCCACGATGACAACCGAATTGCTCTTAGCAATGTCTCAGATCTAACTACTTCAATCGTGACAGCTGGCCAAAACGGCATCCCAAAATCAACAGGGAAGTGCCGCCGTACGCCCGTTCCTTGGTGGAGCGAAGAATGTGCAGCTGTTATTTGGTCACGTAAAAAAGCCTTGTGCGTATTCAATAAATACCCTACAGAGAGGAACTTGACTGCATTTCGGAGACTGAGAGTAAAAGCCCGTAAAGTGATCAGGGAGGCGAAGAAATCCTCCTGGGTACGGTACGCCTCTAGCATTAACCATCGCACCCCATTAGCCAAAGTTTGGGACAAGGTTAATAAAATTTCAGGCATCCATAAAGCCGTATGTGTTTACGCCATAAAATAGGTGCCGGATGTAATTACATCGACTCAAGAAATAAGCTAAATATTTGGTAAATGTTTGGCTGATATCAGCAAGACCACCAACTGCGACCCTATGCTCATAGCAAAGAAACAACGTGAGGAAAAATCAATCCTCGATTTCTGGGTGAAGCGGAGGAGTTTTACAATGAACCATTCTCTATGTGGGAACTAACATCGGCCTTATCAGACTGCGGAAACACCAGCCCTGGCCCAGACAGTGTCCATTACGCATTCCTAAGAAGCCTCCCTGAAACGGCTCTTGTGGAAACACTCAAAACGATTACCAACTCTGGACGGAGGGCGTGTTCCCTGAAGCCTGGCGAGTATCTATAGTTATCCCTATCCTAAAGCAAAGAAAGGATAAAAGCGACCCTGGAGCCTATCGCCCTATTTCACTGACCAACTGTTTGTGCAAAGTGATGGAGAAAATGGTGAACCGCAGACTTCTATGGTGCTTAGAGAAGCCAAACCTAATTTCCCGCATACAGTGTGGATTCCGTCGTAATAGATCTACAACAGATCATTTAATTCGCTGCGAGAACTATATACAGGAAGCCTTTATGATCCGCCAACATTTTGTGGCGGTGTTCTTTGATATTGAAAAGGCTTACGACCGAGTCTGGAGGCACAAAATATTAAACACCCTACAGTCATGGGGATTTAGAGGACGTATGCTTATTTTCATCAGCAACTTTTTATCACATCGGTTTTTTAGAGTGAGAATCGGTAGATCCTTATCTAGTTTGTATACCCAAGAAAATGGTGTTCCTAAAGGGTAAGTTCTGAGCGTCACTTTTTTCTCCATCGCTATAAACAGAGTTGATGACTGCATCCGTGGACCAGTCATGGGCTCGTTGCTCTTGTTCGTAGACCACCTCGCGATTTTCTGTAGGTCAAGCAAACTTAACGCGGCGCTAAGACTGATCCAAATGACCCTTAATAGGGTCCAAAAATGGTCTCTGAGTAATGGGTTCCGGTTTTCAGCGGAGAAAACCTAGTGCATGCATTTCAATCGGTTTCGCGGTGTCTTCCCGCAACCGATGCTTTACTTAAGTTGCAGACGTCTACCATTTGTCCAATCCCTGCGCTTCCTTGGGATGAACTTTGACTACCGTATGAATTGGCGAAGCCATTTATCCTTACTGCGGAATACGCGTCTTAAAACGCTGAATATTTTAAGATTTCTAAGTCATAAGTCATGGGGTGCCGACTGCATAACATTACTTTTACTATACCGATCTTTAGTTCGCTCGAAATTGTACTATGGTGCGTTAGTTTACTTCTCTGCTCGAGAATCTTACCTATAGCAGCTGAACACGGTGCACAATGCGGGCCTTAGGATTTCCACCGGTGCGTTTAGAACTAGCCCGGTGATTAGTATATACTCCGATGCGGGAGAGCCGCCTATGGCCATACGTAGGAAAATTTTAACGGGAAACTACTTAGCATAAATGTCATCAATGACTGAGCATCCTTGTTTTAATGTTAATTTTAAACCTCGACTTTTAGAAGGTTTTAATCGACGACCGAGACTGACGCGACCATTCAGTGTAAGGTCAAACGATTTTATTCATGACTCAGGGATCCGGCTGCCCGCAACGTTTTCTTCAGGATACTCGAAACATCCTCCCTGGACTATTCCAAAACCGGAAGTAAATATAATTCTCACAGAGAACACCAAGGCATCGGTAACTCCAGCTGAATGCCAGCTACGGTTCCGGGGATTCTTGGACCGTTATCAAAGCTATCGGATTGCTTGCTTGCTTGGACCGTTATCAAAGTACCTGTGTCACTGACGGCTCAAAGACGGATTCTGCGTGCGCATGCGCCGTAGTATCTAGATACCACGGCACTATAAATGCAAAGCTCAGCCCCTTGTGTGGTATTTACACGGCTGAACTTCTGGCAATAAAAATAGCCCTCTGTAAGACCCCCAACTCTCAACGGGGCGTCGAACGACGATTTGGCAGGGATTTCAGGAAGGAAACTCAGATTCACTTTAAGTAATGCTCTTTATTAACTCATGCCACTACAAGTACACGTCGCCAATTACCTCTCGCTCGCCTTCCTTCTTCCCACCGTCGAGAAATGCTTTGTTGCAGAGTTGCACATTCTTCTATCCCCCCCCTGCTCGGGAGGTGCAAGTGGGTGGCTCTCGGGGAGGGGGAACATCCGTCCGAGGCGATGGGAAAGCAATTAAGCATTCTCTCGTGTTAGCTAGGGAGTCAGCACGGGAGGGACTTACATCCACCCCCCCCCCGCAAATTTGAGTTGCGACACATTGGCAACTCATCAGAATTTATTGCGACAGATCAACGGTGCATACAATACAAGATAATACGTACACTCGACAGTAAATGTAAAGAAAAAGAAAAAAATACCACAGAAGAGCCCTAAATGCTATTTGAACATGTAATGGATTATGAGGAATACCTCGTCTACCATCAAAATATGCTCAATTGCATAACATACTATAACAAAAGAAAATTAACAATGATCTATTGGAAGCAAGTAAAATGGTAAAAAATACAAGAAAATACCAGACAATGAATAGTTTCCATTGCTATCTTATTCCCTCCACCATTAACGTTAAAGTTGAAAGTCAACGGTTCCGCCGGAGCCCATTACAACATCTAATGGGTTAGGCGGTATAAATAGTCGAGGGCCCAAGAAGGCGAGGCTTGTTCCTGGGTCTCCCCCGTGTCGGGAGGTTGTGTCGCCGTCACCTCTACGCCTCTCCTGGTCCGCCTCTTCAGCTTTTGGTCGCGTAAGCCTGGGTTCCCTTCTTTCCCGTCACCCGTTACTCTTTTTACCTCTCTTATTCCCGTTGCTCCGTGGCCGTGGCTCTAATTTGTTTTTTTTTTTTTCAAATAAATTACCTATTCCTTTTGCAATTTGTTTCATAATTCGTAGTGTCCTTTGTACTGCCACCACCCCCAAGATCGCCATACCTGGCGATAGTTCAATGGTAGCAGAGCGTGGTTGCTGGTGGCAGTGAAGGGTCGTTTGGTAGCCATGGCGTCCCAAGTACCGGAGGGAACGAGTTGGATTAACGAATTGTCTAAATCTGAAGCGGTTGATTTTTGTGTGCGGTTCGGGTTAAGCAGTGACGGGGTGTTGGACGAGCTGAGAAAACGTTTGCGCGAATATGTGCGAACCCTGTCGACAAGTACCGACACAGTCACCGAAAAGGCAAATATTAATAACGTTGCCATAACTCCTCCAAACTCCAGTCAGGGAACCGTGGTTAACTTGCGTGAGTTGGAGCAAATTCTCACTGCCGCGGAACGATGGGAACTTCGATTCAAGGGGGAAACCGACGAAAGTGTTAGGATTTTTTAGAAGTATTACGCCAGTTCGTAGAGCATTTTGAAGTAAGCGAACAGATGCTAATGAAACTATTGCCAGAATTATTGGGAGGCAAGGCGCGAACTTGGTTTTGGTACAACAAATTTAGAGATTTTGGGCACTTCGCGCAGGAAGCTAAAGCGAAGTTTGGGCCCCCTTATTATGAAGGACGATTAAAAAGAGACTTGTATAATAGGTCG
This sequence comes from Pyrrhosoma nymphula, assembly GCA_963573305.1. Taxonomy (NCBI): domain Eukaryota; kingdom Metazoa; phylum Arthropoda; class Insecta; order Odonata; family Coenagrionidae; genus Pyrrhosoma; species Pyrrhosoma nymphula. The sequence goes on from OY754332.1 coordinate 31,332,630, forward strand.
CAGGGGCCGCAGGAAACTTTAGGGGACTACCTGGCCTTAATTACAAGGATGAATAATAGACTAGAAAGTCCCGTGCCTTCAGAGGAACTGTTGGAGCTGGTTTGCGGTAATTTAAACCCAAATTATTCGTGGCACTTAATTGATAAGCCGCAGTCTTTCGAGGAATTGGAAAAATGGGGGCGAGGACTTGACGCTAGAAAAGTAATCGCCGAGTCATACCGATAACCCCCTCCTGGGAACGATATGGTCGATAGCGAATTTGGGAACCCGAGTTGGCAAGAAAGGTATTCCGATATTCCAGCGGCAAGCGCGGCTAGCCCTCGGGGAATGACCCCTTGGCATAAGCGTGGAAGTTCCCCCCGGAGCAGTCGATGGGGACGAGGCCAGGGGCGTTTCGACCATACGGGGCCTTTTTGGAAAGATGAACAGCGTCAGGGAAACGCCTAATCCACGGAAGGAATAAGCCACGCCCTTCCCGTGGAAAAAGTGTGGCATTTTGCGGCCGAGTATCCGGGGTTGATACCGGATTGTCACCTAAAATTCAGGTAGGTGTTAATGGGACCGAAGCTGTTGCTCTCCTTGATTCGGGCGCATTCCGCTCTTGTATTGACGAGTCGTTCCTAGATAACTTAAATTTTGTCCCTAGCAAAATAAAGGAAAGAGAAATTTTATGCCGCGGAGTTGGATCGTCAGTTATAAAAATTTCTAAAACCGTTGTGCTGCGGATAAAAATTGATGACAACCTGGGACCACGAGTTTTTGATTTTTCCCCTTTGTCCGGTTTCAATTATTATTGGGGCGGATTTTATGAAGCACGCTGGTATGACTTTGAATTTTGTTACTCGGACCTATTCTCTTAAGGGACGCCCCGGGGTGATAGCTTATGTTCTGCCCACGGACAATGAAGAGAGCGACGCGGATCCCACTATATCTACTAGGCTAAGATCGGATCAGAGAAAACAGATTAGCGAAATTATAGCAGAATATCGCGACGTAATCACAAAGAAATTGGGGTGTACTAACCGGCTGGAGTATGATCTTCCGTTGTTGGACTGGACGGCGGTACGTTCGCCGCCCTTCCAATGCAATCCGGTTAAAATGTCAGAGATGAAAATGATTGTGCAGGATTTATTAAAAAAGGGAGTGATAAGGGAATCTAATTCAGCATACGCCAGCCCGGCATTTTTGGTATCTAAAAAGGATAACTCCTCACGGATGGTAGTAGACTATCGTACGCTTAATGCGAAGGTGATTTTCGACGCCTTTCCTCTACCCACCACCGAAAATGCCTTCCTTCATTTTGGAAAAGCCAAGTATTTTTCTGTGTTGGACTTGAATGCAGCTTACCATCAGATTCCGCTTACGCCAAGGAGTAGGCGAGCTACCGCTTTTATTACGCCATTTGGGCTGTATGAATATAATAGACTGCCTTTTGGTATTTGCACCGGTGGACAAATACTGTCACGACTGATCGATAAGGTGTTCAGCGACGTAAAATACGAGTACGTTTTTAACTATTTGGATGATATTGTTATTTATAGCAATAATTTCGAAGACCATATTAAACATTTAAGGGAAGTATTACTGCGGCTGCGTAACGCCAAAATCACGGTTAACCCTGGAAAAATATCCTTAGCGCAGACGGAGATTAAGTTTTTGGGGCACATTATCTCTGAGAAAGGAATACACATCGATCCCGAGAGGGGTAAGGTGGTGTATAACTTTCCTACTCCCAGAGACCTTAGGGCAGCTAAAAGATTCCTAGGGATGTGTTCCTATTACGCCCGTTTTATACCGGGATTCTCAGAAATATCAGCCCCATTGAACGCCTTGAAGAGAAAGAATTGCCGGTTCGTCTGGGGTCGTGCTCAACAAAAGTCTTTTGAGGAGTTACGCGAGAGGATAGCTTCACCCCCTGTCCTTCGTATCCCTGATTTTAGCGAGACTTTCGTTCTGCACACGGACGCCTCCGCAAACGCGGTAGCGGCCGTTTTATCTCAACGAACCGAGGGGCATTTAGCACCGGTGGCATACGCCAGTCGGACACTCACTCAAGCAGAAAGAAAATATGCTGCGTACGAGGCAGAATGCTTAGCGGTTGTGTTCGGAGTCGAAAAGTTCGACCAATACTTACGAAATCGGGAGTTCGAATTATTTACCGATAACGAAGCACTGTCCTGGATGCGTCGGCATCCGAAACAATTAGGAAAGGTTGGACGTTGGATGCTTCGTATTTCGGCGTATAAATTTAAGACCGTGCATTTAAAGGGGAACGAAAATGTTGTAGCGGATTGTCTGTCACGTATGTTTGAAGAAGCCGAGCCCTCGAGTGTAAAGGTCGCTACGGAGATATGTGTCTTACAAAACTTACCCCTTTCTTTCATTTCACTAAAGGAACATCAGGATAAAGACCATATTTGCAAATCTATTAAAGCTAATTTGATGGACGGGATAAAAATGAAAAATTTAAAGCTTTTCAGGGATTTGATAGTTTTTAGGAGCCCAAAATGTAGACGTAACCGTATATACGTCCCCGAGGGGGTAAGACAGATGATCATGACTTATTATCACGATACGGAGATCGGAGGGCACCTCGGGTGTCATAAAACTAAAAACAAGATTTGTAGAGAACTTTACTGGCCTAATATGCATAAGGAAATTTTACAGTACGTGAGGTCATGCCCCGAGTGCCAAATCGCCAAGCCGGCCGCTAATTCTCAAAGCGGTCAACACTCAGCAGAAATATCCACCGGGGTGTGGGAACGCATTTTTATCGATTACTTTGGTCCCATCACGCGGTCGCGTTCTGGAAATAAGTGCATTTTAGCCGTTATCGACTAGTTTTCGAAGTTTGTTATTCTAATTCCCTTGGGCAACATGAGTTCGGGTGTGACGGTAAAGGCTCTAAATAACCGGGTATTCTCTATAACGGGGTTTCCTAAAACTCTAGTTTCCGATAACGCCGCTACGTTTAATTCGGGAGAATTTAAAAATATGTGTTTTGGTTGGGGGATTAAACATATTACTACGACCCCGTATTATCCGCAACCCTCGCACGTCGAGCGATTCAATCGGAATCTCAAGGCAGCACTCACGGTATATCATCGGGATTTTCAAAACCGTTGGGATGAGAAATTACACGCGCTTAGTATCGCTTTTAATTCGGCGAGGCACGAGAGTACGGGATACACTCCGGCTAGTTTATTCTTTGGTCGAGAGTTAAATCACCCATTATCGATGCAGTGGGGGGTTGATGAAGTGCTTGAATCATCTGAAGTTGGAGAAAAACTGGAAGTAAAATGGGGACGGGCCCTGGAAGGTTTAAAAAGATCCAGTAGGAAGGTAGCTGAGCGTTATAATCTCCATCGCAACGGGCCTACGTACCGCGTGGGGGAAGTCGTCGCATACAAGTTGCATCCGTATAGCTCGGCTGCGGAAAAAATCTCCGCCAAACTGCAAGCCAAGTGGTCAGAGCCGCATCGGATAGTAGAGTTTACTAGCCCCGTCACAGTCCAACTCACGGATGCCGCCACCGGACGGGGTAGAAAAAGATGTCATGTGTCCCAAATCAAGCCCCTTCGTCAGCGTCTCGATTTAGGACAAATTGAAAATGACGCTGGGGGTGCGTGCGTATAACCCATGTCCCGTTCCCTGCGTAACCTCGTCCTTCCCTCCTTCACCCTTATTCTTCTTCTGGTTTTGGCAACCCATTGCGGAGAGGCGGATCCGGAGAGCGACCGAGGTGAGAGCGGAAGCCTGGGGTCGGGGGGGTTGAGCACTATTACCTTGTGTTGGCTTTTTTGGTTTTTTTTCTTTTTTTCTTTTATTCTCTTTGGTTTTACAGTTGCTGACTGCTGCTGTCTGTCTAGTTTCGGATTTTCGATTTATTTGATTGTATCCTGTTGAGGCTTGTTTAAACTGTTGTTTTTGCTTGTTCACTTAATGGTTTTTCGGAAATGCATTTCGTCCTTCGGCTCTGTAATTCTACACGAAAAGGTTTAAACTCGGCCTGAGTGTTATTCTTTTGTGATCATGAGTTATTTTACCGATTTTTCAGTTATTTTACAGTGATAATTTTATCGAAGGACGGACTGGTGTAATTTACCTAAGAGAATATGTTCAATGTAATGTGAATAAGGTTGTTTAAGACATGGTCCCTAAGTTTTTCTAATTGCAACCCTCGGTGTACCCGCATGAATGTGGTTGCTTGAATAGACAAAATATATTTTGGGGCTGTATATTTTGTTGTGTAAAAAGTTCCTTCTTTTTTGGGATTGGTGGTTTACCTCTCCGGCTCAGCTCCAAAATTAGCTGATTGCCTTTGTCAAAAAATCGTTGGTTCTGGAAAGTGTTTGTTTAGTATTTATTGTTGGGGGGGAAATTAATGTATGTAATTGGAGCTATTTGTTAGTGTTTTTTGGGTAAAATATTGTATGCATGTAACTGAACTTGTAGTTTTGAGCTACGGTCACTCGACTCCCATTACCCCTCCTGTCCTCTTCCCAAGACCCAAGCTCGTTCGCGGCATGTGGAAGGACTTCTTCGCGAGGCGCAGCGTGGGAGGATGAGCCGTGTACCAGGGAGGCATTCGGAGGACTTCTTCGCGAGGCGCAGCGTGGGAGGATGAGCCGTGTACTAGGGAGGCATTTGGCGGCGGCAATACGAAGCTGCGTACGAAGGCGGCGACCACTCCAAAGCAAGGGCAAATGATGACCCTTTGCTCCGTGGAGTGGGAGAGGCCGACGAAGCCTGGGCCCCGCCGTTGAAAGTCAACGGTTCCGCCGGAGCCCATTACAACATCTAATGGGTTAGGCGGTATAAATAGTCGAGGGCCCAAGAAGGCGAGGCTTGTTCCTGGGTCTCCCCCGTGTCGGGAGGTTGTGTCGCCGTCACCTCTACGCCTCTCCTGGTCCGCCTCTTCAGCTTTTGGTCGCGTAAGCCTGGGTTCCCTTCTTTCCCGTCACCCGTTACTCTTTTTACCTCTCTTATTCCCGTTGCTCCGTGGCCGTGGCTCTAATTTGGTTTTTTTTTTCAAATAAATTACCTATTCCTTTTGCAATTTGTTTCATAATTCGTAGTGTCCTTTGTACTGCCACCAGCCCACAGATCGCCATACCTGGCGATAGTTCACATGTACCACAATACCCCCAGCAACCAAGCCCAAATAATAACATAGACAAACATATTATTAATGTTCTTTGCAATCACGCACCGGCCATTCCAAACTTTCCACTATTCCTTTCCCACACATGCCTTTACTGGTGCCATACAACCAAAAGTAAAGGAATGCAAGTAACACACACATAAAAATCACACTCAGCACCGCGCAACACATATTCTTCTTCGGTCTTCGATCATCGCCGCTACACGGGGCGATCGAAACGGGGGTGGGGGAAAGAGGGCCGTTACAGAGCACGTAGTTGGGAGGGCTAAGGGGGGGGGCGGGGGACCCAGCGACCGGAGTGCGTACGGGTGGCCGGGAGCCGGGTTCGGCTCGCGTCCCTCGTTTTCCGTTTCCTCAGGCATACCACGCGGCGCTGCGCTGGCTGGGGCCTCCGGAGATAAGGATAAGGGGGAATCCTCGACTCCTCGCTGCTCGCTCGGCGCCGCGCCGTCTGGGGCCTCAGGGGATAAGCTGGGGAGGAAATTCCCGGGCTCTGTGCTCTCTTCCGACGATGGTCGTTCGGTGTGTTCTTCGAGTTCCGACTCCTCCGTTGACGATGACGCGGAACTATTGGTCTCTAGGTACGGGGAAGTGATTTGGGAGGGGACTGGATGCACAGGGGAGAGGGGGAACGCCAAATCTGCTGATGTGGGGGGGAACTTCCGGGGTCTTCCTCGCCTCCGCTCTCCGCAATTTGCTGTCTCGAGGGCATGTGGGTTTCCAAAATAATGTTTCAAGCGATTTTTATGTACGTACAGCGACCTGTACGGGAGTTGGAGCCTAACGTTGCAAGGAGGAAGTACATCGGTGACCAAGTAGGGGCCCTTCCATGGATAGTGAAAATTCTTTGCGCCCCCAACCTTTAGGCAGGGGTCGCTGAGGAACACGTACTGGCCACACTCGTATTTCACTTCCTTCGATCCCCGGTTATACATTGCCGCCCTCCTCCCCTGGGCCCTTTTGTCGTTTGCCCTACACTATTCCCACATCGTTCCAAGTTTCGCCTTCAGGTCTTCCAAACGATCATCGTCAAATTCCCCGGGCTCAACGTTACAGCACTCGAAAGGGGAACGCATGGTGTCACCAAATATTGCCTCGTGGGGCGAGTGCCCAGTACTGCGATGGACGCTGGCATTATAGGCCGTGACTGCATACGGAAGCCACGCGCCCCAATCATCGTGTCTGTTTCACGTAATGGCTGAGTATTCCTGCAATTTTTCTATGCACTCTCTCCACCTTGCCGTTCGTATGAGGGTGGTATGGCGACGTCCGCAGCCTAGATATCTTCATCAGATCGCAAAAACTCTTAAAACATTCCGCCATATACGTCGTTCCCTGATCGGTATTTTTTGCGGCACTCCGAACCTTAAAATCATCGTTTCACGAAAGCCGAAGCGACTGTCTCTGCCCTTTGGTGGGGTAAAGGGACCATTTCCAAATACCGGGAAAAGTTGTCGAGGATAGACAGTATGTATTTGTTCTCACCACCAGTACGGGGGAGCGGGCCAACGGTGTCAAGTGACACAAAGTCAAATGGTCTATCGGCGGATGGTAAGGCCTGCATGGGTGCTTTGGTCCCTCCGTAAGGGCTTCGTCGCCTGCACGCGACGCAACTCTGAAGTGTCTCTTTGATGCTCTTGGCCATTCCAGGCCACCAATACGACTTACGCACCCTCTCTATAGTTAGCCTAACTCCGAGGTGCCCTGATAACGGGTGCGCATGAAAGTTGGAAATTATTTCTTCTCTCGATCCCTCGGGAACCACAACTCTCACCACCCCGGCCACTTCCCTACACAGCAATACGTTTTTCACTAGGTAACCTCTCTCAGATCGCCATCGTCTACACTCAGGGTCATTTTCCTGTCGCTCTATCATGTCGCAAATAGGGGCTGGCTCTACTCTGCGGACTTTCCTACTGAGCGCGTCGGCGTTCAAGTGAAGTTTCCCGGGCTTATGAACTACCTCGTAGTGATACTCGCTTAATTTCAACGTCCATCTCACCAAACGACTGCTAGGGTCCTTTAGACTGAACAATCATTTAAGGGCCGCGTGGTCGGTAATGATTTTAAATTTCCGCCCAAACAGATAGCACTTGAAATGTCCCGTTGCCCACACGACTCCGAGGAGTTCTTTCTCAGTCGCTGAGTAATTCGTTTCGGCTGTGTTTAGTTGTCTCGAGGCATAGGCTACCGGATGCTCCTCTCCGTTTACTTCCTGCGATAGGACCGCGCCTAAGGCGTAATTCGAGGCATCCGTGGAAACAATAAATGGTTATCTAAAATCAGGGTACACCAGGATTGGGCTGTTAGTAAGGGCTGTCTTTAACCTTCCCATTGCCGTTTCGCACTCATTCGACCAACTGAACGTCGTTCCCTTTTTCAGAAGTCTCGTTAAGGGTTTCGCTATATAGGCATAATCTTTCACAAATCTTCGATAATAATTCGCCAATCCTAGGAATGATTGTAATTCCTTCGAGCAACTCTGAGAGGGGTATTCATTCACTGCCGAAAGCTTCATTGGATCGGGAAAAATGCCGTCTTTAGTGATTACATGTCCCAAGTAATTTACCTCGTGGGCGAAGTGACATTTGTCGAATTTTAGCGTCAATCTTGCGGTTCTCAGTCTCTCTAAAACAAGCCTCAATCGCTCCACGTGTTCTTCGATCGTGGAACTAAATACGACTACGTCTTCCAAATACACAAGACAATGCGCTGGTTTGAGCCCGCATAAAACCCCGTCCATGAGACGTTGAAAACTAGCCGGGGCATTACGCAACCCGAAAGGCATGCGCGTGTATTCCCAATGTCCACTCTCCGTGTTGAAAGCTGTTTTCGGCCACGACTCCTCGTCCATGGGGATTTGATGGTAACCGCTTGTTAGGTCCATTGTGGTGAAATAACGACAATTCCCGAGGTAATCTAGGGACTCGACTATATTCGGTAACGGGTACACGTCGGGAGTGGTAATAGCATTCAATGCTCGATAGTCTACGCAAAACCTGTACGCAGCGTTTCCATCCGTAGATTTTTTGGGGACCACAACAATTGGGGCAGCCCAGGGACTAGCGCTAGGCATAATAACACCCACCTCTAACTGTTCCTGTACCAATCTTTCAACTATTTCTTTCTGGTGGAAGGACGTGCGGTAGGCCTTCTTATAAATTGGCTTGGCGTCAGCTGTTGGGATATGGTGCGCCACCAATTTCGTTGGCGGGGGTAGTCCATTACAGGAAAACAAATCTTTAAAATCATTAAGGACCGGCAATAATGCGTCCCGTTCCCTGTCACTTAAATGGCTGAGTTTTCCCGTAAAACATATTTCATCTTCACAGCGTCTGACTGCATTCACTCGCGGAAAGTGACCGGCATTCTCTCCTGCCTCCTGATCCTCCCATTCCGCGACGGATGGTAGTATTGTCCCTTTCCTTAACGCAACATCCCCCTCATTGAAATTAGCTACTTTCACAAAAATTTCACGATTACAGTTCAGTCTTGACATGCTCCTGGCCACGACACAGCCTTCTAAGTCCTCAAGTTTAGATTCTAGAATGACATCGGCACCGGTTGGAATATGAAGATCAAACACCTTAGCGTTAAATAGTTTTTCACTCCTCCCCGGTAATATTTCTGTCTTTAATACCCGGACTAGTCTCCGCGCCACCCCGTTCCCTAGATTTCACTGATTCCTTAATGTTTAAATCTTCTCCACACCCATTCCTCAAGCGCCACATCTCATTCCCTATGGAAAGGGTCCCATGTTTAACATTCATAGAACAACCAAACTTTTCTAGAAAGTCCAAGCCCAAAATCCCATCGTAACCGCCTAACTCATTCACCACTTGCATGCGACAGACGTAGCGAACCCGGTTGACAAAAAATTCAATGTCCTTCTCCGCAAAACTCCTCACCACGTCACCCGTAATACCCTTAACGCGGTAGGGGGGCCCGCAAACGTCACTGCATTCAAGAGATACCTGAGCACCGGTGTCACACAGAAACCTGGCCATCTTTCCCTCGATGATCACTCCTGCCACCAAGTCCACAGGTCCTCCGCCTCTCTCCACCCTCGGAAGGATGACATCTAGTAGGGGCCGGAATCGGCGGTGTTACCGGCCCCGCCATCATTTAACCCTGCCGACCGATGGCTTGGCCTGCATTCCCGGGCGATGTGGTCCTCTCCTCCGCAGTTGAAGCACCGCCTCTGCTTGCGGCACTCCCTCGCCATATGTCCTGTCTCCCACAATTAAAACATTTGCCTTCCCTCGGGGCCCGGAAGACGCGGCGGCTCGCGGGTTCCTCTCTCACGGGCCACCTCTCCACCTCCTCAATCCTAATGGCGGCCTCCACAGCCTCATCAAAAGTTTGAGGCGACTTAAGCCGGCATTGCCTGCCCACCTCCCCTGACAAGCAGTTTAAGAAGGCATCAAGGGCGCGCTGGTCTACCTCGTATCGCGTCGCGGCGGCGAGCTCCACCGGTCCGCCCGCGTCGTATGTCTGGCTGTTGATTTTCCTCACCCTGTCGGCGAAGGCTTCTAGGTCTTCTTGGGCGCCTCTCCTCATGTATGTTAGCAGCTCCCGAAAGAAACGGGCGCTCCTTTTCGTCCGATACCGCTGCAGTAGCTGCAATCTCAGGTCCTCGAACGTCGCAGCCCCTCGGCATTCCTCCTTGCTGCGGTAATATTCTGCTGCCTCCCCATTCAGCGTCAATATTGCCGCGTTAAGTCTATCGGCATCGGAGAGGCCCCCCAAATCGGCCGCGCGCTCTAACTTGTCAAGGAAGGCCGAAACCGACTCTCCTGGCTTTCCCGAAAATGCCTCCACCGTCGAGAGAAGGCTGAATTTTTTTCGGACACCTCCTGCTCCCGGCACTTCTCCCGCCTGCCGCAGTCTCTCGTCTGCGCTGTGCTCACGGATTTTCTCGCTCATCTCAGTGATGGCCTGCTGCAGATCCATTTCATGGCCCCCAAGACTCACTCTCCCCGCCGCCATGGCGATCTCCTTGCCGCTGAGTTTCCTAACGAAATTTGCCAAATCCCGCTTCTGACACCAGTGTAAGACCCCCGACTCTCAACGGGGCGTCGAACGACGATTTGGCAGGGATTTCAGGAAGGAAACTCAGATTCACTCTAAGTAATGCTCTTTATTAACTCATGCCACTACATATACACGTCGCCAACTACCTCTCGCTCGCCTTCCTTCTTCCCACCGTCGAGAAATGCTTAGTTGCAGAGTTGCACTTTCTTCTATCCCCCCCTGCTCGGGAGGTGCAAGTGGGTGGCTCTCGGGGAGGAGGAACATCCGTCCGAGGCGATGGGAAAGCAATTAAGCATTCTCTTGTGTTAGCGAGGGAGTCAGCACGGGAGGGACTTACTTAAAATAAAAATCCGTAATATCTTGTTTCTCATATGCACCGATTCAAGGAGTGCTATTGACACATTATCAAGATATTCCCCACTGAATGCGATCGCGCAAGAAATCAAATATGCTCTACTCAACCTACACCTTAAAGGTATTGAAATCTTATTCTTGTGGGTCCCTGGACATATGGGAATCCCTGGAAACGAGAAAGCTGATGCCGCAGCGAAAGATGCTCTCCAGAAACAAGACGTCGACTGCATGAAAGTGTCACGGGACGACTTGAGAGCTGCTTTAAGAGAAACAGCGATGAAAGAGTGGAAACGGCAGTGGTAGACGACTAGCAATAATAAGCTACGTCCTATAAAGCCAATGGTGTCGGCGTGGCTGTCATCCAACAGGCTGAACCGATTGGAAGAAGTTGTCATAACAAGACTAAGAATAGGGCACACAGCCACAACGCACTCCTTTCTATTCAATGACAATAAAATTCCACCGCAATGTGAAGTCTGTGACTCACTACTTAGTGTCAGACACATCATAGCCAAATGTGAGAAATATCGGGAAGTGCGCCGCAGACTCAATATTGAAGGTGACATGGACTCTATCCTCGGCGACAATACTCAAAGCCTCGACCGTGTGATAATCTTTCTCAAAGACATTGGCTTACTACACCTTATCTAACGAAAAAGTATCTGTGATAAGATAGGGGCCCTGTGTGGTGCTAATGACCCCGATGTCGACGCACCCTTATAAAATACGATGCTACTACTACTACTATAAGAAGAGTTTTATCTGCAGCAGCTCCTGGCGGAGTGAAATCAGCTAAAATAAACTTAGAGACGGGTCTGGACTAATAGAAACAGCTAATAGTCAACCAATCACGCTATGCCCCTTATTTTTAAAATCCTGTAAAAGTTTATGGACCACTTTTTCTCCATGTCCGCGTCCACCCACATCGTACAGTGGGCTGAAATGCCGATTTTGCGCGACAAAAGTCAATTTTTCGAATTTCATAAAATAAACGCAAATATATGCCTAGAAGGTAGGAAAAACTCTATTTCGTGACAAACAATACGATTTATGGCTGTTAAATAGTGTAATTCGTTGTACAGGCCTCGAAAGTGGCTATACCAGAGTTACTCTTTTTTCGCTAGCTTATCACACGTCTGTTTATGCGCTTGGTTTGCTATCAGGGGAGCCCATACAGGAAAAATGTTTATTTTATCACAGTAACGTACCAATAATTATACAATACCATTAATCCAATTGAATTTATTTTATTTAACCATTGTAATTACATATTTAATACGAGTATGCAAAAATTCACGAGGACTATTATTTCAAGTGAGCTACAATAAAAGCACCCCGGGCACCAATGCCGCATCATATACACCATGATGGCTGATGACTCTGTAACATTTTACAATAATAAAATCTTGCACATAGGTGCACCTTTTTATTTGACAGGCATTTCATTGTATTGCCGTCCATAAGACGCTCAGTGGAGACAGACGTCACTAGAATGCGTAACATTCCACGTCTTTTCGCACTGAGAATGGCACCGTATTTTTAAAGGCATACTTTACTTGGCACATGCATAAAGATAATTGAAAAACGAATAGACCTTCATTTACACAAATTATAATGATAATTATACAATCGCCAAATTCTGGGATTCCTCGTTAATCCGCTTCACACATTTGGGTTATCTATAATGCCAATTGTCAGCTTATTCAAAGTATTTGCCGAACTAGCACCGAACGACAAAGTTCCTCCCTACTAAACGAAAGAATAACCTTACAAATATAATTAATATAATTGAAACAAATTAATTTCCAATGCGAATGGTAACAATCGAAAAATTAATTTCTCGGGAGATAATAATACGCTAAAAGTACCATTGTTTTGCGGTGAGCTAAAATTTAGAGAAGCAATAATATTTACGAGACTGAAATTAATGAACAAAAAAAACATACAATCAGTGACTATAATCACAGACAATGTAAAGTCATAGGGGCAGGAGAAGAAAATCTATCAAAACGTATCCTCATTCATTCATCATCGATATCGCGAAAGTCTTCTGTAATGTGGAAACTTGTGAGGGTAATCTATGTGGCTCTCTTACCAAATTAACCCGTTAACGCCAAGAGTACCATATATGGTACGTAATACAGGGTGAAACTTCGGCCGCACTAATATGTGCTTACATTGTTACATTTGCTTCGAAATTCCGTCGATAGGAAGATGAGTCCTTCCTCAATACATAGTAGTTTGCCTGGTTTTTTTCTGTTAGAATCAGTTGTCAATGTGCATGGTTGGAGGAAGGAGTGTGATAGACTACAAGCTGAATTAGGAAATTATGGCGTTGTCTTCGAGGTTAGTGCTCCATTTCTTCTTTGATAAAAGCTTTTTTGCACATATTATTCATCTCATTCAAATTAAACATATATTTTTACCCGTATATCGATCACTAAGATTCTTATGCTATTTTTGTGTGAAACAATTTGGTGTACCTTGTATGGTACGCTCGGTGCCTACGTGGTCTTTTAGGAACCTCGTAATTTTTTCTGATTTTTTTGTGTAATACTGCAGCTATAGCTGTACAAACTCGATCATATTCGTTTGAAATACTATTTTTTCTACAATGCAGGTTATTTTATTCAGTATTTTGCTAAGTTGCAAATTATCCTGTTGAGATTTGTTTTCGAAACTCCTCCAAAAAAGATCTTTACTCAAGATACCGCTATCGGATAATAAATGACAGGGCCGCATATCTTTGAATCGAATTTTATGTTTTATATTGTTTAATTTATTTTTGACGAAGGTTTGATTCTTATAGCTACTCCCAATATTTTCATGGTTTTAGGACCCTAACACTTGAAGAAGTCCTTATGGTATTGGAGGAAGAAGAGACGTTAGATGTGAGAGAGATATTTGTTGAACCTCCAGAGTCAAATATCAATTCAGACGAGGATTCAGCTGACGAATATAGTGGCGGTCTAATAGACAATTTGTCTGGGAGGCAGTTACTCAGTCCAGCTGAAGTGGTGTTTCACGACGATCTTCGTCTGGGCACTGGGAGTGACACTGATTTTCGCGACAGATGCCGTTCCCAGCCTTCTTCATCGCCATCTGGCTCGTCTGCACACTCGGACACTAATCTGGCTCGGCAAGAAACCAAGCATCTCTCTGTACGGAAATTAAATCAAGGGGCCAAGTCGAAGGCAGCCAGGTATCATGGACTGATGGGAATTTTGAGCAGCGGGAATTTGGTGGTTTACCTGAGCCCAACTTCACCATAGAGCGAGATATGTCCTCGGTAGATATTTTTGAAAGCATTGTTCATGTAGATATCGTTGATTTTGCCTCGGTGGCGACCACAAATGTGGTAAAGGCTTCCCAAGGCACTCAGACAGAGAGTTATGACAGCCAAAAAACAGTAGAAGCAAAGGAAGTAGCCAAGCCGGTTAAGGCACAAATTCCGGCAACAAACAAAAACGCCACCAACAACGCTGGTTCTCCTAAGAAGAAGCAGCCTAAATCTTCCACCGGGGTAGCGCTGAAACAACTCGAAAAAACACCATCCCCCGGCCCCTCCGGACTAGCCAAACCACTTCCGGTGGAATCAATGGAGGAGGACGACAGTCCCACGGAGACTGAAATCCTCGCGCGAGACAAAAGGGGAGAAAGCACCGTTTTCGGCGCTGACCCCCTTGCTTTTTATATCACTCCACATATTTATTTATCTATTTTCCTTTTTTTTAATAGATATCTATGGCTTTTACTTTGCAGTGGAATTGCAATGGTTTTTATCGGCGTAAGGAGGAGCTGAGTGTTTTAATTCGTGATTTTAACCAGTCTTGCATATGTTTGCAGGAGACTCATTTTAAAACAACGGACATGGGTATTTTAAATGGTTTTAACGTTTTTAGACTGGACGACAACAGTGGCCAACGAGCCCAGGGTGGAGTGGCGGTTGCTACTCGGGAGGCCCTTTACACCTCCCGAGTGCAACTGAACACACCGTTTCAGGCGGTGGCAGTGACCGTGCGTGCCCCCGAGGCGATTACGTTGTGTAACGTGTATCTCCCGGAGGGTGCGCCGGTCACCCGTTTCAACCTAGAAGCCCTTTTCCGCCAGCTACCTCAGCCTTTCATTTTAATGGGAGATTTTAACGCTCACTATCCTCTATGGGGAAGTGCTCGAGCTCAGTCTAACCGTAAAAGACGGATTTTATCCCATTTTATATGTGCTAGTAACCTGGTGTTTCTAAACAATGGGGAGAAAACCCGTTTTAACCCGTACTGGCGACTGTTCGAGTATCGATTTATGTACTGTATCGAGTATTTTAGTTACAAAACTAAATATGTCTGTACATGACGATTTGTGTGGGAGCGATCACTATCCCATTTTTATTACCAAGGAACGACATTTTAATCCAGATTTTATTCGGACGGGTCACTGGATTGTTCAGAAAGCGAACTGGGGACGTTTAAGGAGATTTTTAATTTCAAATATGACGAAACCAGTGATAGCGTTGAAAATGTAAATAATTTGACTGCAATTATTATGGAAGCTGCAGACAGCAGCGTACCACAGTCTCGCCGTATAATTACGAGGCCTGCGGTACCGTGGTGGAATGATAACTGCGCGAAAGCTATTCGCCATCGTAAAAAAGCGTTGCGAATATTTAATAAATACCCCACCGAAAGAAATTTATCCTCCTTCCGACGACTGAGAGCGAAAGCTCGACAGGTCGTAAGGGATGCAAAAAGATCTTCCTGGATGAAATTTGTCTCCGGTGTCAACTGCAGGACACCAATTGCACAGGAATGGCGCAAAGTAAGGGGTCTATCGGGCAATCAGCAGCAGCAAGGTGTTTCTTTTCTTAAAGTCAGTGGTGAAGTTCTAACATCACCACATGACATCGGAAAGGCATTTAGCCAGTTTATTTCCAGGACAAGCAGCGATGATGCATTCGACAAACATTTTATAGACATAAAAGAGCGCTGCGCATTGATTCCGATTAATTACAACGAGACGCGACGTGTAGCCGACTTTAACCTTCCTTTCTCCCTGTGGGAAATAAAGTCTGCCATTGCCGACTTAGGCAACACATCTCCGGGTCTTGACGAGGTCCACAATGCCTTTCTCCGTAATATTCCTGAGAAGGCATTGTTGGAGGTCCTCCACACCTTCAACCAGCTCTGGATTGAAGGTGCTTTTCCATCGACTTGGCTGGAGTCAGCAGTAATCCCCATCCTAAAGCAGGACAAAGATCGTGGTGACCCGAACAGTTATAGACCCATTTCTCTAACCAGCTGCCTGTGCAAAATAATGGAAAGGATGGTGAACCGGCGGCTCGTTTGGTGGTTAGAGCGCCTAGACCTCTCCAGAATTCATTGCGGATTTCATCGGGGCCGCTCCACCATGGGCAACCTAGTTCGAATCGACAATTTCATCCAGGAAGCCTTTCTCCTCCGCCAGCACGTGATCGGGGGTCTTCTTCGATTTGGAGAAGGCTTACGATCGAGTTTGGCGGAGGAAGGTTTTAAGCACGCTGCATGAGTGAAGTTTCAGGGGCAGTCTGCCAGTTTTTATCAGAATTTTTTTATCCGACCGAGTTTTCAGGGTTAAAATAGGACAGCACCTCTGGACCTTATAGGCAAGATAACGGCGTACCTCAGGGATCTGTGCTAAGCGTAACACTTTTTGCCATCGCAATTAACGATATTGCGGACTGCATAAAAACCCCGGTAATTGGATCCTTGTTTGTCGATGACTTGGCGATTTTTTGCCGATCATCCAAACTTCTCACTGCTTCCAGACAGATCCAACTGACTAAATAGTTCACACCGGTGGACACAAAGAAACGGCTTTGTTTTTTCTCCAGGGAAAACTGTGTGTCCACTTTCATCGCCTAAGGGGAGTCCATATCCCATTTCCGCTGCGCTTAGGTGGCAGAGATCTCGACTACGCACAGTCGGTCCGTTTTTTGGGAATGACCTTTGATTTCCGCCTCAATTGGCGGGAACACATGCAAGTTTTATAAAACAATTGTTTTAGATCCTTTAATGTTTTAAAGTTTTTAAGCCACGTATCGTGGGGAGCAGACCGCACAACACTCCTTTTATTATACCGCGCATTGGCGCGATCAAAATTGGACTACGGATCCTTCATTTACTCATCCACTCGGGAGTCTTACCTACGACCCCTGAATAGCGTGCACAACGCAGGGCTCCGGCTCACCACGGGTGCTTTCCGGACAAGTCCTGTTGTCAGCATCCATGTGGATGCAGGAGAGCCGCCATTGTGCCACCGAAGGATCCTGCTCATGTGCAACTATGTTGCCAAAATTTTAAGGATGAGGACGCACCCGTGTTTTAACCTTGTTTTTAAACCTCGTTTTTTAGAACTTTTTAATCGCAGGACAAAAGCCACTCGGCGTGTAAGTGTACGTTTCCACAATTTTATTCGTGAACGAGGAACTCCCGCTCCCAACATAAAAATGTTCCTTCACGACCGACAAAAGGCTTTTACCACCGCTGAAGAGTACCAGCAACAATTCTTAATGTTTCTTTGCCACCATCCCGTATTCGTCCCCGTGTTTACAGACAGTTCGAAGTCGGACACAGCCTGTGCCTGTGCGTTCGTATCATCCCACCATGGAGTCATCAAAGCGAAACTCAGTCCGGTGTGTAGTATTTACACAGCGGAACTTTATGCTATTAAAACCGCTGTTGATGGGATAGATGTTGATGGTGGCTCCTTCGTGGTTTGCTCAGACTCCATGAGCGCCCTAAAATCCATTTCTGGCTTATCTCCTATGCACCCTATCGTCCAGGGTATCCACTCATCTTTGCTTCCCCTTCACAAGAAGGGAACCACCGTCTGGTTTCTTTGGGTCCCTGGACATACGGGAATTGCCGGAAATGAGAAAGCTGGCTCTGCCGCAAAACACTCTCTCAGTCTTGAAGATCTTGTGTCGACGCTGGTACCTTGTGAAGACGTACGAGCTTCACTAAAGAGTGCAGTTCTTCAGCAGTGGAGGGAGTCGTGGAGAACTATCTCAAATAATAAACTGCGCACAGTTAAACCGGTATCGTCAGCGTGGCCCACTTCCATCAGGAGGAGCCGCCGAGAGGAAGTCGTCATCACCCGTATGAGGATAGGGCACATCCTTCTGACCCACTCCTTTCTCTTCACTGAAGAGAAAATTCCACCCCGGTGTGATGACTGTGACTGTTCTCTAGGAATTCGGCATATCCTGACGAAGTTTGACAGATACCGGGACGTGCGTAGCCGACTGAACATTGGGGGCGACCTAGGGTCCATTCTGGGTGACGACCCCGATGCAATTGGCCGCGTTATTTTATTTCTAAAGGAAACGGCGCTTTTTAATAAATTATAAGTAAAATTTAGCAATTTTCAATGTTTTTAACCTCGAAATAATAATAGATAAGCAGAATATCTAACTTCCAGGCAACCTGCCTTTTCCGGATATAAAAAGTATATCTATAATTTTGATAGTTTGAGGTACAAAATGACCATGCCGTCGACGCACCCTAAAAAACAAATACTACTACTATGTTTCCAAGCTGTGTTCCCATTCTCTTGCCGGCATGTTCCACACATCTTGATGACATGGCAATATGGGCCATACGGACAAGCTTCTACTACGGATTTGTAAGTTTTGCTGTCACCATCACGAACAAATTGTTTGTAGCAGCAGGTTCCTTTCTCTTGGGAGCGTACAAACATTTTGACTGTACCTGTGACTTCTATTTTCACGCTTGGACCCTCCCGGGAACGCACAAAAGTGCGAGAAACGGAGAGTGTGCTCAAAGCATGCGCAGTAGCCTACGCCTGGCTGGTGCAGCGATATGTGCCATGACCTCCAGAGCCGCGCAAAGTTTGAAATGGGTGCTCGATTGGGTCAGACCATGTTCCAGGGACCTCAAGGGACCTTTTAAGCCAAAAATAAAGGTTTTTGATTTTTTGAGTCCCCTACACCTGGATGCCCCTTTAACGGGAACGAGAAAGCTGACCCGGCAGCAAAAGAGGCACTGGGAGACCCTGATTCCGTCAATAATTTAGTCTTTGCGGACGATCTGAAGGCTGCGCTTCGAAGGGCTGCCGTGTAACAGTGGGGAGAATATTGGAGGAACACAAGGTACTTAAAAGGGAGGTAGTCTCAGCTAGGATATGCGCTTTGTCGTGACGTCACTAAGTTCCCTGAGAGTGTTCCCGTCGTTCTCGCCGCGTTGAGTATCAGCTGGATCGCCTGTGCTATTAACAATATTGTCTCTTCTCCGATACTGTGAATGACTGCCACAATTATTAAACATTCAGAGATGGAATTTAACATCATGGAAAATGAATTGGGTACCTAATAGGCCTTCAAGCTTTGTTATCGAAAAACTGGGGCAAGAGAACATTTCCGACAGAAATTATCCATGTACCCGAGAATAGCGTAAGCTAAGCAATACAATATCTGAGTTCATGGCAATGTCCTATATAATTTGTAAGTTACATGGACCTTAGGTTATAATACTTAACTGACCCAACAAAATAATACAATTAATAGAAGGCAATGCATGAACACCGTACATGACATCTACCGTAGATATCTATTAGATATATTATTGTCAAAACAGCAGCATGTCTAATATATATCTACGGTAGATGTATATTAGATAACTAGGTATCTATATGTAGATATCTATTAGATATTTATACTTTATCTAATAGATGTCTCATGTCTAATAGATATCTATCTATAGATCTCTTAAAATAAAATTTATTTGCAAGCCTCAGATTTGGTCGTTTTAGTTCTCTTGAAACCAAATTAGACGAGTACGTCACTTGTCTATTTCTCAATAGTCAATGAGGGAAAACGAATGGTACAACTTGTATAGCTTATTAAAGAAAAAAGAAGATATAATTCAACAAAAATTTATTTTTTCCATAAAATAACAATTTGGGCTGTTAAGGGGAGCAGCAATAGCACTATTTCTGCTCAAGCCATTGCTGCTGATCCATCATCACCCTCTGCTGCATCTTCCTTTCTCCTGTAACCAAAGGAAACAATTATTGGATTAAAGATAACTATTAGATACTTTATTATAAATATTTATTTAATATACTAGAATTTATTTATACAAGTACTCGTAGAAACACTCAAACTGAATGGATTAGTTTTCTGACAAAATGTGTAATAGAACATTCCATTACATATTTACAGAATTATTTACACAATGTGTCCCTGGAGCAGGGACACATCCTGATCTACTTATAGCCCATAGCACTTTAAAAGTTAATGAGCATACCTCCTTTTCAGCCCACGCTGAGGAGCTGAACACAGCCATTTACTAGCGATGGCCACAATCTGCTTTTCTTTCACACCTTTACGCCCTGCATTTTGGCGTACAGCACCTGCAAAGCAACTGTGTTAAAACATTCCAAAGCATTAATATTTCAAATCTATCAACAAATACTTACTTATGAGAATTTTTTTAAAAGGTAAATTCTCCATCGACCTCTTTCCACGACCACCCATCCAACTGTATTGTGCCCCTACACTGTTGCACATGACCTTCCTCAATATACTCCTAATAACTGATCCTAGATCACTCCCAACAAGTTGAGCCAGGGCACGCTCCTGTAATATTTAAATGGATAATTGTATTTCACTCAAACAAATAAGGAAACTATAATGCATTTTTAAATGCATTTAAATAAGTTTACACTTAGCGTGGTGTAGTTGGCATTCAATATCCCACATTAGTATTTCCATGTGCTGACATTTACCACATCATTTTCAAATCCTGGGTCTTCCAGTTTTTGGTTGAAATTCAACCACTCCTCCACATTCAGCGCTGGTAGACCTCGGAGTGGATCCATTTCCACGTCGTGGAACGTTGACTTGCTCATCCCCGACTCTCCCGTGCATTTACAGCAGCCACCATTTCTTAGCATTGACACTTGCGTTCTCAATGCTGTCAAGGTGGATATCACGTATGCTTTGAACTCTAAAAAATAACAAGTACCACACACAATATTTTAATTTTGTAACATGCCTTTACATAAGCACATTCTGATACATCATCATGAAAATGGGTAGTAAAACTAAATTCCCACACTATGTTCATAAACTATGAAGCAAATTACATATAAATAAGGAGTTGTATTTGATAAATATCAATCAAGGAATTCATGAATTAATTAGCCTTTCTCTTAGCATTTATTAAGAGAAGGAAATAAGGAAGTTGATCATGAATATTAAAACTGAGAAGTCAAAAAATTATCAGAAATTATCCTCACCAATATGCTCTTATGGTCAAAACATACTAGTACTTCACTTATGATAATTAATTCCTGATAACAAGTGAGAAATCCATAACACTGAAAAAACAAATATCACAGAAAAGTTTAAATACCAATGTCAGTCATCCGTGCTGCTGCATCTAAGGATTTCTGATGAAAATTTGACCTTCCTTGTTTTGGGGCACAAGGTCCAGGGTTTAGGTCTCCTTCACCATTAGATTCTTCATTTATTTCAATGGCTTCTTCCCTCATATCTGTACATTTGGGCCCATTGAATGTTGGTAATTTAAGGTTTGTGGACTCAGTAAGTGATTTCCCTTGAGTCACTTCATCATCTGAGTCACTTGACTCCGCCCACCTAATTCGGGCTATCCTCCTCCTCTTTTTTTTCCTCATTAGTTTCACAAGAATTAATGTCTGTATCGCTAAAAGCTCTTGCTTCATTGAGCTTGGTTCTTATGTAATGGAAATCATCTGTAAAAATAATTAAAACTTAAAGTAAGGAATTTATTGACATGAAATACGCTCATGCAAGATATTCCAATACCTATTCTTTTGGTTTTTTAAAAACTTTGCAGTTGTGGACATCTGGGATACAAAATATAAAAGTAGTTCTTAGACTAAATTAAAAACTAACCCCCAGAGGCTCGAATTTTCTCCACTGGATACTTCTTCCAGGATTCTTCTGGCTGAATCATTTTCTCCACATCCTTGTCATACTTTCTCTGGTCTACTTGAGTGGACCATGGTGGCCAGGCACAGTACTTTTTGGCCGAGTCAAGCCAGTTACGCGGCACTATCTGGCAACCATCCATAAATTGAATTACAAAGTATTTCACTATAAAAAATACAGAAAATTACTTTAGACACCTGAGATATAAACAGCAACATCTAAAATTATTTAAATCAAGTAATTTACAGAATCAGTACCATAATGAGCCCTCTTATTCAACGAAAATCATGGAAATCCCCCATACATCACTTCTCACAATGATGCAAGGGTAAAACAACAAAACCAGACTTCCATGGCATTCGATATAGTTTTTTAGATATGGCATTAACGTCCCAAGCCTTTAACTCTGATGGTGCATTCACACACAAAATGCCAAATGTAGATGATGGACAGGGAACTGAACTCGCACTGTCCTCGCACACAGTGTATTCCCTACCAATGATGACCATTCCATTATGGACAGAAGAATGAGCAAAGTTGTACACCGAAACAACAGCTCCATTGGTCAGCATGCAGCAATTATTTGCATCAGACAAAGTCACCTTCCATCCATTGAGATGTGTGAACACTTTGTATTGAGGGCTAATACAGCCATGAAGCAAGGTGTATGAGGTGTATGAGGTGAAGAAAATAACTGCTGGCTTTGACCTTTTCTATTCTCCCTTGTAAAGGATTGTTGCTCCATCTCTGCATATCTCCTGGCAAGCTGCTGCAGGGGTTTCTTACCTTTGCGTACCAAAACTTTGAGACTTTGCATGAAGTTTTCAAACTTGAATGAACTGAAATTGTCCAAGCACCCAAAGTGAGCTACATCATCACATAGATGTATCAATGCATGAACATTGTGGCTAATAAATTGTGGTCCGTAAAGTTTTTCAAAAGCCTGAACATAAAACTTAAACAGATCTCGGGCATAAACATCAAACTTTACAGAACACTGGGTTCACAATAATTGTTGTGGCCACATCCCAGTCGGCACAAGGGATAGATATGTCTGTGGCGAACAAGGATCTACGAGGTATCGTGTATCTCATGCATGACATATCTCTAATCCGCCGATTGTTTCCGCCGATCGGCGATACCACTTGAGAGTCTTTCGAATATGAATATGTCTTAAAAGTGTATTTTACAATATAGCAATGCAAAAATAAATATAATATAGATTATCTGATCATTTTTATCCGATTTGTTAAAATTTCGTAAGAATAAATAAAACTTCGGACTAGGGTCGGTACCCAACTGCCGGATGTAAGAATTCGTATGAGTCAAAATATAATTACGATAAAGGGTTACATAAATGCATCTAATCAAGCATAATATTTCAGTGATATTTGCTTTTATTTGTTCATTTATGTAATTGTATGCACATGCCTGCTGCCCAATACTGATTTTCACAGACATGCCGAGGCGCCGCTGACTACTGTAGTCGTGCGCGAGTGCCTCCTACCGTTTCCCGAGGAACTCGAGGCACCATAATATTTTGAGTGAGCCTTGTGGAGTGAGCATTGCCTTTGTTACATTTCTGGATTTGTTTATTACTTTTGACCCCTGCACCGAATCGGACTAATATCCTGGTTTTGACCCCTGCGCTCTTCTTGACTTTACTCTACCGGCTTCGACACCTGACCTCCTGGATACTGATTTTTGGATTGATACCGCCGAACCTTTGTGGCTTCAGTTGGACCGCCATCTTGACACGTTTTTGCAATTTCTATGCAGCTGCGGTGAATTTTGTATCTGTACCTGACTTTGCCCTTACATTTCAAGGTAAGTAATTCATAATAAGTCACTTTGATATTATGGAATTCCTACTTCAAAAATCATAATTTGTTACCGTGTGCTGGTTATAAACTTGAAAGGTTCTCGTTGTGAATGCATCTTATAATTATGTGTTATTGTTAAATTAATATCCTGCATGGTTTTGTACTGAGATAAAAGCATGATTTTATGGAATTTTTATATTTTCCAACTATCTCATTTAGGACATGGGGCATTCCGATAGTCGGGGATAATGATCGTTGATTTCGGAAATTTTACTTTAATCGTAGATTTTAAGGTGATCTATAGCGTCCCTTGCATGAAGCTAACCTGGCAATGCCATATTGTATTTTGTATCCTATGAAGCTATATTGTAATTTAATCATGTTGCATCTAGCTTTTTACTGATTTTACATTTAATCGTGACCTTACATTGAAATTTGAGTTTGAAATTTAAACTAAACTAAAATGTATAGCTATCCAGTCATATGCAGGTTATTTGATCAAGACATGTCCTTGTCATATGAGTAGCTTCTATTGTGTTGGGGGCATTGCAAACTACTCTTTTCATCCTAACTTTCATTAAATGTGTGGATTTTTTCATTTGTTCTGATTTCTTGTTTTTTATATTTTTATACAGACCATTATTGTGGACCAGTGCTGTTCACTGGCTGGATCTGCGCCCATGATCTGAGGAAGCTGTTGTCCAGCAGTGGAAAATTGTCATGAATGACGAATTTTTACAAAAGATTTCTTGAAGTTCTCTGTTGTGCATTAAGATTTTCTTGTGTGAACAAATAAATATTTATCCTGAAGCAAAGGCATGTTTTCCATCATTGCTGTTATTTTCAGTGCAGAGTTGCTGAAGAAGCCGTTGCCGATTGGTTATTTGATTGTGCAGATAGGCTGGATGAGGAGTTATGGTCAAGTTGTGGGGATTTGCAGAGATGCTGATTGTTGTGGTTTGAAGTGTGTTGAAGTTTAAAACTGTAAACATTCTCTCGTTGATTATAAGAGAGGCCGTAAATAGAATTTCTAATTTTGCCAATAGGTGGCACTGCACGCGACTATTACAGTAGTACCACTTCCTGTCAACAGTGGCGCTCTATCCAAATAAGTCTGAAAGGGTTGCTCTGATTGGTTCGAGCGCAATACGTGCACCAATAGGAGAATTAGTTTTGCTTGAGAGATACGTGTTCAACCTCAAACAATCTTATTAGCAGACCTCTCATTGGTTCAAGCGAGAAGATTGGCCAATCGGAGGAATCGCTCCAATGTAGAAATTGTGTGTAACTGCACCACTTCCACCACTTATCTCTTTCCTGACGGACATCTATCTACCGGATATCCCCTTTCACCTCCGGCTCGATCCCTTACGTATCCTTAACGCCGGGATAGGAGATCCTTTGCCGCCATTGCCTCTCCCGATTTCAACAGATAGTATCTGTTGATTTAGGGATATGTACCTCCTTGTGCCGGCTGGGATGAAGCACAAGGAAGTGTTCGTAAAGACTACATGGCAGAACAGTACTTAAAACTACAGGTCCAGTGTAGAGTAAAATTTGACGAAACTCAGTTGCTTTAAACCGCTTGACAAAATCAGGTGATCTTGGGCGCCGTACAAACTCTTGAGGTACCTAGTCTACTAAATTAGTAAGTGCCTGAGAAAATTGAGTAATTTTACTACCTGAGACGCGAACGGACAAAGGTCCATGCAGCCATAAGTAAAATGTTTTCCTGACCACTCCAAGCAGTAACACATGCAAGTAATCCAGACCAATGCATGAAACCAAGCCAAAATTAGGAACTCTTTCAAGGATTGTGTATCCTTCATGGTACTCTTCTTGTACATGGCTTATGAACCCCTCATCAGTCCTCAACTAACAATTTATCTCTCTAAATGTCATCCTGCCATCAATCATTCCCCCCTTCTGCATGCATTTACTACAGCTGAAGTATCCATTATGCCCTTTTGTTTTACAAATGAAGCTCTTTGCAGGAGCATCACAAACTGCAGAAACAACTCTAACAGGTATTATTTTACCTCTAAATTCCAGCCCCCGTTCACATAAAGGAACAACTTCTTCAACAAAGTCCCTTAAATAATCATTGGCATCAGTTGGCTTAACATTGCCAAAATAGCAGCCTATTAAATAAACTTGAGGAGAATATTAAAGGAGCACAAAGGTGGCCAAAAACTGCTGTTTAAAGACTTGCCGAGAGGAACTCCATCAACAGAGAATGTAAGGTTCACTGATAAGGCATTAGAAACTTCAACGTACTTTTGAATCAGTTTGGTTACACCATTGTGCCTGTATTCACCCGTGGGAACAGATCGTGTCATGGTGCTCTTGGGTGTCCGGAGAAGAGTTTTTGGACACTTGGGCATCATTCCACACTTATACTTCCTGAGAAATCCAAGTATATCATACACAGCATCAATGCGTCATGTTGTGCTTGAGGACGATGTTGATCAAGTCATTCTTCATGACATCGTTGAGTGGAACATCATCTCCCTGGATTGCCTCCTCTTCTTCACTATGCTCAGTATCTAAAAGGATATCAATCTCACCACTGGATACACTGTCCTCTAATAGGCAATCCGAGCAGTGGGTACAATCTCCATTATCATCATACATACATTCATCACAAGAAAAGCACCGACAGCCAATGCAGCTTTCACAGTCATAGTTCCAATAACCAGAACAATCTATACGATTTTCCACTCTTGACGTGGTAGCCGGTTCTGCTTCTACTTCTAATACTGTATAATCATATTCAGGCTCCTGATTTGTGCTACCAGAATCACTCGAAGGACCAAGACTGTACTGGACATGAATATCCTGCGGAAAACAACCACCAACAGCACCAGTTTCCTCTGTAGCATAAGAATTAATTGAGTTGACCCAAGCCCTTACTTCCTCATGAGCACGCCGACGTACTGTTCGAGCACAAATGATACTCTCTGGTGCTTTCCTTGGCCTACCTCTTTTGGGTGCTTTTTCTTCATTAGCCATGATCACTTAACTATGAAGGGTTGTATACCCAAGAACTGGCTATACTTAAAGGATCTACAACAAAAGAAAAAAATGTGTTTGAAGTTGCTTAGCAGAGGGTAACTTACACAAAATGATTGCCTGGATTTAATCTAGCTTTACAGAATAACATCGCTGTTCAAGAAATCATGCAAAAGGAGCACTATAACTACAATGTGGATCTCTTGAATATCAATGTATTTGTACTTATTTCTGCCATCTATAACATTAAGTAATTAAGACAAAGTCATTACAAAGTGTTCACAGAAAACAAAATACTAACATATTGGTTATAAATAAGAATATAAAACAATTATAGTGCAATAGTACGCAACAGAATATGAATAACATTTAATTTAAACTATTCTCTTTTGAAGTTTAAAAACCTTATTGCATCAGAGAAATGCGATGTTTGCTCACCATGATAAAAGAAAAAAACTACGTAATAATTACAAGTAACCTGTTCCACAACAGCGTAATTCGAATTCCTCGGATGTAACACTATTATAGTTGTACCTCAGAATCACATTGAAGGCGTAAAGTTTGAGATTTTATAAAACTACAGTTAGGAAAGCAATAATTTTAAGATGAAGAAGAGAACAAGTCCTGTGATACATAATTATAGGATAGCCATTAACCATAGTGTTGTGTGTGTGACAGTGGCTTTTGAAGAATTACGTTTATCCAAGCTCCTCAAAGAAATTTAGGTTTATAGCAACTACTAACAACAACTAATGCCTATGCTATTAAGTATTTTTATAATTGAATACTTGCTTATCGGAGATGTTGCTGATGATCCACCGGTACGCTTTTACTACTTGAAGAGAGAAAGCTGAACAGACCTGAAAGTGATCGCAAGTGCACGCAAAATGTCCGAAACCGCTGAGTTGATCAGTCAGTCTAACATTCCAAATTGCAAAAAAGTAAGAAATTGGTAATCTAATGTCTGGGCTAATAAGATTAATTTTCTTACTCAGTTAGGGGAGGAACAATCTTATGTAATTATAATTATTATGGTTATCAGTACAAATCTCTGTAATTCTACTAGGGGGAACGGATGGTTGCTACGATTATATACGATATAACCACTTATTATACCATGATTAGAAAAAGGAATCTGGCTGTTGAATATGTCAAACCAAGTGTTGACCTCTCTGAAGTCAGCAACAAGGAGTCTCTTATCTCATTATGCCTTAGGGCAGTTGCTGTCGTATGAGAAAGAAGCTCTGCTGCAAGTCTGACATTCTGCCTTTTATGTTTTTCACAATTCACATGCTCAGGAGATAGGCGAAACAAAGATGAAATTTCACCCCCAGCATGCCTCATCAACTCCCGTACTGGGCTGCAGTTCACAGTCTGGCCATTTCCTAAGGTAAAGCCAGAGTCGATTAAGTGGTTTCTCAACAGTTTTAGGAGATGAGGTGCATCAGCAAAGGAATACAACCTCTGACGTTGAAAAGTGAACCAACTTTGGTCATAAGTAACCCCCAACTCCTTCCACAGGCTTATTTTTGTGGTTGCATTGTCGCACACTATCGCTTTGACGCAATAACCAGCCGAAGAAATGGCATTTAATATCTCTTCTAGAAGAACATTGTTCATTTTCGCATCAAATCCAACATAAATAGGCTGTTTCCACTTTGAAAACAGTCCCCTTAGCATCACTACTAGCATCTGTTTGTGAGGACAAACAACTTCATCAGCTGTAAGAAAGAGAGTTTAGATCTCTAAGGAATCTCTATGTCAACAAATTCAAGAAAGAAAAAGTTTTATGTGCTATAAAATATAGCAAAGAATACCTCTTTTATCATATTCGTACTCCTCTTCTACTTTCATTTCATCAAATTGGAGAACAGACACTTTCTCCTTGGGCTTCATGGTCATGGTTGCTACTTCCAGCATTTGAAGAACATTTTTCAAAATGCCTTTCCTCATTTCAATTTGACACGCCCATCGTTGAAGATCGTGGACGAAGTACGTTTCCAGTATTAACCATCGAACGCCTTCTACACAGGTCTGGAATAAAATGAAATCCGTAATGGGCAAACGCAATTTCTCTCCGGTCTCAGGGCTAAAATTAAATGGATCCATTCTCTCATCCCCTATCGATATTGCGGAAGCCTTCGGCAAACACTATGCCGCTATTAGCGCCAGTGACAGGTACCATCCATCATTTCAAAGCCTTAAATCCAGAGCCGAAAGAAGGCGTCTTAATTTCTGTGACAGTAAGAACACCTACTCTTACAATAGCCCCTTCACAATGTGGGAGTTGAAATCAGCAATAGAAAGTGCTAAAGACACCTCACCTGGGAGTGACTTAATACATAACTCTTTCTTGCGAAATCTCCCTCACCCTTCGTTGCCAGAACTACTTGCCACACTCAACCAAGTGTGGTCGGAGCAGGTATTTCCGGAGAGCTGGCGAGAATCCGTTATCGTTCCGATCCCCAAGCAGGGAAAGGACAAATCTCTCCCCTCTAACTATCGCCCAATATCCTTAACGAGTTGTTTATGCAAACTGATGGAAAGATTGGTAAACAAACGGCTAGTGTGGTGCCTTGAAAGCCGCAAACTCATATCGAAACCTCCTGTGGCTTTCGACGTGGCAGGTCTACTGTCGACCACCTGGTGAGAATCGAGGCCTTCGTTCAGGAGGCATTTCTCCTTAGACAGCACGTAATCGCGGTATTTTTCGACATTGAAAAAGCATACGGCACAACGTGGAGACATGTAATCTTACAGTCATTACACGACTGGGGTTTTAAGGGCAATCTACCCATATTCGTGTGTAACTTTTTAAATAGGCGTTCCTTCAGAGTCCGAATAGGAAATACCGTCTCCCAACCATACGTACTGGAGAACGGAGTTCCTCAAGGTGCGGTCCTTAGCGTTACACTTTTTGCTATCGCAATCAACAGCATTGCAAAATGCGTTCAATCGCCCGTAACGGCCTCACTCTTCGTCGACGACCTGGCGATTTTTTGCAGGTCATCGAAATTGTCAACGGCTGAGAGGCAGGTCCAAATGACCCTAATTCGCCTACAAGACTGGTCCCTTGCAAATGGTCTCCGTTTTTCTGAAGAAAAAACGAAATGCCTGCACTTCCACAGGCTGAGGGGAATCTTTCCTAGTCCAACCTTAAGACTTGGAGACAAGGTCCTATCGTTTGTGGAATCACATCGTTTCCTCGGCCTTTATTTAGATAAGAAACTTAACTGGCGAGATCACATTAAACACACTAAGAACGCATGCCAAAAGATTTTTAACATTTTAAAATTTTTAAGCCATTCGACATGGGGCGCAGACCGCTCCATGATGCTTTTATTATACCGTTCGCTGGTGAGGTCAAAACTGGACTACGGGTCCGTGGTATACTCTGCTGGAAGAGAATCTTATTTGAAACCCTTGAATACCGTGCACAACACCGGACTCCGACTAGCCATTGGTGCCTTTCGCACATCACCCGTTCCGAGTATCTACTCGGACTCAGGGGAGCTACCTTTGGCCTCGCGAAGGAAAATTTTAATGAGTAACTATGTAGCAAAGATTTTATCGATAAAAAAGCACCCCTGCTTTGATATAGTTTTTAAACCTCGGTTCATAAATATTTTTAATCGAAGGCAACGGGCCACACGTCCACTTGGAATACGTTTTATAGATTTTATTGAAGAAGTGGGCATGTCACTGCCCACAGTGCATCAGGTTAAATACAGTAACCAACCACCCTGGCTAATTCCTCTACCTAACGTAAACCTCTGTTTACAAAAAATTGCAAATTTACGACCCCTTTTAATACAGGCAGATATTTAAGGAACTTCTAGAAGATCATCCCAACTTCATACCTGTTTACACTGATGGGTCCAAGTCAGATCTCGCGTGTGGGGTTGCAGTGGCATCCGTACATCACGGCGTCCTTAAGACGAGGCTAAGTCCACTCTATAGTGTATTTAACGCAGAACTGTTCGCCATAAAAATGGCTTTATGTAATATTAAGGGCAGTCAAGGATCTTTCCTAATCTGTTCTGATTCTTTAAGCTGTTTGAAAGCCATATCAGCCATGTACACAGACCATCCTATTATTCAGGAAATACATTTTGCCCTCTCATCCCTTGCTCAAAAAGGAATCCAAATCCTTTTTGTTTGGATTCCTGGCCACGTAGGTATTTCAGGTAACGAAAAAGCAGATAGAGCGGCAAAAGAGGCGTTGGAAAACCCGGAACCCGTCTTGGACTTGGTTTTATCGGAAGTTGTCAAGTCCATGCTTCGACAGATCGCCAC
Source organism: Pyrrhosoma nymphula (assembly GCA_963573305.1). Classification (NCBI taxonomy): domain Eukaryota; kingdom Metazoa; phylum Arthropoda; class Insecta; order Odonata; family Coenagrionidae; genus Pyrrhosoma; species Pyrrhosoma nymphula. The sequence continues at coordinate 31,363,282 of OY754332.1, forward strand.
TAAGCAGTGGAATGAAACTTAGAGTAGTATGGAGGGAAACAAGCTACGTACGATAAAACCTGACACTCTGGCATGGCCTTCTTCAGTCCGAGGTAATCGGAGGGAAGAAGTTATTATTGCCCGTTTGCGGATAGGCCACTGTGCCTTGACCCATTCTTTCCTACTCACGGAAAATAAGATACCCCCCCACTGTGGTACATGCGATGAGCCTCAGACAGTGAAACACATCATGGCAGAGTGTGTTAACTACCAAGATGCTCGCAATCTTTTCGGCCTAAGGGGAAATCTTAAATACGATCTGGGTGATAACGCTGACTGACTTAATCAGGTAATCGGGTTTTTAAAAGATATAAATATCTACCACTCAGTTTAATAATTTTATTTTTATATTATATATATAAATTTATATATATTTTAAGTATTTTTTAAAATACTTATTTCTATTTTAGTTTATCTCTTTAGTTAAAACTATTTCAGTTGCAACAAAGAGCCTAGAGCCGCTCAATGCATTGACAGCATTTATAAATTGGACGTGGTGCAAAATGACCTCGGCCGTCGGTGCACCCACAACCCCAAATACTACTACTACTACTTGGTCATAAGTTTGACAACAAATTCAAGAAGGAAAAAGTAATATGTACTCTAAAATATAGCAAAGAATACCTCTTTTATCATATTCGTACACTTCTTCTACTTTCATTTCATCAAATTGGAGAACAGACACTTTCTCCATGGGCTTCATGGTCATAGTTGCTACTTCCATCATTTGAAGAACATTTTTCAAAATGCCTTTCCTCATTTCAATTTGACACTCCCATCGTTGAAGTGTTGATAATCCTTTAACGGGGAGTAAAATTCAGTTAACTATGCTTGCTTGAATGGTCCAAGAAAAAAAAGTTCATGAAGTTTATGCATACATATAAAGTGTGAACGTTACTTAAGCAGAACACAGTAGCAGGTACATATGGTAAAAATCACATTTTTCATTATTTTTTTGTGGTTACTACCATGGCCAACTCCGCTATACCGGTGGCAAGCCCGGGGCCTGTCTCTAAGAGACAGGAAGGAGGAGTCGGAGGAGTAACAACCTCGAAAAAAAAACCAGGGTCCATCTGGCCCGGATGGTAGCACCCTGTAAGGGTCCCTAGCCAGGGTCACGGTGAAGCCCTCAACGGCAGCGAAGGCGGAGAAGATGGACTTCGGTACGGCTGAACTGGCGGAAGAGGCAACCCGACTGACCGGGGCATATCAGGACAGAAACCACTGCCTTGTGGTTAGAAGAGGGATCTTTGAAGGCTAAGGGAGACAACCCTGACAGAAAACAGCCAGCCGGTAGGCTTAGGAGGCAGCCCCTCCAACCGGCTAGCTCGGTAGGGCCAATAACCCACCTGAGTGAAGTTAATTATTCAGAGTATAACAGAGAGAGCCGGATGGATTAATAGGAATCGTCAGAGCTAACGAACGGACACGATTTTTGGTACATGGAACATAACATCACTCACTGGAAAGGAGTGTGAAATTGTGGATGAGATGAAAAAGTACAAACTGAGGATTCTGGGTATAAGCGAGACGAAAAAGAAAGGGTTTTGAGAAACAGCGTTGAAAGATGGATATCACATGTTTTATTCTGGGGTAGAACATCGCAGTAGAGCAAAAGAAGGAGTGGGCATAGTAGTAGAGGGTATCTATAGAGACAGAGTAATGGAATGGGAGCCAGTGAATTCAAGAATCATAAAAGTGAATCTGGAAATGCAGGAGAAAATATCATTGGTACAGATATATGCCCCAACACAGGATGCGGAACAGTTTGAGAAAGATCTTTTTTACACTCAGCTGCAGGAAACAATAGACAAGGCGAGAGAACAAACCAGACACATTGTGATAATGGGAGATTGGAACTCCAGAATAGGCAGGAATCTAGAACGAGGACATGGATCAATTGGACCGCATGGGGGAGAGCAAGTAATCAACACCAACGGAGAGAAAATGATTGATTTTTGCATAGATAACGATCTGTTGATTGGCAATACCTTTTTTCCACATAGAATAACACATAAAATCACTTTTGAATCTGAGAACAGAGGAGCAAGAAGTGTGATAGATTATTTCACTTACACAAGAAGTATGAGATATGCTGTGAACGACGTGCGTGTATACAGAAGCGCTGAACTAAGCACAGAACATAGACTACTAATCATGAAGCTGCGGCTGCGCCCTCTTAAAACTAGAAAGGATCCTCCTTATGAGAGGTTAAAGGTTGGACAACTTAGAGATGAACAAAAGAAAATGGAATATCGAGACCTAGTAACAGCAGAATTACAAAAGAGAATGGAAGAAATAACAAGGGTTGAAAGTGGGGAAGATCAAATGGAACTAGGCTGGAGGATATTGAAAGAAACTCTATTAAATAAAACTAGAGAAATCTGTGGAGTGCAAATAGTGAAGACGGAGACTAAAACGACAAAGTGGTGGAATGTTCATGTTAAAGGAAAAATTAAGGATAAAAAGGTTGCCTGGCAAACGTGGATTAGAGATAAAACAGATGAGGCTTGGAGAAATTATGTACAGAAGAAAAATGAATCGAAGCAAGCAGTAAGACAAGCAAAAGAAGAATGTTGGGAAGAGTTTGGTAATGAAGTGGAAGAAAACTATCATCATAACCAACGAAAGTTTTGGCAAACGGTGAAAAGCCTAAAAGGAAAGTTCGGAAAAAGAGTTAGAAGTGTAACAGATGAAACAGGGAAGTTAGTTACCGATGAGAAAGATGTGCTGACAGTATGGCGTAATCACTTTGCTGTAACTTTTGGTCACCAGGAGCAAGTAGAAATAACGGAAGTGGAAGCTGAACCAAACCCCCAAAGACAAAGAGAAGGAGGTAACGGAGAAGAAATATCACATGCCGAAGTGGAGGAAGCAATAAAAAAGATAAAACTGGGTAAAGCAGCAGGCGCTGATGGCCTGGCGCCGGAAATGATTAAGTTTGGAGGAAATGCAGTGGTTGATTGGATGTGGGAGATATGCAGAAGAGCATGGACAGAGAAAAAGATCCCAACGGATTGGGAACTGAATATTTTAGCACCAATCTACAAGAAAGGAAATACTACCCAATGCAGCAACTATAGGCCCATATGTTTGTCTTCCGTCGCTTTGAAGATATATACTAGAATTCTTGAAATAAGACTCAGAAATGAGGTTGATAAAGAACTAGAGGAGGAACAATGTGCCTTCAGGAAAAATCGCCAAACCCAGGATCACATTTTTACAGTGCGCCAAGTGATGGACAAATATATCAACAGAAATGGATCAGTCTGCCTAGCCATTTTAGATTTACAGGCAGCTTTCGACACAGTGCCAAGGTGCAACCTATGGGAAGCACTAAAAAAATAGGGGTATCCGTAGACCTAACCGAAAGAATCAAAAGCCTTTACATAAATGTGAAAGGAGTTGCTAGAATAGCTGGAAAAACGTCAGCAGAATTTGATATGAGGAAAGGTGTCAAACAAGGAGACAGCCTCAGTCCTCTACTATTCATCATTCTGATGGACCAGATACATAAACAATGCAAAAGAAGAACACCAAGGTGCAAGATAGGAAACTATAGGTTAAGGCCTGTTTATGTACAGTCACTGATATATGCAGATGACATTGTACTGATTGCCAAGAATAAGAGAGATTTGCAAACAGCAGTGGAAGAATGGGCTAATGCAATTAGAGACTATGGAATGAGAATGAATGTGGGGAAAAGCAAGGTTATGATAGTGTCAAAAAATAAGGTACAGGAAAGGCTGAACATATCGTGGGAAGAGCAAGAACTAGAACAGGTTGACAAGTTCGAATACCTGGGAACACTAATTACTAATGATGGAAGGTCGGACACCGAAGTGAACCACAGAATACATAAAGCAAACCAGGTATACTATCAGAATAGTAAATCAATTGTGGGAAAGAGGGAAATATCAGAAAAGACAAAGATGAGAGTATATAAAACCATTTTCCAGCCGGTATTGGTATACGGAACGGAGAGCTTAACCCTACTAGATAAACATAGGAGCAGATTCCAAAGCTGTGAAATGAGGTATTTAAGACGAGCAGCAGGACGCACTAAAAGAGATCGAGTGAGAAACACCACAATCAGAGCCCAATTCCAGCAAGACCCAATAGTGGAGTCGAGAAAAACTTTAAGATGGTACGGGCATGTGGTTAGGATGAATAGAATAGAATAGAATAAGTTTATTGTTCTTGGACGTTTTCGTCCACTAAGAACATACAATAAAGTTACATATTTGTAAGAGCTCTATAAATTATTGATTAATAAGACAGTTACATTATCATGATCAATAATAACATGAGACATATAACATATAACATGATACATATAACATGAGACATAACATGAGAGGTAACAATTCAATGAGATTTTGCATAATTATTAAATTAACACCCTTCTTGGTTGAATAGATACAAAAAAAATCTTTTTTTAAAAACAAATACAGAACTTGATTTTTTTATGTCGATAGGAATAGTATTCCACAACCTGGCCCCTGCCACACAGAAAGATTTTTGGTATGTAGTGGTCCTATGTAGAGGAGGAATCAAATAATCGGGAGTCATTCGGGTGGTAACGTTAGCCATGTTTACTCTAGGAGGAAAAAATTGCTGCAGATAGCCTGGTTGCTGATTTTGAAAGAGGGAATACATATAAGAACCAAGGAAGTATTTTCTTCTGGTTTTGGCCTTCAGCCATGTAAGCCTGGTAAAATAGGGGGAAATATGATCATCCTTCTTGAGGTTAAAGATAAATCTTACACACATATTCAGTAAACGTTCTAGCTTAACATTTAGCTCTTCAGTGATATCATGGTACACAAGACAGCAATAATCAAAGTGGGGGAAAATGAGTGAGGAGATAAGTTGCTGGCGTGTGAGAAGGGGTATGAGGTTTTTCTGAATTTTAAGCTGATGAAGGATCATATTAACCTTATTACAGATGGTTAACACGTGATTTTGCCAAGACAAATTACACACCATGGTGACCCCAAGGTTTTTAACATTATTTGAATACAATATTTCCGTATCACCAACTAATATCTTTGGAATAGCATTAGCGTCGACTTTTCTGAGTAACTTTGAATTTCCCAGAATTATTGACTTGGTTTTGCTACAGTTCAGTTTGAAATTGTTGTTTACAGCCCATACATTGATAGCGTTGACATCCTGGTTTACTTTGGCGATTGCATCATACAAGTCATTCAAATGGCAATGATAGTAAATCTGCAGGTCGTCAGCGTACATCATGTATTTACAGTTTTTAATACAACGAGGAAGATCAAGGACATACAGAGAAAATAAGAGAGGGCCGAGGACAGAGCCCTGAGGGACTCCACAAGGCACATTAGTCCAGTGCGATATATTACCATTTCTATCCTTTACAGCCTGCTGTCGCTCGTTTAGATATGAGTAAAACCAATTAAGTGAGGAACTCGAGAAGTTAAGATCTTTCATCTTTTGGAGAAGTAAGGCATGATTCACAAGGCCAAATGCATTGGTAAAATCAAATAAGACAAGTATGGTGATTTTATGTTCATCAACAGCACGACGTATATCGTCAGTAACTTTGAGTAATGCTGACTGCGTAGAAAATTGTTTTCTGAAACCAGATTGGAAAGGATCGTTCAGGTTATTGTGGTTTAAGTAGTAAGTGACTTGTTGAAAAACAATCCGTTCTAGACATTTAGAAAGGGAGCATAAGTTTGAGATTGGGCGATAATCGCGAGGAGTAGTTGGTTTTTTTACCTTTCTAATTGGTGTAATAAGTGACGATTTCCAAACCTTTGGAAATTCTGCCGACATTAGAGAGAAATTAAAGATGTCGAGTATTATTGGGAATAGTGTAGTAGACGAAGCCTTAATAAATTTAGTTGAAATACCGTCAACTCCAACTGAATTTGTTTTACTGAGAGATAGTGTTTTACGTAAGGTATCAGGTGTTACGTGTTGAAAAAAGAAACCTTCATTATTGAAGGGTACAAGTGGATCCAGATTAGACAGACTGAACACGTCCGCGACGTCATTTACGTCAGAGGCAGCTGTAGAGGCAAAGTGCGTGTTCAGATCATCCAGGGAAAGATCGAGCGTTGGTTGATAGTTGCGCCGCTGCACAAGGCCAAGACTCCTCAGTTCCTTCCAAACCTGGTTAGGCTGAGTCAAGTTGGAAAAGGTAGATGAATAATATCTTCTTTTGGCTTCCGTCACGGAACATTTCACCCTATTCCGTAATGCGATGATCTTCAGAAGCCCAGGATGAATGAGGAAAGGAAGCCAAGAGAGGTGATGGAGGCAAGACCAGAGGGAAAGCGAGGAAGAGGACGACCAAGGATGGAATGGGAAGAATATGTGGAGAGATTGGCAGTCAGGCGCGGAAAGAGCCTGAATGAGTTGAAGCGTCTCGCTCAAAACAGGAAAGAATTTGGAAAGTGGCTGAGCGACCCCGACGCCTAACAGCAAAAGGGGACTTGAGAAAGAAGAGAAGAGAACTACCATGGCCATGGTGATATAAAAATAACTATTTAAAAAACAAACATACCGCAAATGGATTCCAGATTAAGTGATAAAAAACATTATGAATGGTCCTTGAAAGATTTTAGCGCATAAATGCGAAGATAAACAGTTGTTATTGTGAAATGATATTGTGCACTAACCTGGTAGAGGGAGATTCAGTTGATTTCTCAGATTAAGGTAGCATCTTTTGCTCAGGTATCTGATGGCAAAGGCATTTCCGATATCTTCAGAAGCCCAGGATTTTACTTGCTTCTTCCCTTTGAGCATAAGGGAAATTTGCCCTTCTGTAAAGAAATTAGATAAAACTTCCTTCACCCAAATTTCCACAGTGAACTCGTTGCTGCTAACCTCATTCTGAAGGGCTTGTTCTAGTTCCTGGCAGTGGAGTTTTAAACTCTGTGAGCAAATAAGAAAGGTAGCATAATTGGAGAATGATAGTTAATACTATCTATAAAGACCAACTGGCATAAAACAGATAAATAATAAAAATAAATTACGTTGTAATCTTCAGTCAACATAGCATGATCTCTTTAAAGAGCGGAGAACTTCTCCTCCAGAATATCTCCTTTTCCCTGAAACAAAAGAGGTTAATTAAAGAGAGTAAGCGATCTATGTAGTCTTAATAGTGTAAATGGTCTATCAGTTGTTGTACATACCTCATTATCCATTGTATCCGACTCTTTTTCTCTATGTTCTTCAAACAACTCCCGCACAGTAAATTTGTTTCTCTTCTCTTTTGTCGTTTAGCATGAGGAGTCGGACTTCTGGTAACATTTTTGCTGGGCAATAAATTTACTGTAGGGAAACTACCAAGTTTCAGCATTTTCTTATGGCGGGCAAAATTCATATCCACCAGCATACTTCTCTGAAAATCTTCTTGGAAGTCATCGAAGCAAATAAACCCTTTACTCGTGTTCCACTGATCCTTCCTCATGCAGGCATCGACCCATATCAAGCAAGAAAACAAGCTACGTACGATAAAACCCGACACTCTGGCATGGCCTTCTTCAGTCCGAGGTAATCGGAGGGAAGAAGTTATTATTGCCCGTTTGCGGATAGGCCACTGCGCCTTGACCCATTCTTTCCTATTCACGGAAAGTAAGATACCCCCTACTGTGATACATGCGATAAGCCTCAGACAGTGAAACACATCATGGCGGAGTGTGTTAACTACCAAGATGCTCGCAATCTTTTCGGCCTAAGGGGAAATCTTAAATACGATCTGGGTGATAACGCTGACCGACTTAATCAGGTAATCGGTTTTTTAAAAGATATAAATATCTACCACTCAGTTTAATAATTTTATTTTTATATTATATATATAAATTTATATGGGTCATTCCACCAAAGTTCGACCAGGTGATTGCCCTTGGGGTAATCGATTTCGACCAAACTTGGCAGATCGTCTTCATTTGATTACAAAACAAAAACTCCAAAGCCATTTTCTAATACATGCAACGGTTTACGAGATATTGCAATGTTGTAAAACTAGAATTTTACAAAAGCGTCTTCGCGTTTGACGGCATATCTCCGGAAATAAGGAAGATAAAAATACATGCAATGACTCATTTTGAAGGTCTTGAATTGAGAAAGATAATTATTTGATTCTTTTATAAAATTTAAACAATTAAATAAAGTTTATAACAAATTCAATTTTTCAAATCGATTTTTGACGATGTAGCTGTGCCTTCGATTTTCCTCATTTTTTTATATGTTGTAGATACAACCCTCCTCTACAAGCTAAAAAAATTTGGTAGGGGTAATATTTCATTTAAGAAAGAAAAAAAAATTGAGTGAAGGCGTAACGCTGGCCTCCCGCCGCGGCGGCGTCCGGCTCTCGCGCCGAACGTTCAGTAGTCGGTTCTCCAGATCTCATCAGCGCGCCTCCTTTGCTATCTTCTTTTCGCCAATTTTAACTGCATACCGACCCTTTGATTCTCTTTACCCTTGTCATTCGCCATTTGCTTCCCACTGAAGTGACCGCCGCTTTAGAATCCAGGATTAGCGACAACATGCTTAACAGCGGGGGCGACCATGGGCCCACCAGCGGCCGTGCTCGGAGGACAATAGACAAACCTCGCTCCGTCTTAGACCTCCAATGCTACTTTCCTCTCTTCCCCTATCCCATTTTCCTCGCATACCCTTTATTATGTTCTGAGAAACATCTTTGTAAGTATTGCGCCCAGTAGCCGTCGCCCACCCTCACACATTCACATATTAACCCCTGGTAAAAAACAACGGTAAATGCGGGTAGCCACCCATGCTTGCCATTCAACGGAATATTTGTTTCTTTTAAGAAACGATTGCCTTTCTGGACTCTTTTGCCCTCAGTCATCACCACGTTTTCCCCTCTTACCTGAAATATTGAACTGTAAACTCTATTACTATAATGCATGAAAAACGTTTCCTCACGTGAGTGGGAACAAACGTGTATTTTCGGAATTTTCTGAAACAATAGTTTATGGTTGGCATGGAAGTTGAACTTTTTCAAATCAACATTTCTTTATTTCAAAATTCATTTTATAAATCTCTATATTTTTTGAAAAATGTCACATTTAAAATAAATTTTGCATCCCAATAACCTTAGTTGCTGATTTTTCCTTTAAATTAAATTAATTTTTTATTGAAATTGAAAGTAAGCATAAATTATTTAAGTTAGAGTATTTAGCTCGTATGCATATCGTTCCATTATTTTTCCCTTTAGTTATTTAAAGCGTGTGCTTAGAAAACAATTGCAGGATTAATTAGAGCTGCTTAAATGGCCGGAAACTCATGTATCCTTTTGTTTTCTCTGATGAAACATTGCTGTGCTGGCTGTTTAAATCACCGAGGGTGATTTCTTCTTAGCTGCAGACCTAAAAGATGAAAGTTAGATTTAGCCGTGGAATTAATATTGCCTAGTCAATTCCGGGTGCGAAATTTACTCACCTTCTCACTGGACCTTGAAAAACATCTGTACTCTCCTCCAAACACACCAAATCAGCATCAGAGAAGTGGAAAGTAATTCCCTCGGATGCTTGGGAAAGACTTTTCAATTATAAGTCTTTTCTGGATTGTGGAATAGCCGCATGGAAAGATCGTATACCTTCCACAGCAGGTGCCTCCCGGAATCTTCTCACCAGCTTCTTCTTTTCCTCGTTCACTTGCTCGTTGGTTACAAACTCAAAGTCCATCCCTTTCACGTTTGATTTTGCCCATTTGTATAGCTCCTCAGGAGTCTGTTTGTGTTCACCATACAGGCGCTGCAGACTGGCACGTGTTGCTAATCGTTTCAGCGTCCCTCCTAGTCCGTCACTCGGGCCCTTTCCGTGCGATGTTGCATAGAAATGCCATTCAGCATCAACTCCGAAATCCTCTTGGTGATGCAATAGATTCAGCATGCTGTAGCGGTTCTTATATTGAGCCACAGCACCATCGGAAAAGTAAATTATTTTACTTAGATATTGATCCCTTCTTCGAAGAAAAGTTATCAATTTCCCTTGAAATGTATAGAATGCACTCACCTTATGTTCCATACAGTCTGAAATAATAACCAAACTGAAAGGTGTGACTTCATCGCTGGTATTTCTGCTGTAACATGCAAATGGATGTACTGTAGCCTGATCGTTACACAAATGGACCCCTTGCACTGCATCTTTGTGAAGAAATGAAAAATTCTCCAAAAAATCGGCCACAACGACAACTTCTCGCATATTCAGATTGTCTCTGACTTTCAAATAAAATGCAGTTTGCATGCGAGCGATGTAGTCATGCCTTCTTACTTTGGTGGTATTCTCAGCGAAAGCCTCACAAAAACTATCTACGTCCTTGACCTGTGTAGTTAATGTAAAACGATTTTCATGAGTCAATTGCTTGAAACGAACTTCATCCGTACAGTTTTCCCTGAAGTACTCTGAAATAATTGTTGTCATTCTGTCTCTACTCCCACATATTCTGACGACGTCATCACCGTTTTCGTCCTCTTCTCGCGGTAGTGTATCTGAGCACTCACCCATGACGCACATTTCTGACGGAGGGCGACAGAGTGAGAATTTCAGGCAATCCCGATAGGTTTTGAACAATTTTTCTCCGTTATCCGACTTTATTTGCTCTAATCCAGCCCCGAGGTATTGCAACTTGTAATTCTGGTGGATCATGCAGACGCATGTGGTGTGAGTGCCAGGTTCACCAGCCAACACGCACTCAGGAGGCCTCAAATCCGCAAATTTGGAGAAACCAATCTTTAAATAAGGATTTTTCTCTTTAAAAGCTTCATAGGCTTCCCTCAAATTACAAAGAATTAACCTTTTCTGCTTAACTACACGCAAATTTCCCTCCTTCACACTCTTACACTCTTTTTTACCCGCCATTTCTCTACTAATATCTGGTTCACGGTAGAACCGGTTCAAAGCAGAGGTGGCTACTTTTAATTTCTTCGCCGGATATTTTCTTGATCTGTGCAATTTTTTCGTTGTTATAGGTGTTTGATCCAGGGATTTTAAGGTCTCGTTCAGTTTTCCCAAGCGAATTTCTTTTCCTGGAGTGTACTGACTTCCATTCGTTTCATCAGTCCCGCTATCTTTCATGGAACTAACCGATAACTCTGACTGAGAACCTTGAGATTTAATGGTGAATGTAGCACTGGTTGAAGGTCCTGCTGCACCGTAAACTCACTCAGATAATCGTCATTTGTCGCTTGCTCAGACTGACTTTCTGGCTCATGTTGAGAGGAACCTGAACTGTTCTTTTCGGGTACATTTTCTGGCTTGATGAATTTTTTCACACCCACTTTACATTGAACACAGAGTTTTCTACCCTCTATTACAACAGGCACTAAGTCATGATAGGAATTTTGGGACTCTCTTGTAATTGTCCACAATTTAATCGTGCGAATGTTTCTGTGCAAATTCAAGGGATTGCAGCACTGCTTTTGACGAACCTCGTAGAACAGTAAATAATCCTTACAATGACGGTTGCACACACTGAGGACAGCATCCACACCACTTCTCAATTTGATTAACTCAATTTCACGAGTAGAATAGCTGCGAAAACTTCTCAATACTGTATCACTCTAACATTTCTCGTTTAACGCATCACCAACGGAACACTTCATAATCAACGGCTACAGTCCGAAGAACATTTACTCGCACTGAAACGCGCGCACTTGAAAAGCGAGACCAAGGAGTGTTTTGAAATGTCACTGACGGAGGACAGGCGACAACTAACGAATTGCTAGCAAATGAGATAGGTTGTGAGGGAAAAAACATTTTCATGGGTGGCTACCCGCATTTACCGTTGTTTTTTTACCAGGGGTTAATATGTGAATGTGTGAGGGTGGGCGACGGCTACTGGGCGCAATACTTACAAAGATGTTTCTCAGAACATAATAAAGGGTATGCGAGGAAAATGGGATAGGGGAAGAGAGGAAAGTAGCATTGGAGGTCTAAGACGGAGCGAGGTTTGTCTATTGTCCTCCGAGCACGGCCGCTGGTGGGCCCATGGTCGCCCCCGCTGTTAAGCATGTTGTCGCTAATCCTGGATTCTAAAGCGGCGGTCACTTCAGTGGGAAGCAAATGGCGAATGACAAGGGTAAAGAGAATCAAAGGGTCGGTATGCAGTTAAAATTGGCGAAAAGAAGATAGCAAAGGAAGCGCGCTGATGAGATCTGGAGAACCGACTACTGAACGTTCGGCGCGAGAGCCGGACGCCGCCGCGGCGGGAGGCCAGCGTTACGCCTTCACTCAATTTTTTTTTCTTTCTTAAATGAAATATTACCCCTACCAAATTTTTTTAGCTTGTAGAGGAGGGTTGTATCTACAACATATAAAAAAATGAGGAAAATCGAAGGCACAGCTACATCGTCAAAAATCGATTTGAAAAATTGAATTTGTTATAAACTTTATTTAATTGTTTAAATTTTATAAAAGAATCAAATAATTATCTTTCTCAATTCAAGACCTTCAAAATGAGTCATTGCATGTATTTTTATCTTCCTTATTTCCGGAGATATGCCGTCAAACGCGAAGACGCTTTTGTAAAATTCTAGTTTTACAACATTGCAATATCTCGTAAACCGTTGCATGTATTAGAAAATGGCTTTGGAGTTTTTGTTTTGTAATCAAATGAAGACGATCTGCCAAATTTGGTCGAAATCGATTACCCCAAAGGTCAATTTTGCCAAATATCTGGTCGAACTTGGGTGGAATGACCCATATATATTTTAAGTATTTTTTAAAATACTTATTTCTATTTTAGTTTATCTCTTTAGTTAAAACTATTTCAGTTGCAACAAAGAGCCTAGAGCCGCTCAATGCATTGACAGCATTTATAAATTGGACGTGGTGCAAAATGACCTCGGCCGTCGGCGCACCCACAACCCCAAATACTACTACTGCTACTACTTTATACATTGGTGGAAGGAATACACGCAAAATATTTCGCGCCCCTGAATGCAGCATTTGTGGAAACTCCTAGGAACAGCACTTACCACGAAAGACTGGAAACTCTGAGGAAGGCATCGTAACACGCAAATATTCGAATCCATTCGGGAACTTACTCAATACGGAGCCTAGAACTTACTCGCAAATTGCCTCTGTTTCGAGTTTGATTCTTATATCCTTATCATTATCATATTTAGAGAACTTCTGGTCAAAAAACATTATTTTCCCATCAAAAACTGACATAGCGCTGAAATCTTTATATTCTTAGCTCATATGAATATATAATGTTATCGACATTCTTAGGACGTTATTATGTATTACGCGTCCTGTGTATCTTTCTCTCAAAGAATTGAAATCAAGAAAAAAATGTTGAGATACTAACAGCGGTACTAATTAAAATAAGTATGATATAACACATGACACATGATATAACTTTTTCACTTTTTTCATTCTGTGGATACAGAAAATTCTGATCCTAATAGGGATATAAATGTCTATATCGCTCGTCCCCTGTTATAAGCGAGTCCTTAGTCTGTCTGAAGAGGAGAATTATGGAAACATATTTGAAGTTATCATTGAGATTAAACTCAAATATGTACTAGCATCAGGTCTTTCTTTAAATATGTTCGCTTTGAACCCGAATAATGTCGGCATATTTTTCCGATTTGTCTTGCAACTTATTACAGGGAGCTCGGTGACCATTTCGTCGTCGCAAGGATTCATTAATTCTCTTTGAAGAATTAATTAGGCATACACCGCTTATTTAACGGCTGAGTTCATAATACTACATTAAAACTTGCTGAAACGAATTTTAGGGGACCGACCTTACGTTATAAACGGGATTTCGTTACATCCGAACTAAATCATTTTTTGGAGTATACATCGTATGATCGCAGACATTTTTTAGTCGTTAATCGTCTGTGTTAACCCAAAATATCCGCAATTTACCATCGCAATTTACCATCGTCCTTCAGATATGGTTCGAAGTGTCGGCGTCGGGTATCGATACCGATTACTCATATGGTATCGGGCGCCACAATATCGGTGCCCATTTAAGTATCGACCCCAAAGTATCGGTACTACTCAATATCGAGTACTTTTTAAGAAGAGAATTAAACACTAACTAATAATGTTATTACATTTGATCTCTATGAATATGAATGTCTCTTTCAGTATGATTATCTCTATGATATAAAAAATGTATATACAGAAAATAATAGAAGTTACGTGAATAACAATTTTTCATTTATTTAATACCTAATAATAATGGAAACTTAAAACCATACACTTTCAGAACGGCCCGATAGAAGAAGCAGTTCACCTAATCTCTTAGGATTGAGACGATTCCGCTCCTGGGTAATTGTGGAACCGGCTTTCGAAAAATCTCTGCTGGCACATATGAAGCTACAATCATGGCATGGCGAGGGAATAGGCGATAGAGGCCAGGAAATGCCTATTTTAAACCCTCCCATGTTTGTAATGGATTTGATTTCTAGGGTGTAACAGAATTTTAAATATAAAGTGATATTTCATCATGTAGACCTGTGTTAGTTTTTGTCCGTGTGTGCTCATTCTTTATACTTAAAAAAATCATATTCACCAGTAAGACTATCGATGCCTGATTTTGAGACATGTTGAGATTTAAATGATTCTGAAAATATTCTTCGGAGAAGGCTCATAGTTAGCACATGCTTCTGTATTTTTGAAGTGCAAATATTTAAATATTGGATCCAAGACTGCTTGTAATGGAATATTATTTAATGCACCAAAGTTTCATTGAAATTGTTCTTGTAAAACGTTTTTGGTATCCAGACACAGTTGAATTCAACTGCAGGGATGTCATTTCTGTACTTAAACAGTTGACTAATGGCATAACTTAAGAAATTGTGATGTAATGTTCAGCTGGCAGTTCCCTGTTTCTTACCTATTCCAATGATTTTAGGTTCATGACATTATTGAAGATCTTTCGGGTCAGTAGCTGACAGCATGGGTGGATCTATATGACGTTTATAGAGAAACCGTCAAATTATAATTTATTATGAAATATGAGCGTTTTCATGAGTTGCTTCATGGAGCAAAAAAAGAAGCCTGGGAAGTATTTAAATTGGTTGTCACTAACATTCTCGGCAAACACAAACGTCCCAATCACAAGAAGGTAGTTGATAACATGCTTGAGGCCAAAATATGAGTTGCAATATGTCCTTGAAGATGCATTTTCTTCGTAGCCATATTGACTTCTTTCCAGAAAACCTTGGAGCTGTTAGCGACGAACAAGGAGAGAGGTTTCGCCAGGATATCTCCAACATGGAATGTCGTTACCGAGGAAAATGGACCCCTGCTAAGCTAGCAGACTACTTTTGGCACATCAGGAGAGATACTCCCCAGGCATACAAGGGGGAAACATATTAAAAAAGATCTTCTTAGGCACGCAGAATTCAAAATTTTTCAATAAAAAATATTTAAAGATTTAATGCGAATAGGATCATTTTAATTCTTTTTATTTTCTGCGTATTAAATTGTTCCTTACGTGATTCATAACTACAGTCAACAAGTTCAACTCTAACGTTTTAACTGAAAAATGATATATGTACTCATATGAACACTCCGGGTAATAAATGCATAACTAAAAATTCAAGAAATAATAAAATTGTTGTTTCTCAAAAATCTTGGGTCCTAGAATTTTTTGACAGCAGGTTTGAACTCAGGAGATAAAAATATATGAGAAACATCACTTTGCATTCAGGAAGCGAAAAAAAATTTTCTATTTGTTCCACAGTGTTATAGGAGTCAACTCAATGAACCTGTTGACCATGTAGAAGGTAGAATTTTACCGAGTTTTAACGTCAAGTATACACTTTTTGGATGCGTATGATTCTTTTTCTGGACACTGCTTTTTTCCAATCGTCGGTTGGCACAAAACATTTTTTCAATGATAATATTCTTTATTCCGTAGAGGTCGTGTAGACATTGGAATGTGTCAACACAAAAAAATACTAAAATTCCAAAAAAATACAAATTACAAAAAGTACATATTACAAAAAAGATAAAATACATATATATTTTTTTAATGAATGAGAAGTTAGTTCCCACTGTTTTCAAAGCATTCTGCTGTACTATAAATGCCTTTTCAAGTAGGAAAGCCTTGAATAGTCTCTTAAACTTACTAATTGTACTAACCTCTTTTAATGTTTGGGGTAGGTGTTTATAAATTTTTGCACAAGCAAAGTGTGGGCCATTTTTAGTGAGACTTGAATTGAACATTTTTAGGTGGACATAATGGTTTTCACGCGTAGCATGTGAGTGGAGGGAACGGTTAGTGGTAGCTGAGCGGGGCCACATCTCAGGTACTCGGTCTCTGGGTCACAGGTAGCCGGTGTGTGGGTCGATCCTTGCTCGCGAGAGGATAATCCTCGCTCGTGGTGGGACCTCGCTCGGCCTAGGGCAGCCTAGGGTCTCCTCACTGCCCCGGCCCCCGCAGCGGGAGGAGAGCCGCACAAAACTGACCGTGTGCAGTACATTTATTGTTTGTTTGTAAACTTTAACTGTTTCCTTAAATTTATCTTTTTCATCGTGTCAATCGGCCGAAGACGTTTGCGAGCGTCTTTTGATCGACTTTCTACGGTGAAAATTAAGGTTTTCCATACTCCCTTAGGAAATATGGCGATAAGACGTGGCAACGCTGCTTGCATGTGGCATTAATTTTGCGGGATTTCAAACAGTAATTGAGAGTTATTGCTAGCGGTTATGGCAGGGAAACCCAAGGAAATGATGCAGATGAGTCTTGAATCCCAGCATAGAGACGAATAAAAACGCGCATGGTCACGTAAAATTGAAAAATACCGAAATGCATGTAATAGAATACGGTGTAAAATATTTTGCATTTTATATTGAGCATTAGAGAAGCAAATTACATCAACAAAATACCCGGCGAGCCACCTCAAGGGTGTATGGCAGGGGGTGAGTAGTCACCAACATGCATTACACTATACCCTAAAGTTAGTGTATCTACGACTAATGATGCCCTAGCATGCATCGCTTATGTCTGTCACGAGGCGAAGCCTCACAGGCATGCACTACGCCACAGATCTACTCCCAATGTTAGAGGGACTGTTAGTATTTATGCATATTGCAACTACAAATACGGATAGAGATTCAAGAGCTATAGCAAAAACATTCACAGCATGCTGTAGGTACGAGGTAGCAGATAAGGGTACAAGTATTAGGGAGAACTACTACTACTACTAAGAGCTACACTACCTATCGACAAACCTAGCTTAAAATTTCATTGGCAGCTGTTATGGTCTCTTATCGTTCGCGGGATGAACGACATTTTAAACCTGTCCGTTCTGCAGTCTAGTTCCCTAATTTTTATTCTCATTATCTGATCTACCGTAGAACGTCGGATTTCGTAAAATATTATTAACATCGTCAGAGAATAAATCGGCCTGGAACTTACATAATAGATTAAGTCTGAATTTTAACCGTCGGTCCCCCCTGCGGGTAGGGGGATTGAGAATACTCCCGCAGTATCCCTGCTTGTCGTAAGAGGCGACTAAAAGGGCGGGGAAACAACCCCGAAAACAAACCCCCGTTTTCGCTAGGGTAGCGTCCGGACAGTATTGTGGGCTTGACTGTCTGTGCGAGGCAATATTATCTTGCCTTAGCCCACCCGCGTGTTTGCCGTGCGCGGCGACCCGTGTCGAAGGGAACGGGGATCCTGGTGGCTGAGGGGACCTCCCCTGTGGGAGGGGAGACGCCCCCAACACTCCACTTCGGCCCCTGCCTCTCCTAGACGGGCGGCCGGGAACTAGCCTATTCCCGGTCAATCGGCTCCTGGCGGCTGGGGAGCTTGGCGGCTCCTTTCGAGCGTACGCCAGGATGGGATAGCCGTGAGCCAAAGGGACACTGCAAAGAGCATTCTCGGAGGGCACGACTATATCTCCAGGTAGTCCTGACGCTCTGCATCGGCTGGCGGTGCATCGTCCCCATGTTGGGCTCCATGGTGGGTGGGAAGCCTGGAGATGAAAATAATAATTTCCCATGGGTACACCAAACAAAATCCCTGCTGCTTCTCTTGAGGTGGCTCAACCTTGTAAAAGGCTGTGTGTCGACAACAGCATCTTTGAAACGGAGGATTATCCATCTTTTCTTGTGGTGAGCAGTATTGAAGAAGGAGCTATGAAAAAATTATCTCCCTTCGTGGTCGCCAAAGTAATTCAGGGTTTAGTGGGTGACGTGAAAACGGCGAAAAGACTTCGATCAGGTTCTTTCCTCATCGAGGTTAAGCAAAGTAGACAGGCAAAGAAACTTCTGGAGACAAAGGAATTCTTCCAAGTACCGGTGAAAGTGGAACCCCATAGGTCACTTAACACATGTGACGGTGTTATAACATCATGGGAACTTTCAGATTGTACCGAGGATGAAATAAAAGAAGGGCTCAAAGATCAGAAGGTGGTATCGGTCCGTCGCTTGAAAACGAGGCGAAGTGGTACCTTGAAGGACACGAACAGCCTTGTCCTAACCTTCGCCCTCCCGAAACTTCCCGCGTCTGTCTATGTCTGCTACAACTCAATCCCAGTGCGACCTTTCATTCCTAAGCCAATGCGATGCTTTCGTTGCCAAAGGTATGGCCATACATCTTCAAATTGCAAAGGAGAGGAACTGTGGAAGATGCTCTCTACAAAAGCATGAAGGAGATTGTAAGGAAAAAGAGAAATGTGTCAACTGCGAGAAAGATCATCCAGCCTGGTCCACATCGTGTCCCGTATTTGTGGAAGAAAAAAAAATACAGGAAATAAAAACCACAAAGAAAGTTACCTACGGCGAGGCCAAGAAGGAATTCAGAGCTCTTCACCCAGTGTTCTCCGGACAGTCCTATAGTCAGGTGACCGCCAAAAAATATCAGGACGCTGCCGTGCAAACACATACGCCATCTGTGTGCGGCCCCTGTAAAGGCGTATTCCTGCCCGCTGAACCCAAAAATCCTACTCAGGTAACCAACCTAAAAATTAAAAAAAATATGGCTAGGGCTACAGCGGAGAGCGATTCTTCTGGTGAAAGCTCGCCTTCATCCAGCAAGGCCAAATCGCTCCACCGCAAAGCTCATTCAAAAAAACCTGACCTTGAGGAGGACGCCATATCGGACGATATGATGGATGCCGATCCCTCCGAAGTAGCCATGCACTTCAAATGCCCGAGTAAACCCCAAGAAAAGGGGAAGGTGAGACTGCGGCGATCATAGTCGACCACTCTTGGATTTGATACATATTTTTATATATTATTTATTTATATAATGTTTAAAACCTTACAGTGGAACTGTAACGGTTTATACCGACATAAGGAGGAGCTGGTTGCTCTAATTAGAGATTTTAATCCATCCTGCGTATGTCTGCAGGAAACTCATTTAAAACCATCTGACAGAATTTCATTAAAAGGCTATAACATATCGGTTTGATGATGTTAGTGGCAATAGAGCCCAGGGAGGAGTTGCAATAGCTGTCCGGGAGAACCTTTACTCTTCTCAGGTTACCTTAAGAACCCCTTTACAGGCAATTGCCGTCTCGATGGCTACCCCCGAGATTATGACCTTCTGTAACGTTTACCTGCCCCAGTGGGCACCAGTGAACAGGCATGCCCTTGAGTCACTAGCCGCTCAGCTTCCAAAACCACATGCTTTCCTAGGGGATTTTAACCCTCATGACTCCCTCTGGGGAAGCAGCAGAGCACAAGGTAATATGAGGGGAAGACTAATAGCCAAATTCATCAATGATTCTAACTTTATTTTACTCAACAATGGCGAACACACTCGTTTTAATAGTTATAACGGAGAGTTCTCGGTTATAGACCTGTGTTTTTACAGTTGTAATTTAGGAGCCAGATTGCAACTGTCAGTTCATAATGACCTTTGTGGGAGTGACCACTTCCCGATTTTTATTTCGAAACCAAGTAGACAAATTCGTGATTTTAACATGCCCCGTACTTGGGCGATTAAAAAGGGTGACTGGCCTCATTTTAGAAACAATTTTAATTTTACATTTGACGACAATCACAATGGCCCTGAAAATGTTTTAACACTTACCAAAGCTATAATAGGTGCTGCCGAAGCTAGCGTTCCAAGGGTATCGATAGCCTCAAGGCGACCACCAGTCCCCTGGTGGAATAAAGATTGTGCAGCTGCCATTTGTAAAAGGAAAAGGGCGCTTAAGATCTTTCAAAAGTACCCAACGCCAATGAACCTGGCAGCCTTTCGCCGACTACGAGCAAAAACTAGGCGGATAATAAGTGAAGCCAAAAAGGCTTCATGGATCTCATATGCATCTCAAATTAACTGCCGAACTCCTATATCGAATGTATGGGAAAAGGTGAATAAGATCGCGGGAACCCGAACGTCTACTGCTGTCGCTGCCCTAAAGGTAGGTCCCAAAATAATAACATCCAGGCAAGAAATTGCCGAAACATTTGTGGAGCACTTCGCTGACATCAGCTCTTCCAAAAATTATGACCAGGCCTTCATGTATGTGAGACGGATAGCTGAGGCAGCCCCACTTAATTTCGGTAGTAGGGCAGTCTCCGTACAATGAGCCCTTCAATCTATGGGAACTTCAATCTGCAATTGCATGCTCTAAGAACACAGCCCCTGGAAGCGATGACATTCACTATGCCTTCCTTCGTAATCTTCCCGTTACAGCTTTAGCCGATGTGCTGAAAACATTCAATCAGATCTGGTGCGAGGGATCGTTCCCGGATGCATGGCGGGAATCCATAGTAATCCCCGTCCCTAAGTATGGTAAGGATCGCAGCGATCCTGGGAGCTACCGCCCCATATCCCTCACAAGTAGCCTATGCAAAATAATGGAGAGAATGGTTAACCGACGACTGGTTTGGTATCTGCAAAGACGAGACCTTCTATCCAAAATCCAATGTGGATTCCGCCACAACCGATCGACAACGGATCATCTCGTTAGAAGTTCCAACTTTATACAGGAGGCATTCTTGCTCCGGCAGCACGTTATAGGTATATTTTTCGATATAGAAAAGGCGTATGACCGATTGTGGCGACATAAGGTCTTAAAAGCACTTCATGAATGGGGTTTTAGGGGCAACTTATCAAATTTTGTAAAAAATTTCTTAGAGGAACGAGTCTTTAGAGTTAGGGTCCACAACTTCCTGTCAAGCTCTCGTACTCAAGAAAACGGCGTTCCACAAGGTTGTATTTTAAGTGTTACACTCTTCGCTATTGCAATTAACAGTATTGAGGAATGTATAAAACCTCCGGTAATCGGGTCTCTATTCGTCGATGACTTGGCAGTATTCTGCCGGTCATCCACCCTCCAATCCGCGACGAGGCAGATGCAGTTGACCCTTAATCGAATCGAGAAATGGTCCAAAAGCAATGGTCTCCGCTTCTCGGCGGAAAAGACAAAATGTATGCACTTTTACCGGGTACGTGGACTTTTCCCTCTACCGTCCTTGTTCCTCGGTAGTAAGAAGCTGCCATTTGTTCAGACTACTCGCTTTTTAGGACTCACCTTTGACTACCGGTTGAATTGGCGCGAACACATTTCTATTCTCAGGGATAAAAGTTTTAAAATTTTAAACATAATGAGAGTTTTAGCAAACACGACTTGGGGTGCTGACCGCACCACGATGCTCTTGTTGTATAGAGCTTTGGTAAGGTCTAAACTTGACTATGGGTCGTTGGCCTACTCTTCGACCCGAGAGTCGTATTTAAGGCCTTTGACGACAGTGCACATTGCTGGCCTCCGGCTGGCCACTGGCGCATTCAGAACCAGCCCGATTACAAGTATTTACGCCGACTCGGGAGAACCACCTCTGTCCACCCGCAGGAACATTTTAATGTGCAACTATGCCGCCAAGATTTTATCGATGAAAGAGCACCCGTGTTTCAACGCTATTTTTAAACCTCAACTTATAGATGTTTTTAACCGAAGGACAAGATCTACGAAGCCTTTTGGGGTGAGGCTCAGCAATTTTATCAAGGAGTTAGGATTTCGACTACCCGAGGTTATCGGTCAAGGGTGCTCAACTAATCCGCCATGGGTCATTCCTCGGCCGGAAGTTAGTTTTTATTTAGCGGGGAATCCAAAGTCATCAACCTCGGACTCGGAGTACAGGCTCCTTTTTAATGAATTTCTCGATCGCCATCCTGGGCTTATCCCTATTTATACTGACGGCTCAAAATCCGAGTCAGCTTGTGCCTGTGCAGTCATTTCCCAACATGACGGCACGGTCCAAGCTAAACTCAACCCTCTATGTAGTATATACAGTGCAGAACTCCTTGCCATAAAATTCGCTCTGGCAAATATAACTCGACACGAGTCTTACCTTATCTGCTCAGACTCTTTAAGTGCACTCCATGCAATTTCAGATTACTTCCCTTTCCATCCCCTGGTGCAGACCATACAGGATACCCTCTACTCCTTGAGTAGGAAGGGTGTTAAAGTTTCTTTTATGTGGATCCCGGGGCATGTTGGAATTCGAGGGAATGAGATGGTGGATACAGCAGCGAAGGAGGCACTAAATAAACTCACCACCGATTTCGAGAAAATTTCCTCCGACGATCTAAGAGCCGAACCGAAGAGAGTATGCATGAAGCAATGGCAAGGGCTGTGGAGTAACGTCGTTGGCAATAAACTCAGAGGCATAAAAGTGGAAACATCTGCATGGGCCACTTCAGTGAGGAACAGTCGTAGGGAAGAGGTCGCCCTCACTCGGCTGAGAATAGGCCATACCGCTCTCACACACGCATATCTTTTCACCGAAGAGAAACAGGTCCCCCGCTGTGATAGCTGCGACTGCCATCTTACTGTGAGACACATTCTGCTAGAATGCGTGAAATACTCATACCAACGTAGGAGACTAATTGAAAACAAGGAAATTCAAACCGTCCTGGGTAATAATATAAATGCCATCAACAATGTTATCCTCTATATCATAAATACGGTTATAATGAAACTCTTGTAATGTCAAACGACCGGAGACCTTTCTACAATAAATACTTGTAACAGAAGAAAATTAGCTTCTTTTTACATTAGGAACCATGAGCGGTGCAAATGACCCTGTAGTCGACGCACCCCTAAAAAACTTATTTCTACTACTACTTTAACCGTCGGTATGAAAGTGATTCCCATCCCAGTTGTTGCAAAATGTCAGTAACACTATCAAATTATCATAACGGCCTTTAACGTAGCTTGCCGAGCTTCTCTGCACGCGCTCTAACTAGGTTTTTAAGCCTGCCTCATAAGGATCCCCAATACTTGCAGCGTATTCTAGGTGGGGTCTAACAAGCGAGAAGTAACTGATTTCCCCAACTATATCGTCGCACTTACCAAGTACTATTTTTCAAATCCCAATATTTGCAGTTGTGAATTCAATAGCTGTTACAAGGATAGTTTTTCCGTTTCCAAAACTTCCTAACAACGCATTTTTTCAGGTTTATTTTAGAAACCACGCATCGCACCACTCCTGTATTGCCTCGAGGTCTTTAGTTACCGCTTGCTTATCATTAAGGCTACGGATTTCCCGATATACCACTGCGTCGTCGGCAAATAATCTAACTAACTACTTCACCGATATCGTTAATGTACAAAAGGAACAGAAGTGGGTCTATGACACTCTCTTGTGGGACACCTGATGTGGCATTTTCTTCATTGGAGATAGCGCCGTTTAATACAACTCTTTGCACGCGATTGCTTAAGAATTATCTAATCCAAGAAATTACGTCGTCGTCAAACCCGTAGGATTTCAATTTCATGAGTAGCTTTCTGTGGGAAACGTAATCGAATTCCCTTTTTAAGTCAAGATAAATTGCATCAACTGGAACGTTATGTTCACCCAAGACTTAAACATCGTGGGTAAAAAGTGCTAATTGAGTTTTGCAAGATCTTCCCTTTCTGAATCCGTGTTGCGTTTTTATTAACAAGTTCTGTATATCGAGGTGTCTCGTAACTGAACTTACAATTATATGTTCAAGGAATTTGCAAGAGATAGATGTGAGCGATATCGTTCGGTAGTTTGATGGCTGTTCCTTGTCGCCGCTTTTGAATATGGGTGTGACATTAGCAATTTTCTGTTATTCTGTAACTATTCTACTAATGTTTTTCTTCTAAAATCCCTGAATGCATTCAGAAACGCTTCCTTTGATTTGGCTTTAGACAATTTGTATCTTTTCTTTACTAAATTGTGATCATCAGTACACAAATCTGTATGGAGTTTTTACATCTTGGCGTGGCATACTCTCTGTCGTCTTAACGATTTTCTGACTTCTGCATTGTACCATCTTGGTTCGCTGCCTTCTTTTTCGACTTTACTTGGAATGTATTTTCTGATCCCCGAATGCGTAATAGAAAGAAAAGTTTTACATCTACCCTCCGTGCCAAACGTTACAAATTATCTTGAGCATCGTTTCCCACGTGTAAGAAAAGGTCTTTTATTCGGGAGGGGTGGTTTTCAGGTCCATTTATGAAAGTATTACATCTAATACCTCATTTTTAGACTGATTAGAGTGGTACTTATACAATCACACGCCTAAGATACCTCCTTCTAGAACTGTCTTCAAAATCCCATCACCCGTTTTTACTTATAACATCCACCTGTTCTATTCCCTCCCAATATCATTCAGCAACTTCCTTTTCTCCCTCCCCATGTAGTATTTCTCTCCCTCTCTCTGTACATTGAATTTTCTCCACTCATCCTTCCTCCCCTGGGTCCAAGTCTCCGCACCACGCTGTGTGATTGTTATAGTTATAAGTTATTTATTTATAGGGATCATTTGGACGGGATGAAACTGGAGTTAAGAAGTTTATTTAGTAAATTTTAAGATGAAAGCTTAAACCAAGTTACTGAGAGTTCGTGGCTATCTTCTCGAGGTTGAAGTATGGACGAATCTGTCTGACTGGTTACCCACCGGAGTTAATTATTTGATTCCTTATACCCTCTCTTGGTTAGTTTGGTGTAGACGTTTTTCCACTTCCTTCTCTCCTCCATGTTCCTAATAATTTCTTCTGTATCCCATTGCTTCTTAATGTTTCTAGTTTCGATTGATTTTATTTTCTCAGTCCCTCTTAGTTTTCCCGTTTTTTTACTCTTTTATTTATTTTGTATAGTTGCCATTTGTGTGACCTTGCGCTTTGAAGTAATTTTTCTCAGTGACAACTACATAAATACAACACTTATGAGAAATTTCCTTCCATTCCTCACAATTTTGAATGTTAATTCAAAAGGTGAGAGTTACCTAGGAAAGCGAAGTATCCTCAAAAATTTGTTACGATGCAGTGCATCTATTTCACACAATGATCCACAAGACTGTCAAACATGCCATGAAATCATTGATTTGAGGGTGTAAGAGGTGATGATAAGTTCATATATTATCTTTTATTTCCTCATAATCCAATTCATCATTGAATTACTTCGATTTCATAGTGTCTATTTTTGCACCTATGAGGAACTGAACACTTTGTGGTTTAAAACTTCTTAGTTTTCTACGCCATGTAAAAGTTAAGTGCTCGAGTGACTTTCGTAGCTTACTTCTTCCTGGTTGGGTTCTCCATTACTCGTAATCTGCTAGTAGAATATCTCTGCTTTGTTACAAACTTTTCTTGTTCGACAAAATTACTTAAATGGATTTCAGAGGACTTTCTATTCCACGACTAGTGATATTAATAGACTCCATATGGTGCTTATATAGCCTAGGCATTGTAGTGGTGTTATTTGGAGAGCATTTTGTATAGACGCTTTGAAAAAAGATGATGAGGATATTTGCATTAACGATTAGCTTGGCCGGTAATTCCCCGAATACGTTTACTCCACGAGAAATCATTCGTTAGTTTAACTCCAAGGTATTTAACCGATTCTAGTCTCTAATTTGCTATATCCTACTAGAATCGGTTTCACCGTCCTTGAGCGGGTCGCCGACGCATAAGATTAACTCGACTGGTGGGCAAATGAGGTGCGGAAGGGACGCCGGGAGACAGCGGGGTGTTGGAAGAAGATCGGTGGGGGAGAAAGGAGCAGAGGTCGAGGAAAGACCTTTATATTGTCACCCTCCGTTAGATAAAGAGTGCACGGGTTTTCCTTTTCCTTGTTCCCGACTGTGGGCCATGTGGGACTCTTCAGGTGGCATTAATTCTCAATCAGTGGTTGTATTTTCTCACTCATACCAGCGTGTAGTGCTCGTTATCTAAAAGGAAGTTCGCCGTCTTAAGTCGTTTTTGGGTGCACAAATAGAAGTTACCCCTTAACAAGCGTGCATGCATGTAAGCGGCAAAACTGTCAAAGGAATCACGCGATTCTCATATCCTTTCCCTGAGTGCTAAAATAACCCTTTCACCATTCTAATACTTTTGGTGTAGGTATATAAACGAGGATGCCCCTGAGGTAACTTCATTTGTGGTCAGTGAAGCGATCATGGAGTGCTGCCTGAGTCTCGCTGCTTTCAAGGCGCACATTGCTACGGTTGGCGTGGTACATTTCCTCTGTTCCACAGGAATCATTCCCGAGAATAAGGTCTGTGCGTGTGGCAGGACCTCTAGTATTAATAAGAAGGGTAGAGGTAGAACTCCAGTCTACCGCTGCTCAGCCAGGAATTGCCGAAGAGTTACTAATTTACTAGCTAATACCATTTTCTCCGGTTGTCGCACAAACGTGGAGATAGTACTAGCTGTGGTAATTGGCTGGTTAAACCGATATCCTGCTAATATCATCACCAAAGAAGTTGGATTGGAACGTCATACTGTGGCAAGAATTATTCAAGTCTTTCGAGATTTGATTTGCGTCTGGCTAGAGGAAGGTAGTTTTCAAATTGGTGGCCCTGGACACACTGTAGAGATTGACGAAAGTGCCTTCGGTCGTCGGAAATATAACCGCGGTCGTCTTATAAAGAAAAAATGGGTTCTTGGGGGAATATATAGAGATACTCGGGAGACTTTCTTGTGCGTTGTAGATAGAAGGGACGCCAAGACACTCAATGAGGCCATTAAGCGCTTCGTCAAGAAAGGAATTTGCTTGAAAACGGACATGTGGCGGCGTTATTCCGGCTTAACCGAGTTGGGGTACGTCCACGATACGGTAAATCATTCCCAGAATTTTGTGAGGCCAGGAGAAAAGGAGACACACACGCAGAATATAGAAAACCTCTGGTCTCGAATGAAAAGAGACATGAGGAGGAGAATTGGGAGAATAGCTGTTGGGTCCTTCGAGACATATTTGGTTGAATATGTGTGGAGGAGCAAGATGCATTCCCAGAAAGAATTGTTTATAGATTTGGTGAAAGCCATAAATTGTTTTTACCCGAATCATCAATAAATCTCTGGTTAACTGGACGAAAAGCCTCTTTCCAGGGCTTTCAGGGACGATACGACAAGGCTCTTTTCAGGGCTGCTACAAGTATATTTTTGCACGGCTTTAAACAAATAGTCATGCATATAGATATTAGTAGCAGACTTGGAAATAAACTGCCCTTTCAGTAGCATCAATTTGATCAACATAATAATGCGTTTTGTGGAGACAAGTGCATTGATATCGATTGAAAATTCTATTATGAATTGGATTATGACGAAATAAAACAATATATGCACCTCTCATACCCTTGCTATAACTTGTTTATTTATTCGCTGCATGGGAATGATTTGGACGGGATGAAACTGGAGTTCAGAATTTCGATTAGTTCATTTTAAGATGAAAGCTTAAACCAAGTTACTGAGAGTTCGTGGCTCTTTTCTCGAAGTTGAAGTATGCATCTACATCTACAGAATACCGTGCAAGCTACCTCAAGGTTGTGTAGCAGGTGGTGAGTAGTCACCAACATGCAGTACGCTATACCCTAAAGTTAGTGTATTTACGACTAATGATTCTGCAGTTTAGTTCCCTAATTTTAATTCCCTAATTTTATTCTCATTATCTGATCTACCGTAGTGTGTCGGATTTCGTAAAATATTATTAACGTCGTCAGAGAATAATTCGGTCTGGAACTTGCATAATAGATTTAGTCTAATTTTAAATTGTCGGTGTGTTTTCCATCCCAGTTGCTGAAAAGGTCAGTAACACTAAAGAGGTTATCATAACGGCCTTTAACGTATCTTGCCGATCTACATCTACATCTGCGATGTACCGTGCAAGCCACCACTAGGGTTTGTGGCACGGGGTGATTCCACACCAGGCATGCAGCGCTCGTCCCAGAACAAATCAGAACCTCGCACGCTCCCCCTGGCGCTAGGCGCAGGCCAAAAGCAGTCAGGAGAACAGTGCGCAGTCCAAGCGGAAACTGGGAGCGTAATATATAAATGAACATGCAAACATGCAGTACACTGTAAAAGAGACAACTACTGGTTAATATTACTGATACTGTTAATTTATGAATACTACGAGATGCTACTTCATGCAAAGAACAAAATAAAATAATGCCGGAGTAATCGACCGGTGTGAAGAGTTAGTAATGATGTAGTGTTATTAAGCACATGTAAAAATTCTACTCTACCTATTGAGGGTGGGAGTTTCATGTGATTGATCTATCGCAACTATTATGATCCCTTATTGTGCGTGGGAAAAATTACATTTTGAATCTATCGGTTCTGCAGTCAATTGCCTTTATTTTATTCCTGTGATCACTTCTACCGTAGTACGTTGGCTCTAGCAGTATATGTTGAACGTCCGGCCAAAAACAGTCTGCTCCGTGTTTGCGCAAAAGATTTAACCTGTATTTCTCCCTTCGATCAGTTAGAGATTCCCACCCTAATTCCTTCAACAATTCGGTAACACTACTAAGTTTATCGTAACAACTTTTCACAAATCTCGCTGCTCTCCGCTGTATTCTATCTATTCCAGAGATTAGTGCTACTTCGTAAGGGTCCCATATGCTAGCGGCGTACTCCAAGTGAGGTCTCACGAGTGAAAAATAACATCGCTCTTTAACTTTCTCGTCGCATTTTCCTAATATTCTTTTGATAAATCCCAATTTGCGACTAGCCTGTCCGCAGATTTCCCGAACGTGTTTCCCCCAAGACAGGTCCTGAGTAAGGGTCACACCTAAGTATTTAACTGACTCCACATTTGATAAGTCTGTTTGATTAATTGTGTACGTATCGTTGACCGAGTTATTCTTTTTCCAAAAATTCATAACAACGCACTTTTTAAAATTCAATTCTAACTGCCAAGTATTGCACCATTCATTTATAGCATCTAGGTCTTTTTGTAACGCAATCTTGTCGGATTCATTGTCTAGATCCCTGTACAACACTGCGTCATCTGCGAAGAGGCGAATTTTGCTAGTAACAACGGTAGTGATGTCATTAATATACAAAAGGAACAATAAGGGACCAATGACACTTCCCTGAGGTACACCTGATGTAACTTTCCTACATCTGAGCTAACGCCATCTAGAACTACCCTCTGTTTGCGGTCGGCTAAGAACTCTTTTATCTAACATATTACGTCGTGGTGTATTCCGTATGCTTCCAACTTAACGAGTAACTTTGAATGAGGGACCTTATCGAAAGCTTTTTTAAAATCTAGAAATATTGCGTCTACTTGGACAAGCTTTTCTCCCGAGGAAAGAATGTCGTGAATGAAGAGGGCCAACTGGGTTTCGCAAGACCTGCCTTTCCGGAATCCGTGCTGATTTGGCTTTAACAAGTTCTTACTATCCAAGTACCCCATAATTGAACTGACGATTATATGTTCCAATATCTTGCACGAGATAGACGTAAGGGAAATCGGTCTATAGTTACTGGGCTCTTCCTTATCGCCACTTTTAAATATTGGTGTAACGTTCGCGATTTTCCAATCGTAAGGAACACGATGTTGTGTTAGAGATTTTTCAAATATTATTTTCAGGTACTATTTCTGATGCTAATTCTTTATAAACTCGGGCGGGAATTTGATCGGGACCGGGTGATTTCTTGGAATTAATGGATTCCAGATGACTTTCTAGTCCACGACTAGTGATATTAATAGACTGCATTGGGTGCTTATATAGCCTAGGCATTGTAGTGGTGTCGTTTGGAGAGCATTTTGTATAGACGCTTTGAAAAAAGGTGTTGAGGATATTTGCTTTATCTAATTTGTCGTTTGCTCTTTCTCCTAGATTGTTCTTCAGTGACGTTACTGTTGATTTGCAGCCTTGAACCTCCCTCACGTACGACCAAAATGACTTTGGGTTATCCTCTAAATATTCGCCCAGTATTTTATTTTTGAATTCCGTTAATGCATTTCGAAAGGCCGCCTTAGCTGCTGTTTTCGCTTTCTGGTATTTTTCGCATAACTTCTTATACTCCTCTTCGGGGAGATCCTGACGTGCGTTCCTCATTTTTGCGTACCTTGAGAGATTTCCGGACGTCCGAATTATACCACCTAGGTTCAGTGTTGACCTTTTTAAGTTTACTTGGTATTGCGCTAGTTATGGCTAGTTGTGTGATGTTACGAAAAGTATTCCATGTATAGTCAGTACAACGGTTTTCACTAATATCACTAAATTTTTTATACGAGGTCAATAGTTCTTGTTTTAAGCCTTCAAAATCCGCCTTGTGAAATAAATATACCCTCCTCTTTAAGGGTGCCTTTTTGTCAGTACTAATATGGAATCTAGCTTTTACTGCTCTGTGATCGCTAATTCCGTTCACTGTTACTACGTTAAGGACGCTTTCAGGTATGTTGGTCGCCAAAAGATCTAGAACGTTGTTTCCTCTGGTCGGTGTTGTGACTAATTGATGCAAGGAATTCGAAGTGAATGTGTGAAGTAGAGTGTCGCACAACTCTCTTTCTTTGCCGCCATTTTTGAAACTATATGTCTTCCAGTCAATAGAGGGAACGTTGAAATCACCACCGATAATTATATTATTTTGACGTGTGAGACGTTTCACCTGTCTATCCAACTCCATAACTGAATTTAAGTCTGCATCGGGTGGTCTATAATATGAGCAAATAAAAATTCTTTTTGTTGAGCATTTAATGGAACACCACACACTTTCTAAATCTTTATCTGGAAATATTTCGGCTCTGCTGACGAACTCATCTTTGACTGCGATAAATACTCCTCCTGTTCTCGCTGTTCGGTCTTTTCTGTATATTGCATAAGATTTTGGGAAAATCTCGGTATCCGCAATTTCATTCGATAGCCAACTTTCTGTTCCTATTACTACGTCAGCTTCCGTGCTCCCAATGAGATGGTGATGGCGAACGATCTTCGCTGTACGCGTTGTAACTCAGTTTTCAAGCCTACCTCATAAGGATCCCAAATACAGGCAGCATATTCCAAGTGGGGTCTAACAAGGGAGAAGTAGCTGATTTCCCTAACTTTTTCTTCGCACTTACCATGTACTTTTGACAAATCCCAATTTACGATTAGCTTGACCGGTAATTTTTCGAATATGTTTACTCCACGAGAGACCATTCGTCAGTTTAACTCCGAGGTATTTAACCGATTCTACAGTCTCTAATTTTCTGTTGGTTTTGCAATAGCTGTTACAAGGAGCGTTTTTCCTTTTCCAAAAATTCATAACAACGCATTTTTTCAGGTTTAATTCTAGCTGCCACGCATCGCACCACTCCTGTATTGCCTCGGGGTCCTTAGTTAGCGCTTGCTTATCATTAAGGCTACGGATTTCTCTATACACCACGGCGTCGTCTGCAAATAATATAAGCTTACTGTCAACTGTTTCACCGATATCGTTAATGTAAAAAAGGATCAGAAGTGGGCCTATGACACTTCACTCTTGGACATCTGATGTGACATATGATTGATCTATCGCAACAGTCATGATCCCTAAATGTTCGTGGAAAAAATTACATTTTAATCCTATCGTTTCTGTAGTATATTTCCTTTTTCATATTAATTCATAGGGCATTTAATGGTATAGTTCCCATTTGTGTAAATGTGCGCGTTAAGGTAACTTTTCTCAGCGACAACAACATAAAGTCAACACCTAGGAGAATGTTCCTTCCATTCCTCACACTTTTGAATGTTAACTCAAAAGATGAGCGTAACCTGGGAAAGAGAAGTATGGTCAAAAAGGTGCGACTAACATTTGTGCCTGCAGTTTGGTGAGTTGCTTTGCGTCTGCCATGGTCGTTTGCTGTCGGGGTCACCACTGTAGCGATTGCTACGGTGAATAATACAACTGCGAAGTTTCTGTAGTGGAGCGTTTATTTCCACTTCGTAGTACAGACTGAGACTGGCAGCCGAGATGGCCTGCTTATATATTGGCGGCGAACTCTCTCGAACCCGGCGCCGGAACTACCTCGAACATTCTAGAATCCTTCTGGAGAGAGGCAGAAAAATATCGTCCGGCGCCGGGAATCGAACGCGGGCCGTCCGATTGGCAATCCAACACCCATCCACCGGTCCAACTCCGTGTTGTGGCGAACAATGCGCCACAAGATAATTATCGGTGGTCATTTCAACGTTCCCTCGATTGACTGGAAGACATAGGTTCAAAAATGGCGGCAAAGATAAGGAGTTGTGCGATACTCTACACATTCACACCTAATTCCTTACGTCAACACCGACCAGAGGAAACAACGTTCTGGAACGTGGAATCACCCCGTGGCACACACACTAGTGGTGGCTTGCACGGTACTTTGTAGATGTATGCAAAATAAATAGGGGGTAAAAAAACGGGAATACTAAGAGGGACTGAGAAAATAGAATCAATCGAAACTATAAACATTAAGAAGCAATGGGATACAGAAGAAATTATTAGGAAAATGGAGGAGAGAAGGAAGTGGAAAAATGTTGACACCAAACTAGCCAAGAGAGGGTATAATGAATCAAATAATTAACTCCGGTGGGTAACCAGTCAGGCAGATTCGTCCATACTTCAACCTCGAGAAGATACCCACGAACTCTCAGTAACTTGGTTTAAGCTATCATCTTAAAATTTACTAAATGAACTTCTTAACTCCAGTTTCATCCCGTCCAAATGATCCCTATAAATAAATAACTTATAACTATAACAATCACACAGCGTGGTGCGGAGACTTGGACCCTGCAATGGACAGAGAGAGAGACCTGACTTGACTTATGTTTTATTTAACCTGGCCCTGGTGAGGCCACAATCCGGCCCCCTCTTCCGCCGGGCCAGGGCTCTTTTACATGTTTAGGCATTGGATTAGCGCGTAGGCTAAACATTTTCATTTAGGTATAACTTCAGTCCTCCAACACCGGTGGCTCGATTCAGTCAAGCCTTGTTGATGCTTCCACCTGATGACATTGTTTTGACTCATGTAATAAATAGATAAAACAGGCATAAATATTTAAAATAATATAAGTAGACAGGTGTAAAGGCATAAATAGAAAGAGGGTAAAACGGAGATGATAAAAATAGATAGTAAAAAAATAAATATTATGAATAAAGGACACCGTAAAATTGATACGTAAAATGTAAAACACAATGTGATACATTTGATAAAGGACTTTTTAATTAAAAATTCAACAAATCTCATTTAAGATTTACTCTCTGCAAGGGTTGAAGAACAATAAAAACTAGAATAAAAAACTGCAGTAGTTTAAGGAAGTTAAAAGAGGAACACAGCATGCACACATACGCAAATAGAATGGCTGGAGGAAAGTGTAGTAAGGGGAAATAAATAAGTAAATAAATAGATAAATAAGGGGATTGTTAAAGGTGTAAAAGATGGACTATGCGTCAGCAATGAAATTGTTTAAAATGTGCTTGAGGAGTCGGCTTCTTGTGAAATTGGACTTAATTTCCCTCGGAAGTTTGTTAAAATCCCTCGCAAAGGAGGTTATAAAGGTGCCCGCCATCCTGGACTGCCGATGATACGGTATGACAAAGGTGTTGTCAGAGTTTCTAGTAGTCCGGTTATTGGTGTGTCCCAGGAGGGCCATGTTGATGGCGATATAAGAAGGTAACTTACACTGCCACACCTTATACCCCGTGGTGGTAATTAAGAGGGATTGCCTTTCCTTCATTTTTAGTACCCCCTCCCTCTTATAGATTGGGGTCAAATGTTCATCCTATCTCGGCCGGAAGACGTAACGCAAACAAGCGTTTTGCGCCACCTGAAACCGCCGTCTATCCGTACCTGACAGGTCACTACAGGGAATGAGAGGGTAGTCGAGGATCGGGAAAACCAGGGATTTAGCGAGGGTCAGCTTCGTACGGCAGCTGGGCCTGAAATGCATCCCACGGCGGCGGCGAAGGGCCTCGTGCACACGGGAAGTCATCTGGGACACCTGCCGCGTTCAACTCAGGTCTTCGGCAATGGTGACCCCCAGATATTTCAGAGCAGGGACGTAGGGGATATTGCTGTTACCCAGTTGGATTGGGGGCGTGTGGGGGCCGAAGTATCGATCCCTGAGTCGACGATTTCCGACCACCATGGCCTTACTCTTAGAGGCGTTGACGGTGAGGGCCATCCCGCGGAACCACTCACACACACAAACCAAATCCGCGTTCATTTCATTCACGCAATCACTCAAGGATGGGCCCGGTGCGTCGTTCAACAGGAGGACGTCGTCCGCGTAGAGCAATATCCTCGAAGAGGCGTCGAGGCGACCCACTCCATCTATAAATAAATTAAAAAGGATAGGGGACAGGCATGATCCTTGGGGTACTCCGGTCGGGAAAGGCCGCCACGGCCGACGCACCGCCTCCGGGACACGGATGGTCCCCGTTCTACCCCTGAGGAAGGCCGCGAACCACTCCACCGCCGCCGGCTCGAACTGCAAGGCCGCAAGTACCTGCAGCAGCCTGTCGTGGTTCAGCGAATCGTAGGCTTGGGCGATGTCCAAGGCGGCCCTCACGGTCAGGTGTCGGCGGTCCATTGCTTCCCGGATGGGATCCAGGACTCCAACAAGCGCGAGGTGCGTCCCATGGTGAGGCCGGAAAGCGGACTGCGACCCACACAGCATTTCCTCCCGAGCAACGTGAGAGGTGATCTGGTTCAGGGCGACATCGTCCAGAATCTTTCCCAGACAGTTTCCCACTGAGATAGGTCGGTATTGGTCAGGGGATGAGGGCGACGGGACCTTGGGGAGAGGGATGATAACCGATTTCTTCCACTCACTAGGGTAGCACCCTGAAGTGAAACTGGTGTTAATAATTTTGGCTAGGGGCTTTTTTATCACGAGCAGGAGGAGCCGCACCACCTCCGGAACGATCCCGTCAGGGCCGGGCGTACGGGTATTCAAGTTCTTCGCTGCCGTCTCCACGTAAGCCTCGGACACCGGCGTAAAGATGAAAGGAGAATGACGGGTAGGGGGGGGGTACGAGCGGGGGGGGGTATCCCCAGGTGCTCCCCCCGGGAGGAGAAGTGCTCCAGAAGCTCCTCAGGTGGAACGGTGGTGCTCCCCTGCGGACGAAAGCCGACACCTCCCTGCGAGCGAATGACCCTCCAAAGGTTTGCGTTGTCACCCGTAAGGCTACCAGAGAAATATTTGTTTTTGGCGTTTCGGACGTTTTGCTTGGTGGCGTTCCTTGCCACCCGGAACGCCTCCCAGTTTGCGGGACTCTTATCTTTGGAGTATGCTTTACAGGTTTTCTCTCTTCGCCATATCCGCTCTTATTTCCTGGTCGAGCCACGGAGCTGGCGGCCGCCGCACCTTGATCTTGCGAAGCGGGGCGTGCCTGTCGAACAACTCCAGGATCACGTCACGGAGGGCAACGGCACACGGGTCGAGGTCCGCGTTCACGTCCAGCGCTGCGAGATCGTCTGGCTTCGATTCCCCTAACAAGGCCGCGAGATTGATGTTTTTGAGACTCCGGGTGTGGACGAACCTGGGGGAGGGCCGGGGGGTTTCATAAATGAACCTGCCACATGCAAGCAGCGTTGCCACGTCTCATCGCCATATTTCCTAAGGCATTATGGAAAACCTTAATTTTCACCGTAGAAAGTCGATCAAAAGACGCTCGCAAACGTCTTCGGACGATTGACACGATGAAAAAGATAAATTTAAGGAAACTGTTAAAGTTTATAAACATTTAAATGTACTGCACACGGTCAGTTTTGTGTGGCTCCTCTCCCGCTGTGGGGGCCGGGGCACTGAGGAGACCCTAGGCCGAGCGAGGTCCCACCACGAGTGTGGATTATCCTCTCGCGAGCAACGGTCGACCCACACACCGGCTACCTGTGACCCAAAGACCGAGTACCTGAGATGTGGGCCCCCCCAGCTACCACTAACCCAATGTTCAGTAACTCTTCATAAGAAGTAGGGAATAAGAAGAAGCTTCGGCCATTTACCCTGTTGATTGTACTACCGGAGTTACAAGGATAGCCCTTCAGGGAAAATTGCTCATTAAAGTTATTGGCAATTAGTAATGGATCTGTGATAGAAAGACCGTTAACATTTATAACATTCACAGTTTTGTGTTCTTGGGAACTTCGTGTGTTGGAGTTAATTAAATTCCATGCAGCTTTTGAAGTATTACTTGATGACTGAATAAAATCATCATTCATATTTCTGCGTAGCCGAGTGACTTCCATTTTAAACTCTTTTGCCCTCTTCAAGTAGAGAGGTTTCAATGATGGATCTAGATATTTATACTGATAATGTAGGTCAGGTAGAGATTTACTAGCCTTAAGCAAGTCTTTGGAAAAGTATCCACTCTTTGGAGTTGTTTTCTGTCTGACGTTTTATAAGGGAAAAGCAGAATTAAAATAAAATAATAAATATTTAGGAAGCAATTGTAAGCACTGTCCAAATCATTGAGGCCTAGGACCTCGCACCAGGACTCATTTGACAGGGATTGGCAGAAGTAATCTATGGCAGATAGAGAGAAAAAACGCTACGTATGAACTTTGGTTTGGGAGGGGGCATGGTATGGGGGATTTTACACTTGACACTTAATGAAAGGTGATCTGACAAGCCAGAGTTTATCGTATTACATGTAAAATCATCATTCTGAGGCATATTAGTGATAAAGAGGTCAAGCAGAGTTGAAGAATGAGAGAAAATTCTGGTAGGTTTATCACTAAGTACTTTCATACCAAAAGATGTGATCAATGCAATAAGGGTCCACTGCATCAGCAGGGGTAGTCCTTTGTAGATCTACGTTAAAATCACCAAGTATTTCTTAATTTTATTAAGAAATACTTGGTGATTAAGACATACTTGGTACAAAATAATTAATTATTATACTTAATTTCTTATATTTCTTAAAGTATTTGACAATTTCTCTAATTTTGTCAACAAAGTTGGGGGTCTCCCCCTCCGACAATATTTTTTCAGCAATCAAATTGATTGTGTGCTCGAAACAAGGTATATTTTTTACCGAACTGTCAAAGAGGTTTTTTATGGCGGCCACCACGTTCGCACCATCAATAGTGAGTGTTGCCATAATATTTGTTTTGTCTATATTCCACTCATCGAACACCTCGGAAAGTTGTCTGAAATATATTCTGCTGCGTGCCTCTCCGAAAGAGGAACCGTAGCAATATATGCAGTCTGTAGGCTCGTACCTTCAAGTGATAGCTTTTCATGTGGAATTTAACTTCTATGGAGGTAGCGAGTGTAACGATATCTCGAATCGTATCGCTACCTCGAATGTCGACTTCATACTAATTTCTCAGCGTTCTGACAATGTAACTTAAAACTAACTACCACTATCCACTTGGATGAAATTTTCCTCAGCATGATTGCACATAGTTAATGATCACTCATGAACATGGAATTACTTCAGTTACAAAATTCCAACAGCCGTAAACATTCACCGTTTTCCTGAAGCCACCTTTGTCCTAACTTTAACCAAACTCTGAGGTTGACTCTTGAAAAAAACTGGATTAAATTCTGGTGATCCCATTACTTTCCTTTCCTCTAACCTGAAATTATATTAATTGTTAAATCTGATCTAGAATTGCAAGATTTATCATTTGATAGGGGAATCAGGGGCAAGAGTACGCATCTAACAAACAATTATAAAAATTATGAATTCAGGTTCAAACAATAATATTTCTTTCCATACAATTTGTTCACTGTTATATGTGCTACAATACTTATCTTCCATTGCCGCGGAAAAAATAAAGAACTGCTGTTATTCAACAAACTGTAAGAGAAAAACAAAAAGGAAACTTGCCCCTCACGTGGGGCAAGTGTCCTCCCCTTATGGGGCAAGATTCCTCATCATAGTTTTCCCTTGTGAACTTTCCCTTTCCAGAATAAGTGGTGCAAGGTTATTCCCACCATGTTTTACATTCATAACACATTATCCAATCAACAATTTGTGGATCTGAGTACACTTTTCCACAACCTCCACAGTGATAATCAGTTTTTCCGGTGAAGTGAATTCTATTCCGGTGAAGTGAACCCCGTTTGCCGTCCACAAGCCGCCGCTTAGCACCGCAACCCTTTATCTTGTTTTTAGGCTTCTTCACGTTTAGTTTCTTGGTGTAGGGGGAACTCGTAAGAATTTCAGACCGCTTTGAGTTTTGACGCCGATTTTGCGCATTCGATGCTTTTTTGAATATGGTCTGTTGCTCTATGGAGAGAAATGTGCCTCCCGATGTGTGCAAGGCGAAGTATTCTCAGAGGTGGACGTAGAAGGGTGAAGAGGAATGAATTGATATGAAGGTGGTAAATGAGTTAAGGGAAGAGTATTTGATGGTAAAACGGCTTCTTCGCCTTATATGTTCATTTGCTCTCCTGAAGGTCCCTCTTTTTCCATTTAATCTCCTCCTTGATTCGGATCCAATCCGTCTGTAACCAATGAAGGTAGGAAATCAACCTCACTAAACACGCCTGGATCAAGTGGGTATATAACGCAAGCCTGGAATCCCTTTGCTGCATTCCCGACAGTTGCTGCTTACTCATAGGCCCTCCCAAACAGCATTGCTACTTGGAACTGGGTGATTCCTCTTCCGGGGTTAGATGTCATCCATTTATCACACTCAGATGTGTAAAAACATTTCAGAGGGCTAAAGAATAATTTATCTAGTGGCTGAGCTTTGTGTGAGCTATGGGGAGGTAAAGATATTACATGGATGAAGTGAGTCTTACAAAATTCTATTGCTGGAAGGGAAACATGGGAGGCATAGTTGTCTAAAATGAGCAAGACTGGATCATAAACAGAGGGTTTTGCATTTTCCTTAATATTTTTCAGCCAGTCAATGTAAATATTTGAATTGATGAATCCCGAATCACTCGTTAGCAAAAGAGTTACAGGAGGTGCTCTATCTGCAAGCTCATTTTTCAAACGCCTTCTCGGAAAAATAAGGCCTGGTGGAATGTAATTTCCCGAGGTAGGCATACAGCAAACTACAGTAATTGTCTGACCTCTTTCGCCAGCCACAACCTTATTAACACATTTTTTGCCTTTGGAACTAATGGCTTTAGGGAGTCTGTTTGGCACGGTATTTAATCCACTTTCATCCATGTTGAAGATTCGAGTGGGCTTGATATGAAATGTATTATATATACTCTTTAGGTTAAGAAAATATTTATCAACTTGGGTCCTATTGAACCCTATCGCTCTACCCAAGCTAGTTGCTTCTGGCTTCCTTAAACCCAGTTCCGGGTGCCTGGACAGGAATGAATTAACCCAATCTCTACCAGCCAGTTTGGATTTGTTGTCAAAGGGATGACTCAATTTATTTCATATAGCACACTCATATGCTAGACTCTGAATTTCCTTAAAGGTTAATACGTAAAACCGTTCGTCCATGTCCTTTAGGTAAGTCTCTACCATTTCAAATGAAAATACTTTTATAAACCGAACACAGGATGTAACTGGAGTACCCTACATGGAGAAAACATTTTACAAAATAATAAAAATAAAATAATCAAACGTTCTAATGTTATACATTACAACATTCTATTATTGTACAATTCTAATATTGTCGATTACAACATTTAAAAAATAGCTTTAAAAGTTTATCTTTAATATGGTTACCAAATTTCGTAAAATTCAGCAAATAAAATGTGAATTGCAGAAGTATCAAATGTGAATAGTAGAAACTTGGAGCAATCATGCCTGTAAATGGGTAGCTTGGACGACAACAGGCAGTATTATGCATATCTACGAATAAAATGCACCTAAAATTCTGGAATTAACCGCTTCCCTGACGTGCCATATAATGATAATAATGCCGTGTAATATTTTTCGAACTCTCGATCATTACATGATATATTTACTATTGCACATACGGCCTTAAGCCGTTTACGCAAAGTCGATTCATCAATTTCCAGACCAGCTGCAATAGAACGTTTGGATTCTCCATTGCTCCTTCTCATTGTAACTACCTCCATAATTTGTTGTCCTAATGCTTTCCGATCGGTTTTTCTGTTGTAGTTCCACATTTTCCTTCAATGCAATTTCATTAAAGTAAATGTAATATTTTTAGCAGAAACTATGAAGTCATAGAAAAGCAATGGTATAAAGTGGGGCAGGAGTAAGCGCCCGTGGGGCAAGAGTCCTCATGCGGACACTTGCCCCAGCACTCTTACCCCAACGGCACTTGCTACACCTAATACGCCATAACACAACCACATGGTGAGTTGCGAACCAGCTAACTGCACGAATTTTCGAGGCAAACAATGCATATAAAGGAACGCTAGGCAAACATAGTAGTTAAATAAACGCCCAAATCACAGATAAAAATTACGAGCTCCAACAATTTAGATAAAAGACGCATAAACATGAAAAAAAAACTCGCGTTCTGTCGTCCGTCGTCTTCCACTGAACGCACCCATGTGCTACAGTCGGTCACGTGGATGAAACTGATTGACTACAAGTGACATCTTCCCGGTATTTAGAGAACTATTTCGGCAAAGGAATCTTGCCCCATGCGGACTCTAGCCCCTAACTACCCTACCTATTATAATCGGCTACTTGTGCAATTTTCACACACGTGGACATGTGAAACATTGCTTTTCATATATCCGTTCATAAAGCAACATTTTCAGGAATGAGTATCCAATTCTCATATTTTTCTTTGCTTTTAAAATCTATGAAAACAATTAGTGCACATGCAATACTCACTTCTTGAATGATGTTGCCGTCAGAATCCCGAAGCATCTCTTTCCTGATGATATCATCCGGCATGAAATGTTGTAACACTCACTAAATATCTCTTTCGAACAGAACAGTTTATATTCCCAAATAACTATGTTGCCGCCGTGTTGATCGCGAGGGAAATTGGGACCGAATAATTAAGTTTCTCTTTCATCCTTTAACGGGAAGAGAGACCCATGTGG
This sequence comes from Pyrrhosoma nymphula, assembly GCA_963573305.1. Lineage (NCBI taxonomy): Eukaryota > Metazoa > Arthropoda > Insecta > Odonata > Coenagrionidae > Pyrrhosoma > Pyrrhosoma nymphula. The sequence goes on from OY754332.1 coordinate 31,404,421, forward strand.
CACGCGCCTCTCACAGCGCTTAGGGTGAATTTCACTTCGGCCGGTGAAGGTGGCTTTCACGTGCTTTACATTCCTTGGAAGAATATGGAACGAATATTAGGGCTCTTTTCACTATGACCTCTGTGGTATTTACTCTAGAGGATTGCCACTGCAAAATCCGCCCGTCATAACTCATTTGCCTTTGTACCTACATGATCATTATGAGTTTTGATACCAGAGACCTTTAGAAAGGACTTGTAATTGTCAAGGAAAGACTGTTTAATGCTTCTGCTGACAATGCTGGAAAACCGAGGATTTCGAGGATCGAGGAAAACTGGACCGAGTTCATGAAACATTTGTATAAGATGCAATCGCGGTTGGTTTTTAACGCCTAGCGTCATCATCAGGTAGAATTACTGGATATTTTCCAACTTGTATATCCTTTGTGGTTAGGGTTCAGATGTTTGGGGGCGGGGGGAGTGGATGAAGGGGCGAGCAGAATTTTGTGGGGAGGGTCAGCAATAGGGAGGGGTGGAAAGGTCTTCGGAGAGTTTGTGGAAGGATTAGCCGGGAAAGGATTCACGGCCCCCGTTGCCATCTTATGGTCTTTGGAGGGGGCAGGAGGGATTAAAGGTTAAGAAGGGGTGAGTTGGAGGTAAACGACACGTCGTTACGAGTGTACATTTGTATCTCAATTGGAATGAATGGATTGCCGGATTTCCAACTGCTCCAGTTCGTCCAGTCCCTTCTTATCGAAATGAATAATTTCTGGAACGAAATTCCTTGAGTGGCTTGGGCATGAATACTACTATTTTTACCGAGGAGTTTTTACCAATCTTATCTAGTCTTCTTGGGCTTGTGTCCAAAAAATGCTGAGCGAACTGCGATTTTGGGTTTCCGTTCCGGAAGCAGGCATGGTGTATTTTCACCCTGTCTTACGCCGTTCTTCCTGTTTGTCCCCTGTAATACCACAGAGCACTTGCGCTTTAGCCTCTAAGCACCACTTTTTTCCACATTTGAAATTTTGTCCTTGGTTTTGGTGATGAGATTTTCCAATTAGATTTATTGTAATAAGGACTGTTGATCTCTTGGTAGGGATTTTGTGACAGAGAGAGTTAGTTGTCATAAGTACAGAAATTACGCAATTTTGCTTGATTATCCGTGATGGGTGTGTCACGAAAAATGGAATTGCAATATTTTCTAATCTATTGAATTGTTATTTTTTTAATAGTTTTTCACGGTACTCGTTGCTGGATGCAATTTTCTTGATGGTTGCCTGTTATTTTTCGACGTTTTGTGGTTCCATTGCTATGTTTATCAGCCGGTGAACCATTGAATGAAAGTCGTTAACTTTTCGGAAAAATTTCTCGATGTGGAATGGATCTTTCCTGAAAACTGGGTTTGCAAAGATTTGATGTTTTCTTGTGATATTATTCAGAGAGTTTAGAGTGGAATTAATTTCTTTTTAAACGCTTTTATTCAACTTCTCCGATGTGTCTGTGTATGTGGGTGAAATCGTACGATATCATTTTCTCCCAATTCCCTATAACTTACTGTTTTGAAATTTTGAAAAAATGTGGAATTCACCTAACAATACAATGCTATGAAAATTAAAAAGTTACAAAAAATTAAATACAAAGGCATTTTTCTAAAATATTTAAAATATATTTTATATTTATTTTTACCATTTAGAGGAGTTCTAACATAGCAGAAATTTATTTAGTTGTCCCTCAGTGCCCGACTACTCGCAAAAAACATTGTCCACGTAACTGTAACCGCAAAAAATATTTTTCACTAAGAGATTTACGGATGAGAGTAATTCATTCTTGGCATGCTTCATCTACTTCGTAGATTTAGCCAGGCTTAACAATGCCCAGGCCATGTATTCATGCGTTGGAATGGAAACGCTCATGACAAACTGTAGAAATATAATATTATGAACTATGATGTGTGAAATCTGGAGGTTCAAATTTTTCGTTTCTAGAATGGAAAAGGATGATAGTGACAAGTAATGTACCCATAACTGTTTTATAATTGCATGTGAAATAAACCAGCAAATACATCAAATGTTTCAATGCTGAAGCTCTGCGGTAAGGCCAAATTGAAAATTTATGCGAAATTTTTAAAAAGTTCATTCAGTTTGATTATGCGTATGCGTAACAGAAGCATCTCTTCCTGCTACGTCACGGGAATATTTCCTGTAATTATCACATTAATGGGGGGCGTAAATTGACACCTTTGCGAATATTGAAAGTTCGAGGAGGCCGGAGGTCACAATCCCTGTAGCTTACAACGTAGACATAAAACTTTAATCAACGTAGTAAGATGTGTGAACGCGAGATTCGAATTAAATCCTATTCTTGCAGTTTAACAGCGCCACTGAAAACCTCATATCAATGGCAGAAAAAAGTGAACGAATAATATGTTATGCGTACGGATGAAATGCTTGCATTAGTTGTGATGCTTTAGCCAGCTTAAGTAATGAAGGAAATGAAAGACGTTCCTTCGGTTATCGTTCGTGTCGTGATATGTCACGTCCGGTCTGAAACAAAAATACACTCAACCGACGGGGGATTTGGTATGAGAGGTGTGAGGTTGCCAGAGGGATCACCCGTAACCCACCGCATAGCATTCAGAGTAGCGATATATAAAAAGAAGGTAAAACTAGAAATTCCTTAAATTCCATTCTTAATTTGTTTATGCAATGCATTCGGTTTTACCCGACGGAACCTATCGGAGGGTATTAACGAGTGGACATTAATTGAGTTGAAGTAAATGAAGCTGTTTTTACTCCCATTAATGAGGTGATTGGGGGAATTTAAATAATTAATTGTGTCAAATTCGTTTGTTAATAGCTCGAGGGGAAGAAACGGAAATCTTATCTCTCGTCATGTGCTTATGGTAGTTTGAGCGAGATATTTCCCTAGTCTTAATGGAGACCATATTCGAATATTATTTTTTAATTTCAGCGTCTGGAAGAAGTATGAAGTAAATCATGTTATACTATTAATGGCGCATAAATATGGTTAAATATGACAACAATTCTCAGTAATTAACCAAGCATATCCACATAAGTCTCTAACATGACTTTTTTCACGCTGGTGATTGTACGGTGAAAACGCCTTCACATCAGATGGTTTTTTTGTGATTCTATAAAAATTACATCGGTGAGTAATCTATTAAATATTTAAAATAGTCGAGAAGACATGCAAACTACAAACCGCTAATTTTTTTTGACAAAATCTACCATTGGGAGCACATCTGTAGCGTAGTCCATGCTTGTGAGGCTTCGCCTCGTGACAAGCATTAGCGAAATACGCTAATGAGTAATTAGTCGTAGTTACAATAACTTTAGGGTATAGTGTAGTGCATGATGGTGACTACTCAACCCCTGCCACACACCCTTGAGGTGGCTTGCAGGGTATTTTGTAGATGTAGATGTTAGAAATTCATAATTTGTTCAATATTCTCCCACGGCAGTGCTCAGCCGTATTCTATCGCATGTAAAACAGCTTATATTTTTAGGCAAATGCTCGAAAAGTAGTTCAGTAAGGGGTTCATATTTTTATATCATTGGAAAGATGAAAATATTTTCTCTAAAATGAGGTCAAATTCTAGGTGAATTGATTGTAGCTCTAACTACCTTGATATATATTCTAAAATGTAGTAAAATACTACTGTACCCACTCCGTTGACTTTTCACATTGTCACTTTGAAATTTTCTAGTATAAATCTTAATTTTATTTTGCCGAAATAAATTTGGCCATTTTGCGCACATTTATACATATTTTTATTACTTACAATGCAAATAACCAGTGACAGAAGATAATTGTTAAAGCATTTTTGTCACTTAAATCGTTCAAATTGATTTTTGTTTCAAGGAAAGTAATTAACGCGTCATTCTGCGAATCATTTTGCCGTGGGTTGAAATATCGCGTCTGGCATGGATGCAACCGTGGCAGTCGTTACATCTTGCATTGATTCATTATCTATACACTATGGTTACCTTAGAAGTCGGATTACTTGATAACGCTGCCGCATTCTACTATTTTTACCCACATTTATGGAATGTTTAGGTAATTAACCTTTGTGAAAACATTGCCAATATTCATAGACAGTAAAAATATTTTCAAAATCAGATTCAGCGTGGAAAAATACATGTGTAACAAGCTTTACCTTCGGTCAGTAAGCTGGAAGCACTACGGTATCACATTTGGTCAGCTTTTTTCGATTTGGGACTATTGTACCTCCGTAGATTTCTGTCGAGAGTCAGTGACTTCCGGACGTTATTTATCCAAACTATCTTTATATCCGATTCAAGGAGAAATAAGAAAAAAACATCTTTTCTCCTAGTGATATTCGTTGAATTTAATTATTTCAGGATACTAAAGAAGTGTTGATTACACTGTTGTTACAAGTATTGTTAATTATACAACGCCAGGTGAGGGATGTTACCATCAACAGTAGTTCGTATTATTTCTACTGATTTCGTGAGCAGGAAAACTCTTCGAATCTGGTTTTATCCACGACCTGCGTATCTTTTCAATTGTTTTTTTTTATATTGTGGGTGCTATCCTTCGTAGGTGCTGCTGCCAGGGTTTCTTAAGGTTTTTTTTCGCGAATTATCATAATATTCTCTGCAAGTCTCACTGCAGAAAAGCTTCTCTTGGTATCTATTCATGTTTTTGTATTTATTTCATGGTGATGCTTTTACGTTCAATATCCCTTCAGTCTGCAACTACGCGCCTTTATCTCTTCGAGTGCCACGCGACGATATGCCGTTGTTAGTTCCCCGTGACGTTTATTCTGCGTGCTTTGTGTTGCTGTTGGCTTCATTGTAAATTATTTTTGAATTGCCAAATTTTAAAAAAAATATATATACTGCTGTGTGAAGTTAATTCTAAGATATGTTGACACTGCCACAAAAGAAGAACCGTGAGAAGGAGCAGATTGCTTTGAACTGGTACGCGTGGAAGATTATAATGTAGCACTACGTTCTGTGGCGATAAAATCATGGACAGAACAATTGCGCACCCTAAATAATAAACTTCGGAGCATCAAATCTGATGTATGGGCATGGCCTTCCTCTAACAAGAGCCCTCGTAGTGAGGAAGCCGTAGTAACAAGGCTGAGAATAAGCCATTGTGCACTAACTCATGCACACCTTTTTTACGGAAGTTAAAGTACCTCAAACTAAAGGTGAAGTTTGTAAGGTGTGTCACTGCCTTTTGACCTTAGGGCGCCTTCTGACTGCAGGAAATATCGAGCTGTGCTCGACACTTAATATTATGGGGCATCAGTAGACCTTGGAGACGATCCTGACCGTCTCAATCGAGTTCTTAGGTAGTTGAAAACACTTACCATTTCAGGAACTATGAAAAAATTCTTCTCATTTTGATATATTGAAATTTGTTCTTCTAAACTACTTTTCCACGTATATGTTTAGGTTTTAAGGTCAGTGACGGGTGCGAAATGACCTCTGCTGTGAAGCATCCATTAAAAATTTAATTCTACTACTACGATATATTCCTAATTTTTAAAATATAAGAAAAGCATCTTCAGAGCTAAACCGAAATACTTTGCAAAGAGAAATAGCGCAAACCATTAAAACCATCCGTGGCACTTCAGTTCGACCCCGTCTGGATGGCTGTCAAATGGCTTAGGTCCTCAATGATATTCTGCTGATTTAATCTGAGGAGGAGACGTCTCATTAACGCCAGCATTGAGACGAGAACGATATCATTGTAGGTACGATTGATATAAGACATGCTAAGTTAGTTTTGGGTACAAATGTTTTTGATCGACTCTTGATGATGTAACTCTTTTCGTTTTTTCAATAAAGGAATTCTCTTCGTGGTCAGCGGTGCTTGTTGCTATTGCTACTCTCTCATTTCATGGAATAAGTACTATTTGGCGATCGCATCGGGAGAACCTTTTCCACGACGATTCTTGTGAAATGTAGGTCACTTGATGTGTCCCCTCTCCCGAAATATCCGTACCCGTTAGTGCGAATGGTATATATGCTTCTGAGCTTCCCATCCATGGAATCACACGCTCACCCGACCCCGAGGAACACCGGCGCAACCCAAAATCCAAGGAACGAATTTTACTGTCCACGGTAGGTGAAGTGAAACCGGAGTTTTATTTTATATGAAATAATTTGACGTTAGACTAAGCATTAAAATGCTCGTTTAATACTTGATACAGTGCAAACGAGTGTTTTATTTTCAAACCATTCGCTTGTATTCACTGATGGGCTTTTATTAGTGAGTTGTTTATTGAAGACCGCTATTATCTCAGTTCTGATGATGCAGATAGTGTGCAATATGGCCTATTTTAGCTTTGCTTCGCTTGATTGCTTAGTTTTCACTATTCGAAGGCTGCTACTTTTTTATTATTTAGTGATAATGGCAGTGTATATACCTTGTAATGAATAGTGGTGGAATGTGACATGTCAGTACTGGAATTATATTTCAAGACCAGTCGTTAAATATGGCACAATTTGGGTTTATTTGAATTTCGAAAGTGGCGAGTGTGAATTTACAAAGAGTTTTCCTTCTTATTCTTCGGTGTGCTGTAAGACCGCAGTTAGGTTTTATTTAACTAATTTTTAGTCATTAATATTTAATGATAATGAGAAAAATTTTATGAGAATATTTTCGTGTTTGCACGTCATTGCTGTCTCAATTAGTCTCTTAAATTGAACCAGTCACAATTGCATTATGTAACGCTAACGTAATCTCAAGGGTTTCATAAGCATTTCAGCCTCACCAGTCAAGCATTTTGTGTCGCAGCATTAGACTGGATTTCAATCTATTTTAAAGCCTGGAAGTAATTATCATTTTTCCAGTCCAAAATTCCTTAAGTGAGTAAAGTCACCTAAAAAGCAAATAGAATTGACCAGGATTTTTAATCAGCCGGTCAGGTGTGCTGGTGTTGGGAGATCTGGGTTTCGAATCCCGGTCAAATCAAAGGATTTCTTTCACGGTGAATTTCCTCATATTGGTGTAATATCTTGCACCCGGGGATGCGCATGATGTTAATTTTGTACAATTTGCAGTGAATTACAGCCCATGAATCCTCTCTTTCAGGTGCCATGAACTGCATACTGGTCGCAATTTGCCTGTGGGCCGCCGCGTCCGCGGCCGAAATAAGGTACGGCGACGGGACGTACGTCCAGCACTTCACCACCGGTGGTGACGCGGCGACTTCGACGAACCAGGTGGCACCCCACGGGAACGCAGCTCACGGATTCGGCGTGCAGACGGGATACGAGGGCTACCTGGTGCCCACCAAGGGTTCGTCGGAGGGCGAGGGATTCGACCTCCACCGCGGCCTGCTGTTCGGCCTAGTGCCCCTCGCCAAGCTCGCACTCGCCTCGCCCTTCACCGGTGGATTCTGGCTGTTCCTCGCGCTGACGGCCCTCATGGGAGCCGGCCTCCTCTGCTCCTTCACCCCCGTCTGTGGATTCAACCCGCTCGGTCTCGGCCGGTACTACCTCAACCCGGACAACCTCAACTCGGCGACGGCGTTTGTCATGGACGCCATCGAGAAACACAGAGATCAGCAGAAGAAGCCGGCGGCCAAGAAGGAAGAATGACACTATTGATTCGATTCGATTTGGTTCCCAGTTTATTTAATTTCTATTTATTTGTCCACCGATTGTTTCATGTTATTTAAACTAACTTAATAAAATTACATTTTTTATAACTAATTAGAAGTTTAATTGAAGTTCAGGAGCAAGGTTTCGGTAAAAACATTCCTTTCATGGTTTTACGCTAAATTACCGAAAAACATTTGCGTAACCAGCTGCAAATAGCGAAGTAAGAAGCCCTATTTCATGAAGCCTCTTCTATGTCCCTTTCTCATTTTTCTGTCCTGGATTACAATGCATACAATAAAATTCAGAAACCGTCTTATAAATAGTGTGCAATTTTTCAATATCCCCAACAAAGCTCAAATGAATTATAATTATTATTGAAGGTGGTTCACCGATTAAGGCAGGTTGATATGGAGAAGGGATTACCTCCATTTATGTTTCAATAGTAAAAAAACCCGACCATTTGATTTCCTTCTTCAAGTAAGCGTTCGTCCTACTTCTCATCCCATCCGCGAATCATATTTTGTTTCACCCCCTTCCCCGCTTTCCTCGAATCTTCCCCTCTGTCAAGGATTTCAGCTTACTACCTGCTCTATCTATTTTCTCCGCCTATCCTCTAGGAAAATATATGTATGATTTACTAGCTAACATGGCACAAACTTGCGGTTCATCACGAACCTGGGGGTGGGCGACTCTGAGAATTCCGAGATTTCCGTGCTAATTTAATCCACCACACATTCGATTCAGATTGGCGAACGGGAATGTCGCATTGACAGGCATTTAACCTTCCTGGCAGTGCTCTGCTTTTAACATCTTTTGGACATCACCGTCTTCCCGGTTAAGTGGCCCACCGGCTGTGTGGTCGAACTAATAGATCGCCGCGGGCAGGTTGTACGGAAGACAGCCGACGGCCAGCCGTGGTATTTGTCACAACGGGATGGGAGATGCCTTTGAAAAGTGACGGGTGCACCCAGTGCTGGCTTGACACATTTACGAAAATATATTTAACGTTTTGATTTAGGTGAAAGATAAGAAGAGGCGATCGATCCCGTTTGAGGCCCATTCCGTGCATGTGATGTCCTGCAAGGTGATATATGCGTCGGGTGAACCGCCGGGAGTTCCACTTATTACCTGCCCTTGACGGCAGCGTCTTCGGACGGAGAAAAGAAAGGAAATACATGGGCATATCCCTCTAACATATTAGCTCAAAAAGTTTCAATACCTAAATATTAATTTCAAATGAAAGATAATACAGTTTGTATGAAATAATAGTTTGTCATTCATATAATCCGAGGTGAAGAGAGAGCTTGTCATTAATGGAGTTATTTTTAGCAATAATGTATGCACTATTTACGAAAGGAGCAAATTTTCCAGTGCCTTGACCTAGATTATCGTGGTATAAAAGATACTTTGTTTATGGGGCCAATAGTTATAATATTTTACGAGTAAAAATTTAAAAGGTAAATGAGTGTGTGGGATTTCCAAAAAGATTAGAAAATGGCTGCTTTCTCAGCAAAATATTGAAATTTTGTTTTGAAAATTATATTTTCACTATATATATATATAGGTATATTGTTTTGATCTGTTAATTACTCTGAATTAGTCTGATTTTTTATGGAAATACTAATTTTCTATCTTAAGATTGTGGCTCAATTCAGCAGGTACATACATACCTTTGAGTCCATCTGAAACTTCAAATATAGAATATAGTGCTTTGTACAAATAATTGCGTACTTATATATTTTTCATTTTTATTTTTGGAAGTAATAAGTATTTATTACTATTACACTATTTTTGATACGTGAAATGATGAATAAAATATCAGTCAGCAATGATATTTAAAGTAATCATCATCCTTACTAATGGTGAATAGAAAATGTGGTCATTGCTAAAATTTTGCTAATGAAATTGACTTACGGATGCGTTGGAGTACGTGTTAAATTTCCAGCAGTTCGGGGCACTCATTTTAATTTTTACCCTGCTTTAACAGGAAAGTGAAATGAAGCATAGTGCGCCGATATGATTAGCTCCCGTGGAATCGGTGTTTAATTAAAATGCAATGATATTAATCCAGTTTATATTAAATATAGCCAAGTTAACTTAAGTTAAGAACTTTTGTCTAAAAGGCTTGGAATTGTATTAGCCGTTCCTAAGTACCTTCAAGATAGCTGAAAATTTGTCTCAATGTAATTTAAATAGAGGTCCCGTTTTATAAACAAACTACTCTAAAATATTGGACGCTTTTTAAACGAGTACGTACAGCCTTTGTTTTACCATCGTCACGGACACTAAAAATATGCAAATTTTGCGATAAAAATTACTATGATGGCAAGACGCAATTGAAGAAACTGAGAAATTTTCGTTCTGTGTAGTTGCGACTCCTCACTAGTGATGGGAAAAAACTGTTTTTTCACGCGAACGCTTTAAAACGTCCATAAAAACGATTTTATCATAAAAAACGTTTTTTTTACATTTTATTCCCACACATATTTTTTTACATGTAAATGCAGGTTTTTCAAACATTTAGGTCTATACTATTCCTGGACAATATAAACTGGCACTTTTTCTATTACAAGTAATAGTTCTTCAAAGGGAAAATTGAAATATATACTGTGAGATAATTACAAAAGTTATTTACAGTGAGGAATATGACGTGTTGAAAATCACATGTGAACACTCGGTGGTCTCGAACACGTAAATGTTGGTGACTCGTTATATTAAAAGGGCCAATAAAGAAACAGAATGAATGAAGTAATTTCATGCAATAGGTATAACAAGTGTAATAATTAGTATTAGTTACAAAAAATGCTTAGCTACTTGTAACTGAAGTTGTTCGACATTTTTGAGAAAAATGTTCAATGGGATATTATACGAAGACACCTGTTATCGACAATTGCTGTGGAATCCTTGGTTTCGAATGGTCAGGGTGAAGTATAAAAAATATCAGTACGACTTACGCCTAATAGAAGAAACATCTTCGAAATATGTTTATATATTTTGCGGTATTTCAATGGTGATTTTGTACCTAATACAACAGGAGATTTATTTAGTCTAAAAATCAGTCAAATTACTACAAACTGCCGTTACATTTTTGTTGGATATTCCAATTTAATTTTTATGGTACATGTTTTGTTTTAACTATTGTTTCGTTGCTTGTTACTGTGTTTCCCACCCTCAAAATTATTTCATCATGGAGTAAACGAGGGCACGATAAATTATTCTCACATATTCTTAAGTGTTATATTTTATTTTGCCCCCCCCCCACATCATGCTCGTAATTCACAGCGCAATAAATGCTTAAAATAAAAGAGTGAAAAGGTTCTTAGGTTTCTCTAATGAAGAAGAATTGAATGAATTTTTACACTTTAATTACACGAACCCCGCACGGGGGGAAGATGGTGATCTCTTCCTTTGGGGAGCCGCGCCCCCACGGACCCGAGCCCACCGGGGAGACAACGTCGTGAAAAAAAACCGTAGTACGCTTGGGTAGTGTCCAGACAGTATGTGAGTCTGCTGTCTGAGTAGCCATGACATCTGGCATTCGGATTCACCCACGTGTTTGCCGTGCGTGGAGCCCCGTACGTGGGGGAGATGGGGATCCTGGTGGGTGAGTTCTCCGGCACCCAGCCGGGCGTCGGATACCCGGTATGGGCCGGAGTTCAATACCCATAGAGCTTACTGGAGGGGGCGCCCCCTATGCTCCGTAATGGCGGGGAGTGAAACCAAGGGGGCGTGGCATAATTGCGCATTTAGCCATATTGTACAGCCCAGCTATAACACAGATTCTTACGGGGCAACGATCAATTTTTGCTCTTTACTCTTAAAATAATGCCTTTGGGGATTTTTCGCGGCATGTGCGCTGAAAGTAACTAGTAATACATGCCGAAATTAATTAATTTCTATTGGATTAGAGATGTTGTGTCCCGCAGGAACGGGATTATCAACGAACAATGCGGTGTTTTCTCAAACATAATTGACTCAATATTACTCGTAAAATAACAGCTGTCAATTCGAAAATTGCATTAATTTCAACTTTCTGAATCCTATTCCTGAAATTAAAGATGGATTGGAGAGATTGCCATGCAACCATCGTTTCTTCTGCGAACGTAATTTGTCACCATTAAACTCGCCAAGATCTGCTACTGTACGATATAAATATTGACCAAATCCCAAAATAAAATAGTTTTATCAATGGCATAATACCGAATCACCCTAAGACTATATTTTCTACTTATATTATTCCATTTTCACTGTCAAACCTTGGAAAAGAGCCGAGCTACCTCTCGTAATGCACGTTTGTACTCAACTTGACAAAATGCGTATGACATATTACTGAATTACCTTTAAACTATATATTTTTTTTCTATTTATATTATTACATTTTCACTATCAAAGCCCCTGGAAAAGAGCCGTGCTACCTCACGTAATGCACGTTTGTACTCGAGTGAACTCGAGTAAATGCGTGCTTCTAAATTTAACTTCACAAGAAGGGCGAAACATTTTGTTGGTCAATGAAAAAAATTTCAAGCATAAACATTGATTAAAGTGGCAAGTTACAAAAACATTAATTTACGATACAATTCAATTTTAAGATTGTTCAAGTACAAGATTCTCATTTGGCCGGTCAACATCAAATGTAAACATATAAAATGCATGAGCGAGGTCAAAAATGCAAAACCGAAGCAATGCGATTGCAATTCACAACTGTTCCAGTCAGTAACTGCAACTCCTTATGCTTTATCTCAGGAAAGTAAAAGGCAAATGGTTTCCGGAAATTGCTTAATGAAAGGCCCAGCAAACTTGTAAGGATATCCTGAAAAAGGAAATAAGAAAGGTTGCGTGACAAATAACAGGTACTTGTTCAGAAAAAACAACATATTTCCTAATAGATAAGCATTATTTTTGGAAATATACCAATACAAAAAAATGTTGCAATAGCTTAGGGAAACACATCAAGATATGACAATTTATTACCACAATGAACCACTTTCTTTCCCTACGAGTAGATATTCTAGGAACATCAATGAAATAATGCCCCAGGTGACTATCAAAAACATATCACAAACTCCAAATTTGATTCCAATACCACCGGATTAAAGGTCATCTATTCCCTGAAAAAATAACATGCATTACCTAGTAGAAGAAAAATAGAAGAACTTCACATAATTCTACTTCTCCAATTATAAAAATTACTAGAATCCGAAATTCGAGGAAAGAAGTAATGTATAATATCCATACATGCCATGATATAAAAAATACCTAGGGTATACTTGTGAACACAAAAGAATGACCAAAGAGCCCCGGATTAAAGGTCATCTATTCCCTGAGAAAATAACATGCATTACCTAGTAGAAGAAAAATAGAAGAACTTCACATAATTCTACTTCTCCAATTATAAAAATTACTAGAATCCGAAATTCGAGGAAAGAAGTAATGTATAATATCCATACATGCCATGATATAAAAAATACCTAGGGTATACTTGTGAACACAAAAGAATGACCAAAGAGCCTGAGGACATGATAATTTAACACAAACGTAAACCAAATAGAGAAATATCAAAGATAACACAAAGGAATTCAGCTCCAACAAGATGATGGAACCAAATACAATTGATTGCACTCAAGTAAGCAGCATACACATCTCATTTTTCAATATCAACACCCAGCATCAACAGTCTCTCTGTCAAGTTCATGATGAAACCTGGAAAATTACATTCACCACTATAAGGTTGATAATTTAATACTGTTGACAGTGTCAGTAATTACATAGTGGAAGTAATGTGCTAAGGGTAAATAAAAATTAACTTAGCAATGAAATAGCAGTTCCAATACCAATACACTATGTGGGCCATGGAAATATTGCTTAGAACGTGACTGGCTTGATTTATATTTAATTCATAAGATCCTTGTTATATGCTCAAACAATAAATAAGAAAACACACCCATCAAGTACAAAATGGATTCACTAATAAGTATTTAAGGCATTCATGCATAGGCAATTCATAAAAACTTGCCATAATGGATCTTCTGACATAGTTTTCTGTGGTAGGAAAGTAATAGGTCATCTTCCCTCTCACCTCTGACACTAAAAGAGTTGCTTTAAGACAGTCTTCTCGACCATGCGCTATTACCATCGAGAGGAAGTCACAAATACTTCCAGTCAATACACCTTCCACAATATAACATACACACTAACACATTCGTACATGGAAAAGTTAAACCGGCCGGATTAATTTTCTCGATGTTAGTGTGCATCCATCTGTGATCGAAAGTAACCTTACGTCTTTTTAAATACACTGTCACACACAACAAAACAGCTTACTCATAACCTACCACTCAAAACTAAAGCTTACACCTGCAAGAAATACAATGTGCACTTAATATCATTTCAGCATTTCCACCCGTGATTGTCTATGCATTGTATACTTTCCTTTAATTCTTTGATTTAATACATAAAACTTCTAAAATCTAAAGAAAATCTAATTTCAGCATCTTACAGAAGAAGATCGTTTGGAATTAAAAATGGCTAATTCACTTCACTGATAATTTACTACACGGGATATTAATAAACGTAAAGCGAGAAGTAATGAGCATTCACTCACTTACGCTATTCTCGCCTAATTCATAACAAAATACAAGGGTCGGTAACGGTTAATTGACCAGCTAAAGTAGATTTTATATATTACAAATATATATTCCCTGAAAATATTTCCATACCAAGAACGTGATTCACAAACTTAGAATAACAAATCCCTCGTTGTCAAACTTTCTTTATCTCCGTTTTAAGAATAGAGTAGCGATGATACCAAAGGCACGTGAAGGCCACACTTTCCTAACTTCATTCCCTCTAATTGAAATAAATACTATTCCACACTTCTAACTCATCATAACGTCTATATTTTCTTTAGGATTATTACTGTGAAATAGTGTAACATCATGCTTGGTTCCGCATAACATCTGCGTAATACCCTGCAAGCCATCATAAAGGTTTGTGGTAGGGCAAACATTTCAGTCGCATTATTTCCTACCGGTAATATTATACTCACATAACAAATTAGCTGAACATGATACTGACTTTGGTAAAATAGCATAATTACTGTTGTTGACTGATAAAATATTATCACCTACTCACTTAATAATGCACCCGAAACACATATGCAACGTCGTAGGCAACAAATTCAAAATTTATCAGGTGCAGCGTTCATTTCATGCAATATTGCATTGGTATGACTATTTTATGAAGTTTTTTAACTTACCGGTGGAAGGTAAGACCAGTTATTCTTCTATCAGTGCGATTACTGCACCCGTAAGCAGAGCAGCAAATCATCTACGCCCCGCACGGGGGGAAGAGGGTGACCTCTTCCTTTGGGGAGCCGCGCCCCCAAGGACCCGAGCCCACCGGGGAGACAACCTCGTTATAAAACCCGTAGTACGCTTGGGCAGTATCCAGACAGTATGTGAGTCTGCTGTTCTGAGTAGCCATGACATCAGGCATTCGGATTCACCCACGTGTTTGCCGTGCGTGGAGACCCGTACGTGGAGGAGAGGGGATCCTGGTGGGTGAGTTCTCCGGCACCCAGCCGGGCGTCGGATACCCGGTATGGGCCAGAGTTCAATACCACACTTCGGCCCTGGATTCTCCGCAAAACGGGCGGCCTCGACCTAGCCAGTCTGGTCAATCGGCTAGCCGCACGACCGGCGGCGAGGGACCGCCGTCGGGGGTCCTTTTAAGGGCTTACCGGTAAACGGTTCGTGTTGGTGGCAAGTACTGGTGATACGGTGGTGTTCGTAGGGCGGCCAAAGGCGTGCGGGTTTAAGAGGGCCCGTGCGCTAGAGGTTCTCACCCGAAAGAGACTCCTCAATCGATCGTGCTATATCCCTTGGGTACCCCTGGCGACCACACCGGCTCGCGGTGTGGCGCCCCGAATGTGTGGCTCCGTGGTGGGTGGGGAGCCCAGGGGATGAAGTTCTTTTTTATATGGAGTCTGAAATTCTTCCTCCACCTAAAAGATCCCGCCCGGACACGGGCGGGGGAGAAAAAGTATTTTGTTGTAGTAAGCGGTTTTTGACATTGAAATGTTCTAAGGAAGGTGAGAATCTGAAGAAGGTTTCTCCCTTCTTCATTAAAAGAGCTTTGCAAGTGGTCATTCCAGGAGAACCGAATTCTGTTAAAAAACTCCGAAATGGCACCCTATTAATTGAGACAGCTAATAACATCCAAGCGGAAAAACTAAAAAAAATGGAAAAGTTGCACGATATCCCAGTTACCGTTGAAATCCACCACAATTTGAATACTTCCCGAGGAGTGATCAGTCACTAAGACCTTCTCTACGTCGAAGTTGACGAAATAAAGAAAAAGATGGCCTCCCAGGGTGTAATTGACTGTCGCCGACTGACGACCAAGCGAAACGGTGAAATGATCAATACCACCTCTGTAATCCTCAAATTTGCTTTGAATAAACTCCCAGACAAAGTCTTCTTGGGTTATGAATCGGTACCCGTGCGACCATTCTTTCCTAACCCGATGCGTTGTTTCCAATGCCAAAAATTCGGCCACATCGCACCGCGATGTGAGGGCAAGAACACCTGCCCGCGCTGTGGCAAGGAGAAATATGATGACGACAAATGTGCTTCCGAACCTCACTGCGTTAATTGTGAGGGTACGCATCCAGCGTACTCACGAGAAAGCCCTGTGATGAAGGATGAAAGGAAGATAATGGAAATTAAGACCCTGGAAAAAATTCCTTATGCAGAGGCACGGAAGAAATACCGGTCACTGCTTTCTCTAAATCCTTTTCGAAAGTCGCTGCAACCCCAAAAGTAATGTGTACCATGGCTACTCAAACAGAAAGCAATATAACTATGGAGAGCACAAAAGCACCTGTAAAAGAATCAAAAAAAACCCAGCCAAACAAGGGAATAAAGTTCTAGACAACAAAAGCAATTTCAAGGCGGTTTCTCATAACAAACCGCCCAAATCCAACTCTGAGGACACTGAAAAAAGGCGAGATAAAACACCTCCACCCACCTGCTCTGGTGATTTAACACCAGATGCAATGGAAGAAGACACGTATCTCGGACACGGAAGTGTTCCAGGCCAGAGTAAAGCAGAGGAAACGACGGTTTAAGCGTTGTTCCTCGAAATGTACTCACGTACAATTCCTGGTTTTATTTTATTTATTTACCTATTTATTTATTTATTTGCCCAGACCTTTTACTTTGCTTGGAGATTTTACCCTGAAAGCATAAAATACTACTCCCAACTTTCATGGTTATATCCATGCAATGAAATTGCAATGGTTTATACCGCCACTTAGAAGAATATAAGCTTCTAATCCAAAATTTTAATCCCGTGCTTATATTTCTCCAAGAAACACACCTCAAATTGACCGATAATTTCACATCGAAAGGATTTCAGGTTTTTAGACGGGACGACGTCGACGGCAATAGAGCACGAGGAGGGGTCGCTACCTTAATCAGGGAGACCTTTTACACTTCCCTAGTGAATTTAAGGACACCGCTTCAGGCTCTAGCGGTCACCATTGCCACTCCGGAGGTAATTACTTTCTGAAACGTTTACCTACCTGAGTGGGCCCCAGCTACCAGACAAAACCTTGAAAATTTAATCAGACAACTTCCAAGACCGTTTATCTTACTTGGAGACTTTAACGCACATAACACTTTGTTGGGTGATTACACACGCGAATTTAATGGCCGGGGTCATCTTTTAGAAAAGGTTTTTAACGACTTTAACCTGGTTCTAATAAATGACAAAGAAAAAACACATTTTAATGCCTTCAACGGAGGATACTCTTTCATAGACCTATGGATTACCACCGAAGCCATCGCCCCTCTTTTTACATTGGAAGTCCATGACGATCTCTGTGGAAGCGACCATTTCCCTCTCTTTTTTAGAAAACCGAGGAACGTTCGTCAATTTAGTTCTCCCAAAACATGGCTTATCAGGAAAGCAAACTGGGCGGAATTTAGAAATAATTTTACTTTTAAATTTGACAGCACCATGTCGGCGCAACGAAATATGGAGATTTAAACAAACAGCATACACGACGCCGCGACAAATAGCATTCCAACATTCTCTGGAACTCCTCGTCGTCCCCCAGTCCCATGGTGGAACGAGGAATGTGCGGAGGCTATCCGTAATCGTAAAAAAGCCCTGCGCATATTCAATAGATTTCCAACCCCCAATAATCTAGCGGCCTTTTGGCGCCTTAGAACCAGGGCCCGGCAAGTTGTACTGGATGCCAAGAAGTCTTCATGGACGAAGTACGTTGCGAGCATAAACCATCGAACTCCAGTTGCACAAGTTTGGAACAAAGTAAAATCAATCATGGGCAAACAAAACTTCTCTTCAGTCTCAGGCTTAAGAGTGAACGGGACAATTAAATCGTCCCCATCTGACCTTGCAGAGGCTTTCGGTATGCATTATGCCGCAATGAGTGCAACTGACAGTTATAACCGTTTCTTCAAACACACGAAACAACTTTCGGAAAGACACACCCTTAATTTTGCAGAGGAGAGAGTCGTGGCTACCTACAACTCTCCATTTACGATGTGGGAGCTTTTGTCTGCAGTCGACGAAACGAAAGACACATCACCAGGTGGTGACCTGATACACAATTCCTTTTTTAGGAATTTACCAGATTCACATATGACAGGTACTCGCCACGTTCAACCGAGTTTGGACTGAAAGGGCCTTTCCCGAGAACTGGAGAGAATCCTTAATAATTCCTATACCCAAACAGGGTAAGGAAAAGTCACACCCTAGTAGTTATCGTCCAATCTCCCTGACCAGTTGCATGTGCAAACTGCTAGAAAGGATGGTCAATAAACGCCGAATGTGGAGCCTGGAAAGCCGCAACCCTCTGTTAAACATCCAATGTGGCTTCCGACGAAGTAGGTCGACGCTGGACCACTTGGTAAGGATCGAGAACTACATACAAGAAGCCTTACTTTGTCGACACCACGTCTTGCCAGTCTTTTTCAATATGGAGAAAGCCTACGACACCACGTGGAGGTACAAAATTTTACAACAGTTGTATAATTGGGGTTACCGAGGTAATCTTCCCATATTCGTGAATAACTTTTTAAACAACCGCTCCTTTAGAGTTAGAGTAGGGAACGTGGTATCAAAACCCCACCTACTGGAGAACGGAGTTCCTCAAGGCTCCATCTACACGGCGGAGTTATTCGCAATTAAAGTTGCGCTGGACGCCATAACAGCAAGGAATAAACAATGTTTGATTTGCTCCGACTCCAAAAGTGCGATTCAAGCCATTCGAAGTGGCTGTCCAACTCATCCCTTGCTCCAAAACATATTATCCTCCATTACTTCGCTTGACGCCAAAGGAGTAAGTGCCAGGTTCCTCTGGATCCCAAGCCATGTTGGTGTCCACGGGAACGAAGCAGCGGACGCATTGGCAAAAGAAGCCCTCAATAGGGAAGAAATAAATTCAACGACTATCCCTTATCAGGACCTAAAACTACATTTAATGAATATATTCCTCGCCAGTTGGAACACAACATGGCGCAGCACAATATCGAACAAATTGCGCCGCATAAAAGATAACACACGTGCCTGGAAGTCTTTGATCCGGGACAGCAGACGGGAGGAGGTAATAGTCGCAAGGCTCAGAATCGGGCATACAGGCCTGACTCACTCTTACCTTCTCACTATGGAGAAGGAACCCCCAACGTGCACAGACTGTGATTCCAATTTGACAAAACATATACTTACTGAGAGACTGCACGAAGTACCAAGATATCCGGAACCGGCTCAAAATGTCTGGAGAACTAAAAACTATTATGGGTGATAACCCAAAGGAAATTGACAAAGTTTTGATATTCCTCCGCGAGACCAATCTCATCACAAAAATATGACCAGATTTCCCCAATTAATACGTTACACGCATGATACAATGTGCATAGATAGACCTATAACAGCAAACGAGTGAATAGTTTTGTTATGAGTAATATTCATGTATAAGCATGCGAAGGTGCGATATGACCTAAGTTGTCGATGCACCTTAAACTAAACCTACCTACCAAACCATCTACGAATGCAAAGTTAACATAGCATATATCTGCCTGACGGCATGTTTTCGGATATGGATAATAATTTTCAGAAAAATACGCACAAGGACAAACATGATGACGACAAATGTGCTTCCGAACCTCACTGCGTTAATTGCGAGAGTACGCATCCAGCGTACTCACGAGAATGCCCTGTGATGAAGGATGAAAGGAAGATAATGGAAATTAAGACCCTGGAAAAAATTCCTTATGCAGAGGCACGGAAGAAATACCGGTCACTACTTTCTCTAAATCCTTTTCGAAAGTCGCTGAAACCCCAAAAGTAATGTGTACCATGGCTACTCAAACAGAAAGCAATATAACTATGGAGAGCACAAAAGCACCTGTAAAAGAATCAAAAAAAAACCAGCCAAACAAGGGAATAAAGTTCTAGACAACAAAAGCAATTTCAAGGCGGTTTCTCATAACAAACCGCCCAAATCCAACTCTGAGGACACTGAAAAAAGGCGAGATAAAACACCTCCACCCACCTGCTCTGGTGATTTAACACCAGATGCAATGGAAGAAGACACGTATCTCGGACACGGAAGTGTTCCAGGCCAGAGTAAAGCAGAGGAAACAACGGTTTAAGCGTTGATCCTCGAAATGTACTCACGTACAATTCCTGGTTTTAATTTATTTATTTGCCTATTTATTTATTTATATATTATTTTAACCATTTTAAACCACCATGACTGTAATATTACAATGGAATATGAATGGTTTCTATAGGCACAAGGAGGAGCTGGTTGTCTTAATTAAAGAATTTAATCCCGTCTGCATCTGCTTGCAAGAGACGCATTTTAAGCTGACGGACAAGGGCGTTTTAAAAGGTTATAATACTCTTAGACTTGACGACACCAGTGCTCAGCGTGCCCAGGGTGGAGTGGCGATTGCTATTCGGGAGACCTTATACACCTCTCGAGTACAATTGAACACCCCGCTACAGGCAGTTGCAGTGACAGTACATGCACACGAGGCAATTACCCTTTGCAACGTATATCTGCCGGAGGGTGAGCCGGGTTAATTTGGTATCCCTCCCTTGCCAGCTACCGCGGCCCTACATTTTACTAGGAGACTTCAACGCACACGAGACCTTATGGAGCAGCACAAGGACGCAGTGTAATCTAAGAGGACACATTGTGTCAAATTTTATTAATTACCTTAACTTGTTTTTACTGAACACCGGGGAAAAAACCCGATTGAACAGCATCATTGGTACCTACTCGAGCATTGATTTAAGTAATTCAACGAGCGGTCTAATGCCTAGGCTGGATTGGTCCGTACACAATGATTTATGCGGTAGCGATCACTATCGTATTCTAATAACTATGGATGGTGGTTCTATCCATCTTCCTACTCGACAAAGCAATTGGATAGTCCGCAAAGCTAATTGGTCTCTTTTTAAAAGAAATTGTTATTTTAAACATGAAGAAAATTTGGATGGTGTGGACACATTAAAATACTCACAAATAGCATTTTAAAAGCTGCAGATTCCGCGGTACCCCCTTCTAAATGCAGATCTCACAGGCCCACAATTCCTTGGTGGAACGATTAGTGGGCAAAAGCAATACAGATGCGGAAAAGGGCACTCCGAATTTTTACCAAATATCCTACGGCGACCATTCTTACTTATTACTAATCTTACTTACAACAGTCTTACTTCAGTAAGTCAGTAAGTGGTGCAAAATGGCCTTAGCCGCCGACGCACCCTATAAAATAACTACTGCTACTACTAATTACACGAAATCAGGGACAATATCTTCCATAGCATTAATTGCAGCCATATCTTTATTAAAGACTTGTATCATCAGGCAGTTAAATTATGCTGTGTAATTAACAAAACAAAATATAAATAAAACTTTACAAATACAAAAGAACCAAAGTAGCGTGTCATTCATATTTTCGGATTGGATTAGTCTGAATCCGTGTCTTCAAATTCCTCCACATCAGCATCAGGGTCTGATTCAGAATATGAATGAGTGAATAAATGTTCCCGTAAAACCCGTAGGTGTAGCAACTTGGTCTACCTCAATATCAGTTTCTGAGAGATGATTGCTTGAAATTCTATTTTAAATAAAACAATGATGGTAAAGTTCCACACAGTATATTATCAACCGCAGTATATTAACAAACACCGACTAAGGTTTCGGCACGTAATGCCATTCTCAAGGTACATATTTCTCAAATACTCCACCTTATATACCCCGGGATGGAGGCCAGGGGGTGGGGGGGGGGTGGTGTTTGTTAATATACTGTGGTTGATAATATACTGTGTGGAAATTTACCATCATTGTTTTATTTAAAATGGACATTTCGTATTTCCACAATGTCAAGCCTGATACGCTTCTATATGTTGAAATTCTAGCTCCTTCGATATCCAGTAGTTTTAACTTGTGATTGATGAAAATAAGTTTCAACGCCCTTTTATTTGTCAAGCGATTTCTTCTTTAGTTATGTATATTTCCTTACGTACTAAAACTGCATTCCGTCGCCGTGAATGTGGGTGGAAGTGAAATAATCTTTATGGTAACTCGTGAAACTTTCGTCTTGAGCAGATTCCCTTCCCAAAAATTAGAGGTGAAATGGTTTTAGACACTGAAAATACGTATGGTTTCTTCCACATACTTGCCATCAGCACCGGCAACAGCAAATCATCGAACAGTATTTCACATAGATAGTTGGTAGTAGATGTTAAAAATGTGTTATGAAAAATTGAAACTATCGAATTGTACTACCCTTTGTTTTTCTTGCAGGGTAATTTTCATGCATGCTCGGATACCCCCCTGCGGGTAGGGGGATTGAGAATACTCCCGCAGTATCCCTGCTTGTCGTAAGAGGCGACTAAAAGGGCGGGGAAGGAAACCCCGAAAACAAACCCCGAGCCAGCAAGGGTTGAGCCCGGACAGTCTTGTGGGTCAACTGTCTGTGTGCGGCCACACCACCTGGCCTGCGATCCACGGAGCGGAGACCCGTAAGGAGGAGAAGGGGATCCTGGAGGGTGAGGTCCGTGGTTCCCAGCCGGGTGTCGGATGCCCGGTATGGACCGGGGGCCAATACCCCTCTTTGGCCCCGGATTCTGTGTAAACGGGCGGCCGGGAGCTAGCCACTCCCGGTCAATCGGCTTCCGTGGCGTTAAGCTCAACGGTGGCGAGTTCCAGGGAGGTGGGGGTCTGCGTAGGGCGGTCGGAGATGTACGGGTTTGGTGGGCTCGTGCATCGAAGATCCAACCCGAAACAGACAACCACCTCTACGGCGCTATATCCCCTCGGGTAGCCCTGGCGACCGTACCGGTTTGCGGTGCGGCGTCCCAATTGTGTGGCTCCATGGTGGGTGGGGAGCCCGGGGGACGAAGAATAATTGGGAATGGCGGAAACTAACCTTCCACCCCCAAAAAGATCCCGCCCGGATACGGGCGGGGGAGTTAATGTTCTTGGCGCTAGTCTGCGCTACCTAGTGAAGAGGTGCCAGAAGGAAGGGGAGAGCCTGAAGAAGGTGTCTCCCTTCCTTATTCGTAAGTTACTGTCTGCTTCAGTTCCTGGTGAAATTAAATCAGCAAAGAAACTTCGCGATGGCACACTGCTCATCGAAACGGCTACGAGGGCTCAAAGCGAGAAGCTATTACTTTTTGAAAAGCTTGGTGATATTCCAGTTAAAGTCGAAGTGCACCGCACCTTGAACACCTGTCGGGGAGTGATAAGTCACTACGACCTTTTGTACGTTGAGATCGACGAGATCAAGCAGGAGATGGCCTCTCAGGGGGTCACCGATGCTCGTCGACTCACTACGAAGCGCAACGGAGAAAGGGTAAATACAACGTCTGTCGTACTCACGTTCACGCTTGACCATCTCCCCGACAAGGTGTTTGTCGGTTATGAATCGGTTCCAGTGCGTCCATTCATACCGGCGCCCATGCGATGTTTCCAGTGCCAGCGATTCGGCCACATGGCCACACGGTGCGAGGGCAAGGCCACCTGCCCCCGCTGCAGCCTGGAGAAGCATGAGGGTGCGGAATGCAAGCGTGACCCACTTTGCGTCAATTGCGAGGGTGCACATCCAGTGTACTCACGTGATTATCCAAAGATGATCGAGGAGCGGAAAGTAATGGAGATCAAGACGGTTGAAAAAATCCCGTACTTCGAGGCTCGGAAAAAGTACAGAGCACAAGTTGCTCCTACTTTTTCCAAATCATTTGCCCATGTCGCATCCCCTCAAATTGCTAAGGTCACCATTTCTACACAGACAGAAGAAATTGCGAGCCAAAAAATTAATGCCTCTGCACAGAAAACGGCCACGCCGGCTAAGGCCACAAATCCGGCAAACAATTCACAAACCACCGTTCCGGGTTCTCCCGGGAAGATCCCCACTAAAACCACCGCCGGGGACACGCAAACAAAGCGTGGTAACTCACAATCCCCCGGTCCATCTGGTAAAGGAAAAATGCCTCCACAGGAAGCCATGGAGGAAGATTTCTGTATCTCGGATACAGAAGTTGAAAGAATCAGAAAAAAGGGAAGGAAGCAGCGCCTCAAGCGCTGATCACTCCGTAGTCCGTACTTAGGACGCTCCTTTTTTCTTAAAATTTTTATTTATTTTTAAGTTTTTATTTATTTAT
The DNA here is from genome assembly GCA_963573305.1 of Pyrrhosoma nymphula. Classification (NCBI taxonomy): domain Eukaryota; kingdom Metazoa; phylum Arthropoda; class Insecta; order Odonata; family Coenagrionidae; genus Pyrrhosoma; species Pyrrhosoma nymphula. The sequence goes on from OY754332.1 coordinate 31,428,707, forward strand.
ATATTTATTTATATATTTTTAAATTTTATGACCTCTATCTTACAGTGGAACTGTAATGGATTTTATAGGCATAAGGAGGAGCTGGCCATTTTAATCCGAGATTTTAACCCTTCTTTTATATGTCTTCAGGAGACGCATTTTAAGGCGAGCGACAGTGGAATTTTAAGGGGATACAAGGTCGAAAGGCTTGATGACCTTACTGGTCATAGAGCCCATGGCGGGGTGGCGATTGCTGTTCGGGAGGCCCTTTACACCTCTCGAGTACGGATTGACACCCCGTTTCAGGCTGTGGCCATTACCTTGTTTACTCCTCAAAATATAACGTTATGCAACGTTTACATGCCGGAGGGTGCACCGGTAACTCCTCATAACCTAGAGAGACTTGTCCAACAGTTGCCGAAGCCATTTATATTATTAGGCGATTTTAACGCCCATGACCCCTTGTGGGGAAGCTCAAGAGGCCAAAGCACAAGGAGGGGACGGATTTTAGCCAGTTTCATCCTCGATTTTAACCTTTTATTACTTAACAACGGTGAGAAAACCCGTTTTAATGTTTTTAATGGAGAGTACTCCTGTATAGACTTAGCTATGGTAACGAGCAGTCTTTTTAACAAGTTTAATTTGTCCGTGCACACAGATCTCTGTGGGAGTGATCACTTCCCCATTTTAATAAATTCTGAACGAAGTTTTAACACTGATTTTATCCGACCGGGCAATTGGATTGTCCGTAAAGCTGATTGGCAGACTTTTAGAGACGCTTTTAATTTTAAACACAATTGTAATTGTGATGCCACACACAATGTGGAAGTTTTAACTAGGTGCTTGATCGAAGGAGCGAATTGCAGCGTCCCACGATCATCGGGTAACGTCCCACGACCAGCGGTTCCTTGGTGGAACAAGGAGTGCGCCGAGGCAATTCGTCTCCGAAAACGTGCTTTGCGTCTTTTTAAAAAGTACCCAACCGCAACGAACCTTTCGTCCTTCTGCCGACTGCGAGCGAAAGCTCGACGAGTCGTGAAGGAGGCTAAAAGGGTCTCCTGGAGGGAATTCGTCAATAGCATTAACCACAGAACACCACTTGCACAGGCGTGGAATAAGGTGAGATGCATCTCGGGCTCCCGTAGGGAGTACGGCGTCTCTTGCTTGAGAATTAATGGCCACATCGTGAGCTCCCCTCGCGACATAGCCGAGGCTTTTGGCGAGTCACTAGCCAGTATAAGCAGTGACAGGAGTTACTCGGAAGCGTTCTTGGCCATCAAGGAACGCTTCCAGAGAGCTCCTCTTTGCTTTGCTGAGACGTCCGTAATCGCGGAGTATAACGACCCGTTCTCGCTGTGGGAACTTCGGTCAGCCATCGCGGATTCCAAGGACACCTCTCCGGGACTGGACGGAATCCACAACGCCTTCCTCCGAAATCTATCGGGGGAAGCGTTGATGGAGATCCTGAGCACCCTTAACCAGTTATGGTTCGAGGGTAGTTTCCCATCTTCCTGGAGGGAATCTGCGGTAGTTCCGATCCCTAAGCAGGGAAAGGACAGAACGGACCCGAGTAACTACAGGCCAATCTCCCTTACTAGCTGTCTGTGCAAGGTAATGGAAAGGATGGTAAACCGTCGGCTCGTTTGGTGGTTAGAGCGGCGGAACCTTCTGTCGAATATCCAGTGTGGTTTCCGGCGAGGTCGATCAACCATTGATCACCTCGTTCGGAGCGAAAATTTCATCCAGGAGGCCTTTCTTCTGCGCCAGCACGTCATCGCGGTCTTCTTTGACCTGGAGAAGGCGTATGACAGGGTCTGGCGTCAGAAGATTTTAAACACGTTGCATGGCTGGGGTTTTAGGGGAAATCTTCCCTTTTTTATTAAAAATTTTTTATCTGACCGAGTTTTTAGAATCAGAGTAGGTAAGCACCTTTCCGATCCCTATACGCAGGAAAATGGAGTGCCTCAAGGATCAGTCCTTAGCGTGACATTGTTCGCTATTGCGATCAATGACGCTATTGACTGCATCACGGGACCTGTCATGGGATCATTGTTCGTGGATGACCTGGCTATTCTCTGCCGGTCATCCAAACTAGTAACCGCGTCCAGACAAATACAACTCTGTCTTAATAAACTGGATGGCTGGTCCCAAAAGAACGGCTTCCGCTTCTCAGTGGAAAAGACAAAATGTGTGCATTTTCATCGTCACAGGGGCAACCATATACCACCCGAGTTACGCCTCGGCGGTAGGGTTTTACCATACGCTAAATCGGTTCGCTTTCTCGGGATGGTGTTCGATTCCAAGCTTAATTGGAAGGAACACATCCGGACTCTAAAAGAAAAATGTTTTAACGTTTTAAATATTTTACGGGTTTTATCGCACACTACATGGGGCGCTGACAGGACCACCATGCTTTCATTTTACAGGGCAATGGTGCGTTCCAAGTTGGACTATGGATGTTTCGTCTACTCCTCGGGTCGCAAAAGTTACCTGAAACCGCTGGCAACGGTTCACAACGCGGGGCTACGTTTGGCGACCGGAGCGTTCAGGACGTCTCCCGTTTTGAGCGTATACTCGGATGCCGGAGAGCCCCCGCTGGATACCCGGAGGAACATCTTAATGGCTAACTACGTCGCAAAAATTTTATCTATGAGGACTCACCCGTGTTTTAACGTAATTTTCAATCCCAGGTTTTTAAACATTTTTAACATGCGGACAAGGGCCACCAGACCCCTGAGCGTCCGTTTTAACAATTTTATGGAAGGAACAGATGTGATACTTCCAGAAGTGTACGGCCATGGATATTCCAGCCACCCACCATGGCGAGTGCCCTATCCCAAGTGTATTTTTACCCTACTAACTGGCCAGAAAGGTTCCACGACGCCCATGGAGTACCAACAACTTTTTAGGGAAGAGCTGTGCCGCCACTCCGATTTCACTCCCGTGTTTACGGATGGCTCAAATCCGAGTCGGCATGCGCATGCGCGGTGTTCTCGTCCCACCATGGAGTCATCGGGGTGAAGCTAAGCCCGCTGTGCAGTATCTACACGGCGGAGCTTTTCGCCATAAAGATGGCTCTTGGTGGTATTAGGGGCAATTGCGGCGCATACATGGTCTGCAGTGACTCTATGAGTGCGCTGCAGGCCATTTCCGGTTATTCCCCGATGCACCCACTTGTCCAGGAGATTCAGAATTATCTTTTATCCCTTTCTAACAAAGGAATCACTATCCGTTTTCTGTGGGTACCTGGACACGTGGGAATAGCCGGTAACGAGATGGCTGACTCGGCAGCGAAAAAGGCTCTTCAAGACGAACAAATTTCGTCAGTATTGGTACCGCATGAAGACCTAAAGGCTACGTTGAGAAACGTAGCCCTCGGACAGTGGAAGGAAACCTGGCATTCCCTGACAGAGAATAAGTTGCGCACCATAAAGCCGGTGGTATCAGTGTGGCCCACATCAGTCGGGAGGACTCGCAGGGAAGAGGTCGCAATCACACGGCTGAGGATAGGGCACTGTGCCCTCACTCACTCTTACCTCTTCACCGAAGAGAAGATCCCGCCATACTGTGAGGATTGCGACTCTCCAATTACTGTGAGACACCTTCTGACGGTGTGTGATAAGTACCGTGCTCTGCGCTTCCGGCTGAACATCAGGGGAGACCTAGGACACGTCCTAGGAGACGATCCTGATTGTGTCTGTCGGATAATGTTATTTTTAAAAGAGTCTGGGCTTTTTAACTGTTTGTGACGAACCATTATTGGTGTTTTATCTTACGCCCATTTTAATGTGTTGTGTTGCTTTTATTTGTCTATTTAATTATTTATTTTACATAATTTGACATGGTGATGTTAGATTGACGTGGTGCGAATGACCTTAGCTGTCGAAGCACCCAAATCACCCAAATACTACTACTACTACTACTCGGATGTGGTACTCTTTAATAATATATTTTTCATCGTATATTTTTTGCCACATACCTGACAAGTAAGTTACAAAATAAGTTCATTATTTCCTTGTCACTCATTATTAAAGTAGTGGTGCATGTCTTCAATTAATTCAGAGGAACCATTTAACAATTTCTACACTCATGAAGATTTGAAAGGTGTAGTGTATGCTCCTCATCCAAAGGATATTTATTGTAATGAATTCCCCTATTCTATAGGGCATAGGAAATAGCATTTTCTATTGTTATTGGACAGGAAAAATAAGTATTTTACTACGTTTAATGTAATGTCCGTCTACTTCCCGGGGTATTGTGGTACCAATGGGGTCAAAATGGGTTTGCAAGCGAATATAAGCTGATATTGATTATCAGCTCTCAGCCTCTGCAAATCAACTCAACGCCCTCCTGCACGTGGTGATCCTGCTAAGCCAATATACCTATACTACATCTGTATCTACCATATCATTCAAAGTTGGTGAGCTAATGGGTGTTGGGGCTTGGAACCAATGAGTTTACTTTCTCATTTGTTGTACTAAGATCAACTGGAGTATGATTTTTAATTGAACGGTTGCATCTATTTCTTTGTTCTATATGCATATGTAGACAATCTTAATTGAACTTAAAATACTAAGAGATGAAAAGTCTTGTTTGATAAGCCGTAAATTTATCATAAAAACTACTTCCTGAGAATAAGTTTTGTATTTAAAAATTAAAGATTAATGTATTTTAAAATCAATTTTAAATTTAGTAATTACCTTAAATAAAATATCAAATTACACCATCTTAAATTTTGAGTGAATCTTTTTCCCCACCTCAATATTTTTTTTATAGAACTCTCTCATTACACCTTTCCTTGGCTGAAAGTGAAAAAAAGCTTCTAAGGGTTGTTACTTCAAGTCACAGTAATGCTCTATATCTGTGATATCAGTGATAATAAGTAATTTAAAATGGATGTGATGCTGAACCAATGAGTTAACTATGAGTGAAGATGTGATGCACCATGATGCTCTGCCGTCTTCATTAGGGTTAAACTGTATCATAACAATCTGCATCAAAATATACATTGCCAACCTAGGTCCCTTTCTCATTTCTAGATTATTTCATATTACTATGTCTCATTTTTTTGGATCTTTTTTGGTGAGGTTCTTACTTAGAAATGTAGCTGGCAAGGATGTAATTCATGCTTAAAATCATCCTGTAGCTGTTCAATGTAATGTATCAGTAATCAGAAAAGCCTTATAAATGTCTTTGGTGATAATGAATGACACCCTGTATTACTACTACCATCGCTCTCAGTGATGAACCTTTAAGCTCTCTCACCACGTAAGGTGAAGATCCTCGAGAGAGAATACAGAAATAAAAAATAAATAAATGCCCGAACCTTCTTGCATTTTAAAACAATTAATAAATAAAATGAAATGTCCTTGGGTATACTTTTACCATAAAGAAAAATAGGATAATAATTAGTAGTGAAATAATAATTTTAACTTAGCTAAACTTCTATTAAAAAAACTAAAAACTGGCTCTAAAGTAAATAATTAGAAAAGAATATAATGTTGTACACTTGTACCTTAAAATAAAAACTATTGGCACCTTCCTTGGCTGGAGAGCGAAATAAAAAATAATGTAATGTAAAAAATATAATGAAATAATGAGTAATTAATGAAAAAAATAAATGCAGTGCGAGCAACCTGAAGACAGTGAAGTGCATTAATACTAAGTTGGTAGTTAATAACTGATTCTTTGGGTACTTAATATTATCATGTTATACACATTCATCCTCAAGCTGAAGAACCTTCATCTTTATCTTGCATGCTTTGAGGCAATCGGTAATGGTTTTCATGCTATCAGCCATGCATTTTGGCGTTTCCTCCACCTTTTCGACGGATGAGGCTATTTATTTATTTATTTATTTATCTCACATAACCAAAAACGGCACAATGGCTAATTACATTGGTCGATGCAACAAAATAAATAAACATAGAACAACAATAACGAAAAACACGAAGAATGAAATAAAAAATAAAAACATCAACACAAAAACAAAATTAAATCAAATTTTTTGGTTCCATACCCAAGTGCCGTTTGATGAATGATTTGAATATGTTGGGCGAGGAGAAAAGATCAAGGGACGGATGCGCTGAGGACAATATGTTAAATTTGGAGGGGATTCTGTAAAACAGGGACCGCTGTGATAGAGAAAGCCGGAATTTCGGGATGTGTAGGAGATTGAAGTTTCGCGTGGGGCGAGGAGGGACACGAATTGGAAAAAGAGAGAGGTCACAGGAACGAAGCTGTCCATTCATTATACTGTGCAAGAATTTCAGGTCAGATAGTGAACGGCGATGGGAGAGCAGAGGAATTCCTAGGAAGGACGAAATGGATTTACGGGTTGAATTCTTGAGGGAGGGAATGCGATGACGGGCAATGGCTAGGAAAAAATTGACGGGACGATTTAGAAGTTGCAGAGTGGATGGGCAAGCCGTTGACCAAATTGGTGAGCAGTATTCTAAGATTGGGAGGACACAACCAAAGAATACTGTTCTGAGGGCAAGGGGATCATGAATGTCTGTGTGACGGTACAGTAGGCCAACCACCGCCATCGCCTTGCCCACAACCCTTTTTATGTGGTCTTGGAAATGTAGCCTATCGTCAAATATGACACCCAGGTCACCATGGGATCTCAATGCTGGAATAAGGGTATTTTGGAACGTGTAAGAATGATCGCCGGGTTTACGTCTCAAGGAAAAGGTCATGACAGCTGACTTAGTAGGGTTAATGCGCAACTGCCACTGAGCACTCCACGAGTTCAATAGGTCCAGTGCAGATTGAAGGGCTAGGTGGTCGGAAGGACCGTCAACTTGTTTGAAGATTTTACAGTCGTCTGCGTATAGTAATATGTTGCATCCTTTGGAGATGATAGAGTCGACAATGTCATCAACATATAGAGAGAAGAGTAGGGGGCCGAGAACGCGGCCCTGTGGTACCCCAGGAGACACAGGCAGGAGTTTAGAGGAAATGCCGTCAATTAATACCCGCTGATTACGTGAAGTAAGGAAGTTCTCAATGATGGAAAGGAAATTGCCATGGATGCTATAGCGACATTTTAGCTTGTGAACTAGAAGAGAGTGGTTGACAGAATCAAAAGCTTTGGAAAAGTCAATATAGCAGACCGTGAGCTGAGAATTCAATTCAAAAGATTTTATTATATGATGGTGTAGGACGGCAAGATTGGAGAGACATGAGCCACCAGGGAGAAAACCATGCTGGTGGGGGGAGATATACGGTAGAGTAAACTTTAGGAGTCTGTCATAAATAATGCGCTCGAAAATAATGGAAAGGACCGGCAATATGGATATGGGTCGGTAATTCTCGACTTTAGTTTTTAAGCCCGATTTTTGGATGGGAGTAATGTTTGACTCTTTCCATACGCATGGAAATGAGCCAGTTAAAAAGAATCTGTTGCACAAAATTCAAATTGGTATGTGTAGGGAGTTAGCCGTGTGGTTGAGGAAGAGGGAGCCAATGTTGTCGGAACCCGTGGATTTATAGCAAGGCAGCAAGGTTAGGTAATTTAAAATTTCAAACGGGTCGGTTGAGATACTGGAGAGGGAATGAGGGCATACAGGTTGTAGGTCAGGAAAAGGCGAGGAGGGCACTGCATGATTAAAATTAGAGGAAAAGAAGTCATTAAATGCAGAGGGGCGGGAATCACCTTCGATGTTAACATCGTTCAACTTTACTGAAACTGGGATACGGTTGGACTTCCTTCTAGCATTAATTAACGACCAAAACCTTTTTGAGGTCAAAAGAAGATTTTATTATGATAGCAGTATACTAATAAATTTTCAGTTCTTAAATGAAATGTTTAAGAATACCTCAAGAAGTGCCAGTTGCCTTCGCTCGTACACCTGCATCCTTTCCTTCATCTGGCTTATCTCAGCTGGCAAACTTAGTCGTTTGCCACACTATGAAGGTGCGTAATTCAGCATAAAGCAACTTGTTGTAAATGGGAAGGAAAACTGATTTAGTAAGTTGAATGTGTACCGTACTTATTTCTAAACTTAACATATGACATGGCAATCTATTCACGTAACAGAATTTCCCATAATATATTTCTAAGTTGATAGATGGTAAACTAAGATAATTAACTAATGGTAAAAGTAAAAAAGAATTGTATTCACTAGAATTTAACACCGCCACCACCAAAGTCATTCAATAACAATAGGAAACCAAAACTCTTGGTACTAAATGTGAATTCAAATTTCTGGAACTCACCTGTACTGGGAGTGACTTGGGGTGTACTCTCTGTAAAAAATTAACTGCATTACTGACATGCTAAATGTACAATGTTGTAACGGGTAAAGTGCGCCTTTTCAGGCCCCACTTGTTTTGGGGCTGACGCACGGCCTCGCCGAGAGGGGTCGCCTCGGAGAAGAGGAGAGGAGTGCGGAGGAAGAGAGGGAGTCGCGGCAGTCGGGACGGAGCTCGGGTGGAGAGCAGAGAGGGTGGACTCGGCAGATTCCCGTGGAGTGTATTTTTCGGCAGATTCCCGTGGAGTGTATTTTTCGGCAGATTCCCGTGGAGTGTATTTTTTTGTGACAATAAATTAAGTTTACGTTACATGGCGCCCAACGTGGGGCTCGACATCATTCTGTAAGTAAGAATTTACAACTAGTGTACTATCAAGTGTTATTTTGTGGAACGGCCAGCTGATTTAGTGTTCTAGTTAGTTTTTCGCTTTCCAAACCCCTCGTTCCTATACCACGGTCCAACCTCATCCTGTAGATTAATGCCCCGACGGACCTCGGAGGCGAGAAGACATAGTACCTTTACCTTAATCCTTTGGCATAGGGAATTATTTGCACGTAATGGCTGTTCCAGCAGGGACTAGTTGGATTAATGTCCTTTCGAAGGAGGACGCAGTGCAATGGTGTAACAGGTTCGCATTAGACCATTCCGGAACTTTGGATGAAGTCAGGCGACGGTTGAGGGATCGAGTAAGAGAGATTCATGCCGCGAGCGTATCGGAGGAAGAAGCGGGAGGGGTTTCAACGCCAATGCGTGTAACAGATCAATTGGCTGAACTAATAGATGCCCTGACGCGGTTCTCCCCTCATAGTCCTGATCGCGATGAAGCACGTTTGCGAGGGTTGACGAGCGATATTTGTCGTTGGAATTTACGGTTTGACGGTGATGAGAGTGAAAGTGTAAATCTCTTTTTGGAACGCGCCGACGCCTTTAAAGAATACAAAAGGGTTTCAGACGAGGAAATGTGGGGTTTAGTTCCGGAAATGATCGGAATGAAGGTGACTCAATGGCTCCGAGCAAACCTATTTAGTATATCCACTTGGGGAGAGTTCAAAAGAGAAATAAAAAGGGTGTACTTGCCGGTCGGGTACGATATTAGACTAAAGAAGGATATGTTTGCCCGCACGCAAGGGGAAGGGGAGAGGATAAATGAATTCGTTACGGTGCTCAGAACGATGAATTCTAGGCTGGAGAATTCGTTAGAGGAAGGGGAACTACTCTCCTTAGCGCTAGATAATCTCCATCCGTTCTATTTAACCAAGATGACATTGCAGGGCATACATAATTTCACCGAACTCGTTAGCGTGGGAGCAGAAATAGAGGCGCGTCAAGAACGCTGTAAACTCTATCGCCCTCCACGCCCCAATGAAATGGTTGATCGCGAGTTTGGCTATCTCCCAACGGTCGGACGCGAGGTACAGGGAGGCACTAATGCGACTAAGGCCGAATGTTGCTGGCGCTGTAGTAAAACGGGACACCTAGCTCGTTCATGCCCTGAGCCGCGAAAGTCCACCGATATGTCTAAGAGGTCAGTTGTCGCGAGCGTGGATTTAAACGAGTACGCGACTCTCTAATCACGGGGTCAGAGAGTCGCTACTCCAACCCGTCGTCTAGAAACAAGGATTGGAAAGAGTGGGTGGAGACCGTTCGTGGCTTCATGAACTCTAAGGTCCAAGATCGTGTATGCTACGCAAAAGAGGGACGTTTTTTTGTGTCAGTCGAATTAAAGGGGCGTGAAGTGCAGGCGCTATTAGACACGGGGGCATCTATTTCCCTGGTCAATAAAGAGATCGCGAACTATCTCACGGATATGGGTGAACGTGCCTGTCCTTGCCATGACAAACATGTCGAGGTAGCTGACGGTCGAATAGTACCTTTAGACCCACCCATATGTACGTCTGTAAAAATTGGCTCTTTCGAATGGGTAAGCAAGCTATATGTTTTACCAGGGATGCCGTGTGAAATTCTGTTGGGGGCAGACTTTTTCTTCACATGTGTCCCCACAATACGTTTCGATAACGAAAAAGTATTGATTTTTACTGATGGAACCAAGGTCCCGGTAATGACATTCGGAGAGGACCCGCCTCTAAGAGGGTCGGCAGAGACCAACGACGTAGGAACGACCGAAGTGAATGATGAAACCGAGAAGTTTTTGGAGCGGGAGCTGGCACTTTTTCAAAGCGTACCTGGGAGAACTGACGTTATTCGTCACCGTATTGATACTGGAGACGCCGTCCCCATTAAACAAAGGTATTATCCTGTTTCTCCCAAAATTCAGGACGAAATTAATGGCCAAGTGGATGAAATGTTAAGGGACGGCGTAATAGAGCCATCTAAGAGCCCATGGTCGTCCCCAATTATTCTGGTTCCTAAGAAGGACGGGTCGCGTAGGTTTGTGGTAGACTTTCGGAAGGTGAATGCCTTAAGCCGGAAGGATGCCTACCCACTACCGTATATTGCCACAATTCTCGACAGACTCAAGGGAGCCAAGTGGGTAAGCACTCTTGACTTAGAGAAGGGATATTGGCAAGTGGAAATGGAACCAGGAAGTAGGGATAAAACCGCGTTCACCGTACCGGGTAAGGGCCTTTTTCAGTTCCGTGTAATGCCGTTCGGATTGCACAGTGCCGGGGCCACCTTTCAAAGATTGATGGACACGGTGATCGGAGCAGAGTTGGAACCGTATTGTTTTACGTATTTGGATGACATTATAATTGTCAGTGAAACATATGAGGACCATGAGAAGATGCTTCACCGCGTCTTTGCTCTGCTCCGAAAGGCCGGATTGAAAATCAATCACCAAAAGTGTAGCTTCTTCAAGGAAAAGTTGAAATTCCTTGGGTACATAGTAGGTAACGGGAAACTCGAAGCCGATCCCGAGCGTATAGAATCCGTTCGAAGTTATCCTACCCCAAAAAACGCTATCGAACTAAAACGATTCTTGGGTTTTGTTGGATGGTATCGCAGGTTTATTCCGAATTTTGCTTCGGTGGCTGAGCCTCTGACCTTCTTGCTAAGAAAACGGTCTTCGTGGCAGTGGAAGGTGACTCAGGCGGCCGCTTTTAGCAAATTGAAAGAATATTTAACAAAAGCCCCGATATTAACTTGCCCTGATTTTAAGCTCCCGTTTATAATCCAATGTGATGCGTCGGAAGTCGGAGTAGGTGCGGTTCTGTGTCAGAAAACGGCCTCTGGTGAAAACGTGATTGCCTACGCTTCGCGAACTCTGAACCCAGCTGAAAGAAACTATAGCGTAACGGAGCGAGAGTGCCTCGCCGTACTATTCGCTATAATTAAATTTAAGGCTTATGTGGAAGGTTATCGGTTCGAAGTTATTACCGACCACGCTTCGTTGGTTTGGCTTCTGTCTTCCCAAAATCCGAAGGGGCGACTGGCTCGGTGGGTCACGCAACTCCAACAATATGATTTCGTTATCACCCATAGGAAAGGTAAATCGAATGTCGTCCCAGACGCGCTTTCGCGCATCTATTTTATCGGAACTCCCGAATGGGAGGGGAAAAAGGTCGCTGATCCTTGGTATTTAGAATTGTATAAGAGCTTAGAGAACCAGCCGGAATCAAATCCAGACTACGTAATAGTTGACGGCCAAATATACCATCATGGACACCGCAAAGGAGAGACTGGCTCCAAGGCCAAACTTGTTGTGCCCCTCGAGAGCCGACAAACTCTCTTAGTAGAAAATCACGATAAGCCCTATGCTGGACACTTAGGGCTTTACAAAACATATAACCGAGTGAGAAGGTTTTACTTCTGGCCCACACTACGGAGAGACGTAGCAAAATACGTGAGGAGTTGCGAGACCTGTCAAAGATATAAAACCGATAGGAGAAAAGGGGCTGGAGAAATGAGGGCGAAGAAGGACCTGACCCCCCCCTGGACTATTGTCGCGACAGATATCGTCGGACCCCTTCCGAGGTCGAGGTCAGGGAATAAATATGTATTGGTTTTTCTAGACACAAGTACGCGCTGGCCGATCGCTATTCCCTTGCGCTCTGTTAGGGCAGAAGATGTAACTAAACTGCTTCTTTGCAATGTCATTAACCACTGGGGGTGTCCAGAGATATTATTGTGTGATAACGGCCCCCAGTTCCGTTCGAAAATATTGCAGCGTGCTTGTGAAGCCTATGGAATTCAGCTTGCGCATATCGCACCCTACCATCCCCGCGCAAACCCCACGGAAAGGAGCATACAGACGTTGAAGTCTATGATCGCTATGTATTGTCGTGGCGCACAAAGAACTTGGGATGAGGGTATTCCCCATTTTATGTTTGCCTTGAGAACAGCCAAACAAGAGACTACTGGTTTCTCCCCGGCTGCTTTAAACTTGGGAAGGGAGCTTAGGGGACCGAACGAACCGTTCCGAGCTCTGAACGATTCAAAAGGCACTCCTTTTGAACCCACGGCCTACCACAAAGAATTGAAAGGCCGATTATCCAGGTATTATGAAAGCGCTGAAATGGCGATGCGAAAGGCAAGCGAGAGGCAAGCACGGTATTTCAATTTAAGGAGAAGGGACGTGGAGTATGAGATAGGGACTCTCGTGTGGAAACGTAACCACATTTTATCAGATGCCTCTAAGTTCCGCGCCGAGAAATTAGAACCGAAATTCGAAGGTCCATACCGAGTCGTGAAGAAAGTGTCCCCAACAATTTACCGACTAGAATCTCTGCGAAGAAAGAACGAATGCACCGTTCACGTCGAAGACCTCCGACCCGTTATATAATGGTATTGGTTTTTTTTTCAGAGGGGGAGCTGTGTAACGGGTAAAGTGCGCCTTTTCAGGCCCCACTTGTTTTGGGGCTGACGCACGGCCTCGCCGAGAGGGGTCGCCTCGGAGAAGAGGAGAGGAGTGCGGAGGAAGAGAGGGAGTCGCGGCAGTCGGGACGGAGCTCGGGTGGAGAGCAGAGAGGGTGGACTCGGCAGATTCCCGTGGAGTGTATTTTTCGGCAGATTCCCGTGGAGTGTATTTTTCGGCAGATTCCCGTGGAGTGTATTTTTTTGTGACAATAAATTAAGTTTACGTTACAATGTGAATAGCTCATTATGAACAAGGTGACAAACTTGTATTACTTTTAAACTCTGTAAAGAGATGGAAAACTATAGTAGCATGGAAATACCTTCTTGGTCCAATGGTAGCGGAGGACTCTCCTGTTCCAGGATGAAAGGAGCTGTGGCATCGCTTTCAACTACAAACTGTATTTGGGAACCACATGCATTAGAAGAAAATGAAAGAATATCAGCATTGCCTTTCTACTTTTAAAATGCACATGTATATGATACAATTGCTAAGTCTAACCTGAACGGGCTCTGCCAAAACATTACATTCACCGTCCACTGAAGCTGGGCTACTTAGTTGGATCTGAAGAGGTATAAAAGGATTGTGACAGCTTAAAGTAATGCAAAAGGCCATTCAAATGAATGTGCATTGGGAAATAGGTAAATTCTTGGAAAACAAAAGTTACCAAACATAATGCATCTACACATACTTTGCTTAACAGAAAAGGGACGATTTGACCCGAATGATGTACCTTAATTAAAGCGGTGTGCTTTAGGAAAACAATTTTCTTTCAAAATGTACACAAATTTTGTTTCTTTAACAGTGCAGAACTTGGTACAGTCATATTCTAAGGTATTCTAAGGCATGCTACTTAAGGATGTATAAATTTTGTTTCATATTGTTTCTTCCAAGGTGTTCAGCACGGCTGTGGAAGTTGCAGGGCGAATAACGGTTAGAATTTGCTGCTCCGTGTCCGACAGAGCAGCTTGATAAGTCTGAAAAAAGTCTCTGTAAGTATCACTTTCCACAGATGATACATTTCTTTCATTTCTTTAGTTATCCCCATTTACGTACATACCGGTTGATTTTCGGTAGCCAATCTTCCTGAATTAATCATGGCATTCTTTTGGCGGGTCTTGCTTTTCAGATCCTTCCACACCTACAAGCATAGTATTCAAATGTGCAGAATAATGACGGCAATATTGCCGTGCACAATTACGATTTCATGTACCAGTGGAATAGAACGAAACGCCTGCCATAATACATCGAAAAAACTATTGCATTTCAATTGGATCTAACCACTATTCACTTCCCGAAAAATATGTACCTTATTCCATTTTTCCACGGACTTCCCTGGCCCGTGCTCTGCTAACATCTCCGCCAGCTCCAGCCACTGCCTGTCACCGCGAGCTTTTCCATGTGGGCCTTGGAATCTACCGCTGGCGAAATCACGGTGGACCATCATGTAATTTACCAATTCTTGCAACTGTTGCCGCGTTGTCTTTGATAGACGTTTCCTGGTTTTCCTATATAAAGTATGTTTATGATAAGATCCTTGCATGAAGTAAAAAGCGTCACTTTCATACCCAGATTTTAATTCAAAATCACCACGGATAAAATTAAGTGTGCGTAATAACGTTCGAGAAACATGCAAACTAAGTGTGCTTTTGCTCATTCCTATGCATCGCCTATCATAAGACGTATATGGAACTACAATGAAAGTTATAGAAGGCCGATATGCGCTTAAGATAAACTCTTAGGATAGTGTGAAAGTGTTGTCACACCACCTGCACTTCATTCGAAATAATTCTCTCACTCGTATTCACACTTCATTTCCGCCGCTGCGATACACAAATGTATTGATTTCAAGAAATAAAATATGCTTCCATACTTGAAATACTAAATAATAATACAAATAGTTACTCGTCGTCCATTACGGAATGTAATTAGCACGATTAACTCAAAATGTTATGGATTTATACACAAATGTTGACGTGTGTCACTAGTCTCCCGCGAAATTGTGTTACCCGCGCGAGTCCACTCAGTCCACTATACCACAAGAAACGCCTGTCATTTCATTGGTCAACGCCACGACCGACGTCCGAAATTTGCGTCGACGTAAACTACGAGAAATTTGTACTTTTTGTACGCTAGATTTGTCATGACACTGTCTTAATGGGCATAACGACCCAGTTCAACACTTTTACCCTGAGTTCCGTAATTACTAGGGTATATATTATCAGACCAGGACAGTCGGTATTTAACGCAGTCCTTATTTAACGCCAAGAGTTC
Organism: Pyrrhosoma nymphula; assembly: GCA_963573305.1. NCBI lineage: Eukaryota > Metazoa > Arthropoda > Insecta > Odonata > Coenagrionidae > Pyrrhosoma > Pyrrhosoma nymphula. The sequence continues at coordinate 31,444,032 of OY754332.1, forward strand.
CGTAATAACCCCCCCAGAAGTACAATTTACAGGGGGAGAAAAAGGTAAGCTACCTATGATCAATATAAAATATTTCAGCTGTTGTGTTCAATACATGTTAAGAAACGATTCGTTGCAACTATTTCACAAAACATTTGCATTTCGTGTTGGATAGTTGCATGTGGATACTATGCGATCTTTTCCTTGTTTAAAGTATTTTGACAAAAGTGCTATCTATTTGTTAAAATGTACCTGATTGAAATTTTTTTATGACGTAGAAAATTTAAAGTGGCAATCAGAGAACATGAAATCACTGCTTGATGTTGACGACAAAACAATATTTGCCGTACACTGAATTGATAATAAGCCTTCCTCTGATTGTAAACTTTAATCTACTGCGTATTTGCGACAAAAGTGCTAAATTGCATTTTATGGAAATGTTTTAAATAGGAGTATTTTATTAATTGTTTGTTGAAGATTTGGTAAATGGGGATCCCGGTCAAGGCGAATGATTTTTCTCCTGTGGAATATCGCACTTATGTGCACTTGCGGGTGAATCCGTATGGGTTACTACCGTGGCTAGTCCCGGTTTCCTCAAAATTGGTAAATGGGGATGTTAATCATCCGTAATAATTCACTCATTACCCGAGCCCACCGAGGAGACAACCTCGATAAAAAACCCACAGTGCGTTGAGGCAGTGTCCGGACAGTATGTGAGTCTACTGTACTGAGTATAGCCATGACATCTTGCCTAAGGACTCACCCGCGTGTTCGCCGTGCGTGGAGACCCGTAAGGTGGGGAAAGATGGTCCTGGTGGTTGAGCTTCCCGGTCTGGATGGGGGTCGGATCCTCTGAAAGCCGAGTTGCAACACACCACTTTGGCCTCGGACTCCACTGAAACGAGATGTCAGAGAATAGCCGCCTCTGATCAATCGGCTAGCTGGTTCGAATTGACGTTCAGCAGGCGAGTGCAAGCGGCATGGGGGTCTGGCAGATGGGCGTCGAAGGTGCGCGGGTTTGGAGGACCCGCGTTATCAGAGACCAACCCGGAAGCAGACAACCATGCCAGAAGCGCTATATCCCTCGGGTAGCCCTGGCGACCACACCGGTTAGCGGTGTGGCATCCCAAATGTGCGGCTCCGTGGCGGGTGGAGAGCCCGAGGGACGAAGTTCCAAAGGGTATGGGTGAAGAAAACCTTCATCCAATGAAAAGACCTCGCCCGGATACGGGCGGGGGAGACGGTACATTTTGCGCATGTAAGCGCTATTTATCGATGAAGTGCACGAGAGAAGGTGAGTCTTTTAAGAAAGTCTCACCTTTTCTTGTACAAAGAGCCATGTCAGCTTATGTAGAGGGTGAATTGAGGTCAGTGAAGAAACTCCGTGATGGCACTCTTCTAATAGAGACCGCAAATGAGAAGCAAAGCGATAGTGTTGGGAATGGTTCAGTTGCACACGATGCCCGTTCAAGTGAGTTTACACAAAACCGTAAATACGTGTAAGGGAATAATATCCCATTACGATATCTTATATGTAGATGTCGAAGAGATAAGGCAGGAGATGGCTTCGCAAGGGGTTACCTTCTGTCGTAGACTCACAACAAAAAAAAAAGGAGAAACATAAACACCACTTCTGTTGTGCTAACTTTCAACTTAGCTAAGCCTCCTGAAAAAGTAAATGTCGGTTTTGAGAAAGTTCCAGTAAGACCATATATTCCAAGTCCTATACGGTGCTTTCAGTGCCAAAGATTCGGGCACATGGCCACAAGATGCGAAGGTAAGGCTACCTGCTCTCGCTGTGGAAAAGATCAGCATGCAGGAGAATGTTCATCAGCTCCCTTTTGTATCAGTCGCAAGGGCCCTCATCCGGTTTACTCTCGCAACTGCCCAAACGTTCAAGAGGAAAGGAAGATTATGGAAATCAAGACCATAGAGAAGATATCCTACTTCGAAGCCCGCAACAAATACAAGACCCTTGCTCCACCAAGCTTCAGCCGTTCGTTTGCCTCGGTTGTCTCCAAGCCAACGACAACCATCAACACACAAACTGAACTCAATGAAATGATAGTAAAGGAAAATTTTGAAACCGGAAAAAAATCGAGCAATATGAAAGAACATGAAAATAATCCTCCCCCTGCTCCTAAGGGGCCAAAAGAAAACGCTACAGCTAAAGCCAATGCAAAACCTGCTGCCCCGAAGAATGTGAACCATAAAATGAGAAATGGCGGTTCGCCAAAGAAAGCTTCTATTCAGAGGCGTGAAAAAACGCCCTCACCATAGCAATCTCGGGAGAACTCTCTCTCCCGTGCAGAATCTATGGAGGAGGACTTCAGTCCAACTGAGGAAGAAGTTCTCCAGGTTCGCAGTAAAAAAAGGTCAAAACGAAAATAAAAAAATAGTATAGCATTGTAGCTAACTTTTAATCTTATTACTTTTATTTTTTACAATTTCAATTGCCCTATTTTTGCAAAGGAATTGCAATGGATTTTACTCCCACTTAGAGGAAGTGATACTCTTGGTCAATAATTTAAATCCTGATTGCCTGTTTTGACAATAGACCCATTTTAAAGCTTCCGACAAAGTGAAGTGAAGAGGTTATAAATTAGAAAGGAAAGACGATCTTGGTGGTGACAGAGCTCGCGGAGGGGTTGCTGTGTTCGTCCGAGAGGCCCTTTACACTTCTCTGGTGGACCTGCAGACACCGTTTCAAGACGCAGCAGTCACCATCGCTACTCCTGAGGTCATTACATTCTGTAAGTTGTATCTTCCTGAGTGAATGCTAGTAAATATAGGAAACCTAGAAAATCTAGTAAACCAGCTTCCTAGGCCTTTCGTCTTATTGGGCGACTTTAACGCACACAACACCCTATGGGGAGATAGTATGCATGATTATAATGGCCGAGGGCGTCTTTTAGAAAGGTTTTTAAACGATTTTAACTTGATCTTATTAAACGATCAGGAAAAAAACCCATTTTAACGTTTTTAACGGAGGATATTCCTCTATAGATTTATGAATTAGCACGGAGTCCATAGCCCGTCTCTTTGCAATGTCGGTCATTGATGATCTCTGCGGCAGCGACCATTTTCCCCTATTAATTAGTAAAATGGGGGAATGCGTGTGGTTTTAATGCCCCTAAAACATGGCTTCTAAAGAAAGCCAACTTGTTTGATTTTAAACGTAAGGTACATTTCCAATTCTCTGACAGTAAGGCAGCGCGGATCAATGTAGAGGGTGTTACGAAAGCTATATTTGAAGCCGCGGAAGGTAGCGTACCGTCAATCACCGGCACCCCGCGCCGCGCTCCAGTTCCATGGGGGAACGAGGAATGTGCCGATGTCATCCTTAAGCGCAAAAGAGCGCTGCGTATTTTTAACAAATTTCCTACCTCTACTAACCTTGCAGCTTTTAGACGACTGCGAGCTAACGTAGAGTCGTCAGAGAAGCAAAGAAGAGATCTTGGACGAAGTACGTCTCCAGTATTAACAATCGAACGCCTTCTACACAGGACTGGAATAAAATAAAATCCGTAATGGGCAAACGCAATTTCTCTCCGGTCTCAGGGCTAAAAGTAAATGGATCCATTCTCTCATCCCCTAACGACATTGCGGAAGCCTTCGGCGAACACTATTCCGCTATTAGTGTAAGTGACATGTATGATCCATTCTAAGTCGGAGGGTGCTTGTGCGGGCGCGGTTTTCTTGTTCCACCATGGAGCCATCGGTGCGAAGCTAAGTACGCTGTGTAGTGTATACACAGCGGAACTCTTCGCCATAAAGATGGCTCTATGTGGGATAAAATGCAGGAATGCGTCCTTCGTGCTCTGTAGCGACTCTATGAGCGCTCTGCATACCATTGCCGGCTTTTCTCCGTCCCACCCACTTGTGCAAGACATCCATCACGCGTTGCTATCACTTAGCAAGAGGAACGTGAGAATCGTGTTTGTGTGGGTCCCTGGACACATGGGAATAGCCGGCAATGAGAGAGCAGACCTGGCAGCAAAGAAGGCTCTCCAGGACGCGAATATTGCATATGCGTTGGTACCCCATGATGACTTGAAGGCTACGTTGAGAAACGTAGCCTTAAAACAGTGGAAAGAAACCTGGCGATCCCTGGTGGGAAATAAGTTACGCGCCTTTAAGCCGGTGACATCAGTGTGGCCCACATCTGTCAGGAGGTTTCGCAGGGAAGAAGTCGCAATCTCACGGTTGAGGATAGGGCACTGTGCCCTCACCCACTCTTACCTCTTCACAGAATAGAAGATTCCACCACATTGTGAGGATTACGACTCTCCCATTACTGTGAGGCATTTCCTGACAGAGTGTGATAGATACCGTGCTGTGCGCGACCGGCTAAACATCAGGGGGGACCTGGGACATGTCCTAGGCGACGACCCTGATTATGTCAGCCGGGTAATTTTGTTTTTAAAAGAGACTGGGCTTTTAAAATATGTGTGACGAACCAATATTTGGCGTTTTATTTTAATTTTGCCCATTTTAACTTCTTATGTTGTTCATATTTATTTATTTATTTATTATTTTAATAAAATTTTGACGAAGTGATAACATTTTATTGAGGTGCAAACGACCTTCGTCGTCGAGGCACCCCGCAAAACTTAACTCTACTACTACTGTATGATCCATCATTTAAAAGCCTTAAATCCAGAGCCGAAAGGAGGCGTCTTGATTTCTGTGACATACTACACCGCCACCGACTCCTGCAACAACCCCTTCACAATTTGGGAGTTGAAATCAGCCATAGAAAGCGCTAATGACACCTCACCTGGGAGCGACTTTATATATATCACTCTTTCTTGCGAAATCTCCCTCACTCTTCGTTGCCAGAACTACTTGCCACACTCAACCAAGTGTGGTCTGAGCAGGTATTTCCGGAGAGCTGGCGAGAATCCATTATCGTTCCGATCCCCAAGCAGGGAAAGGACAAATATCTCCCCTCTAACTATCGCCCAATATCCTTGACGAGTTGTTTATGCAAATGGATGGAATGATTGGTAAACAAACAACTAGTGTGGTTCCTTAAAAGCCTCAAACTCCTATCGAATATCCAGTGTGGCTTTCAACATGGCAGGTCTACTGTCGATCACCTGGTTAGAATCAAGGCCTTCGTTCAGGAGGCATTTCTCCTCAGACAGCACGTAATCGCGGTTTTCTTCGACATTGACAAAGCATACGACACAACGTGGAGACATGTAATCTTACATTCATACGACGGGGGTTTTAAGGGCAATCTGGCTATATTCGTGAGTAACATTTTAAATAGGGGATCCCTTAGAGTCACAATAGGAAATACCCTCTCTCTACGGCTGAGAGAGAGGTCCAAATGACCCTATACCGCCTACAAGACTGGTCCCTTGCAAATGGTCTCCGTTTCTCTGAAGATAAAACGCCTGCACTTCTACAGGCTGAGGGGAATATTTCAAAGTCCGACCTTAAGGTTTGGAGACAAGGCTTTATGGTTTGTGGAATCCCATCGTTTCCTCGGCCTTTATTTAGATAAGAAACTTAACTGGCGAGATCACATTCAACACACTAAGAACGCATGCCAAAAGATTTTAAACATTTTAAATTTTATAGCCATTGGACATGGGGCGCTGACCGCTCCTTGATGCTTTTACTATACCGTTCGCTGGTGAGGTCAAAACTGGACTACGGGTCCGTGGTATACCCTGCTGGAAGAGAATCATATTTGAAACCTTTGAATACCGAGCACAACACTGGACTCCGACTAGCCATTGATGTCTTTCGGACATCATCCGTTCCGAGTATCTACTCAGACTCAGGGGAGCTACCTTTGGCCTCGCGAACGAAAATTTTAATGAGCAACTATGTAGCAAAGATTTTATCAATGAAAACGCACCCCTGCTTTGATATAGTTTTTAAACCTCGGTTCATAAATATTTTTAACCGAAGGAAACGGGCCACACGTGCACTTGGAATAAGTTTTAGAGATTTTATTGAAGAAGTAGGCATGTCACTGCCCACAGTGCATCAGGTTAAATACTGTAACCAACCATCCTGGCTAATTCCTCTACCAAACGTAAACCTCTGTTTACAAAAAATTGCAAATTTACGACCCCTATTGAATACAGGCAGATATTTAAGGAACTTCTAGAAGATCATCCCAACTTCATACCTGTTTACACTGATGGGTCCAAGTCAGATCTCGCGTGTGGGGCTGCAGTGGCATCCGTACATCACGGCGTACTTAAGACGAGGCTAAGTCCACTCTATAGTGTATTTAACGCAGAACTGTTCGCCATAAAAATGGCTTTATGTTATATAAAGAGCAGTCAAGGATCATTCTTAATCTGTTCTGATTCCTTGAATTCTTTGAAAGCCACATCAGCCATGTACTCAGACCATCCTATTATTCAGGAAATGCATTTGATCCTCTAATCCTTTACTCAAAAAGGAATAAAAATCCTTTTTGCTTGGATCCCTGGCCACGTAGGTATTTGAGGTAACGAAAAAGCAAATAGAGTGGACAAAGAGGCGTTGGAAAACCCGGATCCCGTCTTGGACTTGGTTTTATCGGAAGATGTGAAGTCCATGCTTCGACGGATCGCCACTAACCAGTGGAGTGAAACTTATGTAGTGGAGTAGTATGGAGGGAAACAAGCTGCGTACGATAAAACGTGACACTCTGGCATGGCCTTCTTCAGTCCGAGGTAATCGGAGGGAAGAAGTTATTATTGCCCGTTTGCGGATAGGCCACTGCGCCTTGACCCATCATTTCCTACTCACGGAAAATAAGATACCCCCCCCACTGTGATACATGCGATAAGCCTCAGATAGTGAAACTCATCATGGCGGAGTGTGTTAACAACCAAAATACTCGCAATCTTTTTGTCCAAAGGGGAAATCTAAAATACGATCTAGGTGATAACTCTGTCCGAATTAACCGGGTAATCGGGTTTAAAAAAATATAAATATCTTCCACTCAGTTTAATAATTTTTAATTATATATATGTATATATTATATATTTATTTATTTATTTATTTATTTATTTATTTATTTATTTATTTATTTATTTATTTATTTATTTATTACAATATTTAAAAAAATACTGATTCCTATTTTATTTTAGCTCTTTAGTTGAAACTATTATACAGTTTCAAGATAGAGTCTAGAGCCGAGCCTCTCAACGCAGTGACAACTTTTAAAAATTGGACGCGGTGCAAAATGACCTCTGCCGTCGACGCACCCACAATCCCAATACTACTACTACCAATTCACTCATTACCTTAATCCCTTCCTACTCTCTTTTAATGTATAAATGAGAGACTGGCTACTCCTAGGGGTTTAGTCGCCTCTCGAGAATGACGTATCCAACTTTGAAATAGTTTGAGGCATATATACATTTTGAGAAAAGTTACTGCGTTTTCATAACTACTTTCACTTTTGATTTAACATATCTACTTCTACTTCGCGCCCTCACTTCTCCTGGCTTTTACCGGCAGTAGAAGTTCTTTTTCTGGGAGCTAGTCTTTTATTACGGATGTCATGAAAATAGAATACAGTGTTCTCTACTTTTATGGCGACGGTATACACCGAATGATGTCAACTGAGTATATATGCGTCAAGCTAAAACCTCGATGTCAAATTCCAAGAAAAACGTTCGTGTTTTCTAAGAATTACAAATGAATGCGGCCAAAAACGTGTGAACTACCCAAATTAATAGATTTTTCTGAGATACATTAAAATGCATCATTGTTTTTTATACGAGGAATGGTCAATTCACTAGGGATCTGCGCTAACCTATAATACGTTCTAGAGAACAACCCAAACCTCATTTCCCTAGTGATATTTGATTGTTCAGTAGGCGAAATGGGGACGTTTTAGGGAGACTTTTAATTTTAAATATGACGAAACCAGTGATAGCGTTGAAAATATTAATAATTTGACTGCAATGGTCATCGAAGCCGCAGACAGCAGGTTACCACGGTCTCGCCGTATAATTACTAGGCCTGCGGTGGAATGATGACTACGCGAAAGCTATTCACCAACGTAAAAAAGCGTTGCGAATATTTAATAAATACTCCACCGAAAAAAATGTATCCTCCTTCGACGACTGAGAGCGAAAGCTCTACAGGTCGTAAGGGATGCAAAAAGAGCTTCCTGGATGAAATTTGTCTCTGGTGTAAACTGCAGGACACTAATTGCACAGGTATGGCGCAAGGTAAGGGGCCTATCGGACAATCAGCAGCAGCTAGGTGTTTCCTTTCTTAAAGTCAGTGTTGAGGTTCTAACATCATCACGGAAAGGCATTTGGCCAGTTTATTTCTAGAACTATCAGCGATGACACATTCGACAAGTATTTTGTATACATAAAAGAGCGCTGTGCATTGATTCCGATCAAATACCTCGAGACGCGGCGTGATACCCGACTATAACCTTCCCTTCTCCCTTTGGGAATTAAAGTCTGCCATTGCCGACTCAGGCAACACATCTCCGGCTCTTGACGAGGTCCACAATGCCTTTCTCCGTAATATTTCGGAGAAGGCATTGTTGGAGGTCCTCCACACCTTCAACCAGCTCTGGATTGAAGGTGATTTTCCATCGACATGGCGGGAGTCAGCAGTAATCCCCATCCTAAAGCACGGCAAAGATCGTGGTGACCTGAACAGTTATAGACCCATTTCTCTAGCCAGCTGCCTGTGTAAAATTATGGAAAGGATGGTGAACCGGCGGCTCGTTTGGTGGTTAGTGCGCAGAGACCTTCTTTCAAGAAATCAGTGCGGATTTCATCGGGGCCGCTCCGCAATGGACCACCTAGTTCGAATCAACAATTTCATCCAGGAAGCCTTTCTCCTCCGCCAGCATGTGATCGGGATCTTCTTCGATTTGGAGATCGAGTATTGGCGGCGGAAGGTTTTATTCACGCTGCATGAATGGGGTTTAAGGGGCAGTTTGCCAGTTTTTATCAGAAATTTTTTATCCAACCGAGTTTTCAGGGTAAAAATAGGACAGCACCTCACTGGAACTTGTAGGCAAGATAACGGCGTACCTCAGGGATCTGTGCTAAGGGTAACACTTTTTGCCATCGCAATTACCGATATCGTGGATTACATAAAAACCCCGGTAATTGTATCCTTATTTGTCAATGACTTGGCGATTTTTTGCCGATGATCTAAACTTCTCACTGCTTCCAGACAGATCCAACTGACATTAAATAGTTTACACCGGTGGACACAAAGAAACGGCTTTGTTTTTTCTCCAGGGAAAACTGTGTGTCTCCACTTACATCGGCTAAGGGGAGTCTATATCCCATTTCCGCTGCGCTTAGGTGGCAGAGATCTTGACTACGCACATTCGGTCCGATTTTTGGGAATGACCTTCGATTTCCGCCTCATTTGGAGGAAACACATTAAAGTTTTAAAAAACAATTGTTTTAGATCCTTAAATGTTTTAACGTTTTTAAGCCACGTTTCGTGGGGAGCAGACCGCACAGCACTTCTTTTATTATACCGCGCATTGGTGCGATCAAAGTGGACTACAGATCCTTCATTTACTCATCCACTCGGGAGTCTTACCTACGACCCCTGAACAGCGTGCACAACGCAGGGCTCCGGCTCACCACGGGTGCTTTCCGGACAAGTCCTATTGTCAGCATCCATATGGATGCAGGAGAGCCGCCATTGTGCCACCGAAGGATCCTATTCGAAGGATCCTATTCGATATCCGAAGGTATGCTATTACCAGACCTGTACTCCATTCGACATTCGAATCACCCGCCATGGTTAACTACCGCTCCCAACATAAAAATGTTCCTTCACGACCGTCGAAAGGCTTTTATTACTGCTGAAGAGTACCAGCAACAGTTCTTAATGTTTCTTTGCCACCATCCCGTATTCGTCCCCGTGTTTACAAACGGTTCGAAGTCGGACACAGCCTGTGCCTTTACGGTCGTATCATCCCACCATGGAGTCATCAAAGCGAAACTCAGTCCACTGTGTAGTATTGACACAGCGGAATTGTTTGCTATTAAAACGGCTCTTGATGGGATAGATGTTGATGGTGGCTCCTTCGTGGTTTGCTCAGACTCTATGAGCGCCCTAAATTCCATTTCTGGCTTCTCTCCTATGCACCCTATCGTCCAGGATATTCACTCATCTTTGCTTTCCCTTCACAGGAAGGTAACCACCGTCTGGTTTCTTTGGGTCCCTGGACATACGGGAATTGCCGGAATGAGAATGCTGATTCTGCCGCAAAACACGCTATCAATCATGAAGATGTTAAGTCGACGCTGGTACCTTGTGAAGACGTACGAGCTTCACTAAAGAGTGCAGTTCTTCAGCAGTGGAGGGAGTCGTGGAGAACTATCTCAAATAATAAACTGCGCACAGTTAAACCGGTAACGTCAGCGTGGCCCACTTCCGTCAGGAGGAACCGCCGAGAGGAAGTAGTCGTCATCCGTATGAGGATAGGGCACATCCTTCTGACCCACTCCTTTCTCTTCACTGAAGAGAAAATTCCACTCCGGCATGATGACTGTGACTGTCCTCTGGGAATTCAGCTTATTCTGACGGAGTGCGACAGACACATCTACATCTACATCTACATACTACCCCGCAAGCCGCCTCAATAGGCGTGTGGCGGGGGGTGTTAGGACACCAGCCGTTTACATATAAAAAGGAAACGCTCTATGAAATTACGCCTTGCATTTATTAAAGTCCCTTATTGTTCGGGGGAAAAACGAATTCTCATACCTATCCGTTCGGCAAAATATCTCTCTTAATTTATCGTTTCTGTCGGACCTGGAAATATAGTGGGGTTCTAATATGATGTTCTCCGTGTCGCTTTGAAAAATATCTATTCTCAATTTCTCAAGTAATCTAAGCCTAGCGCGCAGCCTCCGAGTCTCTAGCGGCTCCCAGCCTAATTCGTTTAACATCTGCGTAACGCTGTCTGTACGCCCGTAGCAGTTTTTGACGAATCGCGCAGCTTTCCTTTGTATTTTATTAAGTTCCCGAATTAAGTCTTTCTGCACCGGATCCCATATGCTTGCTGCATATTCAAGGTGTGGCCGGACGAGTGCGAAATAGCACCTCTCTTTTACTTTTTCATCTGAGAATCTTCCCACAATACGCTTGACGAATCCTAGCTTCTTCAGAGCTCTGCCACAAATATTTCTTATATGTGTTCCCCACGATAGGTTTGAGGTTATCGTAACTCCCAGATACTTAACTTCATCTGTCGCCTTTATCTTAACGCCATCCACAGCATATACACGGGGATAGTTGGATGACCTCCGCAAGAAATGTACCGCCGCACATTTGCTCAGATTAAGTTCGAGTCCCCACTCTTGGCTCCACACATGAACGTTGTTTAAATCCGATGATAGAATTTCAAAGTCAGAGTGATCATTAATTTCGCGATAGATGACAGCGTCGTCAGCAAATAAACGTATTTTACTGCTAATTCGAGAGCATAGATCATTTATGTATATAATGAACAAAAGGGGGCCGATTACGCTTCCTTGTGGGACACCTGATGTCACTTTAACTGCATCAGAGCTAATTCCGTCAAGAGCTACTTTTTGCTTACGATCACTCAGAAAGTCGCGTATCCAGTTTACTACTGTTTCGTTTAGGCCGCATGACTGTAATTTGTATAAAAGTTTGTTGTGAGGTACCGTGTCGAAAGCTTTCTTAAAATCTAGGAATAATGCGTCCACTTGTGTTTTCGATTCACCAGATTTGAGAACGTCATGAAGAAAGAGCGCGAGCTGTGTTTCACATGATCTACCTTTCCGAAAGCCGTGCTGACAGTCATGAAGGAAGTTACGACTGTCCAGGAAAGTCATGATATTGCTAACGACGATATGTTCGAGTATCTTGCCTATAATAGACGTTAATGAAATTGGTCGATAGTTCCCTGGGTCATGTCTGTTTCCCTTTTTGAATATCGGTGTAACGTTTGCAATTTTCCAGTCTATTGGTATCTTTCCTTCAGACAATGACTTCTTGAATATTATGTCTAAGAACGGTGCGATCTGTGGCGCTAATTCCTTGAGGACACGCGCGGGTATTCCCTCCGGACCCGGAGATTTACTATTTTTGATCGACTGTAGCTGTTTAGTTATCCCATCACATTGAATAGTGATTTCTTTCATCGGTTCCTCAGTGAATGAAATGTCGAAATAACATGGAGTATCGTCTGTAGTGTATACACTTTCGAAGTGGGAATTTAACGTGTTAGCTTTGTCAATATTATCGGTGACAAGTTTGCCATCTTTATCAAATAACGAATCTACGGTTGAAGATTTTCCCTGAAGCTCTCTCGCATATGACCAAAAAGATTTCGGATTTTCTTCGAGTAATTCACCAAGTACTTTTTTCTTGAAATTTCGCAATGCAGTACGCATTGATTTCTTGGTTTTTGAGCGTTGTGCAGCGTAACTTTCTTTTGCTTCAAGTTCCTTCGATTTGTCACCTAACGTAATGGACTTTTTGAATAAGTTGTACAGTTTTCTCTGTCTCTTAAGGTCCCTCCTAACATCATTGTTATACCAGCGAGGTTCTTTACTATCACATTTCAATTTTCGCGGAATATATTCGTTGATTCCCTGGCGTAGAATTTCTAAGAAATATTTCCATGATGCATCAGTGCTTTTGTCCTCTGTTTTAGCTACGAAGTCAGTGTACGAATCATTTAGCATCTCGCCAAATTTTATGAAGTTGCATTTATGAAATAAATAAATATTGCGTTTCGGTTTTACAGCTGACTGCAAAAATTACTCTGTGATCACTTATGCCATCAATAATATCGAGTTTTATCAACCTAGGATGGCTTACTGCAAAAAGGTCTAATATTTTATTTCCTCTCGTAGGCTTGTCAACTACTTGGGCGAGTGAGTGCTTAGTAAGTGTGTTGAGTAAGATCTCGCTGATTTCCCTATTCCTTGAATTTGGCTTTACAGTGTAAGAATCCCAAGTTATAGATGTCAGATTAAAATCTCCCCCAATAATGATTACACTTTTACTGTCTCTCAAAGTAAATGCGGATATTTGATTTTCTAATTGGTAAATAATATCAGCTTCGGAGTTTGGAGGTCTATAAAAAGAGCAAACATGTATGCTCCTTTTGTTTCGTTGTTTAATTGTACACCATACGCTTTCTATTTCATTATCAGTTATTTCATGGGCGGTGCTGTGTAAATGTGATTTAACTGCTATAAAAACTCCGCCACCTGTCCTATCGCTTCGATCGCATCTGTAGATTTTATATCCTGGAGGAAACACTTCGCTGTCACTTATATCCTCTGTAAGCCAGCTCTCCGTTCCTATGACCACGTCTGCGTCCTGAAATATATTCTCGATTTCAGCGCGCTTGTTTTTAACGCTACGGCAATTAACTACTACAAAGTTAATGTCATATTTTGTAGATTGAGTGTCGGTTGGTTCTTTTCCACGCTTATGGGTATTAGGTGGGCGAATTTCACTGGAAGTGCTTATTACATTTGATATAATTTCTTTCGCTGGAGTACGCGTTTTGGGAATATTGTCGCTATTTTCCGGCTTTAGCCCTTCTTAGTTTACTTGGATGTGAACATTTTCGCTATGCGGACTTCCTCGGAGGCCACGATCGGTTAAATCTTTACAAATCCCACTAGATGACCTACCCTCTAGTCTAAAAAATATCTACAGTGCTCAAAAATCCTACGAGCCACCCGTTCAGACGCCTCGTTGGAATAATGCACCCCAGACGAGTTGAGGGGAGCCCGGCACGATCTAAGCACCGGCCGAAGATCCACGAACTCTGCCCCAATGCTCACACAGAATTTCCACAGCCTCTTGTTGATCCAGACAATCCTGTCCCAAACTCGAGGGCCGCAGTCAGTCCGTGGAACAATGCTGCAGATGGGTAGTCGCAGATCGACACCAGTGCCCCTCCGAACGCGTTCCACCTCCGAGTTTAGATCCCTAAAGGAATCCAAGATCTCATCGGCTCTACGCTCGGAAGCATCATTGGTGCCGACATGGGCCACCACCCGCAGTATAGAGCAGCTCGTGTCCTTCACCGCTGCTTTTACCACCGCCGTAGAATTGGGTACGATTCCCCCTGGTATACACCAGGAGGTGACCCGTTGGTCCGCTCCGTCTCTCCTTGCCCTCTTCTCTAACTGGGGGAAAATCCGCCGGACGTTTGAACTCCCTAACAATACTATAACTCCCTAACAATACTATAACTCCCTAACAATACTATAACTCCCTAACAATACTATAACTCCCTAACAATACTACACCGGGACGTACGATACAGAATATGCATTGGGTGTGACCTAGGGTCCATTTTAGGTGACGACCCCGATGTAATCGGCCGCGTTATTTTAATTCCAAAGGAAACGGCGCTTTTTAATAAATTATAAGTAAAATTTAGCGATTTTCAATGATTTTAACTCATAGAAAATAATAGATAAGCAGAGTATCTAATTTCCAGGCAACCTGCCTTCTCCGTATAAAAAAAGTATATCTATAAAAGTATTTCGTTATAAATATCTTCCACATGCCTGCTTACAGTGGGACATCAGGGGGAATTACGTGAAAATTGCTCTCGCCAACCAAGGCGGGGAAAAATACTTAAAAATTGTATTTCCAATACAAAATACACAAAAAGTTTTAGAAATTCAAAACATCAAATACTTTTTGTGTGTGAAGTACGAAATACAAACACGTATTTCAAATTTAAAAATAACTTAAAATTCATTCAAATCACAGTAAATATATTCAAGATTGTTCATTGAAGCTTTCGCCGCTCATGGTGATCAAAAGGGTTTTCGGGTGTGCCACGTGATGATAAGGTTTAGCCTGACGTTTCGTGACCTCTACTGGTCACTTCTTCAAGAAAGAATTAATGTCCCCGTTGCCGGTGAGGGATATACATGTGACGGTCCCGGCCCTTACCCGCTAGCTCTGGCCTATTAAAAGCCGCGACAAACGTCCACATATGAAATTTATGAATTTTTTTTAAATAATAGGTCTTGCGAAAAAAACGGGGTTGGTGGGCTGGGGTATTGGGTAAGATCATATGAGAGGGTAAAAGGGAAGGTCAGGGGGGTTCGGAATTGCTTGGCTCCTGGATAGCACTCACCCAAAACTTGAATGCTTCATCGTAGATCGGCAAATCCTTGTACGGGTTGACCGATATCAATACCGGACCAATGTACGTCATCCCTCCGGAGCACCAAGAATGTCTCCTCTTCGGCCCACCGCTCACCACTACTAGCGAACACTCCCCATAGAGGAAAAAAACGAAGAAGCTCCTTCGCGACACCCGAGTTGCCCTTATAAGCTACTCGGCGCGGGTGTCACGTGATGGGAGGGGGGAAGAGGAGCGTAAGGCACCACTGGGGCGATTATCCAGGGGGCACAGTCGAATGGTGCCCTCTAAACCACTCATAGCCGATGCACTTAACTGCGCGGAAATGTGCTACAATCAAGAGCCAGGGAGTGGGGTGGGGGTGGTGAGTGGGAAAATAGGACGTAGTTGGGACGTAAGTCAGTGACGGACACGGGCCGTCACATAGCCCCTCCCTAAAGTGTGGAGGCAATCTATGACTGAAAAGAGGGCTCCACAGTGTACCAAAATCAAAGAAAATAAGGCCCACTTGGAGAAAACGGGGGACACCAAAATAAAATATGCGCGACCCGCGTAAACCACCAAAAAAAAACGAAACAAAAAACCAATACCGCGAAACCTACTCCAATATTGGTTCGTGTTCAAGTTTCAAATTGCAAAGCAAAGTTATATATCCCAAGCTCTTTGTTGCTAGCATCCTCCAAATAGCAAGCATTTGGGCCTGATAATTTGGAAATCGTTAAGGGTCCGGTGTACAAATGGAAGAATTTGTGAAACAAATTAAGGCGCGCATCGGACACGCGAGGCGTTCTCAAAAGCACGTGGTCGCCAACTTGAAATTTAATTATTCTCCCTTTCCTATTACTTTTGCGTTTACCGGGTTTCGCGGAGAATACCTGTCGATATTTCATCAGAGTTTCCATTAGGGCGGCCTTTTCCGCGGGATTCCGTGATCACTTCCCTGGTAGTAGTAGCTAGGGAATCGTCTGCGCCCTCTCTCTCAAACAAGGTCGCGCCCATGCGATAATTTCTCCGATTATGATCCCCATTCTGGGATATTTTTGAACTTATTTCCCCATTATTGAAATTTATAATGACTTGGTGCTTTTGCAGCCAATCCGCGCCTAGTATTATCTCCGTCACGAGGTTTCGCATCACCAGGCATGGTTCATCTATGTCTTGACCGAGTACGGTGAAAGGAATGAATGTTTGTTTGGTTGTGGGTTGAGATTTTTTCTTATTCGCACAAATTAGGTGGGACTTCTCATATGTAGTACTGTTATATCGGCCCTTTTATTCAAAATACGTTCAAACGATTCCTCGCTTATGGCAGACGCCTCACTTCTCGTATCGACTAATGCCTGAACATTTATTCCGCCACAGGTTACTTCGATCTCTGGGCACAAACGTCTACCTATTTCTACACCCTCCCGCTCGTACATAAAATCTTTTACTGGATTCCCCTCTAAGTAGTATGCCACCATAATTGGTGCGCACACTAACTTTCCCACTTCCGAGGCGCGGGAATCGTTCGACTCGGAAGCATAAAGTTTCCCTGGGCGCCCTCTACTCTCTCGTCCACTGGGTTACTCGCCGGAGATTTGGCCTCGTCGTGACAAGCCTGCCCTTCGTTCAACCAAGACGGACGAGAAGCGTCCACCGATTGCTTCGTGTGATTATAGGGCTTTCCCGCTCGTCTTTGGAGAGTCTCCATTTCCCTCTCACGTATGCCTCCCCTCTCAATACTCGCACATCCCACTCGTGGCGGACCTTGCTTTGGAATCGCTCCCTTGTCTTGCGCCATCGCCGGCCTGTCTACGTGCGGTGGGAATCTGCCCCATTTTGCCTCTACGGGGTTGACATTACCGCGAGAGAAAAATACTCCTACCGTCCTTCTCCCGTCTTCGGCTCTGTTCGTTTATCTGATCGTATATCTTTAGCAATTCGTACAACCTATCCAACGTCAACTCCCCAGCAGAAAAAAGATGGGTTTGCATGGAAATGGGTAACTGTCGTATTATCATCCGCACTAAATTCCCCCCTTCAATAGGCGGATCACAATTTTCCGCCACGGCTACCTTTCTTAAAGCATAATCAAGCATGCTACCGGCACTTTCCTCTGAATAGGTTCCCGTGCATACTTTCTCCCGATCCACATCTCAAGTTCCCGCGTCCCAAAACATATTCAGGAACTTGCCCTTCAACGTTTCAAAATCGTGAGATTCAAAATATTTCGCGCAAGCTTCTGCCCAAATGTTGGCTTTGCCTTTCAACATTTGCCTGAAAGAAACCACTTTGTAACTCTCTGGAATAGCATTCATTCTAAAATATCTTTCTACTTCTCTCAATTTTGCGAGGGGATTGAAAATCCCGTTCCCGGAAAAGGTAGGCGGGTTGATTGGAGGGGGCGAAATATACCCTGCTTCCCACGAGTTCCACCGATCCACTCGACCGGCTAGTCCATCTAATCTGCCCATTTTACCACCCAGTCTTTCTACCGGGACACGCATCTCCTCCTTCTGCGCTAGCGATTGCTGAATTTCCGAAATCCGTCCTCTCATCCCTTCGAATCGCTCTCGTGTAGACACCTCGAGCGTGGTTATGCGCTCTTCCCATGGGCCCACACGACCGTTTAAAGCTTCTAACCTCTGCATTAAAGCCGCCGTCCATTCTTTATCTCTTCTCTCCTTCTCCTATTCCCTGCGCCTTCTTTCTTCCTCTTTTTTCTCCCACTCCTTCATCCACGCCAACATCACATTCATCGGGTCTAACTGGGGAATATTCGACTCGAGCCACCTACCCTCAGGACGGGACGGTTCTACGTCCTCAATTCCTTCACTCGACGAGTCGTCAAGGGTGATAACCCCCGTTGGCTCTCGATACTCCATGTACGGGTCAGACTTCCCCTCTCCCTTAGGCATCGCTGCAACGTGGTTACCCTAATGCCTTCGGGAAAAAAAACGAAAAGTAGTCTCCCAACGCGGCTTCAAGTAGTGACGCGCGCGCAACGTGACCGCCCCACAAGTACCGCCGCTTTTTCTAACAGACACCAAAAAACACAAATTTCAACCATAAAGCACAGCACTAGAACCTCTACGCACAGAGCTAAGAGGCAAAAAAACAGTCTACAGGGCGACAAAAAAATCACCTTCCAGGCAAATAGTAAAAGCGAAAGAAATGAACGAATATGAACCTATATTTAAATCGAACCAATAATGGATTAAGTTAGCACGTACCAACCCAATATTACCCCTTCGCAATCCTGTCCGCAGCGCCAAAATGTGACGATCCCGGCCCTTACCCGCTAGCTGTGGCCTATTAAAAGCCGCGATAAACGTCCACGTATGAAATTTATGAAATCTTTTTAAAATAATAGGTCTTGCGAAAAAAACGGGGTTGGTGGGCTGGGGTATTGGGTAAGATCACATTAGAGGGTAAAAGGGAAGGTCAGGGGGGGTTCGGAATTGCTTGGCTCCTGGATAGCACTCACCCGAAACTTGAATGCTTCATCGTAGATCGGCAAATCCTTGTACGGGTTGACCGATATCAATACCGGACCAATGTACGTCATCCCTCCGGAGCACCAAGAATGTCTCCTCTTCGGCCCACCGCTCACCACTACTAGCGAACACTCCCCATAGAGGAAAAAAACGAAGAAGCTCCTTCGCGACACCCGAGTTGCCCTTATAAGCTACTCGGCGCGGGTGTCACGTGATGGGAGGGGGGAAGAGGAGCGTAAGGCACCACTGGGGCGATTATCCAGGGGGCACAGTCGAATGGTGCCCTCTAAACCACTCATAGCCGATGCACTTCTCTGCGCGGCAATGTGCTACAATCAAGAGCCAGGGAGTGGGGTGGGGTGGTGAGTGGGAAAATAGGACGTGGTTGGGACGTAAGTCAGTGGCGGACACGGGCCGTCACAATATATATCTCAGAAGGGTGAGTTGGAGGGGAAGAGGGATGAGGGGTGGAGGGAGAGATACGTGAAAAATATTTATGAAGTATGGGCATCCAAGTGTGGCTTATTTGGAGGCCACCATCTCTATTGAAATTTTCTTCTTAATCTCAATGGCCTCACGATACACCCTGGGTTTGAACCGGTTGATCTTGGTGATTACTTTTGTTTTTCCGAAGTCGATCTTATGTCCTAGGGCTGCATGTTCTACCACTGCCGACTCCGACGTCTCTCCCAGTCGAGTGTTGATGTTGATGTTCCCAGCCGGGTCCCAGTCGTTGATGTTCCCCCAGCCGGGTTTTGACGCTACGTCCCGTCACCCCAATGTATTTTTTCTCACACGTTCCACAGGGGATTTCATAGACTCCCTCAATATGCAGGGGAGTCATATCTTTTACACCTCCTAAGAGCGTCTTCAAATGTTGGTGTGGTCTAAAGGCGGTCTCAATTTCATATCTCCGGAGAAGATTCCCTATCCTGTGCGTCACGCCCTTTATGTAAGGAAAGCAGGCTCTCTCCGGTGGTGTCGTTGTTTATCGAAGTGACTAATTCTGGCAGGATGTCAATTGTCTCGTTGTCTCTGAGTTGACGGAGTCGAACACCCATAAACATAAATGTGGTAATAAATACCTGAAATACTTCAACCCGTAATTTGTTGTACACTGCCAAGCACACTTGAGGAAGGAGGTCTTATTTTTCACCTTCTACACATTGCCACTATCACCCAAATATAGATAAGCTAATTAAATAGATCACTTAAATCTCTACTCCGCCTCGGTGCTGTGGTTGGATTGAGTAGTTCACGGTACCGTACCGATCCCAAGCCCGGACAAAGGAGGGTTGGTGGGTGAGGCTAGTGACTTATTCATCGTAATAAATCGAATTGCTCAAAGCACTGAAACCATGCCTAGGAATTGGACTGCTAACAATATGACGGCCAAAGCAAAAACATGACAACGATTGACAGAACAATGAAGTAATGGAAAACGGAAAACATCATAAGAGTAGGTACATGGATTGTACGGTTATGAAATGGAAGAGAACAAGAGATAAAAATAGGAAAAAAATAAAATTGACATATGCTGTATGACAGAAACTATAAATAAAGGAAAAGGAACAAGCATATTCAACACTTAAATCCTCATATATAGTGGAGTAGAGAAGAACGCAATTGGTAAAGAAGAGGTTGGAACACTGTTATATAAGAAGCACTTCAACAACTTAAAATAATATCGATATGTTTCTGAAAGAACACTGCTATTCAGATTGGAAGTAAACCAGACAATACTAAATATAATATACTCTTACTCCCCTGAAGATAATGAAAACAAACAGGAAAAAGATAGAATCCATTGGTGTCAACGTTTCGATGGCCGAGTCTTCCATTGTCTTCAGGGCAGAATGTCGTGGCTTCATCGGTTCCGGAATATATAGGCCATGCCGAAGGGTCAGGAGGCTCCTGATTGGTCACATTCTTCCCGCCTTTTTATAACCTCTCAGATCCTTCTGAGCACCAGTTTCCAGGCGGAACTAAGTTGGTAATCTGTCAGAAAAATACAGCCGTGAAAAATACTAAATGTAAGAAGCGTAACATCTGCAGATATTGGGAGTGACCATAATCCAGCGTTAACAAAAATAAGAATAAAATTGAAGAAGGAAGCAAAACAAAAGCGAATGTATCAAACAAAACTTATCCTAGAATCCTTGGAAGAGGACTAAACATAGCGCGAGGAGCAAAGAGGAAGATTCCGCGAGCGCTCTAATGTCTATCCAAAATTTCTCTCCTAATAATCCTCTCGTCCAGGATATCCAGATTTCTCTTTTATCCCTTTGGAAAAAAGGAGTTTAAGTACGTTTCTCGTGGATTCCTGGACAAATGGGCATAAGTGGGAATGAAAGGACAGACATGGCTGCCAAAAATGCCGTAACTAACGCCGACAAACCATCATCTTTGGTGCCGGCGTATGATCTTAGGGCTACGCTTTGGATTTTAACCTTAAATAAGTGGAAAGATCAGTGGACCAATGTAACTAACAATAAAATGCGTACAATCAAACCCCTAGTATCAGTGTGGTCCACGTCAGCCAGTAAAAAACCGGGCGGAGGAGGTCGCAATTACCCGGTTAAGGATAGGGCACTGTGCCCTAACGCACTCCTACCTCTTTACCGAGGAAAAAATCCCCCCTCGTTGTGAAAATTGCGATTCTTCCCTCAGCGTGAAACACATCCTGACTGACTGTGATGACTATCGGGCGGTACGCAATATCTTTAATATTTCAGAAGATATTAATCAAATACTTGATGATAACCCAGAGCACATCGATATTTTAATAAAATATTTACACTTTTCTGGACTTTTTAGAAAACTTTGACGTTGTTACTAATTTCTCTGTTTTATACACATATTTTAAATTTAAAAATTCGTCATTGATTAAAATATAATTGGTAAGTCTAAAATGATTAACTTAAACAAAAATTGAATAGTATGAGGTGCAAAATGACCTTTGCAGTCGATGAACCGTATAAATCCAATCCTACTACTACTACTAAACAAAGGACCTATATAGAAGACGTCTAGGAGGAAAACTGGAACATTACATTACAAAAGAGTCTGGTATAGCTGAAAAATCTGGGAAAAAATCAAATCGAAAATACTGGAACAGCGCAAGATGCAGTAGGGAGAAGAAGAATCACAACTAACAAAAAAGGCTGACAAAAAGACACCCTGGTTTAATGTAAAAGTAAAGATATTATCCCAACAGAAGAGGGAAGCTTATCTACAATACAAACAGAATCTAAATCCTCAAACATATGTAAGTTATAAATAAATATGGGGGTAAGTCATTAGTAAAATTAGAGAAATAAAGCAAGAGTACTGGGAAAAAGCTCAACTAAGTAATTAATGACTACTTCTGCTTTCACTAGAGTGTACAATATTGAGCATGGGCGACGGACGTACGTGACGTGGCGTTTGCCAGGGGGTGTAATGTAGTTATGGGTCGGTTGTGATTGATAGAATCATGAGATCAAGTTCTCTTAAAAGATTGATTGATGAACTGGATCTCTCGAATGGCCGAGGAGTTCATCTTTACCAATCACGATAGTAATGAATGATATTGCATCAAGTATCAATCACGAGATGTGGGAGCGGCCAAATCAATCATGATTCATTTGTCTAACATGAGATGCGGAAGTTGCGTGATTATTCGTGAGATGTTGGTAGTTAAGTTGTGTGAAACCAATCGCGAATTATTTTTATGTTCCTAATTTCTCATCGATTGAGTGTAGAGAGAACGGTGATACGACGGTATTCGTGACTGATATGACGCATCTGAAAGAATCTGAGATGCTGGAAGTGATGTTATAGGGAACTCGATGAAAAATGATCCTTAGTGTTTTTACTGGCATTTTCGTTAGTATCTCACGTGTGAACTTTTCACTAATGGGATATTTCATTTTGGTTGATTGCGGTGAATTGCAGGTAGCGTACTCACCTTCCTGTTATGCTCTCCCTGCAGGTAGGTAGGTAGATTTGGATTAATAGGGTGCGTCGACAGCTATGGTCATTTTGCACCACGCACAATCTAGTTAATTTAAAAACATATGAATGAATATAAATCTAGACAAAAGGTAGCATTAAAATCCCAAATAAATAAAAATATAAATGTAAAAATAATAAATCTAAAAATATATTAGATTTTGTTTATTAAATTAGTTTCCTTTAAAAAGGAAACTACATGGTTAAGTCGATCGGCATGGTTGCCTAGAACTTGTTCTAGGTCGCCACTGATGTCTAGCCTGTTTCGTGTGTCCCGATATTTGTCACACTCCATCAGGATATGTCGCACACTGAGAGGACGGTCACAGTCATCACATCGAGGAGGAATTTTCTCTTCTGTAAAGAGGAACGAGTGGGTCAGGGCGCAATGCCCGATTCTTAAACGTGTGATGACGACTTCCTCTCTGCGATTACCCCTGATGGAAGTGGGCCACCCTGTCGTTACCGGTTTAATTGTCCGTAACTTATTGTTTGGGACATCACTCCACAGTTCACTCCACTGATCTAGGACTACTTTACGTAAAGTAGATTGCAGGTCCTGGTAGGGTACCAGCGTCGTCGTCGGCTCAGGGATATTTAGAGCTTCTTTTGCAGCTGCATCCGCCTTCTCATTCCCGGCAATTCCCACATGACCAGGGACCCAGAGGAACGTTATAGCAATTCCTCTTCTATTAAGGCATAGGAGGCTATAGTGTATGCTCTGGACAATGGGGTGATCGGATGAAAAGCCAGAAATGGACTGAAGAGCACTCATCGAGTCCGTGCAAATGACAATTGCTTTAGCACTCTTCTCGATCCCATCGAGAGCCATTTTAATGGCTAGTAGCTCGGCTGTGTATATGCTACACAGCGGGCTGAGTCTGGCCTCGATGACCCCGTGGTGAGAGGAGGTAACCGCGCATGAACAAGCTGCATCCGACTTAGAACCATCAGTGAATATGGGAATGAAGTCGGAGTAACGAAAAAGAAATTCGTTAAAAAGACGCTGGTATTCTAGATCAGTGGTGTAAGCTTTCGGGCGTCTACTGAGACCCATGTGGATTTCAGGGGACGGAATTATCCAAGGTGGGTAACTTGAGTACCCAATCGGATATAAATCTGGGAGCCTTAACCCGGTTGCTTGAATAAATAAATTAAAGCGAACACCAAGCGGCTTGGTGGCCCTTGTCCGTCTGCTAAAATGTTCTAAAAATCGGGGGTTAAAAATCTCGTTAAAACACGGATGGTTCTTTGTCGCTAAAATCTTGGCCGCATAGGAGCACATTAAAATGTTTCTACGGTGCGACAACGGCGGTTCACCGGCATCAGCATAGATGCTGAGGACCGGACTGGTCCGAAAAGCACCCGTGGATATCCGAAGCCCTGCGTTGTGCACTGATGTCAGAGGTCTCAAATAGGAGTCGCGGCTGGAGTTGTAAACGAACGACCCATAGTCCAGCTTGGAACGCACGAGTGCGCGGTATAATAAAAGCAATGACCTGCGGTCGGCACCCCAAGATGAGTGGTTTAAAAACTTTAAAATGTTTAGTGTCCGTAGACTTTTGTCCCTTAAGCCCCGTATGTGATCACGGTAGTTGAGTCGATAGTCCAAGGTCATACCGAGGAACCGAACTGATTCCACATAGGGTAGATTTCTACCACCAAGTAAAAGTGTTGATGGAATGTAGGCTCCCCTCACACGATAAAAATGGACGCACTTGCACTTTTCCGTAGAAAACTTGAATCCATTTCTCTGGGACCAATTCTCCAGTCTGTTCAGAGCCAGCTGGGTTACTCTGGCCGCGCTAATAAGTTTAGACGACCGGCAAAATATTGCTAGGTCGTCCACAAATAGTGATCCCAAGAGAGGAGGTTTGATGCACTTTGCTGTGTCGCAAAAAGTGTCGCACTTAGAACGGACCCTTGAGGTACACTGTTCTCTAGGGAATAGAGTTTCGATAGGTGCTTGCCTATCTTAACTTTAAAAAAACGATCACTTAAAAAGTTATTTATAAAAACAGGTAAATTTCCCCTCATGCCCCACTCGTGCAGCGTCGTTAGGATCTTCCGCCGCCAAACCCTGTCGTATGCCTTCTCCATGTCGAAGAAGACACCCACGACGTGCTGGCGGAGAAGAAAAGCCTCCTGGATATAATTGTCGACCCTGACTAGGTGGTCAACGGTCGAGCGGCCACGTCTAAAACCGCATTGGATAGTGGAAAGAAGATTTCGACGCTCCAACCACCAAACGAGGCGCCGATTCACCATTCTCTCCATTACCTTACACAGGCAACTGGTAAGAGAAATAGGCCTGTAATTGTTCGGGTCAGCTCTATCTTTACCCTGTTTGAGTATGGGTACAACTATGGACTCCCGCCAGGAGGTAGGGAAGCTACCCTCAGACCAAAGTTGGTTAAGGGAGCGTAGGACCTCCAACAGTGCCCTCTCCGGAATATTCCGGAGAAACGCATTGTGGATTTCGTCATTTCCTGTGGCTGTGTCTCGGGAGTCTTCGAAGGCAGATCGTAGTTCCCAGAGGGAGAAAGGGATATTATACTCTGCCACTGTATGCATCTCAGTAAAGATGAGTGGGGAGGATTCTGTGCGTCTCTTGATGGAGAGGAAGGCTTCCTCATACGTGGCGTCGCTGCATGTTTTGGCGAGTAACTCCCCGAAGACCTCACCAATAGCAGACGGATATGTCAATACATTGCCGCCGACGTTGAGGAAAGGGACGCTGAGCTGATAATGATTTCCCGAAATACGTTTTATTTTGTTCCAGATCTGTGCCAGGGGTGTTCTGTAATTAATGCAGGATACATATTCCTTCCAGGAGGCTTTTTTCGCTTCCTTCACGATCCTTCGAGCTTTGGCTCGGAGGTGCCTAAAGGAAGCAAGGTTCGTCTCCGTGGGAAATTTATTAAAAATCCTTAGAGCCTTCTTGCGCTGACGAATGGCTCTTGCGCATTCCTCGTTCCACCACGGGACTGCAGGCCTAAGAATGTTTCGCATTGACTTTGGAACGCTGCTGTTGGCTGCATCAATGATGCTGCGCGTTAATTTATCTATGTTTAAAACACCGTTTTGGCTTTCGTCATACTCGTAATAAAACGTGTCCTTAAAAACCGGCCAGTTGGCTTTCCGGACAATCCAGTTGCCCGGCATGATAAAATTTGGGTTAAAATTATTTTCTCTATTTATTAAAAGGGGAAAATGATCGCTCCCACACAGATCATTATGAACAGTCAGGTGAAACTTGTTCGTCAAGATACTCGACGTGATGCAAAGATCGATTGTAGAAAACTGACCATTAAAAGAGTTAAAACGGGTGTGTTCCCCATTGTTCATTAAAACTAAATTAAAATCTTTAATAAAATTAGATAAAACCTGGCCCCTACGGTTGCACTGCTCCCAAGAACTACCCCAAAGGGTATCGTGAGCGTTAAAATCCCCTAATAAAACGAAAGGTCTAGGTAGCTGACGAATAAGGGCTTCAAGATTGGATCGGGTAACCGGTGCCCCCTCTGGCAAGTAAACATTACATAATGTCACAGCCTCTGGGGCATGTACTGTCACTGCAACTGCCTGAAAAGGCGTTGTCAGCTGCACTCGGGAGGTGTAAAGGGCCTCCCTAGTAGCAACTGCCACTCCACCCTGGGCACGTTGGCCACTGGTATCGTCAAATCTAAAAACTTCAAAACCTTTTAAAAGACCATTGTCGGTAGTTTTAAAATGTGTTTCTTGCAGGCATATGCAAGATGGGTTAAGATCCCGTATTAAAATAGCCAGCTCCTCCTTATGCCTATAAAAACCATTACAGTTCCACTGTAATATAAAAGCCATTAATATTATAAAATTAAAAATAATAAATAAATAAATTAAATAATTTAAAAATGTAAAACACAGTTGGAGGATCAACGCTTGATGCGATTTCTCCTCCTACCTTTGGTTCTAGCCCGGAGGATCTCTGTCTCCGAGAGACATTCTTCCTCTTCCATTGACTCAGGTTGGTTGAGTCGGGCTAAACCAGATGGTCCGGGGGATACAGAGTTTCCACGCTTCTTTTGCGTGGCCCCGGAGGTGGTTATAGTGGGGTTCTTCTTAGGAGAACCCGGAACGGTGGCTTGTGTTTTATTTGCCGGATTTATTGCCTTAGCCGGCTTGGCTGCTTCTTTCGGATCGACTGTCTTCGTATTCTCATTCTTATCGGTCTGAGTTCCTTGGGTGGTTTTCTTTACAGTTGCTATGGTAGCAAAGGATTTAGAAAAGGTCGGTGCTTCAAGGGCTCTGAACTTCTTCCTTGCCTCTAAATAAGGGATTTTATCAATTGTCTTAATCTCCATGACCTTACGTTCTTCGATCATCTTCGGACACTTACGAGAATACGCTGGATGCGTACCCTCGCAGTTCACGCAACGTGGATCTTTGGTACATTCAGCACCCTCATGCTCCTCCAGGCCGCAGCGCGGGCAGGTGGCCTTGCCCTCACATCGCGTGGCGACGTGGCCGAAGCGTTGGCACTGGAAGCAGCGCATGGGCGTCGGTATGAATGGTCGTACTGGTACCGATTCATATCCGACGAAAACCTTGTCGGGGAGACTGTCACGCGCAAATGTTAAAACGACTGAGGTAGTCTTTACTACTTCGCCGTCGCGCTTCGTTGTTAGTCGACGAGCATCAACTACTCCCTGAGAAGCCATCTCTCTCTTGATCTCATCGACTTCAACGTACAGCAGGTCGTAATGTGATATTACTCCCCGACTGGTGTTGAGCGTGCGATGTACCTCTACGTGAACTGGAATATCATGGAGATTTTGCATTAGTAGCAGCTTGTCGCTTTGTTGCGGAGTGGCCGTTTCAATTAAGAGGCTTCCGTCACGCAGCTTCTTCGCAGACCTTAAATCTCCGGGCACTGCAGCCGATAGAACTTTTCTAATGAGAAAGGGAGACACTCGCTTAAGTGTCTCCCCTTCTCTCGCGCACTTCATGATTAGGAACCGCCTACAGGCGGACGAGTCTGTTTCTCCCCCACCCGTATCCGGGCGGGATCGCTTTGATGGTGGTTGAATTTTACCCTCCATACCAAAGATAGATTCTTCCCTCAGGCTCCCCACCCACCGTGGAGCCACACATTTGGGACGCCGCACCGCAAACCGGTGCGGTCGCCAGGGTTACCCGAGGGATATAGCACCCTAGAGGTGGTTGCCTGTTTCGGGTTGGATCTTCGACGCACGAGCCCACCAAACTCGTGCATCTCCGACCGCCCTACGCAGACCCCCACCTCCCTGGCACTCGCCACCGTTGAGCTTAACGCCACGGAAGCCGATTGACCGGGAGTGGCTAGCTCCCGGCCGCCCGTTTACACAGAATCCGGGGCCAAAGAGGGGTATTGGCCCCCGGTCCATACCGGGCATCCGACACCCGGCTGGGAACCACGGACCTCACCCTCCAGGATCCCCTTCTCCTCCTTACGGGTCTCCGCACACGGCAAACATGCGGGTGGATCGCAGGCCAGGTGGTGTGGCCGCACACAGACAGTTGACCCACAAGACTGTCCGGGCTCAACCCTTGCTGGCTCGGGGTTTGTTTTCGGGGTTTTCTCCCCGCCCTTTTAGTCGCCTCTTACGACAAGCAGGGATACTGCGGGAGTATTCTCCATCCCCCTACCCGCAGGGGTCGCTCTCCCTGCATACGCTTAAAAAATTATTAATGGTTATCGAACGTTTTCATCTTCTGTGTCAAACTAATGTTTTCCTTCGTACCTACTCTCATGTGTAAAATACGTATTGCACCAGAAAGGTTATTTGGGAATAATGTTTAGTATTTAATAAGAGTTTAGAGTGTTCCTTTAGCAATTTACATGAATCTTCTAATGAATATTTGCTGGTTAAAATTTTCTTTTTTGTCAAAAGGAATCCAGATGGGCAATGCTTTCAAAGAGAGTGACTATACGCAAGTAGAACCTTGACGTTGTGAAGACGTCTTTGAGTCGCAGGAATGGTATTCACTTGGTCAAAGGTCAAAATTAGCTCTTGGATGACCAAAAGCTGGCCTGTCCAGAAATTGACATGAACATTTTTATCGCGTCCCTGGATGTATTCTCCAAATCATGAGAGATTTTTGGACAATTATTTTGAACTTTGTGAGGAGGTGAACCATGTCTTGAGGGAAGTCTCGATTATGATTACTTGAGGTCTTGAAGGCGTCTTCGAAGACGTCAATCAAGACTTCTTACAAACGTATTTTATTGCGTAGTGAAAAATATTTATTGCGTAATTATGTGTATTAAAATGATGAGTGGTTATATTAACCATTAATTTTGAACTTACCCCCTGCGGGTAGGGGGATTGAGAATACTCCCGCAGTATCCCTGCTTGTCGTAAGAGACGACTAAGAGGGCGAGGAGAAAACCCCGAAAACAAACCCAGAGCCAGCAAGGGTTGAGCCCGGACAGTCTTGTGGGTCAACTGTCTGTGTGCGGCCATACCACCTGGCCTGCGATCCACCCGCATGTTTGCCGTGTGCGGAGACCCGTAAGGAGGAGAAGGGGATCCTGGAGGATGAGGTTCGTGGTTCCCAGCCGGGTGTCGGATGCCCGGTATGGACCAGGGGGCAATACCCCTCTTTGGCCCCGGATTCTGTGTTAAACGGGCGGCCGGGAGCTAGCCATTCCCGGTCAATCGGCTTCCGCGACGTTAAGCTCTACGGTGGCGAGTGCCAGGGAGGTGGGGGTCTGCGTAGGGCGGGCGGAGATGTACGGGTTTGGTGGGCTCGTGTATCGTAGATCCAACCCGAAACAGACAACAACCTCTAGGGTGCTATATCCCCTCGGGTAGCCCTGGCGACCGCACCGGTTTGCGGTGCGTCGTCCCCCGGCGTGTGTGGCTCCATGGTGGGTGGGGAGCCCGGGGGACGAAGAACCATTTGGAATGACGGATACAAATCTTCCACCTCCAAAAAGATCCCGCCCGGGTACGGGCGGGGGAGTTAATGTTCTCAGCGCTAGTCTGCGCTACTTAGTGATGAGGTGCCAGAAGGAAGGGGAGAGCCTGAAGAAGGTGTCTCCCTTCCTTATTCGTAAGTTATTATCTGGTTTAGTTCCTGGTGAACTAAAATCGGCAAAGAAACTTCGCGATGGCACACTGCTCATCGAAACGGCAACAACGGCTCAAAGTGAAAAAATATTACTTTTTGAAAAGCTTGGCGAAATTCCAGTTAAAGTCGAGGTACACCGCACCTTGAACACCTGTCGGGGAGTGATAAGTCACTACGACCTTTTGTACGTTGAGATCGATGAGATCAAGCAGCAGATGGCCTCTCAGGCGGTCACCGATGCTCGTCGACTCACTACAAAGCGCAACGGAGAAAGGGTAAACACAGCGTCTGTTGTACTCACGTTCACGCTTGACCATCTCCCCGACAACGTGTTTGTCGGTTATGAATCGGTGCCAGTGCGGCTATTCATACCGGCACCCATGCAATGTTTCCAGTGCCAGCGATTCGGCCACATGGCCACACGTTGCGAGGGCAAGGCCACCTGCCCTCGCTGCAGCCTGGAGAAGCATGAGGGTGCGGAATGCACAGGTGACCAACTTTGCGTCAATGGCGAGGGTGCACATCCGGTGTACTCACGTGATTGTCCAAATATGATCGAGGAGCGAAAAGTAATGGTGATCGAGACGGTTGAAAAAATCCCGTACTTCGAGGCTCGGAAAAAGTACAGAGCACAAGTTGCTCCTACTTTTTCCAAACCATTCGCCCATGTCGCTTCCCCTCGAATTGCCAAGGTCACTATTTTGACACGGACGGAAGAAATTGTGAGCCAAAAAACTAAAGTCTCTGCACGGAAAACGGCCACGCCGGCTAAGGCCACAAATCCGGCAAAAAATTCGCAAACCACCGTTCCGGGTTCTCCCAGGAAGAACCCCACCAAACCACCGCCGGGGCCACGCAAACCAAGCGTGGTAACTCACAATCCCCCGGTGCATCTGGCAAGGGAAAAATGCCTCCACAGGAAGCCATGGAGGAAGATTTCTGTATCTCGGATACAGAAATTGAAAGATTTAGAAAAAATGGAAGGAAGCAGTGCCTCAAGCGCTGGTCACTCCGTAGTCCGGACTTAGGCTGCTCCGTTTTTCTTAAAGTTTTATTTATTTTTAAGTCTGTTATTTATTTATGTATTTATTTATTTATTTTTAAATTTTATGACCTCTATCTTACAGTGAAACTGTAATGGATTTTATAGGCATAAGAAGGAGCTGGCCATTTTAATCCGAGATTTTAACCCTTCTTTTATATGTCTCCAGGAGACGCATCTTAAGGCGAGGGACAGTGGAATTTTAAGGGGATACTAGGTCAAAAGGCTAGATGACCTTACTGGTCAGAAAGCCCATGGCGGGGTGGCAATTGCTGTTCGGGAGGCCCTTTACACCTCTCGAGTACGGATTGACACCCCGTTTCAGGCTGTGGCCGTAACCTTGTTTACTCCGCAAAATATAACGTTATACAACGTTTATATGCCGGAGGGTGCGCCGGTAACTCTCTACAAGCTAGAGACTTGTCCTGCAGTTGCCGAGGCCATTTATTTTACTCGGCGATTTTAACGCCCATGACCCCTTGTGGAGAAGCTCAAGAGGGCAAAGTACAAGTAGGGTACGGATTTTAGCCGGTTTCATCCTCGATTTTAACCTTTTATTACTTAACAACAGTGAGAAAACCCGTTTTAATGTTTTTAATGGATAGTACTCCTGTATAGACTTAGCTATGGTTACGAGCAGCCTTTTTAACAAGTTTAATTTGTCTGTGCACACAGATATCTGTGGGAGTGATCACTTCCCCATTTTAATAAACTGAACGAAATTTTAACACTGATTTTATCCGACCGGGCAATTGGATTGTCCGTAAAGCTGATTGGCAGAGTTTTAGAGACGCTTTTACTTTAAAACACAATTGTAATTGTGATGCCACACACAATGTGGAGGTTTTAACAAGGTGCTTGATCGAAGGAGTGAATTGCAGCGTCCCACGGTCATCGGGTAACGTCCCACGACCAGCAGTTCCTTGGTGGAACAAGGAGTGCGCCGAGGCAATTCGTCTTCGAAAACGTACCCTGCGTCTTTTTGAAGTACCCAACCGCAACGAACCTTTCGTCCTTCCGCTGACTGCGAGCGAAAGCTCAATGAGTCGTGAAGGAGGCAAAAAGGGTCTCCTGGAGGGAATTTATCAATAGCATTAATCACAGGACACCACTTGCACAGGCGTGGAATAAGGTGAGATGCATCTCGGGCTCCCGCAGGGAGTACGGCGTCTCTTG
The DNA here is from genome assembly GCA_963573305.1 of Pyrrhosoma nymphula. Taxonomy (NCBI): domain Eukaryota; kingdom Metazoa; phylum Arthropoda; class Insecta; order Odonata; family Coenagrionidae; genus Pyrrhosoma; species Pyrrhosoma nymphula. Next base: position 31,475,917 of record OY754332.1, read on the forward strand.
CTTGGGAATTAATGGCCAAAACGTAAGCTCCCCTCGTGACGTTGCCGAGGCTTTCGGCGAGTCACTAGCCAGTAAAAGCAGTGACAGGAGTTACTCGGAAGCGTTCTTGGCCATCAAGGAACGCTTCCAGAGAGCTCCTCTTTGCTTTGCTGAGACATCCGTAATCGCGGAGTGTAACAACCCGTTCTCGCTGTGGGAACTTCGGTCAGCCATCGCGGATTCCAAGGACACCTCTCCGGGACTGGACGGAATCCACAACGCCTTCCTTCGAAATCTTTCGGAAATCGGAAAAAGCCGGACAAAAGTCCAAAATGGCTTTTTTTTAGATAGAGACTTGAAACTTAGCGTAAATACTCATAAATGATTACTGATTATAGATTTATAAACATTTTACATTAATACGACCCGTTGCTGAGATACAGTAGCCCAAACATGACCAATTTTTCAAAAACACGCGCGATCTTGTTTTTAATCGAAAATCTTTGAATTTAAGCAGGTGGTGTTGCGTTGGTATGATTTTGATGGAATAAAAAACGCAATATTCCTTTGTCCTGGTGCTTTGCCTATATTGTCCATGACTCTTGAAGATTTTGGATCTCATCTGTCTGGTTTTGCAACGCAAAATTGCGTACCCGTTTTTAACGTGAAATTTGACATAAAGTAGACATTATCTTTCGTTTACGAAATATCGGGAAATTTACATCACAGTGTAAAGTAGAGATTTCTTAAGAATACTAAGCAGAAATCTTGGAAAAAAGTTTGCAACGAAGGAAATGAGAGCGATTTTTCGATCGCGCGTCAAGGTAGAGCTACACGACGCAGGACCCTGCGGCTCGGTAACTGCGGTCGATTTTTCAAGTTTTTTGAAACTTTATTCTTGAAAATCGTCATTTAAAGCACGGAGCGTAGTCAGTGTTGACCTAAAACACTGTACTGAGGATATTACCAGGATTATAGATCGATCGACTAACCATATAACGCATTACTCTAGTGAAAATGCTAGCGACTGGATATTTGTCGGAACCATCCCACGTATAAGAAATATGCTTCGGGTATGAAGTAGGGTTAAGAGATTAAGTCGGCATGCTAATGTTCATTCAAGTATTCTACCAGCTGATTGGTAGGTTCTTGGACAGTCCCCATTTTGTATCCCAAACTAATAGAAATTGTCTCGCTTTCCCTCCTAAGGATGGCCCGTTATTAGATCCCTCTTCAATTCTTCATATCTTCTATCTCCTCTTATTTCGTCCGGAATTCCTATCCTCCTCCTTCCTCTTCCACGCTTCCCCAGTGTTCTCCCCTCTATCACTCTTTTCAACATGCCCTCTCCTCTCAAAACCTCCTCCATCCATCTCTTCTGCCTACTCCGAACCTCTGCCACAAGCTTCCTCTCCTCTCCGACCATATCCAATACCTCCTCGTTCGTTTTTCTCGCCATCCAGCTAACCTTCTCTATCCTTCTCCAAACCCACATCTCAAACGCCTCTAGTCTACGCACATCCTCCCTTCGCAAAGACCAAGTTTCCGACCCATATAGCGCCACGCTCCATATTAAAGTTTTCACCAGCCTCTTCTTTACGTCTCTTCTCAGACCCCCCCTCATCAATTCCCTTCTCTTCGAAAATGCTTCTTTAGCTAGCGCAATTCTGCATCTGATGTCCTTACCACTAAACCCATTCGCCTCCAAAATACTACCCAGATACGTAAACTGCTCGACTTGCTCTATCTTCTGCCCTCCCACCCTTATATTCAGCCCCGCCTTCTTACTTCTAGAAAATCTCATTACTTTCGTTTTCATGTGATTGATCTTCATCCCATACTTTTCGCACTGCACCTCTAATGCATTCACCATTGACTGTAGCCCCTTGGCCGACTGACTAACCAATGCTTGATCATCTGCAAATCTCACTGATTTTATCAGCTCCCCTCCTACCTTTATTCCTACCGCGTCCTCCCCCCATGCCTCTCTTACCATTTCTTCTGAATACACGTTAAAAAGCAATGGCGATAGTGGGCACCCTTGCCGCACTCCCCGTCCTATCGTGGCCCATCCCGATTCTCCATTGGCTACCCTAACCTGCGCCGTCTGGTTCATATACAAATTTCGAATCAGACGCCTGTCCCTCCAATCGACCCCTAATTTCTTCAACACTCCCATTAATTTCGTCCATTCCACCCGATCAAACGCCTTCTCGAAATCTACGAAGCATGCAAAAACATCCTGCCCATACTCTAGGTTTCTTTCTACTAGCGTCCTCATCACCGCTATAGCGTCTCGCGTTCCCGTCCCTCTCCTAAACCCGAACTGGTCGTCACCCAGGTATTCATTTGCCTTCTTCTCTAGCCTTCTGTTTAGAATCCTCAGAACTACTTTGGCCGCGTGGGATATTAAGCTTATTGTCCTATAGTATTCGCAAGTTTTTGCCTTACTCTTCTTCGGTATAGGAATTAGTACAGTCTTCGCGAAGTCTTCCGACCACACCCCATCCTCATAAATCCTACGAATAAGCGCAAAAAGTTTTCCCCTTCCGATCTTCCCCATGCTCTTTAATAACTCTGCAGGTATGTCATCTATTCCCACCGCCTTATTCCTTTTCATGTCTCGTAGAGCTCTTTCGATTTCGCTATCTAGGATACTTGGTCCGATGCCATCTCTGTCGATATCGTCTTCCCTTTCTATATCTAACTTATTGGGCCTTATTTCTTTACCATACAGCTCTTCCACATACTCCTTCCACCTCTCCTGGATCTCTCTCGGTTCTACGATCACCTTTCCCTACTTGTCTGTTATCGTTGTAATTCCCCTTCCCTTATTACCAACCGTCAGTTCCTTTACTCTCCGATATAATGCATCTGCTCTTCCCTCTTTTTGGTATTTCTCTAACGCGTCGATCTGTTCTCTCCACCACGCCTCTCTTGCTCTCTTTGTTTCTCTTCTAAGCCTGTTATTAAATTCTCTGTATTTTCTCTTACCTAGCTCTGAGTTTACGCTCTTCCATTTCCTTCTCTCCTCCATCTCCCTGATCATCTCCTTCGTGATCCACGGTTTTCTAATTTTAGTTGCGCTCACTACGCCTACCGTTGCTTTCGCAGCTTCTACAATTCCATTTTTCAAACTTCCCCATTCATTTCCCACTGATCTAACTCCATGATCCTCACCCATTATCTCATCCACCTTCTCTCGATACTTCTTCTTCATTGCCCCAGTTAATGCCTCCGTATTCCACTTTCGTACCCTCCTTCCCATCCTTATCCTTTTCAGTTTTACCCGACATTTCATGACTAATAAGTTGTGGTCTGTGTCTGCATCAGCTCCTGGATAAGTATGCGAGTTTTTAACACTATTCCTGTATCTGTGACGTACCATTATGTAATCTATCTGGAACCTATCTGTGTCTCCCGGCTTCTTCCAAGTGTACCTACGTGAGGATGATGTCTGAACCATGTATTCGTAATTACTAGGTTATTTCTGCGGCAAAACTCCACAGTTTTCTCGCCCCGGTCGTTTCTCCTTCCTAGCCCGTAATCGCCCACCTCCCTCCCATCTCTTCCTTCACCAACCACCGCGTTCCAATCCCCCATTACTACCAGGTGCTTACTTCCTGGTATCCTACCAATTATTTCCTCTAGCTGATCGTACACCCCATCTACCTCCTCCTCTTTATGATTAGAGGTAGGCATATAAACCTGGATTATAACTAAATTCGTTGGTTCTGCTTTTAGCTCCACGACTATTATCCTATCACTCACCTGTTCTGCATACACTACTTTTCTACCTAGTTTCCTATTCATTACGAATGCAACCCCGCGCTGACTTTCATTCCCTCCACTATAAATTACTCTATAGTCGCCGCTCCAGTAATCTCCGTCATGCTTCCATCTTACTTCACCCAGACCCATGATGTCTACACCAACCCTCTCCATTTCTTGCTTTATGTTCTCTAGCTTCCCCGCCCTCAGCATAGTCCTAACATTCCACGTGCCTATTCTGATAGTTTCGTTCCTCTTCTTTATCTTCTTTTCCTCTGCTGCTGCTACGTCTGAGCAAGGATTTCGTGTGATGACGACCGCAGGGGCCTTGCTCCCACCGCTGCCGGGCACGACACCCGGCCCTCTTGGCCGAGACCCGTAGTTGCCAGGATTCATTATCAATTGAGAACTGTCCATAATTTCAAGGCTTTTGTTTTAATTGAGATAGTATTCCGTGGCCTTACTCAATAGTGTTTTTTACGTGACACCATCACTTCAGAGGCCGCCCCACTGGGGTCAGACGCCTTTTGCAGCCGCCTCACTGAGGTACAGACGCTGCGCGGACTACCATTCGTCTGTCTCCTAACCTTCGACCAATCTGGCATGGGTGACCCTACCAGGAGCAATGCTCCCGCCAGTGCAGCTCTAGGGGTCATCGGAGCACGCAAGCCCTTCAACCACGACAAGGTTGTAGTCCAAGAGAAGAGCGGCATGCTAAAGAGAGAGAAATAAACTGTTTCCGGGAAAGGCAACAACCGATACTCTTTTTTCCTTTCAACCCTCGCCGAGGTGGGTCGCGCGGAAAGGGGCGTTTTATGACGACGCACAGCCTTTGACAGTATTTAACGGATTCAAAACACATGCGTGAAGTTTACATATGATTTGCTATTACAGTGCACGTTTACTCAATTACCTGTAAAATCAGCGGCCAAGTCTGGGGAATCTAAGAGACGCCTTGCCGTGTCACCGTCATTCGTGTTACCTGATCTAGGCCTTGGAACATCAACAATCTACCCCATCCTTTCTCTAAAAGCCATCTGAATTCTTATTTTTGTCTGTATAAGCAGTTTTTGAGATTTCCTCGGGCCTGTAAAGAATTTTGTTCGTAATTCAAAGGCATTTTCACCCTCGGCGAGGGTGGAAAGGGAAAAAGAGTATCGGCTGTTGCCTTTCCCGGAAACAGTTTATTTCTCTCTCTTTAGCATGCCGACTTAATCTCTTAACCCTACTTCATACCCGAAGCATATTTCTTATACGTGGGATGGTTCCGACAAATATCCAGTCGCTAGCATTTTCACTAGAGTAATGCGTTATATGGTTAGTCGATCGATCTATAATCCTGGTAATATCCTCAGTACAGTGTTTTAGGTCAACACTGACTACGCTCCGTGCTTTAAATGACGATTTTCAAGAATAAAGTTTCAAAAAACTTGAAAAATCGACCGCAGTTACCGAGCCGCAGGGTCCTGCGTCGTGTAGCTCTACCTTGACGCGCGATCGAAAAATCGCTCTCATTTCCTTCGTTGCAAACTTTTTTCCAAGATTTCTGCTTAGTATTCTTAAGAAATCTCTACTTTACACTGTGATGTAAATTTCCCGATATTTCGTAAACGAAAGATAATGTCTACTTTATGTCAAATTTCACGTGAAAAACGGGTACGCCATTTTACGTTGCAAAACAGACAGATGAGAGCCAAAATCTTCAAAAGTCATGGACAATATAGACAAAGCACCAGGTCAAAGGAATATTGCGTTTTGTATTCCATCAAAATCATACCAACGCAACACCACCTGCTTAAATTCAAAGATTTTCGATTAAAAACAAGATCGCGCGTGTTTTTGAAAAATTGGTCATGTTTGGGCTACTGTATCTCAGCAACGGGTCGTATTAATGTAAAATGCTTATAAATCTATAATCAGTAATCATTGATGAGTATTTACGCTAAGTTTCAAGTCTCTATCTAAAAAAAAGCCATTTTGGACTTTTGTCCGTCTTTTTCCGATTTCGGACCACTGTGCGTCGGCTCGTTTGGTGGTTAGAGCGGCGCGCCTCTCCAAAGAAGAGTACACTAAACTTAGGCAGCAGGCTAAGCAGCGAAATGAGGACCTGTATCCATCTTATGTTAAGGTACTAGAGGCCAAGACAAACTCCTACCCTAAAGAAGTGATAGTGTCAGACACCTCAGCTGAGGTAAAGCTTCAGGATTTAATGGATCACATCAGCCAACGCATTGCTCGGATGCAAGAAGACGTGATAGCGGCCCTTCCAGACGTTGCTTCGGGTAAGCTGTCATTAGACACCATAATTAAATATGAGTTAAATCCAATTTAAAGTAAACTTTTTATTGATTGGCATTACTTTCTTAATAGGGAATGACATGGAATTCGAGCTTTTAGGGAAGACCGGCTGCGACGGGAGTTCAGGCCATTCGTTGTATAAACAATCGCACAGCGAGGGGTCGTTTTTCGATGGCTCCATTTTCCTTTCTGCCTTCGTTCCCCTGCAGATGAACTGGATAAACCCCATAACTTTAGAAAAATATATCATTTGGCAAAATCCGAGGCCGTCTTCACCACGATACTGCAGGTCCATTCGCTTACAATTGAAGAAGGAGACAGTCGGTGATACCATCGCTGAAAAAGAATACATCGATAAGCAAATGCGAGAATTGTCGCAAACCAAGCTGACATTACTTGGTAGAAATGTCAGTGTCTCACATAAGCTGATGTTCACGATGGTCGACGGTAAGGTGTGCTCCGCAGTCACTGGTATTTCTGCCCAACGGTGTTATATTTTTGGGGCGTATCCGAAGGATATGAATAATATTGACATGGTGGTGAAAAGGAAAGTGAATATTTTGACTTTCGATTTTGGTCTATTGCCACTTCATGCTCACATCAGGTATGTTCTACTTGAGCCAAAAACTTAAAAATTATAAGTATATTACGTATTTGCATTTAACCCACGCTATGTTCCATTTATGTGTATTATTTCCCATTTCGCAGATTTCTGGAATGTGTGCAACATATAGCTTATCGTTTAAATATTATTGCATGGCAAGCTTCCACTCCTGAGCAGAAAGCGAGTGTAGCAGAACGAAAACCTATGATTCAAAATTAATTTAAAACAAAAACGGGACTTTTGGTGGACATGACAAAACAGGGAACTGGATCAACAAATGACGGGAATACTGCACGTCGCTTTTTTGAGAATCCTCCATTGAGTGCATCCATCACTGGTATTGACGTGAAATTAATTCCCCGCTTTGCGGTGATTCTCCTCACTTTGTCCAATGGTTTCAAGATAGACTCTAAAAAATTCGGTGAATATTGTAGGGACACAGCACACCTTTTTGTAGACCTTTATGGATGGTACAAGATGCCAAGTTTTGTGCATAAAATCTTAATACACGGTAGTGAAGTAGCCTCAGCAGCAATACTACCCATTGGGCAGCTATCCGAAGAAGCGCAGGAGGCACGAAACAAAAACATTCGATATTACAGGGAGCATCATACCCGGAAATGTTCAAGGTGGATTTTCATTAAAAAATTACATAGCCTGCATATCGAGATGAAATATTTAATCAATGTCAGCTAGTACTTCACAATATTTAAAATATTTTTATCTGTTTTCCAGGAAAGATACAACTGGCGATTTGTTCAGAAGACTGCTTTTGTCCTCAGATCCACTGATAACCTCAGCGTTCAACATAAAGTCAAGACAAAAATGTACTCTGCCCGCGGAAGTTAGAGATCTCATTGCTAGCGTCCAACAACCCTCCTCGTGTGAGGAAATAGAAATATAAATATCAGAGCAGATGATACCACGGTGAAACAAAGTGTGATCATAATACTCGAAATATACTTACTTTTCAATTGATTGTTATATTCGAAAATTTCATTAAATATTAATTTTAATGGCTACAAATCACTATAATCAATCTTCATTTTATAATAGCTCAATTACGTACTCGATATCCATCAGTAAGCTAAAAATATTCCATTAAATAATTTTTTCCCCTTTTTTCGATTTCATCCCCCTGTGCGGCGGAACCTTTTGTCGAATATCCAGTGTGGTTTCCGGCGAGGTCGATCAACCATTGATCACCTCGTTCGGAGCGACAATTTCATCCAGGAGGCCTTTCTTCTGCGCCAGCACGTCAGCACGGTCTTCTTTGACCTGGAGAAGGCGTATGACAGGGTCTGGCGTCAAAAGATTTTAAACACGGTGCATGGCTGGGGTTATAGGGGAATAATTCCCATTTTTATTAAAAAAATTTTATCGGACCGAGTTTTTGGAATCAGAGTTGGTAAGCACCTTTCCGAACCCTATACGCAGGAAAATGGAGTGCCTCAAGGATCAGTCCTTAGTGTGACATTGTTCGCTATTGCGATCAATGACGCTATCGACTGCATCACGGGACCTATCATGGGATCATTGTTTGTGGATGACCTGACTATTCTCTGCCGGTCATCCAAACTAGTAACCGCGTCCAGACAGATACAACTCTGTCCTTATAAACTTGACGGCTGGTCCCAAAAGAACGGCTTCCGCTTCTCAGCGGAAAAAACAAAATGTGTACATTTTCATCGTTTCAGGGGCAACCATATACCACCTGAGTTACGTCTCGGTGATAGGGTTTTACCATACGCTGAATCGGTTCGTTTTATCGGGATGGTGTTCGATTCCAAGCCTAATTGGAAGGAACACATCCGGATTCTTAAAGAAAAATATTTTAACGTTTTAAATATTTTACGTGTTTTATCGCACACTACATGGGGCGCCGACAGGACCACCATGCTTTCATTGTCAAAAACAACTGTACAGTAGCAAGCCCAGAACCAGACTGTCTCAACTACGCTCGAGCACATGTGATCATGGCATGACAGTGCTACCAACATGATAGGTGTGTTCTTGATTATGCTGCTGCTGTTTCCCCCAGTCCAAATGTTCTTGCCGCCATATCTTCTTTACTTGATCCAGTAACTGCGATGAAATCACCCATTATTATTACATTATCTCTATCATTGAGCAAGCATAACAGTTTGTCTATTTTGTCATAGAGTGCATCTATTTCTTCCTCTTTTGCGTGACTTGTTGGGAAACAAACTTGTATGATTATTGTATCTCTTGGCTTTGCAGATATTTTCACCATCAACAATCTGGCATTTACATGGTATGTGTTACAAACATTTTTCGCCTAGCGTTGACTATGATGGCCACCCCATTTCTTCCTCTTTTTTCTCCTCCATTATGAATTATTCTGTATTCCTCACTCATAAGTCACTATTCCCTTGCCACCTGGTATCATATATGCCCAGAATTCCGATTCCATTTTTCTCCATCGTTTTCTTCACTCCTTACAATTTGCCTATTTTCAGCATTATTCTTACATTCCATGTGCCTATCTTCATAATTTGACAGGGGATTCGATGGATGACGACCTGGGAAGCCGGATCTTCCCCTGCCGAATCTTTCCCTGCCGGATCTTGGTCTTCCTCCATGATCAGTAATTATCTCAGAATTAGAAACTTCCATGATTGCTGTACTATAGTTAATGATAATGGATTTGTATCCTTTAACCTGCTACATCTCCATGCCGTTGACTACTACGAGTTCATCCGTCTTAAGGGGCGGTTTTCTACCCCCAGGACAAGAAGGTGCCCTCTTCCTTCCCTCACTTACCCCTGGGGAAGGAGGACCACTTATACTGGCGGTCATTCGGTCTCCAGAGCTGCGTTAGCCGCGTCTAGGCGTTGTCCATCCCCCACCACGAGGAGGTGCAGTTGGATATTTCCCATCCTCGAATAAGGGACCATCCGGCATTACCCTTATTCTCCGGTACTTTGGGGGACAGTTTTAGTATACGGCTATCAAATTTTTCATGATTTTTTAATTTCTCCGTTGCTTAGGGACTATGCCTGTAATGCTTAACAATATTCTTTACTTTACTGACTATTTCTTGTAAGGCATTGTGAATTCCTTACTAAGTTATCAAATTTATCGTATATGCAAAACATGGAATATGCTTCCAACCGCCATATTTTACTGCTGCCACAACATTTGCAGCATTATCAGTTACTACAGCCTACAAGGATTTCAACTTTATGTCATTGGAAATGAAATGTACTGTTACTGACAAATAATATTCATTGCTTCTGGCTGTCCAACTGTCTGTAGTAATGGAGTATCTCTGCCCATTTTTCAACTCATTCATTACCATTTCTTTCACCATCTCATACAACGGTGGTACTAACACCTTCGACAATTTTTTCCTATTAGGTAAATTATATAAGTTAATAAGTTTGGAAATAAATTCTCTAAAATGCTCACTATCCACTAGTTAAAAAGGGAGATCATTTTTCACAATAGTTTTCACCAAGCTGAAATTTATCTTCAGAGTTTTTTTGTCTGATATTTGCTTCCTTATTAAATTTGTCAAAGTTGTTCGTGTCGACGGCTCTCTAGTACTCGATGAAGGTGATGAAATTGTCTCTTGTGATTGTATTGGGCAGGTGATTGCAGTTTCTGTTGATTTGGAGAAGCTAGTACTTTGCCCCAGAGAATGAGGTACTGGCCACCTCATCTGAATCAATTGCACAGGGAGATGACATGCATGAGAATAATGGTTGGATAGTTGGATGTAATAGTTTCAAGTGCCGTAGGAAATTGCCTGTGGTGCTATTTTTGAAAGAAATGTTTATAGAGCATAAATTACACTTTGCTTTACTACTGCCCTCATCCTTGAAGTATCCCCAGATGGAACTAGATTTTTTTGGAGGCATTGCCTTAATCTGTAACAAAAGAAGGTATAAGGAATTAAATAGTAAACTTCGGCAAGTAACCAATCAGGTTTAGGAAAACTGCGAGGAAATAGAAAAACTACAGAAAGAAGGGAAGTGTAAAAATCTAGAGGATTTTTACTCACATTCAAACCTACCTTAACCGGTAGATCACTCTAATAATAAATCGAGAAAATGTGAATTGTGCAAGAGTGCATGACATTCCGTAATTTACAACCTCAAAGACATAAAGAAATTTGAATCTTAATAATGGGATATTACATTTAGGTAGTAAATGTAGGCCAAGATTTTTCAATTTGCCCTGAGTATTGGTAACATCCAATACCTACCTGAAAATAGCGGTGTAGATCCTGGAAGGAGCTCCGGGCCACCAGCGCAGCTGCACGGACTGTTGTGCTCAACTCCGATGGTTGTGAGTCAACTGCAAGGGTCAAGTCACGCTGCACAGAAGTCACAGAGGGTGGCTGAATCTTGATTTTAGCAGCAAGGACAATATAAGCCAAGGTCTTGAGTGCAGAGCCGCAGCATGAGGTGAACCTCAAGAGAGGCAATGACCGCTATGCTTTCACGGGGAACAGACGCCTTCTACACAAAGACTGTGATGAAGATAATGTATCAACCATATGTTTCACGTAAGGTTGAGTCCCTGAGAATTATTTTCAACTGATGAACAATGATGTAGGAACTCGAGCAGATCCAGCACCAAATTATCTATAGAGCTAGGGGATTTATGCCTTTTCGAACATAAAATTACGCACCAAAATTGTATCTATTTATGCGCCTATTATGCGGCAAAGAAAAGGCCGTTATGCGTCTTTTATGCGGGAAAATTTCCAAAACTATGCGAAATTATGCCAAAGAATTAATTTTCTGGCGCTTACGTACGCACAAGCTTGTACTGACCGATACAAGTTTCCCTAAATGACCATTTACTTTCTTCGCTAAATCTTCCTCAAAGCACTTCATGATATTGATAAAAGCATAAGTATATGCTAACAGGACCGATAAAAAGGAAGTAAAATGATACTGCCTGAAAATAGTAAAATAACAGAACCTTTTTATTGTCAGTTGCATGACAAATTAAAATAATTACATGGTTACACAACATGACAGAGATATCTTTGTGTAAAATGAACTAAAAATAACTATAATTAGTTAATTATCTATGTGTAGATACACCACACATTCAAAACAATATATAACCTACTACTAGTGTGTTTAAAATAAAATTTTGGAACAAAAGCATCAATAATTACAGCATCACACTAGAACACTAGACTGCTGTTTTTACAATATTTCTTTTTAAAGAGTGAAAAATAACTTCAATATACAAAGTTTGCATCATCACATAATGGTAAACAAATGTAAGATCAGTGATACTCTCATTCATTTATCATTTGCCAGTATCACTCAGTGTCACTATCATTTTAATTTTCAATTATCATACCATCTGCAAATGATAGACACATTAGTGCCTCACAGTTTTCGGGCACCAGCGAAGTAAGTTAAGAAGATAAAATATCTCCATTGTGAGAGAAAGCCCTTTCGCTGTCTACATTAGATACAGAAACGTGGAGAACCTGTAAAAATTTCAGTGCAAAATTTTCATGTTGAGATTGGATTGTCATGAGAACCTGGATTACTGATTCTTCATAAGCTTTAGATTTATCTGAGAGAACTTGAACTACATCCTTAATCAATCTCTGAAAATTCCATGTAAAACTACAAGATCAGCGCTTGGAATTCCTTCTAAAAGTGGTATTTTTTTCTTAAGTTCAGGAAGGAGAGTAGAGGCCGCAGTGTCACCCATGCTCAAAACTTTTGTTGGGTAAAACAACTGTTCAGCAGTCTGGTGAAAAGTCTGGGCTGTATCATTCTTTATAATTTTTTTCTATTGGTGGTAACAAGCCTCACATGCACCTTTCATTCGTCCCTCTGCATTCTTCCTTTTCTGAGAGGGAAGCACTTCCAACCGCTTTTTAGTCTCAGTATCTGGGACAACTGTAATATCAGATGAGTTTTTGAGAGTACCCATGATAGATTTAAGGTCTGTTATTTTAGGGTTGTGCCTATGTGACATAGTATGCTTAGTTCCCTCTAGTATTTTTTGAGATCAATGACTTAGGTGACATAGTGCACACTGCACAGTGAATGCGGCCTCAGCCTTGATTATCTGAACATCCTCATCTTTTAAATTTTTGAAGTACTGCACTGCTCTTTGTCTGGAATACTTCTAGCATACTATACAATACTTCTAGCATACTCTACAATGTCTTCAACATAATCATTGAGATAGACGACATACCTATGCCACGACCCCCAACGGGTCATGACGGGTAGTGGGAACGGCTTTGGCGACTTAGCATTAGAAAACCTGTACTCCTCTTGCAAAAATTTCAAGTACCTATTCTTTCGCTTTCGGGTGTTTTTGAAAAGCCTCTTCGTGTTGGAGACGCATTCATTAATCCTCGCCAATTTGTTAGAAAAAAAATTTAGCACACTTATCTAATTTGTGCGCCCAGCACTGCACGTGAATTATATCTGGATTGACCAGTTCCCTCAGTAGTCGGAAGCACATGTTCATATAAGCAGCACTGTCGCAGCACAGCAATTACGTCCTTGTAGTTGACTTCGAAGCGATTCAACACCTTTAACACGGAGAGCCAGGGTAAAAATATGGACAGCGAATGAGGGTTCTGCAGACGCGAACCCCCGACGCGGCTATAGGTGATGTAGCGGGGTTGATTTCCATGCCAGAGCAAGAGGGCTGCAAATGTGCGGGGCCGGGAGATCTAGCTGTGCCTGGCCGGTCAACCGGGCATGGGAACCAAGAGAAAATGCGACTTTGAATAGGCAACATCATACTTTTTCTCGCGTTGAAATTCTTCTGACCGTCGCAAAATTATGGTTGTATGCACAGTTAGAGATTTTTTCATACCTATGATGCACATGTTAATAAGAATTATCGTAGAGACGCAGATGTTTTTTGTTTTGCGTAGCTAACTTGAAGACGCGTACTGTCTTAATTTCCCTCCTAGGATCGACAGACCTGGCGCCGCTAGGTCGCCCACCTGCGCACTTTAGCAGTCCTCTGTTCCACGCGCCTAGATCCGATCACTCTCTCTCGCAAGATCCTCGTTCCCTGTTACTCGTGCAAGTAATAATAACTCTCGGCGACACAACTTTGAGTCCTCCTACAATAACTATATTTTTGTACGAACCTGAATTATACACTTCGACGTCTGCTCTCCTGTGCAAGCCTCCAAATTTTTAACTTCAGCCAGATACATCGTCGGCTCCGTGCGGTCGTCACTTGGCAGAACTTTGAAGATAATTACGAATGCAGCTTCTCCATTACGGTTTGTCGTCTCATCACATTGAATTTCAAGTTGCTTTCCTTTGACAGTTTCCTTGATATTCCTGTCATAGTCTTCCTTCAGTCCAGGAAGTACTTCCTGGTGGGTATCCCTTGCAATCGCCGCCACCTGCCAAAGTTAAAAGTGGATTGAATAAATTCGTTTTCTTGATAGTGATATACGTGTCATCCCCCGCGTTCAGTTTCGATCCGTTACAGCTCCGGGTACGTGATCAAGAGAACTCACTTCTGACACCCAAAAATTCACACTAAACAAACACAAATCTTAAGTATCTAGTTAGTGCTTAGTCCATGTACTTACCGGGAACGTACCGCTCGATCCACTTCCTCATTGCAAGTTGTCCAATTTGTGAAAAGGAATATTTGCTTGAGCGAAGGCAACAGCTGTGTTTTTAATAAACTGCTGCTTTTTTGTTTTGATGCGTTTCGAATTTTCAAGGTATTCTCCCACATATACCTGCCGTTTTTCTGAGATAGCTATTCGGCAGCAATCTTAGCTGACTTGTGAGTTGCCGACACACAATGGTTGTCAACAGTACTTTTCCTGTCCCACGTCACTCTAGCGTTGCAAAATGTGCACATCATAATCTGCTTCGATTTGTCGAAAACGTACATGCCTTCTCCAGAAAACTCGAAGGCACGCGAGGAAATAATTGTTTTGGCTCTCCCGGACATGTTGCAACATGAAGTCCTACGATATAAACAAAGTGCAATCTAGCAACATCGTAGCACCGTACTAGCCGAGCGAAACATCCAAATCTGTTTTCGGCAGGATGCAAAGGGCAGCCGAGCAGGCGCATTCGAAGAAAATAAACGAGAGAGTGACCAGCCCGGCCGCCTTGTTTCGGTCCCCCCTCCCCTTACTCCCCCCTCCCCTTACTCCCCCACTCCTCGCCGCCTCGACTCGCCGATTGTAGCCACCTAGCTCTGCAGTGGACAGGCGTGCATGGAGTATAGCGTAACAGTGCGTAAGAAATACTCCTGTCCTATCTGCATGCAGTATTACACTTAATGTTCTTCAGGCCTCGAAACTCGCACAGAAAATTTCCCGGGGCCCGAAAACCGCCACCTACAAGATGTGGATGGACCTCTTTCAGTCACAGAAAACGATGTGAAGAAGGCCTTCTCTGGCAAGAAAAACTTCTCCGCTCCAGGAATGGATGCCGTGAATAACTTCTGGTGGAAGAAATTTACTTCCACCCACCAACACCTCGCCATAATCTTCACGTCTTTTCTGATAGGTGGAGAACCAATTCCACCTTGGCTGACTGAGGGACGCACGGTTCTAATACCTAAGAAGGGAGACTTGTCCAATCCAAACAACTACCGCCCTATAACCTGCCTCAACACTGTATATAAGGCGTTCACCTCGATCTTGAGCGACCTTATCCGACAGTACGTCCAGCCGGTGTGGGAGGAGGTGTACGAGAAGAGGGGCTCAAAGCGGGGAATCGCGGGATGCAAGGACAACCTGCTCATTGATAGGTGCATATGACAGGATGCCATCCGGCATAAGCGAAACCTATCAATGGCCTGGATGGACTACAAGAAGGCTTTTGACACCACTTCGCATGAGCTTTTGATCGCCATGCTGAAGTTGATGAAAGTCCACCCAAAGGTAGTGTCCTGCATCCAACGCCTGTTGCCACTCTGGAAAACGCGCTTAGTTCTGACCTCAGGCAAGCGGTCAGTTTCCACGGAGTTGGTAACATACCACCGTGGCGGTTTTCAAGGCGACAGCTTGAGCCCCTTACTGTTCTGTATTTCCCTCCTACCCCTGTCCCTTAGGCTCCGACGAGGTAAAGGATACATGTGCGGTGTTCCAGGTGACAGGAAGCATAAGGTCACCCATTTGTTTTATATGGATGACCTGAAGCTGTACACTTCTAATGCGAAAGACCTTCGCACTGTCTTGGACACCGTACTGGAATACAGTGAGGCTATAGGGATGGAGTTCGGATTGGACAAGTGTGCATCCATCCACTTGGCGAGAGGAAGATGTTCGGAGATCAAAGAAGACGTGCAACTTGTAGACGGGAGCGTCATTCGTCACCTCGAGGACGATGACAGCTATGAATATCTCGGCGTCCCCCAGCGTCGAATGCAGGAGGCTGCAGCAGTGAAGGAAAGGGTCACCGCCAAATACAGACAGACTCTCAGGAACATCTAGAGTTCCGAGCTGTCAGGCAAGAACAAGGTTCTTGCCACGAAAATGTTCGCGGTTCCTACACTGCTGTATACCTTCGGATGCATGAAGTGGAACGTCAACGAGTTGCAGAACCTCGATAGGGGAACGAGGAAGATGATGACCATCTATAGAAGTCTTCATCCGAAATCTTCCGTCGTCAGATTGTATCTCCTTCGCAATGTAGGTGGTAGAGGACTATTGAGTCTGGAGTGTCTCCACAACAGAGTTGTCCTGGGTACATCTTGCCGAGTTTAGAAAAGCAGGGACCCCCTGCTCAATCTCGTGAGAGATCACGAGAGTGCGGGAGCAGGGCCGTTTCTCTTCCAGGCGGCAAAGAGGGCAGCGGACGAAACCGGTCTCGACTTCGATCCGTCATCCGACGGAAGCGACAATGACACGGCCATCTCGTCATTGAAGGCAGACGTCCTCAAGCTCTAAATAAAAAAAGCCGAGCAGATGGCCTTGCTCAAGGCGCATACCGACAAGCCCATGCATGGATGTTTCTACCGAAACATCGAAAAGTAATAATAATAAGTAATAAGTTTATTACTCCTAATTTCAATGTACAACCTTTATAACAAAAATTAAGGAGCTTTAGGTAGCTTCAGTGATGAAAAACACCAGTGTGGAAGCTATCATCGTTGATTTTAATACCATGCTAGTCACATCAAATAATTAATTTTATATACATTATAAATATATATCATTAAATATAACACGTAGCAAATAACATATATTGTGAATAATTGTAATTACAAAAAGAAATAAATAGAGCATACAAGAAATGTTCGTCTAAAAAACTGACAAATAAACTAAAATAAAACTTTTAGAACAAAAATATAACTTTTTTTGTTTAGACAAAATAGAAAAAAAATGCAGTAGTAAATATATATATATATATTCATACACACACACATCAAAAAAGAACATTTATATCATGATGAGATAACAACCAATCTTTAGCCTTTTTACAAAAATTATATATGCTCTTTATCTGTTTAATTGTACAAGGTAAATTATTAAAACTTTTAGGCCCTAAATAAAGAAATGATCTTTTAAATAAAGAAAGATTAGGCTTAGGAATTAAAAAATTACAATTCCTACGCAATTTATAGCCATGCTCGTTTCCAGAAATTGCTGGAAAACTACCACTTCGCAAAAAAAATAATTTTAAAGTTTTGTAAACAAACATGTATCTTAATGGCAATCACTTAAGATTAACAAACAGAGGGTAAGAATGCTCAAAACGATTTTTATTGGAAATTATTCTAATTAACTTCTTTGAAGTACTACTACAGGGTTCAATGTCGTCTTGTGAGCCCCACCCCAGCATATCAAACCGTAGTTTAACTTCGTGCCTACTAAAGCGTTGTACAAAATGACTTGAAAATAGTAGGGACACTTATTTCGAATAAAATAAAGCTTCGATACATAATATCGTAGGGCTCTTACTAAGTCATTAATATGATGATACCATTTCAAGTATTTATCAAATGTTAATCCTAAATATTTTATGCTGCTGACCTGCTCAATTATTAGACAACTACAATTCTGTTTTAAACAGTCTACTTTGTGGTATAACAATTGAGGATTCATTGCATAGCAGTTGCTAGGATCAAAAAACATCAATTTTTGTTTTTTCTCTTAGTTCAAGCCCATTATAATCAAACCATTTACGTATGAAGTACAAGTCCTTTTTTGAACGTCATTTCCAATGCTTATTTGGTCGCAACCACTGTAACTTAAGGCAACATCATCAGCAAAAGCTGTTAAAAGAACATTTAATTTAGATGTACACAAATCATTTATATAGATTAGGAATAAAATAGTTCCAAGTACAGAACCCTGAGGCACACCAGTGTCCACTATTTTAAATTCACTATAATTCTGGCCCACCCTAACACACTGAGTACGTTCAGACAAATATGATTTAAACCAATGTAAAGTTACACCACCCCCCTTGCGGGTAGGGGGATTCAGAATACTCCTGCAGTATCCCTGCTTGTCGTAAGAAGCGACTAAAAGGGCGGGGAGAAAACCCCGAAAACAAACCCAGAGCCAACAAGGGTTGAGCACGGACAGTCTTGTGGGTCAACTGTCTGTGTGCGGCCATACCACCTGGCCTGCGATCCACCCGCATGTGTGCCGTGTGCGGAGACCCGTAAGGAGGAGAAGGGGATCCTGGAGGGTGAGGTCTATGGTTTCCAGCCGGGTGTCGGATGCCCGGTATGGACTAGGCAACCACCTCTAGGGTGCTATATCTCCTCGGGTAGCCCTGGCGACCGCACCGGTTTGCGGTGCGGCGTCCCAATTGTGTGGCTCCATGGTGGGTGGGGAGCCCGGGGGACGAAGAATTATTTGGAATGGCGGATAAAAATCTTCCACCTCCCAAAAGATCCCGCCCGGATACGGGCGGGGGAGTTAATGTTATCGGCTCTAGTCTGCGCTACCTAGTGATGAGGTGTCAGAAGGAAGGGGAGAGCCTGAAGAAGGTGTCTCCCTTCCTTATTCGTAAGTTATTATCTGGTTCAGTTCCTGGTGAACTAAAATCTGCAAAGAAACTTCGCGATGGCACACTGCTCATCGAAACGGCTACGAGGGCTCAAAGCGAGAAGCTATTACTTCTTGAAAAGCTTGGCGAAATTCCCGTGAAAGTCGAGGTGCACCGCACCTTGAACACCTGTCGGGGAGTGAATAGTCACTACGACATTTTGTACGTTGAGATCGACGAGATCAAGCAGGAGATGGCCTCTCAGGGGGTCACCGATGCTCGTCGACTCACCACAAAGCGCAACGGAGAAAGGGTAAACACAACGTCAGTTTTTCTCACGTTCACGCTCGACCATCTCCCCGACAAGGTGTTTGTTGCTTATGAATCGGTGCCAGTGCGGCCATTCATACCGGCACCCATGCGATGTTTCCAGTGCCAGCGATTCGGCCACATGGCCACACGGTGCGAGGGCAAGGCCACCTGCCCCCGCTGCAGCCTGGAAAAGCATGAGGGTGCGGAATGCAAGGGTGACCCACTTTGCGTCAATTGCGAGGGTGCACATCCGGTGTACTCACGTGATTGCCCAAAGATGATCGAGGAGCGAAAAGTTATGGAGATTAAGACGGTTGAAAAAATCCCGTACTTCGAGGCTCGGAAAAAGTACAGAGCACAAGTTGCTCCTACTTCCTCCAAGTCGTTCGCCCATGTCGCTTCCCATCCTATTGCCAAGGTCACCATCTCGACTCAGACAGAAGATAATGTGAGCCAAAAAACTAGTCTCTGTGCAGAAATCGGCCATGCCGGCTAAGGCCATAAATCCGGCAAATAAAACACAAGCCACGGTTCCGGGTTCTCCTAGGAAGAACCCCACTATAACCACCGCCGGGGCCACGCTAACGAAGCGTGGCAACTCAGTATCCCCCGGACCATCTGGTTTAGCCCGACTCAACCAATCGGAGTCAATGGAAGAGGACGAATGTCTCTCGGAGACAGAGATCCTCCGGGCTAGAACCAAAGGTAGGAAGAGAAATCGCATCAAGCGTTGATTCTCCAACTGTGTTTTACATTTTAAAATTAATTATTTAATTTATTTATTTATTTTTAAATTTTTATATTAGTAATGGCTTTTACTTTGCAGTGGAACTGCAATGGTTTTTATCGGCGTAAGGAGGAGCTGATTGTTTTAATTCGTGATTTTAAGCCGTCTTGCATATGTTTGCAGGAGACTCATTTTAAAACAACGGACCAGGGCATTTTAAATGGTTTTAACGTTTTTAGACTGGACGACACCAGTGGCCAACGAGCCCAGGGTGGAGTGGCGGTTGCTACTCGGGAGGCCCTTTACACCTCCCGAGTGATACTCAACACACCCTTTCAGGCTGTGGCAGTGACCGTGCGTGCCCCCGAGGAGGTCACGTTGTGTAACGTTTATCTCCCGGAGAATGCGCCGGTCACCAGTTTTAACCTAGAAGCCCTTGTCCGCCAGCTACCTCAGCCTTTCATTTTAATGGGAGATTTTAACGCTCACGATCCTCTATGGGGAAGTGCTCGAGCTCAGTCCAACCGTAGAGGACGGATTTTATCCCATTTTACATGTAATAGTAACCTGGTTTTACTAAACAATGGGGAGAAAACCCGTTTTAAAAGTTTTACTGGCGACTTTTCGAGTATCGATTTATGTATTGTATCGAGCATTTTAGTTACAAAACTAAATATATCCGTACATGACGATTTGTGTGGGAGCGATCACTATCCCATTTTTATTACCAAGGAACATTTTAATCCAGATTTTATTCGGACGGGTCACTGGATTGTTCAGAAAGCGAACTGGGGACGTTTTAAGGAGACTTTTAATTTCAAATATGACGAAACCAATGATAGTGTGGAAAATGTTAACAATTTGACTGCAATTATCATCGAAGCTGCAGACAGCAGCGTTCCACGGTCTCGCCGTATAATTACTAGGCCTGCGGTACCGTGGTGGAACGATGACTGCGCGAAAGCTATTCGCCAACGTAAAAAAGCGTTGCGAATATTTAATAAATAACCCACCGAAAGAAATTTATCCTCCTTTCGACGACTGAGAGCGAAAGCTCGACAGGTCGTAAGGGATGCAAAAAGAGCTTCCTGGATGAAATTTGTCTCCGGTGTCAACTGCAGGACACCAATTGCACAGGTATGGCGCAAGGTAAGGGGTCTATCGGGCAATCAGCAGCAGCTAGGTGTTTCTTTTCTTAAAGTCAGTGGTGAAGTTCTAACATCACCACATGACATCGGAAAGGCATTTGGCCAGTTTATCTCCAGAACTAGCGGCGACGACGTATTCGACAAGACTTTTTTACACATAAAAGAGCGCTACGCATTGATTCCGATCAATTACAACGAGACGCGACGTGTACGACTATAGCCTTCCTTTCTCCCTGTGGGAATTTAAGTCTGCCATTGCCGACTCAGGCAACACATCTCCGGGTCTTGACGAGGTCCACAATGCCTTTCTCCGTAATATTCCGGAGAAGGCATTGTTGGAGGTCCTCCACACCTTCAACCAGCTCTGGATTGAAGGTGCTTTTCCATCAACATGGCGGGAGTCAGCAGTAATCCCCATCCTAAAGCAGGGCAAAGATCGTGGTGACCCGAACAGTTATAGACCCATTTCTCTAACCAGCTGCCTGTGCAAAATAATGGAAAGGATGATGAACCGGCGGCTCGTTTGGTGGTTAGAGCGCCGAGACCTTCTCTCCAGAATTCAGTGCGGATTTCGTCGGGGCCGCTCCACCATGGACCACCTAGTTCGAATCGACAATTTCATCCAGGAAGCCTTTCTCCTCCGACAGCACGTGATCGGGGTCTTCTTCGATTTGGAGAAGGCTTACTATCGAGTCTGGCGGCGGAAGGTTTTAAGCACGCTGCATGGGTTTCGGGGGCAGTCTGCCAATTTTTATCAGGAATTTTTTATCCGACCGAGTTTTCAGGGTAAAAATAGGACAGAACCTCACTGGACCTTATAGGCAAGATAACGGCGTACCTCAGGGATCTGTGCTAAGCGTAACACTATTTTCCTTCGCAATCAACGATATTGCGGATTGCATAAAAACCCCGGTAATTGGATCATTGTTTGTCGATGACTTAGCGATTTTTTGCCGATCATCCAAACTACTCACTGCTTCCAGACATATCCAACTGACACTAAATAGTTTACACCGGTGGACACAAAGAAACGGCTTTGTTTTTTCTCCAGGGAAAACTGTGTGTGTCCACTTTCATCGCCTAAGGGGAGTCCATATCCCATTTCCGCTGCGCTTAGGTGGCAGAGATCTTGACTACGCACAGTCGGTCCGTTTTTTGGGAATGACCTTCGATTTCCGCCTCAATTGGCGGGAACACATGCAAGTTTTAAAAAACAATTGTTTTAGATCCTTGAATGTTTTAAAGTTTTTAAGCCACGTATCGTGGGGAGCAGACAGCACGACACTCCTTTTATTATACCGTGCATTGGTGCGATCAAAGTTGGACTACGGATCCTTCATTTACTCATCCACTCGGGAGTCTTACCTACGACCCCTGAACAGCGTGCACAACGCAGGGCTCCGGCTAACCACGGGTGCTTTCCGGACAAGTCCTGTTGTCAGCATCCATGTGGATGCAGGAGAGCCGCCATTGTGCCACCGAAGGATCCTGCTCATGTGCAACTATGTTGCCAAAATTTTAAGGATGAGGACGCACCCGTGTTTTAACCTTGTTTTTAAGCCTCGTTTTTTAGAACTTTTTAATCGCAGGACAAAAGCCACTCGGCCTGTAAGTGTACGTTTCCATAATTTTATTCGTGAACGAGGTATGTTATTACCTGATCTCTACCCCTTTCGGCATTTGAATCACCCGTTATGGTTAACTCCCACTCCCAACATTAAAATGTTCCTTCACGACCGACAAAAAGCTTTTACCACTGCTGAAGAGTACCGGCAACAATTCCTAATGTTTCTTTGCCACCATCCCGAATTTGTACCCGTGTTTACAGAAGGTTCGAAGTCAGACACAGCCTGTGCCTGTGCGGTCGTATGGAGTCATGAAAGCGAAACTCAGTCCGGTGTGTAGTATTTACACAGCGGAACTGTTTTACTATTAAAATGGCTCTTGATGGGATAGATGTTGATGGTGGCTCCTTCGTGGTTTGCTCAGACTCTATGAGCGCCCTAAATTCCATTTCTGGCTTCTCTCCTATGCACCCTATCGTCCAGGGTATCCATTCATCTTTGCTTTCCCTTCACAAGAAGGAAGCCACCGTCTGGTTTCTTTGGGTCCCTGGACATACGGGAATTGCCGGAAATGAGAAAGCCGACTCTGCCGCAAAACACGCTCTCAATCTTGAAGATATTGAATCGAAGCTGGTACCTTGTGAAGACCTACGAGTTTCACTAAATAGTGCAGTCCTTCAGCAGTGGAGGGAGTCGTGGAGAAAGATCTCAAATAATAATCTGCGCACAGTCAAACCGGTAACGTCAGCGTGGCCCACTTCCGTCAGGAGGAGCCGCCGAGAGGAAGTCGTCATCATCCGTATGAGGATAGGGCACAGCCTTCTGACCCACTCCTTTCTCTTCACTGAAGAGAAAATTCCACCCCGGTGTGATGACTGTGACTGTTCTCTCGGAATTCGGCATATCCTGACGGAGTGTGACAGATACCGTGACGTGCGTAGCCGACTGAACATTGGAGGCGACCTAGGGACCATTCTAGGTGACGATCCCGATGCATTTGGCCGCGTCATTTTATTTCTAAAGGAAACGGCGCTTTTTAATAAATTATAAGTAAAATTTAGCAATTTTCAATGTTTTTAACATCGGAATAAAAATAGATAAGCAGAATATCTAACTTCCATGCAACCTGCCTTCTCCGTATATAAAAAGTATATCTATCATTTTGACAGTTTGAGGTGCAAAATGACCATGCCGTCGACGCACCCTAAACAACTAATACTACTACTAGTTACACCACGTATACCAGCATCATACATCTTATATAGTAAAATGACATGTTCTAACGTATCAAAGGCCTTCTTTATATCAATAAATAATCATTCAGTGCGTCTATTTGCGTTTATTTCGTTATATATATTAGTATTAAGTTTGTCAAGGCATCTTCGGTTCCCATTTTGTATCTAAGCCCGTACTGATTAATACTAAAATAA
The DNA here is from genome assembly GCA_963573305.1 of Pyrrhosoma nymphula. Lineage (NCBI taxonomy): Eukaryota > Metazoa > Arthropoda > Insecta > Odonata > Coenagrionidae > Pyrrhosoma > Pyrrhosoma nymphula. The sequence continues at coordinate 31,499,708 of OY754332.1, forward strand.
TTACCCGCATTAAGAAAGGTAAGCAGCCGTTGCTTAACAAGCTTTTCCAAAACTTTTGACAAGGTTGAAAGCATTGAGATAGGCCGATAATTTTGGATTTTGGTTCTGATTGATTTGGAGTCTGATTACCTGGGGGTGATCGATGGAGTCTCCTTCCGAGTAGTGGACGCGGACTCTCTCATTAAAAGGAGGCGGCTTAGGATCTGGGTCCCAGGACCAACGCGTGTGAGTACCGGGGACCTATTCAGCCGGATCACCAAGGTGAATCCGGGCCTAAGAACAGATCTGTGGAGGGTATACGAGCGAAGCGAGACCGAAAAGGGCACTCGCTTTGTTCTAGGTGTGGACGAGCCCTCTGCAGAGAAGATCTCGGGCCCGGATTTCATCAAATCAGTCGGTCTCCAAAGGGCCGACTATAAGCTTCTGGGGAAGGCGGAGCTGAAAATGGACCCAGCTGGTGGGTCAAGTAAGCCCGAAGCTCCGCCCCAACCAGAAGAGAATCAGCTGCAGGAGGGGAGGACCGACTATGGCGGAGCTGCCCTTCTTGCAGATTAATCGGCAGCATTGCAGAGCTGCCTCGGGAGTTCTTCAGAAAAAACTCTCAGAAGGTAAGTCAAAAGTGGCCCTGATTCAGGAACCCTGGGTCCACAAGTGAAAAATTAGAGGACTAGGTATGACAGGATGCAAACTCTTTTTCATGCCTCGGCTGAAACACCTAGGTCTTGCATATATGTGAAAGGGGTACATGCTAGGCTTCTACCCCAATTTTGCTCTAGAGACCTCACTGCCGTTGTGTTATCTCTTAGAGATCAGGAGAGATGGAGGGAGGTGGTGGTTTGCTCCGCATACCTCCCATACGACTCGCCAGAACCTCCACCATCTTTGGAACTTGAGGGACTGGTCAGAGAATGTCACTTTAGGAATTGGGAACTGCTGGTTGGATGCGATGCCAACTCCCATCACACTGCGTGGGGGAGTTCGGATGTTAACTCCAGGGGCAGATCCCTTTTGGAATTCCTAATGACCACTGAGCTGTTTGTTCTCAACAAAGGATCACAACCGACCTACATGAACAGAGCTAGGCAGGAAGTGATAGACATCACACTATGCTCCAAAAACTTAGTGCATAGGATAAATAGATGGAGGGTGTCTGACGAGATATCTCTGTCTGACCACCGGTACATCCAATTTACTATCAGGGAGGGTGAAAACCCTACAGCAGTATATAGGTATCCCAGATCAACTAACTGGCAGTCCTATAGGAAAGAACTTGAATGGACAATCTCAAAGAGCCCTTCATTCAAGTTTCACAGAGAGGAAGAGATTGAGGCATCCGTGGTGTTTCTACAGGAAGCCATCATCTCAGCCTACGAAAAAAGCTGCCCCCTCAAAATCAGGAAGGGAAAACAGAATCTTCCTTGGTGGGGATCTGAACTTGAAAGGCTCCGGAAATTAACCAGAAGACTTTTTAATAAAGCTCAACGCACTAAAAAGCCAGAACACTGGGCCCTCTACAAGGAGGCCCAGCGCAGGTATAAAACGACAATTAAACTTCCAAAAGAGAGGCATGGAGGATGTTTTGCGAGAATGTAGAAGGAGTTTCTGAGACCGCAAGACTCCATGAAATCCTCTCCAAGGACCCTGGAGCCGGAGTGGGGACTCTTTTGCTTCCCTCGGGAGACTACGCGTCTTCGGACCAGGAAGCATTAAAACTCCTGTTAGAGACACACTTCCCTGGCTCGGAAGAAGAACATGAGATGCACTCTAGGAGTCCTCCCACTCATCCGGTCAGGATGGACTGGAGACTGGCCTCCAGCATCATTACTTATGAAGCAACTGACTGGGCCTTGTCCAGCTTTGCTCCATACAAATCTGCAGGGGTGGATGGGGTGTTTCCTGCCCTCCTTCAAGAGGGAAGAGAGCAACTACTGCTTCCTCTGCTACGAATATTCCGATCCTGCCTGGCACATGGATATGTTCCAAAAGCATGGCGGCCGACCAAAGTAGTGTTCATTCCTAAACCTAGGAAGACAGACTACACCAAAGCTAATTCCTTCAGAGGAATTAGCCTTATGTCCTTTTTCTTAAAGACTCAGAGATGGGCATCTTAAGGAGCATCCTTTGCATCTGAACCAACACGCTTACCAGAAAGGCAATTCTGTGGACTCTGCTCTTCACGGTCTGGTTTCCCGTATCGAGAGCGCTCTTGACCATGGGATATACAGTATGGGAGCATTTCTGGACATAAAGGGGGCATTTAACAATACCACCTTCGATCAGATCTGCTGGGCAGCTGAAAGTCACGGAGTCCACCCTCACATTGTGAGATGGATCAGGTGCATGCTGGCTCAGCGCACTATCACTTCCAGCCTAAGGGGGTGCTCAATGAGGATGGCAGTGTCCAGGGGCTGCCCCCAGGGAGGGGTTTTATCCCCTCTTCTTTGGAATTTGGTGGTCAACAGCCTCATCACACAGCTGAACAATGTTGACCTCTACGCACAAGGGTATGCTGACGATCTAGCCATACTCATCAGTGGGAAGTATCTGGACACCGTCTCCGGACTCATGCAGAAGGCCCTGGACATGACTCAGGACTGGTGCCAGAGCACAGGGCTAACGGTGAATCCGGACAAGACTGTTATGATACTTTTCACAAAAAAGAGGAAAAGGGAGGGGCTTACCCTTCCCATTTTACACGGAAAGACCCTTAGGCTCTCATCATCAGTGAAATATCTGGGAACAATCTTGGACTCTAAGCTAATCTGGAAGGAACACTTAGATTCGAGAACAAAAAAAGCATGTGCAAACCTTTGGACATGCCGTCGAGCCTTTGGAAATACTTGGGGACTCAAACCAAAAGTGTTACACTGGCTCTATACAGCAGTGGTCAGACCCAGTCTTACATACTGCTCAATAGTATGGTGGAAGAGAGCCCGGCAGTCTGGTTCTATAAAGGAACTCAACCACATTCAGAGAATGGCCTGCTTAGGCATCACGGGAGCCATGCGAACTGCTCCAACTCTGGCCCTGGAAACTCTTCTTGAACTCCCCCCCCTTCATGTGGTGGTGGAGAGTCAAGCCAGGGCCACAGCTTATCGCCTAAATTACACAGGCCAATGGAATGGCAAGGGAAATCTCTCTGGCCATAGACAGATATGGACCGAGATGGGCAGGTCCAGCCCAATCTTTCTGATGGGCAGCGACCACATGTCGGCAAGGTTCTATTGTAAGGATCCTCCTTTCAAAACAGTTATTCCCTCTAGGGAACAGTGGGAGAGAGGGGGTAAACGTCTCCACATCGGAGCCTCTGTGTGGTATACAGATGGCTCCAGAAAAGACAATAAAGCAGGGGCAGGCATCTACGGAGGTAGCCCTTCAAGATCGTATCACTTCTCCTTAGGGAAGTACGCCACAGTGTTCCAGGCTGAAATCTTTGCGATTCTGACCTGTGCCTATATTATCAAGGATCGAGACCTCAAAAAAGGACCAATCCACATATGCACCGACAGTCAAGCTGCGATCAAGGCGCTTAACTCACCTTGGTGTACATCACGCCTACTACAAGAGTGTCGAGAGGCACTATCGGAGATAGCTAGGCATTGTAGAGTCAAGCTTTTCTGGGTACCTGGTCACAAAGGCATACCCGGAAATGAAAAGGCGGACGAGCTCGCCAAAGCTGGCGCTAGTCACAATCCAACTGGACCGGAACCAGTTCTACCAATCACCCCTGCTATTGGGAGAGCAGAGGTCAGAGAATGGACATCTGGCAGACACTCTGAGATCTGGAACTCCACACAGGGACTAATACAAGCTAGGCTCCACATAGCGGGACCTAAGCCTAGCTTGACGAGAAAACTTCTATCCCTGGATAGAAGCCAACTCAGAACAATAGTTGGACTGTTGACAGGCCACTATCGTGTCAATAGGCACCTCAATCTCCTGGGACTGATTAACTCACCAAGTTGTCGATGGTGCGAAGAAGAAGATGAAACCACATCTCACATTCTCTGTGAGTGCCCTGTAATTTCCAGGACTCGCATGAGACACCTTGGGGCTGCACACATGGACCCCAAGGAAATCAGGGACATCCCCATCAGAGATATTCTGGCCTTTAGCAAGGCCAAAGGACTCTATGGGTGATGTCAATCTTGCGGATGGCACAATGGACCGTTAGGTCTAAGTGCCCCAGGACTCCATAGGGGTCCTGCCGCTAAAGCAATCTAATCTAATCTAATCTACACCACGTATACCAGCATCATACATCTTATATAGTAAAATGACATGTTCTAACGTATCAAAGGCCTTCTTTATATCAATAAATAATCCTTCAGTGCGTCTATTTGCGTTTATTTCGTTGCATATATTAGTATTAAGTTTGTCAAGGCATCTTCGGTTCCCATTTTGCATCTAAACCCGTACTGATTAATACTAAAATAATTACCCGCAATAAGAAAGGTAAGCAGCCGTTGCTTAACAAGCTTTTCCAAAACTTTTGACAAGGTTGAAAGCATTGAGATAGGCCGATAATTTTGGATTTTGGTTCTATCACTTTTTTTAAAAAGAGGTATCACCACTGCTTTTTTAAATATGTTTGGAAATTCACCTGTAGTGAAACTTCAGTTACATGCATGGGTAAGTATAGGAGATGTATAATCATGGATGATCAATTTTAAAACATTGCTACTTATTCGATCAATGCCGCAAGACGAACTTGAGCGAAGAGAATTAACCAAGTTAATTATTTTTTGAGGGAGACCCCTGCGGGTAGGGGGATTGAGAATACTTCCGTAGTATCCCTGCTTGTCGTAAGAGGCGACTAAAAGGGCGGGGAGAAAACCTCGAAAACAAACCCAGAGCCAGCAAGGGTTGAGCCCGGACAGTCTTGTGGGTCAACTGTCTGTGTGCGGCCACACCACCTGGCCTGAGATCCACCCGCATGTTTGCCGTGTGCGGAGACCCGTAAAGAGGAGAAGGGGATCCTGGAGGGTGAGGTCCGTGGTTCCCAGCCGGGTGTCGGATGCCCGGTATGGACTATGGGCCAATACCCCTCTTTGGCCCCGGATTCTTGTTAAACGGGTGGCCGGGAGCTAGCCACTCCCGGTCAATCGGCTTCCGTGGCATTAGCTGAACGGTGGCGAGTGCCAGGGAGGTGGGGGTCTGCGTAGGGCGGTCGGAGATGTACGGGTTTGGTGGGCTCGTGCATCGAAGATCCAACCCGAAACAGGCAACCACCTCTAGGGTGCTATATCCCCTCGGGTAGCCCTGGCGACCGCACCGGTTTGCGGTGCGGCGTCCCAATTGTGTGGCTCCATGGTGGGTGGTGAGCCCGGGGGACGAAGAGCAATTTGGAATGGCGGAAGAAACTTCGCGATGGCACACTGCTCATCGAAACGGCTACGAGGGCTCAAAGCGAGAAGCTATTACTTCTTGAAAAGCTTGACGAAATTCCCGTGAAAGTCGAGGTGCACCGCACCTTGAACACCTGTCGGGGAGTGAATAGTCACTACGACCTTTTGTACGTTGAGATCGACGAGATCAAGCAGGAGATGGCCTCTCAGGGGGTCACCGATGCTCGTCGACTCACTACAAAGCATAACGAGAAAGGGTAAACACAACGTCAGTTGTTCTCACGTTCACGCTCGACCATCTCCCCGACAAGGTGTTTGTCGGTTATGAATCGGTGCCAGTGCGGCCATTCATACCGGTACCCATGCGATGTTTCCAGTGCCAGCGATTCGGCCACATGGCCACACGGTGCGAGGGCAAGGCCACCTGCCCCGGCTACAGCCTGGAAAAGCATGAGAATGCGGAATGCAAGGGTGACCCACTTTGCGTCAATTGCGAGGGTGCACATCCGGTGTACTCACGTGATTGCCCAATGATGATCGAGGAGCGAAAATTAATGGAGATTAAGACGGTTGAAAAAATCCCGTACTTCGAGGCCCGGAAAAAGTACAGAGCACAAGTTGCTCCTACTTTCTCAAATTCGTTCGCCCGTGTCGCTTCCCAACCTATTACCAAGGTCGCCATCTCGACTCAGACAGAAGATAATGTGAGCCAAACAACTAAAGTGTCAGTGCAGAAATCGGCCATGCCGGCTAAGGCCACAAATCCGGCAAATAAAACACAAGCCACCGGTCCGGGTTCTCCTAGGAAGAACCCCACTGTATCCACCACCGGGGCCACGCAAACGAATCGTGGCAATTAAGTATCTCCCGGACCATCTGGTTTAGCCCGACTCAATCAACCGGAGTCAATGGAAGAGGACGAATGTCTCTCGGAGACAGAGATCCTCCGGGCTAGAACCAAAGGTAGAAGTATAAATCGCATCAAGCGTTGATCCTCCAACTGTGTTTTACATTTTTAAATTAATTATTTAATATATTCATTTATTTTTAAATTTTTATATTAGTAATGGCTTTTACTTTGCAGTGGAACTGCAATGGTTTTTATCGGCGTAAGGAGGAGCTGATTGTTTTAATTCGTGATTTTAACCAGTCTTGCATATGTTTGCAGGAGAATCATTTTAAAACAACAGACACGGGCATTTTAAATGGTTTTAACGTTTTTAGACTGGACGACACCAGTGGCCAACGAGCCCAGGGTGGAGTGGCGGTTGCTACTCGGGAGGCCCTTTACACTTCCCGAGTGCAACTCAACACACCCTTTAAGGCTGTGGCAGTGACCGTGCGTGCCCCCGAGAAGATCACGTTGTGTAACGTTTATCTCCCGGAGAATGCGCCGGTCACCCGTTTTAACCTAGAAGCCCTTGTCCGCCAGCTACCTCAGCCTTTCATTTTAATGGGTGATTTTAACGCTCACGATCCTCTATGGGGAAGTGCTTGGGCTCAGTCCAACCGTAGAGGACGGATTTTATCCCATTTTATATGTGATAGTAACCTGGTCTTTCTAAACAATGGGGAGAAAACCCGTTTTAACAGTTTTACTGGTGACTTTTTGAGTATCGATTTATGTATTGTATCGAGCATTTTAGTTACAAAACTAAGTATGTCTGTACATGATGATTTGTGTGGGAGCGATCACTATCCCATTTTTATTACCAAGGAACGACATTTTAATCCAGATTTTATTCGGACGCGTCACTGGATTGTTCAGAAAGCGAACTGGGGACGTTTTAAGGAGACTTTTAAATTCAAATATGACGAAACCAATTATAGCGTTGAAAATATTAATAATTTTACTACAATGATCATCGAAGCTGCAGACAGCAGCGTACCACGGTCTCGCCGTATACTTTCTAGGCCTGCGGTACCGTGGTGGAATGATGACTGCGCAAATGCTATTCGGCAACGTAAAAAAAGCGTTGCGAATATTTAATAAATACTCCACCGAAAGAAATAATTTATCCTCCTTCCGACGACTGAGAGCGAAAGCTCGACTGGTCGTTAGGGATGCAAAAAGAGCTTCCTGGATGAAATTTGTCTCCGGTGTCAACTGCAGGACACCAATTGCACAGGTATGGCGCAAGGTAAGGGGTCTATCGAGCAATCAGCAGCAGCTAGGTGTTTCTTTCCTTTAAGTCAGTGGTGAAGTTCTAACATCACCACATGACATCGGAAAGGCATTTTGCCAGTTTATTTCCAGAACTAGCAGCGACGACGCTTTCGACAAGAATTTTTTACCCATCAAAGAGCGCTGCGCAATGATTCCGATCAATTTCAATGAGACGCGGTGTGTAGCCGACTATAACCTTCCTTTCTCCCTGTGGGAATTAAAGTCTGCCATTGCCGACTCAGGCAATCTCCGGGTCTTGACGAGGTCCACAATGCCTTTCTCCGTAATATTCCGGAGAGGGCATTGTTGGAGGTCCTCCACACCGTCAACCAGCTCTGGATTGAAGGTGGTTTTCCATCGACATGGCGGGAGTCAGCGGTAATCCCTATCCTAAAGCAGGGCAAAGATCGTGGTGACCCGAACAGTTATAGACCCATTTCTCTAACCAGCTGCCTGTGCAAAATAATGGAAAGGATGGTGAACCGGCGGCTCGTTTGATGGTTAGAGCGCCGAGACCTTCTCTCCAGAATTCAGTGCGGATTTCGTCGGGGCCGCTCCACCATGGACCACCTAGTTCGAATCGACAATTTCATCCAGGAAGCCCTTCTCCTCCGCTAGCACGTGATCGGGGTCTTCTTTGTTTTGGAGAAGGCTTACGATCGAGTCTGGCGGCGGAAGGTTTTAGCACGCTGCATGAGTGGGGTTTCAGGGGCAGTCTGCCAATTTTTATCAGGAATTTTTTATCCGACCGGGTTTTCAGGGTAAAAATAGGGCAGCACCTCACTGGACCTTATAGGCAAGATAACGGCGTACCTCGGGGATCTGTGCTAAGCGTATCACTTTTTGCCATCGCAATTAACGATATTGCGGATTGCATAAAAACCCCGGTAATTGGATCATTGTTTGTCGATGACTTGGCGATTTTTTGCCGATCATCCAAACTTCTCACTGCTTCCAGACAGATCCAACTGACACTAAATATTTTATACATGTGGACACAAAGAAACGCTTTGTTTTTTCTACAGGGAAAACTGTGTCCACTTTCATCGCCTAAGGGGAGTCCATATCCCATTTCCGCTGCGCTTAGGTGGCAGAGATCTCGACTACGCACAGTCGGTCCGATTTTTGGGAATGACCTTCGATTTCCGCCTCAATTGGCGGGAACACATGCAAGTTTTGAAAAACAATTGTTTTAAATCCCTAAATGTTTTAAAGTTTTTACGCCACGTATCGTGGGGAGCAGACCGCACAACACTCCTTTTATTATACCGTGCATTGGTGCGATCAAAGTTGGACTACGGATCCTTCATTTACTCATCCACTCGGGAGTCTTACCTACGACCCCTGAACAGCGTGCACAACGCAGGGCTCCGGCTAACCACGGGTGCTTTCCGGACAAGTCCTATTGTCAGCATCCATGTGGATGCAGGAGAGCCGCCATTGTGCCACCGAAGGATCCTGCTCATGTGCAACTATGTTGCCAAAATTTTAAGGATGAGGACGCACCCGTGTTTTAACCTTGTTTTTAAGCCTCGTTTTTTAGAACTTTTTAATCGCAGGACAAAAGTCACTCGGCCTGTAAGTGTACGTTTCCATAATTTAATCGTGAACGAGGTATATTATTACCTGAACTCTACCCCATTCGGCATTCGAATCAACCGCCATGGTTAACTCCTGCTCCCAACATAAAAATGTTCCTTCACGACCGACAAAAGGCTTTTACCACTGCTGAAGAATACCAGCAACAATTCTTAATGTTTCTTTGCCACCATCCCGAATTCGTACCCGTGTTTACAGACGGTTCGAAGTCAGAGACAGCCTGTGCGGTCGTATGGAGTCATGAAAGCGAAACTCAGTCCGGTGTGTAGTATTTACACAGCGGAACTGTTTTACTTTTAAAATGGCTCTTGATGGGATAGATGTTGATGGTGGCTCCTTCGTGGTTTGCTCAGACTCTATGAGCGCCCTAAATTCCATTTCTGGTTTCTCTCCTATGCACCCTATCGTCCAGGATATTCACTCATCTTTGCTTTCCCTTCACAGGAAGGTAACCACCTTCTGGTTTCTTTGGGTCCCTGGACATACGGGAATTGCCGGAATGAGAATGCTGATTCGGCCGCAAAACACGCTATCAATCATGAAGATGTTAAGTCGACGCTGGTACCTTGTGAAGATCTACGATCTTCACTAAAGAGAGCAGTTCTTCAGCAGTAGAGGGAGTCGTGGAGAACTATGTCAAATAATAAACTGCGCACAGTTAAACCGGTAACGTAGATAGGTCCCAAAATAATAACATCCAGGCAAGAAGTTGCCGAAACATTTGTGGAGCACTTCGCTGACATCAGCTATTCCAAAAATTATGACCAGGCCTTTATGTATGTGAGACGGATAGCTGAGGCAGCCCCACTTAATTTCGGTAGTAGGGCAGTATCTCCGTACAATGAGCCCTTCAATCTATGGGAACTTCAATCTGCAATTGCATGCTCTAAGAACACAGCCCCTGGAAGCGATGACATTCACTATGCCTTCCTTCGTAATCTTCCCGTTACAGCTTTAGCCGATGTGCTGAAAACATTCAATCAGATCTGGTGCGAGGGATCGTTCCCGGATGCATGGCGGGAATCCATAGTCTTCCCCGTCCCTAAGTATGGTAAGGATCGCAGCGATCCTGGGAGCTACCGCCCCATATCCCTCACAAGTAGCCTATGCAAAATAATGGAGAGAATGGTTAACCAACGACTGGTTTGGTATCTGGAAAGACGAGACCTTCTATTCAAAATCCAATGTGAATTCCGCCACAACCGATCGACAACGGATCATCTCGTTAGAAGTTCCAACTTTATACAGGAGGCATTCTTGCTCCGGCAGCACGATATAGGTATATTTTTCGATATAGAAAAGGCGTATGACCGATTGTGGCGACATAAGGTCTTAAAAGCACTTCATGAATGGGGTTTTAGGGGAGGCTGTCTGTGTGCGGCCACGCCACCTGGCCTGCGATCCACCCGCATGTGTGCCGTATGCGGTACCCGTAAGGAGGAGAAGAGGATCCTGAGTGGAGAGGAGGAGAAGAGGACCGGAAGTTCTAGCTTGGCTAGCATCAATGGAGGAGTCAATGGAGGAGGACGACAGTCCCACGGAGACTGAAGTCCTCCTCGCGAAACAAAAGGGGAAAAAGCACCGTTTTCAGCGCTGACACCCTTGCTTTTTATATCACCCCACATATTTATTTATCTATTTTTTTTCTAAAATATATATTTATGGCTTTTACCTTGCAGTGGTACTGCAATGGTTTTTATCGGCGTAAGGAGGAGCTGATTGTTTTAATTCGTGATTTTAACCCGTCTTGCATATATTTGCAGGAGACTCATTTTAAAACAACGGACAAGGGCATTTTAAATGGTTTCAACGTTTTTAGACTGGACGACAACAGTGGCCAACGAGCCCAGGGTGGAGTGGCGGTTGCTACTCGGGAGGCCCTTTACACCTCCCGAGTGCAGCTGAACACGTCTTTCCAGGTGGTCGCAGTGACGGTGCATTCCCCGGAGGCAGTGACGTTATGTAACGTGTATTTGTCGGAGGGGGCACCGGTCACCCGATCCAATTTAGAAGCCGTTGTTCGTCAGTTGCCCGGACCTTTTATTTTATATGGCGATTTTAACGCTCGTGATACCCTCTGGGGTAGTTTGCGGTCACAGTGTGACCGTAGGGGCGAATCTTATCTTTTTTTATTACTGATATTAACATGTTTCTGTTGAATAACGGGTAAACACACCCGTTTTAACTCCTTTTACGGTCAGTATTCTATTATTGATATTTGTATCGCACCGAGTACTTTAATGAACAAATTTCATCTGTCCGTTTACGATGACCTCTGTGGAAGTGACAATTTTCCTCTTTTTCTGCACAGAGAAAATAATTTTAACCCTGATTTCATAGGGGCCGGCAACTGGGTTGTCCGGAATGCCGACTGGACCGCTTATGGGGAAAAAATCAATGTTAAGCATGATGAAAACCGTGATGGCAGTTTTAACACTGAAATACGGACCCGCAATATCATCGATTCCGCAAATTGCAGTGTACCCAAATCACTGCATTGCATAACTAGGCCCACAGTTCCCTGGTGGAACGATGATTGTGCTGAAGCGATTCGTAAACGCAAGAAGGCGTTACGAATTTTTAACAGGTTCCCTACTGAGACAAATCTGTCCTCCTTCAGGCGCCTCAGAGCAAAAGCTTGAAGGGTGGTGAAGGAGGAAAAAAAAGGCCTCCTGGGTTAAATATGTATCCGTTGTTAGTTGTAGAACACCCCTTGAACAGGTATGGGACAAGGTTAGACGAATTTCGGGAAACCACCGTCAGCTCAGCTTCTCATTCCTCAATATCGACACCCCTGCGGGTAGGGGAATGGAGAATACTCCCGCAGTATCCCTGCTTGTCGTAAGAGGCGACTAAAAGGGCGGGGAGAAAACCCCGAAAACAAACCCCAGTGACAGCTAGGGAAGTGTCCGGACAGGCCTGTGAATCTACTGTCTGAGTTCGACCATACCAGCTGCTCCAGATTCACCCACGTGTTGGCCGTGCGTGGAGACCCGTAAGGAGGAGAAGGGGATCCTGGAGGGTGAGTTCCGCGGATCCCAACCGGGTGTCGGATGCTCGGTATGGACCGCGGGGCAATATCCCTCTTTGCCCCAGGATTCTCTGTAAACGGGCGGCCGGGAGCTTGCCACTCCCGGTCAATCGGCTCCCGTCACGTTTTGTGTTCCGGTGGCGAGTGCAGAATGGGAGGGGGTCTGCATAGGGAGGTCGGAGGTGCATAGGTTTGGTGGGCCTATTCGCCAAAGACTCATCCCGAAACAGACAACCTCCCAGGAAGTGCTATACCTCTCGAGTTAGCCCTGACGACCGTACCGGTTTGCGGTGCGGCGTCCCGAATGTGTGGCTCCATGGTGGGTGGGGAGGCCGAGAGATGAAGTTATATTCGTTATGGAGGAAACTACTCTTCCACCGATAAAAAGATCCCGCCCGGACACGGGTGGGGGAGATACAGAATCTAGAGTGAGATATTTGATAATGAAATGTTCCAATGAAGGTGAAACCTTAAAAAAGGTTTCTCCCTTCCTAATAAGAAGAGTTTTGTCTGCAGCTGTTCCTGGCGACGTGAAATCAGCTAAAAAACTCAGAGGCGGGTCTTTACTAATAGAAACAGCTAATAGTCAACAAACCAAAAAGATATTGGAAATGAAGCTGCTTCACGATATACCTGTGAAGGTTGAATCTCACCGTACCCTTAATACTTGCCGGGGAGTTATTAGCCGTTTCGACCTACTATATGTGGACGCCGATGAAATAAAGAGAGAAATGGCTCCTCAAGGCGTTGTTGATTGTCTTCGACTCACCACAAGGCGGAACAACGAAAGGATTAACACAACATCTGTAATCCTCACATTCGCCTTAGAAAAACTCCCTGACAAAGTATTTTTAGGTTATGAATCTGTTCCAGTCCGCCCTTACATTCCAGCTCCTGTCCGTTGTTTCAAATGCCAAAGATTTGGTCACATCTCCATCCGCTGTGAGGACAAAGACACCTGCCCACGATGCGGTAAAGAAAAACATGAGGAGGAGAAATGTCCCACAGAACCTAATTGCGTTAACTGCGAGGGTGCCCACGCTGTTTACTCACGTGATTGCCCAAAAATGAAGGAGGAGAGGAAGATAATGGAGATGAAAACAATGGAAAAGATATCGTATTTCGAAGCCCGTCAGAAATACCGGGAGTTCATGGCACCAGTTTTTTTTCGTTCCTTTGCAAACGCCGCTACAGAGAAGAAATGTACTACAGCAACGCAAACGGACCCTGAACAACGTATAAATATCGAAAATACAGAAGAAAAAATTATCGATAACTCAACAACAGCAAATAAAGATAAGACCTCTACTGTTGGCTCCCATCACCGGAGCCTGTCCAAAAGTAAATCGGGGAACACGCTAAATGGGCGTAGCAAGACTCCCTCCCCTGTTCCCTCCGGTTCCAAGAAACATGACCTTCCGGAGGCCATGGAAGAGGATATTATAATCACCGATAAAGAAGTTCACCTCGCAAGACAGAAGGGAGGGAGACATCGCTTCAAGCGCTGATCCATTATCTGGGCGGACATTGACTGTTTACTCAGTAGTCATATTTATTTATTTATTCACTTTATATATATATTATTTATTTTATATATATATTTTTATGGCTTTTATTCTGCAGTGGAACTGCAATGGGTTTTACCGACATAGAGAGGAGCTTTGTGTTTTACTTCGCGATTTTAACCCGTTATGCGTTTGTTTGCAGGAAACGCATTTTAAAACAACTGACAGAAGTATTTTGAAGGGTTATAATGTTTTTAGATTTGATGACACCACTGGACAAAGGGCTCAGGGTGGAGTCGCAATTGCCACTCGAGAGGCCCTTTACACCTCACGAGTGGACCTCGACACACCGTTCCAGGTGGTAGCCGTAACGATGCATGCTCCGGAACCAATAACGTTGTGTAACGTTTATCTCCCGGAGGGAGCACCAGTGACGCGCAACAACCTTTCAGAGCTAGTTCGGCAATTACCTCGACCGTTTATTTTACTTGGCGATTTTAACTCTTGGCGATTTAATACTAGGGCTCACTGTAATCGAAGAGGACGTATTTTATCCGCCTTTATTGACGATTTTAATTTGTTTTTGGTTAATAATGGGGAGTATACCCATTTTAATAGTTATAATGGTTCATACTCAACTATAGACTTATGTCTAACGTCGAGCAGTCTTATAAACAAGGTTAATATGTCTGTACATAGTGACCTCTGTGGGAGCGATCACTTCCCGATAATTATTCGATTGAGACCTGGGTACGATATGAATTTTAGAACTCCTGACACTTGGCTGGTTCATAAAGCTAATTGGACTCTTTTCAAATCTAGTTTCAGTTTTATACATGATATCAATCGTGGCAGTTTGGGCAATATTGAAGCTCTGACGGAATCGATAACTAACGCGGCAAAATGCAGTGTACCACGCTCAAGAGGTACCATCAAACGGCCACCAGTTCCCTGGTGGAACGAACGGTGTGCCGAAGCAATACGACGGAGGAAACAAGCATTGCGTATTTTTAACAAATATCCAACGGCTATAAATCTATCCTCGTTCAGACGGCTGCGAGCCAAAGCGCGGCAGGTAGTCAAAGAGGCCAAGAAGGATTCCTGGATGGAATTTGTGGCTAGTATCAACCACAGAACTCCCATTGCTCAGGTGTGGCAGAAAGTGAAATGTATCTCGGGCTCCACGTTGAGAGATGGCATTGCATCACTTGAAGTCGATGGTCAAATCGTTTCGTACCCTCCTGCAATCTGTGAGGTATTTGGCCGTCATATTTCAAACACTACGAGCAATGCGAATTACTGCCCCAAATTTAATGCAATGAAGAACCGCTGTGAAGCGGCCCATCTAAACTTCATAACATCGGGTTCTCCAGGAGACTGCAATGATCCCTTTTCAATGTGGGAATTGAAATCCGCAATCTCAGATTCACGAAACAGCTCCCCAGGATTGGATAGTGTACACAATGCCTTCCTGCGAAATATTCCTGAGTCGTCACTATCTGACGTCCTCCTCACACTAAACCAAGTGTGGAGTGATGGCAGTTTCCCACAAACCTGGCGAGAATCTGCGATTGTCCGGATTCCAAAACAAGGGAAAGGCAGAAGCGACCCTAATAACTATAGGCCGATCTCTTTGACCAGTAGCCTTTGTAAGGTTATGGAAAGGATGGTTAACCGCAGACTTGTCTGGTGCCTAGAGAGGCGAAATCTTCTTGCACATATACAGTGTGGTTTTCGAAGGGGTAGATCACCTCGTTCGATGCGACAACTTTATTCAAGATGCTTTCCTACTCCGTCAACATGTCGTTGGCGTCTTTTTCGATTTGGAGAAGGCGTACGATCGAGTTTGGCGCTTCAAGATCTTAAAGACATTACATAATTGGGGTTTTAAAGGAAACTTACCTATATTTATTAAAAAAATTTTAACCAATCGTTTTTTTAAAGTTAGAATTGGAAAATATCTGTCTCAAGCTCATAATCAGGAAAATGGAGTACCCCAAGGATCTGTGCTGATCGTAACGCTGTTCGCCATTGCCATTAATGATGTCGTCGACCCCCCTGCGGGTAGGGGGATTGAGAATACTCCCGCAGTATCCCTGCTTGCCGTAAGAGGCGACTAAAAGGGCGGGGAAGGAATCCCCGAGAACAAACCCCCAGGCAGCATAGGGATGCGTCCGGACAGTCTTGTGGATCAACTGTTTGTGTGCGGCCATACCAGCTGGTCTGCGATCCACCCACATGTTCGCCGTGTGTGGAGACCCATAAGGGGGAGAAAGGGATCCTGGTGGGTGAGCTCTCCGGCACCCAGCCGGGTGTCGGATGCCCGGTATGGGCCGGAGTGCAACAAACCACTTCGGCCCCGGATTCCCTGTAAACGGGCGGCCGGGGGCTAGCCACCCCCGGCCAATCGGCTTCAGTCGCGTTTGTGTTCTGGCGGCGAGTGCGGAGGCGTTGGGGGTCTTCCTAGGAAGGTCGGAGGTGGACGGGTTGGTGGGCCTTGTCACCGAAGACCCAATCCGAAGAGGGCAACCACACCAGATGCGCTATACCCCTTGTGCTAGCCCTGGCGACCGCACCGGCTTGCGGTGCGGCGTCCCAGGTGTGTGGCTCCGTGGTGGGTGGGGAGGCCAAGGGACGAAGATATACTAGGTATGGGCGAGAATTCTCAACCACCACCTAAAAGATCCCGCCCTGACTTGGGCGGGGGAGACTATAGAGATAGAGCATCTAAAAGATACCTAATAATGAAATGCGTAAAGCCGGATGAGAACCTTATGAAGGTTTCCCCCTTCCTAATAAAAAAAACGTTGTCCTCCTATGTTCCTGGGGAACTAAGATCAGCAAAGAAACTCCGAGACGGAACCTTGCTCATCGAAACAAATACCGACCAACAAGGGGAAAAGCTACTGACGATGACTATGATGCATAATTTCCAGGTGAAGGTAGACCTACACCATACCCTTAACACATGTAGGGGGGTCATTTCGCATTATGACCTATTGTACGTAGATGAGGAAGAAATTAAAAGAGAAATGGCCTCTCAGGGCGTAGTTGATTGCCGGCGGCTGAAGACCAAACGCAATGGTGAAATGATCGATACCACGTCAGTAGTTCTTACCTTTTCTTGTGACAAGCTTCCAGATAAAGTGAAAGTTGGCTACGAGTCGGTCACAGTTCGGGCATTTATACCCAGCCCTATGCGCTGTTATCACTGTCAACGGTTCGGGCACATAGCCCCGCGATGCAAAGGTGAGGCCACATGCCCAAGCTGAGGCCAGAAGAAACATGAAAATGCCTGCGAAATTGAACCAAAATGTGTAAACTGTGAAGAATCCCATCCTGTATACTCTCGGAAATGCCCAAAAATGAAAGAAGAAAAACAAATAATGGAAATCAAGGTGACCGATAAACTATCTTATTTTGAAGCGAGGAAAAAGTACCGGACATTAATATGTCCTACTTTCTCAAGATCATTTGCTAATGTAGCGAAGGTCGAACCTAAAAAGGAAGACATTTCCACACAAACGGAAATGGTATTAGTGAAGACATTATGTCAAGTAGAGGAAATGCAGGATAGCTCGAGCAACAGCGATAGTAACAGATCCACCAATACGCCCCAAAAATCGGAGGGGGGCAATGTCGAAACCTCCAACAAAAAACTCTTTGCAAGCCCATGGGAAGGCAAACCTGTTTCCTCTCAAAAGGCTACAACATCAGCCGTGGAGGACATGGAAGCTGATGATAGTCCCTCCGAGGCTGAAATAAAGCAAGCTAGACAGAGGGAAAAACATAGATCGAAAATTAAACGCTGAAACTACTACTCTTGTAGCTAATTTTTTATCCTATTACTTTTTTTATAATTTTAATGGCCTTATTTATGCAATGGAATTGTAATGGCTTTTACTCCCACTTAGAGGAGGTGAAAATGTTGGTCAATAATTTAAATCCTGACTGCCTGTTTTTACAAGAGACCCATTTTAAAGCTTGCGACAAAGTGAAGTTAAGAGGTTATAATTTAGAAAGGAAAGACGATCTTGGCGGCGACAGAGCTCGCGGAGGGGTTGCTGTGTTCGTCCGAGAGGCCCTTTACACCTCTCGGGTGGACCTGCAGACACCGTTTCAAGCCGCAGCAGTCACCATCGCTACTCCGGAGGTCATTACATTCTGTAATTTGTATCTCCCTGAGTGGATGCCAGTAAATAGAGAAAACCTAGAAAATCTAGTCAACCAGCTTCCTAGGCCTTTCGTCTTATTGGGCGACTTTAACGCACACAGCACCCTATGGGGAGATAGTATGCGTGATTTTAATGGCCGAGGGCGCCTTTTAGAAATGTTTTTAAACGATTTTAACTTGATCTTATTAAACGATCAGGAAAAAACCCATTTTAACGTTTTTAACGGTGGATATTCCTCTATAGATTTATGGATTAGTACAGAGTCCATAGCCCCTCTCTTTGCAATGTCGGTCATTGATGATCTCTGCGGCAGCGACCATTTCCCCCTATTAATTAGTAAAACGGGGAATGCGTGTGGTTTTAACGCCCCTCAAACATGGGTTCTAAAGAAAGCCGACTGGTTTGAATTTAAACGTAAGTTACATTTCCAATTCTCTGACAGTAAGTCAGCGCGGAGCAATGTAGAGGGTCTTACGAAAGCTATCTTTGAAGCCGCGGAAGGTAGCGTACCGTCAACCTCCGGCACCCCGCGCCGCCCTCCAGTTCCATGGTGGAACGAGGAATGCGCCGATGTTATCCGCAAGCGTAAAAGAGCGCTACGTATTTTTAACAAGTTTCCTACTTCTACTAACCTTGCAGCTTTTAGACGACTGCGAGCAAAGGCCCGGCAGGTCGTTAGAGAAGCAAAGAAGAGATCTTGGACGAAGTACGTTTCTAGTATAAACCATCGAACGCCTTCTACACAGGTCTGGAATAAAATAAAATCCGTAATGGGCAAACGCAATTTCTCTTCGGTCTCAGGGCTAAAATTAAATGGATCCATTCTCTCATCCCCTATCGATATTGCGGAAGCCTTCGGCAAACACTATGCCGCTATTAGCGCCATTGACGGGTACCATCCATCATTTCAAAGCCTTAAATCCAGAGCCGAAAGAAGGCGTCTTAATTTCTGTGACAGTAAGAACACCTACTCTTACAATAACCCCTTCACAATGTGGGAGTTGAAATCAGCAATAGAAAGCGCTAAAGACACCTCACCTGGGAGTCACTTAATACACAACTCTTTCTTGCGAAATCTCCCTCACTCTTCGTTGCCAGAACTACTTGCCACACTCAACCAAGTGTGGTCGGAGCAGGTATTTCCGGACAGCTGGCGAGAATCCATTATCGTTCCGATCCCCAAGCAGGGAAAGGACAAATCTCTCCCCTCTAACTATCGCCCAATATCCTTAACGAGTTGTTTATACAAACTGATGGAAAGATTGGTAAACAAACGGCTAGTGTGGTGCCTTGAAAGCCGCAAACTCTTATCGAATATCCAGTGTGGCTTTCGACGTGGCAGGTCTACTGTCGACCACCTGGTGAGAATCGAGGCCTTCGTTCAGGAGGCATTTCTCCTTAGACAGCACGTAATTGCGGTTTTTTTCGACATTGAAAAAGCATACGACACAACGTGGAGACATGTAATCTTACAGTCATTGCACGACTGGGGTTTTAAGGGCAATCTACCCATATTCGTGTGTAACTTTTTAAATAGGCGTTCCTTCAGAGTTCGAATAGGAAATACCGTCTCCCAACCATACGTACTGGAGAACGGAGTTCCTCAAGGTGCGGTCCTTAGCGTTACACTTTTTGCTATCGCAATCAACAGTATTGCAAAATGCGTTCAATCGCCCGTAACGGCCTCACTCTTCGTCGACGACCTGGCGATTTTTTGCAGGTCATCGAAATTGTCAACGGCTGAGAGACAGGTCCAAATGACCCTAAACCGCCTACAAAACTGGTCCCTTGCAAATGGTCTCCGTTTTTCTGAAGAAAAAACGAAATGCCTGCACTTCCACAGGCTGAGGGGAATCTTTCCTAGTCCAACCTTAAGGCTTGGAGACAAGGTCTTATCGTTTGTGGAATCCCATCGTTTTCTCGGCCTTTATTTAGATAAGAAACTTAACTGGCGAGATCACATTCAACACACTAAGAACGAATGCCAAAAGATTTTAAACATTTTAAAATTTTTAAGCCATTCGACATGGGACGCAGACCGCTCCATGATGCTTTTATTATACCGTTCGCTGGTGAGGTCAAAACTGGACTACGGGTCCGTGGTATACTCTGCTGGAAGAGAATCATATTTGAAACCCTTGAATACCATGCACAACACCGAACTCCGACTAGCCATTGGTGCCTTTCGGACATCACCCATTCCGAGTATCTACTCAGACTCAGGGGAGCTACCTTTGGCCTCGCGAAGAAAAATTTCAATGAGTAACTATGTAGCAAAGATTTTATCGATGAAAACGCACCCCTGTTTTGATATAGTTTTTAAACCTCGGTTCATAAATATTTTTAATCGAAGGAAACGGGCCACACGTCCACTTGGAATACGTTTTAGAGATTTTATTGAAGAAGTGGGCATGTCACTGCCAACAGTGCATCAGGTTAAATACTATAACCAACCACCCTGGCTAATGCCCCTGCCTAACGTAAACCTCTGTTTACAAAAATACTGCAAACAATTAACGACCCCTATTGAATACAGGCAGATGTTCAAGGGACTTCTAGAAGCTCATCCCAGCTTCATACCTGTTTACACTGATGGGTCCAAGTCAGATCTCGCGTGTGGGGCTGCAGTGGCATCCGTACATCACGGCGTCCTTAAGACGAGGCTAAGTCCACTCTATAGTGTATTTAACGCAGAACTGTTCGCCATAAAAATGGCTTTATGTAATATTAAGGGCAGTCAAGGATCTTTCTTAATCTGTTCGGATTCCTTAAGCTGTTTGAAAGCCATATCAGCCATGTACTCAGACCATCCTATTATTCAGGAAATACATTTTGTCCTCTCATCCCTTACTCAAAAAGGTATCCAAATCCTTTTTGTTTGGATCCCTGGCCACGTAGGTATTTCAGGTAACGAAAAAGCAGATAAAGCGGCAAAAGAGGCGTTGGAAAACCCGGATCCCGTCTTGGACTTGGTTTTATCGGAAGATGTCAAGTCCATGCTTCGACGGATCGCCACTAAGCAGTGGAATGAAACTTGGAGTAGTATGGAGGAAAACAAGCTACGTACGATAAAACCCGACACTCTGGCATGGCCTTCTTCAGTCCGAGGTAATCGGAGGGAAGAAGTTATTATTGCCCGTTTGCGGATAGGCCACTGTGCCTTGACCCATTCTTTCCTATTCACGGAAAATAAGATACCCCCCTACTGTGATACATGCGATAAGCCTCAGACAGTGAAACACATCATGGCGGAGTGTGTTAACTACCAAGATGCTCGCAATCTTTTCGGCCTAAGGGGGAATCTTAAATACGATCTGGGTGATAACGCTGACCGACTTAATCAGGTAATCGGGTTTTTAAAAGATATAAATATCTACCACTCAGTTTAATAATTTTTATTTTTTATATTATATATATAAATATATATATTTTAAGTAATTTTTAAAATACTTGTTTCTATTTTAGTTTATCGCTTTAGTTAAAACTATTTCAGTTGCAACAAAGAGCCTAGAGCCGCTTAATGCATTGAAAGCATTTATAAATTGGACGTGGTGCAAAATGACCTCGGCCGTCGGCGCACCCACAACCCCAAATACTACTACTACTACGATGTCGTCGACTGTATCCAGGCACCTGTAATAGGTTCGCTGTTTGTGGACGACCTAGCTATTTTCTGTAGGTCGGCTAAACTAACAAATGCAGCCAGACAAATACAGATGACGCTCAACAAGCTCCAGAAATGGTCACAGATGAATGGTTTCTGCTTCTTGGAAGAGAAAACGAAATGTATTCACTTCCACCGGCGTAGAGGTGACCATCCAACACCAACACTGCGTCTTGGCAATATTAACTTGCCTTTTGTGAACTCAGTTCGTTTTTTGGGGTTGACCCTGGACCGCCTATTAAATTGGCGGGACCTCATCAACGACTTGAGAAACAGGTGTTCGAAAACATTAAATATTTTACGTTATTTAAGCCATTCCACATGGGGTGCAGATCGCCAGACATTGATGTTATTGTATCGAGCATTAGTCCGGTCAAAACTCGATTACGGCGCTTTTGTGTACGCTTCTGGCAGGAAGTCTTATTTAAGGCCGCTGGCTGTTGTACATAATGCTGGATTGCGACTGGCCACGGGAGCATTTAGGACCTCTCCAATTTTTAGTATTTATTCAGACGCAGGGGAACCACCATTGGCTACCCGCAGAAATATCCTTATGTCAAACTATGCCTCAAAGCTTTTATCAATGAAGAGGCACCCGTGTTTTAATATTGTTTTCCAGCCACGGTTTTTAAATGTGTTTAATAGACGGACGAGGGCCACAAGGCCTTTAAGCATAAGGTTCAATGAATTGATGGAGAAAAATAATTTCTCTCTCCCTGATGTGTACCCAGTAGGGTACCTTGACATTCCTCCGTGGTCTCTACCACCTCCAGATATTAGGCTGTACTTGCATAAGTCCCTGAAGTCGAGCACTACGCCATGTGAATACCAACAGCTCTTCAAAGAATTTCTCGGGCAATATCCTGACTTCGTACCTGTCTATACGGATGAGGCGAAGTCATAATCTGCTAGCGGATCTGCAGTAACTTCTTCTTTCCACGGAGTTTTAAAAGCGAAACTCAGTGCGATGTGTAGCATATTTACTGCCGAACTCACTGCGATAAAGGTGGCCTTAACCAGCATTGACTGCCGTCGAAAATCTTTCATGATATGCACTGATTCGTTAAGTTCACTGCAATCGATCTCCGCATTTTCCTCCTTTAATCCCATTGTACAGGAAATTCAAACTGCCCTCTTAAAACTTTCGGAAAAAGAAGTAAGAGTCATGTTTTTATGGATACCTGGGCACGTAGGGATTACGGGTAACGAGAAAGCTGACGCCGCAGCAAAAGAAACATTGGGAAACCACGAAATTGATATTGCGGTGGTCCTCGCGGATGACCTAAAAGCTGCGCTACGACCTGTACTCTTGGAGGACTGGAGAGGAACATGGCGGAATCTTCAGAATAACAAGCTGCGTAGCATCAAACCTGAAATTTCAGCGTGGCCTTCCTCTTGCAGAAGTAAACGTAGGGATGAGGTCGCAATCACCCGTTTGAGGATTGGGCACTGCCATTTTACACACTCCTTTCTATTTACTGCTGAAAAGACCCCTCCACAGTGCGATGACTGTGACGCCTCTCTCACTGTAAATCACCTACTGACAACGTGCACTAAATACCGGGTTATACGCAGTAGAATGGCCATCACGGGTAGCCTAAGCCGAATTTTATTGCATTTCAAAGAAATAGGTTTTTTAAATTTAATTTAGTTGGCATGCAGTCATGCATTACTCATAAAATAGAAACGCATAAAATTAGTTGTTACATTTTGTAGAGATATAGTTTTAATGCGTCAAATGGGCTGAGCATGGTGCAAATGACCCTAGCCGTCGACGCACCAAAAAAACCCAATTCTACTACTACTCAATATCGATGGTAATGTACTGACATCTCCGTCGGCTATTGGCGAGGTTTTTGGTCAGTCAGTCGCCAGTACATACAGCGACGACACCTATGAGGAAGAATTCCTACGTATCAAGAGGCGCATTGAATCACATGAACTTATCGTTTCTGAGAAGCGGCCGCCGGCAGACTATAGTATGCCTTTCTGCCTTTGGGAACTACGTTCTGCCATTGAATACTCCCGTGACTCGGCCACAGGAATGGACGACATACAAAATGTGTTTCTCCGGAATATTCCGGAGTGAGCAATGGTGAAAGCCCTTCGCTCCCTCAACCAACTTTGGGCTGATGATAGCTTTACATCCTCCTGGCGGCACTCCACAGTAGT
The DNA here is from genome assembly GCA_963573305.1 of Pyrrhosoma nymphula. NCBI lineage: Eukaryota > Metazoa > Arthropoda > Insecta > Odonata > Coenagrionidae > Pyrrhosoma > Pyrrhosoma nymphula. Next base: position 31,523,369 of record OY754332.1, read on the forward strand.
CCCTATTCTCAAACAGGGTAAAGATAGAGCTGACCCGAATAATTATAGACCCATCTCCCTTACTAGTTGCATGTGCAAGGTAATGGAAAGAATGGTCAATCGGCGTCTCGTTTGGTGGTTGGAGCGTCGAAACCTTCTTTCAAATATTCAATGCGTCTTTAGACGCGGCCGATCGACCGTTGATCACCTGGTCAGAGCCGACAATTTCATCCAAAAAGCCTTTTTTCTCCGTCAACATGACGTAGGTGTCTTCTTCGACATGGAGAAGGTATACGACAGAGTGTGGCGGCATAAGATATTAATGACTCTCCATGAGTGGGGATTGAGGGGCAATTTACCTATTTTAATTAAGATTTTTTTATCTGATCGTGTTTTTAAAGAAAAAATAGGTAGTCAATTATCCAAATTTTATCGGCAGGACATTGGAGCTCCTCAGGGTTCAGTTTTAAATGTGACACTTTTCGCAATTGCGATCGACGACTTAGCCAAATGCATTCACCTCCACTCATTGGATCTTTGTTCGTTGACGACCTAGCAGTATTTTGTAGGTCGTCCAAAGTAGTCACTGCAATCAGAGTTACACAGTTAGCCCTAAATAAATTGGATGTTTGGACTCGGAGAAATGGATTTAAGTTTTCCTCGGACTAGTGCAAATGCGTCCACTTTTACCGGGTGAGAGTACACTACATTCCTCCAGCTTTGTCACTTAGTGGCAAAATTCTCCCGTATATGGAGTCGGTACGATTCCTCGGTATGACCTTTGACTACCGACTGAACTGGCGTGAACACATACAGACTTTGAGAGATAAATGTCTACGGACTCTAAATATTCTAAAGCTCTTAAGTCACTCATATTGGGGTGCCGATCGAATGCCCCTGCTTTTATTGTACCGCGCACTCGTACGTACCAAATTGGACTACGAGTCATTTGTTTACGCTTACAGTCGCGACTCTCAGTCGCGACATAAGGCCTCTCACTACGGTACATAACGCAGGTCTCCGTATTTCCACTGGTGCTTACCGGACCAGTCCGGTCCTCAGCATTTATGCTGATTCCGGTGAGCCGCCACTGCCGTACCGTAGGAACATACTGATGTGCTCCTATGTGGCGAAAATTTTAGCTACAATGAATCATCCGTGTTTTAACTTGATTTTTAACCCTAGATTTATGGACATTTTTAATCGACGGACAAGCTTCCAAGCCTCTCAGTATTCGTTTTAATTTGTTTATTCAGGTTATCGGGTTAAGGCTCCCAGATATTCATCCTGTTAGGTACTCCAGTTACCCACCGTGGATTATTCCACCGCCGGAGATCCATATGGCAATCAGTAGGTGCCATAAATCCCACACCACTGCTCTAGAATACCAACGTCTCTTCAAATAATTTCTCTGCCACCACTCCGACTTCATCCCCGTATACACGGATGGATCGAAGTCGGATGCAGCTTGTTCGTGCGCGGTTACCTCGTCCCATCACGGTGTCGTCCAGTCCTGACTCAATGCGCTATGTAGCGTATATACAGTGGATCTGCTGGCCATTAAGATGGCTCTTGATGAAATTGGAGTTTTTTCGGGGTCTTTTGTCATTTGCACGGACTCAGTGAGCGCGCTGTAATCCATATCCGTCTTTTCTTCACCGCACCCTATTGTCCAGCGAATACATACTACCCTGTTATCCCTTAATAGAATGGGAATCAAAGTTATTTTTCTCTGGGCCCCAGGACATATGGGTATTGCCGGAAATGAGAAGGCGGATGCAGCTGCAAAAGAAGCTCTAAATATCCCTGAGCCGAAGACGACGCTGGTAACCTACCAGGAGCTAATTACGCAAAGTAGTCCTAGAGCAGTGGAGTGAACTTTAGAGTGATATCCCAAGCAATAAGTTACGGACAATTAAACCGGTTACGTCAGGGTGGCTCACTTCCGTCAGGGGTAGTCGCAGAGAGGAAGTCTTCTTCGCATGTTTAAGAATCGGGCATTGCGCCCTGATCCACTCGTTCCTCTTTACAGAAGAGAAAATTCCTCCTCAATGTGATGACTGTGACTGCCCTCTCAGTGTGCGACATATCCTGATGGAGTGTGACAAATATCGGGACACACGAAACAGGCTAGGCATCATCGGCGACCTAGAATAAGTTCTAGGCAACGATGTCGATCGCCTAAACCATGTTATTACTTTTTTAAAGGAAACTAACCTAATAACTAAAATCTAATATATTTTCACATATTTGGACTTCTAATGGTGCCTTTTGTCTAAATTTATATTTAAGCATATTTATTGATATAAACTAGATTATGCGTGGTTCAAAATGACAATAGTTGTCGACGCACCCTAAATCTAAACCTACCTACCTACATGCTCGTGGATTACGGAAAAATCGAGAGAATAAGCGTCAAAAAACACTTGTCCGTCGTTGAGTATTTCTTTCAGACCTTTCTACTTGGACTAGAAGGGGCCTTCATGCAACCACGGTAATTCGGACTGATTTGGGCAATCTCCCATTCTTATCTTCTTCGTTAACTTTTCTCTATTTATCACATATCCCTTCTCTCCTTTACTGTCTTGTAGTGCAATATTAATGTTTAGTTCAATGCATGGCCACGATTGTCGTGACCGAGCTTTCCACAGATACCTACCATCACCTCTTTATACCTGTACCACCTGTATATCACCTCTTGTAGGCAGAAAATTTATGTTCTTCTTAACATGCATTAGTACTTGAAACATATATTCACCGTGCATGGTCATAGTTCCACTGTTTACAAATTGTGGCTTAGAGTGATACTTAGTGCCAGCATTTGAAATTGACCCCATTGCCTTTTTCTTAACTTAAAAATGGTTTTAACACCACTCGATTTACCCAACAGTTTTACACCTTACAAGCTACCTTAAAAACCTTACCAGCTTTATCACGCAGACGTAGGAAAGATGATCGACTTCTATCATTGGGAAATTTATTGAATGTATGCTGCGCTTTTTTCTGGCCTTAACAGCTTTCGCGCAATCCTCGCTCCACTGCGAAAGATCCTCACCAAATGCAGTAAACTAGTCCTCTGTCATTCTATTGAAATTTTCTGAAGTCATCTCTCTTTCTCTTCTATCGTTTACTCATGAACTATACTTGGGACACTTCTCCCGAACTCCCTTCTCCGAATTCAATCCCTAGTCTCATTGGATATTCTCCTCCTATTTCGATGATCGTTACTCATATCTGCAGCCCCTACAACAGCTACAACTATTGCTGCTGCAGCGGTAATGATTGTCGTTTCGTTCACATCCATCATTCTTGATTTTAAACAATCTGACAAATTCCTTCGTCAACTATGTAAACAAAGTTGTACAACTTACGCCTTCTCTGTTCAATCAGTAAGCATCAATCAATTTGCTGCTCACCAAGGTGGTTGGAGCGATTTCTTTGTATGCACAGATTTGGATGAGACTATGCATACGTGTTCTTGTCAGTGATATCTATTGGTAAAAGTGAAAAAAATTGCACTTCACCGATGTAGTTATTTGGCGAATCGAGCTTTTCTTTAACTAGTAGCCTTACAGCTCATGAGATATACGTATTTCATATTAGTTTGAATGCATATGTACATATTGTCTTATAAATAAAAAGCAATACATTTCATATAATAATAATAATAATAATTTTTTATTTGTTCTGTGGGAGTTCTCAAATCATAGAACACGTCATACATAGATGTAAGTTTAAACAAATTTTACCTGTGTTTCAAACTCGGTCAAGGAATAATACCTCTCCTTTACCAGAAATTACATTATTCTTTCTTAAATTTTAATACATTATCAATTTTCTTTATGTTGCTAGGAAGATTATTGTAGACCGTTGAGAGCCTGTATGTGGGACTTTTCTTATGTTCAGCACTATTATTAGGAAATATATGCATATCACAATTTCTTTTTGTACCATAGGAATGCACATTATCATTCTTTACAAAGCATTCAGAATGTGTTTTTACAAATAAGGCACAATACATTACATAAATACATGGAAGAGTCAGAAAGCTATTTCCAGCAAAGACAGGCTGGCAAATAACTCTAGGTTTTAAATTGAAAATAACTCTCAGGGCACTTTTTTGTAAGGCAAAAATCCGTTTAGAGAGGGTGGAGTGACCCAAGAAGATAACATGTTGCACAAATGAGTATAGATATAAATAAAATACACCATTTTTAATGTATTAAATGAAACAGCGTTTCTCAAGGATCTAAGAATGTATATACCACGAGACAATTTTTGCGAGATAAAGTTGATATGATCCCTCCAATCAAGAGTTTCATTTCATTTGAAGCCTAAGAAAGAGATGTAGTCAGGATGTCTGATAATAGAGTTGATAATATGGAGGAAAGGTAACTGGTCGTGTTTAGTATAAGCTAAATGAAATAGTAGAAAATTAGATTTGGTCACATTAATTTGGAATCCACTACTGTAGAGTCCATTCAGCCATAGTTTGGACGGCTTCACGACTGAGGTTAATTAGCCCTTCTAGGTTTTTGTGTGAAAGTGAGTGACTTGTGTCATCTGCAAACTGAGTGACAAAACCCTCTTCCAAGTGATAAGGTAGATCATTGATTGCAATAAGGAACAGAATGGGTCCCAGTAAGGAACCCTGTGGCACACCTAGGTTCCAGATTTTCATATCCGATATGTGTGCTCTACTCAACCCGTCATCATCAATATATTTTAATTTTAGTTTCCTATGTAAAAGGTAATATTTGATGAAGTTCAGGGGAGTGCCTATCACTCCAAGATCAGACAACTTCTTTAATAATATTGAATGGTCAAGGAGATCGAAAGCTTTGGTAAAATCATAAAAAAATCCCATTGTACTTTCCGAACTATATAAAGAATCGTAGACATAATTTAAAAAATTGAATATTGCTAGGTGAACTGATTTACCTTTTATATAAGCACATTGATTTTCATAGAGCAATTTATGAGTGAATAGGAAATGAATTAGCCTCTTTACAAATATTTTTTCAATTATTTTTTAGAAAGACGATACTAAGGTGATTGGTCTGTAGTTTTGAGGATCGTTTTTTGGTCCTTTTTTGTGCACTGGTATGATTTTCCCAATTTCTAAGGATTCAGGAAAGACACCTGAAGAAAAGGAATAATTTATGATATTACACAAATCAGTAGTGCAACAGATTTGAGTACTCCTGCTGGTATTTCATCAAAACCTACTGACCTGCTGTGGGATAGAGATTTTATTGTTGAATTGACTTCTTCACTGTCAGTGGGATGTAGAAACACGTTATGCATACGAAGGTTATGTGGAGAAGTGTTTGAACTTTGAATTGATTGCTTGCCTGCCTCTGGCATTCACTAAAGATTATTCATCAAGGAACACTTCGAAGACATCAGAAGGATTTGTTATTGTTATTTTGTTTATACACAACTCAATATTAGGATATTTATTTTTGAATCCTGAGTGTCTTTTAACAGATTCGAGGAACTTTTGACCTTGTTATTAGAGTTCAGCATTATTTCATAATTTCTCATGATTCTGTCTTTTGTCACATATTTGTTAAAGTGTCTTTTTAATGCGTTGTACTCAGGAGGAAGTTATACATTATTTCTTTTGCAATCATTGTGCCAGTGCCTAAGGTGCTGACTCATATCATAAAGATAGGGTGAAAATTTATTACAAGTGCCTTGTCTTACATGAACTGTTTTGGGAAACAGTTATTGAACTGTGCTATGAAATTTTCTAGGAAATTTTTTACCCTGCTATTAGCATTATGTTCCTCAGAATCGGAGGACCAGTCTACAGACGTAATGGCGTACATAAAATCACCCATGTTTGATTCATTCATTTGTCTCCTCAACTCCTTTCCATGCCTTGTGGCCGATTGATTAAAACATGCAGGATCGATTTGTAGCAACTGTGCATAATGATCTGAAATGTGTAAGGGGAGCACAGTAGCTGAATGGAGATGGTTATTTATGTTTGTTAGAAGGTAGTCTAAGCCTGTACTTGAAAGGTTGAAAACTCTAGTGGGTTGATCACAATAGTTCAAACGAAATATAATGGGTGCTAACAAATATCAGGTAGTCATGCCGAGTCAAAGATTTTAACTACCTATTTTATTATAATTTGCGCCTTATTTTTTAATACCTCACCGAAAACTCAAGTAAAACGTGTCTTAATTTCGGCAAAAACGTAAAATATAATTATTGTATCATTTTCATTACTGCGTGTATGGTGAGTTCCTCCACACAAAAATATGTACTTGAATGGAATGTGGACCCAGAATTTTTTTCGTATTGAAAAATTATTAAAATGTGCACTCAATGACCACGATTACCGCCCCAGCCACCGTAATTTCAGGAACGAAATGCTGGAATGTCTGATCGTTCCCCGGCACCACGTAAACACGTTCCTCATTCACGCAGTGTACTAAGTCACGTTTGACTGTGCAGATTGATGCTACATCAAATAGCACAATACAGTACCTCGTGTGGAACTGCTTTTAGGTCTGATCTGAGAAAAATCATGTACATAGACGTAGCAGTTTTACGTCACCCAAGCTTACTGGAAACTTAATGATGCAGTAATTCTTGAATCTTGGCCAAGTGAGCGAATGCACGTGTTTGATTGTGAGAGGCTGTATATATTCTCTGGTTGAAGGAAGAACTCGAAGTAGATGCAAGTAATTTATTTGATCTTATGCAGGAGCGTCTGACTGTGTCATTACGGAAGAATGTCTGCTCTGGCGACATTGCTTACAAAATAAAATAGACTCCTACAAAATAGTCCTTTTGATTATGACGTCAAAGGTGGATGACTACGACAGCAGTCAATTTGGTGAATATCCATGATATCCATCCACCTGACGTCACGCAAGGAAATACTCGTTTTTACTCAGGAAATGCTCCGTTTGACGCAGGATCTACTTATGAAAAACGTATAGGAAACCTGTGAAGCGTACAACGTCGAGGTAGTTTAAAGCATACAAGAGAGGTGGGGTTGAAGGGGTGAGGGTTCCTCCAGAGGTCCCTGCGGGAGTTATTCTGTACATTTGTGCGCCATAATAAAAGAGTACATTCACCTCCAATGGCCTCAAACCCTCCGCCTGCGGATGCCCCAATGTTTCCCGATGTCTATAGCACGACGGCGGAGCGAGAGAAAGGGACGCCTGTCGAGGATGACGTAACACGCACAGCGAACTGCTCTGAGAGGTTAGGGGATCTCGGCGTGGGCGAGAAGGGAGGGAGAGTTGGGAGGGAGGGAGAGAGGGGAGTCACACGGAGACTTTCCTGGGCCGCTTAAGTTACAGTCCGTCGCTCTTCCCCACTCAATCGTATCCCATTTCCCCATCACGAGGAATTAGGGCGCCCTCCCCCCCCTTACCCCTTCTCTCCCACTCTTTAACCCTGGCCGGCTTCCTCCTCCCGTGAAATTGACCGCAACCACGTGGGTCCGAGTCCGCTCCAAGAGCACAGGGTAGTGTTCGCTCACCACCCGATGGGCAGAGGACGTGAAGCGTGGTCAAGTCATTGTGGGAGACGAGACGACTCCGTGAAATTTGTATCGTCTCTTTTGGTACATCACTATAGTTACCGCGACTTGATGGAGGTCGTCTTCCGAACGTGTTACGTTCAACATTGCGTACATGTTGAGAGTGTGTTCGTGTTCTGAAGTGTGTTTTAAGTGACAAGCTTGAGTGTGTGGATGGATTCTTCATTTAATCCTCAAAGGGTATTCTGGACCTTTCACGGATAATCATCTTGAGAATATCTCTGGTGCCGTTTTACTTCTCTGAGTTACCTCAAGGGACGAACAGCATGTGAAGGTGGGCCTTTGATTCATTATTAACTGTCGATTAAATTGACTTTTTAATATTGGCGCATTTCTCTAGCGTTGCATTTACAATTGATCTGCGCTTAAATTATTGTAATCTGAAAGGTAGTCAAAATATTTCGTTGAAAGCTATGAACGATGATTGTACACTCTGTGGCTGTGAATAAATATCTGAGTCTTCAGCTCAGGTGATCCGAGTATTAGAATCTGATACTCAAGTTCAATGTGCAGACGGTAATCATAAAACCTTTCCAATTTTAAGGTGGATGTCCATTCACGTGCTGTCATGCGGTCAAAACTCTCAGTAAAAAGAGCGGAAAAATTATCTTTACAGATAAATCCTTATATTTTTTACTATCTCTTTGATTTCTATCGTATGGGCAAGGAAGCATGTTGCAATCAAAACTAGATTTGCTTATGTTTATACTCGCGAATGTCTCAATATTCGAAAACTGAATCATATTATTCACGAAATTTCAGGAAAATGCAGTACCGCGATCAAAATGATGTGGTTTCTCCGTGCTACGACTAATTTGGCACATTTTGGTGTGTCTGTTCATTTGTGAGACGGTATTGTAATAGTGAAAATGTAATATTAAGTGAAGATCCTGCAGGTTAAGGGGTTTTATAGAAAAATATCAATTTCCATTCTTGATAATATTACCTTCTCTGTAGTTTTATTTGATGCGTATGCAATGTATTTATGCCAGTAGTTTAGGGGTTGAGATTAAAACAATGCTGTTGCAATAATTTCTGCAATTCTTTTCAGTACGTGGGTAAAGTACTGGCAACTAATAGGTTAAACCCTACGTCATGTGTAGATGTTGTGCTTGTGCTACGATTAAGTGATTGGTTTAGATGATTCTATGTACCATCACTGTCATAGTTTCCGGTCTGGTCGTCCATTATTCTCCACACTGCTTTTTGGCTCGCGCCCAGCGGCCGTGGGTCATGCGGGGTTCGACCTTAAAATGAGACTACACATGCCTGGCATGGATACACCCTGTGCCACGCACCCTGAAAGTAGCTTACACAGTACTCCATAGATGTAGGTCAGCTACTAAAGCTCCTGAAACTTAAGATTGTTAATACTACCATGTTTTTTCCTCGAAAATGGAGCTTACCAAGGGACTCTTATTGGATAGATAATGGAGTATTTCCCGTTGCTGCATTTTTTAATAATTACTGCATGTCATTGACTGCACAGCTGATCTACATCTGCATACTTCCATGTGGGCTACCGCAGGGGTGTAAGGCGGAGGGTGTGAGGCCCAGTAGCCATGGAGGAGGGAGGGAATTAGATAAATGAATTTTGAGACGGAGAGGGAAAATGATTTGGATAAGGACAAAAATGAAACGTGTGTTGATCAGGTGTCTACAGTTTCTCAGTCTGCCTTGATTGTAGTCATTGGTGCGTGAGAAGTGTTTTTGGACCTAGAATTTCGGCATTGTATCTCTCTTATTAGGTCACTTCTGTCAGCTTTAGAGGTATGACGGGGGGTTTTATTTTCCGATTCGCCCGGATACTCCGGTGATCTGAATTTTTAAAGTAATCTTAAGTCTAGCATGTTGCATCCCTATTTCTAGCTACTCCCAACCTATTCCTTCCAGCAGCTGTTAAACTCTTTCTGTTCGCTCGCGGCAGTTTTCAAGAAAGAGTGCGGCTTTCCTTTGCATTTTATTTCGCCCATCAAACATTTCAGTGCACTGTCATAAATGCTCGCAGCGTACTTGAGATCAAACGTAACTTGTGCAAAGTGCCATCTCTCTTTCACTTTTACGTCAGTATTCATCTCCGGTTCTGTATTTGTAAAATACGAATGAAAACCATTGGCGCCGACATTGGTTGACTTGAACATAAGCGCCGAACTAAAACACTAGCGTTCAAAACGAGCTAACCATTCTCCAAATCTCGGGTCATACCTTTTATTTTTCTTTTCATGTAAATGGAGGTCACCCATGAGTTTACTTCCGGAGAAAGGACCCCGATGTCCGTGAGCAAGTGTCGCGATGTTTTTGTTGCCTCGTGAGGTGACACACACATTCGCTCTGACAGGCTGCTGGAAATCAAGGCGTTAGTTCACTCAATTCTCATGCGACAGATTGAGTCCAGAAATAAATTATGTTGTGTTGCCGGCTATTTTCCTTGACTTGGCGGCCTCGAGTTGATTTTAAAAAAACCGTAGTGTAGACCGGTTTCAAGTCATCGGAAGTAATTGACTATTTTGTGCGTACGTGTTGTTCATCATCAATGAAAAATGTTATGATTACTTATTTCGAAGTATTACTTATGTTTACTTAAATATGGTTTGTTAGCACTCTGCAAAATAATGGATAGCTAGCTCTTTGTGCACCCTTAAAAATCCTGAGTCTACCTGCCCATTGAAGCATAGAGGAACGTTCTCTTAATTGGCTTGTGGTCCGGAAGAGAATTTTCCTCTTTTCCTATAAATTGGCATTATTTAGTGTATATTTTCGTCGTTAATAGCTGTTCATTGCACTTGGGCCTCTTTAAAGTACACTTTTGTTTTCGGTTTAAAAAATGTGAGCATAAACATCTTATGCCTATCTGAGCACTTAACCTATTTTAAGGAGATTTGGTATTACCTTTTTGGTACAAGTCGCGACTCCTTCAATTTGTAGCCTATGTGGCCACATGCAAGTCTAAAATGCTATTTGTAATTGTATTTTATGAAACAAAACCATTGCGAAGCGAGAATAATTTCTTGAGATGTTTTGGAAGTCGTCTTAGAAATGGAGCAGCATATCAGTTGCTCAGTATAAGGACGGAGTCTCTAAATTCAACCAACAACATGATATGTCTTGGCATGATACGTATTAATGCGGCAGAATAGCTTTTCCACCAAAGCGCTTGGATTATGCGACAATTATTGGAGGAACTTGGCCATTTCTCCCGAGTGAGGCCTCATTTGAGGTACTCTGTCAGTACTAGGGATCCTGACGAGGTAGGCTGGAATACTTGCCTGAAAAGTGTGAAGCGAAGATCAGCAAGTTATGAATATATAAGATCGTTGCGATAATCTTATTTGTGTCGCACACCTATTGAAGCAGCTTGGATTTAAATGCCTGTAGAGCCATACGTTTCAATTAAATTTCCATTTTAACACTCCATCACTCACGCCTCTTTTCGTGACAAGACTGCTCGCGTGTTGGATTCTGTCCAACAGCGGAGTCAATAATTTTTACCTATACTTTAAGGAGAAAAATTACTCTAGAACAATATTAAACTTTGTTTTATGAAGAAGAACATGAATGTGTTATATTTATTAAGGAAGTATTTTCAACAATTGGAAAATAAAAAAAATATCACATTAAAAAAATGAAAATACATTAAATATTGAAACTTACAGCAAATTTTATCGCAATCAATATTGCACTGAAGTAAGGAATTGAGCACATGTCATTTATTTACTTGTTTTTAAATAAAAATCAAAGAATCAACAGAGAAAGTAAATAAATTTAATAAATGAATACATATTATTTTTTTGAAATTACACTTCATTTTCGTGCTGTGTCTCAAAGCATCTACCACAAAAAACATTGGAATGAACTTTACAGGTAAAATTTCCACATCTACAACATGTTATAGTGGTGTTACTATTTTTCTGTCATCCACATTCAGTGCAGGTTCTCTTTTTGTTCTTCTTTTCTGGCTCTCTACGTGTGTCCCCTTCACCTTCCATTGCTCTGCAGTATCGTTTTTTTAACTTGAGGTCTGACGGGAGTGAAGGTATAGATGCTCTTGCAATGAGGTGCTCATTCATCAGTGAGATTCCTAGATTATGCAAAAAGATTCTTCTTAAACGTGGAGCCTTCTCTGGAGCAATCATTTGCAGTACAATCTGAGCGTTTATTCCAGCAATATTGAATACTGCAAAGAATGTGGCCATTGGCCATCTTCTTGTAACACGGGATACTGAGTACGCAGCGCACATTTTATCGACTATGTCAACCCCACATTTCGTCGCATTGTAGTCAACAATAATTGCCGGCTCTTTATGAATTTCATCAGCATCGTGCATGTTCGAAATTAAAATGACAGCTATAATTTTCTTCGCCGTATGGCTCAAGAGAGTTAAATTATGTTGAAAGCCACACTGGCATTGTCCGGGATTTTTCCTTTTATCCGGTAGAAATTCTAAAGGAATCTCCCTTTTATTTTTTCTAATTTTTACCTATTGTCGTGATTTGATTTTCCAGTTGATATTTTGAAAGTGGAATGCTGGAATACCAGTTATCCGTTGCCAAATTTCTGTTGATTTTCTCTATTGATTTCACAAGTATTTTCACTGTTTCCATTGCCATGTTGTACCTCTCAAAAGGCCCAGATGGCTGTTTACCTACATTCACCTCTAAGTGTGAAGTATAAAATGTCTTTGCTTCGCACATCGCAAACACTTTCAATCCATACTCTGCTGGTTTGCTAGGAATGTACGGTACCCATGAGCATCGTTCTCTAAAAGGAAGAAGCATTTCGTCAATTGTGACAAATTCACTCACTGAATAAGCATTCAGGCAATTGCTGACAAAGTCATAAAAAAATTCACGAATTGCAGCGAGCTTGTCAGTGGTTCTTCTTGCATATCTTGTAGCCTTGTCGTCAAATCTTAAATTTCTTAATAAGAATAAAAACAGATCATAGCTCATAGCTGAGCGTAGAATCGGTAAACCTGTCCCGTCTGCAGCTCACAACTCCACAACGTTTGTGTGATGGCCTTTTTTTGTTCCGATCAAATATAGAATGCCAAATAAAGCCATAATTTCTGCTCGAGATGATTCTTTACAGTCTCTTCTTCCTGAAAATTTTTATTTTAGTCTTTTAATTTCACTAATAGTGTGAAACACAGTTTCGTCTATCATTTGAACTGTCACAAATTTGGCTAACGCTTCAATTTCTGATTTAGTATTTCGGGAAGCATTTCTAGGCCCAGGAAGAATTTTTTCTATGTTCTTTCGCTTAGCCTTGGAATTATTGTGGCTGGGGTTTTTTCTCCGCTGGGAAACTTTATCTCTACCAACATAGAAAATGGTATCACGTACCTCCTCATTACCACTTTCATCGCCAACATCTTGCCCGTACTCTCTATGATGGTCCAACTCCTCAACTTCTTCGTCGCTGTATTCGTCTTCGCTACTACGTAAGATGCTAGTATCTCCCCTTCGTTCTTCTTTTTCCTCATCTAACTCTATAAGAACCCTGTATATATCCCCGGATTTTATATTTCCAGACCTGTTTCATTACATTTTATAAAATTCAAAAATTAGACATTTTCTCATAACATGAAAGAGTTCCACGAATGCACTACAAACTCAGCTAATTAAAATGACAACAGTAAGTACGTAATAATAACGTAGAATCAGAAACGCAATGGAACATAATCATTACATACTTTGAAGATGATAGGTGGTTTTACTTACATTTTCGGATCAGATACAGGACGCGGATATTTCGCGTCCTGTAGGTCAAAGCTTATAAAAATAAAACGTACTTCTTACTCTGAAACAAATATTTAGTTTGGAATTTATTGGAGACATATTATGCAGAATACCATAATTTGTGCGTAAAATATACTTTTGTTTGAAAAAAATTCTCGGAAAATGAACTTGAGAAAAGAAGTAGGTATTTTACCTTATTCGCCTATCTATTGTAGCCTTTATCTCATCGTGAGCACTTCGACAGCGAGGAGACGAAAAATAAGAAGAATATTAATTATTCCACTGCACACATAAACTGAGAGTAAAATGCGCGTTTACAACTCAAAACGCAATGGTACTCCTTCTGCGAGAGGTAGCGGAATGTACGCGCACCACTGCTCGCATGCTGGATTCTGTCAAACAGAATTTACGGTTTCGCTTCCGAATCGTCCAGTGAACTAGTAAGGTAAGTTACTGGGAAAAACACATTTTGAAACGCTTCTACATACTCCACTCGTCGAATAGAAACAATGGTTCACATTTCACAGAGCCCGAGGTTGATTTCCTACTTACAAAGTAACAACTGTTGGGCTGTGTCCAACGGCGCGCGCTTGACGAACTGTTAACGTACTGAGTCTTTTGAGGAAGTTTGAAGGTGACCTCTCTTCTTACGACGTTAATAATATTTATTTAAAATTTCATTTTTTCCGTGCATAATTACAGATTCTAGTAGCTCTAATTAAGATCAAATAAATGGGTCGTTCGGCTGGTAGCATCAGTGGTGAAGTTGCCAAATGGCGCTTTATTTTTAATTAGAGAGAAATGCTTAGTCTGTGCTGAAGAGCTTATAGCATGCCCACATTACTTTAACTATTACCATGCCCAAATTACTTTTGGATATGCAAATATCTCTATGCATTTTTTAATCCATTGGCAAGCTTAAAATAAGTTGCAGCTCCGTAAACTTTTGTTTACTTGTTTCCACAATGCACTCACCCTAACTCAAACTCCTTTGAGGTGGCTTGGAGGGTATTTTGTCTATGTTGATGATAACTTTGGTACTCAATCTGAATTGAAGTTTTCAGCGTGATTAATTCTTCAATTGAAAACTGAATGTGTTAAAGTAAAATGAATCTTCTTTTCCAAACATCGCAGTTATTGGGGGAAAATCCACGATAATATCTGGCGGTAGTTAATTATAACAGTTCTCAACAATATATATTGGCGATTGCTATGAGCTTTGCTTTGAGGTGACGCTGTCCAGCTTTGGACCCCGCATGCAATTGCGTCTGATCCCGTGGCAACGAACTTCCGGTTGACTCATTCTATCAACAGATGGCTGACCCTTACGAGTTCTAATAAAGGGATATTAAAGGCAAGCGGTTGTGTATGATCTTACTGATAAGATGTTCGTAATTATTTATTTACATAGCATGCAGTAGTGACAGGTCACTTACGTAATTACTCCAATATTAGTCATGTTATGTTTTTTTTATGGATTGGAACCCGCTTGTGTTGGACATCTTGCATGTGACCGATCATGTTAGTGGTGGCTTATGGGCGAAATACGGCTTTAATTGGACTAGAATTGATGTTGAATATTTCACGACTGGTGATAAGTTTCACACGAACTGCTCTCCGTCTGAGAAAGATAGCACCAATATGAAAAAATGGCGATCAAAAATTTGTTTAGATCTTGAGCGGAACTTAAGTTATGCTTCGTCATTTGATTAGCCTCGCGGAATGATTGTCGTATTCTTACACTTGAAGCGTTGGGTTATGAGAAAAATATTTGGTCCTTTACCGCGGAGTCAGCATTTTGAAGAGAGAATGAGCACTTGGGGTATCGATGGGCAAAGGACGGCTCAAATTAACTACTTAGGACTTCGCCAAACAGTATATAGACTTAAGGTGGCTCTATACCGGGGCTAAGAAGCTCGTTTCAGACGTTTCCCTCTAACCCAGTTACGGCTTTTCCATGTCAGCTGGAAACATGCACTATTGGCCGTCTGTAGATGAAGAGTCATTTGTTGATTTTAGTGGAGTAACTTTATCATGAAGTGGTCGTTTTTTTATAAAAAATAGCAGAACTTTGTTTTTACGAAATGTTTTGGTAATATTCCGGGGCACGTTGCGAAGGCTAGATTCCGAAATGAGGATTTTCAGCCCACTTAAATTAAAGAATCATCTTTCATATACGCAAAAAATCAACAACCATTGATGCTGTTGTATTAAAGCTATAGCAATGTTAAGCGTTCAAGTCTGCATTGACAACGGAGTGGACCTTTTCGATCCCAATCCAAGGAAAATCGTTCCCCACTCCATTTTTCTCAGCGCCGCGGCGCCTTCACTGTTTCCCGTGGGGCTTCTACCACCCCAGTAGGCAACCACAGGTGGCGACCGTTAACTTGAGTTACTCAAATGACTCAAATTTGAGTTGACTAACAAGTTGACTTGATTGGGTCAAAAAATCATTCGCGTGGACTGGGATTCGAACCCAGACCCCCCGATTTCGAGCCGAGTGCTCTACCAGTTAAGCTACCCAAGCGTCATCTCTCACTGAGAATTTCATGGAGGCTTTAAGTAGCGAGATGTCTTCACAGGTACCGTGCATACAATGCCATGGAGTAACTGTCTTCGAGCGCTAAGCGCCACTGTCCACGAGGCAAAGCCAAACTTTAAACACAAAGGCGCAAAACACAGTCACCAGTCAAACCAGCAGCCGTCTTTAAGGGTTCAGCCGGTCCAGATTGCCTGGAAGTAAGAAGAATAAGAATAAAGTTTATTTCACCCAAAAGATACACACAATTTTAACAAATCAAAATGAGGGTGAAACTAGGCACCCCAGAAGAAATAGTTTCTTGTTTTGGGGTTGCCATTCCTTGAATAAATTGGCTGTAGTTCAGCAGCAGTCAGTTACAAAAATAATCATACAATAAATTCTGGTTTTTATTTAACATAAATGTGTTCCATTATAACAGTTTTGAATATTGAATTTAAAATAAATTGCAAGATTCGCATAATAAAATAAAATAAGTACACATGCCATACAAGAGTCACACCATAGTTTTTAAGAGATATTCCACATCATTTTTCTCTATCAACCGAAATTTCAATTTTCTGAGGAAAATGGTCTTATTGCTAATTGATGAAATCTCATTTGTAATTTTTTGATGAATTGAAGGGGCAATGAAATCAAAGAAATGTTTGTAAGCTTCAATATTGGGTTTAGGTATGGTACAATAGTGAACACTTCTTAATCTACCGTAAGGACACGGTTTACAATTTAGACCTCCTCGGTTATAAAAGATTCGTAATACTTTATACAAATAGAGATGACGAAGAGGCAATACTTTTAGTTTTTTTTATATTAAGGGAATGACGATTCTCTTGTGCCAGTTCCCAGAATGACACGTAGCATTTTATTTTGTACGATGCGAACTGGTTGGATAAAAGAGTAGTACGTGCTTCCCCAACAAGTCAAGTCATATTCTATTCTAGAATTAACAAGAGAAAAATAAACAGATCGCATGACTGACACAGGAAAAATTCTTTTTAGCAAGTAAAATTTTCTTAGAGCAATAATTAATTCAGATTTAAGTTTGCTAATGTGTGGTTTCCAATAGCAATTTTTGCCCATGATTAAGCCTAAATACTTCAAATTATCAACTTGTTCAATTTGTATGCAGGCTTTACAAGTTTTTTAATTTAAATTCAAGCATTGGAAGCATTTATAAAAAATATTAATGTCAGATGGTGGAACATTTTTTAAACTAAAGAATATATACTTGGATTTTGTGCTTAGTACTAAATTGTTTGTACAAAACCAGAGATTAATTCTATTCAAGTCACTTTGCATTTGAATAACAAGTTCAGACGTACTGGAAGAAGAATAGCACAAAGCAGTATCATCAGCGGATGAAGTTAATTTTCCACAGAGGAGACCATTACATATATTATTGACATAGATTAGAAAAAGGATAGGCCCGAGGACGGAACCTTGTGGTACCCCACTTGTGACAGGCACCTTTTCACTAAAACAACCATCAACTTTAACTCTTTGGGTTCTACCCGACAGGTAGCTCTTAAACCAATTATTCACAACACCTCTAATGCCAGCTTCTGTCAGTCTTTTTATGAGTATAGTGTGGTCAACTGGATCAAAA
This sequence comes from Pyrrhosoma nymphula, assembly GCA_963573305.1. Lineage (NCBI taxonomy): Eukaryota > Metazoa > Arthropoda > Insecta > Odonata > Coenagrionidae > Pyrrhosoma > Pyrrhosoma nymphula. The sequence continues at coordinate 31,540,799 of OY754332.1, forward strand.
GCTTTTGTTAAGTCAAGAAAAAGACCAGCACATTTTTTGTTTGCATTTAACCCTCCATATAAACAGGAACACAAATCTAAAAGAGCATCTTCCGTGCATCTTCCCGTTAAAAAACCAAATTGGGAGTCACTAAAGAATTTTGAAGTATTTAAAAATTTAGAAGACGGGATTTTACTATTTTCTCAAGTATTTTAGAAAATATAGAAAGGAGGGAAATTGACCTATAGTTATTAATATCAGTCTTATCACCTTTTTTAAAAATTGGTATAACTAAAGCTGCTTTTAGCTTATCTGGAAACTGACCTCTTACCATGCTTAAATTTTCAATAAAAACAAAAATTTGAGCTATATTCACGCTTTACAAGGTTTGTAGTCAAATTATCAGTTCCCACAGAACTGTTGGATTTTAAGCCAACAATGATATCCATCACTTCTTTTGGTGTGGTCGGAAGAAAAACCATGGAAATATCAGCCTGATATGTGGGAAACCACTTATGGTTATCCTCAAGTAGCTTCATATGAACAGAGTTATAGCGGTGATTATTACATTGTAAAATCTTAGCAAAACATTGCTAAATTTATCTGCTATCTCTTGTGAACTGGTTAAAACTTCATTAGAATCAGGAGATGCAATTCTACCTATATCAGTTCTTGTATTCTTGGAACCAATTATACTGTCCAATATTCTCCACTGCTTAGCAGTATCACCTCTGTGAGCATAAAAAATATGAGAATATTAATTCTCCTTCTGTTTGAGTATATCCTTCTTTAAACGCATTATATAAGATGCATAATAGCGTGACAAATAATCATTATACTTCTGTTTCCTCATCTTTTTATATATTAGAATTTTCTTTGAAATTCGTATTGTCAATTTATATTTACAATTTTTGCTCATAATGCTACTCGAAGAATCAATATGACAATTTAATTTGCTTATAAAACATCATACGCCAATGATGCATCTTTTTGAAGAAATACATCTGACCAATCGCAGGTCAACGAAAGATTGTTAAGATAGTTTAAGTAAGATTATTAGATAAAGTCTATTTTGATGGAGGATTCAACACGTTCATTGGTGGCACTTTGAGGGTCAGTATCAAGAATTCACATCGTTAAATGGTGATCAGAGAGACCCAAGTCCAGCACTTCACTTACTGCATTCATTCTATCTTTAGATCTATAATATATATGGTCTATGCATGTTTGTCCAGTAGATATTATTCTCGTTGGAGAATTGATTAATTGTTCCATACCGTGACTAGCCATCAATATTTGATAATCATACACTATATTTGTTTGATTTAGTAAACATAAATTCATATCACCGATTATTATCAGATTTCTATCCTTAGTATTATCTAATAAAGCTTCCAACTCATTCAAGAACCCAGTAACATGATGGGCTAGTAGTCTATAGACTGCTATTAACATTAGCTTACACGTGGAATTTATGTATACAGTGAACTTAACAATATCAGCAGTGTCGAAGTGAGATACTTCTAAAACTAAATATTTATAATGATCAGACAAGTACCCCGCTACACCACCAGCTCGATAATCATTATTACATTTAGATATTAAATTATAGCCAGGAAGCTGGAATGCCTTTAATTCACAATCATGGATCCATATTTCAGAAAGAACGATTATCTGTGGTTTATTTTTTCGGATTAGAAAAAAATAGTACAAAACTATCAAAATTGGCTCTCAAACTCCTTATATTCTGGTGGAATATGTTAAATTTATTTGGATGTAGAAACAATATATCATTAAACGAAGACATTATTACATCATTCATTTTAACATACATATAAGTTTTGAGAATTAGAATATAATCTCCGAAGAGCTATTAATTGATATGAGGCCAAAATAAAGAGGGAAAATATTCCAATGGGATTAGAAAATGTAGACATTAATACTATTACGTCTCGGGAAAGATTAGAAACATTAAATTCGCAATCATAATTACTGTAAGTCAACATTTGGTGTAACATATAAAATGTCATCATCATCTTTTTCCCGAATAAGAATTTTTCCATTCCTAATCCATAAATATTTAAAACCTTTTCTCTTCTTGTACTCACGAGCGGCTGCAAAGAGTCTTCTTCTTCCCGGTGATAAACTGTCATTGATGTAGACTGGGATGTCAACATCGAGGTTTAAATGACGGGTCGAAAAGTTCCTTTTGATTCTCCCTTGAAGTCTCCCTTGAGTTGTTCCTTCTCTTTTCTGCAGCCTTTCCCAGAGAGGAAAGATCCAGTGCATGAGCCCCAGATCCCTCCGAAGAGGAGTTGGGTGGTCCATATGCCCCAACCGACTCCGCCTCTCCTCCCGCAGTATCGAGTTCCTTCCGCAAATGGGCCAGCTTTTTCCGGAAGGCCCACAATAATTTCCCAGTGTCCTTCCTTGACTATCACGGAAGCACGAACCCCTCCGAGTTCCCTCATCTCTTCCCTATAGGTATGGAAGGTCTGCGGTTGTCCCGGCGCCTCCCGCGGCCAGCGGTTCCAGGTCCATCGGGTCCCATTTGCCGCCGTCCACGAGACTTACCGTTGCAACCGCAGTCTCGAGTCGCGTCCGCGTCAACAACCTCTGCCAGAGTCCTCGATTTATCGGTCCGAGGAGGGGTTCTTTCGAACCCTCTCCTCGAGAGTGACCAGAGGGGAAGGGACCTAAGGGTCGTTTTAACGACCCTACCACCACTCCCCCTGCGCTGCCCAGATGTCCGCAAAACTCCTTCCTTTCCCACCTTATCGTTCGCGTCTCCTGCTGATTTAGAAATATCAGTAGTTATTTTAAAATAATTGGTTTCAATTTTGTTCCCACGAGTAGCAGGGTACGGCGGCCCGCCTCTACAGAATAGAGCATATGCATAGAAAAGGCTAAGTACTCGGGGGTACTTCGCCTTCCAAGGAGGTATTCGTTTATAGCAGCGTTTTCCAAACTGGGAGGCGCGGACTAGTCTAAAGGGAGCCGCGAAAATTAGTCACAGTGAACAATTTTCCAAATTACTGCTAAAGTTTTCTATGTAAAAAATGAGAGAAAAAATGGAAAAATACCTTCGTGCTTTATCGCGCATAGTTCAACTAAACAGTTCGTAACTTAGCATCCATATACCTAGACGTCCTAGACCCCGGCAAATCTTTTGAACCAAGGCCGTCGTTAATTTGGCGACACTAGCGCTAATGTCGCTTCAAACAGGTACTCACAGCAATTGCGCGCGACTCGACCGACAACTTAATAAAAGCCAGATGCACGAGCACTAACGCCACTGGACGCCACAGATGCTTATGGATGCGTACATATTCCCAAACGAAGATCACCGCTCTCCTGCATCCAGAAAAGATCGACGCACGTTTAGCTCACCAATTTGTTTCGTGTCACAGCTAATATTTAATTGGTTCAGCAGTGTTAAGGTTGTGTTTCTATTGTTATTGACGTGATTGCCCACTGATCATAATAGTAAGTAATTTAATAGTTTTATTTTTTAGAATAATATAATATTATTCCTTATATTTCCAGACAAATGGATAAGTTTTTGATAGGATATAAGCGAAAATCCACTAATAATGAAGATTCTGATGTTGGCACAAGTAGTGGGAATGCAAGCCACAAGGAACAGGAAGGAAGAACTCCCAAGACAAGGAAATACGACTTATCATATTTATCGTTCGGATTTACTAATATTATTAACGATAATGTGGAAAAACCAATGTGTTTGTTGTGTTCAAAAGTTTTGGCTGCTGATAGTATGAGACCCGGCAAATTGAAACGGCACCTTGAAACTATTCATTCTGAATACGTTGGTAAGCCCCAAGAATTTTTTCAAAGAAAATTGGATGAGTTATCTAAAAACAAGTAAAATTTCAAAAAAATTGTTCATGTTCCATCAAATGCCTTACTAGCATCATACCTAGTGTCGTACAGAATCGCGCAATGTAAAAAACACCACACAATAGCAGAAACCTTAGTTTTGCCAGCAGCTATTGATATGGTCAAAACAATGTTTGGCCAATCTTATGCGAATCAGCTGCGACAAATACCGCTTGCTGATAATACAATTGGCAGAAGAATTGATGATATATCTGAAGATCTTTGTGACCAATTAGTTTCTCGAATGCGTACTTCAAAATTCGCCATACAAGTAGATGAAGCTACTGATGTAGCTAAAGACGCACATTTAATTGCATATGTTCGATATGTTGACGATACTAATATAATTGAAGATATCTTATTTTGCAAACCAATTCCTGACAGAGCCACATCCAATGAAATTTTCAAAATAATACACAGATTTTTTAATGAGAACGACATAATGTGGAATAATTGCATTGGGCTCTGTACTGACGGTGCACAATCAATGGCGGGACACAAAAAACTGGTCTTCAAACACTAGTTAAAATGAAAACACCTGAGGTTCTCTGGACGCACTGCATGCTCCACAGAGCAACTCTCGTATCAAAAACTATAAGCGAGGAACTTAACAATGTTTTTGCAAAAGTAACGAAAGTTATAAATTACATAAAAAACAGTCCATTAAAAGCAAGGTTGTTCGCAAAACTGTGTGAAGATATGCGAGCTAATTACACGTCACTTCTGTACTATTGCGAAGTGCGCTGGCTATCTCGTGCAAAAGTGATTCAAAGGGTACTTGAACTCAAAGAAGAAATTGCTATGTTTCTCGAGGAAAATCATAATGAAGACGGCAATATGTTTAGGGATGATAATTTTATTGTTAAACTTACATATTTGGTTGACATTTTTGAAAAATTGAGTGTTCTTAATAAATCAATGCAAGGACCGCAAATGCATTTGCTTATACAAAAAGACAAAGTGAAAGCATTTATTAAAAAAGTGGAGCTATGGAAATCAAATTTGCAAAAAAATAAGATTGACATGTTTCCACGTTTAAATTTATGCGCCCGAGATAACATAGAAGCAAACAAAAATCTCTTTGTGGAACACTTGAATGGTTTGTTGCTTCAATTTTCGAATTATTTTGGTGATCTTGATTTTACAAAGTTTGCGTGGATACAGAATCCATTTATCGACGAAGAAGATGATGAATTTGGATTGACAAGTATTGAAAAAGAAAAATTGATTGAATTATCTTGTGATACTACATTAAAACATACATTTCAGACTGTATCTCTGGTTCAATTCTGGTTGAATCTTCATACAGAATATAACACTTTGTCAAACGAAGCTTTGAAAGTACTGCTGCCATTCGCAACATCATATTTATGCGAAACGGAATTTTCTGCCTTGGCTGCAATGAAATCCAAATATCGAGCTCGTTTAGTTGTAGAAAAAGAGCTACGAGTAGCTATATCGTCACAAACACCAAGATTTGATAAACTTTGTGCTAATAGACAAGCACATCCATTTCATTAAAAACAATAATAAAATATCGTTTTCTATTAGTTTGTATGAATAAATTTTATAAGAGTAAAAATGTTTGTGTTTTTATTTTATGAAATCTTCAGGGGGGGCGCCAAATGATTAAATATTTTTAAGGGAGGCGTAGTAACATCAAGTTTGGAAACCACTGGTTTATAGGATGAACCTCCACAGTCATACACCCATTTGCACGTGACCCACGAAGCTGCAGCACGATCGCCCGACATCCGGTCGACTTAGCCCTTTCACCCGCCTGGGAAGGTGGCCCAGACTTCGTCACGGTAAGGTCGGAGGGGTGATGCGGACTTAGTAGACTATTTTTTGCCATCTGATTTGCAACATCAACGCTGGACTTAGTAGAATTGTAGAAAATGACTGTTTCTGGAGTCTTCTTTTCATTTTAGTGCTATTGGTACACTTGGAAAAGGGCAAAACGTTGGATATGATGAGGCAATCATGCAACTTGGTATAATTGTTCCTTGGACAAATCTAAGCGATTTTGTCCGAAGTACCGTCCGCCCCACCCTATAGGGTTCGATTTAGAGGGGGTGGGGTGAAGGAGGGGGGTGAGGTATGAACAGTTATTTTTTTAACTTCAGATTACTGGCCTGGGCTTGTCCAAGGTATCGTTTCCGGACAACTCATGTCCAGTGGTAACTATGGTGAAGCTTAAATTTCACTCCGACGACCGTAAATAGCGAAAATGGCGCCATCATTAAAGTTTGCGGCCATTTTGGCGAATGGACAATTTAACTCTAACGTTAGTTGTGGGGTGTCGCTTCTGATGTTTTCTGGGTCGCTGAACATGTTTATAATGCCAAAAATACGTTGTCTGCATTTGTTTCGGTTATTGGGTGACACGTTACTAAGAAAAACGTCTCCTTATGGAGTATTTTGTGCACTTTTCTTAAAATGATATTACGAGGTAAATGGCTGGTGATTTTCGATTCCTCTCGGTAGATTTTATGTATTTTACTGGAGGCTACTCTCCTTTCAAGGCAGTCGTGATTACTTTAACCCCTACCTCCTCTCTCCAGCCTTGCACGCGACTCTTGGTCGTTTGACCCTGCTCGTCTAAACAATGATGTGACTGCTCCAGAATGCCGTAAAGGCTTCCAGATCACGAGCAATGCTAGTGCCCTGGTCCCTTAGTACTTCTAAACCTGATAGTCTCAGGCGTTACTCTGTGGCATTGCATATTTAACAAAAAATAAAAGACTTCGTATAGTTCACACTCAAAAGTTTATTTCCGACCCGGGGTTTGACTGCTCTACAGTCAATATCTAGGTACAAATAATAGTCAATATATAGGACAATGAAAAGCGGGGGAGAGTGGTGGGTTCAATAATATATACTAAGGGGATGGATGGAAGGGGAAGTACAGGGTGGTTGAGTGAGGGTTTCAGTTACGTCAGAGAAATCCAACGTTTAACAAGTCCAGGGGGAGGGAGAATATTAAAGAAGAAACCAAATTTCAGACTTTAATTTCGAGGGTCAACGGGAGGAGAGAAGGCTACGGACAATAATGGGGAGTGAAACGGGAAAATATATATTCATTCAAAATGTTTACATTGTTAGCAGTAGCGGCGCGTGACTAAAATAACTGGGAGTTCACTTAAAAAATCGCATACTTTTTTCTTAATAAGCCGCGGATATGGTTGAAAATGGTGGGCTTTACTGGGATATAGCCTTTGCTTACATGATTGCAGGATCATTCACAACAACTGCAGTCAAAAGCGGTATGAAATATGGAAATAAATATTTTTGATTTTATCAGTACATGCCTATATTATACAAGATCCCCAGATTGACGACAATTGAGTTTCTATCTAAATGCCCGCTTCCTATTTCTCCGTATGCATTATTAGAAGCAGAAATACGCGGTGATTCCACTGCCTTTATTTGTTTTAAATTGAAAATAAGCAAATACGGTAAACCTAAAATGGTTTTGGTCAGGGATGATGTTTTTGCAAGACTCGCCGAATGTCTATACAAAAAATCCATCTTTCTCTCCTTTTTTGCCGCAAATTTGTCAATCACGTTTTCATTGAAGTCTCTCATATGATTGTTCGTCTCCTTTTCGATGGACAACATTGCAAGAGCAGACAATCTTTCTTCAACTATAGTACTTCTTAGGAATGTCTTTATTTTTTCAAGGCAGAAAAACGTCTTTCCGCTTCAGAGGTTGTCATTAGAATTGTGGCAACTAACTTCAATGGTTTTATCACTCCACCAAAAGATTCATTTGAATTGTTATTAATGAAGAATCCTAAAAGGCCAGGCACACTTGTCACTTCCCTGCAATTGTCCCTCGAATACATAATCTGCAGATCCGTTTTTAATTTGTTTTTGTATAAACTAGGATAGAAATATATAACATCTATGAGATTGCTTTCGGGAAATGACTTTTTGAATTAGGGAAATTGTTTATACTCGAATGCATTCGAACCTAGTCAATGGTTTGAAAATCAAATCTTTCCTTAGCGTAATTTATGTCACACACTTCTTGTACAGCTACATTCCTTGGCAAATGTATTTCATCGCATCTCCTCTTCTTTCTCTCCTCGGAGGCCCCATATTATTCAATAGCGATGGTGTCCACATCATCTCTTATTTTTTATACTTCATTCTCGAAGGAAAATGTAGCCCTTTTAATGGAAAACGAATTAAGCTGTTCGCTTCTGCAATTGATTTTATAAAATATTAACATGTGGCGTTATTCTGTCAAAGATATATAACCAGAAGCTGAAAGTAGACTGTTGCGTTTTCAAGAGTAGCACTTGTGCTTGGTTGATAGTTAGTATGTCTGCTCGTCTCTTCGATTTGCTCCAGACATTGAATAATAGAAATCCTTGAATTCATATGCAGTGAAAATAGTCCTGGAATGAAAATTCCACCTGGAGTGCTATGTGAAACTCTTTGCCCTACTACCTAATCAAAGATGGCAACCCTTAGGGGTGAATGAGCAAAAAACAATGGCATCTCTCGACATAAGCAAAAACGTCCTTGTTTTGACTTGCTACTTGGGCCAGAATTAAATTCAATTAATGGGCATAGCAATGTACAAAATAAGCATAAGGGTACTCGTGTCTGATAATCTTTTGCACTCCTGAGTTCCGGCCGCTCATGACATTACCACTATCATAACTCTGAGAAATAAATTTTCCTTCTTTTTCCTGAACGACGTCTTTAAGAACATCCTTTATAACATTTGCCTAAGAAGGGACGTCGTGTCCGACAGGGTTCATGAAGCTCCAATACCTTTCAACTGGTCTACCTTCGGGTAACGTGTACCGAAGTACAGCGACTAGTTGAAATTTTGAAGATTTACGTAGTCTCATCTGCCATAATTGACAAAAAGTCAGCAGCAGCTATCTCAGCGGATATTTTCTCACGGCACGCATTCAGAAAATCATTCTGAATATCTTTTGAGTTACCCTTAAAAACAGTTGCATTGCTAAGATGTTGTCAAACAAGGTTTTCTAGTGTAGATGCGAAATTCATCAAGCCTCTGAATATTCCCGGATTTGTTGATTGAGTACTGTCATCATGGCCCCGGAAAGCAAATTCAAACTCTCCGCAAACATTTACACAGGCAATAGTTTTTGACAACACGTACCAACTTTTTCTTACGGCATCATTGTGTCTCTCAATTTCCCTTCTGAATGTACTTTTCGGTAGTTCTCGCATTACTTTTTACCCCAAACTGAAATATGTAAACTGGCTCATGTGCCCAATAGGTTCCTCATGATTTTTAATTTTTTGAGATAAATGCCCTAAATCGAACACAATTATTTTTGTCCAGGTCGCGTCCTTATCCTTGGCAATAAGCAAGCAAGGGAAACAGTATAGCCCATTGTTAGAGTCACCGCCAGAAATCTGTTTTTCTCATATATAAGTGGCTTAAATTCCCGGCAGAATTGCCTATCCCTGCTACTCTGATTCTGAGATAAGTTCAGAAAAGGGATAGACCTCCCTTCTTCCTTTATTGCACATTTTTCATCATCAGAAAGAAAGGACAAATTAGTCCTTCTCAGAAAATGGACACAATTCAAAACCCGGAACGCCGTAGGCATACGTAATGACCTCGTTACAAGCAGTCATAACACAGGAAACTTGGAGATCTGAGAGCTGTAACATAATGTTTCAATGGTGGCTCGTTGTATTATTGTGTAAATGGCTAACTTTCTACATCCTTAATACATTATAAACCCTACAGTGCTGTTTTAGACAAATATATCTTTCGTCATACTGTTTCTTTCACAATTTCACTCTTCCTCCGTTTTGGGGAGCAAATGATCTCTGTAGCATGTGACACGATGGCTCAAGAAAATGCATATAACGTATTTTTGACTTTGTAAATGTATTCAGCGACCCCGAAAACATCAGTAACGATGCCTCACACCTCAAGGTGAGCGTTAAATTGTCCAGTCGCCAAAATGGCCGCCATATTTAAATATGGCGCCATTTTCGCTTATTCCGGTCATCGGAGTGAAATTTGAACTTCACCATAGTTACCGCTGGGCTTGAGTTGTCCGGAAACGACACCTTGGACAAGCCCATGCCAGAAATCTGACGTTAAAAAAATAATAATTGCTCATAATTAAGCTGAGGACATTGCCTAAAATGCCTATTTTTTCTTTTACTCAGGAAACCAATTTTATGAAGTTATAAGTTCATTTAGGATCATTTATGGTGAAATTAAAGCGATTTGTTACTGCCTAAAAATGCCTATTTTACCTGTTTATGCCTTTTTCTGCTGATATCGCCTATTTTAGGGCCTAAAAAAGCTATATTCTTCTCAACGTCACCAAACTTCTCTTTAGTGTAGACCTTGTCAGGTATTTCAGTTTCGTTTTTTATTCATCAAGGTTGAAATAATGTCATCCTAAGTATTATTATATAAGGAGTAGAAAAACAACTATGGTAATTTTACGTGATGCGTACATGCGATGGTTTCAATTTCCAAGTATGCCTGAAGTTGATCCTTCACAGATGCCTTCACAGCCAGTATTGATATTATGGGGAACATGGCTAAATACTGCATTATACTCTGCAGATAAAATTATTGAAATATGTGAGGTATGTGACAGGAATAATGTGTGCCTCCGATACATCAGTTCGAACGTCTTTTTCACCCACTTAGAGGTACACTATTGGGCCATTCCATGCCAAGTGGTCTGGTGGTCCCCGCTCGACCATCACGGATTTCAATGAAATTTTGTATGGACATTCATACATATTCCCAATAAACATTTGTAAAGTTTTACAATAAGTCGCTTATCCTACCATCATAATCAATCAAAAGTAAACACTTTATTTCAAAAACACTTGCTGATATATAGTAATTTTTTGACCCCGTGCCGCAGCCTTCTTCAGTATGACTATGAGATTTCGGTAACTTTGAGGCATAGTATCTCAGGAGATATTTTGATAAGAGAAACAAAAAATGGCTATCTTGTACAACTTTTTAAGCTATATTAAGCAATATAATAAAATAACTGTAGAAGCGACCTCCTTGTAGAAATTTCAGGGCGAAACTGGCCCGAAAAATTGCGGATCGAAAAGAAATTAAAATTTTGGCTTTTTATATTTCAGGAAGTAAAGGTATATTCAACGTGAAACTTTGAGCGTGATAACATGTCAACGCATGGTTTATGAATATAAAATTTCATCTACCAAGTGCTTTCCATTATTTTAAAAATCGAGTCAAAATTTGACACTTTTTGTAAAAACGCCAATAATAGTGTATTTTCTCCCCGCTTTTACAAAAAAAGACCCCCTGGAATTTCTTTTGGATCATTTTTTATAAAGAGAATGATTTCAACCCTCTAAAACGTATATCTGGTTTTGCATCGTAGGCACATAAGACCCTAAAAATAGGGACAACGTTGAGGATGACATTTGTAAAAACGACAAAAATAGGTTATTTTCTGCCCGCTCTTACAAAATGAAGACCTTCTGGATACTCTTTTGAATCATTTTCATTTGAAAGAGCATGTTTCACACCTCTTAAAAAAGTAGACTTGGTTTTTCATCGCAAGCACATACGGCCCTAAAAATATGAACAACGTTGAGAGCGTTGCTATGGTGGTGCCAAATGCATTCTGTTGTTTGTCGTCCTGTTGGTTTTATGTAGAAATTTTTAGTATATTGCGTTGGTCCATGGTGAAATTGCCACTACCAGTTCAGGCATTTTAACCAGGGTGGTTATTTTGTAATCTCACCTTTTTAATGACTCTATGCGGGAAGGCGGGAGTTCCGTTTCGCTCTCTAAATGATCGACTCACGATCGGCCAAGGTCCGATGGTGGCTCCATTTCATGTTCCTTACGGCAGGTGAGATGAAACTAATGAAATGCGGAGCCAAATGAAACGTATCAAGAGTCGAAAGATACGGATCAAGAGTCGAAAGAGTGGATGAATGAAATAAATAGACCGGCAGTTCATCACTTGAGAGCCGAAGATGGTCATGCCACCTGGGTGGCAGACTTGAACTACAAAAAATGACGTAATTTTCCTCATTTTATGACGTTTTCTCACTTAATTGAGATTACAAAATAACCCCTCAGTAACCCCATCGCCGTAGGGGTCACGCTCAATTGCCGTGCAATACCAGCCACGGGTGAGTTTCTTGGTTGAGGATCCCAAGCCTGCAATTTGGTTTCTTCGACAAGGTTCCAAATCCTTGTGTGGGTATCTGTCTGGTTCCAAAGCCAAAGGTTAGGCAGCTTATCCTAGGTTCCCAAGCCGAAGCTCGTATGTTTTTTTTGATACTTAGGTAAGGAGACTATACTAGAGATTTGGGTTAAGTCGTGGCCGTGTGGCCGTTCTGTATTGTGTGACTTCGAGTTTTTATAATTGTGAGTGATGCTATGTATTCATTTCTTGGATCCTTCAAATTTCATCTTAATGAATCCGTTATTCCACTAGAGGTGCTTCTAGAATAGTGACAGCTGTTACTGGTATAGACCAACTCTTTGGGGACGTAGTTAATAATTGAACTTTCGTCGATTTATCGGTTTTTAAAATCTTTGATTAAAAAATATTTTAAGCGCCTATTTTAAGTGCCTATTTTGAAATTTTTAGCGCCTATTTAGGCTGCCTATTTCTTCATTTTTAGTGCCTAAATGTCCTCAGCTTACTCATAATTCACACCCTCCCTCCCCCTCCCCCCGAAATCGAGCCCTATAGGGTGGGTCGGACGGTACATCGAGCAGAATCGCTTAAATTGGTCCAAAGAACAACTGTACAAAGTTTCATGCTTGCCTCATCAAATACAGCGTTGTTTCCGTGTACCGCTAGCACTATTTGTAGCTATAGTCACATCAGCCTGGCGAGTACTTAGCAGTAATTCGTTTTTATTTTTCTTTCCTTGATACACAGTGAGATGTCATCATGCTTCAAAACATGAGTGCTGTGCAATGATTTACGCAAAACCTTCACAGAAACTGGTAATTATTTTCTTTTCCTATTGGCAGTCTCTGAGATACTAGTATACTTCTTATAAAAGTCTTTTACTAGCCTAACGGACGTAAAATAATAGTCTGTTGTCACGTTTCTGCCTGCACCAAAGTATGGTGCCATCAGTCGCATAACAGCATAGTCAGGAAGACGTTGGTCACCTGGTCTAAGATCGTCTTTTCAAAAACAAGGAAAGGCGTTTAGGATAAATTTTAATTCAACATCAACTGCAAGGCAACTTGACGCTATAAATGCCTGGCTTTGATTCCATGAATTGAATTAATCTGCTCCTACTTGTTGCTGGAAAAAGCTGCTCTTAAACTGTGATATTTTCACCTGACTTATAATGTGGCTGACAGTTGCGAATAAGTCGATCTCAAGTGGTGGATACCAGGACGAATTTGTCTCATCTAATACGAGTGTAAAGAGTTGATTTTTGGTCAAATCCAGCGATATGTTCAGATACGTCCGTTTTGCCCGAGGCGTAGTCCCTGGTATTCCACGAAGGATATTTTGACGAGGTTTCCTGCCAGCAAAGACTTATCTCGCCTATAGAATTTTCTGCCGTTTTTTACCGTCAGAGCCAATGAGAGGATCACGCTCCTTATCGATATCCGATATCCGGGAATCAGTATGATTTTTCTGGCTAGTATTTGCTGTCTTTTGACCTTGAACTGTGTGCCTATGACGAGAACCTTGCCCAACGACGCGCCGTAGAGCCCGCCCTTAGAGCCAATTATCGCATGCTTTTTTGGAGTGCCTTGAGCTGCCCAGATCTACCTGCGTTGAGAGCTGCACCACCATGAACAACAAGTGGAGCAACGCTCGGCGTAGATATCTGCGTTGATAAATATCCACGTAATGCCGCAAGATGCTTAACCGGAGGAAGTTTTAAGGGAAAAAACATTGCGTAATGCGTAATGAAATAAAACATACATTATCCAAATACATTCTTGATGCAGTTGCCCAACAAAAAATGTTGCATACCTTGGGGAATTTCATCATCTTCTGATGTGCTGGAGTCAATCGAGGAAACCAGGAAATCCTCGTCGTCGGTATCGCTAATTTCCCCTCCTTCACATTCATTTCCAGACATTGTCTGCAATTCTTCGTCTATTTCCTTGATTGCCAGCCGTTCCCTTCGTGCCATTGTAGCAGTATAAAAATGGTTCATTCCAAAAGTGAGTAATCGATTACTTTAAATGTGGGAGCGTCCTTTGCTATGATCTATGTAACGAGGAGCGCAAGACTGTGCATGAATGGCTGACTGTCCGCCTCTCAACAATCCATTTCTCCCACCTTTATATCCCCTCTTAACAAAGTCCCACCTGAAGACATCGAGCCGCAACGGGGAAGGAGGAGGAAGGGGTAGTTGGAGTGGGAATGAGGCATTTTGGCGTCCTCAGAATGCAGAATGATGAGCATTCATTGAAAATACTCCTCTACGCGACATGAGTAGTAATTTACAGCACTCGAGAGTTGTAATCGCCTTCATTAAAGCCATCTATATGACGGAGTTGATTTGACGCGTCTCGGGCGTTCAAGGAAAATCTGTAATTTGTTTAGTCATCTGGAAACTTACGGGTCCTAACTTTTTTACACAATCTATGATAGCGGAATGAAGAAAAAGTCATGGGAGGAAACGGCTTAGACTATGAAACAACATAAATATCAGCTATCTTTCCGGGTGGAGGTATCGAAATGACGGCTGTGGGCGTGCTACTGTAAGGGGAAACTGATTTAACTTTGATGCTGGTGCAATGAAGAATAAAAGGTTAACTGCAACAGAATTGTGGTGAGTTGATTGATTATGTCTTCAACTACTATTATTAACTATAAATATATAGTTTGCTGCGAAAAACTTCCAAATTTTACCAATTTACACTTATAAGTAATGAACTCCAAACGACTTCCCTTATACTGGTACCATGTAATCATGTCTTCGATTAATATAATAATTGGATAAGAAACAAATTTTACAGTTACGTCTATTATATCTTTAGTAATTTATCCTAAGCTCTAACATATTCGTAGAAAATTATGGAGAAATACTGTGCGAAAATTTCCCCCTTTACAGCTCGTCCAAAATGATCCGCATTCCTATAAGAGATTACCCGATCATTAATGCGACTAGGGATATTGGTTGATCACGTCTCGAATAACCCTGTAACCGTTATGAACGTAATTATTCCCTATTTTTGGTCATTAATATTGTTAGTAATATAGATCTCCTTTATCATCCGGAACAAGATTATAAACAGCCTCAACCATCAGCGGTACGGGAAATAACGAGGGATTTTAGTTTTAAAATATTGCTGCGAAAACAATGACCAATAAATGCTGTTTATTAAAAAAACTAGACTTGGGTCCGTTAACTGAAATATGATTTAACACAATTTACTGTGAACAAAAGAATGCTAATCAATCCCTCATTCATGCAAACACCCGGTTGCTCTTAATTAAACAATGGCAGGGCGTCTGGAGCATTGTTGTGGGCACTGGTCTTCGCGGCATTGGAAAACGAGGCTAGCGCCTGGGTTTCTTCAATCGTGAGCAACAGGAGAGAAGTAGTTACCATACGCGACTCAGAATAGAACATTCGACTGTAACGCGCTCCTTTCTCTTCCCAGAGGAAAATACCCCACCGCGATATTTGTGACTCCCTTCTGACTGTTCGCCATCTCCGGGTAGAATGTGAAAAATACCGCAAAGCACGTATGAGAATAAGCATCAGCGGAAATATGGAGCTCAAAATTTGCAATAATTTCATGTCCTTAGCCGTGTACTTAATTTCCTTATGTACAGGTTACATGATACATGAACCCGCGCGGGTTCATGCGTAAATTGATGGAATTAGAACATGGGCTACATCCCGGCCATGCATTCGCCTAAGTTGTTGCGGTTACAATTTGAATATTTGATGGGTCATGCATTCATGAATGAACTCGTGAGGGTTCATGCATCGTGCAACCAAGTCTTAACCGACCCTGGTATAATTCGTCTTTTGAAGTGAATGGATTAATATTCCTTGGCCGCCAAAGTGCGCAGAGATGATATTCTTCTATTGTCGTTAAATATTTAACTGTAAAAATTAGCATAAGACCGTGGTACAAAATGACTCTCGATGCCGAGGCACCCAAAATAGTTACTAGTACTACTTCCTAGTTTCCGATACCCGTTTTTACTTTAAACTTTGTCGTACACAGTAGGGAATTAAAAGTTATCACTGATATTCAGATCAAATAACCTCCATCGTCTTCATTTTCCCTGATCAATACGGGGATTTTAACATGAAAATCACCAAGAAGTACAGTTATTGTTAATACAGTGGCGGATTTTGCTGGAGGCGGACTGGTAGGCCTCCCGGGGCCCGTGAACCCTAGAAGGGGCCTACTGAATCCAAGGCAATACATTAAAATATTATTCGTATTATAATTTTTAATGGAACATATCGCAGTTTTATTGAGCCTTCCACGCGTATTTTCCCGCAGAATCTTAATCCTTAAAAGTCGTTATATGCATGCGATCTACATCTATATAATACCCTGCAAGCCACCTCATGCTTGTGTGGCAGGGGGTGAGTAGTCACCATCATGCATTAAAATAAACCCTAAAGTTAGTGTATCTACGACTAATGATGCATTAGCATAAATGGTCAATGCTTTTCACGAGGCGAAGCCTTATAAACCACTTTTTTACAAAATAAGATTTCCCTATATACCACTGCGTCGTCTGCAAATAATTGAATCTCACTTTTAAATACTCCACCGATATCGTTAATGTACAAAAGGAGCAGAAGTGGGCCTATGACACTCCCTTGTGGGACAACTGATGTGACATTTACTTCATTAGAGGTAGCGCCGTCTAATACAACCCTTTGCACGCGATTGCTTAAGAATTCTCTAATCCAGGAAATTACGAACCAGTAGGATTTTAATTTCATGATTAACTTTCTGTGGGAAAGCATATCAAATGCATTTTTAAAGTCAAGAAAAATTGCGTCAACTGGAACCGATACTAAAATATCGTGGGCAAAAAGTGCTAATTGAGTTTCGTAAGAGCTTCCCTTTCTGAATCCGTGTTACGTCCTTATTAACAAGTTCTGTATATCGAAGTGTCTCATAACTGAACTTACAATTATATGTTCAAAGAATCTGCTCGAGATGGTTTAGAAGGATATCGGTCGGTAATTCGGAGACTGTTACTTTTCACCGCTTTTGAATATGAGTGACATTTGCAATTTTCCAGTCCAAGGGTACTTTGTGTTCGTTGATGGATTTACTAAATATTTTCTGCAAGTAGGGTACTATTTCACAAGCTAATTCTCCATACAGACGGGTAGGAATTTCTTCAGGACCTGGGGATTTATTTGGACTTACAGATTTTAGCATGTTTTCCATTCCTTGAGTGCAATTATCGATAGGCGGCATCTTTTGTTGGAAATGATCATTTATTGTGACGGATGTTGTCTGTGATGACTTGGTGAACACACTTTGAAAGTAAAGGCCGTATTCATAGATTTAGAGTTAAACCTGGAGTTATTCGGTTTATCTTAGTGCGGTTTAGAACGGTACTAAAATGTACAATGTACGTACAATAAGGGATCATAATGTACAACTTTACGTACAATAAGGGATCATAATAGTTGCGATTGATCAAACATATGAAACTCCCACCCTTAATAGGTAGAGGAGAATTTTCACTTGTGCTTAATAACACAACATCATTACTAACACTTCACACCGGTCCATTTTTCCGGCATTATTTTATTTTGTTCTCTGCATGAAGTAGCATCTCGTAGCATTCATAAATTAACGATATCAGTAATATTAACCACTAGATGTGTGTATAGCATTGTTCTGCATGTTTGCATGTTCATTTACGTATCACTTTCCTTGTTTCCCGTTGGACTGCGCTCTGTTCTCCTGACTGCTTTGGCCTGCGCCTAGCGCCAGGGGTAGCATCCGAGGTTCTGACTTTTGCTGGGACGAGTGCTGCATGCCTGGTGTGGAATCACCCCGTGTAATACACCCTACTAGTAGTGGTGGCTTTCACGGTACTTCGTAGATGTAGATGAACATAAAGGCGACAGATGAAGTGAAGTATCTAGGAGTTACGATAACTTCGAACCTATCGTGGGGAACACGTATAAGAAATATTTGTGGCAGAGCTCTGAAGAATCTAGGATTCGTCAAGTGTAATGTGGGAAGATTATCGGATGAAAAAGTAAAAGAGAGGTGCTATTTCGCACTCGTCCGGCCACACCTTGAATATGCAGCGAGCATATGGGATCTGGTGCAGAAAGACTTAATCCGGGAACTTAATAAAACACAAAAGAATGCTGCGCGATTCGTCAAAAACTGCTACGGGCGTACAGACATCGTTACACAGATGTTAAACGAATTAGGCTGGGAGCCGCTAGAGACTCGCGGCCGTATTCATAGATTTCGAGTTATACCTGGGGTTACGCGGTTTATCTTAGTCCTGTCTATGTGCGGTTTATAACGGTACTAAAAGTTGGTATTCATAGATTGGGTCGAGGGAGATAGCCTCGGGGACTAACGGAGTCCCAGACTTGCCTACCGCGCGAGGATAGATGTATGTAGATGTAGATGTAATTACAGACCGATATCTTTAACGTCCATTTCATGCAAAATCCTTGAACACATTGTTGTCAGCTCAGTATTGAAACACCTAGACACGCATAACTTGTTAATGAGAACTCAACACGGATTCAGGAAAGGTAGATCATGAGAAACTCAGTTAGCGCTGTTTGCCCACGATATATTAGTCTCCGGAGAGGACAACATTCCAGTGGACGCGATTTTTCTTGATTTCAAAAAAGCATTTGATAAAGTGCCCCACGGAAAGTTATTAGTAAAACTAAAATCATACGGCCTAGACGATGATGTAATTTCCTGGATCAGAGAACTTTTGAGCGATCGCGTGCAAAGAGTAGTATTAGACGGCATAGCCTCCAACGAAGTTAGAGTCACTTCTGTCGTCCCTCAGGGTAGTGTCATAGGCCCACTCCTCTTCCTACTCTATATCAACGATATTGGTGAAATAATAGACAGTAAACTTCGATTATTTGCAGACGACGCTGTAGTATACAGAGAAATCCGTAGCAGTGAAGATAAGGATAAACTAACGAACGACCTTACTGCAATCCAAGCATGGTGCGATGCGTGGCAGCTAGAGTTAAATTTGAAAAAATGCGTAGTAATGAAATTCTGGGGGAAAAATAACTTCCCACAACAGAGCTATTTCATTCAGGATACCCAATTAGAGACGGTAGAATCCCTAAAATATCTCGGAGTTAGGCTCAATAATGATCTATCGTGGAATAAACATATTCGGGAAATAACAGGTCAAGCTAATCGTAAATTGGGATTTGTTAAAAGAATTCTAGGCAAGTGCGACGACAAAGTGAGAGAAATAAGCTACTTCTCCCTCGTTAGACCCCATTTAGAATATGCTTCCAGTGTTTGGGATCCTCATGAAACAGGCTTAAAAACAGAGTTAGAACGTGTACAGAGAAGAGCAGCCAGGTACGTGAAAAGGCGTTACGATTATCTTGTTAGTGTTACTGACCTCTTAGAACAACTCGGATGGGAATCACTGTCAGACCGTAGATTGAAAACAAGACTAAATCTATTATGTAAATTCAAGAGTAGTTTATTTTCCGACGAGGTTGATCATATTTTACGACCGCCAACGTACTATGGTAGATTAGATCATAAAAATAAAATAAGAGAGATAGACTGTAGAACAGATAGATTTAAAATGTCGTTTTTTCCGCGGGCGATAAGAGACTATAACGGCTGTGTAAGGACATAGAAATAGATAAGTTGACTGGTAGTGTAGCTTACTAACTTATGTATTTCTTAAAGCATGTTTACGGAGTTTTATGGTGTTTCTTACAGCATGTTTTGCATGTTCTAGCTTCATAGGCAGATTGCCCTCTTAAGTAGCATGTAGAATATTATGTGTCATCGTACATGTGTGGCGTGCATGTGGGGATTCTCTTGCATGCTGCATGATGGTTTTTAGTTAATGATGGAATTGGTTAGTATCCTTAATATTCATGACCGTGCGGTGTGCATGTGGCGGTCCGCTTGCATGCTGCATTTTGGTGACTTGTCACCCCCTGCCAAACACCCTAGAGGTGGCTCGCAGGGTAATATGTAGATGTAGATGGAACGCTTGGCAACACCGCTATTCGTCAAGTAGCAGGGTATTTCCTGGAATTTCTGAACTGGTTTTTGGGGTCTTCTGAGGAGTTGTGCGTTGCCTGCGAACCCTTTACCCATGCCTTTACCACTCATTACTTGCTCCTGGGACTTTCTTGCTCACTAAAATCGGCCCGAAATCCTGCTCCCTGCATTTTGGATATCTTCGATTTCATTCTTGTAATTATTTATGAATTACACGTGTTGCAATTCATTTTTCTATATTTCTTTAAGTTCATTATCCTTATTAAATATATAATATAGAAATTTTCTATATAAATAGAAATATATAACATAATCACCCGGTTTTGTTTCGTGCAATGCACGAAATTTAATTTAGCTACACAAATAATAAATTCACTAAAACAAGTTATTCATCAAAACGCAAAGCTAATTTAAATGAAAGTCAAAAACTAACTATGTAAAATGTAAACAAAAGGATGTTACAAAGTACGAAAGCTATGAAGTATTATTGATATTATTGTGATTGAACAAAACTCACGATACGAAATGTAAACAAATGAACACACCTAAGCGATGTGAAAACAAATTTAATCAGTGCGAGCGATAATACCTAATAAAAATGTACTTACTAAATTATAAAGTTGATTAACTAACTTGATTACCAATAAAATTAAACTAAATAAAAAAATAATCAACTATGTATCCTGAGAATGAAACTACTTCATTACTGCCTATGCAACTATTTACGTCAGTATAAACCTAAATCACTTTGCCAACTATATTTCTTTTGCCAACGATAGACTAACAAAAAGTATTACCACTTAAATTAGCTCTAACTTGGAGAACTCGCGATTAATCAAACATCTTCGAAAATCATAACACCTCAAAAACTGAAGAAAAAGTGGCGACGCGCGGAGCTTATACTCAACGTTAAACCATTATGCCATAGGTTTAACTTCCTCCGGACTAAAGCTGCCGGGACTAAGGTCGATCAGCGCTAAAACGAAGCTATGAATATGAGTCCAACGACATCACCGGTCTAACTTCCTTAAACCTGCGGTAGGCGTAGTCTAACGTAACTATGAATACGGCCGTCGGAGGCTGCGCGCTAGGCTTAGATTACTTGAGAAATTGACAATAGATATCTTTAAGAGCGACACGGAGAACATCATATTAGAACCCTACTATATTTCCACGTCCGACAGTAACGATAAATTAAGAGAGATATTTTTCCGAAAGGATAGGTATGGGAATTCGTTTTCCCCCGAACAATAAGGGACTTTAATAAATGCTAGGCGTAATTTAATTAGAGCGTTTCCTTTTTATATGTAAACAGCTGGTGTCCTAACACCCCCCGCCACACGCCTATTGAGGCGGCTTGCGGGATAGTATGTAGATGAAGTCGCACATAAGTGCTCAGCCTTTGACAACCTTATCTTCTGAATCGTCGCAGAATAATCACTTATTTCACTTAAACATTAGCGTAGAACTAGTATAACTTCTCAAACTCCAGTGTATATATGATTTATGCCCTTATATCTCACAAAATTCTAAGCGTAGCCCACGTATAATCTTGCCAACAAAGATTATATACTCACTTGCCAACAAATGCACCTTTGATGATATTTTTACAAACATCAGAAGCACTGGAACGAGGGACACGAGACCGATCGCGAGAAGTACGAGACCTGCGATATGTTTGTAAGCAGTTAAAAAATCGTTTTATGTTGCATGTACTTTTGGAAACGTCCTGAGAATGTTTTCGTTGCCAGAGCGAAAACTGAATTAAAACGCTTTTGAGACGATGCGATGAAAGCGTTCTCTTTTAGGTGCGCGCACAGGTAAATGAAAACGTTCTCTACGAGGTTACTTTCGGTTTTCTGGGGAAAAACGGGATTTTCCTATTTGAGTACCAGGGAAAAACGTTTTGAAACGAAAATGTGCTGCGTGGGATGTTTCTGCCTAATGCCATATTATAGTTTATAACGTCGTCGCTGGCCATGGAGCTATTTTAAACAATTATGTGGAACGATATACGTCTCTCACATTAGTGGTGAAGAAGCGTGGTAGTGTATTGTAGTCCACAGCAATTAAAGCGTTATCATTTACTCCTCATAAATGAATTATTTGATACACCAATCGATACATTCTGTAAGAAATATGGCCTGTCGTAAAATAATGGTAAGTACACACTTAAGGGAAGAAATGAATTACAATAACTCATACGCGTTATGACTGTGGTTGCTGATTGCTGGATGTTTAACCCGATGATGGTCGCATGATTTCGCCCGTCGTCTAGCACTCCGAGAGGGTGACGTTTGTATGCCATTAGTACCGTCAGGAAATTTAGTGAACCTCTATATTATTATAACTTAAATAGCTGTCATCTATGGGAATTTCAGGTTCGAAAACCGGCTTAGTGTGGGGTCCCCGTTGCCGTCCCGCTCTTGAACGGCTTTTCCCTTTCCATTGTGTGAGCCGAAGACTTGATGGGTTGAGAGAGGTCTGCCCCCTCGAATGCCCTCTTGGACTCCAAACAATGGGGGTGTGTTTTCAGGGGTTCGTCTCAATTAAGCAGCCCCCTGAAGCTCCCTGCTATCGCCTTCTAGCGAAAGCGTACCATTCGTGTAAGGTTTCATTGTTTCGCCACCAGTTATTGCTACTACATCTACAAAATACCCTGCAAGCCACCTCAGGGGTGTGTGGCAGGGGACTACCTAGCGCTGCTAGACATTTTCGTGGATGCATTGCTTGCATGTTAAAACATAGGTTAGTAATGAATTGTTTCTTTTTTTAGTGGCCCGTTAGCGTGATTTAGTTTTGTGTTTAGAAGCAAGGAAACATTTCCAACTCTTTCCCTATTGCCAATGTGAGTTTTTTTTTGTCAGTGAGGACTAGAATAATACATACAGAAAGTTGCATATTACCACAGTGTGATGTGGTGTTGTCACAACAGCTTCATCTTCAACTTCGTTTTATTACGTATTACAACCATATTACTTCGGTGCATTTCACGTATATATAACCATACAGAATGATACATCGTATTTCGATTATATATCATCCAAGTAAATTAATGTTGCCATGAAATGGATGGAATAGAAATGGATGGAATAGAAATGGATGTAGCCAGAGATATCTCCGGTATTGATGGCCAAGAATGCCGAGAAGATAATTCACCGAATTACAGATCAAGGACTTGTTTTGTGACAGGGTGTGATTCGGGATATAAAAGTGCGAAGGAAAAGGTGCCCTCATTTTCACTGCCGCGAAGTGAGGAATAGTTTTAAAAATGGGAAAGAGTGATACCTCGTGTAGGGTTGAGGAAAACTTATGTAGTTCGCAAAAACCACTTCGCATCACGTGATGTGATTCGTAAATGGGAAGCAGTGGACAAGCAAACTGGCAATGTAGTCTCATAGTAGCCGCATAATAACCTTTACATTATGCTGAGGCAAGTGGAGGATATCCTAATGAGAAATGTAATGACTAATAAAATATGAAACGGGTGTATGCCGCGCGTGTTGTTTTCGGTTGGCTCGACGTTTCGTGACCCACTGCTGGTAACTTCTTCATGGGAATGCCATGGATTCCCATGAAGAAGTGACCAGCATTGGATCACGAAACGTAGGGCCAACCGAAAACAACACGCGGCATACACCCATATCATATTTTATTAGTCATTGTGAGCTGCGAAAGTTTTAATGAAGAGAAATATGTTTCCAGATTTGTATGCAAGAACATTAGATTTATGGTTATGTTTGGACAAGGTATCAGTTACCCTGTGAAACGCATGGGACAGATATAATACCACACATTTTACATTATTTCATTTTAATAAGACTTAGGCAGCAGTACAAAAGAATAAATACTGAGTTTATTTTAAAAATCAGTCTGCCAAAAATGCTCTCATTTTCATGATACATGATGAAATTAATAATGCTGTATTGCATTTAAAATTCAACAAATGTAATAAATAACCTGAAAAAGGCACTAATAAATGTTTTGTTTGGGACAGTCAAATAAAATCAATATCTTCTCTAAATCTTGCATTTTCTTATGTCTCATCAAGTGAACGCCTACTTCAGATTATTGCCTTTCTGCCCGAATGAAAATGACAAAAAACTTACTTAATAAGCAACACAATACTAATATTTAATCACTTATTCAGCTGACTAATGTTTACTATGGCAGTTATTTTTGTCTTCCATATTTTTCGTTATATTTGTATCCATAGGTCGTGCAACACTTACAGCAACGTATTATTCTTAATAGTAAAAAAATATTCTCTTCATAATGTATAAGTGCCTGTACAATGTAAACTATTGACTACTTTTTCCTTTTTTCATCTCATGAGTCTTGCCCCTAATTTTTGTTGGAATGCTCCAGCTGTATTGAGGAATCTACATCTACATACTACCCCGCAAGCCGCCTCAATAGGCGTGTGGCGGGGGGTGTTAGGACACCAGCCGTTTACATATAAAAAGGAAACGCTCTATGAAATTACGCCTTGCATTTATTAAAGTCCCTTATTGTTCGGGGGAAAAACGAATTCCCATACCTATCCGTTCGGCAAAATATCTCTCTTAATTTATCGTTTCTGTCGGACCTGGAAATATAGTGGGGTTCTAATATGATGTTCTCCGTGTCGCTCTGAAAGATATCTAATCTCAATTGCTCAAGTAATCTAAGCCTAGCGCGCAGCCTCCGAGTCTCTAGCGGCTCCCAGCCTAATTCGTTTAACATCTGCGTAACGCTGTCTGTACGCCCGTAGCAGTTTTTGACGAATCGCGCAGCTTTCCTTTGTATTTTATTAAGTTCCCGAATTAATTCTTTCTGCACCGGATCCCATATGCTTGCTGCATATTCAAGGTGTGGCCGGACGAGAGCGAAATAGCACCTCTCTTTTACTTTTTCATCCGAAAATCTTCCCACAATACGCTTGACGAATCCTAGCTTCTTCAGAGCTCTGCCACAAATATTTCTTATATGTGTTCCCCACGATAGGTTTGAGGTTATCGTAACTCCCAGATACTTAACTTCATCTGTCGCCTTTATCTTAACGCCATCCACAGCATATACACGGGGATAGTTAGACGACCTCCGCAAGAAATGTACCGCCGTGCATTTGCACAGATTAAGTTCGAGTCCCCACTCTTGGCTCCACACATGAACGTTGTTTAAATCCGATGATAGAATTTCAAAGTCAGAGTGATCATTAATTTCGCGATAGATGACAGCGTCGTCAGCAAATAAACGTATTTTACTGCTAATTCGAGAGCATAGATCATTTATGTATATAATGAACAAAAGGGGGCCGATTACGCTTCCTTGTGGGACACCTGATGCCACTTTAACTGCATCAGAGCTAATTCCGTCAAGAGCTACTTTTTGCTTACGATCACTCAGAAAGTCGCGTATCCAGTTTACTACTGTTTCGTTTAGGCCGCATGACTGTAATTTGTATAAAAGTTTGTTGTGAGGTACCGTGTCGAAAGCTTTCTTAAAATCTAGGAATAATGCGTCCACTTGTGTTTTCGATTCACCAGATTTGAGAACGTCATGAAGAAAGAGCGCGAGCTGTGTTTCACATGATCTACCTTTCCGAAAGCCGTGCTGACAGCCATGAAGGAAGTTACGACTGTCCAGGAACGTCATGATATTGCTAACGACGATATGTTCGAGTATCTTGCCTATAATAGACGTTAATGAAATTGGTCGATAGTTCCCTGGGTCATGTCTGTTTCCCTTTTTGAATATCGGTGTAACGTTTGCAATTTTCCAGTCTATTGGTATCTTTCCTTCAGACAATGACTTCTTGAATATTATGTCTAAGAACGGTGCGATCTGTGGCGCTAATTCCTTGAGGACACGCGCGGGTATTCCCTCCGGACCCGGAGATTTACTATTTTTGATCGACTGTAGCTGTTTAGTTATCCCATCACATTGAATAGTGATTTCTTTCATCGGTTCCTCAGTGAATGAAATGTCGAAATAACATGGAGTATCGTCTGTAGTGTATACACTTTCGAAGTGGGAATTTAACGTGTTAGCTTTGTCAATATTATCGGTGACAAGTTTGCCATCTTTATCAAATAACGAATCTACGGTTGAAGATTTTCCCTGAAGCTCTCTCGCATATGACCAAAAAGAATTCGGATTTTCTTCGAGTAATTCACCAAGTACTTTTTTCTTGAAATTTCGCAATGCAGTACGCATTGATTTCTTGGTTTTTGAGCGTTGTGCAGCGTAAATTTCTTTTGCTTCAAGTTCCTACGATTTGTCACCTAACGTAATGGACTTTTTGAATAAGTTGTACAGTTTTCTCTGTCTCTTAAGGTCCCTCCTAACATCATTGTTATACCAGCGAGGTTCTTTACTATCACATTTCAATTTTCGCGGAATATATTCGTTGATTCCCTGGCGTAGAATTTCTAAGAAATATTTCCATGATGCATCAGTGCTTTTGTCCTCTGTTTTAGCTACGAAGTCAGTGTACGAATCATTAAGCATCTCGCCAAATTTTATGAAGTTGCATTTATCAAATAAATAAATATTGCGTTTCGGTTTTACAGCTGACTCTACTTCAAGTTTTAAGGCTGCAAAAATTACTCTGTGATCACTTATGCCATCAATAATATCGAGTTGTTTTATCAACCTAGGATGGCTTACTGTAAAAAGGTCTAATATTTCATTTCCTCTCGTAGGCTTGTCAACTACTTGGGCGAGTGAGTGCTTAGTAAGTGTGTTGAGTAAGATCTCGCTGATTTCCCTATTCCTTGAATTTGGACTTACAGTGTAAGAATCCCAATTTATAGATGGCAGATTAAAATCTCCCCCAATAATTATTACACTTTTACTGTCTCTCAAAGTAAATGCGGATATTTGATTTTCTAATTGTTAAATAATATCAGCTTCGGAGTTTGGAGGTCTATAAAAAGAGCAAACATGTATACTCCTTTTGTTTCGTTGTTTAATTGTACACCATACGCTTTCTATTTCATTATCAGTTATTTCATGGGCGGTGCTGTATAAATGTGATTTAACTGCTATAAAAACTCCGCCTCCTGTCCTATCGCTTCGATCGCATCTGTAGATTTTATATCCTGGAGGAAAAACTTGATAGGAGGAATGATACTGTACATTGTGCAAGTCTAAAAGAAATCCTGTTATCCTCGGCCTTTCTGAGGCAAAAAAGTGAAAATCGTGAATTATATTATTTTGTGTCCTTAAACTTCATTGAAATAGCATACCAGAATTTTTGTTATTAGGGAGGGGCAATACTAAAAAAAGCATCTTTTCTGTCTGTATTCCCGTAGGAATTATCTGAAATATATTAATTGAGCTTGAAATGGTGAGTATGCAAGTTATTAGCATGACGAGTTAATGTTTTTACGTATTTTGAATAATTTATGCATTGTTATTAACTTCTGAATATATAATATTGCTACAATGCTTGAATAGTTATTTAATATTATCAAAGTGCTGTGAAGGTAGAGACGAGCTATAGATGTAATATGCCTCAAAGTATGAAGTTCAAAAATTGATAAAATGATATTATTTATCAAAGTAATGTACGTTGTTAAATTATCACGCATGTTCAAGACAAAACCCAAGCTTATGTTCTGATTAGGTATTAAATTTCTAATTGGCATCACAACGGTTTAAATTAAACTCCAATAAGCGCCTGCCAACTTTTCCGTAAAGGATCGAATTTAAATAATTGCAATTTACTAGGTAAAAATGCGTTTTCACTCGAGTTTGCTGGTGATGTGATATTCAATATAAAATTTAATGTCATTCCGTTGGTATTATCCCCTGTTGTGAAAATTACTTTGATTTTTAGGAGTACCGCTAACCCCCGTATGCACCTATAAACGTCTTCAAAATTAGCGCGCCTACTAAGGGCTAATTATACGTATATTAATGAATCGTAGAGCGAATAAGAACCAAACATAGAATTGCCCAAACGCTTCTCTGAATTATGATGAAAGGAGCTGCTATAATGTCAAAACCATCATCATATTTTGTGCCAAAAATGCAAATATAGTTGCAAGATGTGTGCAGTTATCACCCACGCTTTCTTTAGTAAAATTCATTTTATCGCGGTGGATGGAAATCGAAAAATTAGTAGACAAGGTACACTTTGTATGAGTTTCAAATTTCTGGGAATCATATTGTCATTTCTACATCTCTTTAAATTATATTATTTCAGTGCAACACTTATAAACTTGCAGCGCTCGATGCTAGCGACAACTTGCGGCGACGGAAGGAAACCGTACACTTAGGGAACGCATTTCTTTGTTGACATTCCTATTCTGTATATTAATCGGTGCCAATAGGTACCTGCGATGTCCTTTCGAAAGTGTGGGGCAAGAACATGAGGTACGCTTATTCTTCGAAAAAACCTCATTTTCCTCGCCACTAGAAGCTAATGAGCGTCTTGGAATGCAACTATTCTCCTAATTTTAGGGCTAAATGCCTCTCGTTTCTCTTTCAAGGGCGCTTATGTTAACAAAATGTCGTTATAACCAATCAGTAAGCCAGCAATTTCTTACACATCTTCTCACCCCTACGTTAGAAAAAGCCACCGAAATTCCTTAATTTTGCATTATCTAGTGCGTATAATCTGTGCGGTGGACGCATAACCTGTGTATAAAACCGTGGACGTATAATCTGGGGGGGGGGGGGGTAGTAAATGAACCATTTCTGTGGATGGTATAGTTTACCGGCGGAAAGGTAGGATTTTTAAAAATTAATCTAGTAGTTATTTATGACAGATATTTTGCTCAAGCATAGTTAAATGGTGCGTTTCCAGTAGGCATTTTAAAGTTTTATAGTTCGTTAATCAATGTTCAAACTATTGGGAATTTAATTACCAGCATCGAAAAAGTGGAAAATATCATTCAGTCAGCTAGTTGCTCAGTGGTTCAGACATCCACGTACTCGGTCTGGCACTGAAACGCGGGATGTCGTTTAAATGTAAAATGCCGTTTTGTAAATCCACTCTGCAACTGTTTGCAAAGACCGTGAAATCCAATTCGAGTGCGAGAATGGGAATCAATACCGCACGACTAAAAGTTTGTATTTTTTCTTGCTCTTTGTATTTTCTCAGTCCATTCGCATTGTTCACGTGAAAGCAGAGAGCGGAATTGAGGACTTAAATTGGTTTTAGTTTTTCCTGGTTTTCCCTAGTTTTTGCCCCTGGTTTGAAGGTTGAAATGTTAAAAGTCGAATTGTTTGGAGGTCAAAGTGTGAAAAGGGAGTCCAGTAGCTGAGAGGAAGATAGTTTGCTGAGGAGAGTGGAAATGGGTTGATGGGAAAAGGAATGCAACGGTGCGATGAAATGATTTGGGGAAGGGTTATGAAGTGTATCGATGAATTGTTTTTTTAATTAGATATCTCTCTTTGAATAGTCTTGATTGATAAAGCTGGTCTTCAATCTTATTTCATCTAAAACCAAATCCTACCTTGAAATAAAAATGAAAATTACGATAAAGTATGAGCTTTTTTAACTTCATCAAACAATTACGCCCTATATTTCCTTTACATTTTACCAAAAAATTTACCAGACCTTTTTCAAATTCAGAATGACTTCTTATCCGAAATAAATAGAAAACGCGGCTCAGGTACATCAAAAATAAGTTCCATTATTGATATAAAATACTCGATAGACAGGACTTGTAAGTCGTATCCCAGGGATTCCATTTCCATTGTGGTTGTTAATTGGCGTAGTATAAAAAAAGTCGCTGATTTTCACCATCTCATTGAGAGCACGGACGCTGATGTAGTAATAGGAACAGATAGTTGGTTATCGAATGAAATTACGGATACCGAGATCTTCCCAAAATCATATACAATATACAGAAAAGACCGAGCAGCGAGAACAGGAGTATTTATCGCAGTCAAAGATGAGTTCGTCAGCAGAGCCGAAATATTTCCAGATAATGATTTAAAAAGAGTGTGGTGTTCCATTAAATGCTCAACAAAAAGAATTTTTATTTGCTCATATTATAGACCACCCGATGCAGACTTAAATTCAGTTCTCGAGTTGGATAGACCGGTGTAACGTCTCACACGTCAAAATAACGAAAATAACATAATTATCAGTGATGATTTCAACGTTCCCTCGATTGGAAGACATATAGTTTCAAAAATGGCGGCAAAGATAAAGAGTTTTGCGACACTCTACACTTTCACATCTAATTCATTACATCAATTAGTCACAGCACCGACCAGAGGAAACAACGTTCTAGATCTTTTGGGGACTAACGTACCTGAAAGCGTCCTTATCAATAACAGTGAACGGAATTAGTGATCATGGAGCAGTAAAAGCTAGATTCCATATTAGTACCTACAAAAAGGCACCCATAAAGAGGAGGGTATACTTATTTCACATGGCGGATTTCGAAGGTTTAAAACGAGAACTATTGGCCTCGTATAAAAAAACTTAAAAAGGTCAATACTGAACCTAGGTGGTGTAATGCGGACGTCCGGAAATCTCTCAAGCGACAACGAATCTGGCACGCAAAAATGAAGAACGTACGTCAGGGTCTCCCCGGAGAGGAGTACAAGAAGTAATGCGAAAAATACAAGATAGCGAAAACAGCAGCTAAGGCGGCCTGTCAAAAAGCATGAACGGAATTCAAAAATAAAATATTGGGCGAATATTTAGAGAATAACCCAAAGGCATTTTGTTCGTACGTGAGGGAGGTTCAAGGCTGCAAATCAACAGTAACGTCACTAAAGAACAATCTAGGAGAAAGAGCAAACAACAAATTAGATAAAGCAAATACCCTAAACACCTTTTTTCAAAACTTTTATACAACATGCTCTCCAAATAACACCGCTACAATGCGTAGGCTATATATGCACCCAAAGCAGTCTATTAATATTATTAGTCGTGGAATAGAAAGTCATCTGAAATCCATAAATTCAAAAAAATCACCCGGCCCCAATCAAATTCCCGCACGAGTTTATAAAGAATTAGCATCAGAAATTGCACCGTACCTGAAAATAATATTTGAAAAATCTCTAACACAACATCGTGTTCGTTACGATTGGAAGATCGCGAATGTTATACCAATATTTAAAAGCGGTGATAAGGAAGAGCCCAGTAACTATAGACCGATTTCCCTTACGTCTATCTCGTGCAATATATTGGAACATATAATTGTCAGTTCGATGATGGGGTATTTGGATAGTCCAAACTTGTGAACGCAAAATCAGCACGGATTCCGGAAAGGCAGGTCTTGCGAAACCCAGTTGGTCCTCTTCCTTCATGACATTCTTTCCTCGGGAGAAAATCTTGCCCAAGTAGATGCAATATTTCTAGATTTCAAAAAAGATTTTGATAAGGTCCCTCATTCGAAGTTACTCGTTAAGTTGGAAGCTTACGGAATACACCACGACGAATATGTTGGATAAGAGAGTTCTTAGCCGACCGCAAACAGAGGGTAGTTCTATATGGCGTTAGTTTAGATGTAGTGAAAGTAACATCAGGTGTACCCCAGGGAAGTGTCATCTGTCCCTTATTGTTCCTTTTGTATATTAATGACATCACTACCGTTGTTACGAGCAAAATTCGCCTCTTCGCAGACGGCACAGTATTGTACAGGGATTTAGGCAATGAGCGTGACAAGATTGAGTTACAAAAAGACCTAGACGCTATAACTGAATGGTGCAATACTTCGCAGTTAGAATTGAATTTTAAAAAGTGCGTTGTTATGAACTTTTGGAAAAAGAATAACTCGGTCAACGAAACGTACACAATTAACCAAACCAACTTATCAAATGTAGAGTCAGTTAAATACTTAGGTGTGACCCTTACTCAGGACCTGTCTTGGGGGAAACACGTTCGGGAAATCTGCGGACAGGCTACTCTTAAATTGGGATTTAATAAAAGAATATTAGGAAAATGCGACGAGAAAGTTAAAGAGCGATTATATTTTTCACTCGTGAGACCTCATTTGGAGTTTGCCGCTAGTATATTGGACCCTTACGAAGTAGGACTAATCTCTGAAATAGATCGAATACAACGGAGAGCAGCAAGATTTGTGAAAAGTTGTTACGATGAACTTAGCAGTGTTACCGAATTGTTGAAGGAATTAGAATGGGAATCTCTAACTGATCGAAGGAAGAAATATAGGTTAAATCTTTTGCGCAAGTTCGGAGCAGATAGTTTTTTGCCGGACGTTCAACATATATTGGTAGAGCCAACGTACTATGGTAGAAGCGATCACAGGAATAAGATAAAGGAAATGGACTGCAGAGCCGATATATTTAAAATGTCATTTTTCCCGCGTACAATAAGGGATCATAACAGTTGCGATTGATGAATCATATGAAAATCCCACCCTCAATAGGTAGAGTAGAATTTTCACTTGTGCTTAATAACACAACATCATTACTAACACTTCACACCGGTCGATTTGTCCGGCATTATTTTATTTTGTTCTCTGCATGAAGTAGCATCTCGTAGCATTCATAAATTAACAGTATTAGTAATATTAACCACTAGATGTGTGTATATCATTGTTCTGCATGTTCATTTATGTATCACTCTCCCAGTTTCTGGTTGGACTGCGCGCTGTTCTGATTGCATTTTGGCCTGCGCCTAGCGGCCGGGGAGCGTGCGAGGTTCTGATTTGTGCTGGGACGAGTGCTGCATGCCTGGTGTGGAATCACCGCGTGCCACACACCCTAGTGGTGGCTTACACGGTACTTCGTAGATATAGATGTAGAAAATAGTTCAAAATATTTTGCTTTGCGTTGAATTTTTCCGAGGTTTGTGTAGTCCATTTGAATAGAAAAAATTAATATTAATAATGATATTGATTGCCTCTCATTGTGGCATCTATTTATATCTTAAAGTTTCATATCCATTGGCTCGCATAACATT
The DNA here is from genome assembly GCA_963573305.1 of Pyrrhosoma nymphula. Lineage (NCBI taxonomy): Eukaryota > Metazoa > Arthropoda > Insecta > Odonata > Coenagrionidae > Pyrrhosoma > Pyrrhosoma nymphula. The sequence continues at coordinate 31,573,762 of OY754332.1, forward strand.
TTGGGATTCGCTAATATCTCTGAGTCATGGACCATTGGGAAAATAGATAAGAAGTAACGGAAAAAGAAGAATCCCAAGGCCGTAACCTCAGTCTAAGGTTCCATTGGATTCTCCTTGTTCCATTGAGCCAAGAATATATGTACACTCTTGGCTCACAGATCAGAAGAAATAAGCTTAAGAAACTTGGAGGCAGATTCTCTAGATGAAATCAGGAACTAGGAAGTAACTATATAGAAAAGGGAGAAAATTATATGGTGCTTTATCTGAGGAGAAGATCCGGATGAATCGACCACATCCTGAGACACGTTGAACTCGTAAAGAGCTTAATGTATGGGAAAATATCGGGAATAGTCCTGCGACAAGAAGGAGGAATACACACGTTAGTCAGATAAAATGGGGGATGGAACAGAATAGTTATCGGGACAAAGAAAAAGGCAATGGGAAAGTGAAGATTTGAGGGCTACTGTCAACTAACCTTAAGACTTAATGACTTATTAGTCTTGTTAGTTTAGGTTTAAATTAGTATTAGGCTTGTAAAGCGCACTTTATGGGCCATGACAGTCGTTCCCCAAGATGGTGCATCTTTCATGGGGGAGATTTGCTCCAGCTCTTCAACGATTGAATTCCTGAACTACTCTTTGTATTATCTTTTGCTTCAGTAATTCAAGAACGAGCTTACATGAGTAGGCTTCTTCACATATACATGAAATTAACGCAGCTCAATATTTATTCCATCAAGGTTCAAATTACGCCTATATTTATGAGTTTTTCCAGATTAAACTGATAGCCTTGCAAACTATTAATATGTTTTCTGAGTTACGGTTAGGGTAGCAGCAATGAAGGGAAGGGAATAGGGAAAAGTAGGAGGGAGAGGACACAGAATCGTATGTACAATGTGCCTTATGCTGCTACCACAATGTTTTTGCTTTAAATCACTAATGGTACGTGGAAAGAAGGAAAGTTTGTACCTATCAGTTTGGTTGTGTATGTCTTTTATTTTGTCGCTTCTTCCAGCTCTAGCGACGTAGCGCGGTACTCTCGGTGTCGTACTTAAACTCGCTTGATTTGAGTTTTTCAAGTAATCTTCCTTCCGTGTAGCCTCCGAGTCTCTAACGGCTCCCGAAGTAATCCTTCCATCAGACGTTTAACTCTTTCTGTTCTTTCGTAGCAATTTCTAACAAAGCGTGCGGCTTTCATTTGCTCTTTATTTACTTCGCGAATTAAATCTTTATGTGCAGGGTGTCAGTCCCTGAGTAGGTGGGAGGGGTGGCAATGGCTCGTTGGGAGGCGGAAAGTCAGCCAGACATGCACATACTTTTTACTCCTCTTTAACTAGTTACTTTATCTCTGGCCGTCATCACATTGTAATTTCTTTTCTTTTAAAAATGTTTTAGAGATTGTTATCTCATAGGAGCATTTATACAATTGACGACTGTTTCAATATGCAAGTATTGCTATGCCTTCACCCACATGTGCCTATTACCCTATATGGCGTTCCACATTTTTACTTGAAATCATCGGGTAATAGATTGGATTCGACAATATTCGCCGACACTTGTATGAATTCTGCATTAGATATTATACTTTTTTTGGGTCTTGCATCGAGCGACTTAGGACTTAATAATCCTCTCTTCCATACAATCGTTGGACGAACACACACAACCATGCCCTGGGAGGTGTAAATTTCCTACCCAGGCGGGATTCGAACCCGCGACGTTTGGTTTGGCGGGCGAGGACTTAACCCCGCCGCCACCGAGAAGCATTAGGTGGGCTGAAAAACCTTCATAAATGGATAGCAGTGCATTTTGTGGGTGAAGAAGAATTCACAAGAAGGGTATTCCAAAATAGACAAATCGAAAACAGTCTACGTCGCGTCCATTAGATATTTAAGTATCGCAGAAATATGCGAATCACTCTCACGGCGTGGGTTAATGAATAATCTTAACTGCGTGAGAAATACTCGTGGACGGTTAATTCTTCGACCACATGCATTAAGTTACATCATTTTTCTCGCGCACGACCAGGGAAGCCTCCAAAAATGTTAGTGGCAAAGATAGGTAACTTACACACAAAATACAGCGCGTTTTTACCCGCCAGGACCCGTTTACCGCATGGTTCTGGTTTTGTCTCTGTGATATGAGCGGTTAAACAATATTTCAGTATTTTGTATGGCCCATTGGCCTGGAACAGCAAAGCGGCCCTCAGTGAACATGGTAAACATTGTGTGCAACGCCATCGCAATGTACTGGACACTAACGCTCGCTACGATGTATGTACATTCGCACTGCTCCGGGTCGTTGAAGCCGACGTTTCTTGAAGAGTAAAGTGGCTGTTAGCGCCATTTTATCCAGCCTACCAACTTTTTATTTGTATTTTTCTTTATAAATCTGTGAAACTGCCATGCACATGCGTTCATTTGATACTGTACGTTCGCCTTCGTGAGTGTTAATTAAATGGAATGCCAATTTCATTCAGAGGATGACGTTACGCCCTTCATCATTACACTTGAACTGCTATCATTATATTCATTTTCAGGTGTTTAATTCGTTTATTCCATCGCTAATTAATTTCGTGGCTGTGAATTTTTTCCTGTCTCCAATTCGGCATAATACCCATCAAAGTGGTGCAGAATTTCAGCTTAGATATCGCCTCGTTTGGTTTGTCTATTTTTGAGAAATCTCTAGTTGGGGTAGAGGTTATAAATGGAAGAGTATTTTTTAATTTATGCAAAACTGCTAGGTTTGCGAAATGAGCTGCTCTTAAATGATGCAGTCCTTATTTGCCCTCCGCGGTCATCTGTTCAAGTTTCTAGAATTAGATAATATTATTTTAGGTCAATTCTATCAGTCAATTTCTTATATAATTGCTAACCATAGCTCCATCAATGCTATATCGAATGATCATACCTCGCATCTTGGACTCATAGAATATTAGATGCCCAATGACACATTTATTGCCCATTGCTTGCGTAGGTAAAATTCTGTGTAACAGGGGAGTTTGGGCGCTTATCTGCGCATTCCTACCCTTTAAGCCTCTGTAAGGGCGTGTGGTTGGTCAATAACGAAGAAAAAGTTGAGGTAAGTCCGTTTCATGCTATCAAATTCGACGTCAAATTCTCATCAAGATTCGTTGAGCGAGCTTCCTCGAAACTACATTGCTACTCAGAAAAGCAGGAAAATATTAGCAATCAAACGATGAAAATCAACTTAAAATAAAAAGAAAATTCCATTCCAGTGATTATACCCGCTTATACCAATGTTCAAAACAAGTATTCCTAATGCATTGCATTCAGTATATGAGGACCAGTTATTCTGAATTTCTCTAGCCGGTGTTTTGTAGCAGTATACGTAATGTACTCTGAATAAAAATGAATGGAAATGATGCTCATTACGAGCCATGGAAAACAGTATTTATAAAGAATAAGCAATGAGTTTAAACTTTAATCACGGATACAATAATATGAAAAACAGGTGTCCATGGTTTTCACCCAAGAGATCATGGAGAAACTTAGGGCTGTCTAATCATCTTTAAATCAACTCTTTCATCGATAGTGTGAGCTTTTTCACGCATTTTCATAGGGTTTTGATGGAAATCCGTCGAAACTTTCATGTTTGGGTGGTACTGGGAGGAAGGAATCGGGAAATGATAGAGGGAAAAGATATATTTTGTCGCGTCGACGTATTGTTTGGTCTTATAAATGTTACGAGGTGAAAAATAGTCCTTGAACAGATGCGGCCTCGTATGTGAAATCGGATTTTTGATTATCCCTATTAAAGATTCACTAAGAGCTTAAACCAGTCGTTTAGTGGTTAGACCATATCAATCGATTAATCAATTAGGCACTCCTGAGGGTTGGCCATTTCCTCGTGTGAGGTTACCGATTGGAAAGAGCTATCTTCGGAACGTTTGCGGAAAACTTTGATGCGTGTTAAAGAGGAAGAGAGAGGTTTTGTATCCAACTTAATTACAATTTCATGAACGGGAAGCGGGTTGTCTTGACCTTTTAATTGAAAATCGTGTGCGTGCGGTAAAGATGCATTGGAGTATTAACGGAGAGTTTCGACCCTGAAATAGGCAATTATTCTCTTGTTTGCAGATTGGCCGACGCTTGCCGAAACGGATGATACACGAGAATGAGAAATTTCATTCCATGGCGAATCCATTTCGAAGCGTAATCCAAAAGTGTGGTGTTGTACGCGTCGCTTTTTTGGTACAATATAATGAAGGCAATATAAAATGTCACTAATTTTCACCTAACCCCATGTTATATAATTGCATACACATGACCTTAAGTTCTCTCTGGGGATCCGGTGGGCTTGGTAGCTGGAGTACTTGGTTCCCATCCCAAGGGCCCGTGTTCTAATCCACAAGTGGCCGGGATTCTTCATTTTAATCCTGATCTCTACTTGGGTGTTCTAGATCTACATATTACCCTGCGAGCAGCCACAGGGGCCAGCGCTCTGGAGTCAAGGTCTTGGGGAGTCGCTGCGGTTTTAGCTCCGGTTTATTTCGTAGCTCCGGCTCCAGCTCGATTCCTGTCAACATTTTTGGTTTCAAATAGCGATTATTATTTTAATATTTCCATATTATAAGTTTTTCCTGTTTTCATATAAAATATTTTTCCCTGTGTTAGTCAAATTTAGTTAATTTATTTTAAAATAGTCTCAATCTTTCACAAAAACAATACATAGTATGCACCAGATCTAGTGGAACTACATAAAATTATCTGCTAAAATTCGCAGTGAGCAAATGTACAATAACTGCCAAAATAGAAGCCGTGTTCCACAGTAGAAGTGTTCCTTGTTTCTTCTCTAATTTTTATTTTAACATTTGCTACCGTTTATAAATTCACCAAGTGACACATTATTACCTGCTTTTTAATTCTGATGGTGACATCATATGGCTCTCTCAGAATTTCTCTGAAACACTCAACATATTCTCATATTTTTAGAGATAAATATTGTACAGGATCTATTTCAGAAACATTCTCACAGAATGGACGTTAAGCAAGAAGTCACTCAATCATGTGAAATGTTGAGTCCCACCGAGTTTCATTACCCAAAACTGGAACAATTTTGTTCTGCTTCTTTGCTAAAGAAATCGTACTTGGAACTCAACATTCTTTTCGCAATAGCTCTAATTTTCTTCAATATTTTTTCTGCGTAACTTTGCTAGAATCCATCCATCACGAATAGCTAGGAATAATTAATGAGTTGAATCACGCAGCGCAAGAGACGACAGACAGCTGCCGAAGCCATTTCGGTAAAATAAGACAAGGCTATCATGAAGAAAAGTACAACCGAATCCACGAATACATAAACGTGAGTGAGAAAGACTAGAATTCTTAGACTCGATTCGTTAATTCGTTTAAAGATAAGGATGGCATCATGATGTTCTTAAGAGAATTGAAATAATTTATTGATAGAAAAGCCCGGACCTGGAAACCCTAAATTTTGGTGCTATTAGCCTGTAGTTTATTTGCTTGCCCTCATGGTTCACGCACTCGCAATAATCCCTGAAGGGTAAGGAAAACGTATCTAAGGATTTTGGACGAAATCTATTCTTCGGGATTGAAAGAGTTAATGATGGGGATGAGGATATATCAAGCAAAGAAATAAGTTAGGGGAGTCACTTTGGCGTTTTGGTTTTTCATACAAAGGCGAGGACAACATTATATTAACACCTCCTGCTTCATTAATATAGGGTTGGTGTGAAGTCTTTCGTGAGAAGTGTACTGAGGTGTAATTTCTAAGATTTATGTTCCATCCTACACTCAAGACACAACGAGTTAATGTTACGTGGGGAGCTGAGGAACAAGAATGTTGACTGCCGGTGTGGAACGGCGGACTACGTGAATTTATCCGTTGCCTCAGGCGTAGCTTTATGGAACCTACTAATTTATGTTGAAATGAGAAAATTAATTGTTAATTCCACAGAAATTTATTGAAATTACAACCCAGGTTTCGATATTGGACTTCATCATCAGGTGCAGGCTGTGTGCAGGCAAAAACGTGTGGATTTATTGTGTTATCGTTAAAAATTTTTACCTGTATGAAGCAGGTAAGTAGTTTTCTTCTGATGAGTTTTTCCACCTTTCGTTTTATTTTTTTTCCTAGTAAGATGTTCATGAGCTTAAAATGTCCACCAAATTTTTAAGCAAAATGTTAAGCCGTACTTAAGCTATGATTTTTTGTGTATAAAACACATGCAGACAGACGCTAAACGAAGCGGAATTTAAAAAAAACTTACTAAACATATTTTTGCTCCATTTTAGGTGTAGAATCCGAAAATGTATGGCCAGTGCACCTTTTTTGTGACACCCAGTATAAAACAAGGAGTGAGGAGGGATACTTTTTTACAATGATCGAAAACCATTTGCTGAAAGATAACGAGAAGTTTTGCAAATTTTTTCGTTTGAACCCTTCTCAGTTTAATTTCATTTTAAGTTTAATAGAGAACGACATAAGGAAGATAAATTGCAACACACCCAATGCCTACCCAATCAGGCCAGATGAAAAACTTGCTCTGGCTTTGAGGTACGTTGGAAATGAATGGATGCTACATTAGATTGAAAAGAAATCTGTGTATTTTATAATAATTTGGATACAGGAAATAAAAAGTTGAATTTCACATTACAAACACTGAATTACCGAAACTAAAGGAATTCGCTTCCACTCTTTTTTCAGGTTTTTGGTGACTTGGCAGTCTTTTCATCCCCTACGGTTTCAATTCCGAATATCTACCGGTAAAATAAGCAAGATTGTTCTTCTACTTTGAGTGCTCTGAAACAAAAGCTAATTTAAATGAATATGTTCTCTCTATCGTCTGAATAAATAATAAGTGAAACATATCAGCTCTACCAAAGATGTTATTTCCCAAAATGTACGAGTGCTAGAGATGGAAAGCACATTCGAATCATCTATCCCAGCAAGACCGGCTCCCTTTTCTTTAATTACAAGGGCTAATTTTTCCATCGTCCTGCTCGCTTTGGTTGACGCTAACTATTAATTCATGTATATTAACGTTGGCTCCTACGGAAAGGAAGAAAATAGTGAAATTTTTGATAAGTCAGAAATGGGGAATGTACTGGAAGCCTGCTTCCTTCTCCACGAAGACTACTAAATTCTGACAAGGTGCTCCCTTGTGTGTTGGTTCATTATGAAGCCTTCAGATTGAATACTAAAATGATAAGACCTTACCCAAGAGCTAATGCCACCGCTTATGAGCAAAAAGTTATTTTCAATTACAGGCTTAGCCGTGCTCGTCTAGTTTCCGAAAACGCTTTAGAATTGTTGGCCCAAACTTTCAGAATATTTTACTCCAATTCATTTACTGCCTTCACGTGTTGATATCGCCATCGTATTTTTCTGTTGCTTACACAGCATGCTTATAGATGATTTTATTACAGCCCATGGCAAAATAAAATTGATTTTGTATCGGCGCAAGACTTGCCAGATGAAAATATAATTAGTTGGGCTAGCACTGGTGGATTTTCAATTCAAGAATGTTTTTCTGTGAGAAATGTTTTTGCAGGGTAATTTATAGGAGAGAGCAGTTAGGGGTGATGAAACCATAATTTAACCAGAACAGAGAATAATTAATGGCCTCCAATTTTTTTATTAACTTTTTTAAGACATGGATGTATTACGATTGACAAATTATTTGGATTCATGAAGTATTTTGAGAAGTTTCTTTGACCCATACAAACACCTCAGGTCGATGGCAAGGCGTGAAGGTAAATTGCAAACCCTTCAAGCCGCGTTAGAAATTGTGTCATTTGGTACGTGCATAAAGCATTCAAAAAGACTGAATACCACTTTTTTGTTATTCTTATGTAGAGTAAAAATTTGAAAATGTATTTTCATCAATAGCGAATAATCATGCGTGAAAATTATCATTTATATTATGCCATCAAAACTTAGGTAACGTATGAATGAAAAGAGTAACTTTGTTTTCCACCCTGGTTTTATTTAAACGGCCCAGGTTTCGTCGTGTCACGATATCTTCAGGTAAAATTTACTAAATTGAAAGGACTTGTATAGTATGGAAGTGAGAGGGGAATGAGTAGTAGTTGGGGTATATCGTAGATATCGCGACGCGACAAAATCCTGGTCGTAACTAATAAAACCAATTCCCATGAGTGAATTCCACTAAGTGAAGCTTGAAACCGTTGAACTTATTAGGTAACGTGTTTTCCATGGAGTTACCTATTGTTACTTCCAATAAAAGCAATATGGTGCTGAAATTGTGTAAAGCTACTCTTATTTACTGTTAATGGGGATGGAACAAAACTCTGACCACTAATGTATTTCCCTGCCAGTCTCGAGTTTGCAATTCATTGAACATGGTATTTGTATTCATAATTCCGATGCATGAACTACTTCGAATAATGAAAACTTTTATTCACACTCGTGCCAGAGGAAACAGAGCAGCGACATATCTAATGCGATAGAAAATGAAAACTTTGTTGCCATCCTGCTAAGAAGCCAATGCCATTCACAAAAGCAATCCGTAAATTGGGTATTTTCCACGTATTTCAAACTATCGATATTCTGATTCAGTTACTTGAACTTATTGCATTGGCTAAAAATTTTCTTATCAATTTGTATTAATTTCGGTTTTAAAAGCTAAAGAAAGTAGAAGGTTACGAATGCTCCCGAGCACACTCCGAAAACAACCGAATGGCCTGTGACGTCATTTTCGCTGTTTACATTTAGACCCAGGCGTTTCCTTATGCTTACGGTGGAAACAAATGCGGCGAAATTAGTTTTTTGACGTTTTCGCGTTTCTAGGTATGCCTTTAAATGGCGTCTAAGTAAGATATATAGATGGTGTTTTGTGCCAAAATGTACAAATACATCGGTTGAAACACCGAACAAGAAATTTATTCACGCAATCACGACATTGAATGATTGAAATTTCTTCCTTGGATTCCTCAATGTCCACCCGTAAAAATGTATGCTTTACTCCGCACTTTGTGTTCTGGACATATTCTTGCAATGACTGTGCACAGTGGTCCATCTCTCTTTACTTGGGCGTATCCTATAGCATTATCACCATAACTCTCACGAGAAGCCTTATAATATAATAACACTTAAATTAAACTTTGAATAGACATTTAGGAGATGAGAATCTATTTTTAGGCATTTCTACAGCAGATAAGCCACTTCTAGAAACCTCCTCTACAAACAATCACTACTTAGCAAATAAAAAATTAACGTTTTAGGTGTGTCGAGTATTGGCAGCATAAACATTTGGCGAGTACTGTGTTATGTTGATATGTTACTAAGATACTGTTTGTTTACTTTTGCATGGACTGATATGGACTTCGATAAAGAAAGAAGTATCATAATGATTATGAGTGTATTGGAAAAACAGTTAATAAATTTCATACACCAAATACATAATTGTATGTATCAAAAATGATATAAAAAAGTAATGACGATTTTAAAAGCAAATTTAGGCTTACATTTTTTGGACTTAAACTCGACGAATTTCCGCAGCATTAAATCGCTCGTCCTTCTTCATTAAAACGCCTACCATAAACATATCCACTTTGGGTAAAGTATCTTATGTGGTTTTAATAAAACCATTGCACGCCATAGTCTTTGTTTTCAATGAAAACTCTTTAAATATACGGTAGATCTTCTACAGTTACTCACTTTCTCCCTCACATCCGTCTATCGCTCAGTGAAAATGACGTCAAGCCAATCAGATTTCGTTTCGCAGCGGCGTAAAAAAATTTGAAATTTCGACTATTTTAATCTTAAATATCTCAATTAATATTGAATCAATTTTAAAACTACTTTCACTCCGCAAGCTTGTTCAAGTTTAAGTAACATATAAAGATCCGTAAACTTAAATTTAAAATTTTGGAAAATACCCAATTATTTGGAGGTATATCCCTGCAGAACTTCTCAAATCCTTATCAAGGTGACAGGAGTGTGCTAAAATGTATCAAATATTTGACCAAGGAACACCAGCATGAATTCATAAATTACACAAGGTGGGCATTAATCACATTTGTAACATACTTGAAAGATAAAAAGGTACAAAGGAACTTTTTTTATTAATAGAAAAATTTGATAATATGGTGACAGAGTAACCATAATTCATCAAATTGATAGAAAATTATGGATTGTGATTGAACTCACATGGTCTTCTTATATATTCAACGACCTCTATCCAAATATTGTCTTTCACGCGTATGCCCCGATATAGAGGATGGTGCAAATCGCATAGTGTTGGATGCTCATGTACTTTTTCGGTATGCTTTTCATCCTCTTCCGATGAAAAATTCAGTTTTGTTGAACCGCACGCCATGATTTCATTGGAATCCCTGGCATATTATCGCTAGTGACTGCGATTCTGACATCTCTCTGGGGAGGCTCATATAATCGCTCAGCGATCGACGCCAGCACTCTGGCAATCATCGCGGCTTGGAAAACGGTTGCATTGCCATACAGCAGCACATAAAGGCTATCGCGATGATCGCTACAGTCGCTCCTTGGAAAACGTATCTTTAGGGAAATTTCAAGGATCTCGATATAGGCATCAGTAATACTCAAATCCTCGGGGTGCGAGGTGGCCCAGGGAAAGTAACTGGCCCCCCTACCCTGAATGTGTGAAATTCACACGCCTGTGGCTTAGTCTGGGGTGATCTCTACCCTCAACTATCCAAACCAACTTTCGGGTTGAATCACTGAGTGAACACTCAAATCGCAAAATTATGACAGCATGATCATAATTATTTATTCATGCCCGTTTCTCATTTTGTTGTTATTATGTCCGGTATATTATGTTGTTATTATATATTATTGGGTAGCTTTAAACCTTTTTGTGTTCGGCTGTTTTTTACTACAGCACTAGAAATGTTGTACAGGGCGAGTAGGAGACGTTTTCTCCCTGATGGTGTTTTGCTGGAGGGGTGTAGAAGTATGATTCATCACCGTAGGATTTTTCGCAAAGGTCAGGGTAGGGTGTTCCATGCTGGTGCTGTCTTCAATATGAAGTGTGTAATTCTTGGCCCAGTCGCCTATTCAGATATCGTGACAAGTTTAGGGTTAAAAAAATAGCTCAAATTTCAATTCCGTCCCTGTGCCAAAATAAATTGGACATCGATAATAATATGATTTTAATTAGGTCGTTCCATAGATACTAGAGGGAATGTTATTCAATTAATGTCGCCTTTATGAAAAAAGGAGTATAACCTGTAAGTATCGCATTTCCAATGAGAATTTTCCCAATCACGTTTCCTTTAAATGTGTTTGTTATGAACGGATCATGCCTAAGCAAATGCCCAACGTTTTTTGTACTTCTTTTCCTATTGATTTTAAAAGAAATATATTTTCATTAACCTAATCTTGAGACATCAGTGTAAAACAGTGAAAATGGGAAAGAGAAGAGGAACTGCTTAAACTGAAATGCAAATAGCCAAATCAAAAATAGAGCAGGTTGACAATTTTTGATACCTTAGGAACATAATTAATGACGAATTTACTGTGAGGCAGAGATGTGATGAAGGGAATTCCTTGCAAAAAGTATTCCAAAACAAAAAGAAGGCATTTATGGACAATCATATAAGAATAGGAACCAGGAAAAAGTTTGTTTAAAAGTTTGTTTGGAGCGCATTATTATATTGATGTGAGACGCGGACCATCGGGGAAGTGAAATAAGATTGAGTCAATCGAAGCGTGGGTATGGAAATGCTGAAAAAACAAACTAGTTAGATAGAAAGGGTAAATATCAAGTTCTCTCTAAGTAATTGTTTAACTTTTGACGGCACGAAATTTCGATGTGCTTGGGAATTGGCGCGAAAACCAGGCCAAATGTAATTGGTGGCAGTTACATGACCGCAGTCCCCGAATCTCCAAAAACGCGAGAGAACGTGAGACTGTGGGACGAGGAAAAGAATTGCACGGGAAGTATTTTTTCCTCTGTCTGGGAATTGGCCGGCGAGAATTCGATACGCAGCATTTACGTGGCTCTTCGTTCGGTGCGTTAGTCGATACAGGGAAGTCACCGTCTCGATGTGGCGGATGAGGCCACATCTCTCAGTCAATCGACTTAATGGATCCCCAATGCCTCGCGGAATTTCATCCCGACATCTTTCAATTAGTAACATGAGGCGCACGGCGAGTGGGACTCGGCTAGCCGATGCACCCCGTGTTATTAAGGGCAAGCATAGAGAGAGAGGGAAGAGGTAGTTATGTGAAAGGCAAAGCCGCGTAATGACAGGCGGCTCGTGGATACATACTGGACGAGTCTTCGACGTTTGCTGTCGCCTTGAAAAGGTGCTGCTCGATAGTTGGCATGAGGAAAGATGTGGAAGGGGTCAATGGGGACCTTGGACCGCAAATCTATTACCCGTGAAGACTACTTTTGTAGTAGCGTATATCTGCTCGTTATCTTTCTAAACGACTTGCTTGCGAAAATCGCCATTCTCTAAGTCATATCTAACGACATTCATTGGCAAAAGCGTCGGTAGGAAGTGATGGGAGCCTTCAATTGCCCGTGCCTTGAAAGAGAGAAACATTTTCTCATATAGACATTGTGTGCACGGTACTCGTGAGAATATCTAGTTCCTTTACAGCGTCTTTGAAATTCGCAGTGAAGGAGTGTGCCTGGTTTTCTTCCTTGGTCTGTAGCCGCACTACCATCCGCACGCTTGGGGGATCTGGGTTCAAAACCAAGTACAGGCTTATGATTTTTTCGCTGTGAATTGCGCCCATTTGACCTTTTAGCTCATTAATTTAAAATGTTTCTACGTAATTCTAGCTGTCGAGGCTAGCGGTCGAGCAACGTATTTAGCTAGTCTTCATGGCAGCCATTAATTAGTGGAAAAATGAATCTTCAACCGGTCCTGGCAGTCTAATATCAAAATATCATGCTCCCGATGCTTCGATCGTAATAAGTGAGGCGAGTAACATGTTTTTAACGGCACAAAAAAAGATTGACTTCGGATTTGAAATATATAGTCTCAGGTTTTTGTAACTTTTATTAAAAGTTTTAAATATTTATCTTACGGTCTTAGGTATTTCGAGGCATACGATTTTCCCGAAGATCTAATATATAGGAAACCAGCCATTTTCGTGCGTTGTCAAAGAAGAAATTCCTTCATTCGCAAAAAAATCTGCGCCCACGAACTAACGTACCACCTTACTCAACGGTATGTGGCAAGGAATGATTCCACGCAATGCCGGGGGCTTAGTAATCTCATCAGCGTAAAAATTGAACACGGCATCATACGACCCTGGCGACGCATTATAGCAGGGTCCGAAAATTTGCGTCTTCGATGCGTTCAGCTCACATTTTATGACGCGGTTTTTAAACGCATCGCACGGGGAACACTATTTGAATTCTCATTAAGTGACTTCCATGCCGTATCTACCGACCGTACCTACCGTAAGGGAAAGGACTTGGAAGAGAGCAGTAACGAAAAGTGATTCCTGACGGAATAGTGTCGCACTCTGCTTTTGTTGTGGTCTTAAACGGCGTGAGGGAAGAATGCATTTTTGTACCAATCTATCAATGAAATTTATTTTGTCGTTTCTGAAAGTTCTCGAGATGTAGTGCGGGGATAAATGATATCCTTAGAGTCACCTTGCAACTCGCGTGACATGACTTTTTTTTGCAATTTTTGCATAATTTATTTACAACGCAATATTTTGCTTCCCTCATTGTTTTAGTTCCATGATTTATATAAATATTTGACGAATGACGGCAGTGTAAAAAAACGACTATTACCTACTCTTATAGTGAAATTTGCGGTAGTTCAGAATAGACAATACCCTGCGAAAATTCTTTCCGTAGCTTCCTTAACACGACAAGCGTTTCTTTGAATTCCCGCTTTTCCGGCAAGGCACGACAGTTTTAGTCAGCGATTATTTTTATTTGACGTATTTTTTTTCTAGAAACCGGCCTTGTCTTTGATGAACAATTTCTTACGGATGCTGTTTTAAAAAATTCTCGCCACTAACTAAGAAGTAAGCACCGCGCGTGTAAACATCAAGTAAACACAAGGCCAGCTTCGGGCGACGCGCTCGCTTCAGACATGTTCGTCTGAGATACTCGCGGAATTTCTTGCTTTCACGGAGAAGCTGTGAGCGTAAGTATTACACAAGGAGGTTAGAAAAAAAAGAGGCGACATTCCAACTGATTCTTAAAGCCAATTGCGCCATTAAGCTCGGCTAGATCTCCGGTTGATCTAAGTCTTACTTTCCCGGTTTTCGCTTTTGATTTTCGTCAAACCTCCATAATCGTCCAGCGACGTTTTGTGCCTGGCAGGGCACATCCACTCGGCTCCATATCCTTCCCATGCATCAACTTCAACCGCAATCACGAATAAGGCATACCCCTCCATGCGTTTCCTTTTTACCTCTTCGATATTACCACACCAGGGGAAGGGGACGCTTCGAGACCCCCACTTCAATTGTCTTGGCAGTCGCTCTCGTGACTGTCCACGGGTGCCCCCACGGCCGCTTTAAGGAGAGCTCCAGAATGCCTAATGAATCGGAACGAACTGTGACCCATTTGCCGCCGAAGCGAGCGGCCATCGCATGGATGGATGCCATTCCAATTGCTCTCCGGCGTCTTTTTCAAGGAGACCCACCACATTGGTGCGCGGCGTGGTCTCCCAGCCCCCGCCATAGGCGACGGGGGAAGGCGGCGGCCGGAGGCGGCGCGCGGGGCGAGAGCCAGCCAGCAGCACGGCTTGGGCTCCCGCCCGCCAGTGCGCGTGTGGCTGGCTACGCAGACCACGTGGTCGAGTCCGGCCGTATTGTTTCCCAACACGCTCTCTTGGCGGCATTGGCTACGCATCGGGTCCGACTCGACGCAGCTTACACCTCACGACGTTCGCTCGAATGTTTCCGCGGGTTCTATAGCCGAGAAGACGCCCGTGAAGAACCAGACGTGGTCCCCTTCCCCTCCCAAACCGTCGCACTCTCCCCCCATAACCTTTCTTATGGGTCGTGTCGAGAGTATGAGAGGGACAAAGCGGCAATTATCATCACTCCCCTCCCTCGGGTTCCATACTCGTTCGAATCCCCGAACGGAGCGCCGATGATCGTTCTATTTTAACCGTGTGATTCTCTCGGCCTTGATCTATTTCGCACAGATGGCTGCCGGACGCCTTCTCACTGCTCTCTTGGCAGTCGCTTTTGCGCTCGCCGGCTTCATCCAGTACCAGATCGCGGCCGCCGTGATCAAGTTCTCAGCCGACGACTACACGGACTACGTCTCGAAGGCTGGTTTCGTGCCGCTCTTCAGCGAGGAGCATAATGTTTCGGAGCTGGAGAAAGTGGATTCGTTGGAGGAATCCGGCAGTGGGGAGCTGAGCAGCTCAGTCGAGCAGGACGACGAGGAGGGAGCGTCGAGAGGCAGCTTTTATCCAGTCTATCGGGTATGTTGTGTTTTGTGTTGGCGGGAGTCCCCTTTTCCTTCTTTTTTCCCCTCCCCACCTCTCCCCTCCACCCGCCGCCATTTGTCGTCGTGGTTGGGGGCGTTGTACATACTTATTTACGCCGCTAGGAGGACAACCGCACAGACTGCTGGGTCGCGAGCGCGCGCACATTTCGACTGTCACGAAAGCAGAGAAAGTGGAGCGACGGTCCAAGTTCATTGGATCGTTTGCGACATCGTCCTGGTGTCTTGTTGTGATACTAGATCATGGACGTCACCGTGCCGATGCAGCTGATTGGAATTCGAAGAACTTTTCTAAATCGAGCGATTCATTTACAGGTTAAATTCTGAGAAATCGACTTTGAGTTTTTCATCTCCATTCAGTACACAATATACTCTTTTTCATTAAAAACAACGATTTACTCAGAGTTTTACGTCACTTTTTAATAAGTGTACCGACTTTGGTTTAAACAGATACTTAAATGATAACTTTAAAAGTCTTTATCAATGACAACTATTGAAACATGGTTCGACTCATTGATAAAAGTGTGGAAAAAACTCTGCGAGATGTGCGTTTTGTAATGGGCCGTTTCCACCATTGAAAGCTTACAATATATATTATCATTTTTTACGACTTTACCTCTTAAGTAAATGGACCTGATTCTTGCGGGAAAACGATTTTCCAGTCAATCCGCGACAGATTGAAACTCTCAATTGTTTCGAATGAAATCGATTTTTACTTATAAAATTTTGGAAAATCTAATCGTGTAATTGTTTTTCTAGTTTGATGTCCTATGCTCCTTTAATTCAGTAAAGTGCTTTTATTGGTATTGTTGTGTGCAACTTAAAATATATTATCAGTGTAATAAAATCCCCTTTAGTGTATTCGGTACAAAAACCAGTCAATTTTTTTACGTGTATCCTTTTAAGATATACTTACGGAGCGCATTTTAATATGGAAAGTGTTCGGGGAAAAATTGTTGCCACAGTAAATTTATTCAAAATTCAAGATGGTAAAACTCACGGAACGGTAACATTAGTTGGGCATTTGTAATTTTTGTGCATCACAAACTTATGATTGATGAATGGAATGGATCGATGCTTATCGCAAGCGGCTCTCTGTGTGACACGTGCCCAAGTGTTGTATTTATGGACTTTCTTGGGCGAGTTAAAAATGAGAAAGAAAGCTTTTGTTGATCCCCCTCCTTTTCAAGGACCATTGAGGTTTATCACCGAAGCCGCGTGGCCGAGCGAAAAATGTAACTTGCACGCTCATTTCTAGAGCTGCCCAGATATATATCGGCCGATGCCGATACTGCCGACTATTCACTGTATCTTCCGATCTGATATTTTAGGAAACAAGCTTTTATTTAGGAGAATGGATTCATTGGTAGAGACATCAGGTGTAGAAATGCTCTATCCAAGGAAGCATTTTTGGAGAGAAGGGAATTGATGAGGGGTAAGGTCTGAGGAGTGACGTAAAGAAAAGATTGAATCGGATCGCAAATTGCTCTAATATGAGCGAAGCGCTGAATGAGTTGGAAACTTATTCATTGTGGGAAGAGAAATTGTGTGGACTGCAGGCATGAGCGAGATATTTCCCTAGTCAAAGGAGTTCCATATTCGAATTTTATTATTTTAAATTCAGCGTTGTAAGAAGTATGTAGTACATATTGTAATGTTAATGGTGCAAAAATATAGTTAAAAATGACAAATGTTTGGGTAATTAAATAAATATATCTACATAAGTCTCCAACTTGACTCATTTTTCCCCGATGCACGGTGAAAACGCCTTCACAACAGGTTTTTTTTGCTATTCTGTAAAAATTACTGCGGTGAGTAGTTGATTACATTTTAAGAATAATTGAAGAAACATGTAAAATACGCGCAGTTAGTTTTTGGACGAATTCTAGACCTTAGAAATTCCTTATTTTATCAATAGCTCCCTATAAAGTTCTCAGACGTTATGTATTCCATGTAAAACAGCTCATATTTAAAGGAAAATTGCTCGAAAAGTATTTCGGCAGGGGGTTAATATTTTGTTATAATTGGAAAGATGAGGTCAAACTCTAGGTGAAGTGATATTTCCCACAAACTACCTTAAGGTGTTGGTTTGGAGGAGAAGGGAGGCGATTAGGTGGATGGCGAGGAAGTTGAACGGGGAAGTAATTCAAAATATAGGACGAAGAAGGTTGACGGTGGAGCTCCGGAGAAGTAGCTCACGTGCGGGAAAGTGAAAATATGACCCAGAAACGAGGAATATCCAAACATCTACCATCCAGCTGGTAGAACACCACAAATATAGTATCGATATGAGGTTTAGAGCTTTCTGGGTTCCTATTCCACTATTGGCACAGACGTACGTTGCACTATTCCACCCATGGTTCTTAATTCCGAGGTAATTTGCGGAGTTTTCATCGAAACGGGAACTTGCAGTCGAATGAATGGCTCTCGTAGGGCAGAGTCGATGTTTAATTAATTTTTCATTTGTGTTTTCCATAAATAAGATAGACTTTCCAGCGTCCTTGGCTCCATGGTGCTTAAAATTTGAACTTATTATTTAAAAATGGAATTCTATCTTGAAAAAGATTTTCAGTCACACCGACATTACTTATTACCCAGGAAAAAACTAAGTAAAAATGCTTGTATTTGATGTTTAATTTACATTTGCGCATCATCAGCATCTGAATATCGCCTCGTAAAATAACGGTATCGGATTGAATCAGGCACTCCGGATCCCAGGCAGGCCAAACAATGCCCTATCGTACGCTTGCGGTTGTTTTGTTTGCTTTATACCTAATACCATAGAGTAAGTATATAAGGATTAGGGTGGGAATTTAAAATAAAACCCTTACCAGTCGCCGTGTTTCACCGGAATGCAACTAATCCTTGAGCTATTTCCCCCAAGACTTATTTTTCCTTACAATTAAACTTTAAACTCAATGGAATGAAAGGTGGAAATGAGTGAAAATAGGAAAAAAAATCTTTTCCTTTAAAAATTAGGATTTTGTGGAAAACTAATATAAATAGCGAATTTATGTAGGCACTCGTCTACCATGCTTTTCGATATGATGGCAAATTACTGGAATTATTGAAGGAAGATAACTAATAATGATGTCCGTGCCATAATAATGTCCGTTGGCCCCTTATGATGGAGAAGTAATGATAGGAAAACATACTTCGATGATTTTGCATATTTAGTAGATAATTATTACTTATCAATACTTGAGGCGTGCTGTCAGTGGTAGTCGATTTTTTTTAAACTGCACTGAAAAGTGAGGTTTCTCTTTTGCATTGACTCATGCTAAGAAGTTTGAAATGGGTGCAGTAAAAAGTTGTAAATAATAGACTGATTCATACACTCAAATATGTCAAATTTAATGAATAGTCATTGATGCACGAGTGCAAAACAGTAAAAATCTGTAAATAATGGAAAATGACCATTTTGCGAAGAACGCGCAAATTAGGCCTTTCGCTACGAATGCCGTATTAACACCGATTTTACATATCATGGAATCGAAGTACGTTTATAAACGGCGTAATTTTTTTACGCAAGAGAGCGAATGCATTAACACGTCAAGGCCAAGCAGGATGCAAATAAAAAAAAGGTCTCGGGTGTCTTTAGGGATCCCACCCTTCTGGACGTCGGGCTCTATCCTCGGCCTGCGGGCAGGGATTATCTCTATATTTTCTCTCACCGATAGCCCCACTCATGTCATGTGACCGCGGTTAAATAGTTTTCTTCACATTGAATACTGTAAAAAACTATTTGTTTCTTACTCGTAAATAATAGGCTCCGAAATGCCTTCCTTATGTTCAACTGACCATTTACAAATTTTAAATGGAACTCTAACCTTTACTGAGAAAAGAATACCTACTGTTCTCGATTATTTCATCTTCGGAAAACTCTGAATCAACCACGCCTTATGCTTTAAAAACCTAGGCATTCGTCAATTGACCGAAATTATTTTTACTTATAACATTTCTGAAGCAGTTAATACCCACCATATTTTGTCGACATTAATATTTATCTAGCCGTAATCATACCTCAATTTTTAGTAACTAATTGAAAGATGTACGGCTTAATAATCCGCATTTTATGTTTATATTGGCTGTTAGCCATAATAATGTAATTATGCAATACAGTAATACATAATATTTATAGCCATGTTGTCGGAAAAATCCTTTACAAAGAACTTTTTTTTAGCAATTACCGTAGAGTTCAGTTTAAAATTTGTAAATGCATAGCGAAAGATAATAGTTATAAGTACACTTCTGAGTCTATATTTTCCGAGTATGGAACAACTTATAACATACTGGAATCCCAGCCATGTTGAATATTTCGACGTTAAATATTTTAAGTAGCAATCACGTACGTGCAGTGAGTTCTATTTTTAGACTCCGCACTGTTACAGGTGTGAGGTAGCAACAGTTATGCTACAGCGACCACGACCTGAGTGATCAAACTGAAACCAAACAATAGCCGATAGCCGCAAAAACACTGTTGTTTAAAGTTATGAACACCTGCACACGAAGGGAAACGAGGGGAAATTCCTTCGAGAACATTCGGAGGGACTCCCTTCAACAAGGAGGGAGAAAATGAATAAAAAAAAAAAATATATATATATGCATGGAAATTACCCGAGACATAACCAGGGAACAGTCAACCTTGCGGCCGAGTACCTGTAGCGAGATAGCGGTGGACGTTAACTGCGTGATTTCCTTAACCAGCCGAGGGATCAGCGCAAAGCATGTGTGTCATGACGACAACCATGAAAGAAGTCACTAAATATGTATGTCTGTAATCATAATTAATTGGTGAAGGGTATTTATATGTGCAAGTGAATACATTTGTGTGCAAAAAGTGAAGTGAGCCGTGAAGGCAAATAGAAATCCCCAAAGGGAATTATCGCTGTGGCCCAAAGGGCGAAGAAACCAATGTGATACACTGACAAAGGTAACAAATACACCTGATATTGTGATTCATGTATAATATGTTTTTATTGAGTGACGTGTTGTATTTCATATAAGTTAGTACGGGAAAATATCTAACCTTTGATGTGGAGGGAAATACAACTGTGAATAAATAGAGTTCATAAGTTATAAAGAAAGGAAAAAGTGTTATTTATTTTATTGGTAGAATAGCAAAGGTATTTTATATATATATATATATATATATATATCGTTCACTCACTCACACACCGCCTTTTAGGCGAATAAATATATAATAATTTGAACAGAAGGTGAAAGAAAGAGATAGGAAACATGTAACTAAAATTGGACGAAGACACTGGTGATATGGAAGATGGTACAGCCGAGAAATCAGAGGGTAAAAATGTGCCGTGACTTCTTCCATATCACCAGTGTCTTCATCCAATTTTAGTTACATGTTTCCTATCTCTTTCTTTCACCTTCTGTTCAAATTATTATATATATATATATATATATATATATATATATATATATATATATATATATATATATATATATATATATATATATATAGACTGTGGGCATGGGTTGGCAATGCCAACTTGGCACTGTGGCGAAGCGTCGAGATTACATCCACCCACCGGCCGATGGAATGGTTCGGTGTTCTGAGAACTTGGGTCCCAAGACGGACGAAAAATAAACCTGTGTGATTCGTAATTACAAGAGAGTTCCTTACAGAGGAACTCTTTCGTGGTTAGTGAAGTTCTCGTGGTGCTCGTGACAGGGAAAGGAAGCATTTCCCATCGCAAGACTCCGGTGCGAAAGGGTGAGTGAGATAAAATCATTAACACCGGAGCAACAATTGTTAGCAGAAAGCCCTCCAATTTGGCTAGGAATACTTTTGTCGATGGTATATTCCTGATGCTATATGTTAATTAATTTGATAAATATGACTAGGTACGCTTGGAGAATATGCGAATTATGATGAATGATTTTAATAGCCAATTATCTTCCATTCACGATCAATATTTCAACAGCTTTAACAAAAGGACGATGCCCATTATCTTACTAACTGTCACTTTCGTTAGGCTAAAGATTTTTCTCTGTTACAAATGCCAAGTCATGACCTTGGCAACAAAGATTGCTGATTTTCAACAATGATTAATCAGCTGTTGGGGGACCATAATATTAGATGGCCTAAGAGCCTAAGGTAATGTCTAGTTTTGGCGTTTATATGGTTTAGTAGGTAAAAAGAACGAGGTGTAAAATGTATCAACAAGTCAACATCTTGTCCTTTCCAAACAATTCCTTAAGTTTCCTCGCCCGCCTCCAGTGTGGCCAACCAGCGTAGTTTCACCAGGTGGTGTGTCCGTATGTGATGCAATGTTAAGGTACCGTTAAGATTTATAAAGACATGCTTTCTTGAAAACCTTGGCCAAAGATAGAGTGAACGTGATTGACCTCATAATTCAATGTGGTATCGATGTTTTTAGCATGGTGCTGCTCTTAAAATTGTGTCATTGAATTCCACTTCTAGCAGTGTATTAGTCATGATCGCTCCTTTCACAGGGGAATTCGCAAGCGAACCTGTTTTTGTTGATGGAGCAGAATTCTTCCGATCTAGTCCATTAACACTTGCGTCATGCCCGAGAAGCATTCCTTTCCACTTGTGGCTGGCGCTGCTGTTCTTAATGGAAGGAATAATTGGCTCTTATGATACTTTTATGGCTTCATCGAGCTTGGAAAATGTATTTAGCGATTAAAAAAGCGACCTTTCCCAGTTTACGTGAATGTTCCCATTTACTCTCACAAATTAGCAGTAATTGATCGTCATCAGACGTAGTGAACCGCAAAAGTAAATATCTCTTAGATATTATTCTAAAATTTGGGTACTATGTCCAACCTCATTGATGAATAATAGAGAAGTAGTTTTTTTTGCGAAACTCCTAGTGTTGGAGGCTGATGCTGAAGTTCAAATGAACTAAGTATAATATATAAAGTAAGTATAAGAAACGAGGTGAAATAAGTGTAAGTGTAAATTAAATAAGTATAAGAAATGAATAGGTATGCAGAAGATTGGAAGAGAGAAGGTCCATACGAAACACTATACAGAAGAGAAGAAACAGATGGATTGCGCCCATTGGGCTTGTGAGGAATATAATTTAAGGAAACAAAGAAGGAAAAGGCCCGAGAAAAATGTTTAGGGTTAAATGCAGAGACCAAATGAGTAGGAAAGTACAAGGCTCGGGTGATAGGCTCCATGTAAGCCAACGTTTCGACGCCCAACTCGTACATCGTCTTCATAGCAAACTCACTCAACTGCCCTGAAGACGATGTCTGAGTCTAACTTTGAAAAGTTGGCCTACATGAAGCCTTTAAACACAGACATTCCTGCATTTAAAAATCATCATTATAATCGGTCCTTCAATCCGAAGATTGGTTGACTGCAGCCCTCTATCCTTCCCTATCAAATGCTAGTTACCTTACTACTTGGTAGTTCTTCTTATGTAGTACATAAGTTCCTGCCAGTCCTGTACATAAGAAGAACTACAAGGTAGTAAGGGAACTAGCATTTGATAGGGAAGGATGGAGTGCTGCAGTCAACCAATCTTCGGATAGAACGTCCGATTATGATGATGGTTTTTAAATGCAGGACTGTCTGTGTTTACAGGCTTCATGTAGGCCAACTTTTCGAAGTTAGACTCAGACATCGTCTTCAGGGCAGTTGAGTGAGTTTGCTATGAAGACGATGTACGAGTTGGTTGCGAAACGTTGGATTATATGGAGTCTTTAACCCGATGGGAAACCCAAGAACAGTTGCTGCTTTTCATTCGTCGGAAAAGTACTAGATATATATTTCTTTAAGCTTTCGGTGTGATTAATATTTAACTCTCTTGCGTTTTGCTGTGGAAAGATGCATTTTTTTTCCTCTTTCTCAGTCTAAAATTTCATCTTTTCTTCTCAGTAGAATGATTCGGAACGGAAACTTCTTCAGCCCAATTGTTTTTTCATTCCAGGAATTGAATTGCAATGAGGAAAGGTCCGAGTGACTTACAACATATTTTCCATTTCAACTCGTTCCGATTCAGGTTAGCCGTCCAGCTTCTCACCCTGTGATTTTGGGAAACCCAAGCTGTTTCTCAGCCTTCCACGTATGCCAGAACAGATATCTTAGTTCGTTGCCGGGCAAGTTTCTAAAGTGGAAATTCCGTGTGGAAATATTTGTAATGGGAGGAATGAAGTATGCCCATATTTATTTCCAATATCGGTGGGTGGAGTCCGGTTTCGTCGGTTGATTACTTGGTGAGGCGACCTACAACTGTGGCCATTTGCACCTTAGGTTGTATGTCTAGGTAGTGAACGAGAAGTTTCATATAACTCGGATCACTTCCGTATTCTTTTTTATTGTAATGACTATTTTATAATTATTTATTATAATTGATCATTATTATTTTTGGTTTATTGTGGACAGATTGTGGCGTGCGTAGAGGAGTGAGTATATACAAACGCCAGTCAGTTGTTTGCTTGTGAGTGGTACTGGAGATGGGTTGGTTGTCTTTTATGTGAAAATTGGTATGAAAAAGAAAGATAGAGATTAATGACATTCACATTATTTGACAAATGAGCGTCGACAGAGATGAGTGATTAAAAAATAATCATCGCTTGACAACCTTAAGTTGGGTAAATTAGTTCGGGAAGGATCATTGAAGGGAATGGAGGAAGATATGACAGATTTCTTGCGTCGGCATGTACCTACTTGTAACATAAGACACCAAGGGATCTACAGTTGAACGGCCCACTCGACGAAGTGTATTTGCATAGCACCCGAGAAGGGAATAGAGTTCCAGTGAAAATTTTTCACAAAATCCCGGCTTCGAACTTGGGCCCACGGGGTGAGAATCCAGTACTTTGGCCACCCTAGTCCCATGATCCCCCCACATTTGTAATGTTCCCAACCATCCTCCTGGATATTCCTTTTCCGGACGAGATAAATAGAGTTCTGTGCTCACGGATGCAGGGATTTTTCGCTCTTTATTAAAGAATAGTACGAAATTCCTTGCTCATCCAGTTGTTTTTCGCATGAATCTCTTGGTGAGGCACGCATTCGCCCCCAAATCATCTCTTTCACTCTAGAGTAAGAATTATTAGATGGAAATTGAGATAAAAACTTCAACTTTGTGATTCCATAGTATTTTATTAAGAAATGAATCACAAAGTTATAACTTTTCACTTCTATATGAATCGATACCATGAAGTAACGCCATATACCACCAATTATAGCAAAAATAAATTGTTTACAGACGATGCTGACAACTACCGAGAAATTGCCACGAAAGCTGACTTACAAGTTATCTCATCGGGCCTAAACAACGCAAGCACATGGTGTCTTGAGTGGGGGTTCGAATTTAACCTAGGTAAATGCAATTTAGTACACTTCTTACAGAATAAATCACGCCAACGCAATATCTATAAAGTGGGAAGGGCAAATGTAAAAGTTATATGAAGATAATTACCTGGGAATCACCGTAACTTCTGACATAGTGCGGGGAAACACATACAAAACATTTGCGGCGATGCAATAAAAAACTGGTGTGGTGGTTACAATCAGCTATTTAAATTAATGCATATATGAATGTTACCACCTGGCAAGTAGCCAACTTATAGCAGTTTTTAATAATAATTAATAGTTAGAAGATTCGCTAATGAAAAAGTGTAAGAGAGAAGGTACTTTGCTCTGGTTTGGCCACATCTCGAACGCGCCGTGAGCATTTGGGATGCTGAACAAAAATATTTAGTTCGCGAAGTAAATAAAATACGATGGAAAGCCGCACGATTCGTTCAAAACTGCTACGAGCGGAAGGAAAGTGATAAACAGCTTATGTTTAACTATTATCACCTACAGTTAAACAGATATTGCCCTTTGCTCACGGTAAAATTGTCTATAAAACGTTTTATAAAATTTGTTATTGAAACTTTTATGAATCGTACGTAAAACTTACTTGCTTGCTCACGGTAAAACTATTCATAATACCGCAATGTTGACCAATCTGCCATCTGTGAGACGTTTTGCGGACACGTGAAGTGATAAATGAACTCTCTTTTGGATGACATTTTGGTTAAAAACTGTGTAGGTATTATTTATTTACTGACTTTCTGACCACCCTCAACTGTGCTAAGGGTTTGTTTTTACCGGTCGAGAGTATAAATGGTCAGGTGAAAGCATTAATAGCAATAATAGCCATGAATTGATAGTTCCATGAACTTCAACCTATGTTTGTTTACTTTTTCCTTGTTTGACTTCCCATGGATAGGAGATTATCAACGCGATGAATGGAACATCTCATTGGTTGTTGCATAAAACGGTTTAATGGAAATAGAACCTGTCCAATCCGTAAAATGTTTTATAAAACGGTTTTATCGTTAGCAAGCTTATAAAAAAAAATTAGTCGATTTTATGTAACGATTTACGGAAAATTTTACCGTGAGTAATAGGGATTAGAAGGACGAGGCTGGGAGCCGTCAGGGACTTGGAGGCTAGGCTTAGATTACTTGAAAAACTCCAATCAGGCGATTGGTGTTTTTCAAGTAATCTACGCCACGGAGTCAAGTAACTACGACACGGAGGATATTATTTTATCCCGTCGCTATATCTCTAGAACTGATAGAAGCGATAAAATAAGAAAGACGCACTGCATAATTGATAGATTTTAAAATTCCTCCCTTCCTCGTACCATTAGTGATCATAGCAAAAAAGGGGTGACGCTAACATAAGATTTTGTATTTTTTTAAATTGGGGATTTTCCACTCTACAGCAATTTCCCTCACCAAACCTCACATATCCATCTTTCATAAGTAAAAGTCCTTAATACCCATAAGTTCATTACCCTATCCCCACTCTCCACCCGTCCCTATCAAATGCGTCTCCCACATTTAACCCCTTCATATCCATCTCCTTCTTCACTCCATCCCACCATGACTTCTTGGGTCATCCTCTATTCATTATGCCTTCCGGTATCCATTTTAGAGCAGCTTTCGGTATTCTCTCATCCCCCAGTCTATGGACGTGGCCAAACCATCGTAATCTCTTTCCAAAGACTCCACTGCATCCTTCTATATCACCATGATTTCTCTTATCTCCTCATTTCTGACTCTTTCTATTCTTAATTTGATTTGATTGATAAGATACATCGTTAAAATACAATTCACCTCTGTTCTCCTCCCCCATCTTCACGCTCCCTCGTCGTCCATGCATTGTATCTTAACACCCTCTGCCACTCGCCTCTGCGGCCAACGTAGTATGTAGGTGTAGATGTATCTCCCCTAAACGTTTAAATGTTCATTAGAAGTAGGTGATAATAGTGCGCAGCTGCACTGAGCGTCCTCGTGGGTTGCGGTGCATAGGTCAGTTCTCCAATCGCCACCATTCGCACGCCAAGATTGCTCCACGCAGAGTTATGCCCCGGAGGATTAGCGTTAATACGTCTGGTCCTACATTGTTGACCTTGACGTTTGCCCTCGTTTCTTCACTCGCCGGTCGCCGTCGGCACTCACGCGTTTACTTTCTGTCATCCCCAGGGCGCGTACTTATCTTGCTCCCAGAACTCACGTGTTTTTTCATTGTTTGAGTCTTCAGTTTCCAAATAAATACCATGGAAATAATGCAGATGATTCTCCCGATGAATCGTGTTTTGTTTCTTTTCTTCACGATAATAACGTCCCACATAAAGATATTAATACATTTTATTGAACTATAAATTTGCAATTGAAACTTCTTGACTTAACACTATTAAGTTCTAGTTCGAGATTTCGGATCGACACAATCTCTCGAAATCTAGAAATAATAATTCTATATCTTTAAATCCAACTCCCTCGAGTTATAACACCTCCCTCCTTTACAATATAAACAAAGTATTATCTTTTAATAAAATTCACTTGACTTTCACAATGAGCAAAAATCATACCATTACAAAATCTCTATACTTTTCAGGACATTTCACAGATCGTCCTGACCTGGTTACCTAAGATAGATTTTTTTGTCTGGCTACTGAATTTTCTGCATCCCCAATGACTATTTTAAGTCTCTTCTGATGAAGTTTGTTTCTCCTATACTTTTTAACTGGTTCAGTTTCAACTATGTGAAACTGACCTTGTAAAGCTCACTCACCTTTTCTCTTTTCCACTTGCTGTATTTCCTCGTTGGCACAGACCAACAGATCAACCAATTGTAACCAGGTCAGGACGATCTGTGAAACCTCGTGAAAAGTATAGATATTTGGTATTGGTGACATTTTTTTCATTGTTGTAGCCTAGTATTCGTAAACTACACGTTACAACTTATTTTTGCAGCACTGTTACACTGGCTACCAACTGATCCAAGTTTTGTTTCTTTTCTTTATTTTAATAATGTTTTGCTGATAGGTATTAATACATTTTTATTGAACTATAGCTTTACATATTAAAATTCTTGACTTCACAATCATAACCTCTTGTTCGACACCTCTGAACGATATAATCTCTCGAAATCATGAAATAATATGCAATATCTCGAAATCAAATTCTTTCGAGTTACGAGAGGAATACAGCAGTGATTCATTGGTTATGGGTCTGACGGTTGTAACTTTTTTGTCTCAAATGGTGAATTGAAGTGCTAACCGAACTCATACGAAGATATTCATGCCAAATACGGAGATGAAATAAGATCTGGGGGGTTATTTTGTAATCTCACCTTTTAATGACTCTTTGCGGGAAGGCGGGAGACCCGTTTTGCTCTCTTAATAATCGGCTCACGATCGGTCAAGGGGGCCGATTCTATAACTTGACTGACGTTCGAACGTTAGGGATCCGTTCACCTTCGATCGAGCTCAATTTATTCGAGTGATGACCAACGAGCGATTTTATAAAATCGATCGTTCAGCTGAACATCGAACGTTACAGTGTCGTGAGATTTACAGCATATTTCGCACTTGTTTTTCTTCTACGCATGCGCAATGCCCTGACTTTGGAATGATTGCATTTGTTTTGAATCATTTTGAAAAATATTCATTTAAATAAACATTGCAATGCCTGAAAAATTGAACTTTACTTCCTCACGAGTACTATAAACTGCCCTCAATGCGTTCTCATTGGATAAATTATTTCCTAATTACTTGTCATTGTATGAATTTTACGGATTCAACTGTAAGGTCGTCTGCTTAGATTGACATAGACGTCTGTTTAAATTGCCTCATATTTCAATTACACTCCAATCGTCTTTACTGGATTATGAAACCCTTTAAATATTTCAGACGGGTGATCAAAATTTTATAAGCTTCTCATCCGCAATATTTTAAGAAAATAATGTATTTGAATGACATCGTCTCCTTTTGTTCATAACATTTTGTAATCCACTCCAAATACAACGCTTTCCCTCAGAAATCAACCTTATCGCGGACTGGAAGATAAATAACAGTAATCTAAATACTGAAAACAGAAATTGCCATTATCCACTGGCAGACCAGTGCCTTTTTACTCGTGGAATATTGCAATTTCTGCCTTTATTATGCTGAAGTTCCACGACATCACGCCTGATACTTCTCGTCATCTAAATAAACTAATGTTCTATGGTTCACTTCTAAGATAATGTTCCAAACTACACTCAGACGTATATATGACACCTTGGCATATAACTTCGGACATGAATTGATTAGGATATTCATTGATACTTAATTACTATCCTCTAGCTAGTCCCCATCATTACGTACTCCTTAACCTTCATTACAATTTAAACACAACCTTCGCCCCATAAAATCGAATAGAAACACATATGTAACTCACTTTTACAAGACCGCTCACCACCTGTCAAGAGCTTTCATGCAGCATATATGATTACCTACCTTGAGATATATAAGGCAGCTTTTAATCATTTCCACTATTTTACTACTATCAGAAATTTTGAAGACATAAAGCGAGCCGCACCTGGAAACTTCTGCGGTGATGCAGGGCCTGACCCGGTGTGTAGCTCGGGAGGAGATTTTACATTCAGTTGAATATGTGATAACGTCACGTCGAAAAGTGCCTCGAGCTGTTTTTGTTGCAGCAACTAATAGTTCGTAGGGAGAAGGAATTTCTGTACCTATCAGTTCATCTACATCTACAAAATACACTGTAAGCCTCCTCTAGGGTGTGTGGCAAGGGATGAGTAATCACCAACAATACATGAGTAATCACCAACAATACATGAGTTATCTCCAACATGCAGACAATATGCCCTAATAAGGTCAATGAAACTACGACATTAACGCATTAGCAAATCCTGCAAATACTTGTCAGGAGGCGATATTTCACCAACATGCTCTACACTTTAGGTATGCTATTAATATTAGAAAATCTATTTATATTAATGTATTTAGCAACTAAATAAACGCACCGAATGTCTTTAAAAAACTAACTTTATGTCACTCATAAATATGAGTATCTGACCAATAGATAATGTAATGGTAATTTTGCTACACATATCTCTTTTAAATATATTTAGTGGTTCCATTTCAATTATTACTCACTAAATATTTTCTGTGTATTTGTGAGTTGTATTTTACTCTGCACTGCATTTATGACTGCATGTCCTTGCATGTTCCTACTCATTCTTTAATCTTGTGCAGATGATAAACTATTACTAATCAGTGACGATTTGTATTATATCAGAAACGCTTATAAATGGCCGACCGCTCGGCGTAGACCAAAAGAACAATGGAGGTGAAAAATGCGCGGACAAACCCGGAACTAGGATAATGATACGTAGGTGAACATGCTAACATGCAGTACATTAGTTAGATACAACTACTGATTAGTATTACTAATACTTTTTATTTATGAATACTACGACCTACTAATTCATGCAGAACACAAAATCATGTGGGACGTTTCAAGCGGGGTGAGGTGCTAGTAATGATGATAAGTTGTCAATCACAAGTACAAAGTTCACTCTACCTAGTGAGGGTGGGAATTACATAGAAATTATCGATCACAGCTATTATGATCCCTTATTATCCGCGGAAAAACGGCATTTTGAACTTACCGGTTCTACAATCTATTTCCTTTATCTTATGCCTGTGATCGTTCCAACCGTAATACGTTGGCTCTTTTGAAACATGTTGAACGTCCGGGAAAAAATTGTCTTTTTCTAACTCGCGTAAAAGATTTACCTTTATTTTCTCTTCGATCAATTATAGATTCCCACTCTAATACCTTTAACAATGTAGCTACACTCATAAGTTTGTCGTGACAACTTTTTAGAAATCCTGCTGCTCTCCGTTTTACTCTATTTCTAAGATTAGTGCTACTTCGTAAGGGTCTCATATACTAGCAGCATATTCCAAGTGAGGTCTCTCCCATACAGCGGGCTAGGGTTCCATTGTGCGGAAGAGCCACGAGAACGCAGACACACAAATGCACATAATACATTTTAGCATGCGTCGACGGCTCAAGTCATGTCTCACTTACTGTCTCTGCCACTTTCAGACATGGGAAACATTACTCGGTACAAATTAGAGTATAACCCATTCGAATGGATCCAAGCCCGATGACACTTAACTTCGGTGATCGAGCAGTAATATTATTAATAGCGTGATTATTAACGTATAAAGATTTTCACCTCTGCCGAAAACGTCGGTGAAATGCGAAGAAATTATCTTAGAAAACAATCCATCCGGACCGGGAGTCGAACTGAGGGTCTCTGGATTGCCGGGCTAATGCTCAGACCACTGCGATACCCAGTGTTAATAATCCTTAAGGTGATTTTTAAGACGATTAAAGTAACTAGGTGTTTAGGCCTTGTGGTCGATGAAGGGTCACCCTCCTGTTTTAGATGGTTCTCTAAACTTTTCCTTGGGGTATTCTTATACATAGTGGACCTCATTAACCTTGTTGAGTACTCAATGTGTCGAAATCATGACCGGTTTCATGGCCGCGTGCCACGAGAATGCGATGTTGTCATCTATTTTCCTTCAGTTTGTATGTTTTGTGACTTTTTTACTACTTAAAGAATGATATAGATCACGGAAAACACCAGAAATTGGTAAATTTGTCGACAGAAAGAAGTTTGTGGAAATTTATGAAACAGAAACTGCAGAGCAATAGCCAAGTGGTTTCTGAAACTTGAGGAGATACATTAGCGACCAGCATATAGTGCGTCTCAAAACTCTATATGTTCCGCGCCACCTTGTGGTAGCAAAATACCCAAGCATAAATAAGAATGCCTAAAAATCGGTTTCACGTGGTTTGGCGGTAGATGATGTTCTATACCCTCCGTTATGTTTGATGTACGGAGAAAAACACTAATGCGCTCGTGGTACCTAAAAGGTTGCTGCGCCATGTTTAATCAAAACACAAACATTTACAAGGGAAATCGTTAGATATTTCGTCGAAATTCTAAGGTGGACGATAATAACAGACTGCATAGTTAACAAAGAAGTTCAACACCTCTTATAAAGCTCAAGAAGCTAGTTATCTAGCAGCTGAAATTATTGCAAAAAGTAGGTCAAAAAGAGAAACATTGCCATTCCAGCTTGCTGTGCTATAATGAAAACGATATTTGGCTCTGAGTACCAACGTCGCTCAAAGTGGCTTTCCTTTCTGATATAACTATTTGACATACTCAACAAAAGAAATGCCAGTATAAAAAGTGATTGCTTAAGTCTCCTAACCGTTACAGACAAAATTGTAGCTTTAAAAGATGCACTCAATGGCTGGTTGGGAATGAAAAAGGAAAGCCATTTTGAAATGTTTCCATTGAAGTCTAAATGAGCAATTAGTAACAAGACGCATACCATTGGTTGATGGCTATTCAATGCCATTGAAAGAGAGGCTGGATGGATACTTTCCGGCACTAAACATAAACCAATGTAAAAGGATAAGAAATCCTTTTGCCTCCCTCAGAACTTATATGTAGCTGCTGGATTTTGATTCAGCAAGATTTTCCTTCCCAAAGTGAAATAGTTGTCATCGTTTCGATGCAGTTTTCTACTCATATTCGAGTGAAAGATCGTATTATGTCATTGAATATATTCTGTTATTTTATGACTAGTGCAGAAACAGTTAAACGTGAAAGTTTGAGAGGGTTAGATGAGGATATGCGCGTGAATTTGTCCTACATCCGACCTATATTAAGACTGATTTGGAGTGCTCACCCAGTTGATGTGATTCATTGAATTGTAACATACTTTTCACTATTATTACGTATGTGTAAACGTTATTTACCAGGATCAGGAATTGAGCCATGGACATTTAGTTTGCCAAACCAATACGCTGATCACTACACTACCCAGGATTCCTAATTCCCATGGATATTTTCGTAGATTTCAGGGAATTAGATGTTGGCGCCCTTACAGTCGATGAAGGATCGCGCTCGTTAAGGAATTAAGGGCAAATAAGAAGCCACTACTTGCAAGAGTGGTGATCCTATAGTATCCCTTATGCCGTAGGTTACTACGTTTATGCAGAATTTCTCCCCTGCCGAAAATACGGTGACGAAATATGTAGAAATTGCTGTGGGGAAATATTCACCTGAACCGACCTTGATCGGGAGTAAGAGCGTTCGCAACTCGTCCCTTTGAAATTCCCTCAAGGTTGCCAAAGGAGTCCAGAGGTGGGGTCACAGTTCCTTCTTTCACGTTGTCGTTATCGTTATCCATAAGACAAACAGCTCTGGAAGGGCAATGCTCACATTTACTGTTCTATGAAAGCACTTCATCAATTAAAACCAGTGATTTAAAGCACCTGACGAAATTTGAAGAATGACGATAACTTTTTCGCACTCATGAGAGCAATTGAAAAATAACGATAACGCGAGTGAATGCGTTATGCAGAACCGTGATCGCGCCCCAGAAGTCGAAAAATTGAAAACAGGTGTGTTTAAGTGTGACACGGAGACTATCATTTTGACGCCGTACTACATCTCTAAGTCCGACAGGAAAGATAAAATAAGAGAGATACATTTCCGAACAGATAGGTACAAGAATTCGTTCTTCCCAGACACAATAAGCGACCATGATACAAACTGAGATCCACTGAAATCACTACCGAAATACACTTCACCTTTTCACCTCCCTATATCATTCACCGTTACACCTTTACGCGGCTGGTGTGCTAACACCACCTGCCACACTCACATGCGGCGGCTCGCAGGGTGGTATGTAGACGTAGATATTAACCTCTGCATTAGCAACTTTTTTCGTACTAAGCTAAGCAACCTCTTTTCCGTGACCTTACATTAGGGCGTCCTTCTGGAAATGTGGATTTTGTAAAATTGAGGACTTTTGAAGACGTCTTTCCCTAATACTTCGTGAGATATCTTTATGCTGCCTTGTGTTTTTTCACTTTTGGCGTAGAGTTTCCAAACTGATGTGAATTTCAATTTTTAGGCCCCAACTGCTAAGGTTTCAGAATAAAATCTAGCTGAAGACCTTTATCTCAAGGGAAACGCTACAGAATATCAGATAAGGGACTCGAAACCGCAACCTTTGGGATAACAGAACGGTGCGGGGCGACCACGATTACCATGCATTTCGCGGTCACTTCCATTACCGCAGTTACCCAGTTAAGCAAGGATGAGGTTTCAGATTTTGAGAGTCAAATCTCCGGAAATTACATAAATTCCTGTTGTACAGAGTCAACAGCCGTGTTGAATGAGGACGTTCGAGAAATTTAAGAAATTCACGATTTAAATGAAACTTGGTTTAAATCCACATTAATTTAATAATAATCGACCCAGGTTTCGGCATCTATGTGCCATTTTCAAAGTTGTAATTTTCAATCTTGAAAACAGCTCCCAATTGCCGAAAGCTGCGTCTGTTTCTTTGAAATTAGTGTGGATTTAAACCAAATTTC
This sequence comes from Pyrrhosoma nymphula, assembly GCA_963573305.1. Lineage (NCBI taxonomy): Eukaryota > Metazoa > Arthropoda > Insecta > Odonata > Coenagrionidae > Pyrrhosoma > Pyrrhosoma nymphula. The sequence continues at coordinate 31,607,959 of OY754332.1, forward strand.
ATTTTTATCATGAAAATTACCAAACTTCACAAAGTCACGCCTGAAACTGTTTTATTTGTCTGAAAATTAAGACGGTTGGCAGACCTGCCTAATATGGCACCAACACGTTTAGTTTTGAGAATGGTTTTGAGAGAGTTATAAATATATTTTTTGCCGTAATCCAACGTCATTTATGTCTAATTCTACAGGACTCAATACATTACCTATCAATGGAAATAATTTGGTTTTGTCATCTTCTACCCCAACAGGTTCCATTAACTGAAGACAGGCGTTGGGAACTCAACTTGCACGAAGCATTCATTTGGGGTTCATTGGTGGGGCCTTTGATTGGGGCCTATTTGGTGCCTCGCTTGGGACCGAAGCGTCTTATTGAAGGAGGACTACTTGGGGCCAGTGTGGCCACACTTCTGGTGCCCGCAGCATGGTTTACTACGTCTCACTACGCGTTGAGCGTTGCACAAGGAGTCTGTACGGTAAGTTCCCCCCTAACACTGCATCCTAATATTATTGGCTGGCTTCAAGCCTGTTATGGTTTCCGATGGATTATGTTTGTCTCAAAAATCTACATTTTCATAATACTCTGCACCTCAGGGGTGTGTGGCAGGAGGTCAAGCACTATGCTGCGAAGGTTTAATGATTTACGAGTGATATTACATTATGCAAATACACACATGCACAAAGATATAAGAGATACACAGCAAGCATGTAAAATATGATTTTCATGCTTGTTAAAGTGTCAATTAGAGAGCGTTACTCTTCCTGTCAAACAACCTAAACTCTATGCCTTATCCGCAGCTATTATGGGCGATATGCGGGAAAAAAATTTTTAACCGGCTGTTTCCATATAAATTTACATTTATATTCCCCTAGGTTTTTGCTCATGTTCTAATCAACCATAGTATGGCGGGGTTCGCATGTTTTTTAGGTCTTAAGGAATAATATCGGTTTTGAACTTGTTTTAAAAATTAAGTCTAAACACTAACCGACGCGCATTGGGGCCAAGTGTGTCTATTTCTAGGCAAAAACTGTTTTATTTATTCCGTTGAAAGAACATTATCTATTATAAACTTTTGAAAGTTATTTTATATCCTTTTTTAACAGTTTTATGCACTTATGTACTAATTTTCCAACAAAATGAAGCACTCAGGAGAAGTTGCCTAGTTACGCTTTCCAAATTATACAGGAGAGCTAGTTAAAAAAATTTCCAAACTAATTTTAAATATGAAGATATCAATACAGTTTTATATTGAAATAATGAAAATTGTACAATATTGAAAATGAAAGGAATTTAATTTTTGGGTCAGTTTAGAGGTACACAATATTGTGTTGAAGTGTTTTTCACTATTTGACATGTGTATCATGTGTGGCAGCTGATTTTTATATGATGGCTTAACAACTTTTAACTTTAAATGAATCTAAAGTTGTTAAGTCGCTTAACTTAACAACTTATGATTCTTAATGCTCGGATTTTTCCAGTATATCAAATTGTTAATTGTTACCATTGACACATTATGTGACTTTATTTTCATAATTGCATCTCTACTATGTATTTTTCCAACATACAATAGGGTACATATAGGTATAAATAAATGAATCCATGGCACATCAGCCCACGAAGGGCCAAGGTCTACTATTAAATGATAAAAACATGTTCCAACCGGATGGTTTGGACATCATCTTGAGCGTGAACTAAATATCCGTGAGCACTTCATTGCACTGTCCATGCAAATAGATCTGTGGACACGGTTTTTGGTTCAGGACTCCGAGTGGTCGTCTAGGCTGACTACTATTGGCTTGCCCTGTCAAGGTTGTCGCGCTTCTATTGTTGTTCAGTGTTCCCATTGCATATTCATATCCTTCCGAAAATAAACTCGTATTTCTATTGGGAATTTGAATTTTTCTGTAAATTTAATTTTTTTAGTTTTTGCCAAGTGTTTGCCATTCGGTCCCACTGTGCGACGGTCTGGTAAGGATTGCCATTTTATTTATTGCAGGCTTAAAGAGCTAATAATATCATAGGAATGGCCTTTTACATATCTTGCCGAACTTCGCTGCGTACGTTCTAACTCCGTATGTAAGCCTACCTACTTCATAAGCCTCCCAAATATTTGCACCGACTGGCAGAGGCTAAACATTTGAGAGGCTCCATTAAATACTTTTGTTCTTGATCATATTATTGAGTTTTTTTGTTTTGACGTACTCTTAAAGGTAATTTTTATTTAAAAACGTTCATATGGTATGATAATGTTGCTGTACAAGGAAACCACGGTCGTGAAAATAAAATAAGAATGTGGAAACTACAGTGGTAGTGTTTTATCTTTCATTCCAGCCTTGAAAGATTTCCATGTCGTTGAGCCCGAGTCAACTATGCACGATTAAACTAATCTGGAGGAGTTCAAAAGTACCTTCTATCATCTTTCATCAAATTTTTCATTTTTATCCTTTTAAACACCAGGTTTTTAATAATTTAACATAATGATAATTTTTTAACGCTCTTGGAATAATTTTCACAAAAGATGTTACTTTTCCTGCAAGTTACCCTTAAATTTTTCTTAATCTCTCCATAGCACTTTAGATCCAGTACATTCGAAGATCGTTAAATACCAAAACTACTTCCGACAAAACTGTCCAATAATTTTGTGTATTTTTAAGATGTAGACTTATTTTGAACGTTTGATTTTTTGTTTCTTTTATTTACTGGCTGTGCGAGGTGCAAATGGGCGAAGTTGTTGACGTACACAAAATCAAAAACCTGCCTACGTTGCTAAGCCTCTACTTTAATGTTGCCTTTTTGACAATAACTTTGCATGAAGACATCCTCTGTTTTGCTGATTTTTGTTGAGCGTCATCGTCATGTATTTTTTTATCTTTCAGAGTATGATATGGCCTGCGGCTCACGTCCTGGTTAGCAGATGGTATTCTCCTGCAGTGCGCACCACCGTTATCTCATTTTATTCCGGTATGTTTAAGATCTTTTTCTCGGTAACTAAACTTAAATATTAATCTCACAAGCTGTTCTATTCTACTCTAACGGATTTTCGGTTTAGTGAATGAATCGGAGACTGCCACTGCCCTAGCTGTAAGTTTCAAAAATGTCGATGCACCCAATGTCCCGGGATTAGCTATCTTCATTTACATCAGTAGTATACTAAGATGACTCTTTGCTCCAATGTGTTAAATAAATGGAGGTGATTTGCCCTACCAAGTGATATGTCGCTACCACCCACTTGAGTCCGAGATAGGTCATTGGTGAGTGGATACTAGTTACTTCTTAGTTGCTCCTTTTTGAGCCAGCGTAGTTCGTTAATCTCATGTTTGGATTAACTTGAATTGCAGGTTCTCATTCGTGTATTCAGAATTTATGAGAAGGATCTTTCGTCTTCGTCATATTTTGTAAGCGATTCAGCTAGGAATGCTGGGTTCGGCCATTTTTCTTCATCTCCGAATTTGTTCCTGCCGCATCAATCGGATGATTAAGAGCGCTCGTGTCGGCATATTTATATTACATACCTACAGTTGCTTTAAGCTAGACAAAGATTCCTTTAGGTCTCTAAATCCGTCAAGAACGTCGATATTTGTAATCATCACAGGGTGGCTAACGGGTAATGGATGCGAAACTCAATTCATCTGATTGCTTTGTTGATTGCTTCGATCAGGAAGTGGTTTAAAATCACGTTGAGTAGTACCTCGCTACCGACTCGGTTGGTAGACATTGTGAGTGTGCACCGTAGACGTCCCAGTTAATAAGGTAAAAACATGATTCATATATTTTGAAGTTGCTTTTGGCGCTGTTCCACTTTCTGGTGCTTCGACGAATTTCACCTAGCGCGCAATCGTGCCCGTTCGTTCTTGTTTCTCTGGAATTTTCCGTCGGAGAATGTGAAGAAGCGGCCACTCAAGAATCTCTTTTAGCCGTCTTAAATGGGATCCTAACGGTGCCCCGGTGGGTTCAATTGGCACATATTTGGGAGAAGGATGATTTTTCGCGAAAGGCCGCGTAGTTGGAGTGGGGAGATATTCCGTGCAGTGCATTTAAATATAGCACTTTCTTTAATCTTGCGCAACTTTTTGACTATGTTGTCGAGCAAATGCTAAAATTTCGTTTTGCTTTGAAATATAATATTTTACTTGGAATAATCGATCTTAAGGTGGCTGGAGCGGTAATCGCGGCTCATTTAGTGCACCTTTTTAATAATTTTCCATGTCTCGAAAAAACATTCTAAGACCACATTTATTTTAAGTTCATATGTCAATGTGGTGGAACTCACCATATCTGCAGCAATGAAAATGATGCAAGAATTATATTTTTGCAATAATTAAAGCATGTTGTGACTTGGGTTTTCGGCGCGTTGTTCGAAATTTAGGCGAAAATTATATTAAAATAAGTTTTTTCGAATCTTTATCGCGGCGGGACACCTTGATATTTGTTTACAACCATGATTATAACATGAAATGTATTATTCCGCGTTTAGAAGAAAATCTTAATATATGTTATCGAATTATTACGAAATATATCTCATATGCCATAGGGCTAAGAGTTAAATTAACAATGAATTGCCAAAAAATCAAAAGGGTAAAATGCAATGTTTTCACTTATACCTAAATATATCATAAATGCGAAAACGTATGCAAAGTTTTACACAAATCTGTTCATAAACAAAAATCGCTGCTACCGCCTTCATCGATTTGAAACGACGTTTCGGTAAAGTATTTTGTGGTTGTTTGTTTCATTTGGGCGTATTTTAACAAGGTTAGTTGAGGCTCGGAACAATTTCACCGGTGTTTATTTGTCTGGTCTTGGTTATGAGTGGAGAAATAAAACTTGGAAACGAAGAACGGAGATAAAAATAATCCACAGTGGGTGTTTGAAAAATGATTAATTCACTCAGCCGCTACTACATTGTTTTTAAATCTATAGACGTGCCTGATAACGTCATCAGCAGCCATCAATCCGGAGACTAGTGAACTGCAGGTCTTCACTATCATATCAGCTAACCCTTTCATTCCTTCATAAATCTTTATTTTGGCGTCCGTCATAATTCACCTTAATAATATTACCTGACACCTGACTAGTATTACACTAATATCTTCCTCGGCATTTCTTCCAACTGATTTCTTCTTCCAACATTGCTACCAAGAGACTGCTATCTCGCAGAATGTGTCCAATAAGAAGAACCTCCTCTGCAGAGTTTTCATCATAATTATATTATCTCCAACTCCTCGTAGGAGTTCTTCGTCAATTTTATCTTCATCATTCTCTGAGAATACCATATTTCCAATGCTTCATATCTTCTCTGCTATGCTGCTTTTAGCATCCAAGCTTCTCACAGTGTGGGAATATGCTCCATACACATATTTTAATGTAGTTATATCTCTCTTCAATGCTTGAGTTGCTCGCTGTGGGCAGATTCACCTTCTGGTGGAATGCCTTCTTTGCTTGCACCACTCAAATCACTATATCTTTTTAGATTTAGCCATTCCTTGTAGTCCTACTTTCCAGATAGCAACATTCTTACCCTTGTGCCAGTTTATGCTGACCAAGTCTGACAGTGACTTTGTCTTCTTGGATTTTTCTACAAACCATTATTTTGATTTGCTCAGCATCAGTCTTGAAGTTGTAATTCCTAAGTTTTTTTACCATGCCCATTCATCATTGTCATAAGATCTTTCTTCTCTGCAAGAATTTCCGGGCCATAAGCAAAGCGTAGCATAGTGATAGTTTCTCCATGTACGTGTACATTAAACTGTTTTAATTTTTCTTTTATTTTATTAATTGGTACGGTGACTAGAGAACTGACTTCCCATTCCGAAGGTCCTGGTTAGATTTCCCGTTATTGGCTGAGATTTTTTTTAGTGGGAATCCGATCCCTGCTTGAATGATTTGTGGAGAGCACTTCTAAGGGTAGTACACCGTTTGTTGAGTGAGACGTTAAACTTTGGACTCCTTAACGCCTTTAGTTAAGAGTAGAGTAACGCCGGGTTTCTCTCCTTATCTTTCTCCCATCCCCTTACCCTTCCACCCACATATCCTGAATGACACAAATGACTTATGATGTCAAAGAATTGACCACATTCTAACATTCCACACTACGTTTTATACACTGACCGATTACGATGTTATAACATCGTCATAAGAGTTAAAATACTGTCAATTGGTTAAAACTTTCACGGTCCATGATATGCAGTGTTGTTCTTTTGGGTTACACCATAAAGGTGGTTAAAATACTATTTTTAAATTTGCACTTTGGTAATTTAACTCTGTTGATGATGTTATAACATCGGAACCCGTCAGCTTATTAAACATAGTGTAGAATGCTACCAATCGGTTTATTCTTTAACCTGTAAAAATTCCGTAATGTTATTTTGCCCACCATTTCGTTAATAGATAGATAGATAGATACAAATTTTATTGATCAAGGGCATGTCCTGTAAGACCAGGTACAATTAAGGCAAATATATGCTCGGTTTTTACAAAATTTGTACACAGTTTAAGTAAAATACAACAAGATTACAAGTCAGTATTTGCCAATGTCATTTAACATATTTTTGGTTTATTGATTACATACATAATTTTGACTGACTTTAGTGCACATTTATACTTAGTGCACATTGTTTTACATAAATAACTAATATATATAGGTGTAACATCTAAATACCTAGCTTCAAGTGTTCTGTTGTTGCATTAAATGTTCGTATAATTTGGTTTTAAAGGAGGTAGCTGATGAACTTTGTTTCAAGGATATAGGGAGAGAGTTCCAAAATTTTGTTGAAGTTATTTGGAATGAGTTCTGAAAGGTGGTGATATGATGACTGGGGAAATAGAAAAGGTCTGGATTCGATCGGGTGAAGTGAATCAGGTTCTGAGGTTTTTTATTAAACATTTTTAGCAGATAATGATGATTTTTCCTTTCAAAAAGTTTGTATAAAATCACTCCCAAGAAGTATTTTCTTCTGTTTTGTACCTTTAACCACCTCAGTTGCTTGAGTTAGGGAGTAATATGTTCGTCTTTACGCAGGTTGAATATAAATCTGAATGCATGGATTTATATTCCTTTTAATTTTAGTATTCAATACATTGGGAAGATCTGGCCACACTAGGCAACAATAATCAATAAGAGGCAATATCAGAGTCGATATCAATAGTGTTCTAATTTTTTCTATGAGAAAGTTCCTTTAGACCCTGAATAGGTAAAGAACTCTTGAGACTTTGTTAAATGTACAATCAACATGATAATTCCAAGATAGTTAATGACCTACTCTGTCGGTCGCCTCCCAAATTAACCGACCAATCAGGTCAAGATTCTGGATCATACCCTGGTTGCGTCGCTAAATCCAAGCCATAATGAAGGGGGAGGCTCCAATCCAAGATCTCTGGCTTGTTGTCGAGTTCATCGACAACTGACGTCTTGCTGAAAGGCTGCCCCATCTGTCATTCTGTCCATTTTGGGAAGCGAAATTAAAGCAACGAGTGGTTGTTGGCGGTAATTATACTGAGAAAATCAGAGTTCCTCGACGATTGACGAAGAAAAACTAAGGAGCCAGCTGTCTGTGTATCTTTATTTCCGGGTTAAAGGGCAGAGAGAACTCAAAGATGCTTGTTTCTCGACCGCTCCGAATGGGACAGGATGTCATCAATAAATCGCGTTACAGGCCTTGGCAGCGTCGCGTCGTCGGTTGCATTTGCGAAGATTTTACTGCGTAAGGGAGATAGTTTATCGAGGATTTTACGAAGATGTTGCTGTATTCTCATCCGAGCAAAACCAATCTCCACCCGTGCTTCATTTTTAAATTTTGCCTGGAAAGTACTGTTTGTTATGGTAGGAAACCCTTAGGATCTGAAAATTTAGGGTTTATCTGGGAAGTTTTGAGACATCTCTTTGTTTTTTCGTCTTTCTTCATCGTCAATAGCATTATAGGGAAAATAATAATAAAGCGTTGAGAATATATCTATATTTTAGGGCAATATGTAACACACGCGGACAAAGAATCCGGAAATGCTGGTATCATCTGAGTAATGCTGCGAAAACCTGCTAACAAATAAAGAATTGAGAAGTTAATGATTTACTTTATATATGATCTTGACGAAGTATATAAGCTAAAATACGTGAGTGATCGATTTTTCTTTTATTTTTTAAATGCTTGAGAACAGGCCTGCATGATGAGCATGCTGGTTTGAAGATTAACTTCTCTTCAATCATATGCTAGCATGAAACGAACAGTCATGTTTTAGTTATAGTAGGTACTCTGCTAATACAATCAAGTAAGAATTTCTTATGTAATCCAAAAATATATGATTATCTTTAAGCTGGTTATATTTGCCAGCATATAAACATATATTAGACAGTAAAATGAGATGATAGATAAGCCCGCCAGCATAGAATTATTCTTGTTTTTATGTAAGATTTTTGAGAATATTAGTCTGTGTCAAAATGAAGCGAGCTGAAAATGGCCATTATCGGGGAGGCATAAATAAGGGACGATGCTTAAATTTTAGCTTCAAAACTCATCAAACTATACTTATAAATTATAAAGCATGACTATTCCGCTGATTAAACTTCAGTGACAAAACTGATCAAATCATTCTGAAACAGGAAGATCTAATATCAAGAAAATCATGAATGTCATTCGTCACTGTTTGAAAATATGCTTATTTCACGTTGAAAAGAGTCCCCTCATGAATTTCTACGCTGATTAATTTATGGAACCGTTGATAGTTACGATATATTGTGATAATGATATAATGACAATGATGCAACTTTTCGGTGCCATGGTCGCTCCCAAAATGAGTCAGATTGAGCACTTACTTTGGGGCTTTGTTCAACATGAAGCCAGTCAAGCGTTTTCTTTCATGTTTTTGTGCTCTCTTTCAAATCGCGGCTCAGCGTGGACTGCCGGCTGGGCCGTGGCCGTCCTCGTTGCTGGTCCCATCGTCGACTCCCTGGGTCGGGATGCCGTGTTTTACTTCACCAGCCTGGCCGTCGTCTGCTGGTACATTGCGTGGCAGAGGTATGTGCCCGACGCGGCGCCCATCCCACCAAACGTCTCGTGGACCGAGCGAAGACTGATCAGCGTCGCCATGGACGAGGCAAACATTGCGACGGTGAGTGATGCTGCCCTCAACTCCGTCCCTGGTTGCATGTAACTTTGCCGTTGAAAGCGAGGTGGGAGACCCCCGGCCTTCTACCACTCACCTTCTCCACGGGAGACTGCTACGCTCGGAGAGGAATGACAAAAGTACTTCATTCATAAGCTGTAATTCTGTCACTACGTTTACCAATCGATAACAGATCGATATGGACGCAGACCTATCTGGAAGTTATTAATTGAACTGACTCTGGTCCCCTAGTTCACCGACATGTACTAAAAATAACTATATTGAACTATCGATAAGAGTAGAGTGATTTATTTTGAAATTCATCGCTTCTTTTAGCCGCCAATATTGCACACTATTCTCTCTTCTGTCTCCTCTGATTAGCCACACACTGGAGCTTCAAATGACTCCCCCAGTTAAAGGGCTGATGTAAAAGATGTTGAGGTAGTTAAAGTGAGGGTGTATTTAAATTTAGGGCGCACCTCAAGTAAAAGTGAGCTCAGTCATTTTTTCCCTCAATATGGCCTTCGGGCGTTTTTCGTGTTAATATCGCGTGAATGTGTACTTTGAACTTTATTCGTAGCTAGTGTTATAGACCTAAGCTTGTTTTAACGCTATTGACCAGAAATATTAGCTGAATCTATAAACGATATCTCACTCCTGTATTCGGCGATCTTGGCATCAACCTGCTGATCATTCGTCGCCAGCGTATTAGCCTCATACGAATACATCTGGGCTCGCTTTCTTTCGTCTGGCATCGGTCTCGTGAGATTTACAATTACGTAGGTCCATCGGTAGGTGCATTTCTCTTCCATTAGTCCATTCATCTGAATAGTTTCAGAGGAAATATTAGGAGTAAAAGAAAGAAAATTGAATAGTGTTGAGTAAAGTACTCAAAAATGCAATTGGCCGCGAAAATATAATCAATTAAAATCGAAAATTACTTTCAAAAAAGTAATTGATTTCAATTACAAGTATATTACAAATACTTTAAATGTTGTCGCAAAGTCTGGGCTTACCACAAATTCCTTACCTTTAATTCTGAGAGCGTTACACCTTTAAAAAAAATCTATAATTGCAATTTTTCCTGTCCTCCAAAAAGAAAACAATTCATTATGATGAATTTTGTCATAACTAATAGCCGATTCCCATATATTATTTACTCCTAAGAGAGCACCAAAGTAACACTACATGATATTTGATCCCAGGATAACTTTTATGTACCTTAACCTATTACGACGTAGAAAACCGTATTGAAAGGAAACTAAGTGTTGTAGCTCGTCAAGTAAAAAGCAATCCAGACGCTAAGTCTCGAGCAATAGTGATGATAGCTTAATAATATCCTTTAAATTATCCTTAGGAATGTAGCTGGGTATGAAGTGCGTGACCCTGGCATATAACCTATATTTCAAGAATCTATGTTTTACCATACCCCTGCATTAGTCATGGTCCTCTTGCTCTTTTGCATGTGATTCGGACTCAATATAACATCAACAGCGTTAAGATCACATAAAATAATACGCACTTACGCGAAACATATCACAAATTTGGAATAATTATCAGTGATACATTATGTTACTTTATAATAGATACCAAAGTGTCTATGTGTCTCATGTACAGCTGCTATTATCACTTTGTGAGTATGGTGTCGCTCGACGAATTCCAAGCATTGAAGACTTTCTAAATAAATTCTGTGGATCTACCTCTATCGCGATTGGATTTCCCGAAGTGGGTCCTGCAGTGTGCAGTAGCGATATAATGTATTTGTGCCAGGTTACATCTACATTCTGCCCTGGGAGCCACCGTAGAGGCTTGTGGCAGGGGGTGTTCAGTTGAAAACTTCCTAAATAATAACCTTATAAAAACAAATTTTTATTATACTCCCTTTATTTTCATATGCATTACGTCACGTTTTAATGTCTCATATTCTCGGTGCATTTTATAATATTTTTTTCATTGTTTTATGGTATATTTTCGATTAAATATTGTATTATCGAATTGCTAATAAATTTAATTTGTGAAAAGAAATCATTCTATCTTCACTGATATGTCAAATTATTCTCAGAATTTCGACAACCATTAGGTCCATTAGTAATTCTATATGACATTTATATTGATTGTTGAACATTCAATAGCGATAATCACAGTTGTTGGCTCACCACGGTCCATCTCCCACTACGTCCAAGGGCTAAGTGCAAGCTTTGATCGCCATCATTAATTAATAATTAGCGAATAAAATATTGCAAAAAAATTTTTAGAGGGTAATGCGATGATGAAAACAAAATTTCTGAAGATGTAAGTGAAAACGGCTATGAAAAAAGAAGAAAAATAATTTCCCCAGCAGGGAATCGATCACCACATCTTCCGCTCCAATGGGTCTGTATGTACACAGAGAAGTAGACAAGCAGGCAGTGTGAGCTAATAGAAAGGGAGTAAAAAAGAAGTCTTCTTTATCGGGCATGGAACCACTCACTGACCGACACACACTTGACTGTGATTCAAGGTGAGGACGGTGCGCGGAAATGCTCCTTGTATATCCAACCAGATGGTTGTACGAAATCTCATATATTATGTTGTGCGCATCAGAATGTTGTCATCAAGATTCGCAATAGCGGGTATTGAGTTCGTACCGGTTATGCTCCTGCATATCGGGTACCGGATGCTGGGCGATAATTCCTACTGGCGGTAACGGGTGTGGAGAAGAAGAGAATGCAATAACATCGAGACGACTGATGCGATGTGAAAAGAAATCCCCTCTTTTTGTTTCAGTGCGAGGGCTTCCTTGCTAATGTGCTCTATGCATTTTTCAATAACACGAAACTAAGAAAAAATACCCACCTAGAATAACTCAGGCTTATCCGACAGATACTTGGCGGCCCAGTATATCGCTCGGACAACCGATATATTGGGCGATACACCCCAGAGCGATAAATTAAACCTCAACTCATAGTCAACTGCGATTATCAAGTGGTACCGGACTGGTGTATGTCGGCCGAGACAGCCTATATTTAGAATCTTGGTTGCGATACTGCTTTTGAAAACCGTTAAACACATTACGGAGAAAATTTTTCTGGTACAGAATACATTGAAGGGGGTAGTGGTCGAAACAAATATGCGAATTAAACGTTTGTGAGCAGCTGTTTATACAGTCAAATATAGTTTAAAATCTTGAATAATTGACATTATCACTGACCGATTACACGGCGATTACAAATTACCCCGAGGGTAACGATTACACTAATGTAGCGATAACTTTTGGAGTAAATTACTATTTAAAAAGAAGTAACCGATACAAATAAAAATTAGTCAAAGGTAAACGTTACTTACCGGTATTCGAAATACTTGTATCCAATTACTTCTCATCACTGAATTTGAATGAATATTATAATGAGAAATGATTATATTAACTCACCGCTGGCAAGGGGTGTGGTATAAATGTCGCTAAATCACATATATCCGTATCAAAAATCTATTATTTTCATTCCTAAGTTCCTTTTATTCTTCCACATTCAGCTGGTCGTGCGTTTGGTGCTAGCAATGTTTATATTGTTTTTCGGTAGTGCTGCCTCCATTTTAACTACAGGTATATGTAGATTGATAGATAGATAAATAAACGTCTTCAGTGGCGCGTGATTGAGACTTTAAAAGTTCCTTCTTCCAGTTAACCCCTCGTCAGTACATGAATACAGTCAATATGACAAACACTGCAATATATAAATCAGAGAAATAATACTAAAAACAATAGAGATAGAATATTAACGCGAAATAATGAAGTATCAGAAATAAGTGTAAAAAGATATGTACAACTGTGGAAAAAACTTGAGGATTTTGACTGTCATCCGTCACGAAAAAAACCCATTGCAGGAAAACACCCACACATGAAGGGAGGTGTGAAAAACCTGCGAAAACTTACTGAGAGAAGCTAATGTGACTCATGATAATGAATAATATAAATACACAATAAATACCAACATTGAAATTAGTATGAGCATTTCTTGGAACAGAGAGTATTTTATATGTATTCGGCGTACGGTTTATGTTTCACTAGTAACCCTGCTGTGCCTTGAGAAGTGTCTTATGTAATTCTTTTTTAAAAATAAGACAGTGACAGTGCATTTCGTAAAGTTATGTCAAGATTATTCCACTCGCGGCAAGCGGTTACAGTAAATGATTTATTGAATATGACGGTTCGGTGGTGAGGTATTATAAGTTTTTGATTCCCTAGTGTGTTTGTTCCATGCACTTTGCTGAGTTTTTGAAAATCGTCTGTAAGGTACTTCGGCGTTTTTGTGTTAAGGACTTGATAGATTAGAGATAGCGTATGAAACAGAAGTCGGGAACTAGGTTTTAACCAGGAGAGATTATTTATGAAACAAGTAGTATGATCAGATATTTGCAGATTGAATATGAATCTAATGCAGGCGTTGAATGACCGTTGAAGTTTTACTCAAAGTTCCTGAGATATATCTTGATAAGCTACAACAGCGTAGTCAAAGTGGGTTGATATTAATGTGGAAATTAGTTGTTTCTTAATTGAGGCAGGAATGACTTGTCTCAGTCTTAGGAGAGGGAATAATGACTTATTAACTGCTTTTCATATCTTAGTTACATGAGATGACCAGGACAAACATTTATCCATAATTACTCCTAGGTTTTTAACTGATTCACATATGTATTGAGCCATTAGCTATACGCAATGGGGATAATTGATTATTTTTAATTGCTTTCATTGTTCTCGGATATCCAATTATGATTGCATGCGACTTTCCGGGATTTATGCTTAAAAATTAGTTTTTCTCCAACTGTTGATGTGTTCTAGGCCATTATTTATGAGTCTCAGGTTATTACATAAGTTATCAACATTTGAGAGTATATATATTTGGAGATCATCCGCGTATAGATGATTCCTGCAATTTCTGAGAACTAATGGGCAGTCATTAATGTAAAGAGAAAATAACAAAGGTCCTAGAATTGAGCCTTAAGGGGCACCTCTTGTTGTTTCGACCCACGAAGAGTATGAGACATCAGTAATCACTTTTTGTTGTCGACCAGATAGTTATGAAGTAATCCAGTGAACCGCTGGGGGAGAGAAACCCATGAAAATCATTTTTGCTGCAAGGATATCACTGTCTAATGAATCGGAAGCTTTACTGAAATCTAGCAAAACAAGTACTGATACCTCCTTCCTGTCTATTGATCTCCTTAAGTCATCAGTTATGTTAACTAAGGTAGTAGTGGTACTGTGTCCATGGCGGAAACCAGATTGAAACTGGTCAGTATGTTATTGCATTTTTTAAAATCAGTTATCTGTTCACACACGAGTTTTTCAAGAACTTTGGAGAGAATCGGGAGAAAGGAAATAGGGCGAAAATCTTTATCATCGGAAGAATTAGTCTTTTTTGGGATTGGTCTGATTGGAAAAGTATTTTGGATTGACTTGGAAAAGTATTTTGAAAAGGGATAAATTGAAGATGTTGGTGATATATGGGAGGATTAGAGGTAATAGCTTCTTTATGAAGTCAAGAGGTATACCATCTGAGCCTTGCGCTTTAGATTTTAGTTGCTTGAAAGAGGAGTGTACTTGCATTTGGGTGACTGAGATGAATTTGAATCCTTTTTCACGACAAGAAACTCTGGAATTGTTTGAGTACATTTTTAAAGCTTGTTCTTTTATTTCTTTTGTAATGCGATTTGGAGGCTGAGAAAATATTTCATTCAATGTGTCAAGAGATAGGTAGGACGGAAAGATGCAGTCTTTAGTTTTGCCTATACCAATGGACTTGAGTTTATTCCATAGAGTCGCCGGTGAGTTTTTAATTGCTGTGGCTGAGTGACAGAAACTGAGTTTAGCATTTCTTATCAGCTGTTTTGATTTATTTCTGAGATATTTATATTTTTGGAATGCTTCGACAGCCTGTGTTTTCTTAAATGACCTGAGTCTCGTTTAGCCATGGATTCTTTGATTTCTGTATTAAGCCAGGGTGCTCTTGGCTTGGATATTCGAATTACTTTATCCGGAGCAAATTTGTCTAACAGATACATCATCAGTGAATTAAGTAAGATTTCAACTCTATCATCTACTGTTTCTGTGAATTCAATGGTAGACCATGGAAGTGAAAACGCTACGTCAAATAATTCTTCGTCATTAATTTCATCAATATTTCTTCGAAAAAGGTACCTTTGCTTGTGTTTTGGAGTTCTTACTGAATAAACAAGGTATATTAGATCGTGAGAGGAGATGCCGGGAGCTGGGAGCTGTCCATGTATAATAAATGTTTCTTGTTTTGCCGTTAGGATTAGATCTACCCACGTTGAAGTAGTTATAGTCGTGTTAGTGGAGCAAAATGGGAGGATTTTAAGGTTATTTGCAGAGAATATTTGCAGAAAATAATTTGTATCGTAAGCATTTGTATTGAAGTTTGCATTGAAGTCTCCGGCTAGTATCATATGTTCGTATTCAGTTCAATATTCGGATATTACTGCATCAAAATCGGAAAGATGGCGCTATTTAGGTGGTCTGTATATTGTACCAATGAGAATCTTGGTGGAATTTATTTTAACTTCAACAAGTAGATATTCTGGCCTTTTTTATAAATAGCATCACTTTTAGTTTGTATCTTACATTTCGAGTCGTTCCTCAAGTACACGCATACGCCACCGCCACCTTCTCAGATCGATCTGGCCAGCATGTTCCGTTAACCATGCCGAGCTGAGGCGATCAGATCGATCTGAAATTAATCAGTAAACGTGATATATATTTAAACTAATGGGTACTCTGTCGTGGGTCTGTTTCGGTCCTAAGTTTTGCGTTGGAAAAGGTAATATTTGAGCCCATCAGTACCACTGTATATCTCTCTTATTCTATCGTGGTGGTTAATTCTGCGTCTGTAGCGAGGGAGTCCTGTATTCTCGTCAAGCTAAATTCACACGATCATTTTTCATGTACAAGTTCAGGAATAGTGGCAATGATAGCTCAAATGGTAGCTTGGCGACGCAATCAGTTTCAAGGATAGTGGCATTAATCCAATTCCTATCCCTTTTTCCATCTTTTGAGCAGGCTCTTTTTTCAATCCTGAACTCTTACGCGAATCTGAACTGCAGCCAATCAGAGCTCTCGGCAGCAAGTAGAGAATTTAGTGCCACATGTGAGTTTCAATCAAATAAATATTCTAATCATTGTAAACATTACGAAAATGGCGTTTGCAGTTACAGTGGAAATGGCCGTGTGATAGGGAAAATAATAGCTTGAAATATCATTTTCCCTGTCCTTGAAAAGCTGAAGCTCAAATGATCCCTGGACTTGTTCGTGAAAAATAAGTAATTAATACTCACAGTTAAACATATGTGTTGATGAGAAGATGATACATGTTGCCTTAGACCTTCACTCTCTCGAGTTTCTTTGGTATTTTATTGCTCTTTCAAAATTATGAAGGAAATTCCTTTCATGCTATTATTTTAACAAAATTAATTTCTTTGCCTCTTTGTGACGTCCCATGGCTTACAACCAGCGTGGGGGTTCTGGAATCAGCCACCAATAAGGTAGACGTAGAATTGATGATAGAGAAATAGCCAACTGGAAATACCTCCAATGTCGGAATTTTTATGAGGAGGCTGAGAGTGATGAATGCCCAACACTGAATGGAAGGTGATAAAGTATGGGTGCCACAGTCCTCCACTATCCTCAAACTTTCATGCTGATAACGAAGCTTGTCATTATTATCCCCCAGTTGCAAAGGCCAGTAAGAATCGTAGGAGAAGAAATCCTTCAAACCATGGAATGATAGTAGTTCCAATTCCTGTTACCATCTGCAGTATAATAGCAGCCAGTTAAGGATTTTTTCTGCAAAAATTGTCTGACGTCATCCCAAACACAAAATTTCCCACTACATGAATGAGGTTTGGGCAATATTAGCTCATTGAGAACGATGACAAACAAGATCCCTCTCCGATATTATAGTTTATTCAAAAATCGAATGATCATGGATCCACTTCTGGCAAGAAACTGATGTTGTGGAATTTTCTTCACCATCCTCAAATCCCATTTTATGATAATGGCACTTGTCTACCTTGGATACAGATGTGTTTGGGGTAAGACATTGGTTTCATTGAAACCTCCATCAGAGCAATAGAAGTATCTAGGTAGAGGAGCTAGAAACATTATCGACAGCTGATGCCAGACAACTGGAAGTTTCAGTAATAAAAGACGTGCAGACACGAGCTTGCCACCATCCAAAATCTCCTGAGGTATCTCCAGCAATATCTTACTTTTCTTTATCATGGCACGGATCAAGGGTATCAAACTTTGTGTCATTTTTGCTTGCTTTTCTTCCATCTTCACCCCAGTGATCCGTATAAGTCCCGCACGCCGTTTTCCTTGGTCCCATCTCATTTGTTCCCCATTTCGATGCCTTCGCGTGCAATACCGGGCGAACTGCAATGCTTTAGTGCCGGTATTAACGTGCCTCGTGACCTATCTGGAAGCCTAGATCCTACTTACTATCACGCAGCTGTGTTACTGCTATCTAGTTGATCTAAAAATTCATGGCTTTTTTCTTGTTGCCATTACAGCATTTTCTGTAAATCCAACGCACCTCTTTGAACCTTTATTTTCTCTGTCTATTCTTGAATCTAATCTTTCTCTCGACCATATTGTTTGTTTGCACAGTTATTTCGGATATGGCATCGCATAAAGAAGTAGTTCACATTTATGACCAAGGACTAAGAACAAAGTATCAATATCTAAAGTTTAAAATGAATGTAAGTTCTGTAGTTGAAAGTATCAACAAAAATGAAATCCATATACAGTGTGCTACACGAGAGGACTGAGAGATTTAAGTAACTCCCTTATCCGTTCCCTGTCCTTTCATCCACGTCCTCTAATCGGCCGAAATGGCAACGGTCGTGGGACTTGGATGAATGCAGTCATACTTCTAAAATAATTTCGTGAATTTCTAATCCTAGAATAATTTTCCCGACCGTCAACCCTTGAGAAGTCGATCTAGGTCAGTCATTCACCGTTAGTCTTCTCGGACGTTGGGGAAATTCCCTCCGTGGTCTCCGGGGGATTGAATGGTTCCCGTATCATCAATCTCAGACAAAGAGGTTGAAGGGAAATGCAGGAGACGTACCATGTACGCTCACGGGATGAATCAAGAACAGGGGGGGAATGGAAGGTGCGTTGCCTGTGGTCGTTTGCGGAGATTTGGTGATAATCAAACGCGAGCACCGGAAACGTAGGACAGAGTGAGTCCTTGACCGTGCCTACTGTAATGGTGGAATCAGCTTCTAGAATCAGTTGCAATGTTACCTTCATCCTTTGCCTCCTTTATATCAGACGACACTCGTTGGGCGGCTACGACCACACGCATGTATATCGCTAACACAAAATAAAAAGTTACATATCAAACATAAAATGTTTACGGGAGAACGTTTCAGCGAGTTGTCACCATATTATGCTGTATTTTCATAGTTGGTCGTTAAGGTAAATAGAAATACTAAAATGTGAGAGTATTTGTTTTTTTATATAATCATGCATAGCAGACCTTCTCCCCTTGCTCCCGCTCCCTACCAGTCCCCTTCCCTTCTCCTGTTCCGCCTTCCCCCCCCCCCCCCCGAGGTAACAGACCACTAGTTAGTCTCTTGTCGCCGACGATGACGGCCTGACCGTCGAAACGTCCCGTAAATTATTTTGTGAGTGTCCTTTTAATTTCCGTGTGCCTGTGTTTTCAAACTGTATTTATGTTTGTGTTTTTATTCGCCGAGTGCGTTTTCTCAGAAGATACTATATATATAGTATCTTCTGAGTATAGTATCTTATAGTATCTGAGTATAGTTTCTATATAGTATCTTCTATATATATATATATATATATATATATGTATATATATGTATATATATCACTGAGCAAACCATCTGGCCAAACTTTGTCTATATACAGCGTACTAGATTTCTAGAAATGACGAGTGAAGTTGCGAAATTGAACTAGCCGCCGAGACCTTGCGCTGTCCTTAGTACATAAAACTTCCTACTCGCTTCGGGAGATGGCGGTCTAGTGGTGGCTAGAGCCTCTATATTAGTATAAGTAGCGGTGTGATATTTGAGACAGCTTGTTTGAAAATGACGAATCGATAAATAGGCTGCCAAAGTGGAGACGGAATAAGTGAGAGTGCGTTACATTTTATATTCGTGTATGTGAAGCCATAGGTGAATGGTTAATTAGTGCATGAAAATCCTTTGCAGTGTTTCGATGTCGTGAAGTACATATCCGAGACATTTGATTGAGTATGGCGTAGCGAATAGGATTCTCGCGCTAGTGCAGTAAATGAGAATAGGGTCGACGGGTGGCGTCGTAATCCTTTTTAAGCCGGAGCCACCCAGAATACCGTCTCTACCTTCTGCGGCTTTTTATCAGCCCTGTTCTCTCAATGTGCAGCCTAGTTGGTAAATCTACCAGTAAACAGGGTATGACTTGAAATAATAGATTACATTTTACGTGATATAATTATCTCAAATTATAGATATATTTCGATGTGATATCGTAATAAAACCGATCGCGAGCTACTATAATCCAGTTGATGGCGATTTTTAGTACATGAAACCTGATGCGGATTTATTCTTCGGTTTTATTGATTGCGACTTCACTATATGCGTTGTGTTAAAATAGAGAGGGCTTTTTCTTCTGATTTGAGGTTACACGGGCATGTATATTTTACTCTATTTAGTATTGCTGAATTACCCAAAATTATGCGTAATTGCGAATATTTTGTGTCTGCTACACGAAATAGATGAGAACCTAATGTGGTAGAAATGGAAGATGATAAGTTACGCCCTCCGAGGTTAGTTTCGATTAAATGCCGTTAAGTTTTTTCTTGAAAGTGTTTTGTCTTCAAACTTTTAGTAGCATATTATTTTAAAGAGTGCGTCGGAGAACACACTCAAAATCATTTTTTTAAGGGGGAGATTAAAATACCTACTCAAGAAGAGCGGTAGCTAACCTTTCTTGATTTGCGTTCACCTCAGTCACCCATTGCTAAAAGTTGCACTCATTTCATTGGAAATATGTTCTCTATTTATATTTTTATTGCCTTTTCAACCTTAAATCCGCCATTATTCAAGTTCAATCGCTTGCATCTCAACCACATAGCACGTACCCCCACAGGATACGCGTATAAAAGGTTGGGAACCTCTGCTCTAGAAGAAGTATTGATATATAGTAATTAATGTGGCAATTTCACATTGAAATCAGCTACTTTATAATTAGCAGTTTTACATTTAATAGAAAAGACTAGTTTGGTTCATCAAAGTCATTACTCGGCTTAAACATGGTCGTTGGTTTGCACGTATTGTCTCCGCTGATTCTTAGGGAATCGTTCCAGTATTTGTTGTACTCCGTACAGTTACTCGCGGGGAGAAGAATGTCGCATTCGTAAAAGCGAATAGAACTGTGTACGTACTGTGTAAGTAAATAGAATATATGTGATTTCGTCGAAGAAATCGTCATTTTTAAGGCACTTGTATACCATTCCTTTCTGCCTGACGCTACAGCGGTTTGGTACTCGTTGCTCATCATTCCTTTCCAGGTGACCTTGCCATCTTGTTCGTAGAGATTTTATGAATCTTACGATATTCTCACGTTCTAGGATTTCATCTATTTCCTGGTTATGCCTTATTCTCTCCAGTCACCATTTACTTTGGCTGGGTCATAAATACGTCGTATAGCTTTTCTCTCAAAATTTATCCGTTCATCTCGATGCTTTTTCCGTAATACTTACTTAACTGCTGATTATTTTGAACTTATAAACTTTAGCGTGTCACAATTCCAGACTGAGGTAAAAGTTATAGTTTTACAGGACTCGAGCTAAACCAGAAATTTCAGAGGACCAGGAAATTTCCATTAGGCGTGAATTTGACCGATAATGGGAGAGAGCATTAAGAAAATTAAGGAAGAGACGGGTCCCCGTGCATATTTGTTTCACTTTTTACGGTTTATCTGCTCTAATGTAAATCAGGGATGGTTTTTCTTTATTTTAAAAGTTTTCCACAGTCGGAATGCAAATTATAATTCTCTACGATAGCCACCAGCCCAGAAGCAACCACTACGAACTGATATTTTTTTCATCTAAGTTCATAATAGTAGATTCCATCGAGACTCACTCGTGTATCGTGGTTAAGTGAGAGATTTTAAAGGACCAAAATACTGCTGTCCGTTAAAATTGCCAAGTTTCTCGAGCTTAGGATGCCGTATCTTCAAGTAGAGTGAACCGATTTTAACGAAATAAAAATAATATGTTAGAATTATCATTTACGCATTCATTGATATACGTTGAAATATTTTTATCTCCATGACCTGAACTTTTGTATACAATATTTTATTTGAAAAGGTCACATTTTTCAGCGATGGCCCAAAGTTATGTTATTACCATTATAATTTCGAAATACGTTCGCCAGGGATGTTTTTAACATATTAAAGGAAGAAATGATTTCGTATGTCGATTTATGCATGAGTTCACAATTTATTTGTTGGCAAACTTTTACAAGTACCACATTTGAGTTTGTCTACAAATAAATGGCTGACAATGGAGTACATAAAGTCACGGAAGTTTTATTTATGCATGATTTCTTGCAAAAGTTGTACACATCCACTAATTTCGAAACAAATGGTTCTATTGAAATTTGGGTTGCACCGTAATGACTGTAGTGATGCCATCACTGCAAGTATACTCAGTTGCAGTCTATTAGATGATTTTTATTTCGTAATAATCGGTGGACATTACTTGTAGATATATCTTCTAATACTCCAGAAACTCAACTTTGATAATGGGCAGTAGTAAGAGTTTAATTGTTAGCTACTTCGTTTGCTTTGCCTGTTGTACTGGCATCGCCATAAGAAAATTTTGACAATCTTCGACATGCGTACTTGGAACTGTCATTTTGGCAACCACAATACAGGAGAGGTTATGCAATTTATACCTATTTTAGATGAGTGATTGGAACTTCAGAATACAAGGAGGGTACTGTCTCGCAAGCGGAGTATTTAACTTGACGCTGTAGCAACTCGAAGTTGTGCCGGTACCATGCACAATGTTTTTGAGAGACTTTTTTATCGTGCATACGCGACTTATATAATCGTGGCATTCCTCAGCAAAGAATCTGAAACATTCTGAAGATGACTCTTTCGGATTTTTCCAATCTGCACATTATCTTATATAATCATGTTATTTCCTTTGAAAAATTGCTGGGTACGAAATAAAAATTAGCTTGAAAAAAGAGCGTAAAAAATTATTAAAAGACAATGAATCTGATTTTTCGATTGAGAAAATGAATATGTTTACGTAAAAACTGGTCCATTTTGTATTAATTACATTTTGGTTGCTAAATTGAGTATGACTCTGAGGGCGGTATCCTAACGCTTGTGGATGTTCGGACTTGTGCTTTCCAATTTCCTCCTATGTTATTTTCTTTTTTTGCCCCTCCCATACATCAATAAATGCATTCAAATGCATTTAATAAAATTCTATTTGATACACTTAAAAATTTACCTTAGTGATTAATTTTGGAATGAAAATTTTCCAGAACATCGGGTATGCACTTGATGAACTGATTTTGTAGGAATACATTTGAAGTGAGTTTCAGACATTGTGTTTTATATTATTAATAACATATTCAAATATCAACGGGTGAGAACACCTTTTTCACATAATCAATATGGATTCGAGATGATTAATTATGCAGATGTAGGTCGACTTTCAATTGTATATCCCTATAGTACTCAGGCGATTGTAGTGGGCTATGCACTAGCCTTTATCGGAGTTCCACCCGTACCTCCTAGCTGCAGTGGGCCTCCAGAGGCAGGTAGGGTACAGGGGAAAAGTGAAGGCTGGTGCCGGCTGTAGCCGACTCTTATCTTGAGACGTCGAGATAATCACGAATTAACTAACCACCAAGTGGACGAAGCTCTCTACTTGAATTGCCTTTAATTGGAAAGGCAGTAAAATGGCGTCCAATGGTAGCCCAATGCGCAGTGTTATTGAGGCTTAAACAGGGATTATCGACCGGACGTTTCGGGTTTGAATCGCTAATCCGGTACGTCCTAACGAATCCACATCGTTTGAATTTTGTCGCGAGGCGTCCTATAATTCGGCACCGTTGAGGGTTCGCGGCGGCGCAACGAAATTATGCGCACAGAACGTTTCTTTGTAACTCGGAAAGTATAAAAGATATTCAAACGGGCCATGTCCCATTCGAAACAGTAAAGTTGTAAAAGTAAACTTAACAGCAGCTATGGAGTTGACGACCTCATCGTAGTAAAGAAGAAGGTCTCCAATTATGGGTTTGAAACCACGCGCAAAATTAGTGTAGTTCCCCGTAACGACGTGTGAGAAGTTCGCGAGTGATTTCACTATAGCGCATTTACTCATTCGCGCTCGTGTTTCGCCTCGTCACTCGCCGACATTCGCGAGTCGCATTCGTGCGTTCGTCTCCACAACGCGAATGACCGTTGACACACTCGCCGACTGTTTAGTTCACTAAGTCGAGGCGAATGGACGAGACGAAAATTGTGGGGAGGCATCCGCTCTGTACTTGCTATGTGTTGACAACTTGCTTGAAATTATTCGTGAAAATTTTGAAAAAAACTTCGCCGTAGACGATGGTGGATAATAGCATGTCATCGCAACAGTACCAAATTAGAAGAAACTATTTCGAAAAACTATTCAACTACTAAATTTCTTTACTTAAATAAATAATTGGTGCTATTTGTATTGATTTAACAATTAAGTCAACTATTGCGAAAAGATTAAACTTTATTTTTTTTCAGACAAAGTATGGAAGTATGGATAACATGTTTCTGGAAATGCTCTATGAAGATTCTGGAGAATTCTCCAACTTTTGTAGAATGTCACCAACTGATTTCAATTACATACTGAGAAAGATAAAACCAATGATAGAAAAAAGAGAAACTTAATGAAGAATACCGTTAAATACAAGCCAAAGTCCACCTAGCTGTCTGTAGCTTTGAGATTTTTAGCTGTTGGCGATATCTACAGAAGTCTTCATTTTTTGTTCTAGTTTCTAGTTCAATAATATCTAAGATTGTCCCAGAGGTGTGTCAAGCAATTGATATCGTGTTGAAGGAAGAATTTAAGGCACGCCAGCAGTTACTTATAAACTGAGAACTTTACTCGAGGTATTTTTCATATTATTCGGTACAGTGTAAATATAAAATGTTTAATATTTTGTTCACAGAATTTTAATTTTTTAAATTTATTTTTTTGTACAAAAATGTACTATTACCCATCGTATTCTTCATCACGTTCAGTACTTCTCCTCGCTGTGTGCAGAATGTTTGGCTGAAAGTGTGGTGTTGTATTTTGTGGTAATGACATGTTTACGTATCCTGTGGCTTCATGCGATGATGTGTCAGTGAGCAATGGGGATTGTTTTGATTGTAGCTGTAATTCTGTTGGGGAAGTTGGTCGATTAGAGATATTAACTGGAAATTGGAGTGGAGACTGTGATGACAGGGCATATGAAGTGGTAGAAGATGGTTCATTCAGGGTATTAATGGAAACTGAGGCATGTAGGTTGATAAGAGAGGGTGTAGGAGAAGAAGAATAGGAGCTGAAATGAGATATCATGGCACTGCTAGGTGTTTTTTTCCAAAAGAAACCCATCAATATCGTGCAATATAAGATGTCTTTCGTGGATGGGATAGTTTCTCAGTTTATTTGCCAGTAGCTGTCCATACAGATCGAAATCGTCTGCTTCATTTTTTCATATTTTTTGCTGAGCACATTGGTGAGTGTGGAAAATGTTTGTTTTATTCGGTTCCTTGCGTCATCAATTTCAGACACTATCCTGCGTCGCTTTTCTCCCGGAGTAGCAGGCAAAACAAATTCCCCTGATCTCGCATTTCCATCATCAGCGTCCAAGGTACTTGTGGTCGTTCCGCAGTCATACACGGGTGCCAAGAACTCCTCCGTTTTTTGCTAGGCAAACCATATACGTTGGTAGATATCCTTTTGCCCAGCACCCGATTTAATAGAGGCTTCTTTCCTCCGGCGGTGGGTACGAAATGCAGCCATCAACGATTTTTTTACCTTCAACTCAATAACAGATGTACCTATTTAAACTGGACGGTATTCGAGTCCATGAATCGTGGACTTATTTTGTTTTTATGCAGTGAATGCTTCGGGTTCCAAGTAGGAGGTTCGCCATGGTAGAGTTCCAAAAATTCAAACACTTGATTGTTACTCCACTCCATTTTTAATTAAAAAAAATAAAAAAGTAACACGTGTTGATAAACGCGCTCGTTGCGAACTGAACAGCGACTGTGTGAACGCCGAGTTCGCCGCGTCCCTACAAGTCTTTGACTCGTCCCCAAAGACCGCTACCAGCGGGAGCGCAACGAGCGGCGAGGCGAGCGACGAGTTGAGTGGCGAGTGAACCGACTACACATTTGCCTCGCCACTCGCCTCGCGATTCGCCTCGCCACTCGTGCGAATGTGTAAATTCGGTAAGAGTTTAGATCTTTCAGGAAAAATCACGAAACAAACTTAATTCATGAATTTAACATAAAAGTTTTAAATTTAAGTCGTGATATATTGGAAAATTTGTGCGAATAAGGAAGAATATCTCCAAATCTAATTATCTCCAAAATAATAGATGGAATGCCTAAGGAAAGAGGTTACAGGATAAAAAAGCAATGATTTTTTAAATCCAAGAAGCCCAGATCAGCATCCACAAGTGGTCAGTTTTTAATTGACAAACCACATGTTCCACGCGAAACCGAAGTTTCCACATGAAAATAAATTTAACAATAGAATAGCACCAAGTTACAGAAGAATGTGTTTTATTGGGTAACAAATATTTTTGCAAAAGTATACACAGTACCGGGTATGGAATGTTTGAATTTTGCGTGGTGTAAGTGAGCTCAAGCACATCAAACCGATATTCAACCTGAAAACTGATTTCAATACAATCCGCAAGTTTTTATTTCCGCACCCCTATGTGTACGGTATAAATGAATATCTTGCTTTTACATGTTTAAATTCATATTTTTCTTTTCTTCGTTGCATAAAGTCTCGTACATAAATTTCCTCGTCTTCGTCAATCCTTCTTTTGTCTCTTTGCTGATGTCCTTGCTCCCTCACTTATTTGGTTTCAATGCAATACACGGCGTGCTCCTAATATTTTTCAATCAATTCCTCACATTTTAATGTTCACCCAGTCTATCCTGAATCTTAAGATTCTCATTACTTTTTTTCATCCAACTTGTCATACTAATTTGGCTGGCTGGTTAGTTGGGGAGGTGGCCGACAATATTAGGCCATGTGCGCCATTGGGGTGGGTAGGTACGTTAAGGATTACTACGGAATGGAGGAAATGTAGAGAGAAACTCGACGTCGGCATCAACCTACTCGTGTCAAATGGCGGGAGTGAGCGCACAGTTTAACGTCCCTTGCAACGGACGAGTTGCTGTACTTATAGTGCTCCCCGCATAGCACCCAAGTACGGATGGGAATTCCGCTGAAAAGAAATCCCCGCTGCTGAGATTCGAACATTATTCCTCGGCGAGGGAAACGAGTACACTAGTATTAAACCTGATTCCCCTAATTAATATAATGAAACACTCAGCCGTGCACTTTGTCCCTTTGATGACCAGGAAAATTAACGCTTCACGCCCATTTAATTTACCGGGCGTAATCACATTGCCTCCTAGTTTTATTCCCACGTCCATCCCTTGACTACTTACTCTTTCCAGTAAGTCGGCGGAAGAAGAGATTAGCCTCAATCTCGCCCTAATGAAGATGTTTATCTATCACTCCATGTATCCAGTTGCACGGTGTGATCGTTAAGGAAATCGGGCGAAAGCCTCGAGTTAAACGTCTGACTGCCTCCGCCAATCCCGATTCTTACACTGCCACCCCTACTCAGGTCATTCGGGGCTTAGAATGTGCCGCGGAATTCTTTGACCTCATATTCTGACCTGCATTGGTTTTATCAGTCCTCCTTTTTAAAGAGAAACTCCCTATTCAATGCCGCTAAGAAATTAAAAAAATACGGGTTTTTTGCCATATACGAGGGTGGGGTGAAAAGTTCTCGGCCTGGCAATGAAATACTGTAATTTTTATGTCAAAAATGCATTTATTTTCCTACGTAGTCCCCCTTTATGCCAATTCACCTTGTCCAACGTTTTTCAAATGAGTAGATTCCGTGACGGAAGTGCGATTCTGGTAGGTCTGAAAAATAACCATCTGCGGCTGCCATAGCATCTTCATTGGACTCAAACGTTTTCCAATCACAATTATTTTAAATGTGGGAATAGGTGGAAGTCAGAGGGTGCCAAATCTGGTGAATAGGATGAATTTTCCAATAATTTGTACTTCAAATCCCCCAGTTTTCCCATTGCCAAAGCAACTTTGTGGGCAGGTGCATTGTCCTGCTGAAAGATGATTTTCTTCTTTTGCAACCCAGGCCCCTTCTCACGTATTTTCTCATCCAGTTGGTCCAGAAGACTTGCGTAGTGTTCGCCATTTATTGTTATACCATCTGCAAGGTAATAAATAAGAAGAATCCCTTTTGCATTCCAGAAAACACTGGCCATCACCTTTCCGGCGGATAAAATCGACTTCGCCTTATTTGGGGCAGGTTCGCCGGCTTCCACCCACTGCTTCGATGACTATTTAGTTTCTAGCGTGTAGTGGTGGACCTATGTCTCATTGACAGTAACAAAGTAGAGCACAAAATCAGTTCGATTCTTTTGAAAACGGTACAAAAATTGTTGAGAAATTTGTTTACGCACTTGCTTTCGGTCAGCATTTAACAAATGCGGCACTCAACATGCACGAAGCTTTTTCATATTTCATTCTTCATGAAAAATGTACGTTACTCTTTCCTCTGATATGCCTATGGCTTCAGCTATTTCATACACCTTTAATCACCGATCTTCCAATATCATATTGTGCACTTTCTCGATGTTTTCATTTGTGGTTACAGTTTTGGGACGTCCTTCACATGGTTCATCTTCAAGAGAAGTTCGGCCACGTTCAGATTCAGCCACCCATTTCTTAACTGTCGAAAATGAAGGAGCAGACTCTTTATAAACTTTCACCAACTTTTTATGAATATCCGTTGGCGATGAACCTTCCAAAACGAATAGTTTTATGACAGCACGATTCTCCAGTTTATCCATTTGAACGAAACACACACAACACGTCTACTTCAAAAAGTCGTGTCAACAATACTATGTGGCAGCTCAAGTTGAAATTTGAAATACATTGTTGGGAAACGCGTACGCGTACGAACATAATAAAAACAAAATTTCATTGATACTAACGCAATCTCTAGGTAAGGCCGAGAACTTTTCACCTTGCCCTCGTAATTCCTTCTTTTTACTTTTAATTTTTTCTGCGTCTAAATGCTAAGCCGCTGCGATGGGCGTGGGGCTTGGCGTGAGAGGATGCCATCCATAGAAAGGTAAGGTTCTAAACAGTGGATATCGGGTACTTTCGTGTTTGGCTCCCGCATATCGGGCGATACATTCCTACGGGCGGAAGAAGAAGAGATGTCATTGGCGGCGTGACGTCTGATGAGAAATGGGATGAAGTCACCCCTTATTGCTTCAGTAAGAGGGCTTTCTTTCTGATGTGCTCAGATGTGCTCATTCAGTAACTAGACATTAAGAATGAATCCCCACCCAAAATAATTAGGGCTTGTCCGATCGATACCGATGTATCGGTCTGAAAACCGATGTATCGGGCTCCAAAGTGATAAATTAAACGGTAGCGCATAGTCGGTTGCGGTGTGGTAAGGGGGTAAAATAATGTCGTGTAACTCGTGAGATGCGAATTTTTCTTTTAGCCTTAACCCTTCCTTCAAGCCTTCAAGAATCTGATGGCTTTGGCTTTAGTTTTGTAGGTATGATCTTTTTAAATCTGGTGTCCCGTGCTCCTCTCCTTTACCTGACCTCAAATGCACTTCACTTAGTCGCGTAGACTATAAAAATAATGGTATCGGCAGTAACTTGGTGGAGTTCCTTGTGGAAGGACCTGATAATGTCGCGAAGCGATGAAACTCGGCTCATGAGAAATAAATAAAATTAATGTGGAAAACAAAGTAATTCATCATTTTATCGCGTAGACTATGATGCCATCTCCCCTCGGCGATTCTTAGAAATGCATTTGCAAAGTGAAAAATTGAATTCGCGTCGCGAAAGTTCCGTATCCTTTAAAACGTAACTTCACAGGGTTATTAAGCGCAGTTGCCTCCTAATGAAGTATGCTAAAAAGTCCATAAAAAACTCCTTGCATCTGAATTTTCTCATGAATGGTTTTGTGGTGATATGATCCATTCCCACTGCTTTAATTGCTTCTATTTCCCAGCAGCATTTCTCTCTCTCCCTCTCTCTCTTTCTAGCTCTCACTCTCTCCACTAACTCCGAAACTGTAGCCATTCCTTGTCCATATAGCCTTTTTTTCTTCATCTAAACTACCTGGCCTAATTTATTAACAACTTTAGGTCTTCCACGAGTTATTTGTGCCTTCCCGGAATTTTTACGCCTTATACCTTCTTAGTTTAAAGTACTTGTCCTTAAATATTATCCTATGATAACTAACTCTCCGTGAGTGTTAATAGAATTTTTCCTGCCACCAAACTGCCATGTCTTCACGCAGCCATACCCTCATGCCTCCTCTGTCATATTTTTTACGCTTGAATTTTTTCATCGCTTTGATCGTTTGGCATAGAAATAGAAAATTAAATTTATTATTCCGGGACAAGTGTGTCCCTTAGGAACATTAATGATTATACATATGTTAGAGTCAATAAATAGTACATACAATAGGAAGATTTACATGATGCATCAATATCACAGAATCCGGCATAATATTTGACAAAATATTTAACAAAAAGGCAAACGTATGAATACACATAAAAAATATCAGATTTTGTACAGTGTAGCACAATATTTAGTTCACTTGTAGTAATATTTCATAGTATTTCTTTTTGAATTGACTAGCATTTTCAGATTTTTTTACGTCGTCCGACAATTGATTCCATACTTCGCAAGAGGTGACATGGAAACACCTAGCGTAGACAGATGTTCGATAGTGTGGTATATAAAGTTCTTCCATGCGGCGTGCTGGACGTTCATTTATTCTAGCATTATATTGTACATTTCGGTGTAAATATGTGGGAAGTTCTGTCGTTATTAACTTGTACATGAATTTTGCCTTATAAATTAAGCGCCTATTTTGTATTTTTAGCCATCTGAGTTTTTCAAAATATGGTGTCACGTGTTCATAATATGTGATGTCAAAGATATACGTCACGCAGGAGTTCTGAACCCTCGGGAGTTTTAGATTCAGTTCGTTTGTTAGGTCAGAATATACCACACAGCAATAGTCTATGTGTGGGAAAACAAGAGTATCAACTAGTTTTTGGCGAAGGGGGACAGAGATAAGGTGTCTAAATGGTTTTAACTGATATAGAGTCTTAAACACTCTATAAAAAATGGATTTTATGTGTTCATTCCATGATAAGGTTTTATTTAGAGTAACTCCTAAGTTAGTTACACTATCAGAATAATCAATTTGGACACCTTTTAAATTTATCTTTGGCAGGACATCAAGTATAATTCTATTAACATAAATATTACTACCAATGATGATACTTTTGATCTTGTTTGGATTTAGTTGTAGACAGTTTTCCAGTGACCACTTACATATATTTCGAATATCGTCATTCACCTTAGTAATGGCTTTAGTCACATCTGAAGGGTAACAGTCAATTTAGATATGTAGACCATCAGCTTACATGTGGTATTTACAGTTTAAGATAACTTTAGAAAGATCATTGAGATAAATGGAAAACTGAAGGGGTCCAAGGATTGACCCCTGTGACACTCCTTTGGTTACAGGACAATAGTTTGATAGCTCGCCTTTCGGTCCTCTAACGGCCTGTTTCCTTTTAGAGAGGTATGACTTAAACCAAAGCACGGCTGAATCTGAGAGTCCGACATCATTCAAGCGATTTATTAGTATGTTGTGATTCACCGAATCGAAAGCTTTAGTAAAGTCTAATAGGACCAACAAGGTTATCTTTTTTTGCTCTATTGAGAGTTTAATATCGTCTGTAACTTTTAAAAGGGCAGACTGAGAACTATGCCGCTTTATGAACCCTGACTGATATTGATCTAATAGACCGTTATTAGAGAGGTGTTTCAAGGTGGCATTATGTACAAATCGCTGAAGTGGTTTTGACAGTGTACTTGAAAGCGCGATTGGCCGAAAATCTTACATTACTTTAGGGTGACAAATTTTAGGAATCGGCTGAATTTGTGCAGACTTCCAGAGAGCCGGGAAAGTTGAGTAATTTAAAGTGCAGCTGAATATGTCTAGTATCACGGGCATAGCGACAGGGAGCAGAATTTTTAAAATTTTATTATTGATCCCGTCGACACTAGTGGCATTAGTTTTAATCATTTTTAAGTTCCGAAGTAATACTTCCGGCGTATAATGTGGTAGGTACAGTCTGTTAAAACCATTTTCTGGTGCCAATTCTAGCTCATCATGCAAACTTGCCTCTGTATGCATCATTGTGTTTACTACAACCTGGTCTTCGTCAGTAAATGTATTTAGGAAAAAAGTTGAGCTCATCCAGATTAAAATTTAAATTACAAGAGTTTTTCCGACTTTTCGCAAGACCTAGCCGTCTTAGTTCTTGCCAGGTTCACCGAACGTCCCATTTATCTTTAAAACATTCGTGATAATATTTCTGTTTTGCATTTCGTAGCGTCTGTTTCACACGATTTCGAAGTTATTCGTTACTGTTCGTGAAGAACAAGACTTTGGAAATTTCGCCGCATGCGATCCCTTTGCGTCATCATATATCTAATATTTTCAGTTATCCAGAGGGCTGGGGGTCGTTTATAAGCCGGTTTGCGCAATGGGGCATGAATATCAAGTATTTTTTAAAAACATTTTTGTTAAAAATCTCAATTTTGCAATCAACACAATAAGAACTAAAAAACTCAGTCCAGTTCAGCATTAAGAAATCATCTTGGAGTTTACAGTGATCAACGTGAATAATATCTCGTTAACTCAACTCTATAGGAATATAAACATTCAACTTAAACTGGTACTTGATGTTCAAATCATGTTAAGAGAGAAAGGAGATTGGATGTTGGCCATATTATAGGACTTTATCAATATCATCTAGAATAAACAGATCAATATAAGTACTAATTTTTGCTAAATTATGAATAGATTTGAATGGTACCAGCGAAAGGTTTCAGGAAAAAATTAGATCATTCAGATAAGCACTATCGTATGATTTTTTAGCTATATCACAGTGGAAATCTCCACAGAATATGGAATTTGTGTATATCGGTAAAAAGGTCAGCAAAGAGGTCTCAAACCCTTACTCAGATAACCAGATTTCGGTGGGCGATAAAGCACCCCAAGTAGCGCTTTTCCATACTCGCTCACCAGTTCAGCAAACATGTATTCAGGTTTGAATGGAACACTTTCGGGGGCATTTAAGATTCGGTATGTGAGGGAGTTCAGGACGTACACACAAACACCACTACCCGCTCTTCCAATCCGGTCATTACGAATCAATGCATATCCATCCAATTCAACTGCAATTGAGGGTATTTTAGTATTCAACGATGTCTCAGAGACGGCAATTAAGTGGTATTTCTTGTTTGAAAAATGCTCTGAATTCGTCAATATGGCAGAACAATGACTTGAGCATTCACGTGGTAGACCTTCAACAGTTCATTTTGATCACAGCTCATTTCGAGAATATCGAGAGATCATCAGGGACAAGTAATTGTTAGCCTTTGCGAACGTAAATTCTGCCATTTCTTATACATAGGAATTTAAATTTACCTGCTCTCTTTAACTCCCTTGCTTGTGCATACAGATTTCTATAGAATGGGGTGAGAGACCCGTTAACATAAATAGGGCGACTATTTTCTTTAGATAACTTCAGATCCTTTGTTTCAAAGTTCCACTTTACTCTCCTACCATTCACCATGTCTTTTGCAACACATTGTCTTACAAAGCGTACAATTATCGTGGGAGGCTGCGAGGTGCCATTACGCGATGTAATAGCATAAACATAATCAATATCTAAACAGCTCAATGTGACGCCAAGTGCCACCCCGATTTGACAGACAAGGGCTGTAAGTGATTCACTGTTTGTTCGAGGAGCGCCATGGATCTCCACCACGTTTCTTAGTGAGTCTTGCTCAAGCTGGTGTAGATAGGATTCAAGCTGACTCACCCGCAAGTTAGCGTGAACAAAATCACATGTTAAATTATCGATACGCTCATTTATAGTTAGTATGGCCATATGCAGTTCAGTTACTGCATTGGTATT
Organism: Pyrrhosoma nymphula; assembly: GCA_963573305.1. Lineage (NCBI taxonomy): Eukaryota > Metazoa > Arthropoda > Insecta > Odonata > Coenagrionidae > Pyrrhosoma > Pyrrhosoma nymphula. The sequence continues at coordinate 31,641,434 of OY754332.1, forward strand.
TTCCTCAATTTACTCCTTGCACCACAACAAAGTTTTCTTTACCTCGCCTTGTTCGTCCTGGATAGCCTTCACCCTTGCCAACAGCTCCCTCAGCGGAGACTTGGTGTCCTCACTTTGGGCCTCAGGTTTGTAGGAAGCTGCCCTCACAGGGGTGTCATCCGCTCGGGAAGATCTCGCATCGGCAGTACAGGAAATGCAGTTCCAGGATCGTTGTTGTTCTTCAAGAACATTTAACTCCGCCTCCGTAACTTCGGCGCAGGTTAGGTGATGCACCTCTTGACATTCCGTGACGAGAGCGACTAACAGATACGTGCTTTGACGACTCGAGCTGACTCTAGACGGGTGGTTATGGAGCATTATCAGAAAACCAGACCGATGGCATAAATTTCCCGGTGAATACAGTTGATGTAGATGGTTCCACTAACCCGGATGGACACCTTCATCCAGCTCTGTTAATAGTAAGAGAAAAAACATGTCACAGTCAAACCTCTGCGTTGTAAAGGCAGACCAAAGTAACAGTGAAGAAACTCAAGTATTTAACAGCTGTACTGTATGGGGTTTATTGTGATAAACAATTAGATGTAATTGATTAACAAATTTTGTGATAATCTTATTTTTGATACGTCAAACATTTATTTGCAAATTTGTCCTGATATAGTTAACCCATGTTTAGAAATGAAAACATCATTATTGCGCTGGAATATGGGTATTTAAGGTCCAAAAACCAAACATACGATGGAAGTACGTATTTTTTGTGTCAAAACCTAACTGAAAATACTCATTTGGCAAAAAAAATCATATTTTCCCTGTCGCTGACCGTGAGGGAGCAGGCGTTGCCTCGAGGAAATCCATGTAGTGAAACCCTCGAGGTGGGCGCGTGAGATCCAATGGACAGGCGAGGTGAAATGATAAGCGAGTAGTGGGCATTCATCGCGCTTGGGGAAGAGGGCGGAGTGGGAAAATGAAGAGGTATATTTAGAGTAAACGCTATCGCGTCGTGACAAAAGGATGATGGAGGGAAACGCGAGGTGTATTGAATTCACCTTTTGACGCGCGGAACTAGCTTTGAGCTTATTAAGAAAGGGGATGGAGAGGAAATACTGCTTTGAGGAAAAACCCGGTGGCATACACGTAAATCCCTCTTCATTCGGTCTGCCAGGAGGAGGAAGTGCTGTCATAGAGATACCATTTGATGCAGAAATACGAGAGCCACCCAGCATCCAGCCATTCTCGGGATTAAAAGACAATTGAACCGCCATGAAATGCGTGCCCCGCGCTTCGCTGTTCTTTTCGGCTGTTCTTTTCTTTTGGATTCAAACGGGTAATAAGTCGCTCACCCCATGCAGGAGTGGGTCTCGCCTCCGTGGAACACTTGCAGGGTGTCATCGCGGTGATGCGCCCCGGAGACGTATGTTTAATGATTGGAGCCACCCCCGCTCTGTTGGTTGGCGGAAAAGTGAGCCTTTGAATCGCTTTGATTCCACCCCCGGACCCTTGCCGTGGTATCGATGAGAAGTGCCCACGGATAAAATAACGAAACCAGTTTATTTAGCGAAGCGAAATGTGAGCCGTGAAGGTCTTCATGACGAGTGGCTCAGAGATCTCCGTGCATCCTTTACCGAATGCACTGTTAATATCCAAAAGATTTGAGACGAAAACTTATGAAATTTGAGCATCATTCAAAATTTTAAAAAATTAACATTTCCTCGTTCCTTTTCTTATTCAAAATCCCTGATATAGTTAAATTACTGCTATAGTTATTCTTTCCAAATTTAGCCTAGCGCGGTATCAATGTTGTTGTCAATATTATAAAAAATTATCTTGTTGATTTTTATTATCATATACCTACATATTATCAAAATTGCATTTTTTATAATATCCAGGTCCAAGCTGAAATAAAGATTAGGAACAGAAGCGTTGCACTTCGATGGCAAAAGTGACGGATCCACATTGGACTGAATCAAGGTAGATGAGCTCTACGGCCTCTATAGATTAAACAGATAAAATATTTCTCCAATGGCCGTAAAATATATGCACCACTCGTAAAAAAAAAAATTAAATACTTACTGTGTTGGTTTGCGGGAATGAGGACTCCACAACAGTTTCAACCTCGTGTTGCTAGTGTTTTTTCCCTTCAGCTCGCTGAAGAGGACCACTTTGTGGTCGAAATACGCGTATACGAATTTCACCTTCGTTCCCTGTTTGTTGTTTTTCTATTTGACAACGCTCTTTTTGAGCTGTTCTCCCAGAAATCTGGGGCCCTGCTGTGTGTGTGAGTGAGTGTTTTGTGTGATTGCGTGTGTGGTTGTGTTAATAACTTGGCACCCTTAGTAGAGTCACTACAGCTCTCCGAAGGATCCCAGGTTATAACCCAGGAATCCTTAGCTGGGTCTCATTAGCCCACAAAGGATTCCAATTGGGTTGTGTGTGTGTGTCTGTGGTAATCCCTGGCGAGGAAATTATTTTCCCGTAAACTACCACAGGAGGGTATTCTGGTGGAGAGGCTGTGGTTGGTCCCTGTTGTGGAGTCCTCATTCCCGCAAACCAACACAGTAAGTATTTAATTTTTTTTTTACGAGTGGTGCATATATTTTACGGCCATTGGAGAAATATTTTATCTGTTTAATTGGACTGAATAAAAAATCACGTGTAAACACCATGCTATTAATTTTGAATAGCAATCAATTGTTTTATTTTGCGGGTGATCATTCCGCTTGGATTCACCGATTATAATCAGTTGGTGCATAACAGTGAAATCTCTTAAAAGATCTTGGAAAATACGAGAAGGTAAAATGTTTGAAGTTGGGCCGACTGCTCCGTGATGTTGATTCAGGATAACGCTAGGTGCTGATGTTTACTAATTGCTCGGAATATTTTCTGCTAAATGATTTGTGTCAATGACAATGTCCTGGGATGAGTTCGCGCCAGTTGTCAAGCGTGTCACGCACCTTCCCGCTCTTCTTAGCTATCACCTAATTTCATTGCTAATTTCCTTCCCATTTCAGTCCCCAGAAGGTCGGGAGTCATGCTGCCAGCCGAACGGATTTCCCTTTAAAGCATTCCTGTTATCGGGTCCAGTATGGGCCTGTGCTGTGGCTAGCTTTGGATATCATTGGGGACAAACCACATTCCTTCTCGCAGCCACGAAGTATCTACAAATAGTTTATGGCTTCTCCATGTCTTATGTAAGTATTTCATTATTGTCATAAACCTTCCTTGAAATAGTAATTTTTATTTGTCTGTGACATATTTTACCTGCCTTTCGTCCTCAATTTTGAATGTTTTTTTTAAAGTAAAGAAAGTGCTGGTCTCACTACGCCTTATGTAGCTCATTTATGCCCAGATATTAGTTATATTTTCTGCACTACAGGCATATGGACTTATTCCTTATCAAGAAACTGATTCAAATAAAAACATCGTTATTTAAACTCATGTAGCCATGGATCTAAGAATTACATATTACCCATGTAAGACTTACCCATGGCTTAAGGCTTACCATACAGGCTTACCCATGTAAGAAAAGTGATGGTTTGCGTAAATTGAATAGTTGTCTTAAATATGGTGGGCAGCATCTCATTTAATAGCATATAACATTTTGCTAACAGTTCAGTTATTTTATGTATAACAATACACTCCAATCCGTGTTGTATTCACTTAATTTGGTGGATTATATACGGTTAAGAGCACTGCATTTCTTGACCATGGTATCAAGACAGAGTGAGTAACGACGATTTCGGTTGCTAATGCTTGCGAAGCAGTAACACGAACCGATGAATCGAATGCTTGAAATGTTCTAAGGTTATATTACTACTCGATTCAAACCATGATCTAAGATGTCAAAGAATAAGATGGTATGGCATTAAAAATGATTATTATTATATATACATTATTGTGTCTGAGCTTTTTCCTGCGCTAGATTCATCGTAAAATGGAACGATTTTCACATTTACATTGATGCACATCATTGCCACTCACACCCCGCCACTTGCCGCGGTAAATTAGCTGTTAAATGTATCACAATGGGTGGAAATTCTCTCGTCGCTTGAATTTTGTACGGGCAATTAAGTAGGGCCCTCCTATCACTTACACTTGTGATACACTGCAATATTGATATTCTGAGAATTTGATATTAAACCTCAAATTACTCCGGGATAGTGAATTGGTTAATTTGATGGAAATAAATTTCAAAATTAATCGAAATATATTTTTGCCATTCAATCGACATTGGCCTTCTGTCCCCCACGTTAACCACAAAGAAAATAAAGTATATATAAATTACTATTAAAAATCAACTAAAGGTTTTGTTTTTTGCATCAAATGTGACAAACTTCGAACTTGACGAACTGACCTTGATTGTGTCGCGGGTTAATTAAAGTGCAATCAAATTATGATATAAATTTTGCGTGGTTAAGCTTCGGCTGTTCAGTGAGTCGTTATTTGCGTATCGGGCGTTCGTGAGTGAGCCTCGAGAGTTTCCCCACCCCTCTCTAACGCCAGCGCGAGTGATCTGGAAGCACATTTCTTCGTCTTGATTTACTTGCTGCCCTGCGAGCCGCCGCGGCGCCCTGACGGCGTGCCGTGAGGGCGTGTGGCGGGGGGTGTAAGGACACCAATAATGAAGGTGTTAGGGAAAAGAAAAACGGAACTGAAGGTGAAAATGAACAAAAAGTGAGATGTCATGACGGATTAGTGTCACATTCTGTTATTATTATAGTCATTAATGATGTTTGGGAATGTTATTAGTTCGGCAGTGTATCACGATTATTTTGTCCTTTCTTTCAGATATAAATAGAAATGTAGTGCCGGAGAAGTACTATGGAGAAGTCCCCTGAAATAAAACCTTGATCGTGATAGGAAACTGGAACACGGTATGGGGGAAGGGAAGGGTTGAACTGGAGAGTATGGGTAAGGTGCACGAAATGACCAACGAGGGAAGCTGAGATAAGGAGGAGAAAAAGTTAAATAGGAATGCCCCTATATGTATCACTCCAAAGCCTACACTACCCGACTATTACACCTTATAAATACAGCCCGACGCGATATTTCAAGAAATATTGGGCCATGCATCGGCATTCCGAATATTGAGGAAAAAGAGAGTGGGCTTCGTCGTTTCATTAGTTGAAGCGCACCAAATTCAGAGAGAGTCTCCGCGAAGTTTCCTGAACGAGGCATTGGGAGGTCGAGTGTACGCAAGGGTGTATCGAACAGTGCTCCTTTTTTTACTTTTTTCGATACCGAAAATACTTGACCTTCCGCAAAATTCGCGCTAATCACAATGATTAAGAGGCAAATAGGCTGGTCCGTTTAGTTTTCCTCTACAGTACTGAGTCAATCAGGTATCTTTGGTAGCGTTCTAGGGCTTTTTCATTTCTTTCCATTTATAATTAAAATTAGTATTTGAAAATTAATTGTATGGTTGTTAACATTTTTGTGAGGACCATAAAATATGAGTGCTAATGGAATGTATTGTACTTCACGTGGTACAAGCATGGAAGAAAAAATTGGAAAGAATGTCAACATGCTTTCCTTTGATTTTAAATTATCCAGTTGTGCGTATCACTCAAAAACAGGCAGTAGTATCGGAATATTGCCGGAACACATTATCGGTATCGGGTAGCATTCGAAACAAATGGTATCGTGCTAGTCCTATGGAATTAAATGGTGGAAAACACTTGGTTCGTACACTATCACAGGCGCCACCACACAGGGAATATGCCAGGAAGCAAAGTGATATATACAGCGATTTGTTTATATCATGGTTACGTAAAGATTAAGGTACAGCGTAAAAAAATCATAAAGTTTGCCGGGCGCTGATGCGCACTCCGGTAATAATTTGGAACTTATTGATTAAAAATATTCGGAATGATAAGGAAAGGGAGGAGAATAAATACACGGAATGCCGGAAATAATATAGGTATTGCACCCATTCCTTCCATTACATGCGTTTTTAATATTCAACATTAAATTATTAAATTTGAGAATACAATCCACGCCAGCCAAAAAGTTAATTCCTGTTATCCGAGTCCTTCTACAAGCAGCTTGATAAGTTTCAAAATAAAAACATCAATGAAGAACTAAGAGATTTCGTAAACTGATATTTTCCATCATTTTTTTGCATATGTAAAAAATCTATAGTTTTTTCGGTAATGATATTAAAAATTCCTTGTGACATTAAAGTAGGAGTCGAAAGGTTTTGCATACCCCTCAATTCACGTTACTTGAACCCTTTAGTATGACTTCGCAATGAGCGCAAAACTCACAGACAATGAATTTAGCAATGTATCAGTCATCCTCTTCACCTAGAGGACTTCCGATAATCTTTAAGGGATAAGAGAGTTCTTGGAATGTGATAAGTTAAATTTCGCGATATCTAAGAGTCAGAAACGACTAAAATTACTTCGAGTGATACCGATACGGGAAGCCATGCGCTCTACTTCCAGTTGGGCTCCGCGAGTCTCAAAGTAATATTCTAATGAAATTTGACGCTTTTTCGTTTGTATATTTTCATATAAATCACAATACGCATGGATTATATAGACTCTAACAAAGGAAGAAAGGTAGAAAACATGGGAAAAAGGAGGAATTCATCGTAGAAATAGAAATCAATTGAGACGTAAAATTGATGAGATGAACGGGATGACAAAACATTTCGAGAGAAGCAAAATTAATATCCCAGCATTGTATTTGGCAATTTGGTTACGATTTGCACAATTCCAGAAAACTGTTGAGGAAACAAGTTTTTAAAAATATACACCTAACAGGGAATCACTACTCTCCCGCATCCATCCCGACACCGCACAAAAATGGCATATCGAGTAACAGGAAACACCATTTTCCTCACTCAATGTTTCAGGAAATACTTCAACTCTATTATTTTTTTTCATATAAATGCTGAACATCAACATTGAATTTGGAAATGATTTGAATGGCAGGAATTGACTCACTTTGGTAAATAATGAGGAATTGACGCGCAGTATTGAATTTTGTGGAAGTCTTTCGCAACATCACTCCCGTGCAGTTTTCCATCACTCCACAATTCCCGATATTGTGATTATGATTGTTTAACCACCAATAATACGCAATTCAGAGTGAGTCCAAAGCCTTGAAAACAAATTTAAAACTCCTAAAAACAATAATAAATTAAATACAGTATATTTTCCTCATGGAAATGCACGTGCGCTTTCATGATGGAATGTCAATGAGATTATCTACGTTAGCAACCGAATAATAGCCAAATTAATTTTGAAGGGCAAAACGTTTGGTTTAATAAATCGCAACAGCTTTAACCGGGGGAGGCTCTACGGCCTGTTCCGTTCACATCCTTGTTCCTTCTGTCTGCGCCGGAAAATGTCATAATAAAAACAATGTAATATACTATATGTAATGATGTATTTATGAGCAACTTCTCTTCTTATTTATTTCTCTATTCTTTGGCTATCTCTTCATTTCGTCTTCGTTGACAACATAAACTTTTACCCACCTTTAGTTCATTGTGGAATTTATCAAAACTAATTATGGTAGGTATGCTTTTATCTCTAATTCTGCGCTGAGAGCTCTATACTACCATGTTCGAAAAAATTACGTTCTCCACAAGAGCCACTACACGTTGCCTCACATGACCTCCACTTTACCGACTCCACTTGACTCTAAACCATAAAGAAATTTCGCTACTAGTCGCTGATGTCCTTCCATCTCATCTCTCCAAAAGCTTTTCTCACGTTCAGCTTTATAGTTTCCCACGTCCTTGTTCTTATCATCTCCCTATCTTTCCATGTTCGTTTTCGAATTTTTAAGATAGAAATTTTGAATTTTGCGAGATATATAGCATACCAACTTTTGTATTTTTATTTTTCATAAATCGTACATATTCCCATCGATGCTAAAAATGAAATTTGGATTATATTTTGAATTTATTTTCTGTGCAAGAATTGAGACGTTATTCTGGTAATAAAGGTACATACAGTCGTCGCGAAAGCTTATGGCGTTGCGCAGTAGACGATTTTGGGACTGGAAGGGTCTATTTTCTAAAAACCGGTTGCCGCGGGTGGAAGGGTGGCACCGGTGGGCTAATGTTTACGATTTTCGTTGCCAACATTGAAATTTGTCATATGCATTCAAAGAATTTTAATGCCCCCAGCTATTCGCCGCAGTGGGTTATGGAGTGGGCGTCGCGTCGTCCCTTTGGACCTGAGCGCGCGCCAGGGGGTCACGGCCTGGGGATCTCAGGCCGATGGCTTGGATGTGGACTTGTAGTTGCAACAAGTATTAACTATTTTCTACAATATTACACAAAAAAAATATCACATTCGTATTTCTTGCGATTTTCTTTCTTTAATAAATTACGGAAATTATCCAGTTTGTTTTTGCATGAAATATATATATGTTCTCTGTCTCTCTAGAATATATATTCTTATATTTCCACTCTTTCGTGTTCTCAATGTCCCATTTATTCATCGAATATACATGTACATAGTGCCAATTTTTGACATTATCTCTTCAAGTACTTTTTATTTTCTTATTTCAGTGACTGAAACTTTAGCTAGTGGTATTCAAAGTCCGATTCCATTCATTGCATTAGCTAAGCAAAAGAAGAATTTAGAATGCACTGTTATTTCGTAATTTTATGTTGTATCTCTTAAATCTCGATGACATAATTTCACGCGGCTGAAAAGTTTAGCAACGTTACTAAAAAACAACGGATTTGCGCTAAGTTTGGTGTCTACTCAATCAGCGTTTCAGCGGAATCACGACTATATTTGTTATTTTTTGTTAATGTTGAAAAAAATGTTAATGCGTTTAAAGTAATTGAAATGCCCAGTTGTGAGTCATCGCGTAAGACCATCTATTCCACAGCCCCGGCCGCGGAACGGAGGTATGGCGGGGAAGGGTCGGCTACCTGCTCCATGCTCCGCGACGAGTCGAATTGTCCAATACGGCTCGGAATTGCATTTTTACGCTGAGACGCTATGTTGGTCATTCTGCCTACCACGTGCACACTTTCCCCTCCATTCCTTTCCTTTACCCCTCCCACACATTTCACCCCCTCTGTTCTGCGCGTCTAAAGGCCATAAACACTCCCTGCCATAAACTCTCGCGAGGACTGTAGTTAGGTTTTGATCGCACCTGTACTGTTTCGCTCGTCGAAATTCAGTCGCCTCATATTTTCCCGCCTATATGCTATCTTAGAAACGGGCAGGAGAAAAATTCTAGTGGTATAAGATTGAGCTTCGGGTTTTCATCAATTATCCTTGTGGATTGATAAAATACCGTCATTTATGGCAGTTACTCATGATACATGTAAATAACAACGCAGCTGAGAGAAATTTATTTTGAACAACTGTACTGATGAAGACGGAGAGACAGAAAAGCGACATGAATACGGAATGTAATTCTCGGCGACCTAGAGTGAACGGACGAACCTAAAACTGGAACATTCTATGGAAAATAGAGTAAAAATGATTTAAGCGTTCCGATTCGTCTTCTGAATCCGTAGAAGCAGGACGCGAAACAGCCGTCGGTGTCGCGGCGCTCCGACCGTAAAGTTGAGGGTCAGGTCCTCCACTTTACCGACGCTGCGCTCCCAAGAGCGGAAGGAATCGACTAGTGACTTCTTCAGAAAGAAAAAAACGACTCTTCACGATCACTTCTCCACTGGAGGTTCGGCATTTTCTTACGAGAAATATTCTTCCGATCCATTTTAGACGAAGGCAGTGAAACGTTGAGAGGTGGAAGAAAACCTAGCGCGTGTACTCCACTTTGGCGAGAAAATGTAACAAAGAAACCTAAAACAACGGCACCCAACTGGGTCACATTATAAGGAAATAGGGAGGAAAGAAATCACTATCATGTATTAGCTATCAAATTAGAATGAACGTATCGTTGGATCTGAGCGCTACATTTTCTAAGAAGGGTAGGCAAGAGCTTCGCTGAAAAAAGGGGCTGAGTGCTTAGCAACAATGTATTTGGAGAACAATAAACGGGCAACCTTAAGGGTCAAGGGGAGTAGCTGTAGCCTATTCAACCGAGGGAGGCTGCCTTTGGCTCAACTGGAACAATGACTAGCGACGCAGATGTATATGTACGAGGAGTGAACGAGCAAAATACGAAACGCGTGATTACACTGGGGAAACATTTTCGACCACACGCATATATGCGTGCTTAGCACGGAATAGGTGAAATAAATCTTGACTATTGACTTCTGAATCCTCTGTATCGTGTCTAAAAGCCTATTGGCGCGTTGCATGTACCAGCCTCATGCGTGTCCGTTCAAAAATTCATGGCGTAAACATCACAACTAGCGCGCAAGCACGTACTCACGTCAAGTGAATTGTCCCTGTTCTAATTCGGTGAATGTGTTCGCGCAATTTTTTATGCATGAACCCGTGCGTACATGTGCATCGAGTTTACAGGAAACCTCCCTCGCTGACTTAGGCTACTGTTTTTCCCCTCGGTCGCTATGGCTACCTGTTTATTGCATTTCTAAGACCACCTTGCTAAGCGCTAAGGCCTAAGACATGGTAGCACTGGAATATTTGATATCTCATGAAACCTTGCAATTAGCAACCACATTTTAACGCCTATACGAGAATGCTATGACAACTGTAGTTTCTACCTTTGTCCCAGGAGTGATAATTATTTTAGATTAGCTACTCAAGTGAATAAAAAATAGGTCACAGCGTTTCCTGTTGAAGTAGAACATAAATTTGACTCCTCTTATGCCGATAAATGCCAATGCTCGATAACGAGTTTCTATGAAATGTGTTATTTTATTAACATGGAAATCTGTCCGTCATTATATTTGCGTTATCAACATATTTAGCTGATTGCCCTCTCGATTATTGAAAATGAGATGTTTTGGATTAAAAAATGAGCTCACAGTCACATATATTTATACGAGTTGTTTTTCTCTCACACCACTTTCATCGAAGTAAATTTCACTATTTTAACAAAACTATATCTTACGCAATCTTTCAGTCAAGTATTGGTTCTCAAAACTGCACATCCCTAGATTTTCTGTTATTATAAACCTGAATTTCATGATACTGAAATCTAGGAGTCTTACAATACATAAATTTCATCCTCTCGAGTAAAATAACCTATCCATCACCGTCCTGCCTACCAATCCCATGTACTATGTTCTTGAGAAGATTGCTCTTGTAGAGATCAGAGAATGGACATCTGGCCGACCTTCGGAGATCTGGAACTCCATACAGGGAATAAGACAAGCTAGGCTCCACATTGCGGGACCTAAGCCTAGCATGACGAGAAAACTTCTATCCCTAGATAGAAGCCAACTTAGAAAAATAGTCGGACTGTTGACAGGCCACTGTCGTGTCAACAGACACCTCAATCTCCTGGGACTGATTAATTCACCTAGTTGTCGATGGTGCGAAGAAGAGGATGAAACTACATCTCATATTCTCTGCGATTGCCCTGTAATCTCCAGGACTCGCATGAGACACCTTGGGGCTGCACTCATGGACTCCAAGGAAATCAGGGACGTCCCCATCAGAGATATTTTGGCCTTTAGTAAGGCCATAGGACTCTATGGGTGATGTCAAATCTTGCGGATGGCACAATGGAGTGTTAGGTGCCTCAGGACTCCATCTTTAGGGGTCCTGCCGCAAATTCAATCTATCTATCTATGTTCTTGGTCACCTCTCCGTAATAGCCCAACCTACTTGGAAGTCAGAATTAAACTAAATAGATTCCCGTTAAGTGTGCTAAGTATTGCTGGCGAGTTTACAGACTGCTAACTCTCATACATTTGAATAATAGATTCTAAACTTGGGCCACTAGTCGCAGGCTCTAAATGTAAGCTGACTGCAGGGATGAATGATTGGACTCCGTTTATGATTGATTGGGCTCTATTATACCCAATCAATTTGTGAAAGAAAATACGGCGCCTTAGGCACCAAAGTGAAGACTATTGCCTATGAAATGTGATCCACTATATGGCGTGAAAGCTGTTAAATAACGTGGTGGAAATTTTTTTAATTTTTTGTCGTGGTTCATATACTTGCGGAAGGATTTTATGTGTGACCATGGAGGAGGATGGAGGAGATGAGTAAGTGCTGGATACGGCAGGGGAGGCAAGGAGGCTGATGGGATAATTTGGAAAGAGGTAGCGAAAGTGAATGGAGAATATACTGAGATTTAACGCGATGTTTATGGGGGAAAGTGGTAGAGGGGAGAATGTTAAATAAGTTCGGGAAAGGGAGGAGAATAACAGGCGTTCTGGAAGGCATGGAGGGAGGAAGCATAAGAATCGGAAAATTTAAAAGGGATCTAACTATCATTGGGAGAATGGATATTTTTTCTACACACTGACATGATTGACGACGGCATTGTTAAGTATTGGCCAATATTAAAGAAATAAACTCTAGCCATTTATGGCGGTATAATTTTGTAAAATTTTGGCCTTGTTAGTGAAAACACATTTTTTGGATTTATTATATTTTCTCTTTTCTTTCTTTTCTGCATAATTATTTTTGATGGCTTTCATTTATTGTCATTTACAAAAGACTATATTGCTTACCCATTATTTTATTGTTACACTGATAATTAGTTCTGTTACCATGTTGAGTTTGCTGATGTATGCTTTGTTGTAAATTTAAGTAATTCCATGCAGTCATAATATTTCAGAGGTAATCAAGTTTTTTCGCTGTTAATTGTTTTCATGAATCAACATTGATTTTTTATTATAGCCTGGTTATTTTGTTATATTTTTAGCCCTAAGTAAGTCAATAAATTTAACGAAACGTTGGCATCTACATCTACATACTACCCCGCAAGCCGCCTCAATAGGCGTGTGGCGGGGGGTGTTAGGACACCAGCCGTTTACATATAAAAAGGAAACGCTCTAATGAAATTACGCCTAGCATTTATTATAGTCCATTATTGTTCGGGGGAAAAACGAATTCCCATACCTATCCGTTCGGCAAAATATCTCTCTTAATTTATCGTTTCTGTCGGACCTGGAAATATAGTGGGGTTCTAATATGATGTTCTCCGTGTCGCTCTGAAAGATATCTATTCTCAATTGTTCAAGCAATCTAAGCCTAGCGCGCAGCCTCCGAGTCTCTTGCGGCTCCCAGCCTAAATCGTTTAACATCTGTGTAACGCTGTCTGTACGCCCGTAGCAGTTTTTGACGAATCGCGCAGCTTTCCTTTGTATTTTATTAAGTTCCCGGACTAAGTCTTTCTGCACCGGATCCCATATGCTCGCTGCATATTCAAGGTGTGGCCGGACGAGTGCGAAATAGCACCTCTCTTTTACTTTTTCATCCGAAAATCTTCCCACAATACACTTGACGAATCCTAGCTTCTTCAGAGCTCTGCCACAAATATTTCTTATATGTACTCCCCACGATAGGTCCGAAGTTATCGTAACTCCTAGATACTTCACTTCATCTGTCGCCTTTATGTTAACACCATCCACAGCATATACATGGGAATAGTTGGACGACCTCCGCAAGAAATGTATCGCCGTGCATTTGCTCAGATTAAGTTCGAGTCCCCACTCTTGGCTCCACACATGAACGTTGTTTAAATCCGATGATAGAATTTCAAAGTCAGAGTGATCACTAATTTCACGATAGATGACAGCGTCGTCGGCAAATAAACGTATTTTACTGCTAATTCGAGAGCATAGATCATTTATGTATATAATGAACAAAAGGGGGCCGATCACGCTTCCTTGCGGGACACCTGATGTCACTTTAACTACATCAGAGCTAATTCCGCCAAGAACTTTGCTTACGATCACTCAGAAAGTCGTGTATCCAGTTTACTACTGTTTCGTTTAGGCCGCATGACTGTAATTTGTATAAAAGTTTGTTATGAGGTACCGTGTCGAAAGCTTTCTTAAAATCTAGAAATAATGCGTCAACTTGTCTTTTCGATACACCAGATTTGAGAACGTCATGGAGAAAGAGCGCGAGTTGTGTTTCACGTGATCTACCTTTCCGGAAGCCGTGCTGATAGCCATGGAGGACGTTACGACTGTCCAGGAAAGTCATGATATTGCTAACGACGATATATTCGAGTATCTTGCCTATAATCGACGTTAATGAAATTGGTCGATAGTTCCCTGAGTCGTGTCTGTTTCCCTTTTTGAATATCGGTGTAACGTTTGCAATTTTCCAGTCTAATGGTATAGTTCCTTCAAACAATGACTTCTTGAACATTATGTCTAAGAACGGTGCGATCTGTGGCGCTAACTCCTTGAGGACACGCGCGGGTATTCCCTCCGGACCCGGAGATTTACTATTTTTTATCGACTGTAGCTGTTTAGTTATCCCATCGCGTTGAATAGTGATTTCTTTCATCGGTTCCTCAGTTAATGAAATTTCAAAATTACATGCAGTATCGTCTGTAGTGTATACACTTTCGAAGTGGGAATTTAACGTGTTAGCTTTGTCAATATTTTCGGTGACAAGTTTGCCATCTTTATCAAATAACGAATCTACGGTTGAAGATTTTCCCTGAAGCTCTCTCGCATATGACCAAAAAGATTTCGGATTTTCTTCGAGGAATTCACCAAGTACTTTCTTCTTGAAATTTCGCAATGCAGTACGCATTGATTTCTTAGTTTTTGAGCGTTGCGCAGCGTAACTTTCTTTTGCTTCAAATTCCTTCGATTTGTCACCTACCGTAGTGGACTTTTTGACCAAGTTGTACAGTTTTCTCTGTCTCTTCAGGTCCCTCCTAACATCGTTGTTATACCAGCGAGGTGTATGTGTACCAATGTCTGCTTGAGTTGTTTTCTTTAATATTGGTGAATTCTCCAAAATACCTTAATTACATTATTCGTGCTAAAAAAGGAGAGTTTCTTTCATAAATGGATTATTTATAGCATTCTTAACGGATGATGAAGCAAATGGATAACTTTATGAAGGAAGCGTTAAATTAGAATCCCTGCGATCGGGAAAATTGCAGGCAGGAATGTTCGTGGGCCTGCCATTGATTTGACGGTCGATGATTTTTTGCTGAAGTATTCGAGGAAGTATGCGAAAGAATATAGAAGGTATGAAGGGAGCTAAAGAATAAAAAAATAAAAGGGCTGTGCCATTAAGGCAGCGGTTCCCAAACTGGGGGTCGCGTCCCCCAGGGGGGTCGCGGGCCGTTCGTTAAGGTGGTTGGAGCGGTAATCGTGAGTCGTTGAAGGCACATTCTAATAACTTTTCAAGCAAATCGATAAAAATATTCTTGGACCACTTTTCACTTAAGTACACCAGTTTATACGTTGGAAATTGCCAACCATGCAGTAATGTATGTGATGCAAGAGTTGTATTTCAAATTTTCGCCTTAATTAAAGCATTGTTTTGACTTGGATTTGCGGCGCGAAATTCGAAATTTACGAGAAAATCATATCTAAATACGCTTTTCTTACTCGGCATGATACCTTGATATTTGTTAGCAGCTATCATAATAATATGAAAAGTATTATTTCGCATTTAGGAGAAAATCTGTACATAAGCAAACGAATTATTTCAAAATATATGCCGTGTGCCATAAGAGTACTAGTTAAAATATCATTGAATTGCCAGGAAACCAAATCGGTAGCATGCAGTTTTTTTCACTTTTATCGATAGATATTACTAATAAGGACACGTATGCAAAGTTTCACGCAAATCTGTATACATACAAAAATCGCTCCAGCCACCTTAAGGGGTCGCGAGATGTATACAAATAATATGGTGAACTATGCAAGTGAGGATTGTAATTACTTTAAAAACAATATCATTTGAATGTACACATTGTTTGTTATTTTTAGGGGGTCGCGGCTAAAATGTATGAGCTAAAATGGGTCGCGGAAAAAAAAAGTTTGGGAACCGCTGCATTAAGGTAACAGATATTTTTTCTACGTAGGTAGATGTTTTATGAAGTAACAGGATAACTTCATGAGGGAATCGTTAGATAAAGACCCCGCGATCGGGGAAACTGTTGACGGGACTTCGTGGGTCTACAAATAATTTGATAAAAGATGATTTTGTGCCAAAGCATCCTAAAAAGTATGCAGAAGAGTAGAGAGGGAGAAAGCTGTACGACGCACTCAAAGGAAGAGAAGATCCAAATGGATTACACACGCCCTGAGATGCATTGGACTTAATTGACATTAATGTGCCTTGTAGAATGGGAGGGGAAGACCGAGGTATGAGCGCTTGAGCCGGATAAAGGGGCAGTGGACGTAAAGATCTATCTGAACGTTAATAAAGTTGAATGGAGACAGCAAAGAGTTTAGGTCGGCAGTCAACTAATCTTAGCTTCGAAGAATCAACCCTTATGTTAGTTCTTTTAAGTTCCCAATCCACTAATCTCATTATGATTATTCACCAATTTTTACATTTTTTCCTCAGAATATCCTGTCCTTGAGGAGGATTAACCAACCTTACCTACTCCTCCTCTCAAAGTTTTCCCCTCATCCCCTCCTCCATAGTATCTCCTATAAATTAGACGCCACATGTGTCTGCACTAGTATTTTAACTCTGATGATGATGTGTTTCACGTCGGGAACCGGCCAGTGTATTAATACATTGTGTGTGATAACACTCTGCGTAAACTCTTTCTAACTTGCCAAAATTCCACAAACTTACTACGCCCACCATCACGTTAAATCAATCATAGAATTACGTGACTTCTGATGATAATTTCCAAATCCTTGAGAATACACGCACGCTATGGTACGTAATCACGCGCACGGGTTCAAATGGTTTCATCCCCTTAGGTGAATGCTTCTTGTGATGATGTATGCGTAGTAATTTAACTGAAACGATCTGTTGAACTGTGATAGTTATTGTAGTGGCATTTACGAAGTGAGGAAATAGTTTGAATGAAGGAAGCGTTGAATGAGAATCCCAGTAGTCAGGGAAATCGTTAGCAGGACCATCGAGACTATTCATTTGGCGGAAAGCGTACAACGATTTTATGTCAATTTGCGCGAGGCATGTCTGGGGAGGCGATCATCTTCGTCTACGAAGTACCGTGCAGGCCGACCCAGGGTGCGTAGCCTGGGGCATGCTATCCTCTTCCCAGTTCAAGGTCGAAACTCACATGCTCCCCTGTTCGCTAATGTATCGCTTCCATTACTTATATTTTACCCTGGATATATTCGCTCACATAACCTACCCAATAACATGCGTAATACAGTGGTAACTCACTCATTTCGTGGCATAGTAATTACCAGCATTACCAGCGTGCTCCATTTCAAAAGAAAATCGATAAACGATATTCAAAGGCACACGACTTCTCACCTATTTCCGAAATGAAAGCATGTTTAATCAATATTATTATTTATTAATTCAGTAATTTACCAATACAATAAATACATTATTACGAAATTAATACAATAAATGGTACTAGAAAATTACATGAATGTAGTATACCAGCATGAACAATAACATGTTGTGTTGAGGTAACTGGAAAAAATTAAACATCAGGCAAACTTCAAAATAAAAAAATTCAATCTTAAGAAGAGCACACCGTACATATCATATTATGAAAGAAGTCAATACTTTACAATTTTTCATAAAAAAGAAAATAATGTAAAATGAAACGAATACCTCTTGTGTTCATCATTACAACATTAAAGTTTACTATTTGAAAAAATAATCCACTGAATATTGCTGTAGTAACCATTTATTTAAATTTTTAGGAATATGTTTGTTTGTTGCAGAAGATATTTCTATTGGTACCAAATGAAAACATTTTTGGGCACAAAATTTGTATGAACGTTTGTAAAACTCCTAATAGGGTCGCGGTTTTGCAACTAAGTTTCTGGACTTAAATCAGAAAACACATTTAGGTTCCCTAATATATGTCTAGATCTAGCATAGAAAATACGCAAAACCCTACAAATATACAGGTGTTTTACGGTAAAATTTGCAGGGATTTAAATAATGGAAAATATGGTTGAAATCTAACTAATCTAACACATTATGCATCTAATTATCGTTTTCTGAGCCACAGTAACTGGATTTAGTTTAGATTGGTAGGCACCACCCCAACAGCTTATGCCATATTGCAACTTAGAATTAACAATCGAAAAATATACTGTTCTCAATACTGGGAGTGGGCAGACATATTTCAATAGGTAAAAATTTCTTAATGCGGAAGTCGTATAGTTTTTCAGTTTTTCTAGATGATTATCCCAGCCGAGGAATTGGTCAATATGTATTCCTAAGTATTTGATGGTATCTACTTGCTCGATTAAAAGAAAATCCTTGCAATGAATATCTCGGTTAGAGATGCATGTATTACATTTAAAGTAAATTTTGTGTAAAGTATCGGAAGGTGTTTTCAATGAAAAACGGATAATCTTCGTCTTAGAGCATAGGCACATTCGATTTACAGTAAACCTGTATTTACAGTAAAATTTACAACTACCAAAAAAAATTTACAGTAAAAGATATAAGCTGATCCAAGTCATCTTGCATATTACTTGATAGAGTATGGACATCCTTCTCGGAGTAACTAAAAGCTGTATCATCAGCGAAGCACTTAACCTTGCCGTGAAATTTACCCAAACATAGATCATTAATGTAAACTAAAAATAGAATCGGTCCTAAAATCGATCCTTGTGGAACTCCACTTAATATTTTAGCAAACGAGCTTTTTGAGTCTTTTATTCGAACACATTGTTTTCTGTTACTTAAATAGCTGGAAAACCACTTCCAGGGCACACCCCTTACTCAAGTATCCCAAAGCTTGGACAATAGAACTTCATGATCGACAGAGTTGAATACTTTAGTAATGTCTACAAATAATCCCGATGCAACATCACTGGCGTTCATACTATCAGCAATCTCAGTACAGAATTTTGACAGTGTATCTTCAGTGGACTTAAATTCTATAAAACCAAACTGATTATCACTAAAAATCGAATTCAGTACAAAGTAGTTAACCAACTGTTTTTTTATTTTCTCTAGAATTTTTGCAAATACACTGAGAAGAGAAATAGGTCTGAATTGTTTTTTCTTTGCAATCTCCCTTCTTGAACATAGGGATCACCATGGCATTTTTCATACTTCTGGGAAATACACCATTTTGTAGACTCAAATTAAATAAATATTCTGAAATTGGCACAATTTCCGCAGTTACAGTTTTCAGAATATGGGCTGACAATGAGACACCATCAATGCCTGGTGATTTATTACATTTTAGATTTTTTAACAGGAGTAATATTTCATCACAAGACGTAGGTTCAAAAAACATAGAACCTCGTAGGTTCCTTGGAAAAACACTTAAAGTAGTTATGGCAGTCCAATGGACTTGTTGGTGCTAGACTATTTTTATTGCAGTCTATTACATCAATGAAAAATCTGTTAAACTCATTTGCTATTGCCGCTGACTCAGTTATAAGAGTTTTTCCATCGCCGGAATAGATAGCGTCGACACTTTTCTTATTTTTATACAGGCCAAGAATGTTATTAATAGTATTCCATTGCTTTTTAATGTCATTTTTATTTATGGAAAATATGTGCATGCAATAACTTTCCTTTTGGGCTAGCATATCATGTTTTAATTTCATGGAGAGTGATGTAAAGTAACTCAGCAATCTGAAATTATCCGGATTTCTCTTTTTTTTTTGTTCAAATAATTCCTATGCTGTTGTCTCTTGCTTAACTCTGTTGTCACCCATGGTTTCAGTAATTTAAATTTGTTTTTCTTAGTAACAAAAAACTAGGAATTATTTACTAAATAATTAAATTTGTTTAAAAACAAGTCAAAGGCGGTATTTACATCTCTCTCCGTGAAAACTTTAGGCCAATTCGTATTCTGTATCAAGCTTTCTTAAGTCAACTTTTTCCTGGGGTGAATTCTCAGCTTCGGGGTTTCTATGCTCCATTACAGTGTTTAGAGATTGAAGTACACAACTAATTGAATCGTGATCGCTTAAGCCCAGGGATATAACTTTAGAATCGTACATAAGCCTATCCCTTGTGCGAAAATAGATGTGATCAATACAACTGCTTTTGTTTCCTACTATTCGCGTTGGAGTGAATATTAACTGCTGCAGTCCATGTATCGCCATTACCATTTTATAATTATCTGCTTCGGTAGAATTTTTCAGAATACATATATTAATATCACCAATCACCACTAAGTTTCTATCACGAGATAGATACAAGGTATTATTAAGTTCAACAATGAATGACTGCGTGTTGAAGGAGTAAAGGCGATATAACGCAACAATAAGAAATGTAAATACCCGGCCACAGGTCGCCACGGTTACGGAAAATCAATCTAAACATTCACCACGCAGAAAGTTCATGAAAAGATGAACTAAAAAAAGGGCTGTCAATTGAAGAACGATTAAATATCTAATAGAGCGCGTAGATAAAATTGGAGACGAACAGATGAAACATAGCCCCCATCGTTTTTAGAGAAAATTATTTCATTTTAGATGATAAACGGTGGCGAAATTGCGAGAGCATTTTCGTACCTAAGAATGCGAATTCCTTAGAATAGCGGTCCGTAACCTGTGGAGCGCGTACCTATGCCTTGATGTCAGTTCTAACATTCTACAATGGTTATGTTCACTCTCATAGCCTACCTGCGTTCCAATTAGCTACGTAATACCTTGGTAACTCATTAGTTTAAAGTCATAGCAAATACCGACATCTTCTGCTCTCCATTTCGATAGGAAATCAATGAAAAATACTCAAAAGTGTACAAATTCTCACTTATTACGGAAATAAAAGCATGTTTAATCATTATTATCATCACGATTATAATATACCTTTGTTCCACTCTCGACCTTGTTTTACACACAGCTTTACACAATGCGTGAAGATCATACATTTCAACTACACGCTTCCATTTCGAGCGCCAAGTGCCCTCTTGCTTTTCCAATGACTTCATCTTACCAGTGTTTTACCACTTGCGTTTTCACTACAAAAATATTACCGCGGTAAACGAATTACTAGGTTTGCTCGACCCTAGTAAGATGATCTACTATGGTATGTATTATAGAACATATCCATTACTATCTTTACGCGGGTAGAGAGTTGCCATAGCATCAATGTTAGTAATGGTAACGAAGCATTAGTGAAAATCAGAAAAGCAGTTAGGAGAGCAAGGTACGACTAAACTGTGAGAGTGCAAAGTTATTAAATATAAATTTGATTGTTTCAGGCTTGACTTCGTGGAAGTGATAGATATCCATTTTAAATGAAAAAACTTTGTACTTTTCTTAAAACTTCAAATAAAGTGTGTAAAAGTACAAAGTTTTTTCCCTCAAAATGGTTATTAAATGTGATTACATGTTCATCTCAGGTAAAAATACTCTGGGATACTAATTAATGTGTGAAAACCAAGTTGTGATATGTTGTATTTCATGCAGAGTGGTGTGTTAGTAATAATAGTAAAATAATTTTAAAAAAATACCACGTCTTGTCTACCCGACGAGACTTCTAATTTTATTGATTTATCAATCGTAATAAATATGGTTCCTTATTTTCTCTCACTTCTCACAATCAGCAAATCTCAACTCCCTACACCTCAAAGTTTCGTTATTCCAAAGGTAAAGGCATCAATAAATGCTTCAAAACTTCGATATACTAAACATATTCTAAAACCATTCTATTTGGCCATTCATATGTTTTCTTCTTTCCTTTTAACATGGTTTTCTTCACGCGACTTTTGCGTTATTCATTTACACCACCACCACATTTTTCGGTCATCCGCGTTTTTCGATTATCCGTTCTTCATCTTGTATTCTTGAGAACGGATAATCGAGAGTTTACCGTACTTTTGTGGCGCTCATTTTTGAAGGCATTCAGTGAGTGAGTGATTCACTCAATATGGCCAATTGCGCATCCTCAAACGGCTTCAACCCTCTCGTCCGACCTTTTCGACTGTTGTTTCGTTCTATTTTTTCTCTCTCCCACTTGCGCCTCGCTGTCCCTCACTCACCTATTCTTTTGAGTTAGGAGTGTCCGCTTCGCGTCCTGCACGCTGGACGGACGTGTTGTTTTGCGGTGCTCTTCGACTGTCTCCTCCTCCCCCCCCCCCCGATTCTTTTTAGCGCAAAATCGTGTTGCCGCCGTCATCCCTGCACGCGTTCTTCTCTGACGCCCCTCACGGAGATGGGGGATCGGATGCAGGCAGGGTATATGGAGGAGCGTCTGCCATAATTTTGATTCGTTTACCACCTCCGTTCCTATTGGTCGAGGGGTTCCGAAAAACTGGCTGATTTTTCGAGTAGCCGGTGGACCGGAGAGCGAGGATTCGTGCCTTTTATAAGCAGCACGGGAACCGTGACCTATACCCTCGCCCTGTCGATAGAATCACGGTATTAGTGGTGACACGTTTCGATCTAACCGCTTGCCTCGTTCGCAGCATTTTCCGCGAGTTTATCCTAGAGCCCCTGAATTTTCTTCATACTTTCTAACAGTCAGCGTGACTGCTCGTGGGAAATTTCTTTCATTTATGATGCTACAACGTAAGTTAAGTTCAAATGTTACAATATTTAGCGTTTCATAGGGTTTTGACGACTACTAATTCATTTTTACATTCTGTAACGTGCTAATATACTTTCCATTGAGTAAACTATGTGGTACACAGTCTCGCGCACGGGTGCAATGACATAAAGCAATGGGATAACATTTATCATGAAAAATCATTTGAATAGACCGGGATTCGAACCCGGATCTGGCGTAACTAACTACCACACCTGACTAATAATTGGAAGATCCGGGTTTGAACCCCGGTCAAGTCTATTTATTTTTATGGCGAATTTTATCCTATTTGTATAGTAATATACCTTTGCGTTTTGACGAAACATCGTGGTAAGGCAGCCATTCGAGTGTAAGTGTAATATTTCTTCTAACTGTTAGACGAATGATGTATCAAATCTTTATATTAGCTTCCTTACTACAAATGGGTAATGAGAAAGCAGCGAAAAATGTTTATAATACTTCTTTTAATTCATGTGAAAACACTTGTGAAATTATTATGCGTGAATTAGAGCAACTCTCTGATTCAAAACAGAAATTTATGTCAGAATTTGGCTGTCAAAAAACAGTTAAAATGACTGCGTCCGCGTTTTCTTAGTGCTAGGGTCCTAGTGTTAATTTGATTTATTCTATTCCACAACTGACATAATTTTCCGGATTAAGGTGATAGTTGACGGATTCACTTGAAATAGAGACATTATGTAATTAAAGAATAATTCGTCGTATATTCTACAATATTTGAGTACCAGTGTTGACACTATGCAAAACATGGTAATGATTCAGGCTTAGTATTCAAGCCGTCAAGTGGGGAATATGCGAAGTATTATTCTTCTATCCGAAGTGACGGAGCGTAAAAATTTAGCTTATTGGTTAGGATCGTAGATCAAACGTGCTTTTGACGCGGAAAATTATCCATTTTTCCACGTGCTTGTTGTGTGCTTAATGCTCGAAAAAGAGGATTGTGGAATTGATACCTCCTTTGGTGTACATTCATGATATAAATGATAGCGCATCCAAAGCTTGCTATGGTATTTACTGTAAAATATCGTAAAATCCGTTTTATCCGTCTCGAAGGCAAGATTTTTCTTGCTGTAAGCGTCTTCAATCCATGAAACATTGAGTCATAGGAAGGCCGCCGGTAACTACAGGAACGAATTTTTAAAAATATCCTTTCGCTGGGGTGGATATTTCGAGCCCTCCGCTAGATTTATTTAACTCTTCTTCAAGTCTATCTCTGGTGAGATATCGTTGGTTGTAAATACACCAGTATTGGTGTGGTAAATTATTTTGCAACTATGACATTTATTGTGAAAGATAAACGCAGCATTTGCTAATTAGTGTGTTGTTTGGCCGAAACTTAATGGTTCTATGATAGTGTTGTAAAATCACCAATTTTGGTATGAGAAATTCTAATGCAGCCATGAGATATGAGTAATTCCATCTCAATTCAAAGAACGATAGTCCCTAGGGTCTCCAATTCGTTCAAAGTTGATGCATCGGTGGCGTACATTTCACAAATAGAATTTTTAAACATTTTAATTGACAAATATAGGTCATTTTTAGTTTATGATACTGTCCTTATCCGATTTGAAAGTATTTTTACTTTGTAAAATTCCACAATGCTTTGTATTGTGGAATTTTACAAAGTGAAATTATTTTCAAATCGCTATGTGGTTCCACCTAGTCAAGCCTGATAATCTGATACTTTCGATTTTATATTTCTTAATACGACGTGCAAGAACAATCTGTCTACGCCTAGGCTCTTGTTACATGTCTTCTGCATGCTTGATTCAGGGCGGAGTCCGCGGTGCCAGACGGGAGATAAATATAGACGTTGAAAAATTTTTATATACTCATTTATGAATTTCCAAGGAAAATTTTTCAAGATGGAGTAATTGGAGAACGTTATTTATCAATTTTTTAAACTTTAAAATTTAGCAAAATAGGAAATTGAAGAAATTCCTTTGAAATTAAAAGAGTTATTATTGAAAGAGAATACCCTTTAATATGAGAGATATAGCATTGCTCTACCGCAATTAAGAGCAGCGATATTAGGAAAAATAAGATTAAAGACACATGTTTTATCAAAAGCGTGAAAAGTTATGAATTCACATTAAACACATTTTTTCTCAAAACGGTTCTGGTATATTTTTTTAGGTGATCAGCTACACACACTAATTTTGGTGAAATAGGAGACCCTAAAGAACCATTGATTGTTGCATTGAGATTGATTTATCCATATGGTGGTGCAAGACTATTGAAATGTTTGCTGAATTGTGTCTGTGTAGTGCATAAAATTACAGGTTATTAGCATAATATTTGCTCATTAGTAGTACCAAGCGTAAGAGTATCGATTCAAATAGCGGTCACGGATACAGATTGGAAACTGTGATCTCTAGGTCTGTAAAAGGTCAAATAAAATAACATTTTTTTGCGTCAGTCGCTTAAACGCTTGCATGACCGCACCTGGTTTCAATAAGGAGCGCATACTAGTAAATTCTTCTAGTGTTTCCCGCCGGGTTAATGTCTCCATGATGGTCGACGTTTCGACGGGAGACTTCCCTTTCATCCTCAGGGCTGTTGATGATCATCAACAGTCATAAGGATGGCAGGAAAGTCTCCCGTCGAAACGTCGGCCATCATGGAGACATTAATGCCGTGGGAAACCCGAGAAGAATTCACGAAAACCATTCGCCGGGAAACCCTTAAGTCTTTCATAAGAAGCGTATACTTAGGTGAAAATTACTTATACTAAAATAGTTTTTGACCTCCTTTTAAGGTGGACAGATGATCAAATTATTGCTATCAAGGGACTGTTCAAGTATTACGTCAGACGATTTGTGCCATTTTTGACCCCGCCCCTCCCTCTATGTAATAAAATGTAAGATTTTCCCAACCCCCCTCCCTCTCAGTCTTACGTAAGATGTTAGACATTTGTATCTACTCTTCCTGAAATGCTCGCTTTCTGCAGTTTCATCTTTCCATGGAAGCCATCGTACAGCTTTGAGCACTGAACATCGTATAATTATGCAGTGTGGAGTACCACATTCATTGAGCATGGATGCAATGTAGCTTGCCAGTCAGGCCACAGAATAGGAGCATTGGTGTAGCGTTGATATTACGGAAAATACGCCATTAACGAGCGGATGCTCCATTTCACTGCTAAATTTCACTCGGAAATGATAGATTCAACGTTTCAATACGGACAAAAATCTAAGTAAATTGGTAGCAGACCCCCTGCCCCCCCCTGCATAAGACAATGTAAGATGATCCCAAACCCCCCCCCCCCCCCCAAACGTCTTACGTAATACTTGAATGGCCCCCAAGTTAAATTTGATTTTGTTTGTAATCAGGTTTATATGTTATTATCCTTTCATTTCAGGATGGAGTCCTATCATATCTTCCTTTCCTCGGGCACTTAATGTGTGCCATTGCACTTGGATTACTGGCCGATCACTACAGAGCCCATTTGGTGTCCACGACTTCCGTCAGGAAAATCCTCGTCTACATATGTAAGGAATACTTTTAGCCTTTATGTGTTTTCACTTAAACTTTTATTTACTTAATTTTATGGTATTGAAATTTCATCGTAGCGTATGGTAAGGAAACTTAATTTATTGTATGCTTGGTCAATCATAAGTGTAGACTAAATACCATCCATTACGGGAAAGCTGAGGAGTGTTTGTGGTACAAGTAGGTGAGACAGGGTTAGGAAGGTGTGGGTCATGAAATAAACGTTAAATGGATGCTCCGGTAATGGACACATGTAAGGAGTGTGTTTCGTCGGTTTCGTCATGTTGAGAGGATGGATGAGAGTTGAGAAACGAAACAGATCGATGATAGGGGTGAATGTGGTGGAAGAGACAGGAGAATAATACGAGTCATAAGGTCAAGAGATCGTGCATGAAGAAATAAATGAATGAAACATCAATACAAGAGGTAGCATCATATGTAAGACATAATTTAAAGAAAACCAGTTTAATAGGCCTAAAACCAATTTTTATACTAAAGAGTAATCCAAATTTTGAGTAAAAGCAGAGAAATCTATACTCTTATGCATGTATTTCATGAATGAAAAACATCGATTTATTTATATTCTATTCTTGACCGATTAATTAACGCATACCGATTAATCGAAATACATTAATCGAGTAGAAATAATTGACTATTCGGTTATTCAACCAATTGATTTCTTTATAATATACAGCGAATTCTTGGTCATAATTCAGCGGATTCCCCATGTAAAATAATGATTAATAAGATAACGCTTTCCCATAATAGCAACCGAGCAGATTTTGAACACAACCTCAGCTGTGCTCAGTTTGATATGATGTTAGAAACAAACTTAACAGTCCTTGGTTTCCTTTTTCCATTCCACCCCCTCCGAAACATCCTGCTCTTACCCGCATACGTGATGCGAGGGAAGTCACCCACTCTTTGGCCAAATGAAACCGTCTCCGTCTTAGAACGCTTATTGGGAATCTGACCAGTGTTGCGAACTTTAGGATTCGCATATGCCTGGAATGTTATAATTTCAAAGTACTCAGGGAAGGAGCTATCCAAAGTATTGCTTCCAAACCTCTACGCCAGCTTTCGGCGAGGCTTGTGTTACCGAAGTAATTAGGAAAGCTTGAGATTGTTTGTCAACATATGGGGATCGGGTTTGTGTGGTGTCTTGAGTACTGGCTTCCCATTCGGAAACTCAGGCGGTGGCGGAGGTTTTCCGTCGAGTTCCGATCTCGACTTGAGTGCTCTTCGGTGAATCCTTCAAGTGTTGTGCTCCGTCCTTGGGGTCGGATGTTAAACTGTGGGATCCGAGGCTCCTTTCTTTAAGAATGGGAAGATTCCGGCGCCGACTTTATCTCCACCCGAATCCCACCATTACCGCAGCAACCATTACGTTACTAGGCCTACGCACCAATTGTCAACATGCGCAAAACACCTCAGTTGTTGATCATTTCTCCACCAGGTAACGAAGCAACCAAATGGTCGCACATTTTTCATCTCTTAGTTCTTTGATGAAACGTAGAAAATATAACGAGGCCTTAGAGAATATTTTCGGTGTCTCTTTAATTATTACTGTTTCTTTTTGGTTCGTGTTTGTGTCTAGTTAACGTTAACCATATGTTAGCAGATTTTTCGTTAGCTTGATGTTAACTGAGAGCTTGGGTTTAGTGTATTACATCAGACTGTCGGTTGGCTGACATTATCGTTATTGATGGGAGAATACATTAACTTCAGTATTCCCACCGAGAAAAAATATTTAACCAAAGATTATGAAAACGGTCCCAGTGTGTGATGCCGATGCCATCCGGTAGGAAATACATTCATTGGCCATGCACCGCAATATGTCAATCTCTGGCAAAGACTAAACATTAATAGATTAGTGTAGCATCATCTTAGGTATCCTATGAAACAAATGGTCGACCCGCGGATACTCAAGCCTAATTGTTTCCCCAACGAGAGGAAGTTTTTTCCCACGTTTTTTTCCATAAAACTATTTTTTTCCAATATTAAATCCCGTTAAAACTGTACGTCTCTTGTGCATACATCCCTCATATCATCCATAAATCCTATTCTTCTCCTCCCTTGGACATGCTTACCCAACATTCTCCCCTCGGCCACGCTCTTCAGCATGCTGTCACATCAAAATTCCTCTTTTGCCAGTCTCTAGTTTTCCGGACTCTAGCCTCTTTTGCAGCCTCCTCCTAATATCCCCCATCAGCTAGCTCCCTTTCCTTTTCTATCATTCTACCTCATTTTCTTTCCTCTTTGCCCACCTTACACTTTCCATTCTCCTTCACGTCTAAGCATCTAACTGTAACATTCACCCATCAGAGGTTTTCGTGGTCTTAGTCAGAGCCGGCCGAGCCATTTTAGTACTCGAGATAAGAATAAAAAATTGAATCCTGCCCAAAAATAATAACATTTTGAAAATTAAGTTCTGATGTTTTGATTTCAATAATAGGATGAAAAAATAAAATAAAATCAGTTTCTAGCAATAATTTGTCTCGTTAGTAGCAAAAGTTATATACCATTAATTACAAAGACATTAAAAACGTTTAATTCCACAAGCAGAACATTATATCTTGAGCTTCCATGTTTTCTCCACTTCGATAAAAACATTTTGTGCAGTATTGAGTCATATTTCTGTAATGAACCGATATATGTTAGATGATATATCGGTTAGTAAATTAGTTTTTAACATATGAGTGTATTTAATGTTACAATACTTAGGTTAATTAAAAAAACGCACTCCAAGTTTACTCTTGTTTGATAAGTATTCATTAAGTTTCAAAAATATAGGGTAAATAATGAATCCAATGGTTTAAAAAAATAATACATGAATACAAATGCGAGTGTCACTACAAAGCTTTTCGTCTTTCTGTGTTCCGTCAAAACAGATTGAAATAATTAAAACGTAAAATCGAGAACTCGGGCATTCATTTCATCTTTCTTTTGCCGCCCCTTTCAGCCTCCAGCCTGAGGCAAGAGCCTCGATCGCCTCATCCTCCGTACAGCTTTGGTCTTATTCGGCCGAATGTGAAATATAGGGAAGTTGCCTACGCTTTTGGAATGTGCTGAACATAAGGATTATGAAACGTTACAGCCGGTTCGCCGATATATAGTCCCATTTACGAGTAACTCTCCTGATTTCCTGCCTTATTATTCTAATAAATTTGCCGCATTGTGGCTATTTTCTCCGGAAACACATGTGAATGTTCAAGCGAGCCTCGGAAGGAACCGTGCATTCTTTCACTTTGGAATACGCAACTTGTGACGATCATTCTCAAAGGAACTTCATTGGAGTTAAATAGTATGTTGATAATAAAAATAAATATTTCGTAGAAAGCAAATACGTGTTATTTATCACAGAATCACATCAATACTGTAAGTAAAATAAAATCCATTCGATTAACTAGTACTCAAATCATACACGAAAGCTTTGATTGGATAAAGAAACTGAGAATAAAATAATTTTCGTAAACGGCGAAAAAGCTGTTTTCTAGGTTTTGAATAGGGAGGGTATGGGGTGGAATCGTCTTTGTGAGACTTCTCCGTATGCGAGCGCAGCTGTGAGTTGTGAGGGGGCGGAGAGTGGGCTCAGCGGAGGGAATTAAAACCCTACGTCGATTTCATGATTGTGTAACTCGAGTTCGAAGCGTAATATCTCAAGAACCGGAAAACTTACTTAAGCCACTTGCCTGTCAAATTAAGGTTTATTACTTTTTGTGTCGATTGATGGCAAATACTTTTATTAAAAACTGATTATTTTTGAATGAATAGGAAATATTTTTAAGTTCTAGAAGTTTTACGATTTTTCCGGCAAAATAATCGATTTTCATAATAATCTTCATCGTGTATCTCTTGAATGCATGTATGTGAAACTTTTATACTCTCTATGGTCGAAGTCTATCTTTGACGGGTAATCACACGCATTCACACGCTTGCGTTAATTAGGGAAAATAATACATTTTCTCTGGGCCAAGGTAGTAATTTATCTCGTTTATAATACATCGCGTGAAATTCACGGTGAAAAAATAATCCCTCGCCTGGGCTGGAATTCGAACACGGACCCTCGGCCCCGTGTGGTTTAATCTGGCACGCTACCCAGGTATCACCAATCGCTGTGAATTTCACATACACGTGTGATCTCTAGCAGTTGACTACGTTAAAGTTACTCTGTAGCCAGTCCCGCAGTTCTTTGAATTGATTGACGAGGAATTAATTCCGTATGAAGTTAAAGTTTGGTGGGAATCAGAACACGCGTTGCTATTTGATTTCCTCGGGCATCTTATGTATGAGGCTGAGGGATTTCGCTTATGTCTTCCTATTCCCTTCCTTTCAGGTGTAGAGTGAGCTGATCGGTTATTTTGGGAGGCGACCGACAGCCGAAGTCATTTGCGGTCATTATAGGATAGGTGCTTAAGGAGTGGAGGAAGGATGGAGAGAAACTCAGTGTCGGAATTAGCTGCTAACAAAAGGCGCCAAGGGGAACACAGTTCACAGCCCATCTGACGGACTGTGTGTCATCCGATGGCCTTAGTGTCCTCCACAAGACATCCAATCAGGGATCGAGATTCCAGAAATCTAAGCCACAGCTGGTATACGAACCAGGGCCCTCGGCATGGAAAGTCAACACTCTCAACAGTCACAAAAACTCAATCTATATAGAGTTGGGTTTACCGCAAGCTCGTACGATTTGAATTTAGGCATTAAATTTAAGCCTGACTCGTAAACTTTCGAGTTTCTCTTAGCCTCCTTTTCAGTCCCTTCGTATATCGAACCTGCGTATGTGTCCGCTGGTATGAGTTTTTTTCTGCTGAACTCGCTACTTTCCTTTACATTCTGATTTGGTAAGAGTTATATGTATCTTCTCTAAGACTCTTAGGCTCTCGGTGCACTTGAGATGAAACCTATAAAATAAGATAACATCTCTCTTTCACTTTTTAGCGAGAGAACCTTCCCGAGATTCACTTGATGAATCCAAGTCCTTTTGATGAAGCTATTCGAACGTGTTTTCTCGACCCGATAGGCCCGTGATTAGGAGTGACTTGACCGAAATTTGAATTTCCCGGCAACACTCCTACCACGATATTTGACGTTTGCGTTGAGGCCCTACTCGCGAAACAATGAAATTAATATCACAAGAGTCAATAGAAAGAGCGTCGGAGTCCGCTTTTGTAGTTATTCCTGGTAGTTATTATTTGTTAATGGCTATTACTGGTATGTTTGGAATTTAATTTATGTCAATTATGTTGATTTACGTAAAGGACGGGAGGGAGGATACCTAACCACACAAGATTTCCGTCAATAGATTTTGTTTGCTTCCATTTTTTCAATTCGAGTATCTAATTCACTGATTTGTCGTCAATTCCACATCCCTGAACTTTGAATTTGAGTTTGTCGAGATTTACAGAATAATTATTTGGCTCCAACAATACCACGTCGACTTTATTTACATTTTGCAAATTTTCAGGATATCCTGTTGATCGGAATACTATATAGATAGGTTACTGGATAAATCTCGACGTATACTGATTTGCTCATCTCACCACTGAAAAAGTTTGTTTGAGAAATTCACAGAATAGGATGCCAAACGTTGACAATCTGTCCTCAATCTTTTTCGTTCCCAATTTTAAGTATGAACGTGACATAGGCTACTTCTATATGGATCTTCGCGTTGCGGATTTATTGAATATGATTTTCGAAAAAGAGGTAAGTGTGCCGAGCCCGCTTCTTACACGCGCTCGGGCTGCGATCTCTTCCGGATCATGGCATTTGCTGCTTTTAATCGAGGGGGAAAAATCCTTCCTCGGCGGTGCCTCAAATTCACTTTGCCTCACATCCCCGCTATTGAACGGATACCGCCTCGGATCATCGCAAAATGGTAATGCGAGCGCATAGTCCTCGCTGGTTCGCGGAATGCGAGATCATCTACGAGGTTCACCCGGATAAAACGTAATGTCGTTACGCAGACTGGAGAGGAAAAATGGAAATTTCACAGGCCACCTTGGGGTGAACTCAGTGGGGCTCGAGCACGTCAGTGAGGATCATGACGCTGAATTGTGTGGCTCACGCAAGAGAGGATGAGTAGAACACGGAAATTATTTTGATGGCGTCGCTGTTATTTATATTATTTCCGAGACTAACGTCACTGTTAATTAAATGTGCATCTACGCACTATCCTGCGAGCCGCCCAAAAGTTGTGCGGACTGCAAAAAATACGGTACAAAAATTCAAATAAAATCAGATTTTCGTCCAGTCACATTAAAACTGACATTTAACTTGTTTTATTGCCCACTGAGCTAAATTTGCAGTTAATTATATCTAAAATTAAACATTTGAGGCTCTACTGACGAAAAGAAGTTCTTTGGAAAACTCAAATATGAGGCACATATATCTGCTAGTGGTGATAATTTGAGATTATGGCCATAATTTCAAATCAGGAATAGGATTGAATACATGTTTTTCATGTATGTACATGTATATGAATACATGTATATTAATATTTTAGTGCTTTATTTCAAAGTTTTTATAAAAAAAATAGATGTTATTATGCGCAAAAATAACAAACATCTTTTAGATTCTACATCAAGTTTCGTAACGGGTGACGGGAAAGGAATTATGTCAATTAACTAACATATTAATTGTATGAAATCTTCAATTGACGTTGGACGCCTTACATTGAAAGTTTTAAAAACAAACATAAAATTATAATAGAATTAGCACAAAGCTAAATATAAATTTAAAAAAAAATATTTTTTCATTTAAACTGAATTTCAGTGGCATAGTAAAATATTTTATAGGTGATGATTAAGTAATAATAATAAAAATATAAAATTTGAATTATGATCGTGGTGATTAAATAGGTTAAAATATCGGCTCGTATTCCTCAAAAAAAAATAATCTACCTCGTGCTTGCTTACAGTTTCCTGCTACTCTGTTCACAGAGGTCCGGCGGAAAGTCAGTGACTCCAAGGAGTACTGTATTGCAGCACCCAATATGCTCATTAAATGGTCGGAACTAGAAGGAGTGTTCGAGAAAACGTCTTCATTAGTTAAAATAAGAAGCCTTGAAGCTTTCTCGGCGTGATATTGGTGATGTTTTCTTGATTTCTTGTTTTCCTGTGCTTCCTCTGATAGTCCGCATGCTGGTACTAGAGCCGCATTAATAGCAGCTGATACATGCGTTAAAACTTAAAATTAACTAAAAAAGTGCACGCTATTATAAATAAAAAAATGTACCATAGATGGAATATTGTACCAGTGAATAGTCCTCACATAAGCAGTTTCCCTTCAGCATTCATTTAACTACTATGGTTCAATCTCTTGGCCACGCGGTAAAGTTCGTAAACTAACTCCATATCTCACAGTAAAACATTCCTTGCGTTTCATCGCAGTAGCAAAAGATGGATCTACTGGAAGAGTGCTCCGTCAAAGAAATTCAATTTTCCTTCTCTCTAACCGAACGGTTCCTTCAGAGAAGTGTTCAAATGGTCAGCCCATTCTTTAACAGGGTAAACCTGTTTACATAAAATGCTATTGGCAAAAAAGAGCACTTTTAATTCTATGTTACTTCATGACTAAATTTCAATAATGTTGTCTCCGAACTGATATGGTGGAACTTAAACATGAAGAAAGAAGAACCCTTTTCAATAGTCCACGGAGAAGTATTTAGTTCAACCGGTTTCGATGTTTTACATCATTAATTAGCCAACTACTGAGGTTACATGTAACTGTTACATGTCATGCCAACTGATGAGGTAACATGTATGGGTTGGAAGGTCTGAATGAATACGTGACCCAAATTCTGCTTATGTAAGTTTGATTAATTAAGTCAGGACGCTGATACAGAAAAGTTCGACAGGATGTACAAACCGAGTAGAGTAACTGCGTGAAGTCGTTTCTGTGCCGTTTACATATCTCCGGCTGGAGTTCTCGAACCGTCGCGAATCGTTTCCGTCAGGGGAGGGTCCGCGCAACCGGTGGTGTGGGAAGACGTAGGGTCGTCTGCCGATTTTTCAAACGGGGTGCGCGGGGAGAGAACTCTCGCACCATCTGGAATGTTCGCCACACGCGTAACGGAAGTTTTTTCTCAAGTTTCCTCCATAAAACTCTAATTTTCAGTAGTGCATCCCTTTTTAATTGTTCGCATTGCCAACCCTAATGTCCACCTAGAGAACTAGAACCCTCGAGCCTCACTTCAGGAAAGTTCAGACAAATCGCTAAAAACAAATGAAAGCAAAATGCCTGGAAATTGTCACGAAAACACGTAGAGTGGAGAGAGAAAACACATTCTAGAGACAGCCTCCTGAAAAAACCCATTAAAAAAGTAACGTCAGTCTTTGTCTGTTCTATTGCGAGGCACAGACGCCTCTAATGGGCGATAAACCCAATTCGGGCGGCGCGTTTTCAGAAATAACCGAGCGAAACGTCTTGACTCCCGATCCCAGCCCTTTCACAGGGGTCGTGCTGAAAGCGGATCCTCTTATCACTCTTTAGCTGATGGAACAGAACAACATGTGTGCACTTGTGTTTCTTGTTTTTCTGTGCTTCCTCTGATAGTCCGCATGCTGGTGCTAGAGCCGCATTAATAGCAGCTGATACATGCGTTTAAACTTAAAATTAACTAAAAAAGTGCACCCTATTATGAATAAAAAATTAACCATAGATGGAATATTGTACCAGCCAATAGTCCTCACATAAGCAGTTTCCCTTCAGCATTCATTTAACTACTGTGGTGCAATCTCTTGGCCACGCGGTAAAGTTTGTAAAGTTTGCACCAGTCTGTGTTTATTGCTATGTATTATGTACAAAACTTGATGGAGCAATAAATATTTATTATTATTATATTATTATTATTACTTTCTCTTGCCGTGTACCTTGTTGCCTCTCGCGTTCAATATAATTAAACATTGGTTCAAATCCACAGACTCTGAAGGGAGCGTAGAAATTACTTTCCTCCCATTCTCTAATTAAGTCCACAAAACATAGAGCACCGATTCTCGTGTAAATATCTCTCTGAGAGATGAGTACCTATATTTTTTTACAAATATAAGTAAAAGTAATAAATAATTGAAGGTGTAACATATATTTTGCAACATGCTTTCCATGTTTCATAATTGTTGCAGACCCTAGCTCGTATACGCAGTAGAGGTCATAGTCATTAGTCATAGTCATAGTCATTAGTCATAGGCAAATGATTTCTTCATTTTTATCTTCCCGATATTAAGCCTCACATAAGTGAGTGTGGTCGGAAGTTTTGGCCCTTCTTTATAACCCAACTAATATACACAATCCCTAGAAAAAAATCACTTCCAGTGAATAGGATGTGGAAGATACTGAAATTCTGTAATTCGTTTTATTTTAAACTCCCATTTTACGTTAGTACGTAGGTATTTTGTCATTTATAGCAATATAATGGTGTAAAAAAAAAGGTTGAAATAATGACTTTTTTGAAAAACCTTATCAGAAATCGTTTTCATGCTGTTAAACTTGATTCGGACGCTCCATGCTGAGCCTTAATGCGCGTTATTTGCAAAACTAAGTGTTTACATGATGCCCCAGAGGTAACTCAATATAAAATTTATTTCAAAAGATTATTTTAAAAAAGTAAAAAAATGACTTTTTCCGCCTTGTTCTGGATCCTAGATCGTTTAGCACGCTTTTTTATCGTGAGGTGTTGCCTCCGAGAGTCTGGTTGCTCCCAGCCTAGACCTTAAATCATCTGCGTAGCTTCAAATCGCTCATAGCAATATGTATCGGAGCGTGCAGCCTATCCTTCAACACAACTCGCGCTCTTTCTTCATGACGTTCTCAAATCTGGTGAATCGAAAAGACAAGTTGACGCATTATTTCTAGATTTTAAGAAAGCTTTCGACACGGTACCTCATAACAAACTTTTATACAAATTACAGTCATGCGGCCTAAACGAAACAGTAGTAAACTGGATACGCGACTTTCTGAGTGATCGTAAGCAAAGTTCTTGACGGAATTAGCTCTGATGTCGTTAAAGTGACATCAGGTGTCCCGCAAGGAAGCGTGATCGGACCCCTTTTGTTCATTATATACATAAATGATCTATGCTCTCGAATTAGCAGTAAAATACGTTTATTTGCCGACGACGCTGTCATCTATCGTGAAATTAGTGATCACTCTGACTTTAAAACTCTATCATCGGATTTAAGCAACGTTCATGTGTGGAGCCAAGAGTGGGGACTCGAACTTAATCTGAGCAAATGCACGGCGGTACATTTCTTGCGGAGGTCGTCCAACTATTCCCATGTATATGCTGTGGATGGTGTTAACATAAAGGCGACAGATGAAGTGAAGTATCTAGGAGTTACGATAACTTCGGACCTATCGTGGGGAGCACATATATGAAATATTTGTGGCAGAGCTCTGAAGAAGCTAGGATTCGTCAAGCGTATTGTGGGAAGATTTTCGGATGAAAAAGTAAAAGAGAGGTGCTATTTCGCACTCGTCCGGCCACACCTTGAATATGCAGCGAGCATATGGGATCCGGTGCAGAAAGACTTAGTCCGGGAACTTAATAAATAAACAAGGGAAAGCTGCGCGATTCGTCAAAAACTGCTACGGGCGTACAGACAGCGTTACACAGATGTTAAACGATTTAGGCTGGGAGCCGCAAGAGACTCGGAGGCTGCGCGCTAGGCTTAGATTGCTTGAACAATTGAGAATAGATATCTTTCAGAGCGACACGGAGAACATCATATTAGAACCCCACTATATTTCCAGGTCCGACAGAAACGATAAATTAAGAGAGATATTTGCCGAACGGATAGGTATGGGAATTCGTTTTTCCCCCGAACAATAACGGACTATAATAAATGCTAGGCGTAATTTCATTAGAGCGTTTCCTTTTTATCTTTAAACGGCTGGTGTCCTAACACCCCCCGCCACACGCCTATTGATGCGGCTTGCGGGGTAATAAGTAGATGTAGATGTAGATGATCCTTATTCATCGTTTGTTTCTTGAATGAAATCTTTCTGCGTTGGGCCCCAAATGCTTGCGGCGTACTTAGCGTGTGTCCTAATGAAATTGGGATAAAATCGTTTTCACTCTTTCACCTCATTTTCTTCCAAATAGTCGCACGGCGAATGCTGATCTCTTTTTTTCACCGCCGCAAATGTTCCGAATATGTTAATTCCACGTTAGATACACATCCACGGTGATTCATAAAATTAAATAAAAATTATGCTAGTGAAAATTGTGTTTTCAGTTCATCATATGACATTGCAGCTAGAGACTAGAAAAACATCACGTTCTAAAGGGCTGGACTTGAACGGAGGAACATCTTTCTTTCACTCTCTGATCTTAGTACCTTCCTTCTGCTAGCTTGATAAAAATATATCTCGTATTTACGGAGTCTTTGCCGGAATAGGTCACGTCTAACTCACTAGGAGAGACCGTACCTTTCTCCGCCAAAGAGAATAATTTTTTTTGTATGATGCAAGACGTTCTGTGTGTTTCGACGTTACTTGGGGTTTCATTGATTATACCTTAGTTTCGCTGAAAAAATTCCTTCACCAGCCTTTGAAGTAGCCAAGATATAAGACACTATGTTCAGCTCTATTCCTCAAGAGATTAGCAACTTGACCTGTCGTCCTAAGGGTCCTGAGTTTGTAGCTCTACCAAGTCAGTTATTTTTCCCAATTTAATGGCATCTCATTTGTTGAATATTATACAAACAACTTCCTGCCGAAGAAAAATGATAAGATTTTTTCCATAGTTCATTGTATTTTCGACCAAGAAAGCTTCGACAAAATCTTCGAAGAACCCGAAAGAGAGAAGATTCCCTGAGTACAGAATCTTCAGACGATGGTTCAGGCTCTCTTT
The DNA here is from genome assembly GCA_963573305.1 of Pyrrhosoma nymphula. Taxonomy (NCBI): domain Eukaryota; kingdom Metazoa; phylum Arthropoda; class Insecta; order Odonata; family Coenagrionidae; genus Pyrrhosoma; species Pyrrhosoma nymphula. The sequence continues at coordinate 31,679,258 of OY754332.1, forward strand.
CTCCTATATTTCAAGTCCTTTACAGTGTGCAATCCTAGCTAAGGTTGAAGAAAGAACGCCGAAATCTTCCTAGTGAAGATGGAAGAAAGAAAACCTGCTTTATTTGTTGCGAACGCTATTCAATGTTTTCAAGGAGCAGAGGAGTACCAGTTTCTTTGTATCCTTAGGTGTGTGTAGCTCTACGGCGTAAGGACATTGAACATATAAACGTGGAGCTCACGCAAGAAAATATCCGACATATTTTTATCGGCTATGAACGCAGGAACTTGTATGAGAGACGAATCAAAGAACTGAATACCACACAAAGCTTGTGAGATTATTTTAAGGGTTTTTTATATGCCCGCTAACACTCGAAGAAAGATCATGGGTGCAAATGCTTGATTGGTATTGACAGAAGTATCTTCAAATCCCGAGAAAATTCTGCATTAAAATATTTTCCTCTAATCTTCAGTGACCTTTGAAAGTAGGTGGATTTAAATATTCTGGTGATTACTGAAATAAAAACAGCAAAAGTGCATGGAAAAACTGTAGCAAGGAAAACTTATACATACCTTCTGCCATACACTAATAATAGACACGAACTTTGAATTTCGCATGCTAATCTTCAATGCTGTTACGGGAGCATTTATATATATATATGCAAGGAAGGAAAAACAGATGAGGAGAAAAATCAATGGTCATGATGACTGAACAAAATAATGTTAGGCTATAGGTAGTGACGTAGCCAGGATTTTGTTTCCGGTGGCTCGATGCTGACTATAAGTGGGAGGGGGGGAGGGGAAGGTGGTGAAAATGTAAAAAAAATCAGGAGCAAATTTGTGTCTAGGGAACTAAGAGTACAAATGCGACTGCAGTGTAGTAACGGATTTTTTTTTAAATTTTTGCTCCGAAAATTTTAAAGAATACAATACACGTTTTTTTGTTTGAAAATTCCAAACTTTTTAACTGAAAAAATATTTCATAATAAAACAAATGAAATCACCATTCTTTTTTTAAAAAACAAGTAAAATGTTCTCCTTTTTTGCCCTTTTTTAAAATATATATTCAAATTTCCCAAGCCCCATTCCCTCCCCCCGGGCTACGTCATTGCTATAGGGTAAAATTTAATATCTTATCCTTGTCCTTTGACTCAGAAAGGCAGTCTCGTATATCTTGGTTTGTAATTCCAAAGCCCTCTGTAAGAAGAAGTTTTTTTTACCGATACTATGGCTTAAACAATTAAACTCCGAACAGGGTCGAGACGCACTGAACACCCTGCATAATTCGAAAGAGACTCATTCCCGCTGGCGGAGGAGACGTGAACTATTCTGAAATAAAGAAATAATAGTATCAGCTGGGTGTGTGGGCTGTGCTGCGCATGCCATCGAGATCACGGCCCTTAACTCTGTAATCAACTGTGATATAAATGTGCCAATCGATCGATGCTTAGAATTATGACCAAAAAATCCTCGAAATCCCATCCATTCTCGCGCAATATACATTCCTTGCGTTCTCTCCGCGACCACCCTGGCGGGATTCGCCATCCGAGATGTTTTTTTCTCTGGGATGAAGCACGTGGAGGAGGCAGTGGGACGTTTGCGACCCGATTCGGTGGCGTTTGAAATGTCGCGGGTAGCGTCGTCCTGAAAAAGTTACGCGGTGTTCAACCGCTCTTCTGGCAATGTTAACAAGGTAGCAAATCGACGGTTATTTATTGCCTCCACGTGCGATGGATACAAACCTGTGATTTCATCACTCAAGGTGTCAATTTACGTGGCTATAATCTCCCCGCGGCTGGCACAGCCCATCCGAATTTAACCCACAATTTGTGAGCAAATTTTCACTAATCGTTTCTGCTTGTTTATTTAAACATTCGTTCTTTCCACATAAATGCAATATACTTCAAATACAAGTAAAAGTAATATTTTTACCAGCTCAAAACATTGTACTAATAAAATACCAATTTAGAAATTGAAAGCAATATTTGTGCTTTGTCAAGAAAGAGTTCTGGATTAAAAGTGGATGCAGCCGAGAAGAGATGGCTGAAAAGGATATCTCCGCCGAAGAGGTAAAGCATTTCTGAAATGCATTGAAAAGTCTGTGAAAGTTGTCTTTCTCTTTAAAATTCATAATTTGATTGCCAATGAACTAATCGCGAACGCGGAATGCTGCAGACTAGCTAGGAGACAAATACGGCCTTTTACGAATGAGCGTTTGTGTCACGTCACGAAGTTGCTTAGCCTTTCAGAATTATAATATTCTTAGTTGTTCTGTAGGTCTACAATGACATATCACTTGCTCAAATGAAAGTTGAAAGTTACAATGAATGATAAGGAAATCTGGATGATAAGGCTAAGGACAACCTTGCAGTTCGTCATTTAGGAACTTCTCCACGGTTTGCAGTACAATAATTAATAGAGTTTCCTTTTGAAAACAGCAAGAGAAGGAATATATTTAATGGAACCAAGCAGCTTATTATAAATTTTGGTGGCAGAATTGTGAGGACCTCGCTTTAAGTAACTCTATTTGTGACTATTTTTATGAATGTTCCCTTTTCCACGTAACATACAGTTATGAAAACTGCTGTTTGTAGGGAAAAGGGAATGATAATTTTTTAAAAACATAGCGTATTGCAGTACATAGATACGAGGAAGTGGATGGATTCAGAGATATCTAAATATTGGTCCACTTATACTTCCGACAATGGCTTTAATTGATTTTTTTCTGCAAGGAAAATGCTTTGGAGGCAGCCCTTGAGCTTCCCCAGAATATAGTACCACATAAAAGATGGGAGTGAATGTTAGAAAAGTAAACAATTTTCAGGATATTCTCTGAAGCTATTTGAGCTAACTTTCTAGTCTTATAAATCCCGGTAGAAATTTTGCTGACCAGGTAATATGTGTTGGCCAGTCTATATCCTCAATCAGGTGAATACCCAGGAATTTAATTGACGATGAGTATTGGTTATGATTTTCTAGTAATGGGCTACACTATGGTGGAGATAATTTGCAATGGAACTGCATGAAACAGGTTTAAAATGGCTAAGTTACATGAGGCTAAACAATGTATGGTATTTGTGTGTAAGAAACTTCAGAGTGTTGGCGCGTCGAGAGAGGGATATAACACCCCATTTACAGTGCTACAAAATAAGATTTTTCGTCCTACAATATTTAAACAAAATGATAAAAATCATATCTACGAAGTGACTAAAATCTAATGAAAGATTAGGCATAAGGCAACGTAAGAAGAGCCCAACCCCTCTCCCCCATCCCAAAACGTGTTACGTAATACTTGAACGACCTCTACCCGATCCGCTTAAGAAACGCGTTCATTGGCAACAACATATTCAACTATTTTGCAGCTTGACTATGCCACTCTCCAGATCAAAATCATGCGTGTACCCTCATCTCCTGTATTTCTATAACTGTTGACCTTCATCTCCTCTGCCAAGCACCAGGAAGTATATTCATGAAAAGAACTAACCTGCTTCCGAGAGCAATTTCCTAGTACCTATCGTGCAACTTGGATGACTGACTCCTCAACTCTCGGCCGAAAACGTTGGACCCAGATGTATTTTCCGGGGAATACAGACGTAAGACACAAGGAGAAAACTGAATGGTGTGGTTACCCGATGAGGAAAGATCTGAGTATATTCGATCTCTGTGGAATTGAAATGCGGTAGAATATCTTTTCAGTTTTCTGAAATTCCTGAAGATCTCTCTTCCCGATGAGATTTCGGTTTTAGCTCTCCTTAAAAAGATTATCCAAGCAAAGGAATAACATTTTAAGGCACGATTTTCCATAAGATAATACACAAACAGTCCAGTCTAAAATATAATTAAAACTATAGAAACAGTTCCTGTGCTGCTTGAAAAATAGTCTTTCTTTTTTCTACTTGGTGTCTTTTTAAGATCTTCCGGAAATGTTTTATGTTTCCTATTTCAGCCGATTTATTTCAGTAATTATAATCGTCGTATAATGGAGAGGTTTAATTTTGTTATAGAGAAAATTAAGAGGGAAATTGACAAATATGATATGGGAGGTTTTATGATGAATGGGAGAAGAATTTCATTTTTAGCATATGCAGATGACTGTATTATCATTGGCGAGTCAAAGGCAGAGTTAAGAGGAGTAATGCAATTAGTAGAAGAAGTAGCAAGAAAAGTGGGATTGTTGGTCAATCCTTCAAAAACTGAATATTTAATTGTTGGAAGGGGAATAAATCATGATAGAAACATTACAGTTGGCAATAATGACTACAAGAGAGTACAAGAAGTTAAATATCTAGGTACCATTTTGACAGAAAACTCCTCAAGTGAAACGGAAATAAAATCCAGACTGCAAAACGCAAATAGAAGCCTCTATGTACTTAATAAAATACTAAGCTCAAGAAGCGTTTCCCGGGAACTTAAAATAAGATTATACAAAACACTGATCCGTCCCGTTCTCTTGTATGGATGCCAATCATGGAGCACACGGAAAATAGACCTGAACCGATTAGCAATATTTGAAAGAAGAGTACTAAGGAAGGTTTTTGGTCCAGTCCTTGATTTAGAAACAGGCGAATGGAGAAGACGACATAATGAAGAATTGTACAATCTGTATCAAGAACCGAATATTATAGGAGTGTTAAGGAGTAGGAGATTGGAATGGGCTGGACATGTGGTTAGAATGAGTGGCGAAAGATTTCCTAAGATGGCTATGGATATGACAATAGAAGGAAGGAGACCAGTGGGGAGACCTCGCAAGAGATGGATAGATGGAGTAAGGGAAGACTTGCAACAGCTAGAAACCTGGCCGAACTGGCGGAACATAGCGGAGGACAGAAGAGAATGGAAGGCCCTAGTTGTATCATCGCGCGGTCCTCTGGGCCTGATCGCGTAAAGTAAAGTAAAGTAAGTAAGTAAGTAATTATAATCGTCCAGTCATTGGTGTCCTTCGTTACAGGACTTTTCTCACTTATATACTTTTAAGCATCTATTTTATTTTAATTTATATCGTGTTAGGAATGGAAAATTGGGGTAATATTAATACAAATTACTAAGAAATGGAATCAATAAGTTAAGGTGTATGAAAAATGTGAAAAATCTTATTATCACGTAAAATTTTTATTTAAGTGTGGCTTTTACATATTTTTTCAGTTTTCACGACAATGTTCTGAGATCTTCACGTTATGAATGAGCGAAGTTTAATGAATTACTACCTTGAATTTTCCACACATTTAATATCCCACCCAAATTTCAACAGTAATAATCCGAACCATGGTTAGTAATGAAAGAGAGACGAAAATACAAAGCAATAATCTACTGAGGGTCGTATATGAGTTCCACAAAGCTAAACCGGCAACCTTCCCTCTTTTGAGCGAATATTGACTCGTGAATCGAATTACGAAACAAAATTTATTCCATGCATTCGTTTAAATATGGTTTTTATCGTAACTAGAGAGTGCATTTCAGTGTAAATACGTTCACCCTTCATTATATTTCGAGCGGTGCAATTGAACAGTGTGTCGTTTGACATCTACATCCCCTCCCGTCCATGCTGTCATACCATGGGCATAATAGGACTGGTGTGGCAGAGATCAAAGGACTTGGCCTGTATATTTATTGCGTATTTAAATTGTATGCGGAGTTTCTACTTCGAAAGCCCCAAGGTTATATCGCTGAATAGAATGCGCGTCGCATTCCTTAGCGGATTGACTTCGCAATTTTATTTCACATGTATATTTACATCGCATGTTTCAGTCACCACGTGGCGTTACCCCGAGCCTCCCCTATTCACAGCGTCCCCTTTCATCATGCCTGTGGTCCCATGGGCCAGTATCTGGACTATTTCCCATGATTCATCTCGTGACCATTGTGAATGTTACATTCCTTTTGAAATCATGCGTTTTAATTTTCGAGTTCTCATTTGCATCGAGCTGAATAGCCCATGCGAAGAAGACGAGTGTTCTTAGAGCTAGAAATCATAGAAAAAATGTGCACTGCTTTGCCTCATGTAAGTCCTTTTTATTCAAAACTCATTTTATTATAATCATCTAAAAATAATGAACATAAGTACTTTGTGAAACAATAGACTCTCAAAAAATGTTTAAATAAATAGTGAACATTTTGAAAATTGTGTGCGAGATTTCTGAGAGCAAAAAATGCATGCAAATTCCATGGACGGGGAAAAGTAAAAACTTTGCTTTGAGCATAGTTTTTTTATATGGCTGTGTAGCTTGTAGGATAACAGCTGCAGAACAACAAAGGTTGTAATCTATGTAAATTTGGTGTTGAAGAAGGATGGTGAAGATCAAAAAGACAGAGAGAATCGTCGATGAAGAAGTTTTTCGAAGTATTGGAGGGGGAATATGTTTAATGAAAGCCCTGAGAAGAAGAAAAGACAAAGTTATTGGACACATTTTTTGACATAGACCCCTCTTTAATACAGTGATGGAAGAAGAAATTAATGGGAAGAGTAATGAAGGATATCCAGGGATCCTACAAATAATAAGAGGCTCTGAGATGAAGACTATTGGAGGAGTTAAGCGCTTTGATTATGGGAGAGAGGAGTGGAGAGCTGCAGAAAATCAATCTTCGAATATGTGACTACTGACGATGTTTCTATAGAGATCAGGGTTTTTCGGAGGGCAAGTAAAGTATCACCGCGCCTTGTTCTTCCGTTCCCACAGTTTACGATGCCTTAGTGATAATCCTTTCGCCAGGATTCTCAGATAGCCCAAAATATGGACACAAGTTGGTCATATTGGCTAAGTGCACCTAGCATAATTTTCAGATCACTGTGGAAGAAACTGTGAGACTTGATCGAAAGTCACCCGCTGAAGATGAATGTGCCTAATTCACAATGATTTTAAATATCACCTTAAATTCGCGCCAAGTGCTTTAAATAGGAAATTTGAACATTCAAAATGAAATGAGGCTGATAGCCAGCTTAAGAGGTTAAAGCATTAGACAGGAATCAGGTGGATATGGGTTTGAATCCCAGTCAGATGAATAGTTTTTTCGTCGTGAATTTTGCACACTCTTGTATACATTTCCGAAATGTCTCATTTATTACGAAATCATCGCCGAATAATGACGTGTGATAATAAGGCACGCGATGCTTAAGCGTTCAGTGCGATGGGGAGAGAAGAATAAATGAAAATCTTAAGCAATGCGACTACATAATTTACCTGATCACTTAATCCGACTCTGGCGTTTAAGCGTTTCCAAATTTAAGTTTTTAAAAAGTTGTCATCACTGAGTACAGATCCTCCATCACTCACATAAAATAATTTCTGATCCCGAGTTTTATTGTGAATACACATATTTACACATGCATGATACTGAAGGGATGGTATAATTTGAAGCGAGTTAATTGATTACTCTATTCCTGTAATATGAAAGTGCTTTCGAGCTATCAAAGGTTGTAATTCATATACGCGTGAGTGAGTGATCGTGTATAAAGGCTATTTAATTAGTAATTACTGAAGACAATTTACCATTCCTTGCAGTGTTAAGAAAATCAGCGCGATAAGTTGGTTATTTTACTTAGGAGTTAATGCGATTTTTATTTGAGTTTTAAATTATGTTTCTATTCTTTTCAAACGGAATATCTGTTACTTTATTTATCAACTTAGTTTTAAATTTACTTTGAGTATTAGGAAATATTTGAAATCACCAGGAATTAAGTGAGCTATATTAATGTTTATTTAATGGAATATCCTTTTTTGTTGTTTAACGAGCCGAAAATATTTGATTCAAATTGGCTTAATTACCATCGTTGAAATGCATTTTTGTTTGTTAAATATTTTTGAGAACATTTGAATTGATTTCTAATGGGAAATACGGTAAAGTCGATATTCTGGGTTAAGAGAAACTTGCGATGAGATATCTGACTTGAAAGAATGAAGAGACCAACATATGAAAGTTTTATTATGTCATATTCGCTCGGTTGCTCAGATACGGCTATTTTATTACGTTTATTGGGAATTTTAGAAGATTCTCAGGGGGAATTTATCGAATAATGCCTGTGGTTCTTTTTCTTTTATTTTGAAGAAATGTTTTTAGTGTAGTGCGTGAAGAATATTCGCCGCGCATCTGAATCGATGCCATTCTATTTTTTTACTCTGTGATTCCATTCTGCCTGTAGTCTGATATACTTCCTTGTTAGATACTCACTTTTCCCGCACTCGCATCTGTTTTGTGTACATATTATATTCGGATTTAGTCCCAGACTCCTGCGGAAGGAAAACGGGGGAAAGGTCTTCTCATTTTGAAATCTACGCTCTGACGGGATCCTTAAGCGTACTTCTCTTTTAATATCACTGAAACTATGCTATGTATGCACTTATTATTTTCTTTGCCTTCCTGACACACATTTTCAGACCACAGAATGGAGAAGAAGGTATCTTTTCAGAGGTAAGGAAGTTCACCTGATAAAAACAGCAAGGTAGAAATCACAATTAACTAATACGAGAACCTCTGCCTAGGCAAACTAGGCAGCCGCCTTGGACGCCAACCTCTGAGTAGGCTCCGGCTAGGGGACGAGATAATTACACATTGAGAACACTGGAAACGGAATAAATAGTCAATTTTTCCTAAAAAGTGGTTTTATGATACTTCTGCATTCCATCTCTAAATACGCTTGTCTATTGAGTAAAAGTACGTTAAATAAATAAATATAAAATTTAAGTGGGCACCGACTTTGTTTAAATGGCTAGGGGTCCTGTGCCTGCTCCGCAGTACGATTTTTAAAAACATTTACGAATAGCATAGTACTGCTGGATTTAAGTGATTTAAATTTAAAGTTTGAGTATAGAACGGCCATATTGTGTTGTAATTAAAGGTTAAAGTTATAAAATCAGTTGCTACTGTTTGAATTGTGCTTCAATTTGGGCCTGAACACCTTCCTTGAGGCTTCGATAGTTTTCATTATTGCATTGCACTTTGAAAATAGTTTATTTTCCAATGTTTATTTCTGATGTCATATAATACAATATGAAAACCGTATAATTGATCCGGTAATTTTTTCCTATTTTGTGTGAATCACTTCGACATTTGGGGGTATTTCACCATTCTCCTATGCACATGCTAACGTAAAATAAATGGCGGGACTAATTAAGGGTTGTTTGGTAAATTGGGGACGAAATGGCCACTTGGTGAATCGAAAAAAGGTGGAGAGATAACCGTCAACGTCATTAGCGTACTCATTACGAAAGGCGCTAAATAGGCTTTATGGTACTAGTTTTTACTATTATACATAGAATTTGCGTGTAATATTTTTAGCTTGAACCTAATAAATTACCGCCATTTTCTGACTTTCAATTGAGTGAATTTTTATTTTATTTGTCTGCGTATCACCATTGAAACATTTTCGGGGTAAAATCGACTATGATACCGTGAAATAAATCTTTTTTTGAATGAAAGAATCTTTATTTCTCGTTACATCCATCCAAAGTATTAAGAAGGTTCCACTACGACTGCTTTAGTCAAAACAAATACCGAATTCTACTATTCGGTTTTCATTTTTCAAAATATTCTTATTTCAGTGATGACATGCCTTATCTATTGGACAGTTGTAATAAGATATGAAATATGCAGATTGTTCGACTGATAAATTTTCATAAACATCTAGTCCAGTCTAATAGACTGCGGCCTTGCTATCTTTTCTTTATTTCTAGATAAGAGGTTTACGTTCTATTAGACGGGAGGGTTGTTGCCATTGAAATTTTGTCCACTTTGCTCCCAAGTAGGGATCAGATTTCCAATTAATAAACGTCCAACACTGTCGGGATTCGACCGTGGACTCTTCGGCATGGAGAGTTAAAACCATAGCCCCCATAGCGACCCTATCTCCGAGTCATCGTATACATCGTTCGCTCTTTCCTCTCCGGTTCAACGCTTTATGATATATTTGTTATAATGCTTCAATAATTTGAATGAATGCGTATGCCAGCACATGGTGATCACAATTTGTTTTATTTGATCAAGAACGTCCTTATAATATTTCGAGTATGTAACTCCCATTTTACTGCTGTTATTAGTGAAATACATTGTTTTTTATCTTTGTACAGATTTTTCTTAAGAAAAAAGGGAATGCTGGCTTAGAAATTTTTCATTTAGTGCAAGCTGAGAAAAAATGAAACTATTGATATCTTATGATATAATATGTTATTTCATAAAATTCGCCGAAACAGTGTACTTAACAAGTGTATAGATGTTAAAATGAAAAGTGAAATAGTCGAAGCCATTCGACGATCAAACTGTTTCATCTGCTGCCCTAAAACCAGATGGCATCGTTTCTGTTTTAAAAATATCAATGATTGGATATTTTTGTGACATCTGATTAGTTTAATTATGATTTGATGATGTGAGTAAAAACTTATTTTCAGAATTTCTCGGCCAAATTCGTGATGCAGACCTGAGTCTAAAGCGGCTTGTATGAAATACACAGCTCTACGAATTGGTATAAAATGAGAAACTTTCGATTTCGTATGTTTAACCCTTAGCAAAAACCATCTTTACCTGCCCTAGCTATAGATTAAGTTAATTCAGTGGGATATTACATTTCCAGTAAAATGTTAATTACGCTAAGATGATGGGAGTTTCAAAAACTAATTTGGCAAATGTACGGGTTCAAATTCGCAATTTAGATCCGAATTAGAGGATGAAATACATATGTGTAGGTATAATTGGAGTGCAATGAGAGGTTTTCCATTTCGTATATTTTCCCAGAGCCAAAATCATCTTTATGTGCTCTTGTAATGTCTTGCGTATCTTCCGTGGGATTAAATATTTCAACTACGTAGTTAATTACAGCTGTACTCTAGCGTAATATGGAAATACGGTCTCGCTAAACACGCTATTATTCTAGGGATAGATAGGTACCCCCCGTCGACGTGCAATCCAATCTCCTGCTCCTCCCGTCTGGAGCGCTGCAATCGCCACCGTCCTCCCCCACCCCCTTGGGGCCCTTGTCGCTTGTCACGCGGAATGGGAGAAACGGACTGCGGCGGGTGAAACACCCTAGAGAGCGCAGGCACGTGCCTTGTGGTATGCCCCCGCAGAATGTCCAAAAAATGAACAGAGCAAGTAACATGTAGGCTACGGCCGGTGCAATTGAAGCAAGAATAAGTAAATCATCGGAATTAAGCTTATGAACTCGATAAAATAATTTCATTTTTTAATTTGACCAAATAATTTTGAGGATCGTTTGACACTCAGGCCCGATTTTATAATCTCTGGTTAAATGTTTTCTCGGTATGAAAACTGGCATTAGTCCTCCGTCACTCGTGTGGCATTTCAGCACATTGATATTCGTGCGGAGTACAAATGTACTCCATTCCTTGTTTAATAACTGTTTGTTAAATTTGAGATAAAATGCGCTGAATTATCAATATTTTCATGTTTTAAAAGGAAGGTAATGACATTGGAATGAAAAATGTGAAAACACATAACATTTTTATTAAATACTAATTTTTATTACCTTGAAAATATTATACAATTTGGAACAGCCAAGAACATCGAAGTGGAATGAATTAATTACTCATCAGAAGACGAAACTTAGTTTAATAAAAATAGTGTTACTAATAAAATGATAGATAGACAAAGAAAAAATATTGTTCGCGATATTTCAGTAAAAAATTTATTCCTGCCGGCAAATATTTGATGCATGGATACTCGCGTGTAATTGTACGCCAACGAAGAGTATTGGATTATTGTCGGCCATGCTGGCTCTAACATTCATGCTTAGCTGAACATCTCGCTAGTTCCTCGCTTAGACACCACCTTGAAATGAACTCTCAAGCTGACGACCTCGCAACATTTTTCAAACAACCGGCAGGAACTCCCAAAATCAAGTGGAGTACAGATGCAATAGGTGTAGCACAAATTATGTGGCACTCGCTTGTACGAAGAATGACGTAGGGGAGAGGTGAGCATGCTAGATAGGACGAATATAGATTCTTAGGTTCTCTCTAAAGGTCCCCAGAAGAGCCCTCGACAAAATTCGCCCCAGTGACCTCCAACTCCCTGCTGGCGAGCACCACCAAATTTCGCAATGCCTATACGCCGCGCAAGTGACGAAGGGTTAATACTTCGTCCCGTCGAAACCACTCACGTCGACTGATTGACAGTCTGATATAACATACAAAATCCGAACTCTCAGTTGACATGTAGATAACTAAATGGCTGCGTCATCTTGCTGTTAACGGTGACCAGAAATTATAAAACGGTCTTGTGTATTGAAGGAAATTCAATTTGATTCCTAGAACTTTGTTTGATCACTTGGAATCAAATTACAATGTCCTCAAATACTACCTGTCAAAAGACGCTCAAACTCGTTTGGTCAAATATTTTGTCAACAGGTTTTATGGTAAGGTTTCGGCTTTGTGTTTCCGGTGTGTCTCGTTAGCGTCAGTCTAATCTCGTGGTATTAAAGGATAATCCGCTTTTAGCTCGAGCAGTCTTATGTTTTTGTTCTTTTTCCACTAATTCATTACTGTCATTTTCTTCAACTTAAAACCATACTGCCATGTTCTGATTGCTCCTCTATTGGATTGCTCAATACTTGTCAATACTTGCTATTTTAATGTCGTGCGTCAATGCTTGCTAATATTTCAGGGGCTCACCATACGTTTAGCGCCCAAGGGAAGCCGCATCGCCTCAGATTCTCTATCGCTGTGTGCTCCTGGCTCAGTATCGTAAGAGGCTTAAGAGCCAGAAAAAGTTACCCTTTAAAACGCCTGGTGATGCAATATATGGCATCAGCTACCTCTGATGCACTGATCTTGAGGGTATTTATTCACTGATCTTGTGGGTATTTGTTCCATCATCGCATGCTCCAAATATTTTAGGTTCAGCGGAGTTCTTAGCTCGTGTAAAATGGTAAAATTCAGTCTTTCAGTGTTCTGAGATCATGGTAATTGAATTTAATCGGGAAATTTGGAAAAAATAATCACATCGTTCAAGGAAATAAATTAAAAATGCATTATAACACATGTAGGCGAAATGGAACCGCTGGATATTTGGAATCTGCGATATCCTGTTCCCCTGCAGGTTTGACAGATCGTGCCTCCCCCTGCCACTTCCCCCGCCAATTAGGGTCTCTCACGTGGGTGCACTTGTGAAGCACGAGACCCCCGCATGTTCCCAGAGTTTCCTATCAATGCTTCCGCGTTTTCGTGCATAGCTCGCTATGTTGTCCTATGGGGGAAGTACCCTGCGTCAAACAATGGCGATTTTCAACGCCGTGATGCTTTGAGCTACGCTAGTGTATGAATCGCTAGCAGGTGTTAGAAAAACAGAAAGCTTTGTGTGCACGAAAGTTTGTTGACTAATTGGATTCTTGAATGGACATGTTACAGTAGTGCTGGGGTGTTACAGGGCTTTTTCATAGTGACAATAAGTTAAAAATGAGCTACCAATTTTTAAGCACTAAAACGGTGACTATTTCAAACTAAATAAAGAAAAAGTACCTACAGCTACTGCGGATAAAAATCTGAATGCACATCAATGAACGTTCAATCAGATGCATTTATTTCACTAAAATCAATTGACTCAACTTGAAGATATATAGATCCTTAAACGCGATGGACTAGACTTTTTTTACCGAGAGTAGTTCTCCCTCACGAGTACTATTATTGATAAGAGGTGAGGGCTTAATATCTATTTCCCTAAATTCCCCAAAAATTGCCAAGGCAATTAGGAAGTCTCGGTGGCGTGGTTGTCTCCGCATTGGTCCGGCGACTGAAAGTCTGGGATTCGATTACCAGTATATTTTTTCCTCATGGAAATTTCTACGTATCAAAAAGCCATAATTTCGGCCGACGTAAACGCTTTCACATCTTGGCGGTATTTTCCCGCGGCTGGAAGAGGAGGATGTTGATCCCCGTAAAAAACATGTATGGAACATAAGATTATTTCACGTATCATGCCAGGGTTTAGTACACGCAGCACTTAAAATCGAAATAGGCATGCCCAAGAGCATATATATACGTTTTTGCAAGTCTCTTCACTTTTTATTCACCTTTATATTAATTAATGACTAATTTTACAGATAGCAGCACTTTTTCTACTATTTCTAAATCCATAGTTCTTGTAAGGTAAATAAGCACGGTCTAATACATGCTGATGTGCCCTGCCTTCAAGCAGAAAATGATTTCCGGATCTTAGAAGATACTCATTTCCTTGGACGGAAATATATTGTGCATGTTTGTATGGCTTTAAAAAAATGTTTTTGCTTTCAATTTGTCATTGAAATTCGATATTTCCTAAATAGAATGTCTCTGAATGTTTTTGAGGTAAGGTAGAAAGGGATTGTCTGACGTTCAGTCAGTTCTTTAGCTGCACGTTGGCACTTTGCATTAGCACTGCTCGGAAGATAATGAAGCAATTTTTCCGGTGCATTAATTCTGATTAGTTTTTTTTATGATCAGATCAAGGAGATTTTTCTCATTCCCAATTGTCAATAGCTGTCTTACCTTTTTTTCAGTTAACTCAATGATTGATTTGCGTGCTAAAAGCGATGAATTAACAACATTCTTAGTCATTCGATGATTTAAACTGTAATTCTAATAATGTTTTCATTTCTTGACGCTCATTTATAACTTTTAATTTACTTTTGATGTATTAATCCGCTGTAAATATAGTTACAAGTGCAATTTCTGGGCCATTTCATTGCGCGAGGTGATATAACGCCATGAAACTTATATTTCCCTGCAAATTTTGAATTATGTTTAATGTATTTGCCTTGCAGCTCATTTCCTCCCGGGGTCCATTATTTTCGTGTTTGGATATACGGGGCGTGATCCTTCGACACCAGCTGCGCTGTTTGTGGCCGCTTTGGGTCTTAGTGGTGCCATGCCCGCAGGCGTATACACCAGTGCTCTTGAAATAAGTCCCAAGTATTCCAGTAAGTATCTGCCTTTAATGTATGGTATGAGTTATTGAATGCAACCTGAACGGAAATTTCTTGCGCTGAGTCTTCTTCTTCTTGAGTAGTCGGACCAAGAATTTCTCATTCGAGTGGCATGTTCGCTTTCCGTGTTTTACTCCCCATTTTCGTAAAAGAAAATGCTGCCCGTGCATGCTGTGGTTTGTTGAGGATTCCTGTAGCTCAGAGGCAGACAATGACGGCGTTTTCGTCCTGGTTCCTTGTAAAATATTTTGGGATCTCTTGAACTCAACGTGTGGACTCCTGCTCCTTTTTTGTATATCAAAGGCTTGTGTTCTGTGTTCTCTTGTATCGCATTGTATTACTGCACGCATTAATTTGGTATATTTTGAGAGTCTTCTTTCTAGTATATTTTGAGAGTCTTCTTTCTAGTATATTTTGAGAATCTTCTTTCTAGCCATGCAGTAAAGAAAGCCGCAGAACTCTGGGTGCTCTTCGTTTCATTGCTCTGTAGGGACGTCATACGGAGGGTCAAAAGCATCGAATTGCGTTTCCACCCTTTATTCAGTTTCTTAGAAACCTTCTTTAAATAGGGAATCAGTCTCGCATTCACGGGAGCTTTATTCTTCTTTATGGTGAATTCTATTGAGACAGTGATTATCGTCGAATCAACCCTCCGGCTCGAACAACCGGTCTTGATTCAAGCATAACCCCAGGCTTCATTTAACCACAATTTGGTACCAGTACTAGGAGGAGAAAACTGTGTTTGCGCAGAGGAAATCTTAGTTTTAGTTTCAAGCCAGTTGTTCAGGTTTTAGAGCGTTTTCAAAGAAAAAAAAGTAGCAAACGTAATGCGAATGAAAAGCTATAGAAGATGACGCCACAAGAATCATAGTTCTTCATTGGACAAACGATTCATAAGATGTCTTGATGTTGTTTTATGCTCTATCCGGCCTCGGGTGGTGGGTTTGCGTGAAGGAATATTCGCGAGCCCCAAAGCATTCGCGAAGACCCAGGAGGCGGTCGGCGGGCGGGGCGAAAGCAGTTGAGTGGCGCCAAGATCACCAGATTGGACGGGGGACTCCTATACAAGGCGGAGACCAGCTTGGAATAAACCAGTGCGCATATTATCTTTGCCAGTGCGTGTATCGTAGGCACAATGTATTGACACCGCGCTCACGCGGTTGTGCTTGCCGTAATAAATAGCCTCTCCCGCAAAAGTCGCGCGTATTAGTTATACCAACCTCAACACAAAAGAGGATGTACTGGCCGCTTTTAACAACAAAGGATTCAAATTACTTGTTTTTGCTAGCTCGAAACCTCTGGTAGTCTATTATTATGAGTCACTTATTATATCATAAGTCATCAGAGGTGCTGAGTCATCCCGTGTCAGCCATCAATGAGTCTAGTCCAGATGGTGGGCGCGTAATGCACCTGATGTATCCATACGGAAACGACATTTTTTCTTTTCTTTAAATCAGTGTATACGAATATGTTTGCGGCGCTACGTGGTGTTTACGCAACATGTAAATTGCTTTTTTTGTCATTTTACTGCATTTGTTCCTCATCAATTTTTCTTTTTTCACATAGGCGCGGTTTTGGGTTTCGTGCAGTCCATAGGAGCCTCGGGAGCCTTAGCCTCATCGTATATCATCAGAGGAAGTCTCTACGGGTCGGTAAGTGACAATCAAGGATGAAACATATGTAATTCAGTCAAGACACTTATTGATTGTTTAACTCATGTGAGTTTCAATCACTTTTTGTATGTTTTTGCAATGATACCCTCTCTCGTACTATCACTTCATTGTGTCGCAAAAACAGGTAAGCAATGGTTAATTGTCTGCCTCAAGTCTTGTGAACTTCAATCGTGTTTGATTTTCTGCATTCATACTTACTCTTGCACATCACTTCACTGTGTAACACAAATCAGGTAACCTATTATTGACTGCCTCAAGTCTTGTGAAGCACAATCGTGTTGCATCTGTTTCTGCTTTCGTACTTATTCTCGTACATCATTTTATTTTGTCACACTAAGCGGATAACCTCTGGGTAGTGACCCGGTTTTAGACTATCTGAAGATATTGCTGTTTAACTAAGCGGGAGGGATTTTATTTGTCAAAATGCGGACAGAACGATCAGATTCTCTTTTGTTGTACGTGGCCACGTGTGCGGCGCAACTAGTTTCGGCAGTTCCCCCTCATTCCCTCTCGGATCCGTTGGCTGATCGGGTATTGGCGCTGCATGCTTGCCATCCCCGATTCAATAGAAAACCGCCGTATCCCCTCCTCCGCGACTGTTATACATATCCACGTTCATACGGCGATGAATAGCTTTGCGTGGGAGTGGTGGGGCGGAGTTGGAGGAGCAGGGTGGCACGGATCAAAACCCCACACAATGATCTGGAGAGAGAGTCGAAAAGAAGATTTCTCTCCCACGGGCATCATTAAGCGGTTCGCGGGACGGATGAAAGGAGTGCGCGCGCGTTCCGGGAATCGTGGGTATACTCCTGCTGAGAGCGCAGCTGTGGCGCGAACGCATTCGGTCGGGTGGAGGATTTTGGGGGGGGGAATTATTTACTCTCCCCCGCCCCGTTGGCTTTTTGGCGTGATTTCGGTGATGGTAGGGATCATGGGGGGCAGCGGTAATCGTCGAGTAATAAGGGTAGGGCAGGGGGGTTGGTGGAGGTGGGGTGGGGGGGGGGGAGGAACGGAAGGCAAAGGACCGAGACGATGGAAAGTGTGAGGGAGAGGGGGGAGGAGAAGTTATTGATTGCTCCTATTGACGCGAACTCCTTTTTTCAGAGAATCGCGCTATTTTTAGGTGGAGATGTATAGGTTGGGATAGCAGATGGAAGTCCGTCGAGGATGTTGACAATCTCGCGCAGGCAAACCGTTTGACAAAGAGGAGGGGGGTGGAGAAGAGAAGCCACGAAGAGATCCGCGAAACCCCTGCCCCTCGGGGATGTCGTCCAATTAAATCTTCTCTTCCGGCTTTAAGTCCTCCGGACTTTGTTTTTTCCCTCCTCACGGGAACTTTGCAAAGAGACCCAGGAAAGTTCTTATTCTGGAACAATGAGCTGCATTTAAGGTGGACAAAAGTTACGTAAACCCGACGGTGTACGACCCAACGTCAGTCTACACATATCTCCGGATTGCGCTCGAGTGTTTGTCGCTCACCTTTATTACACCGTGCGGAAAAAGACGGAAGCGGCGTACAAAAATAATTTCAACCTTTCGCTGGGACGAGTGCAAGGGGAGAGCGAGAGCGAGGTCGACCAGAAAATCCTCCGTCTGTCTACCGTGATCATACTGTGACTTTTTATGGTTAATTTCATCGACAGTGGAAGTTCGGTGAAATTCTTTTAAAAATGCGAATAATTGTGTTACAAAATAGATGGAGGTTGTGTAATTCTATTTCGTAAATTGTCATAGCCGTTATGAAGTGCAGATGATGACAATATTTTGTCGAAAGTTTGTTATTTTGCGTTAAGTTTTTGGAAAATTAAATTAAATTTGTTTGGTTAATTTTTGGTTAATAAAACTGAAAACTTGTATCAAAGTTTTTTTTTTCTTAAAAAAGAAAATAAAGTATTTCAGTCGAGGAAACCATTGCTGTGCGAACAAAAAATTTTTTTTTGTTCCCATCGGGGAAAATTAAACCGTTTCAATTCGAAGGATTAAAATGAAATGTTGTGCCGAAATACCGAAGCTGAAAAGCATTTTGCTCCCAGAACTCTTTTTTCCTTCTCGGCCATATTAGTTATCCTCCGTTTCTATTCACTTGCAGATATTCGTTTTCCTCGTCGAGGAAAAGGAATCGCGGGTAATTCTTGCGTCGTGTCGGTCAAATTCCCGCCGGGACTTCTGTAGCAAGTTTTTAGAGCCGGGAATAGGTACGGGAGTTATTTCCTCTTGCTACTTCCAGAGAGTTAGCAAGTTTGCCGCCGGAGTGGAAAAGCAAAACCGAATCACCGCTGCGAGTACGTTATCTGTTCGAGAAATATTTCTGGGGACTTCCTGCGTCAATCTGATATAGCTGACCACGTTTGAAGGAAAATTGCTTTGGATGCAGCGGAGTTATTGGAATCCATGGTATTCGGTGGACTGTAACACTTTGGCATGCATGTGAAGCTAATATGTTCAGCGTCCACTCGCGCCGATCTGAGCAGGCCGTGCGTTGTAGACCGCAGAGGGATGGTGTATGGGACAGTGAGGTATTTATGCATCGAGTTTGGGGCGACGCGATTTTTTTCACCCTCTGAAAATATGTCGTAATTGGATTGTTAATGTGACTGCTTACCACATCAGGACATAGATGGAAGCCGATGTATCATAAAATAAAAATCATCTGACAAATTTAACTTACCCAGATTAAAAAGCACGTGTGAGCGTCAAAATTGTTATAACACTCGAGATAACTTAATTTTAGTGTATCTCCTCTTTCCTTGTACCTCGTGCTGGGAAAAAATTATGATCTCCCGTTGTCGGTCAAACATGAATATGCTTGCCATGGATACCAATTTTATTGAAACATTTTCCCAGTTGATGTTATTTACTTGGCTAAAATATGTTCATTTAGCCATTAAAATGACTCAAGCATCTTCCTATAAATCATAAATTGACGCTACTGGCATAATTTTGGGCCCTACCTCAATCATTGAGCATTTATAGAGCAAAGGATTCCTGTAAATTTTGCCGTTAATTACAATTTATAACCAATTAATAAACATACTATTGTCTTGCCGGGCAACCAATGATGAATGAATGATCTTTGCGCTCATATCGTGGAAGCGTAGTGCCGGCTCTATTACAACTTCGTTTCGTGATACGAGTGAATAGCGATTAATTAGTGATCCCTGTTTGTGGAGTGCGTAAACATTCGAGATTCACTCCGTTCTCTCTTCCGGAAATTCAATAGTCCGTAACGATTCCGCATACTATAACAACCATATGAAAAATTAACTTTGGTCCATAGTTCAGAGAATAAGCTGCTTCAGGACAAGGCAATTATTTCTTCGGAATCGTATTCGAAATACTTTCCACGAATGTATGCGCAAGAGGTATCACGGAGAGCAGCTGGATATTTAGAGGGAGGATTGGCCGAGAGTGCTGGCAGGTTTATACTCACATGAATATGCCCTTAAATAACATACGAAATGGAGATAGCATTTGCATTCATAGGCTTCCCTAACCTTCCTTGGGTAGGTACCTAGTTCTTGGGCGAAATGCTGACGATACTTGCTAGGGAAGGAATAACTTTGCTTTTTCATATTTTCAACTACCCCATCCCACCTTGATACCGTTATTTTAAAAGGATTGTACCTACCATCTAAATGAGAATCATCAACCCGTATTGCACTCATGCCGAAAAAGATATTCACAGTACTGTATACTTTCACCCTAGAGACGAAGCTTTTTATACGTTCGCGCCCGTGAAAACTTTCGGCATGTATAATAGTTTACGGAAGTATCACAAATCGCGATAAATAATGGATGAAGTCAATAGGTATGGCACGATAAACAGGAAAACACAAAAAAGGAACACTCACAGTAAAAAAACATCTCAAATTTTCGGTCAGCAATGGTCTGGCCTTCTTCAAGAGTTGAGATCCTCGGAAGGTGGGAAAACGAAAATAGCAGAAATAGAGGGAAAGCCCAAGGGATAAAAAACCGGTGGCATGATATATTAGTGGGGTTTGTTTAATCCGGGTGGGGCATATGCCTTAAGGATCTAGATCAAAGATTTCACGTGATATCGTACATCAATTAACGGGGCTTAACAGAAAAGATAGTGAAGGATTGATACTGCAAACAGCTGTGGAATGTCAATTCGTGTTCTCCGGGGACACAATAGGCTAGAAATAGTCATATGTAAGCAATATCTAAGGTTTTTAGCTGAGGTGGAGAGGCTGAGGGAAGGAGGGAAGCGAGAACGAAAAAACATTTGTCGAAACTGAGGTGTTGGGAGGAGGCATGGGTGGGGACGGGGAACGAGGCATTTTGGGAGGAGTGGTTGCAAGACGCCCGGTGTCCATACATCTGAATGCTGTGGTCTATTTGTGAGGCCTACGTAATACGCTTCACATAAGTTGAACAAGAGGGTGTGACAATATTGTGGGAACTGCAAGAAAGATAGGGAACGGAAGGAAGTGGATGGGAGAGGAATTTGGGGAGTATGAGCTCGGGGATAGGGAGTACACCTCGTTGTACATCTCGTGCGATGGCAAGGGTTGGGTAGATTTTTGGTGTTGATAGTGGGTTTAAATAGAGGTTTGGCAGTTTTTAGGATGGTGGAGTTGTTGAGGGGCATCCGAAGGTGAGAGAGGGCCATTTAAGGAAGATGTTAATGGTGGTGAGATTATCTGAGAGGAGTGGGAAAGCATTTTTGAAGATTATTTTCAGGGACTGGACTCTTGGGAAATAGGTGTTGCAGAGGGAGAGGTTACGATAACTTTTATTTTGGGGGGTAGGGGAAAAGAGTTATTTCAGGATGCGCTTGTCGGTGTGGATCTTAGGATATCCTCATCAAAGAAGGGTTTAGTTTATTGAGCAAAGGAATTTATCTAGGGATTCAGAGTTATTACAGATGCGGTGGCCTCATAAGGAGAGAGAGTAGTTCTTTTAGTGTGAGAGGGATGGCAGTTATCATAGTGGAGATATTGCTATTTATTGGTGGGTTTGATGTGGACAGAGGTGCTGAAGTGATGGTTGGAGAGAGTGGTGTCAACATCAAGGAAGGTTGCGAGGGAAGAGGATATATAGGAGGTGAAAGAGAAGGAGTTGAATGCATTGGGAGAGGAAATGAAGGAATTTAAGGAACCGAAGTTGTCGGGCCAGGGAAAGAAAATGTCGTCGATGTATCGAAGCCAGAGAAAACGTTTTTCTGAATTCACGTAGAATTAGTTTACTACGAGTGCGTTCACGGCTTCGGTCATTTTCACCTCAAGTTACCCTTATTTAAAACAATTTAAAATTATTTATTAAAATTTGATTGAATATTCGAATATTTAATGTAACAATAAGCTGTTATTTCTATTATATGATCAGTAAATTGTTCTCTGTCAGGAGATGTAAGTGAAGTTTTGGATTATTTGTTTAACCCCTAGATGAGGCTTAATTTTAGTTTTTGCTGGGAGGAAGATTTCCTCGGGCAACGGGATATTCCTCCTCATGCTCGCTTCTAACAGCAAATTTAGTTCCCAAAATTCCGTTTGCACTTCGCCATCTTCACACAACGAAAGGACCAAAAGTTTTAAGAGCATTTGATTCTTGCAATATAGCACGTTGTATTGAGAAATGTTAATAACATTCGGGAAAACGTGGGCTCCACGGGAATATTTCGAGGGTTCTCCCGACCAAAGGGGGTATAAGATTGAATTTCCTGTTTATCCGCTGATACTTCTTTTTATGAGTAAATAGTAATTTTTTTCCTCGTTGCTCTACTAAGAAATATTTGTATATTCCATTTGTCACTCTCTCTAAACATCCATGAATCAATTTGATGTCCCCCATTTCGCAGTTCCCCATGCACGCCACGACGATTGCCCAAACCCATCGGGACGGAAGGTTGCTGGCTCTAGGAAGGTAGTTATGGTGTCAGATAGGGGCACGCCCCTTTATGCCGTTTTTTTGCGGCGTTCAAATTTCGACCATTTGCGAATTTTTACCTCAGAAACTAGGCTTCACTTTGAACTCGGGTTTTCAACATTGAGCTGTACTCAACATCCTCTGTCACCTATTTTTTTTCCAAAAAATGGGAAAGTTCCTCATTTCCAAGTTGACTCAATCTCCTTACTTACTTGAAGGGTACATCATAAAAAATGATCAGTTCTATATGTATATATTTAACTCTGAGGGTGACAATTGCCCCCTACCCTCCGCAAATGACGCTGTTTATGGCCAGTTGGTTATTTTTTAAGGTGACCGACAGATGAGGTAATTTGAATTGTTGAGGATAGGCAGTTAGGGAAAGAGTATTCGGGGAGCTGAGGAAGGGCAGAGAGGAGACCCAGCTTGGTTATTAGTCGTAAAGGAAGGCGCCAAGGGGTCCGCAGTTTAGTATCCCATGCGACGGACAGAGTTCTGCGCTTGCAGTACTCTCCACACAGCACCCAATCAGGGGTCGAGACACCGCAGAATGGCATCTCCCGCTTCCAGGATCCGAACCCGGATCTTCGGGAAGGAACCCGGGCTCTCTAGCCATCGCACCATCCCGATCCCCGCGTTGCTCACCCTAAGTCACTATTCGGATCCATCCGCAATGACAAAACCCTTGCGCAAATCCAGTATTGGCTGGAGTAATTGGGTCTAGGTTACTTCCTTTACTTCATCCATTCATGTCATGAAATAGTTCTGTGGATAATTAGTGGTCCATTTAATACAATTTGGTAGAAAGATGGTAAGATTCCATTCGAAATAAATGGCATAATCATTTATTCAACAGAAACCTATATCAACAAGCTTTCACTCAAGTGATCGCGGAGTAGTCAATTTGAGAGAAATAAATTTCGAAAGGGCAGTATCGAATATTCTTAAATAGTGATTGAATACTATGTTTGATGGTATATTGATCCTCTTTTTTACAGTTTGTGAGTAAACCTCTGAGGTTAGCTTATACATTAAATAATAAAAGAACGATAATAAAAAGATCCGATTGACTTGGCAGAACTTGTAGCTTGAGAACTTAATATGTACATGAAAGCACGAAGACTGTATATTCTTATAATTTTTGGAAACACGATCATTATTCACCTGTCGTAATTTCGATTTGTACCCGTTCCCTGGTATTTTCCTTTTTTCCGAATCCTTATGGCAACTGGTGAAAAATTGCTTTTACTTGCGTAAAAGGTACATAAACTGGGAATTATTCAACTTTTGTTAAGCCAGGTGTTTCTTTGGCTCACAAAAAGTCCGTGATGAGTTAAGAGGCGTTAGAGCTTTTTAATTATATCGCTTGAATATATTTTCATGACATAATGGATGTATCATTTGAAATATTGGCGAAATAAAAAAACTTAATTTGTAAGATAGCAAGATGTCAATTTGAACGCTCAAAAGAGCCTGCATTGAAACATTTATCCACACCGCTTGTCAATAGTGCATTTGGAATAAATTATCGGTTATTGCTTTATGGCCGCACTTATTCGGTAACTTTTTCAAAAGCGAGCAAAGGTAGCAACTTCACAGGAAGGGTAAACGAATATAAGGGTACTTCCTTCCAGCGTGGTGGAGATCCGGCCAATTCTTTCCTTCTGTGAAAAATCGTTTTCTGGTTTCGTCTGGAAATAGACTAGGAAATGGCTTCTCAAACGCAACTGCGCGACGCGAAGCCACTTGTGACGGGCCGGGATGCTTATCGCAAACTTACTTATCGCAAACTTACTACATACTTACTATTCTGTTTTTCCTGATGGCGTAGGTGTCAGAATTCGGTCCGGTATTATTTACTGCAGCTGTGCAGGAGAGCGGAGTCCATCGGATTGGTCTGAGAATTGCTATCTTGCGGAAGACGTATTGAAGCCTAGAAAATGGTCTACTTGGGAATAAATGAGTAAACGTATGAATATCCCTCTGGTTACCGACCCTCATTTTATCACGTTGGTTACCGTTGGGGTCCTTTAGGCACCCCATTGTATTTTTTTATGTACCGGGGTACTGAAAACATTTTTTAACTGTAGTGCATTGATTTTATTGAGAAAACATCATAACAGATCATATTAATACCTAAAATTAAAAAAATTGTGCATGAAAATATTTATATATAAACAAAAAATATTGTTTACAAAAAAAAGAGGACAATTCAGTTACACATTTCAATAATTGATTTTTTATAAAGGATCATGACCCAACTTAATAATACAGAAAATTAAACAATGTTTTCATATCAATATTTATATGTTTAAAAAAATTGTTTGCCAAAAAAGAGGAAAATTCAATTATACCCATCATTTTTACTTGTAAATGTGACATTCTTTTTGCGACGTTCTGTACAAACAAATACTTTACAATACAAATACTAACAAATGGTTTACACACGGAGCATCTTAAATTTACCTTTAAGTCAAGATTTCGTGGGCAAATATTACATCTGCACCTTTTGGATTTGCAGCAACTTGGTTCAGATTCGGCCATTTCTGAGTTTGCTTTTTTTACTCCACATGCCAGAAAATCAGAAGTAACAAGTAGACTATTCGTTGTTTCTGCACGTTTTGTCATGCTTGGTAGAGCAAGTCCATGTCCTAAAGACTTGAGAAAGACTATCCTTCTAAACGAAGTCTTGCCATTCCAGTCTGGATTTTTGCACATAAATACGGCAATTGAATTACTAGCTGCAATGTCAATCATATTCATGAACACCCTGAATGGCCATCTATAAGTTTTCTCGCACATGTATACTCTCTTATAAATTAGTCTGCATTGTCTACAGCTCCTTTTGTTCTATTATATTCTAATATCATTAGTGGTTTCTTACATTCACTCTCAGATATTTTGTTATCCAAGTATTGTGAAGTTAGCAAGTGTATCATTTTATTTTTCTTTGGCATATACGAGATCATAGCCAATCCTTCTTTATGTAAGAAAGCAAACTTAGGAGAAAAAGTTTCACGATCTTTAGTGCTATTCAAGTCATATAGAGAGTCCGGCTTGTTCTTTCTCACTGTTCCTAGAAGAGTTATGTTTTTCGATGCTAAAAAGAGTGCCAGCTCCACGGAAGTGAATACATTGTCCATTGTGACACTGTGGCCTGTGTTATATAGAGGCGCAATGAGATCTTTGACCACTCAAGTCCCTTGGTTGTTTTCAGTTCACTGCCCAGGTAATTTCCCTGTATAAACTTGCAAATTGAAGAGATACAAAGTTTTGACATCAGTTGCAGCCCATATTTTAATCCCATATCTCCCAGGCTTGGATTTAATATATTGCCTAAATTGACACTTTCCCCTGAACGATACCCGTTGGTCATCAACAGTAACACATTCAAATGGTTCTAAGTTTTTTTTGCAATTTCCGACAAAAATATCCCAAACATTACGGATTGTGGCTAATTTGTCATATTCTTTTCTTTGGGCCCTAGTATCTTTGTCATCAAAGCGTATGATTCTCATGATTTTTTGAAATCTTGTGCGGGACATAAATGCTGTGAAAAAAGTTCTACGAATGCTAGTATCAGTTGACCACAATTCTTGGACGTTTTCTTTTCCACAATTAAGAGCACCTGCAGTCAATAATATACCAATAAATGCATCCAGATCATCAATGTTTATATTAGTCCGATTATTTTCCAACTTAAGGTTCTTCACTAACATCTCATTGTAGAATTGTTGGGTGTGAATATTAGTGCAATCAACAATAATTTTGACATTGTTGTTTATAAACAAATTATATATAAAAGTTTCTCGAATGGAACTTGCACAACTTGAATGTTTGGTAGGACCTAGTTTTCAGTTAAGAATGTTTCTTTGCCAAGTTTTTGTGAATTTTGGAGGATTTTTTTCCCATATACGCCCTGATTTTGACTTCAAAACGTCAAAGTTAGCTATACTTTTATTTACCTCCACATCACTATCAATGTCTTCTTCTTCACGTCAAGATTCAGATGTACACTCTGCTGGAAGGAATTCATTATCACTGTCACTGTCACAAAAATCATCGCAGTCACTGTCCTCTGCGATTCTCTCAATTTCTTCCTCCGTTAGGAATCTTTTCGAAGTCATTTCTAAGTAAAAAATAATTTCATCACAGTATAAATATAATTGTAAGTCCCATCACAGTAGGCATTAGGAAAAATTAGAAAAGCCAGGGCTAGCCGGGGTTTTCCCGCGTTGAGGGCCTTCGGGCAGTGGGGGCGCAGCAGTTGAGAAAAAGAAAGGGAAGGACAAGCAAGGAACATATCAATTCGGTGTATATTCTGAGAATTTCTATGCACATAGTCGATGGTTCTGAGCAAGTCCAGGCTATTGATGAGATAGCAGGTGTTTTGGAGGGAAGGCTGAGCAAGGGAGTGGAATGACACTGGGGATCGGGATAACTATTTCTTGGAATTTGTTAATGGCTCACTTCTGATTCAGTCACCGGGAATTTAGGTAAAAAGGGAGGGGTTAGAAAAAGGAGGCGTTGGAGATGTTATCACTAGTGGAATAGTTCGTTGAGTGAGATGGAGAATAAGGGGAAGTGAGACCCATGAAAAGGCAAGTGAGGAAACAACGTGCACCTGGCGTACCCTTTCACTTGCTTGGTCGTGGTACTCAGCAGGGAGCTTACTCATCAATAGCCTGGACTTGCTGATCACCACCGACTATTGTGCATAGAAATTCTCAGAATATATGCTGTGTTGATGTGTTCCTTGCTAATCCTTCCCTTTCCTCTTCTCCATTGCTACACCCCCGCTGCCTATAGGCCTTCAACGCAGGAAAACCCCGGCCAGCCTAACGAAGCCCATTATCTCCCCCAACCCTTTCTCCCTCCCACACCCCCTCTGCCTCCTACCCTCAACATCAACCTTCGACGCCCGGTGTCTATTCCCTCTCTTACCGGTACGCAACTCAATTTGTTTATATTCTGACGTGAAATGATACGAAACCCGGGTTGTGAAAAAATTACTCGGCTAACGGTACATCACAAAATATGATCTCTATTTTCGCTACGGAGAGCAATGCCAAACCTGAAGTTATAATCGATGAACAAAGATGATATTTCGATGCGTAAATGGTATTAGGATGCAAATTTGAGTCGAAGAACCTCAGATATTTACCAGTAAGCATATTAGCTGAAACGTAAAATGAAGACGACAAAGTTCGAATGCGAATTACTTCTGTATTAGTGGATGTAACTGAAATGAGCAGAGAACTACCAAAGGACGAACACGCATTCTCAATCACAGATATATTTTAGTTCTTTCACCAATGTTGTATAGTCAGATACGACGAAACAATATTTCACGGGGAATATGTATGGATTATATGTACGGACGACATGTGCTAAATATGTCAACTGAAAGAACGTAAAGCAGGACAGAGGACCAGAATAAAGATAGAAAAGGGGGGATAAGCTATAAAGAAGCTATTTTGATGCGTTGATTGTAATTTTACACTGAGAACATTTTTATAGTTAGAGACGCCTAACAGAAGGCCAAGTAATCACAATCCCATGATAAAAATTTTCTCGATCAGGTATTACACATGAAATACGCCAAATTCAAAGCTTGGTGATAATGCATAAATAATAATAACAATTTATTTATTTTTATATTTGTTATCAAAACAAAAGTAATAGATATTAACAATTATTGATAGCAGAATCAGTTATACACGCACACATTTGCAAAACAGTCAAACATTCAGTCTGGGACGCTAGTTACCAAGTGGGGTCCTTCTGGGACCCCATCCGTATTTTAATTGATACAGAACCTAAATGAATGTAATTTTGATCATAATTTGGCCACTAAAAAGGAACAAAAAAGTTGTTCACATACCAGGACACCCATGAACGTGAAAATAAAATTATGAAATTTATTAAAATGTTTTCAAGTGTGGGGTCCCTGAAGGACCCCACTCGGTAACCAGAGGGATATTGCATTGTGATGCCTAGCAAAATTATCAATCGGCACCATTCCGAAGATTGGTTTTCTCCAGCTCTCCACACCTCTCTCATCTCATGTATCAGTTTTATTCCTTCTCCAGTCTTCGATTTCATGTATTCTCTCCTCTGTCCTCTCAAATAACTCTTTCCATTCGTTTTCCGTTGCATTAATGCTTTCAAGAGGCTAGTTTGCGTCAGCATATATTCTGTAAGCTTATGTATTCTCCTTCGGAGAGTTTTCGGTGAATATTTTTTCCCAACTCTTCATACGATTTATTTATTGGTGATTCTCTTCATCCATTTTGTTTTCATTATTCTTCGATTACACATTTCCAAAATTTAATATCTCGTGCTTTCCTGGCGAACTTTCAATGAGAATCCTTCTTGGGCTACGCGCCGGGACATATCCTCCTTCTCCACCGACGCACAGTGGGGCAAACCCCACTTTAGACGGACAAAAGTCCAAACATTTTACAATAACTTCCAAAAGAGGCATGTATATGTTTTGAGATTGCTTAAATGAAAGCTGATATCAAATCTGCGATATTTATTGTATTTTATGATTTTTTTGCAAATTTTATTATTTTTACAATTTTTTACATTAAAATTATTTTTCAGTAGAATAATCTGAACGAATCAAATTAAAAATGCTCACATAAATGGAGATGGTCGTCGAAAATGAATCTGCTATAAAAATTACAAAATTATTTTTGTAATCACCTTTGCAAAACATTTTCACGTTTCATAGAAAAAATGATACGATTTGCAAAGAAGTTTCACAGGGCTGAGATTTTTGAAATCTCAGCCCTGGTGTAACAAACATCACCACTAGTACTTAAGAATGGACATAATACACATAGCATCCAAATTTGACTTATTACAAACTAGTAATAATTTCATAAACAGATATTATTTACGGTACTTACGTTTGCTTTCCATGATTGAAATTGTTTATATTATAGTTTACCCGTTGCCATGAGGCCATAGCGGCCGGATGAATTTCCTATCCGCCTCTCATGCATAATAACTTTTATATCGTAACATTCCTTTTGCAACTCAATGGCAGTTGATTTCTTTTACAATCTCTAGCTCATACTTAAATGAATAATACATCTCAAACTTACGATACGATTCCGTCCGATTATATAACTTTTCTCTAAATAATTAAAACTTTTCATTTTGAAAAATCAATAAATGTTCATTCGTGATAATTAATTAATCCACGCGTATTTTATTAAAAAATAAATTTTAAAATTGTATTCACACTCTACTTGCTTATGTCAATCGATTGAAAGTTTAAAATATGTAATCGAGACACCAGTGTGCTGTACTAATAGTTTCAAATCGACCGTCCAATTCGGCGTCTTCGTCCGTGGGACCAGTGCTCCGCTATTCTCTCACTTTAACAGTCATTTCTACGCGCAGGTGCATACTTACCAACCTGTTAAATACACCATTAAGTAGTTAAAACATCAGGTTACCCAACCTACTATTTCAGAAACCCTAATTCAAACTTTCATTTTTGGACTTTTGTCCGTCTAAAGTGGGGTTTGGCCCCACTGTGCGACGTTTCGACTATTGCGTAAGACATGCACCGGGATGTGTCCTGAGAACATTGGAGGAAAAATACGCAATGATGATAGATCCACCACCGTAATCGAATAGTGGACTTACGTGACTACAGGGGTCGTTTGATAAAGTTCAAATAAATTTATCAGCTTGAAAACAATCGCGTAAATGTATTCCGGTAATTGTAAACATTCAAAAAGCCATTGGTCAAGTGTAAGCCTGACGATGTTTTGGCAATTGTAATGCAAAACGAGGGCTTCAAACTGGGAGAACACACATGAATTGCAGTTTCAAGAAGCGAACCTCTGATGGCTATGGATTATGACGCATGCTGGAAAACTTGAAAAAAAAGTGTTACTAAAAAAATTAACCAAAGATAAAAAAAGTTCTTCGCCAGAAGACCCTCAGACTACTCATGCGAGAATCGAGACCAAAAAGTGGGATAAGAACGCTGGTACGAATCAATCAACGACTTAAGGAAGGGAAGCCCTATAGAAACGGCTTATAACCTTGAGGAGAGAGCCCGTGGAGAGAAAAAAACATCAGAGATGCAAATGGAAAAAATACAATGATTTGGAATCACATGGTAGGTCTACACCGCAGAATTGTATTAGGTTTACTCTCGGGAAGTGCTTACTTGAGTGCGAGGCGGGCGAAGGAAGCTAGGGGCTCATAAGCTCGTGGAAGTTGATTCAATTGGCTGTAAAGTGAAAGAAGGATAAAAAAGTTGACGTGAAGATACAATATCTACCGAGTAAGCACCAGGACTCGCAGAGGCATCGAGCAATCGAAGATTGCTGATAAGAGAAATGCTTGATCGTAAAATTTGATGCCATATGCGCCAAAATAATCTGAGAAAAGATATTTTAATAAATTAAAGTAACGATTCTGCAGACCTAAATGGAACTTGAGGTGAATATAATGTGAGGAGGTTAATTTTCTTTGCCCTCCGTCGATGATTGAAAGAGTTGTACTTACTGGAAACCCATTGTGCATTTTAAGAATATCTTGCATGGTTTCTGGCAACACCCAAGGAAACAATATGTTTGGATCACCAGGAACAAATTAGAATGCCCCGGAACGACAGGAGAATAATCTGTCGGTCATACAAAAATATATATAACACGATGTGAGCGAAAATTG
The DNA here is from genome assembly GCA_963573305.1 of Pyrrhosoma nymphula. NCBI lineage: Eukaryota > Metazoa > Arthropoda > Insecta > Odonata > Coenagrionidae > Pyrrhosoma > Pyrrhosoma nymphula. The sequence continues at coordinate 31,710,403 of OY754332.1, forward strand.
AAAGAAAATATAATTTAGAATAAATCACTGCGTAAGGAAAGAGCACACCATCTCGAGAGAATTTATTTGCTGTATTCTTGGAAGAGACCTTAAAAGCAACGCAAAGGGATGGGGGATCATCGGGACTCATGGTGAATGGAGGAGATGCTGAGGGAACATCAATGAGAATCTTCTAGGAATTGCAAATGCGATGGATTTGACTTATTCTTCAAGGATAATTCGGTGACGTTGTAGCTGAGTCCGGATTTTAATAATCCCTGAACATTTTTGTAATGTATTTCTCAGTAAAATCTGCTAGCAAAATCATGCATCTCGAGCCAAACAATAGGTATTAGCGAAAAGCTTTTGCCTACCAAAGAAATGAACGGGGAATGGCAAACGGTTTCAAGGCAAGATTTCATTGGGAATGGCAAAGAAATTAATTTCTCTATTGAAGTGGTGAATATATTTATTATATATACCTTTTTCTATTATGCGTGATTCGAGTCCACAAAAGGTGATTGATGGAGCTTGGGGGTTGAACTAACCCGCTCAAAATTTGATATTCATTTTCGTTTAGTTCTGAATTGTCCTTTCTCGTTTCACTTCCATATCATGTGTAGAAGCATCGTTCTAATGCTTTTCACTTCTTAACAATGTGTTAAAACTGTGCTGGCCGACGTTAATACTTCGATGGAAAACCAGTGAAGTTTTTTTCAATTGACTCCTGCATGTTGAATGTTTACTTTAAATGGTTTTGCAACTTCCGAAAATGCCTTATTGCAAAGCTCTTAATTGACAAGTCAGACATCAAAAATGCCGTTGAATATTTTATAAGATTCTTCCAAATTTCTCTTTCTAAAATTTTACAAAAAGTGTACCTAGGTACTAAAACATTTATGTGAGTGGGTATAAGTTGATTTATAGGGTCACATAGATATATCACATATATTTATTGTTTTCTGGTTGAATTTAATCCTGAAAAATCGCTGATACATACTAATTTTGGTCGAGGATTATTCTGCATTGCTCGAATACTCAAAAGATTTACTCAAGCACTTCGATAAATATCTATAATATTAATCCATCGAATTGAGGTTTATTTTTTTGAGCTTTCAAGAAGGTATTGGAATAAACTGAATTTTCCGTGATAAGGACACGTGCCGAATGTGACGGTGCATTCCCGCCAAAAGCGTCGTCTTGCTGTGTGGAGCCATCCGTGGAAATCATAAAAGCTAAAAGATGGGAAGGGAAATATCACACAAGTGCTGCAATTGAACGCGGGAGTCTGTATGGTGCATGGTATGTCGTATTATTCTTCTTCTGGTGCCTTTTGCCTCGCCAGTCGTTTTTTTCCATTTTGATTTCTGATGTTTATTTTTCACTATCCTTGGATCGTGGGAAAGAATGACTTAAGGATGAGTCTCTCGGCCTCCATCATATATGTGTGCATACGCATGCACGCACGGGGATTGGCCAAAGGGGTCGGATGTAATGACTGCGAGAGAAAGAGATCCTTCAACAAGAGGCCTTAACGGAAAGGGATGGGAAAAAAGTTAAAAAAAAATAGAAGAACAAAACAAGAATTCCTCGAAACGTCTCGGGGTGGCACACGTGTTGCCTCGTGTCTGACCGCAACGGATTTTGAATGTAGTCTGTACGACTTCCCAAAAAAGCGGGGAGATGAATATGTGTGGAGTCAGTAGTATCGCTCCACATGGAGACATCTCCTTTGAGTTAATTCCGAAAATAACAAAAGGCTAATGACTAGAAGCTTTTTCGGCAATCAGCCTGTTTGAGACCTCCTCTAACTCACAGATCCTCTCTTTGCCGCTTTCCCGTCGTTGATAAATGTTTTCTTTGTCAGTTGGGCGGTCAAGGATTTTCGACCATCCCAGATTACCTCTATTTTTTGCGCTCACATGGAAGCTTAACTTGCCCTCTCTCGAAATAACTTAGCGTTTGATGATGTCACTTGAGTAGGTATATCATAAAGATAATTTTTTCCGAGCGAATTCAAATTTTTATAGTGAATTAATTGCTCTGCTTTTATGTGGAAATTGTGTCATCCTCTTTTTAAGTAATTACTTTCCGGGATAAATGCTTGAGATTTGAATTTAAAAAACAAAGATATTTCGCGGAAACAATTAACCCTCTAGCTGCGGGAAACGTAATTATACGTTTTCTCGGGCGAATGCGAGGATTACGTGCATGTATGAACGGACGTTCGACCGCCATCATCTTCCTTTTTTTTCGTGTTTTATGGCTCGGCGTTTCCTGGAGAGGTTTGGATGCTCAATCTCTCGTACTTTTTCGTATTGGTGTCCTCCACTCTTTGGTAATTGGGGAAGTACGTGCTTTCACGTCAGATATTAAGGCCCAAAATCGAGAATTCAACGTTCTGTTTGGTAGAAAATGAGTCAAAAAAGGGCCATAAAATTAAATTTGGAGTCGTATTCAATTAAACTTCCGCATAAAATATATCAACATTTAAATATTGAACCTTCTCTAGTGCTCTACCGCTTCCCCAGAATGCGGAGAAAGGTCAACCCTAATTATTAAGGCATTTTTAATGCATCTTCACTCATTCCCCTATTTGTGCATGTTTCTTCTCTGTGGACAGTTTATCCTGACTTGCCGAGGACTGAACCGAGGCGCGTCCGACATGGGCGCCAACCGTATCGTGCCACCGACGCCAACAATGCCTCCGGCGCAAAATCGCATACCCTACCCTTTTTGCAGATGACCAAGCGTTGGTTAGCCAGTCAACCAAGGGGTTACAGTCACTGATGAATGAGTTAGAGGCACAGTGCGAAAGATGTGGGATGAAGATTAATCATAAGTATTTTTTTTCTTTGGGAGATATAGGTCAATAAATTTAAAAGTAATGTTTTCTCATTCCCAACGTTTCGCATGTGTATGCACGCTTCAAATTTATTGACCTATACCTCCCGAAGAAAAAAAAATACATAATGAATTATTAAAAAAGAGGTCATTAAGAAGAATGATCTAGATAAATCCTAAGAAGACGAAGGTAATGAGGTTTCGTATAAGTGAGAAGACGAGGCTGAATATAAGGGTGGGAGGGCATGAAATTCAGCAGATAGAAAAGCTCACGTATCTAAGCAGTACATCTAAACATACTCAACACGCCGTTCCCTTTCGAGGTCGGCACGGTGAAAAAGTTTAATTCTCGGTGATAGACCTGTAAAGCTGACTATGCTTAAAACATTTCCTCTAAGCTGCCATATCCTTGCATACCTCTTTTGCTTCAGTTACTCTCATAAGATGTTCCGTACGTGCACACATCTAAGTAGTATTTTGGAGGGAAATGGCTTTATTGGTAGGGAGATTTAAAGTTTCCCTAACATAAGTGAAAACTCTAATATGGAGCGTGGCGCTTTATGAGTCGGAAACATGGCCGTTCCAGAGAGAGGATGTACGCGGAGTGGAGATATTTAAGATGTGGACTTGGAGAAGAATGGAGAGGGTAAGCTGGGTGGCGGGGAATATGAACGAATGGATATGGTGGGAGAGAAAAGTGAGTTTCTGGCGGAGATGGTAAAAAGGACGGATTTGAGGATGATTGGAGAGGCGAGGGCATGTTGAAATTGATGATAGAGGGGAGAACGCTGGGGAAGCGTGGATAAAGATGGATGTGATTTAGGTCGACATATGGAGAGGGGGTATGAGTAATTTAAATAGACCTGATGAAGAGCCATTTATATGGTGGAAAGTGAGAAAATGGCCCAAAAATTGGAATGTTAGGTTAAGGACCGTCCAAAAAATCTAGCAATCAGCTGCTGGAATACGAAAATTAAAAAAAAAAAATACTTTTTTCATCGCTCCTCTGACCACGTCGTTCCTGCTGCGCCATGTCCTCGTCAGGGAAGTTTACTCATTTAGCAGTCTACGCAAGGAGAACTTCAGCACCACGGTCACTCGAAGCATGGCATATATGCCAAAATCCTGCCTTGCTCCGGCGGAAACAGAAGTCAGTTCTTGGCGCTCAAATTGCAAGCTTACGACACAGAAATGACATAATTATGTACCCAACCCCGATACATCTCCCCTCCAAGGGTTACAAATCGCCAATATCTTAAACTCACCCACTCGACCCCGACCCCTCCATCGGTTCTAGTGGTCGGCGGGGAAGTCCTGAAGGCGACTTTGAGCACAAAATTAAAGAGTAATCCAAATTGCCAATAAAAACAGAGGAAATTAGACTCCTATGCATACATTTCGGTCATCCAGGTGACCGAAATGTATAGACAGAAACCTAATTTTCTCTGATTATATTGAAAATTTGGATTACTCTTTAATTTATATTTACTTGTCAATTACTCTCTTCTTGAGACTTTGTGCCACGCGGAACGTGACAACCCTTAGTTATTTTCTCTTTGCGAGCCTTTATTCCCAAACTTGTAAAATTTTGTCATTAATTCTGAATTGGAAGTGCCGTAAATGAAAGGCTGGCACTTGATTTGTTGGTTTTAAACTTGGTTTAGTGTTGTAAAAAATACATTCTGATTTTAGATAGTAATTGTTTCAGAGTCTATTCTCATTTCTCATTAGAGTTTGGATGAGCTTTTTCTATTCTATAGGGGTGTTATTGGTGAATAAACTCAAATTTCTTCTCCCATAGCTCTGCATTTTAAGTGTCCACTGCCTCCTATTCCCTTGCCTACGCTGGGAGACGCGCGCATACACTCCCCTGACATTTCTCCCGCTCACATTGGTAGGGGAAAAAGAGGCTGTTGAATCTGGAGCAGGGGAAGGGAAAGTATGTCGGTGGTCTTTTTTCAAATAGCCTCATCGTTGAGGTAACTCAGTTAGATAAGAAAACAGTCTCAGGCTTGACTTTGCGGAATCTTTCCACATCGAGAAGAGAGAAAAAACTCGCGTCTTCAGGTCCACCTGAAGATGGTGTACTGCGGCAAAACCTGGATCGTGAAAAATATTTTTACATGGAATAGCAGTTTTTTCCCTCTCTTTTAAACACAGTTAAATAGGTTTAAACGACGAAAGCTCAGTGTTTTACGGGACTCAATGACGACATACCACGAGAAAAAATGCAACACTCGTTAGCTATTTAGTATCTGTGGGTAAACGTGCATTAAGGTTATATGCGCAATTGCAAATTTATCTTGTCCAAATCCTGAGAGTACTTTCCATCCCATGACTACTTGCTACAGTGAGGTATGTTATCGAAAAGTTTTGATCACTTATCTGATGTTTATGCAAGCAAACAACTCCGTGGTGCCAAGTCAGGTCAAGTATTTCACTTTCCTCTTATTTGCATTAAAATGTTAATAACAGAAAGTGGCCTAAATGTGAAGTCACTTTTATTGTACTCAGCAGTTAATGCTATTATTGGTTGTTTTTTGTCCCCTCGTGATTCTCTCAGTGTGCTGTATAATTTGTGTCCTAAGAACTAATTCAATTTAAAATCTTTCTTGCGATTATAAAAGTTGAGATATAGCTTTGATTCTGTGTGCATATAGTATCTATAAATATACGGACTCTTTTTTCGTATAAAATGGCTTAAGGTGTGACCCTACGTGGAACTTAAACTACATTTCATAGGGCATGTTTCCCTTTAAGATATGACTTCAGCTTAGAAGTAGGTCTGTCAACCTTTTTCATTTTCCCGTATATATTTGTACTTTTTCCTGAGCATTGACTGCACGGGAGTAATTTATATAATGCTAGGAATTTTAGCTCATAAAATCTGTAACCTTCTTGTCACTGATGAAATTGGGAACCCGAGGTAATTAAATTACCCACTATAGGTTAGATAGAAATGTTCCGTCCTGACAAGTTGAAGGTCATTATTTGGAATCCTTCCTGTTCGAAAATCTGGAAACTTAAAAGCTAATAACCACAGGGCACTAAAAATATGATTCTTGTCGTTATAGGGACATGGGTCCTCAATATTTCTCATTTTTTCACCCAGATGTTCTCATTTTCTGGAAAATAGAATTGGTAGCGCCTCCTGGAAATGTAAAACTTTTGTGTAGCGCGAGAAAAAAAACAAATCTGGGTAGATGTTCCAACTATAAGTCCATGAGCCTGCATTGAGGCAGGGCGAAGCCTCATTTGATCATTCCAACCCAGTGGGGATAGACCATGCAGAAAACATTTATGAACTAATTCAAAGGGAGTCCACGACTGAAAAGACATTCATGAACTAATTCAAAGGGAGTCCACGACTGACAAGACATTCATGAACTAATTCAAAGGGAGTTCACGACTGAATCATCCTGAGCATACAACCACAGAACGTTCATTGAATGTTCAAGTGTGAACTATTCATTTTAAACTGTCCATAGATCGTTCGTTTCCAGTCCACAAAGTATTACTCAAAAATGCTCCCTGGCTGAACATTTAAAGAACATATTTTAACCATGTATATTTGAATTGTCTAATGACAACATTCATTCCACATTCTAGGAATGTTCATGGTGATGTTTAGTTTAAGCAAAATTCAAATGGTAATGTCGAAATATTTTCATCGATTTTATTTTGACTTGTATTGCCGGCTCTGGACTTCCGGAGTCATTTGTGTTGTATGTGATCCTGAAATGTGCATGGTTTGTGCAGCGTGTTGAATTTTGTCCTGTGGTCTTATTATTTACTTATTGCTTGGTTTCGAGTAGCTCAGTAATATTGACTTTATATTCATCGTGTGTGGCAACATAGGTTTCAATTAATTAATGCCAGAAAACAGTTATCGTGATTGGATGGTAATTTTTCAAACCACCACGGTATTTACAAAGATAAAAATTAGTTCTCACAGTGGCATTGACGCACGGGAGTGGTCAGATATATAACACTTAGAGTTCCTTAATTCAAATCAGTTGCGAGCATAGGTATGTATACACATATCATAGGTAGACATGTGACAACAGTAGTATTATTCCGAAAGGTAGTTGGAGATTTGACGATTCTATGGTATAAGTAGGCATTGTGAATCTATGATAGTAGCCATTGGAGCTAAAGAAACTTTTTAAGTTTAGAGAGTCATATACGTTGAACATTCTATGAAATATTACAATGAATATTCTTTGCAATATCTATGAGTGTCATTTGAAAGTTCATTAAATGTCCTTCTTGAATGATCTTTGATCGTTTTAATAGTGTTCACTGAACGTTCTTTGAACATCTTTTAGACAATTAATTCCCTACTGGGCAAGCTAGTCATTTACTCCGCCAGAAGGAAATCACTCCGAACGAATCGTATCCGATGTGCCTGTCTTTGGCTTTCCTCCGAGTGAATTGCGCGCATAATTAAATGATATTCCCCTCTCGGAACTTGAAGTTAAATTACGTGGCGGCTGAAAGATGGACGGTTTCGTCGGGGACGATTGAGGGAAACCCTTGAAACTCACTTCGCTACACTCGCGCATAGAGAGCCTTGAAATAAAAAGAAACAGTTATACCTTGACCCCCTCCCCCCAAAGTCCTGCTGTTTCGAGATAATGACTCTCCCTTCTCTCCTAGTGTTTGATGTTCGATGACATGAGACTCCCTCAAGGGTTCATTTCGTGTGTGGATTGTAGCTTCTGCGAGTGAGAGGATGGCTAATTTGAGTTTAACTTAATAAGCGCGCAAATTAGTTTGAATAGTGAGGTGTATTACGTTGATCATTCTACTTGTGATAAACTTCATAACCTAGTAAACTTTGCCGATATTTCAACGCCGGTCTTGCGATTTTTGGATTAATTTATAACGTCGAAATTGTAAACATATTTTCGGGAGAGTTACTAAGCTATTGAAATGAAGCAATCCTCCAATTTCACGGCTGGTCGAGAGAGCAACCTTTTCTTTCTGAAAACTGTGACTTTCCTTCGGTACTTAATTCCCATGCCTCAAATTGAAACGTAGACCCTCCATAGTTTCCATGTGAAATAAAGAAACCATATAACAGCTGGTGTTTTGCTACCTAAGTTAAACCAGAGAAAAGAGGAGAGAAATAATTGAGACTGGGTTTCCCGGTCTTATCATTCGAAAAGACCGTAAGCTTGATATTTATTACTACGCTGTACAGAATGTGTTACTAATCTTGATGTGTTGTTCGAGACTAATAGTTTACTTGCCGGAAATGTTTTTCATTTATCCCGAGTCCTCCATCTGATTTCATTTCTCCAGGAAGGGATTGAAGGCTACGTACAGTTCTTAAAATATTGAACGATATCATATTCTTTAAGGAATGATTATACTTTCATTCCCGCCAACTGGGTGATAATTGTCAAAATTTGAAGTTCCCGGCTGTCAAAGCGGTCTCAATCTTTTCTTTAAAGTGAGTTTTCTTCCTTGTTAAATGTGGGGCCTCTAATTCTTTAAACCCCATTGATCGAGATTTGTGAAAATTCTACTCCTCATATCTGACCATTGCAATGTTTTCTCGGGGGCAGGATAATGGTGGGATTCAAACTTTTTCAAACATACGAAAACATTTTCAAACACATGAATGGTTTGATAAATTCAGTGAAATAAATAAAACGAGGAGGCATTTGAGATTTCGTTTTTCATTTTCATTGCATTTTTCCTCGGAATAAATGATCTTTGACTGTCGTGTTATCAAATCGTTTGACCTCACACTCATTCATGAAGATTTTGAGCAAACATTTCAGTTTCTCATTGCAAAGGAGCAAAAGTAGAGGAAATGGCATTCGAATTCCTTTTAGCCTTCTGTAACTTCTTCTCCACTAAAATTCTGTGAAGGCTGAAGGAAAAAAACAAAATATTTTTGTTCATAAAAATTGCTAAACGAATTATTGCATCCACCAAGTGTCTTGAGATACTCAGCAAGAAAGTGACCATCAACATGCTCTTGGCGTCAGTTGTGTGAGTATAAGGCTCATGCTGTCGAGGAGGAGAACAGGTTGTCCTCGGCAGCCGACCATTGAATTAAGTCAATTACGAAGACTTATCAATAGGCGTTTTGCTCAGCCATTTAATTGCATTTGCTCTCATTCCAGTCCTAAATTATTAAATTCCCCAAACCCAAGCAACTTTGTTCCCCCTATTTCTAAATAATAAATTACGCTTGTTACCATAGTCATTCCCCTGAAATGCTGACTAAATTCCATTTAAACACGTGGGAGTATCAAAATAAACATATTATGAGTGGAAAAAATGTGTGCAGTTACATAACCTTGTGCGTCGGTGAACTTCACTATCAAATATCACAAAATTAATGCAGGGGGTAAATACGGTGAGATTTAATCGAACAATATTATTTGGCTCCGCAACGTCATTAACCTTCGTACAATAGCTGATTCGTTAAATGACACTGAATACTCAGTGGTTTATTCCATAAATTGAAAATATCTAACGCAGGCTAGATGAAGTTATTGCAAGATCTACTTTGTGGAAGTGAAACAAAATAATGCTTCACTGTTTAATTTACACTCTTTTTAATGATGACCAACCAGGGTCTCGACGTACACTATCATCATCAAATATAATGATAATGATGTTGTATTTCGAAAACAATGGCTGGCTCTGAATAAAAAAGTGTGCTAATTACAGAGTGATACATCATTGAATATCTAAGGCTTTCCCGGCGTGTAGCGATATTGGTGGTTCTTCGGGTTTCCGACCGGGTCGAACTCTCCATTTCTGCCGAAGTTTCGACGAACGAGTCGTTCATCACCCTCAGGGCATCCTCAGGACATGCCCTGAGGATGATGAACGACTCGTTCATCGAAACGTCGGCAGAAATGGAGAGTTCGACCCGGTCGGAAACCCGAAGAACCACCAATATCATTTAATATCTTACAAAATTTTACGCATAATATTAACAAGCCTTTGTTGACAATGAGAAATGGTTGTCATAATTGAAATTTAGTCTTTTTTAATTTTAATAATAACTGTGAAAACTTTCCAGACATATTTTGATATGAAATATATAGATGAAGTCTTCTCGGGTGTGGCACTGGGTTAGGCTTTCCACAGTCGACGTTTGAACGAGCAACTCGCTCATTTTCCTCAGGGAATAAACTGAGCCTACGGTCTTTCATCAGCCAAGTAGATTCACAAGGTGCTAAGGCAGGAAAGATAGGAAGGAGGATCAGTGGACCCTTCCCAGTGGGTGATGCATTAGGACACCGGTGGTGACTGCGTCGGAAGCCTTCGGCTTACGACCCCTTCGTCAGCTTGTGGAAGTCACTACTAAGGAGTGTGACGTTAGAGATCAGGGTCAGGGTTGGGTTCGGTTGGGAGTCGGTGTATGAGGGGATGGATCAGTTGGGAGTAAATGAGAGGGAAAGAGGTGAGGTGAAAGAAAGATGGAGGAGGAGGGAGGTGCGGAAGCTGATTAAGGTAGTTTAAGTGAGATATTTCCCGAGTCACAATGGAGACTATATTCGAATTTTATTTTTTAATTTCAGCGTCTGTAAGAAGGTGAAGCATGTATGGTATATTAATGGCGCTAAACCAGAGTCATATATGACAAAAACTCTCAGTAATTAAATAAATATATCCACACAAGTCTCTAACTTGACTCATTTTTTCATGCCGCACGGTGCAAAAAGCTTTCACAACAAATGGTTCTTTTTGCGATTCTGTAAAACTAATTGCGGTGAGTAATTGATTATTTAAAAAAAATAGTTTAGGGAGCATACAAACCACACACCGCTAGTTTTTAAAAGAAATCTAGGCGTTAGAAATTCCTATTTTTTCAACATTCTCCCTCTGCAGCGCACAGCCATAAAACATGCAGACGTAATCTATCCCAAGAAAACTAGCCTATATTTTTTGGCAAATTGCTCGAAAAGTGGTTCGGCATGGGGTTAATATTTTGATATCATTGGAAAGATGAGAGTTTTTTCTTTAAAATGAGGTCAAATTCATCATATTCTAGGTGAAGTGATATATCGCTCAAATTACCTTAAATCTGTCTCTAAATAGATTCTTCCTTTTTATTTTTGGCTTTTTACTCTTTCTCTTTGGCAAATTCAGTGGAGCATGAGTTATCAATTTGTTTGAGAGAGGAAATGACGTAGTAAACTCAATTTTGAGAAAATATTTCAGGAGTTTTTTTTCATATTTTCCAAGTTCTCCTAGGCTTTGCCAGCATCTAATTTTAAATATCTTGTTGCTGTGAGATTCCCTCACCCGGAAATCACTTAAAATGAGATTTGTGCTATTTTGATCAATCGAACGGAATATCTGGCGATAAAATGACTATTTTCGTTGCTTCGCTTGAAAAAGAAGCGATGAGGCGTAAGGTTGCCATGGTGATAAAGTAAATCACTATTTTTTTTAAAAACGAATTAAAAAAGTATTGAGCACCCCAAAATCTCAAAGCCTGTCAGAACCGTTACTGCCTTCAACGGCTCATTTTGACATTCACTCCTTCCCATATTTTAACATTGCTGTTTGTAAATTTCACCGAAATTGACGAAAGTAAACTTGAAATGGGAACAATATGATTTCGGGGGTCGAATTGTATTGATGGGTTGAGCACTGGCATCTTATGCTAAGGGTGATGGTAACTTTGAATCCCGACATTGTCTGAGATTTTTCAGCAATATTCTTACCCTTAATTGGGTGTCATGAAGAGAGCACTTTCAGTGCAACACTCATTCGATCGCTGCACTTCGCAGAGTGGCCAAATCTCCGAAACCATAATGCTACATTTTCATTCATCCGTTTCTGCGTATTTTTGTCGCTTCGATGTGCGTCACACACGTACCCCGTTTTCATGGCAGCGGCCGCAACGGATGAAAGCAGAAAACGGTATAAAACCGTGACGCGTTTAGTCTTCCTAATTTTATCTGTTCATGATGGAGTTTCTGAAGAAAAATGGGTGTTCACGAGGAGAATTGGCAATAGGTTGCACTGCCTAAGTTAATTTTTTCAACAATCTGAAGATGACCCACAATTCCTCGGGAACGAATCGGGGCCGACAGATGACAAGCAGAAAGCGTTTGTCCTCACTCCCTGCCGCAGCTTCCACGACGCAGGCTGTGTCAAAAGTTGAACGATAGGAATCTCTGACGGCAACGCAGCCTGCGTTGAAGATCTTACTTCTGATTGGCTGCGCAGTGTGCGGAAACGAAAAAATGGCTGAATGAAAACGTAGCTTAGCGAGTCACAAAATTTGGTGAAACGCACCGCACCGCGCTACCGCCGACCCATGAAACTAAATATTTATGCATGAGGGTGGCTCTGCAATAGAGCTTTACTTTGCATATTTTTTATCATCGAGAATAACTAGGTTCGTATGATCATGTTTGACGATAAGTGACCATCTAACGATAATAGTCTATGGCTGCGCGATTTGCTTTAGGGATATATAGTTTTAAAAAAAATCACGGAGAATTTGAATGAATTGCGCTAATCTGGAGAAAGAAGGAAAATTGACAGACTAGGAAAAGTGTTAAAGATCCTTACTGGGAAGCCTGCCCGGTGTAACATGATTAAAAGACAAGAAAAACCGCCGTACTATAGAAAGGAATGACAAACACACAAAATTAATCTTCGAAGTAACGGGACGGAAAGGACGGGTGCTTCTTTCTTCAATGGAGCAATTCTTTCTTTAATAGAGCAATTGATGAATGGGATAGTTTACCTGAAGAAATTTTGTAAAATTTTTCTGATTGTCCAAAATCCTATATTAAAAAAGTCAAGAGATTCATAACTTCGCAAATTAATTATTTTACTGAATAGAACAAAAAATAGAAAATGTGTTATTATTATTGTATATATAAAATTATTTTACAAACGGAAATAATTATATTGTTCGTTTATTTATAATATTTACTGTATTTATTTTTTTTGGTTACATTTCAATTTATACATGTATCACATATATTATTGCAGAAAGGTCTTTTTCTGTCATTTCGTATATGCTCCATTAATACTGCACCTACAGTGATAAATGAGGTATCATTTTAAACATCGAATCACCGGCTTCTGACGAAAAATACAATCTCAATCTCAAATTTCACTATTTACCCATTAATTTGACTTAAAAGTTTCGATAAAATCTCTTGCCTGTATTGTATTCATATGTTTTGTATATTTTTGCAAGAAAACAAGTATAAAGAAAGTATTTTAGATACACCTTCTTCTCTATTTAAAACCCAATTACACCGTTTCCTTAACATACTTATTCCCTGATAGCGTGAAAGTGCGAAATGTTCGCACAGGTTACCTAGTTGAATCTTATAGGTACTGTAGAAATCATTACTCTTAATTGCTTTTTTTGTCCCCACCTGGAAAGATTAGCCTAATTGTGAATTTAAATTGATGATGATAATGTGCTTGGATTTCAGTTGTTAGCTGTATAATTACTAATTTAGAAACCAATGCATTCGTAACTGTCCGACTTTTATCAACATTGGCCAAATATAACGTCGTACTTATTAATTTACCTTTTGTTTCACTATATCAGTCGGAATCGAGAAGAGTTTAGTCAATGCGCGCGGAATGCGCTGCATTCCCCACTTGTTCGCAAAATACGCACTTGCGTGTTTTTGAGTTCATCACGCGCTACTCCAGAGCATTCACGCTCAATTTGGCAACACGGAATTATAGGAATGCCGGGTGAAATATCACTGGACGAAAATTATGCAATGCATTCAGTACAAAATATTTCAGCTAATTTTAGTCTCATCTGCCCCTGTGGTCAGTGCATGGATCCTTCATTCAACAAGTGTCTCGGCAAACACAATATGCGTGTCCGAGGCAATTATCAAACCCGTGACCTTTGGTTAACCAAGCAGATTCGTTTCCGACCTATCTATCGCTCCCATGTTATATTTCATCGTAACATCAAGGAAATAGTCATGGCCAATAATCCGCTGGGGAACTGTGGATATCGAATACCCATTAAATAAGGGGAACTCGTGAACGTAATTTATCATCAGCAGTCATAAATCCGATGATTGGTTTGCTGCAGCTCTCCACTCCAATCTCATGCGTGGTAACCGTTTTATTTAAACCGTAGTCTTCATATGCCCCGTGACGTAGTGGTCTGCGCACTGGCCCGTCAAGACATTCCCGGTCCAGGTCGATTTTTCCTCCAATTTCTACGTATTTCATCGCCGTATTTGCGGCAGGCATGAATAAATTCATACGCAGCCTTCATTCAAGCATACCTCGTAATTTTCCTGATTTAATGCATCCTATGTAATTATGTCTGTTCTTTATAATACATCTTATATTACGTTTTTATATTTGTTTTTACTTAAGATAAATTCACAATGTCATGTAAATATACTTTTGCTGCTTGGAACTGGACTGGACTGTGGAATCTTCAAGTAGAAATGTTATAGTAGAACCTGTTACAGCAGTAAACAAACCATCTATTTTTACTTTAGTGTTTCAGCTTGTTTTGAGCATGTAATTAATATGTCTGTTTCTATGTAAATTTTGTGCTACGTTTTCATTTAGTTTTATTTAATATCTTCAAAATGTCATGTACGTTATATATTTGTTGCTTTTAGGGGTATGTACCCAGAGCATTGAACAAATCTCTTCTATCTTCTATCTATCTATGTCTCCCTCGGCAGGTTCTCCTAATCATTTCTCCTTCTAGTAATTTTTTCCAGATGCGGTAGTGTCGCAAAATGTTTCCATTAAATTTATCCCTCCTCCATTTTAGAGTTTTCATTTAGCACGTTTTCTCTCCATCTCTTCTGATGGCCCTCTCATTCTCTCCGCCCATTCGATCATCTTTGTTCTTCCACCACACCATATTTCCATTGATTCTAATCCTCTTTGCTTTGCAGCAGTTATCGTCCAAGCGTAAATTGATGCTTTCCACGAATCCATCGCCATGACCGCGGCTAATCTCAGCTCCGTCGATGTTGGTGTGGTGGCATCCCTTGAGCAAGAATCCTACTATGCTTAAATTCTCTCTATTCTTCTTAACCCATCTGGTTCCCGCCTCTGCGTTCATCGGTTTGTTCCGCAATCCCATCAATTAATCCCCTTAGGTAAACGCTCACAGGGACACGGCGTTGACATTCCAGAAAAGCTGAAAAAGACGATAGACTCCCGCAACAAGTGTACACGGCATAGTTTTGCGTAATGAAATTTTATCGGCGATCCCCGCTTGGAGCGCATTTTATTTTAATTGATTTTTACCTCTATAAATCTTGCCGCTCTCGGGATGACGTCAAATGTGTAATATTTCGCATCCTTTTTTTTGCACTTTTGACATTGCTTGGATGCCATGGTGTATTTTCAATAACTGAGTTTGTAGAAGAATGACGACGTTCAAATGGACGGAGAGAATCACTTATGAAGTAGTCCTACAATGAGCTGAATAGAAGTTTTTAAGGTGGCTGGAGCGGTAATCGTGTCATTAAGTTCGCATTGAGTCGAAAATAAATCCTTGGATCACATTTCACTTTAATACGTCTGTGTCTAGGTGGAAACCACCCATCATAAATGCGCAATGTAAATGATGCAAGAATTATATTATTTAAATTTTGCCTCAAAGTATTGTTATGACTTGGATTTTCGGCGCGGAATTCTAAATTTAAACAAAATACGTATCTAAATACGCTTTTTTATTCGGCATGATACATTGATATTTTTAGCGACCATTTTAATAGTATTAAACGTATTATTTTGCGTTAAGGAGAAAATCTGTGCATATGCAATCGAATCATTACGAAATATATGTCATGTGCCATGAGGATAGGTACTTGTTAAAATAACATTGAATTGCCAATGTACCTAATTGGTAACATGCAGTTTTTCCACTCTTATCTATAGATTATACTAATAAGGACACGTATGCAAAGTTTCAAGCAAATCTGTGATTTAAAAAAAATTGCCCCAACCACCTTTGTGGAAACTCTATGGCAATTTTGCTTGAAACATTTTGCGACGCAACTGCCTCTTCAAAACAATGAAGAAGGAAGAAACTAATGGAAAGAACAAGGACGGAGTGCATACGACAAATTGAGAGGGACGTTCAAAGGAGGGTTTCTGTAGGGATGAAAAGGTTTTCTGGTTGGAGAGTGACGTGAAGAGCTGCAGAAAACTAATACTCGGATTAATGACTACTGATGATGTTTGCCCTGCGATCAGGGCTGATGATAATATAGAACCGGTGCTAGCATGGTGATAAAGTCGCTAGGAGGTGAATAAAGATTTGGCAGCATATCTCCCTACTTCCGCTTCAAAAACCCCACCCCCAATACTAACTTCTCCAGACCGTGATTTCCTCTGCAATTCCAGGAATTGTCCATTGCTGGAGCTCCTCTACTCCCTAACACCCTTGCATCTTCCTTCCCTATTCCAACCACTTGACAACTAAGATAGCATAGTGATGCGCTGATATCTTAGCTTTACTTGAAAATGATGCCAAACCCTCGGAATAGGGCGTAAAATTCAAATATCTGAGTGGAAAACTACTCACTATTTATTCACGGACATGTATTTTGTTGTTGCGTCGTGCCGCAAATGTTTTTTTTCGAAATAGGAGCCAGAAGTACAGGACTCGTAAAAGAAAGATTACTTTTGTGGGAGATAGACAGAAAGCAACCATGGAAAGGTATCGGGAAATAAATCTTTGGGGAAAGATATCGCCGGTCAAAATAAAATGTTCTGAATAGGGCGTTCTTAAACTTAGGGAAGTAGAGGGAATTGTAGGTATTACTTATCTGATGTCACGATCACGGAAAGTTGTCTGCCTGCCGCTCAGGGAAAATACATTGATGTTATTGCCTCAGCTGTAAACATTTAGTTGGACAGTCTGAGGAGTAAATTTAGACCTTTGGCCAAATATTTGGCTCTCGACCGTAATTAAGTCGGCTGTGGTATCAGTGCAAATGATCGAGTTATCGTGGTGGTCCATCGTTTCACAATACTGGACTGTGTTCCTAACATTTAGTCATTTCCTATTTCCTCCACTCATTGCTCTCTTGAAGGATATTTCAGGTATTTGTGACTTGCTCAATTGTTACATATTTATTTTCAATCCGCTTTCGCAATCATGGAAACATTTTATCAATTAGTTTGGTATGAAGCAGTTGGTTTGTTGTTTTTAAGAGTTATTAGCATGTTAGAGGAAATTCAAATAATTTATTTAAATTAAGTTCAAATTTACGTGATAATTTATTATTATTATTAACGTTTAAATTTCGTCTCATGATCCTTAGATGAGATTCATTTTGGTGAAAATTCATCTCCTGCCGCACAATCTTGAGGTGGCGTGCAGGGTACCACGTAGATGCAGATGTAGATTTAATCCCTATTGTAATTTTATATCTTTGAGCCAATCCTTAATGTCATTAGAGCTTTCGGGCCTGTTTGAGTTAGTTGATACCGTCTATAGTATTAGTTTTTCATGGTGTCAATCAACTTATAACTAAACATTTGGTGACACCATGTCATAGCTTTATGTATTTCTTGCAGGTTATTTACGTTACTCTCTCCAGTTATATTTTTTATTTAGCTTCCAGGTACGTGGAATCTGGTGTTCGGGCTGTGTTTCGTGGTCCTGATTGCGTCTGCTGGTATATTTCTGGTATATGGAAGCGGAACGGAGCAGCCATGGAATGAACCAGCAGCCGCCATAGTTACTATGCTAACATTTGAACAAGCTAACAGTAACGACCTCGCAAATCAACAGCATGAGCTTAATCAGACAAGTCAGAACTCAGAGGTAATTGATCATTTGAATAGAAAAAACCAGGTATTTACAACATAAAGGAATACTGAAGACATATATCTGGTAATAGTGATGTGGGAAAGTCAGTGGGTCTTCTTAGAGTCTTTACTTGAGGAATCGTATTGATGGCTTCACTAAGAGATGTTTAATCCCATTTGTATCGCCAGCATGCCCAAGCATTTATTTCATAAGTTTTCATTCTAGCGAAAGAATGAGTTGCTGGAAAAGCTCGACCGAATCGGTCTAACATGAAGAGTTTGCTCTGGATAGCACTAAGGTCTCGCACATTCAGTCTTCGACGTAATTAGGAGGTGGGGGAGAAGCTGATTTTAATTATGTGCAAAATGACTGTACGACTGATGTGTATGCAACAGTTAAATACAATAAATATACTACACCAAACATTATTGGCTTTTTATTTAGTATGTGGGAGCTGTTTGCCTTTGCGGAATTTCCTGACGGTGAGAACCAATCGAGAACCCTGCATAATATATTTTTTAACTTTTCTGAGGTAAGTCCTCATCATTGAAATGTCATGGAATTTGGTTTCTCACCAGTACCTATGCTTGTAATGAGTTATCTTTCACTTGTTTCATATTGGTGAAATGGAATTCATTTACAGTTTTATGAAGACGCTGTCTTCTACTTTCTAACTAATTTTCAGACACATAAAAATGCAGTACCTGACGGATAAATGCCGAAATTATGTTGATAATAAGCGTTTATTACAAAAATAGCGATTCTTATGCTCCATATCGGTAACACCTCTTAGGTATGGTGAAAAGTGTGACGAAAATACTAAAGTAGAACTTAAATTTCAATACCAGGATTGGTTATGAACCTAAAATGAAGGATCGATTTTATTATTCTTCGTCGTGGCTCATCAATATCTTACTTCAACACGTTTTAGATGACACTAGAAATAAAAAATGTACCACTTACGTTTATGGCATTTTCCATTCCATATTTTGGTTATGGCTAAATTACTAAGTATCTATGAGGATGATGTCTTAGTTTCAAATTAATTGTATGGAGAAAACTAATTCAAAAATTTAAGCTATATTGTAGCGATTTATACTCGGCCGCTTGGTTTTCCTTTCCTTTGGTTGAATTTGTTACAAGTTCAGTGACTTCTCAGCTTACAAACAGAAGGTGGATGCTTTTTTTTCAAAACAGTGAGCTTCCGTGCAGACTTTTGGTAATGAGGCCAAAGTTCGCGATTAGAAGCAAGGCGTTTATTTTGTTGTTAAACACTCTTGGATACAATACCGTACGTATTTATGGTGAGTAAATAAAGAGAGAAAAATCTAGTCCAAAAGCCTTCACCTCACTATTTCTGCTTTCCTTTACCTAGCATCCAAATTGGTATTATTCGTCTACTCATTAGATGCATCTTTTTATTGGATCCTCTTCTGTACTACGCCCTCTCCATTGTAACTACCTTACATACCATTCCCTCGAGATATGATCTGTTTTGTCCTTTTAAATATATGCTATGTACTCGGAATCATGACCACCCATATTTCTCTCCCGGTCATAAATATAGTTTTTGTGAGACTTTAGTCCATTGAATCCCCACACTCGCAGTACAAAGTATTCCGACATAACAGACATAAGGGTGCTTTCCAATCACGCATCTGCGCTTAACTTTCAATCTGTTTAGCGCAGAGCGTGTTCCATTCTCATTTGTGACATTATCTGTGCTAAGCAGATTGAAACGCATCTTCCTCGTAGTCCGTATGTCCGTATAGCATTAGTATGTGCGCTAGCTGACGGAACTTGTGATGGCGTGGAAATAAGTAGTAGTGGAAACAAGAATTCCTCAAAGTCTAATACAATGGTGATGATTACTTGAAAAAAATAAATAATAGTCCGTAGTTTTATCTTTGAAGGGATGAGTCTGACCTCTTCTTTGTCGAAGTTTAATATCACCCTGCCATTTTGTAAAGACCGCGGGGGGCAGATCGTTCCAATCGTCGACTTGAATGTGCTCTCTTGTGTTTCCGTCAGCTCCTATTTCCGCTGATATTCACAAGACGGTTGGAAAACACCGTAGTTTTGCGGTCTACAGTGACTTCTAAATCAGGTACACTTTCATTGAATCGGATGCATCGGCTTGACTGACTCCCTAATCGGTCCAATTGTAGCGGTGGTGCCAAGTCTAGATACGTGATAATTGTTATTTTCTGCTGATGAATTCTTCTCGGGCTTCCCACCGGGTTAGGTTCTCCAGGAAACAGGAAAGTCTCCCGTCGGCCAACATGGAGAACCTAACCCGGTGAGAAACCCAAGAAGAATTCATCAGTATCGTTCGCCGGGAAAGCCTGAAATCTTATTTTCTGCTGACACTGCGCATCTGTCTCACTGATTCTGCATGGTGTCCATTAGCGACCTGCAGCTCCTAAGCTGGCTGAAAATGATGATCCTTACAGGCTGGCTGAAATGATCCTTACAGGCAAGACTATTCAACCCCAGTCAAGTCTCAAGCAGAGCAGATGAAAACTAAGATGTATTCGATTTCTCAAGCCTGCGCTGCGATCCAGCATTGACGAGGTGCAAACCCAATAACTTGTCGTTTGACTAGGTAGGGCCCCAAAATATTAAATCAGCCAGCCTCTTGGAGAAAGGTCGTCAATGGAATGCAAAGTCATAGTTTTTTTCTGGTAAAATGATATTTAATGTATTTTTCTCGGCATGTGTGTTTTTGGAATGAAGAGGCAGTCACTGTTCTCTTTTTTATCTAGGTTAAGAATTTTCTATATCAACGTATGTCACGCCATTTTAGACTGTAAATTTGCGAAAAATTGGAATTATCCTCTCAACATCTGTCTTGCAAAATAAGATTAAGACAAAAAATGTAACTAAGACCTGTATTTATTATGAAGCAGTTTTTACTTAGAGTGGGTGGAATTCTCTCTCATCTTAGGAAGGGATAGGTTAAGAGGGCAATGAAACGCTGCATTTCGGCAAAACTTGATCTTGAAAAACAAAAGTTAAATGCATGTGGAATTGCAGTGTTCTCTTCACCTACACATCCTTTCCAGATCTGTATTAAAGCTATTTTCATGATGACCGTTTTGACTGGTAAAAAATTAAAATTCTCATACATGTCTCAAGCTTAATTCTTAGAATATGGACGTAAATGGCTCGTTTCGGCGGAAATATTTGCCTGCTCTAAAAAATGTAGAACGTAATGATGGTGAAATTTTTTATGTGAGCACGTTGCTTCATTGTCTAAAAACTACTTCAAGTAATTTTTATAATTTTTCTTCGGCAGCGCATCGTGTGCTACCAATTACGAAGATATTCACTATTTCCGTAATTTTTATCGTATCTGTAAGTCACCTCGTCTGTGAAAGCCATTCAGTTCAGTCAACAAGCCTAACTACCCGTCAGGTGATTCAGACACTTATACCACCAACTCACCGTCATTCAAGGCAAATCCCAGATGAGGATTTTTTTTACAAAAGTCGTGAACTTTTGACGTGATTTATAAACTAACTAAAAACGCCAGATGTTTGAAACTACGCTATCAAAAGCTCACTTACATGGAAATATTGTAAAAGGAATTTGATATCCATTGAACAATTCTTGAAAGAGACAGAGCACGCTAAAGTTTGAAATTATTTTGGAGAATTAATTTCTGAGGCCGAATTTGCTGCATTTTATATACTCAGTACGCTTTGAGAAAATGCTATAATAATTGTCATTTAACAGAGCACTAAAAGTTGTACAATTATTGGTACGTATCATTTGTTTAGGAAAAAAGACTACAGAGATATCATGTCTCAAAGTTGCGAAAATTTCACATCCATGTGGCAGGTGGTCGTGACATGGGGTCACACAAACGGCTATATCTCCAAAATTATTTCACTAACGGACCTAAACTTTAATACATTTTCATTAAAGGTATGTACAACTATCCACACAAAATTTCATTAAAATTCGAGATGGTCGAGTGGGAAACTTTTCTAAAACTAGACCACTTGACGTGGAATGACCCCAAGTCAAAATTGATTTTTCATGGCGAATTTTCTCACATAAGTATCCTCGGTGTATTGAACGTTAGTGCCCTTCCGCGAGTTTAAGTCTCGAAAATCACCAGATCAGGTCATGTGATCAGTAAAAAACTTAATCCTTCCCTACGAGTAAATTTTTTTTCCAGAAAATGGATGTGAAAAACTTTTTCCAAGTGTAGCCTAATGCAGTTGCATTAACCCTTACGGAGAAATTTATCATTAACGCGTGTGCGTAACCTTGTATCATGTATATTTGTGCATTTTTCGCAATTTTTAAGATCTTCTTAAGGTGCTTTGAGGGAGATATCATTTCATTCAGAATTCAATGAATTTGGCCTCAAATTTGGCCTTAAAGAAAAATGCCTCAACTTTCCAATGATATTTAATATTACCCACTTACCACACTTCTTTTCGAGATATTTTCCAAAAGATAGAAGCCGTTTTCCATGGTAAATGGTTCGCGTATGCACTCCAGAGAGACTTTAATAAAAAATGAGGAATTTATAATGAACTGATCTCATCCGACATTTAAAAGTGTGTAGTTTGAATGTTACCTCAACTATTTAAAAAAATAAATCAATTACACATCGCAGTAGTTTTTACAGAATCGCAAAAAATCCTGTTTAGAAGGCATTTTCACCGTACGGCGTGCAATAAATGAGTCAAGTGAAAGACTTATATAGGTATATTTATTTAGCTAATGAGAATTTAGTCTTATAAAACAATATTTTTTCGCCATTAATATTACAATATTTACGTCATTCTTTTTACAGCTACTGAAATAAAAAAATAAAATTCTATTATGACTTGGGATAAATTTCGCTAAAACCACCTTAAGCCCTCGGGAGACATAACATTAATTAGTCAATTTTCATTTAGTTGGCCTCTCACCCAGAGCCTCGCTTGAACCCCAAACCCTTCGAATTCTCGATGCACCCCTCCCCTCGCGGCCGGCGGCTGGCCAGTAGAGATGCGGATTCTTTGGGAAAATCTCGGCATCGGACGAGGATAATAAAAATCCCTCGCCTCCAAGATTGAGACGTTATCCTCCGGCTTTATTTTCACGCAATGATCAATAATATATCCTCTCCGTCATTAACGATTGCTGCAATTTACATCTTTTGTTCATCTGTTATTTGCTACTAACATATCAAAATATTGAAATGCCACTCAAAATTTCTTAATTTCTTATTTATTGACTTTTCCCTCAAATTAATAAATTTGTATTTATTTTCCCTACATTTCTTCGAGTATCGAATATTCAAAAATTGCTTCATGTTCGATATTAGATGAAAGCATTTAATTTTCATCGTGCACCCGAGTCAAATGCTACCTATTTTACTTTCATTTACTGTGAAAGAACTGTTTTCCAAAGTATCATTGCAGTGTAGCATCATTAAAGGTTTTCAAGGTCATGTTATAATAGTCAAGACAACCTTAAAAAGCGGCTGATTTTTAAAATATTAATTTCAGTTTGCTTAGTTGCTAACATTTATTTAGTTGCATTTATGCTATTCATTAATGTGTAACATACGAGTACATTCCAGGTAGAAGTTGTAAGTATATTTTTCTCCCGGAATATCGCACTCTGAGAACGGACAACTACTGGAATCAGCTTTTAATGAGTTGACAGCCTTAGTGGCTGGTGAGACAGGGGGAGTTCTTTCAGCCTCGATATTTGTGGCTTGAAGTTAATAGCCAGTCACAAAGCAAATGCGGTCTTCGCGTCCAACGTTAAATGTTGATGAAAGCGATCCTTGAATCGAAGATTTGCAATAAATTTTAACATCGCTTCTATATCATGCGATATGAATGATATCGCTTCTTCAACGGTGAACATTTCTTTATCGCAATGTGATTTTTTTGAATGTCACACCCAGAAACCCTACTCTTGAGCTCGGAGGCCAGCAGGATCCAACGAATGGGCATCCCATACTGGGCTTTTGTCTCTGAATCATCAGAATTTCTCCCCGTGTTTGTGTCTTGGGAGACAGCTATGCTACCTACGCCAACTCTAAAGACGCACGTAGAGCTCCGCAGAAGCATCTCCGAATTTTTAAACAAGGCAAGTAAAGCATAACTAGATTATTTTGTCAAAAGTTAGAAGGAGAAATGAATGAGAAGAATTACTCAGGATGACCAAGGTTGGAATGTACCAGATTAATTATTAGGGAAGCTAAAATGATTACTGTTGATGGATTCGTGGAAGGTTGGAAGAAAGCGGATCCTGTACGGAGAATCGAGTGGGAAGCTTCTGCAAGCCATTTAAATTTCAAGATTATTCTTTGTTATTTGCTCATTGTTTTACCATTCACTTTACTTTAGCACTTTAGAAACATTTTTGGAGTTTATGTTATTTTATTTACAAATTTTGACCTCTTTAAAACAGATAAATATGGTGGGAGAAACGAGAGTGGAAAGGGGGTAGAAAGACTTATCGAGGAATCCCACAGATGAAATTCATCTGGGAAAATACGAGGGACGTGAAAATAAAATCTTTAGTACTAAGAAAAACCTTTAACTCATTGTAGTGGAGTGGAGAGCTGCAGCAAACCAATCCTCAGGCTAGTGACTGCTGATGATGGGAGTACTAAGCTCCCGAGTGTCTTTGGGGCCTCATCGACTATCCTTGACCACCCCTTGCTCCGACAAAACATCTTGCAACCAACGGAGCACCCCACCAACATCTCCTCCTTCACCTCCCCCTCCATCTCAAAGTGACATGTCCTTCCAAGCATTGATCGTGCCGCCGCCACGCGTCGTCTCTCAGAACTCCAAACCGCGGCTACCGCGGAATCTTTTTTCTGCCAACTACCGCTGATGAGGAAGGCTGAATTTTTTTTTCAGGACTCTTGATTTCCTCCATTGCCACTCACCCATCCGTGGTGAAGATAAGATACCCAAACCGCTGCCCCGAACGCCTTCCTCTGCTGGGCGAAGCTTTCATCAAACACGAGTCATACTCCGGCATTCTTTTGGATGTCATATCTCTCACGCCGGGCGTTAATTAACTTTCAGAGAAGCCATATCGTCGTAAATGGGAGTTTTTCGTCGCAGCTGTCTGTCAATATCTATCCTAGAATCGATAAATATTCCGTGACTGCTCAGGTTTAGGAATTTTATTGTTAAACATTATACTAAATCATTGAAATTAAAACAGAAATTGACGAAAATTACTCCAACTCAATCGTATACATATTTTTTCTCGTGTAAGTTGCAATAGTGTAAAGGATTTAAAGTGGACTTCGGGGTAAGTCGTTAATTTTCGCTTAAAAATCCCACGATCAAAATGGTAGAAACAAAAAATCATTTATTACCATTTTTACTTAACTTCTCCATGCATATTTTCCATATGGGAAAAGAAAAATTGAATCTTAAGTCAACGCAGAGTGCAGTTTTGATATCATACAACGAGTTGTTTTTCTCGCGAAGAAAGTATTTAAAGTTAATCAAAGTAAACATTCAAATTAAAGTAAAAATTACCTAAGGAGAAAGCGAAGAAGGGAAGAAAGCGCATCGACACCTTAACCTTCTCCTGAAATTAATAACTAGGAACTACTGAACCAAGATAATCATCAACTATTTTTTTTATCCGTTCTCCTTTCATTGAGAGAACTTCGATTTTTTATCCAAATTCTGTTTCTTAATTTGCATTTTGAATCAACCGACCAGATTTGTGAGACAGAATGCTTATTTTTACTTTATTACACTGTGTTCCATGAAAATCATCTCATAATCTTTATTTGCTTTAAAAAATCCCTTGCAAATTTTTCTAAATCAAGTAAAATATTGGAGCCATGGGAATAATATACACAATTTCTTCGAACTCTTGGCGATGAAGGCGAATTTCGGGGTGCAATAATTTTTTGAATACTCGGGTAGAGAAAGAAACCATTGAAACATTCCGGAAGAAATAAGCTTCACTCCTGCGTGTTTTGGAATAATATTTTTCTATTGGGCTCACATATTAGGAAGAAATATTTTCCAATTTACTTAATTAGCATATAAGATTTTTTCTAGTGAAGAAATTATATCTCTTACAGCTCTTGCGCTCGATAGTTAGGTATTCTCCAGAAGATCCACGGATGTTTTTTTATTCGCACACTCTTTTTACTTCATTTAGGTATGCATATTCCAAGATTGTCCATGATCAAACACTCGCTTCTCTTCCGCCTCTCTTTCCTTTTCAATTAAGTTCCTGCCAACATCGATCTGTTTCTGCTTTCTTCCAACACTTTTACCAGCCACACTCTTTCTCATCTCCCTCAGAATCGTCTCTTTTTCATCATTGCAGTTATATATAACTTGCTTTGTGTATGTGCGTAATTCCACAGAGGAAAAACTATTCGCCTTGTCCGGGACTCAAACTCGGATTCCTCGATATCGCGCCGAGAGCTTTAGTTAGTTAAGCTACCGGGCTTTAAGTTAAGCTTGTTCATGTTTGTTTTTATGCGTCACATTTCATGATATTTTTAAGTACCACTGTAAATTGGCAGTAATGCCATGCGTGGACATTTTGCCTTGAATAAAAAAATAAACATGATTCTTAAACTTGAGCTTGGTTTGGTAGATGAAGGTATTACGTCTGCATTTGAGTAACGCCATGCATCACTATTTGGAATCAAGTTGGTAAGGTGGCTATAGTACCAATATGCTGCTTATCCAGAGGGTCCGGGTTTGATTCCGGAGAGAGGTGATTTAGAGCACCCTTAAGTGCAGTTCTCCGTCCGTCAAATGAACAGTGAAGTCCTTGGCGAATTTTGTCAAGAAAAGGTAAATGCCGAAGCTGGGTTCCTCTCCACCCTAGTCCTTCCAATCTCCAATCATATCCAAGCCAAACCAACACCCTTCAATTGATGGTTGCATCCACGAATAACCAACTGGCCTGCCCATCACTGTGATTGCGTGAAGTAAGAGAAAGGTTTAATGACACAAACGATGAAGAATTATTTCACTCTTGATTCCACTAGTTAGAATGCCAGAAACTATCTGCATCACTGCAGTCCGTGCCGTTAAGAGGAAGTTGCGAATCTTCCGTGGTTAAAAAAATGCACCTTTATATCTGAGGTGGTGTTCCCATGAGAAAAGAGATTTAAGGGGGTGATAGTCATAATCGCGGTCAAGTAAAGCATTGTAACTTTTGAAATTTACTTTAATTTTTGATTTAATTCTGCTTTAATTTGGCGTAATTTTTGTTTAAATTTTTTAATTTATTTTATTGTAGAAACTTTTTATTGATTGTTGAAATGTTTTAGTTGTGAAGGGGTTGTTGACAAAAAGGGGGTTGGTTTGGGGGAATGAAAGTAACTGGAAGCAGGAAGAGCTGTTCTGTAACAAATAGAAGCATTAACTAATAAAAAATTGAAAATAAATGTTGTTTTGACGAGTAAATACAGTCCGACGCTACAGCATTAACCTCAGACATGCGGTCTCACAGACCGCCGCCATTTAAAAAAATATGATTTATCTGTCTTTGCCTCGCTTCTGAATGCTCCGAAATTCAGTACCTTCCAATTCTTCTTATTAGATGCTATTTACCTAATTCATCGCTTACTTCACAGTTTTTCTATTGCTCGTTTCCAAATAAATTAGTCAGAAGTTCTGGCCCGCGAACTGTCCGACCGCGTGTCAGTGTCTATGTAAGTTTTCTTTATACCATACCGTAACCTTAGTTATTTGTTCGTGAATTTCTTTTTATGTACTTTTCCACTTATTATATTTGAATGGGTGATAATCTTTGTTAAAAATATAAACATTTCTCCGATCTTTTCGTTTAATTATTTGGAACCTTTGAAAATCATACATACGTCCAATACAGCAAATCTATCGATCTTTTTTTAAAATACCACTATTTGTAAACAAACATCTTTTTATGTAGGCAAAAAAGGGACTTTTTTAGGTATGTAAAACACAAAAACGGAAAATATATTCTCATTGAGCGAAATATATTGCGATGTACGACAAGTGGTCTGTAGTTGTTGTGGTAGACAAGTGTTGCAAATAACAGTCTGCGGTTACGGATTAGTTATTATTCAGAAATTACGAATTAAACTATTAAAAATATTCTTAAAGCTTTTTGAATTGAGCGTCCAATGACTCAGTACAAGTCAGCTAATGTTGCTTTCGTTGAGCCAAATATTTAGAGCAGTATAATTACTTCCATTTATCGTGCTCCGGCGGCTAAGTTCATTACGCACTTACTGACTGCCTCACGCAGACAGGAGAAACATCACTCGGGACGAATGGGAGTCCAAACTCGAGCTGAGCCTAACGTTTCCTAGCACCTACGATCGATCGGGAAGCGCTGTTTCCTTCGTAGTACATTGCTTTCCTTCATGTCCAGAGCGCGCTAGTTTCCCGTAGAAGCGCGTGAAAATGATAAGGGTTCTAATATTTTTCCTTACTATAGGACCCACGCAAAATTCGTCAATGACGGACAAAACCTAAAGCGGAATATATTATACATCGAAACTGAATACTACATAATTATTATATTATTGACAAAAATATTTTGAAAGATCCGAAAAATATCTAGAACCAAATCATTAGGGTCATCCTGAAAATATTTCTTTTAATTTCATTGCGATGAAATAAAAATATTCGGAGTAATCATTTACTTATTGTGTGTGTTTTGTAGGAAAAATAGCAAAACTCTTTATTCATTGCTATTTTAGACGTTTCATACTTGGAATATATGGAGGACCCGCGAATCATATTTGCGACCAACCTGTAAAATATTAAACTATCGGTAATTGAAGATGGTCATTATAATGTGACATTCTTATCTAAACGATGTATCACACATTGTTAGCCCATATTTGCCAAAGAATGAACACTTGGTTAATACTTAATGTAATGAATAATCGTAGTTATGGAACGTGAATAATTCTAATTGTTCAGAACACTATGGATATCTAAATCTGGCAAAGGACTGTGTCCTATATACTTCTCAAGTAAAACTACATCTCTTCTGAATTTTTAGTATGCGCCGATGTAAAACGATGGTTCAAGTATATATTTCGTTTTCTGGCTAAAAAAACACACAATGCCTTCATTCTCACGGGCTGATTCGACCAATCTAAAATGAGTAGGATATATCGTCGTCACCTGAACATTAAAAAATAAACACTCTTAAGCGGGAAGAAGGCTTGTTTTGGCCTTAAATTACGAAAGTATTAATATAACCTGATAAAGCCTCTTTCGCAATGGACCAGTATTTGATCGCAAATAGGCGCAGTAAACGGAAAAGAGCTTTATGCTCGATGAGCCTAAAACCTGTCGGAGAAAAATTTACGGAAATCCGTACATTGATCACGGGTACCCGTGAGTAATAATGCGGTGGCCCGGAAAGTTAGACTTCGGTAAAAGAGAATGAGCGTATATTTATGGGCTTTAGCGACTTGGCTACGTAGGAGAGTGCAAAAAATAATATAGATACAACAACAATTTTGCGTCAATTTTATTCTGAAAATGAGTTGTCTTGATGTGAAATAGAAGATTCACATAAGGCATGTAGATGAAGAAAATATTTCAATTGTCTTGCTGGGTGTCATAAGTTGCGGCATGTGAGAGAGCGATGGCTAAAGTGAAGAGGGAGATAAACGAGCAATATTTTAGACAATGAAACCTGTTCGAAGGCGAGAGTAATTTTAGACTGTGTCAATATAATTCAAAAGGCTTTTATGGACCGCAGATACAATACAAATTCTAAACGTTACATGTAGAACCAATAATCGTCGAAAACTAAACAATTCAAAACCTAATTATATTTTGCATTTCTCTTCTCATTTGTATTTATTTATATACATTATGTATTCGGAATGAACTATTGTTCTACTTGTTGAGTTTTTTTAGAATATGACGACTTTTATACAGTTGCGATACGAATTAAGGGGTGCTAGGACGTTGAGCTGAGATCAAAATTTGCTTGGAGATTGAATCCAACTGGCTTATTCCTAACCTGCCTGGCTAAGGTTGCTAGTCAAACATCTGACCAGAAACCAGTCGGTTGAATTTTTCAAATACTTGGAAATAAAACGTCGCTTTGTACATTCCACACACAATCTTTATTGACTGGCCACACACACTTTATATCGACCACGGTTTCGACAAATAATTGTCATTATCAAGGTACCTTGACATTGACCATTATTTGTGGAAACCGACATCATCAAAGACAACAAAAGTGCGGGCACCATAGGGACCATTTACGATGCGAAGAGTAAAACATTTCTGCTACTAATTAGACCTACTTGTTCGGTTTCCTACCTGATACACAATTATTTTCAATGTCTGCCCTCTCCGTCGAAATACACAAAACTAAGCTTATTTTTCCTCCCATTTGTAAATTATTTTTCGAAGGAGGCTAGATAGACTTAAGACGAGCCTCAGAAGACTCGATGGTTGCACGCTAAGCTTTGTTTACTAGAAACATTTGCGGTACGTGATAGTTTAGCGGGACATAGCTCTAGGTAGAATTTCATTAGGAGGGTCGATCTCACTTGAAACCATAATCGGGACTATTCCTCAACAAATGCTCATCTCAGGAGAGTCAGATCAACAGGGTGGATAATATTTTACCCCCGCACTTCATGTGTAGGACAGATGAATGCGGGAAAATGAGATAATCCCATGGTCGAACAGATTGGTTTTAGAATAACATCTTCCAGCAATCTACTGATAGTTACGGCAAAAACAAAGCAGTACGCTGATCCGTCAAAACACATCACACTTTCCAACCGTTTCCTCTTCAAATGCCCTTCCTGAAATCCTCTCTTTTTATGGCTGGTGTCCTAACACCCCCTGCCACATGCCCCAGCGGTACCACATGGGATACTACGTGGATGCTCACGAACCTAGTCTTTTTCAGAAAGCGGACGTCACTTATTTCATTTACAATGTTTTGGTCACATTTATCGCTTACTTTCTTACCTCAATTGTTGTTTACTTCCGTTTCTTAAAATGTTTGACGGGGTATCTATTGCGTTCCATGGACTTCATTAAAATATTCAGAGAAGTTCCACATATGCAACATGCTGTTCGGTTCCTGCACAGTAAATGCATTCTACACGCTTCAACACTTCCACACATAATGATAAGGAGGAGAAGTGGAGATGTCATAAAAGACCCTGTCGCACTTCCATGCATCTAAAACGGATACATGGTTGGAGATCAGCAAAATGTTTTTTGAAGAAGGTGTGTATTTTCTGTACAGTGTACAGCTCACACAGTTGATGGAAGGATCAGGTTGACAACCGTTTGAGACTCAGAGGCTACACGCTAGGCTTATATTACTTGGAAAATTTCGATCAGGCAAGTTTCTGTACGACACGGATAATATTATTTTATCCCCGCGTTAGTAGTTGCAAAATAAGATGGATACCCTGGCCAAATTGACTGGTACAAAAATTCCTTCTTTCCTAGCACCAATAATGATTATTACAAAAACAGCGTGACACTAGTCTAAAACACATCGTTAACAGACAATTCACCTCTGTACTCTCCCCCCTCCTTTTCCTCCTTCTCCCCCTTTCCATGAATGTTGTCCTAACACCCCCTGCCACACGCATCTGCGACGGCTCTCAGGGTAGTTTTTGAAGTAGAGGTACAGTTGTAGTGACAGTATGCTTCATTCAAGTCCTATAACGAAGAGTTTGAAATGGTCTGTGCGACAGCAATTGACTGGAAAACTTTTGTTCGAGAAATTTTTGCGTATTCATTATTGCAGAATCCAAAACTTAATGGTGGATCTGCAATAACAGTAGAAATTAACTAAAGTATCTTTTCTCGGTGGAAGTATAACATAGGCGGAACGTACATATAACTACGGGTTTTCGGAGGTATTTGCCGAAAAACCAGGCAGGAGTTTTATTTACCAATTGCCCGATAAAACAGCAGGTACATTATTGACTGTTATTATAGAATGCATCCATCCAAATACGTTAAAAATATCTGACTTTTGGGAAAGTAATAACGGAATTTCTCATCCTCAAGGCAACAACTTCATGCATTTTAATGTAAATCACGCGGAAAATTTTCGAGATCCCAACTACTGGAGCGCTCACTGATACTGTCGGACTGTGGGGCCTTGCAAAACGAAGAAACAAGGGACTTCAAAGGACATTCTAGATTCATATCTGTGTGAATTTATGTTGCGCCAACGACATACTGGAAATGACTTATTCGAGCAAATAATGCTGGACGTAGTGAGAGTGACATGTTTAGTGCAGTTGGTTTATTGGTTGGTTTGTCTTTATTGAGAGTGAATTTAGCCCTACACAGTCCTCTCTTACACACTATTTCGTTAGACGGACACAAAAACCCATGCCCTGGGTGGTGAAAAATCCACCCAAGCGGGACACGAGCCCCCGACCCTCGGATTAGCCGGCCAGGACTTAATCCGGCCGCTACCATCGGCCGACAGCCGACAATTAAATAATTGAGAAATGAATATAGAGAATTCCGACAAAAAAAGTGGTGCCCGTGTTTGTAATAAGACCCGATTGAACTTTCTTTTACATATCCACTAAAATAAGTTTCCTTTGTTCACAATTCATGCAGCATTATGATGGATAGCGTGGTAGTCCTGCGCGCAAAGCATTATTTAACGACCAAAAACTAATATCGTTCTCAAGCTCTCTCATGAGACGATCTTGGTCAAGCAAATACTTGTGACTCGACTATGAACTCCTGCCTAGGTCTTTTGGGGAGTAATTTGTCAAGGTTGTACATCTACGTATTACCGTGCGAGCTGCCGCAGTGGCGTGTGGCAGGGGGTGTTAGGACGCTATCCATGAAATGGGAGGGTATAGGGAAAAGGATGGGGGAGAGGTCGGAGGAGAATTGTAATTTAACGATGTGTCTCATGTAAGTGTCATGCTGTTTTTGCTTCAATAACTATTAGTGCGTGGAAAGAAGGAATGGTGTACCTGAGAAGCGTTTACGGTAAAAGTAGAATGGATTGGGTGAGAGTTTAGTGGGTCATAAGGGAATGTGAATTGAATGTTCCGACAATGAAAAAAGGAGGGTGCTTCGTTGGTTTGGCCATGTTGAGAGAATGGATGAGGGTCGAATGATGGAACAAATTTATGATAGAGTGAATAATGTAGAGGAAGGGGTATACCGAGAAAGTGATGAGTGAATGTAGTGGAAGAGATTCTTAGAAGAAGGCATGTTAGGATTTTAAACAAGAGAGAGGGTATGAAAGAGTGCATGAATGTGATGGAAGTAGGAGAGATTTTTAAGGATAGGACATTGTGGAGGAAGAAACTTTGGCGAAGTTTCGACACAGTTTTTTCCACTTGTATTTTTATTATTCACGGCCATGGTTTCGTTACAGAGTCAGAGTGTCACGCTGTAACGAAACCACGATCGTGCATAGTAATTAAATTACATGTGGAAAAAGCTGTGTCGAAACTTCGTCAAACTTTCTTACTATGAAGGACTTCCACGAAGCTACGCCCGAAACCGTTGCTTATATTATGGAGGAAAGTGTTTTTAGGGAGTCAGTTTCCCAGGCCTAGCAGTAATGACTAATCTCTTTAATCGCGCTTGCCCCGAAAGAGAATGGCGTGATGAGTAAGCATGCATATGTGTATGTGTCAAACACATTCCGTAATTCGCAGATTTTTCATGTTTCCGCTTATCTTTCGCTCCATAAATGAAAGCATGGGAATGGATAGTCGCGTCGCACGCAAGGTCGAATTCTCCTTCCGGCCATACTCCTTCCTCACGGATCCAAAAGATAAGCGCCAAACATCTCGTCCCCCCCCCTCCCCCGAGACTTGAGCAATGTTGCGGGAATACTATCTATTCCAGCTGTCCTTCGCCTTTTCATTTCCTGCTGCGCTTTTCCCTATCTCAATCCTCCGCAAATCCTGGACCCATGTTGCCCGTGGAGGTGGGCGCCGATAACACTTTCGTCGGCAGCGGCAATGGCCGACCCTTTTGGTAGTTTCAGCGAGATTTTTCCCAAATCATAATAGGGAACGTATTCGAATTTTATTTTATAATTGAGGCTGTTTTAATAAGCGTGAAGTGATTATGGTAATATTAATGACGCAAATCTTTATTTTATTCAACAAGGCTTTCATTAAATAGCTAAATGTACATTTTTGAGTCTTTGACTTGACTACGTACGATAAAAATGCCTTCACAACCGAAGTTTGTTAGTGCAATTTTAGAAAAAGTAATACGGCGAGTACTTAATTCATTCATCAAAATAATACAGAAAGCATGAAAGCTACCCACTGCCAAATTTCGGAGCTGATTTGTGAGTCAGATCTTCTAAATTATGTCAATGAGATTTCTCTGTAGCGCATAACCGTATCATATCCCTTGGAAAACGGCTTCTATTTTTTGGAAAATATCTCAAAACTTAATGCGGAGAGTAGCAGATATGTTCGTAATTTTAGAAAAATGAGATCTGTTAGGCTAAATTAATTGGATTTTGAAATGATATCTCGCACAAAATACTTTAACCCATTGTTTATCGGTCAAATTTTTTAACAAAAGATTTGACCAAACGGTGGTTTGAGTATCGTGTAACCGGCTGAATTTGATAAAATATAACTTTATTCCAGGAATTTGATTGATTGATGAATTTGAACGAAAGTACATTTTCCCAACAACCGGTATTAAGAATAAAAAGCTACATTGGTCCAAAATTCATCCCAATGACGGCTGAGTGTGCGACGTAGTCTGCGTTCGCCGTTCAGTAATTAAAATCTTTATCTTACCCATGTTTGGCGCATTAATTGAAAATAAACACAGTACACACAAACGCGGAGGCGATTATCGACGTTCTTTTATTGTTCATCGCACATCAACTCTACCCCCGATATCTTTTAAAGTGCGCAGCCTGGTGCGCGGCCTAGTACGCAGGGTCAAAAACGAATGAAAAGCTAGCACGCTGTTGTATAGCGATGTGAGCAGCGAACTAAAGCGAATGGAAAGTTTCTTTGTCTCTTAATTTTGTTTTCTACGCTAATGCTTGTCATCAGTGAAAAAGACGTGTACCTATAAGTATTTTAGTTTCCATTTCATTGGCAGTGGAAGAAGATGGCAGCAGTCGTGAAGGCTGCCGCAGCTTCTTTTATCTACAGTATAAGACGTTTTCGGGTACTGCTGCATGTTCATTTTTTTTAATTCAACGTTTCGCTCCTTGAAAACTTCTTATACTCAACACAAGATGGCAGTAGGTTCGATAGCACTCGATAACGATGACGTGAGCAATGATACTCGCTAATCCACGAGAGAAAAGCTTCTGATCGGGCGAAATATATTCCCCGCGACGACGAGGACGTCGGCGGCGCACGGGAAAATGCCGGACGTTGAGGCATGGCCGCGTCGCCCGCTAAGTTATCCAGATTTCTGTCATGGGTATTCTTCTCCAGTCGTCATTCCACCAGGACTGGAAGGCGACAATCCTCCATCTCTGTTCGTCTTCCACCATCCACTTTAATTCTCAAAACCGTCTTCCTCCATTATCTGAGTCACGCATTCCGATCTGGGTCGTCCTGTATGATTTAGCTTTCCGTCATCCCTTCCGTTGAGGTATGCGTGCATGCAAAATCACCGGCTTCCCATTTCAGAATCAACTCCGGGCCGCAAAGCCAATAAAAAAAATTTCATTGCCCTACGCCTTCGTAAACATTTTCTTTGCGTTTCTGTTCGGTAGTTAAATTGGAAAAAGAGAAGAAATTACTGTCGTTTGTGTTTATCCACACTTGAAAATGACGCAAACCGTCGCTTGAAAATAAACCTTGAAAATGTCGGTTACTCGCCGGAACCTGGGTCTGACAAATAAATAAGTGTGGATAAATACCAGTGACTTTTTCTTTTCTAATGAAAATGAAAGTATTCCACAATGTCTAGCCCGAAACTATTTATTTTAATCTTGAGAAATACGAAACTGAACAAAAGAAATATATCAACAAAAAGCACATATTTATGAAATGTTAAAAACTTTTGAATATGTATGCATGTTGCGTATTGAATAACCATTTACTAACTGTAGGGAAACTGAACGTAGACTGCATATAACGTTAAATCTAGCGTTTTAATTTATTTAATCAATGCTTGATACAAATTTTTTGCTGTGAAAGAAGTAATTGAGGTATCGCTCGGCCCGCAGAGTTTCTTATGTGTGAAAAATGACCTGCGGGCCGAAACGTATGTGCACCTACGCAATTAGGTGTTCGCCAATTCCTCATGCCACGACAGGTGACCAACCGACGCGTTCCTCCTCCTTTCGAATGCCTTCCACAGGGACCGCTTTATCTCTGTATTCCTAAATACTTCCTGATTCGCCAATCGTTCTATCAAATCGTACTTATATTGGGAATCCTATGGCGCCATATCTCTAATGCCTCAAACCGTATCCTCTACCATTCCCCATTATCTATATCTTTTATGTCTCCGAACCATAATGCACAGTAAAAAGATGATCTTGTTTCAAGCGTAGTCTAGATTTCAGCGCCGCCTTGAATTATGATATGGCCTTCTTTCCAAGCATGCGTTTGACGAAACAAGGCATATCATAGCCTTATTTTTGGTCAGCGTCGCAGCAATTTGAAATCCCGCTCCCTGCGTCTGGAAACAAGACTTCCCGCTGCTGGTAACCTGGCATCCTCCTTCCATCCTCATCCTCCTTTGTCCCTAAACCACTCGACATCCCTCCGA
Organism: Pyrrhosoma nymphula; assembly: GCA_963573305.1. Classification (NCBI taxonomy): domain Eukaryota; kingdom Metazoa; phylum Arthropoda; class Insecta; order Odonata; family Coenagrionidae; genus Pyrrhosoma; species Pyrrhosoma nymphula. The sequence continues at coordinate 31,746,727 of OY754332.1, forward strand.
ACTCGGTTGTACCCTTAGAGCACGCAACCGCCCGGCCCGCTCTTTTTTCGGAGGGATGGAGAGGGAGTTTCGTGAAGGGTGGGAAGAAAGGCGCTGCAATGGTTTCCAGATGTTGAAAACAAAGGTAGAAGGACCCACGCGCGGGTTTCGTGGAAAGACTTTTCTTGGAATTTTTAGAGGCTTTCCTTGATAAAGGGATGCGTATTCATGTGATTAGTCGTGTTTGGTCGAACGAACGAAACGAACGTGTTCTTTGTGCTTCGCTGGAATCTTCGATTGAAAGTGTGGTATACATTTGCAGGATTTGCAGTTTCCTTCAGTCAGTGTAGATAATTGTTGCAGGAAAACGAATTAATCTCTGCTGTGTTGTTTGGCGTCGTTTACAGTTCTGCAAGGACCCAACGTTTTTGCCATCGCTTTCGGTACCTAGTATTTCGGAGGAGCTGGCAACGGTATGTACCACTTGTTTTCGTCATGGATTCATGTCCTATTCCACACTGCAATTATGTGGAAGGAAACGGTTATGAGGCATTAGTGTTGCATATGCAGCTGTTTCACGCTAACGCTCCTAACCTAGTACTGAAGTGCAATAGGGGTGGCTGCCCTAAGATTTTCGCAAAATGTACAACATTATTTCTTCAATGACAGGAGAAAACTTTACTGCACACAACATTTCCAAGTGCAAGTGACCCACCTCGCCTGATTGCCATTGGCGATGTGAATGATTGGCGATGATGATGCGGTACATAAAAACGTACTACCATTTCCAATGAAATGTAGATACCCACACGCTCCATTCTACTGATTTGATTGAATGGGGCCGGGTCGGAAAAAACTTGGAGGGTTGGCACACAAGGCTAGCTGCGGCCTTTACAGCTCTCGTGAAAGCTTATGGCGTTCGGATGCGCAGAATAAGCCGTTGTGGAGGGGTAAAATTTAGTGGAAGGGTTAGGGAAAAGGGACGTAGGGGAAAGCGAAGAAATGGAATTTGTGCCATGCATGAGTGCATTTAAAAAATGGAATTTGTATGACGCGGACAACACAAACGCCGCGCATACGGACGCCATAAGCTTTCGCGAGAGCTGTACCTTTACGTCACCGAGAATCGACGAGGACGGATGCGGATGCGACAGGGCTAGCGAAATTAGAATCAAATAAACTCCGAGAGCAAAAGCCCTAGCGGAAGGAATGCATTGGGGAAACTCACGTCCACTCACACGTTGGGCCGATCAGAGTCTTTTCTTTCGGGCTCCGTCGCGAGGGTATTCCTCTCCCTAGATTTAGATTTGGACTCACCGCGTGTGTCTCCGAGCCGAGTTGGTTAATACCGTGATTGGGAGACGAGGAGCGTTTGTGGCAGGGTTCGTATCCGAAGGTAGGCTATTTTTTCATCTTGTAGATAAGAGATGCATTCTTAATATCAACACAATTTATACAGTTCCCAAAGAAAAAGTTAAAATAATATTTTATTTATTTACGACTTGATTTATAAAAGTGATGGTTCTATCTATGTTACCACATTTATTTCTTAACAGATTTCATTCACCGAGAGAAAAAAAGCATTGGAAGTGGCAGTGGTTGCATCTTCGTCTCCTTGCAGTGAATACGTACGTTCTTCATACGTATGAGTACGTTATTTTGCCAAACTCTTTATTTACGTTCTTATCTTTTCTTTTACTCCTAAATCTTACCAATCACCTTTCCTATAACACACGATTCTTTCATTATCGTCGTAAGTACCATTCCAACTATCTCTTTTGTGACTCTGAACATTCCCTCTATCAAGTTTTTCCGTTTCTCTCCTTTACAGTAAACTTTCCTTCTGTCCCAAATTTCGTCAGACACTTCCTAGTATTCTTTGCTATGTTCTCAAGCTAAGTAGTAGTTTTTTTCAATTAACATTTTTTTTATAATCTTCTGGGTACTTGCCTGGAACAATTCATCAGATTTCTCGTCGCAAAATGCCTCCTTCCCGAGCTATGTTGGCTGTTCCGTTATTTGGGGAGGCGTCGACAATTGAGGTACCTAATTTGCGCCATCGAGGTGGTTAGGAATGAACTTTATGGGGAATGCAGATAGAGCAGGGAGGAACCCGGCGTCGGTATTGACATAGTCTTAACGGAAGGCGCCAAAGGGTCCACAGTGTAGCGTCCCATCTGACGGACAGTACTGCACTTGAAGTACCCTTCACATAGCACCCAAGTTGGGATCGGCATGCCACTGAAAAATCTCCACCATTAATATATAATAATTCGAACCCGGACCCTCGAGATGGAAAGCTAGTACCCTAGCCATTGAAATATCCATGATATCTCATTCCATCTCTTCCTGCTCTCACTTATCACATCAACATCTACAAAATACCCTGCAAGCCACCTTAGGGGTGTGTGGCAGGGGGTGAGTAGTCACCAACATGCATTAAACTATACCCTAAAGTTAGTGTAACTACGACTAATTATGCATTAGCATTAATCGCTAATGCTTGTCACGAGGCGAAGCCTCACAAGCATGCACAACACTACAGATATGCTCACAATGGAGAGGGAGCGTTAGTATATATGTATTTTGCAATTACACAAATGGACAGAGACTCAGGAGTTATGTTGAAAACATGCACGGCGTGCTTTTAGTACTTGGTAACAGATGAGGATTCAAGTATTGGACAGTACTACTACTACTAAGAGCTACACTACCTATCGACAAACCTAGATAAAAGTCTCATTGGCAGCTGTTATGGTCCCTTATCGTTCGCGGGAAGTATGACATTTTAAATCTGTCCGTTCTGCAGTCTAGTTCCCTAATTTTATTCTCATGATCTTATCTACCGTAGTATGTCGGATTTCGTAAAATATTATCAACGTCGTCAGAGAATAGACCGGTTTGGAACTTACATAATAGATTGAGTCTAAATTTTAATCGACGGTCTGAAAGCGTTTCCCATCCCAGTTGCTGCAAACGGTCAGTAACACTAACGAGATTATCATAACGGCCTTTAATTTAACGGTCGATCTTTGCCGTACGCGTTCTGACTCAGTTTTCAAGCCTACCTCATTAGGATCCCAAATACTTGCAGCATATTCCAAGTGGGGTTTAACGAGGGAGAAGTAGCTGATTTCCCTAACTTTATCGTCGCACTTGCCAAGTACTCTTTTAACAAATCCCAATTTACGATTAGCTTGACCGGTAATATCTCTAATATTGTTACTCCACGAGAGGTCATTAGTCAATTTAACTTCGAGGTATTTAACCGATTCTACATTCTGTAATTTGCTGTTGTTTATGCGAGTCCCTGCTGCACACGTTCTCATCCAATGCCCTACATCAGATAGCTACGACACCTAACAGAGGGGACAACATTCTTGATTTATTGGCAACAAATATACCGCAACAAGTAATTAAGGTAAACACTGTTGAGGGCATTAGTGACCATAGAGTAGTTACCGCAAAGTTCTCCTTGAGTTTCATTAAAAGTTTTAAAGAAAGAAGAAAATTCTACATTTTTAAAAAAGCCGATTTCAATGCATTTAAGAGTCATCTAAAAAATTCTCTTCCCGAATTCCAGGAATCAAGCTTAAAGTTAGACACGGAGGGTAGTTGGAAAGCTTTTCTTTCGATTGTACATTCAGGGATCAGAAAATACATTCCAAGTAAAGTAAAAAAAGAGGGCAGCGAACCAAATGGTACAATGCAGAAGTGAGAAAATCCTTAAGACGTCAGAGAGTATGCCACGCCAAGATGAAAAAACTCCGTAGAGATTTGTCCTCTAGTGATCAAAATTTAATATTTGAAAAATACAAATTGTCTAAAGCCACTACAAAGGAAGCCTTTCGGAATGCATTCATGGATTTTAAAAGAAAAACATTAGGAGAACAATTACAGGACAACCCAAAGGCATTTTGGACATACGTAAGGGAAGTTCAAGGCAATAGATCAACAGTTATTCCACTACGAAACGAAAATGGCGAATTATTAACAAGCAGTTCGGACAAGGCCAACTTATTAAATTCTTATTTTCAAAGTGTGTTCACCAAGTCAACGCAGAGTACATCCGTAAAGTTAAATGATCACTTCCAGCAAAAGATGCCGCCTATCGACATCTGCACTCACGGAATAGAAAACTTGCTAAAATCTATAAGTCCAAATAAATCCCCAGGTCCTGAAGAAATTCCTGCCCGCGTGTATAGAGAATTAGCTTGTGAAATAGCACCCTACTTGCAGAATATATTTAGTAAATCCATCAACGAACACGAAGTACCCATGGACTGGAAAATTGCAAATGTCACTCCCATATTCAAAAGCGGTGATAAGGAACAGCCATCGAACTACAGACCGATATCTCTCACATCTATCTCTTGCAAAGTCCTTGAACATATAATTGTTAGTTCAGTTATGAGACACCTCGATATAGAAAACTTGTTAACAAAAACACAACACGGATTCAGAAAGGGAAGATCTTGCGAAACTCAATTAGCACTTTTTGCTCACGATATTTTAGTCTCGGGTGAACATAACGCTCCAGTTGATGCAATTTTTCTTGACTTTAAAAAGGCATTTGATAAAGTTTCCCACATTAAGCTACTCATGAAATTAAAATCCTACGGTTTAGACGACGACGTAGTTTCCTGGATTAGAGAATTCTTAAGTAATCGCGTGCAAAGGGTTGTATTAGATGGCGCTATCTCTAATGAAGTAAAAGTCACATCGGGTGTCCCACAGGGAAGTATCATAGGCCCGCTTCTGTTCCTTTTGTACATAAACGACATCGGTGACAAAGTTGACAGTAAGCTTAGATTATTTGCTGACGACGCAGTGATGTATAGAGAAATTCGTAGCTTTAATGACAAGGAAGCGCTAACTAAGGACCTCGAGGCAATACAAGAGTGGTGCGATGCGTGGCAGCTAGAATTAAACCTGAAAAAATACGTTGTTGTAAATTTTTGGAAACGGAAAAACGCTCCTTGTAACAGCTATTGCATTAACAACATAAAACTAGACACCGTAGAATCGGTTAAGTACCTCGGAGTTAAACTGACTAATGATCTATCGTGGAGTAAACATATTCGAGAAATTACCGGTCAAGCTAATCGTAAATTGGGATTTGTTAAAAGAGTACTTGGCAAGTGCGACGATAAAGTTAGGGAAATCAGCTACTTTTCCCTCGTTAGACCCCACTTAGAATATGCCGCCAGTATTTGGGATCCTTATGAGATAGGCTTGGAAACTGAGTTAGAACGCGTGCAGCGAAGATCGGCAAGATATGTTAAAGGCCGTTATGATAATCTCGTTAGTGTTACTGACCTTTTGCAGCAACTGGGATGGGAAAAGCTTTCAGACCGTCGATTAAAATTTAGACTAAATCTATTATGTAAGTTCCAAACCGGTCTATTCTCTGACGACGTTGACAATATTTTACGAAATCCGACATACTACGGTAGATCAGATCATGAGAGTAAAATTAGGGAACTAGACTGCAGAACGGATAGATTTAAGATGTCATTTTTCCCAAGAACGATAAGGGACCATAATAGCTGCCATGAGACTTTTATCTAGGTTTGTCGTTAGGTGGTGTAGCTCTTAGTAGTTGTAGTACTCCTAATACTTGAATCCTTATCTGTTACCTAGTACATTCTAACAGCACGCCTAGCATGTTTTCTACATGGGTCTTGAGTCCCTGTCCATCTGTGTAGTTGTAGAATGCATGTATATTGAGGTCACTCCATTTTGATGACATCTGTAGTGTAGTGTTGCATGCTTGTGAGGCTTCGCCTCATGACAAGCATTAGCGATTTATGCTAATGCATAATTAGTCGTAGTTACACTAACTTTAGGGTATAGTGTAATGCATGTTGGTGAATACTCACCCCCTGCCACACACCCCTGAGGTGGCTTGCAGGGTATTTTGTAGATGTAGATGTAGATGCAATAGCTGTTACAAGGAGAGTTTTTCCGTATCTAAAAATTCATAACAACTCATTTTTTCAGGTTTAATTCTAGCTGCCACTCATCGCACCACTCCTGTATTGCCTCGAGGTCCATAGTTAGCGCCAGCTTATCATTAAGGTTACGGATTTCTATAAACACCACTGCGTCGTCTGCAAATAATCTAAGCTTACTCTCAACTGTATCACTGATATCGTTAATGTACAAAAGGAACAGAAGTGGGCCTATGACACTTCCCTGTGGGACACCCAATGTGACTTTTACTTCCAACACTTTGCGCGCGATTGCTTAAGAATTCTCTAATCCAGGAAACCACGTCGTCGTCTAACCCGTAGGATTTTAATTTCATGAGTAGATGACTGTGGTAAACTTTATCAAATGCCTTTTTAAAGTCAAGAAAAATTGCATCATCTGGAATGTTATATTCACCCGAGACTAAAATATCGCGGACAAAAAGTGCTAATTGAGTTGCGCAAGATCTTCCCTTTCTGAATCCGTGTTGCGTTTTTGTTAACAAGTTCTGCATATCGAGGTGTCTCATAACTGAACTTACACTTATATGTTCAAGGACTTTGCCATAGATAGATGTGAGAGATATCGGTCTGTAGTTCGATGGCTGTTCCTAATCACCGCTTTTGAATGTGGGAGTGAAATTTGCAATTCTCCAGTCCTTGGGTACTTTGTGTTCGTTGATGGATTTACTAAATATATTCTGCAAGTAGGGTGCTATTTCACAAGCTAATTCTGTACATACGCAGGCAGGAATTTCTTCAGGACCTGGGGATTTATTTGGACTTAAGGGTTTTAACAAGTATTCTATTCCGTGAGTGCAAGTATCGATAGGCGGCATCTTTTGCTGGAAGTGATCATTTACCTTTACGGAAGTAATCTGTGATGACTTGGTGAACACACTTTGAATATAGGAGTTTAATAAGTTGGCTTTGTCCGAACTGCTTGTTAATAATTCGCCCTTTTCGTTTCGCAGTGGAATAACTGTTGATCTATTGCCTTGAACTTCCCTTACGTATGACCAAAATGTTTTTGGGTTATCCTGTAACTGTTCTACTAATGTTTTTCTTTTAAAATATATGAATGCATTCCAAAACGCTTCCTTTGTAGTGGCTTTAGACAATTTATATTTTTCTATTATTAAATTCTGATCACCAGTGGACAAATCTGTACGGAGTTTTTTCATCTTGGCGTGGCATACTCCCCGTCGTCTTAACGATTTTCTCACTTCTGCATTGTACCATCTTGGTTCGCTGCCCTCTTTTTTTACTCTATTTGGAATATATTTTCTGATCCCTAAATGTACGATCAAAAGAAAAACTTTCCAACTACCCTCCGTGTCTAACTTTACGCTTTATTTTTGGAAGTCGGGAAGACAATTATTAAGATGACTCTTGAACGCGTTGAAATCGGCTTTTTTTTAAACGTAGAACTTTCTTCTTTGTTTAAAATTTTTAATGATATTCAAAGAGAACTTTACGGTAACTACTCTATGGTCACTAATTCCCTCGACAGTGTTCACCTTAATTTCTTGTTGTGGTATATTTGTTGTAATTAAATCAAGAATATTGTCCCCTCTGTTAGGCGTCGTAGCTATTTGATGTAGGGAATTTGATGAGAACGTGTACAGCAGGGACTCGCAGATGTCTTTGTCTCTTCCCTCTGATTTGTAACTGTAGATCCTCCAATCTATAGAGAGTGTATTGAAATCTTCACCTATGATTAAATTTCTTTCAGTGTTCCTAGATGTGATGTTCTTTATTTGTGTTTCGGGTTATAAGATTGAGAAGAAGTCAGTGTTAGGTGGCCTGTAGTATGCGCACACGAATATTGTTTTTGATTTAGGTCAACTAATTGAGCACCACAAAGATTCTAGGCTGGTATCTGGGACGATTTCCGCTTGTCTGACAATAGTATTCTTTACAGCTATAAATACTCAGCCTCCGGTTCGGTTGAACCTATCTTTTCTGTAAATGTTGAACAATTTAGAACAAATTCGACAGTGTCGGGCGATATATGGTGGAACAGCATTTTAGTACTTAAATAAAACTACAGTAATTGTACTGTCCACTTAAATTTTAATGTAAATAATACACAACACGTGATTCAACGTTCCTTAGGGCGTCATAATATAAGTTTTCTAAAGCCGCTACAAAGGAAGCGTTCAGGAAAGCATTCACGAATTTTAAAAGGAAAACACTTGCAGAGCAGTTACGGGATGACCCAAAAGCATTTTGGTCTTATGTTAGGGAAGTTCAAGGTAAAAGATCTACCGTTTGTTCGCTAAGAAACGATAATGGAGATGTGTTAACAAACAGTTCCGATAAAGCCAATTTATTAAATTCCTACTTTAAGAGCGTGTTCACCGAGTCATCTGAGAATTCATCCGTGGCGGTTGATAATCACTGCATACGAAAGATGCCTCCCCTTGATATTAGTGCTCACGGAATAGAAATTTTATTGAAATTGCTCAGTCCAAATAAGTCACCTGGTCCAGACGAAATCCCTTCTCGCGTGTATAAAGAACTAGCGTCAGAAATTGCCCCCTACTTGCAGCTAATATTCACAAAATCCATAAAGCAACACGGAGTACCAAATGACTGGAAAATTGCCAATGTAACGCCCATATTCAAAAGTGGAGACAAGGAACAGCCATGTAATTACAGACCGATATCCTTAACGTCCATTTCATGCAAAATCCTTGAACACATTGTTGTCAGCTCAGTATTGAAACACCTAGACACGCATAACTTGTTAATGAGAACTCAACACGGATTCAGGAAAGGTAGATCATGCGAAACTCAGTTAGCGCTGTTTGCCCACGATATTTTAGTCTCCGGAGAGGACAACATTCCAGTGGACGCGATTTTTCTTGATTTCAAAAAAGCATTTGATAAAGTGCCCCACGGAAAGTTATTAGTAAAACTAAAATCATACGGCCTAGACGATGATGTAATTTCCTGGATCAGAGAACTTTTGAGCGACCGCGTGCAAAGAGTAGTATTAGACGGCGTAGCCTCCAACGAAGTTAGAGTCACTTCTGGCGTCCCTCAGGGTAGTGTCATAGGCCCACTCCTCTTCCTACTCTATATCAACGATATTGGTGAAATAATAGACAGTAAACTTCGATTATTTGCAGACGACGCTGTAGTATACAGAGAAATCCGTAGCAGTGAAGATGAGGATAAACTAGCGAACGACCTTACTGCAATCCAAGCATGGTGCGATGCGTGGCAGCTAGAGTTAAATTTGAAAAAATGCGTAGTAATGAAATTCTGGGGGAAAAATAACTCCCCACAACAGAGCTATTTCATTCAGGATACCCAATTAGAGACGGTAGAATCCGTAAAATATCTCGGAGTTAGGCTCAATAATGATCTATCGTGGAATAAACATATTCGGGAAATAACAGGTCAAGCTAATCGTAAATTGGGATTTGTTAAAAGAATTCTAGGCAAGTGCGACGACAAAGTGAGAGAAATAAGCTACTTCTCCCTCGTTAGACCCCATTTAGAATATGCTTCCAGTGTTTGGGATCCTCATGAAACAGGCTTAAAAACAGAGTTAGAACGTGTACAGAGAAGAGCAGCCAGGTACGTGAAAAGCCGTTACGATAATCTTGTTAGTGTTACTGACCTCTTAGAACAACTCGGATGGGAATCACTGTCAGACCGTAGATTGAAAACAAGACTAAATCTATTATGTAAATTCAAGAGTAGTATATTTTCCGACGAAGTTGATCATATTTTACGACCACCAACGTACTATGGTAGATTAGATCATAAAAATAAAATAAGAGAGATAGACTGTAGAACGGATAGATTTAAAATGTCGTTTTTTCCGCGAGCGATAAGAGACTATAACGGCTGTGTAAGGACTTAGAAATAGATTAGTTGACTGGTAGTGTAGCTTACTAACTTATGTATTTCTTAAAGCATGCTTACGGAGTTTTATGGTGTTTCTTACAGCATGTTCTAGCTTCATAGGCAGATTGCCCTCTTAAGTAGCATGTAGAATATTATGTGTCATCGTAAATGTGTGGCGTGCATGTGGGGATTCTCTTGCATGCTGCATGATGGTTTTTAGTTAATGATGGAATTGGTTAGTATCCTTAATATTCATGACCGTGCGGTGTGCATGTGGCGGTCCGCTTGCATGCTGCATTTTGGTGACTTTTCACCCCCTGCCAAACACCCTAGAGGTGGCTCGCAGGGTAATTTGTAGATGTAGATGTAGATCATCAGGTCTGCTTATTATTTACAAATTATTTATCTGAATTATTTACATTAAAATTTAAGTGAACAGTACAATTACTGTAGTTTTATTTAAGTACTAATTTAGAAAAAATTTCTAAATTAGTACTTAGTACTATCAGAAATATCGTCCGTCAGCCAACTTTCTGTGCCAGTAATGACGTTACACTCCGTGCTATGAACAAGGTGGTGAAATTCTGGATTCTTATTTTTTAAACTAGAGCAGTTAACTACTGCAACGACTACTGCTTTATTGCTTATTATTATTATCATAATTATTGTTTATGCGTTTCGGGGACATATCAAGATTGCTATCTTCAATTAAGCTATTCTCAGGCCCTATACTCGGATTACTCTTTGCTAAATTACTAACTGGCAACACATAATTATTGACTCCACTAATTGACCTAATTAATGTTAGTGTAATTAATGTTAAACTCGACGAGTATGCTCAAGTATGCTGCGCGCTACCTCCTACGAATCACCTGTGAAGAGCAGCATCAAATAGGGGATTGGAATGTTGCCGTTTATAATTTCCTGCTGTTCGGACACTGCCTATGCCTCAGTAGCTCCAAGTGGGTCTGACTAACTTTTTGATTACTCAAATCGTACATTTGTTTTCATATCTGCTATTTTTTGTATGATAGTTCGACGTATAATTATTTATATTTTTATCCGAATACCCCTCATTATTAACTTGATATTTCCCCTATTTTGCCTTCATTTTGTGTCATATGACTAGTTGCCTTATAGCACGTTTGTTTAAAATGGGCATGGTAGCAAAGACATTAGGAGGGGAATTACGCTAGCGGAAGATGCGTTTAGCAATAGGAAGGTGCTGATGATAGGGACCTTGGGTAAGGATACAAAGAAGAATCTGGTGAAGAGTTTAATTTGGATTGTAGTATTGTATGGAGCAGAAGTGTGGACTAGGAGGATGGAAAACGAGAATAGACTGCAAGAGTTTGAGATGCGGGTGTGGAGGAGGATGGAGAAGGCACGATGGATGAAAAGGAAGATAATCAAGGAAGTGCTTGGTATGGTTAGTGAGTAAAGGAAACTTCTGGAGGGGATTCCGAGGAGGAAAAGTAGGTGGTTGGAAGCGGTAATGAGGGGCGAAGGGCTGCCTAAGGCCTTGATATAGGGGAGTATTTTGATGCAAGCGGGGAAGGGTAAGAAAGACAATAGGTTTTATGGACGGGATGAAGAAGAGCAGGACGTATGCTGAGATGAAGAAAGAAATTGGGTTGGTAGGTAGGGCCCTGCACATGTAAAAATCCATAGAATTTTTACTCACTTCCATTTAAACCTACATTAATCGGAAGATTACCGTAATAAACATCATGCAATTACCTTATATGCCGGCACTTTCTAAGTGACTATATAATAACCGTGTTACACATAGTCACATAAGTGACTATGTGTAACGCGGTATATTGGGTTTTCCCATAAATCAATATGACTTAATATGTGCTGTGCCGTCCTCTTCTGCTGCTCTGTTGCTCCTGACTTAACTGCCATGTTAAGATTTCGTTCAATGACGTCCAAAGCAGACCTTGCCTCCCAACTGCCCTCACGCCACCGCAAACCGAGCCCCTTGGTCTCCATGGGTATTCTTTCATCTAAACCCCAACGGAGTGTGTCAAAGAGGGGTAGAACTTGGACACACGGCGAAGTCCTTGAAAATCATGCAGTCCGTCGCATCTAATTTTGAGAGCGCAGATCGATCAACTTGAAAATACCCGGAAGGTCTTAAGATTATTCGCTAGAACATCACAGCGAATCACTGCGAGTCTTTGAATCTCTCTGAGTTGATTTAATTTCAGGTATTGCTCGAGAAGCGAATACCATTCTTGCGGAGCATTGATATTGCCCATCTGAGCAACCAAGTGAGGGACCCTTCATATCTCTACTGCATTAACGAATAACCTGATTAGTCGCCGTAAAGTCATGATTTAGTGTCTCCTTAGATATTCTTCTTCCAGAATTAATGTAGAAGGAAGTGGTGGTGGGTCTCCCGGTATGAAACAGCTAAATTCACTCTTATGGTACAGATAGTGGACATAACCGAGGTGCTGGTCATTACAGATCAATTTTACTAGCATTCCTGTCCTATAAAACCTTAGAACACGTTACTGCGAGTAACGGTCACAACTGACATAGGCCTTAATCGATAGATAATTAACATCCAGAAATTTACAAGGCTTTAGAAACATTAGGTAATAGAGTCTTTGAGTCTTTTTAAAGAATATGTTTTAATATAGTATAAATAATATGTTATCTATGGGGGAGAAAAAGCTAGTTGAGGCGATTCTCTTGTATTTTAATGAAGATCCGATGTCTCCGGCAAAATCAGCTACAAGATGGAACCAATATAGAAGATTCATCCGGGCCACTTAACGGTGCCCTGCCGAATCGCTGATAAGTGGTCCGTATTACCTCTTCTTCCCTGAAGCGCCTTGGAGTAGCGCTTTTGAGGAAGAAATATATTTAATCAATAAAATTATGGTATTCTGTAATTATTCTTTCCACTCTGGAAATTTTCTACTCTTAGAGGAAGATGACGCCGGCGTCTAAAGAGTCGGGTTCTCTATAATTACTCTTTCCTGTTCCGAAAAAAGATTCGTTCTCTTTCAATGACTCTGCGACATACGAAATTGATTTTAATAATGCAAGTACTATGTAGACACGATTTCAATGGGCATTGTGAAGTCCTCACTCCGTCCCCTGATCTTATGGTTGTGTCGCGTTTATGTCTCTCTCTTCAAAAATACACAGTCCGTCAATCCTTCCTCCTCGACAAATCACCTTTTAGCTTGGAAAAACTTGAAGCAAAATTATCGGCTTTTATTCAATACCTGGGGGGCTGTGTTTGAACCGCTCGAGATAATTTCGATTACGTAACTAAGGAGTAACGTGACAATCTGCAATGGGTGGCCCTACGGTGAGTACATAATTATATTTCTTTCACCAGTCCAGCTCTTGAAGTTAACGGAATACGCAAGCCCGTCCGTGATGTTCAGGGGGCAGCTCATGGGGGAAATTATTTAGTTCAGGGGAACATTATTAAAGGCAGTCTGGAAACGAAATTTATATATTAATTAACACTATAATGGGGAAGAGTGGAGTGGACATTGGGTAGCCACAGTAACGGGCAGAAGCATGTGGACTCAGTTAATAAATATACAGCTGATAATGGAGAGAACATTTATAGCAGGAATCGGTTAATGAGTCCGGTGAATTTGATTTTAATTAGTGTGTGCACACGGAGTATTAGTCTTAAGAAGCACAATGAAATGATACAAATATTGAACTGGAGGAAATTATTGGAAATGATTCAGAAACGCACCAAATAGCGGAGGGCAGTAGTAGAAATTAAACGTAAGAGAGGTGTGGAATGATCTCGGTGGAAAACAATTCTTTTGCTGAAGGAATTGTTAGAAACTTACTCTTTCAACACCAGCGCAGGTATTGGTGAAATTGCTTTTTGATCTCTTATTTCTAAAGTCTACCTTTCGGTACTTAAAATTCTATAAAAAAAGAAGATCCAGGGGCCGGATTGCCCTTCTTTTCTGTATATTGCCGGAGTGCCGGAATGGACCTTCTTTTCTGTATAGTGTTCCATGTGGTCCTTTCCTCTTCCGTAAACTTCTTCATTTATTATTTTATCCGTCCATTTGATCTTCAGGATCCTCCTCCAACACCATGTTTCGAATGGTTCTAGTATTTCTGGCCTGCTTTTCCTATAGTCCATACTTCCGAACCATGGATTTCCACGCTATAGACGAATTTTATTTACGTACTGTTTCCTTGTTCGTATAGTTGTATCATCTTTGAACGCAGTAGTTGCTTTTTCTTCATGAACACTTTCACAGCTTCATTCTACGCTTTCTACGCATGTCCGTTGTACTCCTTGCGATGTGACGGAATCCACTTTGCTTTAATTTCTCTCCTCTTAGTGTGACATCTGTCCTCAGCTAGTCTCTTTCGCTAACGAGAATTTCGGTCTTCTTATTTATTTTCATGTTATATTCTGGAAGAACTTGATCCATTCTGTTCAGTGATCTTTGAAGATCATCACAATTTCCTACAATGACTGTGATATCGTCTTCGAAGCGGAGCATGTTTATTTCTTCTCCGTTAATTTTAATTCCGTCCAGTCCTATTTCTTTTGCATGGCTTGTCAGGAAATAAATAATTTAATGAAAGGATTTTATTGGTTTGGAGGGAATAGCAGAGAAAGACATCTCTCAGCGGTGACTTGTGAATAATTTAAGAGTAGAGGATTAAGAATGAATTTGGCTGTTGACAGGCTACGAGACTGTCAGTAATTGACTCTGTGCTCTGGCTAACACGTCGAAAAAAATCTAAAAAAAGGATTTTTATGGGGGAGGATTTAACACAGTCAGGCAGATTCATAAAGTCATTTCAATTTATGAATGAATAATCACGAGAAGTCAGTTATTCATGAGACTGTTCTTTATTCATCATTTAACAGTTCCACCTTATCGATAAGGAAATAGATATGAAATAGGAATTTCCCCTCAGGCAAGCCTGAGAATCACCTTAAATGGGGGCTAGATTGGTGTAACATCTAGATTATTGGCTTCACATATACCAGGGGCTCGGGTTCAATTCTTGTTAGTGTGGAGATTTCCCGCGGAATGTCGACCCTTATAGGGATATACTTTACGTGCAACCTGGAGTGCACTTCAAGTCCAGCACTCTGTCCGTCTGGTTAGACGCTGAATTACGGGCTTCTGTCACATTTCGTCGAGAGTAGGCTTATGTTGGTTTCTCACAACCCTACCACCATTATCCGAGAAATCCCTGCCTTACAATCCTCCCCGCCTATCGTTGATGGCACAAATGACGTCAGTATACTGTGGTGGAGTCTTGAGGTTCATCTTGTGATTAAATGACATAGCTATTCACATGTAACTCTAATTTCGATTTTTCCTGCTCATTCATGTGTTGATAAAAAGTATATGTAAAAGTAAGCTTGACAGACGCATTGTAGACTTTTATTGGTAAAGCATAATATTACGGTCTCCACCCTGATGATTATGCGAAATTACATTACCATAATTAATTCAAAAAAGATATGGTACTTTTTTCACAGATTTGGTTAGTGGTAATCTTCTGGGACCATGTCCCAGGTATACGCTAGTTGGGTGTGGTGCACCTCGCGAAGGGTCTAAATCCGAAACCCTTTCCCGAGCACTCGGCCCAACGCTGGTCTCTCTCCCCGACCCTCGCGGTGGGGTGCTACCGCAATAAAAACTGACCCTACCCAGTATAATTTAAACTTTAACAACTACGCCATATTGTAACACATGCTATTTTTCATCGTACTTCTGATAATCGTGCAAGTACGCACGTCTTGTAATCGTTGTTCTACGATGAAAAATAACCGTTTTATAGATTTTCGTAAAAATGTTAAACATTTTGGTTGAAAAATGGCAACGTCGCAGTGAATTGGAGGCGGTGTCGCGAAGTTTGAATACGTCTTGGGTATTTTCTGACGCTTTCCTCATTGTTTATACGTACGTCTATTGAGTGTAGTTTTGTTTGTGGTGTTATTGACGTCGATTAATGATATTTAACGCTGTGTTTATCGAGTTGTTATCGAGGGAATGTTTCCAACATTACCTGTCGCCCATTTTTATTGGTAAATCAACACTTAGTCCGCGATCGCATCAGAATTTCCTGATCCAAAAACTTACGTCGTTGTCTAATCCCCAAAATAATAATTTATCAAATGTACAAAATATCTACATCTACAAAGTATCCTGAAAGCCCCTTCAAGGGTGTATGGCAGGCGAGTAGTCAGCAACATGCATTCCACTAAAACCTAAAATTATGGTAACTACGAATATTGATGCATTAGCATAAATCGGTTGTTCTCCGGTAATGCTTGTCACGAGGCGAAGGCTCAAGGCTCACAAGTATGCACTACACTACAGATATGTTACCTATGGTAGAGGGACCGTTATTATTTATGTATTTTTCTACTACATAAACGGACACATTCAGAAATTGCGTTGAAAACATGCGCGGCGGGATTAAGTGCTTGGTAGCAGATAAGGATACAAGTATTAGGGAGTACTACAACTACCTACAGCTACATGACCTATCGATGAACCTAGTTAAATATCTCATTGGCAGCTGTTGTGGTCTCATTTCGTTCGCGGGAAAATGAAATTATTAATCCATCCGTTCTGCAGCCTGTTAAGAGGTAACCTTATTTCCCTAACTTTATCGTCACAATTATGCATTTTTACAATTATTTACAGTTATATGTTCAAGGACTCTGCAAGAGATAGATGTGAGCGATATCGGACGGTGGTTCGATGGCTGTTCCCTATCACCACATTTAGGAAGAAGGAAGGTAGTTTCATGACAAGAAATCCGGCTGCTACAGGACAAAGCTCTTTCCAGGTCTGCTAACGTTATTTATTTTCTTGGCTGTTATTCGACTAGGTACTCATTTAAATATTTGTAGCAGGCTTGTGACTAATCTCCACTCTTCGAGCAGACACGAATTCAAAACGAATTCCTCGCTGCCGAACATAAATGGAATTGAACATGATTTCAATCGAGAAATAATGAAATAAAATGGAAATTGAGTGCCAATAAATCATCCCATAACTTTCTCCACAAAATGAGTCAAATTAGGCAAAAACATCAATATATTTAGTTTTTGCAAAGGATTTTTCTCTATCTATCAATTAAATGAATTATTTCAAGTTTGAACGCTAAATTAGTACAAATAACTAGCACTCTCCTTTACAAGGATGCTTAGAAACTGTATTTGGTGAACTATTTATCATTAGAAATATCATGATATTTTTAGGTATTTAACGGGATTCCTCCATTTTACTTCTGAATCAATCCCTCCACCTTATCCTGGGTTTCCCTCTCTCAGTTTTCCCGGGGTATATTAATCCTTTGGCCACCTTTCTGAAATATACCTCAAAACGCCGTTCCACAATTCCAAACCGTGTAAAACGATAGTGTATTATACTGCATTATCGCTTGGATTTTGAAATTATGGTTCATTTCGTGGTGTATAAGATTTTATCTGGCCTGATTAGTGAAATAATTAAACTATATGCAGAGGAGAGAATACCAAAGCGGATTTCGGACTGGCGGGGGCACTACTGATCAAATATTTGGTCTTTTACAAATAAATATGTCATTTGTTAGTCACAATAATTTGGATAATATCACATATTTATTGGAAAGTCCTTGAACATATAGGTAATTGTAAATAAATGTAACAATAAATAATTGTGACGATAAAGTTAAGGATTAAAGTTAAAAGGATTTATAATGTCATTTTCCCGCGAACGGAAAGAGACCATACCAGCTGCCAACGAGGCTTTTAAAGTTTTAACTAGGTCTGTCGCTAGGTAGTGCAGCTCTCAGTAGTAGTAGCACTCCCTAATTCTTGTATCCTTATCTGCTACCTAGCACTTACAGCACGCTGTGCATGTTTTAAGCATCATTCTTGAATCTTTGTCCGTTTATGTAGTAGAAAAATACATAAAAAATAACGGTCCCTCTACCATAGGTAGCATATCTGCAGTGTAGTGCATGCTTGTGAGGCTTCGCCTCGTGACAAGCATTACCGATTTATGCTAATGCATCAATATTGGTTGTTACACTAACTTTAGTGTTTAGTTGAATGCATGTTGGTGACTTCTCACCCCCTGTCACACACCCTTCTACATCTACATCTACAAAATACCCTGCAATCCACCTCAGGGGTGTGTGGCAGGGGGTGAGTAATCACCAACATGCATTACACTATACCCTAAAGTTAGTGTAACTACGACTAATTATGCATAAGCATAAATCGCTAATGCTTGTCATGAGGCGAAGCCTCACAAGCATGCAACACTACACTACAGATGTCATCAAAATGGAGAGTGACCTTCAATATACATGCATTCTACAACTACACAGATGGACAGGGACTCAAGACCCATGTAGAAAACATGCTAGGCGTGCTGTTAGTATGTACTAGGTACTATGCACTACATACTACCCCGCAAGCCGCCTCAATAGGCGAGTGGCGGGGGGTGTTAGGACACCAGCCGTTTACATATAAAAAGGAAACGCTCTAATGAAATTACGCCTTGCATTTATTAAAGTCCCTTATTGTTCGGGGGAAAAACGAATTCCCATACATATCCGTTCGGCAAAATATCTCTCTCAATTTATCGTTTCTGTCGGACCTGGAAATATAGTGGGGTTCTAATATGATGTTCTCCGTGTCGCTCTGAAAGATATCTATTCTCAATTGCTCAAGTAATCTAACAATAAGCCTAGCGCGCAGCCTCCGAGTCTCTAGCGGCTCCCAGCCTAATTCGTTTAACATCTGCGTAACGCTGTCTGTACGCCCGTAGCAGTTTTTGACAAATCGCGCAGCTTTCCTTTGTATTTTATTAAGTTCCCGAATTAAGTCTTTCTGCACCGGATCGCATATGCTTGCTGCATATTCAAGGTGTGGCCGGACGAGTGCGAAATAGCACCTCTCTTTTACTTTTTCATCTGAAAATCTTCCCACATTACGCTTAATATCCCACGATAGGTTCGAGGTAATCATAACTCCCAGATACTTAACTTCATCTGTCGCCTATATCTTAGGTACCGTGTCGAAAGCTTTATTAAAATCTAGGAATAATGCATTAACTTGTGTTTTCGATTCACCAGATTTGAGAACGTCATGAAGAAAGAGTGCCAGCTGTGTTTCACATGATCTATCTGTCTGTACTCTACTCTAGTCTGTTTCCCTTTTTGAATATCGGTGTAACGTTTGCAATTTTCCATTCTATTGGTATCTTTCCTTCAGACAATGACTTCTTCAATATTATGTCTAAGAACGGTGCGATCTGTGGCGCTAATCCCTTGAGGTGGCCTGCAGGATATTTTGTAGATGTATATGTAGATAACCTCCAGCGTACAATGCTGACGATTGGCAATATCTTTCGCTGGAAATTGCCATGAACCGTATCTGATGTGTTCCCCAATGAGCTGGTGAATACGCTTTGAATCTAGTAAGTAGTTCAATAAGTTAGCTTTGTCCAAGCTGCTTGATAATATTTCACCTTTGTCGTTTCTTAGTGGATTAAATGTTGATCTATTGCCTTTAACTTCCCTCACGTATGACCAAAAGACTTTAGGTTTATCCTGTAACTGTTATCCTAATATATTTCTTTTAAAATCGACGACCATTTGCACCTGGAAAACGATCAGCGTGTCTACTACAACGAACACAAGATACAAGATAGGTTACGAACTCCTCAAATGACCACGCTGACAGTTTTTCTTCAGGTATTGTGGTTTCCTTATAAAATAAGTTCAATGTTTTTCACACCCGTTGAATTTCAACGGGTACCTTCCGCTAGTTATCATTGAAAAATATTAAAAATCATATAACACGTACTAGATACGTCTGCTTCTTCACCACGGAGAAAAATCGGAAGGGATGGGGCAAATACGAATGGAAGTGCGGCAAGAAACAGAATGGATGCAAATTTAGTGCCAATGCGGTTTTGTTTAGACCACTTTTCCGGATTCCTTTATTTATTTTCATGGTTCCCTATAAAAGAAATGCCAGAGAAGATCCGATAAGCAGTCTCCTTTCGCCGGGTGGAGTAAATGACAAGGGTGGTAGGTGGGGTAAGGGGAGGAAACGTGGACTCGTTATCCGAGTTAACGACCATGGGTGCGAGGCGCTTTTGAGACAGCGGGAGGTGAAGGGTGGGGAAATGGGTAATGTCGAGGTGGGGTGTAGTCACTCATCACTCTGTCTTTGTAAAGACATTTTTGAATCTAAGTTTCCCCCTGTACAGTTTTTGGGTTTCCATAGCCCTCAAATCGCAATGGGGCAACCGCTTCCTTCGCTCAAAACCCACCACGCAGCGCTCGTAATCCACAAAGATATCTACCGCCGTGGCCTTGCAGTGGGATGACCCATGGATGCATTAACGAGTTTCTGCCTAATAGCAGACGAGTGTGACAGCAACATTCTGAGTATCGTTATTCTGAATATCGATTTTTTGGAATGAATGGATTTCATATTACTTTCTATTCCACGACTTATTAATAGACTGCATTTTGTGTTTAAATAGCACAGCTTAGATAGTCAAACCTAGTTAAAAGCCTCATTGGCAGCTGTTATGGTCTCCTTTCGTACGTTTTTTACAATTATTTACGCATTATAAACGCATATGTATAGAAAATCATAATAGTAAATGAATAGTTGTTGGTATTTACTTCACTAGATTCAACTTGGCCAGCCAGCAGGTCAAGAAGAAGTCACCACTCAACAGAAGAAATAAACCACTCTTCTGACATTACTGATAGGAAAATTTCATTGACAGTGCCATCTGTGGCAAAAATATACTGCATATGTCTTCATTATTTTATTTGAAAACCGCAGAATAACTAAAAGGCCAAGAAAGGCTTTCAATTCTATCAAATCTAAGGTTTTAAGTTCAGGCTGACCCTTTCATAATTCTCTTAAAATTTGAAGATTAATGCTCGTCTTATGCAATATCAGTTGCTTCATTCCTTTATCAAAAATCTGAGGCCAATAATCTATAGGTTCAACTTCCTTACCTAGTGATGCATTGGAATCCTTCAAACTAGGGTTTTCGGTGACGATGTTATGCAATGGAGTACAAATTTTCCTCTTCGACTCTCTGGATGACCACCCAAAGCGATGTCTCACTTAAAAAATTGTCTTTGCTTGGGGAAATCGTTGTTCACTACATCATTTCCCAATTACCCAATGGAGATTTTTACCCCTTTAGGGCGAAAATGCGTGTAGCAGTAGCCAGAATTCTAAGGAAAAATGTGTGAAACGATACTCAGAATGTTGCCGTCATACTCGTATTCTATTAGGCAGAAACTCGTTAATGCATCCATGGGTCATCCCACTGCAAGGCCACGGCGGTAGATATCTTTGTGGATTACGAGTATTACATTATTAGTAGCAGGCTTGTGACTAATCTCCACTCTTCGAGCAGACACATTTGTTCAAAACGAATTCCTCGCTGCCGAACATAAATGAAACTGAACTGAAAAATGAAAATTTATTAACATAATACTATTGTTTACTATGTTTATACTGTGGAACAAGTCACATAAGTACATATTAAGAATTTGGCTACTTGGTATGATTAGTAACAGGTATTCATTGACAAAGATCACTTTATACAAAACTAAGAAAAATAAACACACTGACTGTGGCAACAGCGTTATCATTCCACCGTACTGCAATCAGATCAGAAGAAGTGGAAAAACTTATAGAGCCCCTGTTCGTCTTCTTCCAAGCCGTCTTGTCAGGGAGCTTCGTATCCGTCCCAACTCGATTTTCTATCATTGTACCTGTTCCTCCAAGCCCCTTCTTTGTCAGCTCTGTTAAAAGCTCTAGTGACGTAACAAGACTATCGAAATAGAGTGTAACTCCTTTTTCTACACCAATATGCTTGGCTAAACCTAACACAACTTTCCCCCTTTGTCCTAACCCAGTATCAGGGAGGTGAGCGGATGCACCACAGTACGGCTCAACATGCTGAACATAGCCTTTTGGATTAGTAGTAACCCATAACATAAATCCAAAGCGTATGGGCTTCCCTCGAATAAACTGTTCGCTGCCAAGACGCCCGTAATAGGGAATCATACTCTCATAGATGCTCAAACTGTTCCCTGGATCTGTCTGCTTGTATGCCTTGTTGAGGAAATCAAATAATTGACGTACCTTGTCAATGCGATCACTCCCATCGTTAGCATCATTATCCGCTAGGTAAAGGTAGCGATGTACATTCTCGAATCTGTTTCGCCTTATGGCATCCGTAACTATCTGGACGTGGCAATCAAGGTCGACTTTCCAGTACATTCTTTTCTGAGGTAGACGGTGGTAGCCGGACAACAGCATTACTCCTATTAACGAGTGTATTTCGTGATTGGTAGCTTCAAAGTCGTACACAAGATGTTGAGCAACATATAGTGTGATTTATGTTGGTGATTACTCACCCCCTGCCACACACCCCTGAGGTGGCTTGCAGGGTATTTTGTAGATGTAGATATATCGATTAGTTTGTACGACTATGTGGTTCACTAAACTGTCTGCAAAAATGCTTTGAAGGCATCAAAAGGAGATTTTACATGTTCGCGCAAATAGTCGTCTGCATTGGGCCAGTAATGAGGCGATGGACTTTCAATTTCAGCGGTAAAATCACTAGTTTTCTTTCCAAGATCGCGAGGGGTAACAACGCCTTCGCTTCTTAGTTTTCTTGAGGGTCATTGTTTTTGATGACTCACACATTTCACTTAAATTGCTCCTTCCACTTTGAATCAACCTTTCCTCAGCCTCCTCGGAGAAGTTGGCAAGAATATCAGATTGCAGTATTCAAGCAGAAAGATGACTTAAGTCTCCATCTACCTCCTCGTCAGAAAGATCGGAATCTTGATCGCTAATCACTCCCTTTTCTTTGATAGGTGGGCTATTAGCAATGCTGTCGGGAGAAATATCATCCTCCACTAAGGCATCGAGAATCTCGTTTTTCGGGACCTAAAAGCGAATGTATACAATTTTTTAAGATGTGTAATAAAGTAAATAAAGCCAATATTTAAATTCATATACGAAATTACTCATCGGTATCACGGAGGTATTGCCTCGAATTATGATTTTTGCCATATTTCTTATGCTTCTCAAACTAATGAAATCAGAATAGAGCTCAAAGAATGTGTAAATTGCATGATAATGGTTTATTATGATGATAAAACATAAATTATTAATTTTCCATCATCATTAGGAAACAATATAGTATTATCCCAAAGTGCACTGATTGGTAGCCGCTGATGGAATAATATCTAAATATCGATATTTAAAAAAATATATGATACAAATATGCCTTATGTAGCATAAACACAAAAATTACCCACTTATGATTAAAAAAATACTAATGGTTTACTAATAGCATTTGAAATTAGAAAAATTCTGAGAAACGGCGTCTTTTCCCAATATTATTTATTAATTGCCATCGACTTAAAAATTGGCACAGAAAAATAATATATCCACGTATATGCATATTATTTTGAATAAATACTTAATAATGTATTCACTAGGCATTAACATGAAAAAAATTACGAATACGAAACATAAAAAGGCTTTAACTTACATTTCATAGAAGGTTGTCAAGTCAACACCTGGAGGGACTGCAGTGATCCAATTAGCACGCGAAACACAATCAAACTGACGAGTGACGAGTATTACCAGTCAATAATGTAAGGTCTAGCAAAGGCACACACGAAGAATCGGATGAATCTGTTACAAAGTGAACGTTATCTAAGGCAAAACGTGGCATGGCAACTAAAGTTGCCGACGGGCACTAATGGGAGCGGACCAAGTGTGATGCGATCGCGGACAAAGTGTTGATTTACCAATAAAAAAGGGCGACAGGTAATGCTCGTATAAACAATGAGGAAAGCGTCAGAAAATACCCAAGACGTATTCAAACTTCGCGAAACCGCCTCCAATTCACTGCGACGTTGCCATTTTTCAACCAAAATGTTTAACATTTTTACGAAAATCTATAAAACGGTTATTTTTCATCGTAGAACAACGATTACAAGACGTGCGTACTTGCACGATTATCAGAAGTACGATGAAAAATAGCATGTGTTACAATATGGCGTAGTTGTTAAAGTTTAAATTATACTGGGTAGGGTCAGTTTTTATTGCGGTAGCACCCCACCGCGAGGGTCGGGGAGAGAGACCAGCGTTGGGCCGAGTGCTCGGGAAAGGGTTTCGGATTTAGACCCTTCGCGAGGTGCACCACACCCAACTAGCGTATACCTGGGACATGGTCCCAGAAGATTACCACTAACCACAGATTTTTATTTCAAGTCGTCCGGTTACGTCGCATAGGCGACATCATGTCCTGATGATGTCGGCTATTCGACGAAACCGGACGACTTGAAAAAAATCTGTGAACAAAATTACCATATCTTTTTTGAATTAATTAGAATGGATTTTCACAAAGTGAAGCCCGAAACCATCGAGTTTATATTACTATAGTAATAACTATGAAAGCGATGTTTTCAGTGCACTCAAAACATGCTCATGCCGGGTACAGTTGAGTTTCGCTTTTTGGTTTGCAATAATGATTGAAGGACCAGCTCCGTTTATAATGTTGTGAAATATATGTGACCTGATGAATCATCCAGCTTCTCTTGATATAAAGTTGGGTGTATCTGAAATGAACAGATGAAGACTGCAATAATCGTAGATACCCAGAAAAAAAACAGTTCATCAGTTTTTCTTTCGTTCAAGACTCACTTTAATGAAACAAGCTATTTTCTTTATTCCCTTCTTAGGCGAAAAAACAATTTCCATTCCATCCATCGAATGGGAAATTGAACTGTGGACTCCTAGGCGCATTTTGTAAAACTAATTCCCAAGTCGGGTTTCTATCCACTCTTCGTCTAGAGTATTCCCCATAAATAACCATCACTTTACCTACCTCCCCACCTGTCCTTCAAGATGCAAATGATCCAATATACAAAGAGCTTCATCTACATCTACATATTACCCTGCGAGCCACCTCTAGGGTGTTTGGCAGGGGGTGAAAAGTCACCAAAATGCAGCATGCAAGCGGACCGCCACATGCACACCGCACGGTCATGAATATTAAGGATACTAACCAATTCCATCATTAACTAAAAACCATCATACAGCATGCAAGAGAATCCCCACATGCACGCCACACATGTACGATGACACATAATATTCTACATGCTACTTAAGAGGGCAATCTGCCTATGAAGCTAGAACATGCTGTAAGAAACACCATAAAACTCCGTAAGCATGCTTTAAGAAATACATAAGTTAGTAAGCTACACTACCAGTCAACTAATCTATTTCTAAGTCCTTACACAGCCGTTATAGTCTCTTATCGCTCGCGGAAAAAACGACATTTTAAATCTATCCGTTCTACAGTCTATCTCTCTTATTTTATTTTTATGATCTAATCTACCATAGTACGTTGGCGGTCGTAAAATATGATCAACTTCGTCGGAAAATAAACTACTCTTGAATTTACATAATAGATTTAGTCTTGTTTTCAATCTACGGTCTGACAGTGATTCCCATCCGAGTTGTTCTAAGAGGTCAGTAACACTAACAAGACTATCGTAACGGCTTTTCACGTACCTGGCTGCTCTTCTCTGTACACGTTCTAACACTGTTTTTAAGTCTGTTTCATGAGGATCCCAAACACTGGAAGCATATTCTAAATGGGGTCTAACGAGTGAGAAGTAGCTTATTTCTCTCACTTTGTCGTCGCACTTGCCTAGAATTCTTTTAACAAATCCCAATTTACGATTAGCTTGACCTGTTATTTCCCGAATATGTTTATTCCACGATAGATCATTATTGAGCCTAACTCCGAGATATTTTACGGATTCTACCGTCTCTAATTGGGTATCCTGAATGAAATAGCTCTGTTGTGGGGAGTTATTTTTCCCCCAGAATTTCATTACTACGCATTTTTTCAAATTTAACTCTAGCTGCCACGCATCGCACCATGCTTGGATTGCAGTAAGGTCGTTCGTTAGTTTATCCTTATCTTCACTGCTACGGATTTCCCTGTATACTACAGCGTCGTCTGCAAATAATCGAAGTTTACTGTCTATTATGTCACCAATATCGTTGATATAGAGTAGGAAGAGGAGTGGGCCTATGACACTACCCTGAGGGACGCCAGATGTGACTCTAACTTCGTTGGAGGCTACGCCGTCTAATACTACTCTTTGCACGCGATCGCTCAAAAGTTCTCTGATCCAGGAAATTACATCATCGTCTAGGCCGTATGATTTTAGTTTTACTAATAACTTATCGTGGGGCACTTTATCAAATGCTTTTTTGAAATCAAGAAAAATCGCGTCCACTGGAATGTTGTCCTCTCCGGAGACTAAAATATCGTGGGCAAACAGCGCTAACTGAGTTTCGCATGATCTACCTTTCCTGAATCCGTGTTGAGTTCTCATTAACAAGTTATGCGTGTCTAGGTGTTTCATTACTGAGCTGACAACAATGTGTTCAAGGATTTTGCATGAAATGGACGTTAAAGATATCGGTCTGTAATTACATGGCTGTTCCTTGTCTCCACTTTTGAATATGGGCGTTACATTGGCAATTTTCCAGTCATTTGGTACTCCGTGTTGCTTTATGGATTTTGTGAATATTAGCTGCAAGTAGGGGGCAATTTCTGACGCTAGTTCTTTATACACGCGAGAAGGGATTTCGTCTGGACCAGGTGACTTATTTGGACTGAGCAATTTCAATAAAATTTCTATTCCGTGAGCACTAATATCAAGGGGAGGCATCTTTCGTATGCAGTGATTATCAACCGCCACGGATGAATTCTCAGATGACTCGGTGAACACGCTCTTGAAGTAGGAATTTAATAAATTGGCTTTATCGGAACTGTTTGTTAACACATCTCCATTATCGTTTCTTAGCGAACAAACGGTAGATCTTTTACCTTGAACTTCCCTAACATAGGACCAAAATGCTTTTGGGTCATCCCGTAACTGCTCTACAAGTGTTTTCCTTTTAAAATTCGTGAATGCATTTCTGAACGCTTCCTTTGTAGCGGCTTTAGACAACTTATATTCATTAATTATTAACTCTCGATCACTAGGAGACACATCATGAATGATTTTTTTCATCTTAGCATGGCACGCTCTCTGTCGCCTTAACGATTTTCTGACTTCCGCGACATACCATCTCGGTTCGCTACCTTCTTTTTTTATTTTACTAGGGATATATCTTTTGATTCCTGAATTTATGAGCGAAAGAAAAACTTTCCAAGTCCCTTCTACATTTAACTCCATTACTGATTTTTGAAACACGGGAAAAGCATTTTTCAGATTACTCTTGAACCCATCAAAATCAGCCCTTTTAAATATGAAAACTTTTCGTTCTCGTTTAAAACTTTTTGCGATATTTAAAGAAAACTTAGCTGTTACTGCCCTATGATCACTGATTCCCTCGACGGTGCTCACATTTATTACCTGATGTGGTATATTTGTCGCTAACAAATCAAGAATATTTTCTCCTCCGTTAGGAGCGGAAGCTATTTGAAGCAATGCGTTTGATGAAAAAGCGTGCAGTAACGCCTCGCAGATGACTCTATCTCTCCCACCGGGTATGAAGCTATAGGTCTTCCAATCTATTGAGGGTAAGTTGAAATCTCCGCCTAATATCAGATTTCTATCAGGATATTTGGATACTATGCTGTTTATTTGGGTTTCAAAATCTAAAATTGATGTTATATCTGTGTTTGGTGGTCTATAGTACGAGCATAAAAAAATAGTTTTCGATTTAGGACATTTAATTGAACACCACACAGATTCAACGCTGGTCTCCGGTAAGGTTTCCGCTTGGCTGACAATTGAATTCTTTACAGCTACAAATACTCCGCCTCCAGCTCGGTTAACTCTATCTTTCCTATAAACGGTGAAAGATTTTGGGAAGACTTCACTGTCTGAATCATCATCTGTAAGCCAACTTTCTGTTCCTATAATGACGTTACACTTCGTACTATGAATTAAATGGTGGAATTCAGGAATCTTATTTCTTAAACTACGGCAATTAATTACTGCCACGACTATTACTTCATCACTAATATTATTGCAATTTGGGAGTATTTTCGATTCGCTCTTTCCGATTAATTTATTTTTAGGCCCTGTATTCCTACTTCCGGGCACTGCAGAATTTTTTATCTCACTTTTTAAATTACTTGAATGACGGGAATCTCTGATTTCCCGTTTTTGTCTCACCAACTGACCTACTACCTTTCCTTCCATTGACATTATGACGCAGCTGACGTTTCCCATGCTTAAAGGTACTAAATGTTTTATTGGAAATTAGTGATGCTGAGCCTGACACGCTGCTTTTCCTTTCTATTAATCTATTCTGATTTCTGGAGGAACTTTTGTTACTAAAAACTTTAGAATTTACCCCTTTATTTATCGACCCATTATAAGCACTACACTCTGGCCTTCTCTCTACTCTAAAAAAGACCTACAGTGCTCAAATATACTACTCGCTACACATCTAGCTGACTCGGCCGTGTAGTGGACTCCCGAACGGTTCAGAGGGGTCCGACACGATCGGATTGCCGGCCTAAGGTCCACGAAGGAGGCTCCGATGTCCGTGCAGAAACGACGCAGCCTCTGGTTTATGCCTTCCACTCGCCTCCAAACCAGAGAACCACGATCGATCCTCGGGACAAGACTACAAATCGCAAGCGACAAGCTAACCCCCTCGGCACCATTTATCCGTTTCACTTCGGAGTCCAATTCCCTGAAGGAACGTAGTAGTTCAAATGTGTTGTATGTAATTTGCGGACTGCGTCAGTTGCGAATCTTCTAAAAAAGAATGCCCCATACCGTACGCACTATATGTGGTCAAAATCCTTGTTCGCTATTTATAATCCTTTTAAATTTCCAAATTTTGTCAATAAAATGCCTTATAGTTGCAACACGCACGCCATATGAATAATATATTGCTTAATCTGAGCAAAAAGTGGATAAAATTACTTTCAATTTTATAACACTATGTTGAAAATACAAATAATTTGAATTTGCCGCAATAGGTGCGCACTCCCTTCCATAAATTGGAGACCGCTGAGACTGGCTGAGACGCAGAAGCAGATGCGCATCAGTGCTGCTACCTTGCGGCGATTAAGTGTTTCTCACGCGTATCAATGGATTCACGGCCGAAGTTGGAGCCAGTTGAGACCGGGAACGACCTCGGTAATACATCACGTGACTCCTGAAGAGAAGGAAGATGGCGGTCGTTAGGGAGTCAAGATACAACGGTACTGTTCCTACACTTTCCTTAAATAGCCCTACTAAGACAATTGAAACAGAAGTTACCGAAGCATTGCACTATGAAGTAAGTAGAAAAACGTTTTTGATGTCATTGCTGGTTCCTATCTAGTTGTCCGTCGTGTACGCGACCAGTCCTTCGGGTAGTGGTTTATTATGACTTCTTCGTTTATTTTGTGGCAAATACTTTTTACTACTTGACCTTAGAATGTCATGAGTTATTTTTAATGACATTATATAGTTACTTCGTGGGAAATAACTCGAATCATAGCATGTAGTTCGGTGCACTGATACTTAGTTCGTACTTCATCGAGCAGCTGTTGTTTGCTTTCACTTTGTGTGTTGTTGTTTGGAATGTGAAGACTTTTTTTTCAAAAATTCGAAGTACTGGAATGTGTGTACTTTCGGACGTATGCGGTGATTCTTGCGTGTTTGTTTTCAGTGAAGAATGTTATGGTATCCCTTGAGTTAAATGACAACATGTTTATTTTGCAGTTACGGAATATCCAAAGTGTAATAAGGCTAACAAGAGAGAATATAGATGCACTCAATGCGAAGTTTGCTGGTTTTCAACATCCGCCATCCATGTATTTATCGGTGAGTTCAATGTTATTTGTGTGTAAATCAATTTTTAAAAGTTGACTTGGATTTGAATGTTGTCTGTCGATTGTGAGACACACTTTGCAACGGAATGTGTATGAGAAACATTGGTTATTAAATACCATTGCCATGCTAATAAGTAAATGATAGAGCTTCTTCTCATAGTTACGCACTTGGCTTCTGCGCGAAAATTGTGACTTCTAGTGTGTTTACATGGTGATCCAAGCCTTTGAGTATGGGCATTTGGGGCAGCTGTGATTGAAGGGTATTGAATTTAAGGCGTGGAATTCCATGCTAGTGGCATTGAGCTAAGGTCACTGCATTTTCCGCCACGCTAAGTGTATCTGTGTGTTACTTGTATACTATTACGGTGTTTAGTCAACTCGTACATTTTTGAGTTGTAGCTGTCAAACTATTCAAATCAGATATGATGCTTGTTGAAGTTTGTCACGTCTGTTGGTGAACTCAGCTCGGGATTAAGAAAGGTGATTAAGTGCTTCAGGCAACCGCAATGGTTAAGGATTGTAATTCAGGTGTATTTCCTTAGTGATGTTCCTGTACAATACCCAGTTTGGTGATGGGTTTGATTTCGAATTTCGCTCTCCTCCATGGTTGTTTGTGGTACGCCGATCGCGCTAGTTTTCATTATTTATTAAAATCTAAGGGCTATCTTAGTGCAGGAGCTCCAACTTGGTGCCGGTCACGATAGTCAATGTTTATCCCTGATGAAATATGTTGAGGCACTATTAGTTAAAGAGTGGATTTGGTTCTGGTTTGTGAAATTTTATTGGGCTCATTCATAGTGTTTGTGTTATTAGTGTACAAAATATTTTTCGGCTCATTAGGAAATCATGCATCCCAGTCGTACTCAAGAGAAACATTACACCTTGCTTTCATTAGGTTCCTAATGGGTCATATGAATAGAAGGGGTTAAAGTCGAAATTCCTGTTGTTGAAGTAAGCAGCTTAATGACATCCATCTTATAGGCCTGATGTATTGTTCGTTAACATTTCTATTGCTCTGGGTAACTTTATTCTAAGTTGATTGATGTTTAGTACATTAAGACTGATTTTTCTGAAGACCTTGTATTTTTGTTATTGTGGAAGAATAACCGGAAGTGTGATATGTCTAATAATGAGATATGTTGGAGGGAGATGCGTATAGAATTTGACATGCTATTTGCTCTTTCAATTGTATAATTTTGAGCCCATGTGGATCATATAAAATTTATAGTACTGTCAAAATGATTGTTAAGCATGAACAGTACCAAAAGTTGATAAGCTTGAACTAGAAATATCATGTCAATAAATGTCCCCACTTGAGTTTCATCATAAATTATAAATCAGAATTGTGTGACACCTGATTAGGAATAGATCTAATAAAGCCATTTATATCAGAATCATAGTTTGCACAATGTATAATGTTCATCCGTCGCCACACTTGATGGTGTTTTATAGGAATCAACTTCTTTGCTGGCATTGACAGAGATCTGTTTTTCGTTATTTATGTCCATTATGATAATGACAGAATCATTATGAACAATATAAGTTTTTGATTTTTAAATTTTATTTCATTACTATGAGTTACCAGATATATTATTAATGTCAATTTAAAGATGCCTTAGTGCTCTCCAATATATCCCAAGAAAACATAAGTTTTCTAATAGGATGCTGTAAATAATGCTTTTGATGTTCTGGTGAAAGTTGACAAATTCAGGTGTAATTAGTACTACCTAAGCAAAGATTCTCATGGGATGGGATATGATAGAGGGAATCTAATTGTGAACCATATAATTTGGAATTGCATTGCACAGAATGAGATCTTTGGAAAGTCTGTTTAGTATATATTGTCATGAATAATTCTTTGACACAACCCTAAATTTTTCATGTTCATTTTGGCAATAATTCGCAAAGTTGTGAAAGTGATCGGCAGGTATTTAATAATACTAAGAAGCAATTGTCAATCGTTAACCATAGTGGTGTTGGCTGTAGGAACATGTGCAAAAAAAAAATTACCCTGGTTCATCATGGTTAGAATTTATTCTGTGTGAAGAGGAAACTAATGTTTGCAGTATCTTACTCAAAACAGTAAATCCTCATTAACACGAATCTCATGAAACCAGGCAAGGAGTTCATGTTAAAAGAACTTTTGTGTTAATGACTTCTCTGCAAAAAAAATACGTTTTAGTTCGCTGTCCATTTCATGTCCATTATTTCATATATGCATTGAGCACCTATCTCTCTACAAATATGTCGCTTTTAGCTCTTAGGAGAAAAAATATTTTGCTAATTAAACACATGCATATGTGATTCAGTAATAATATTTTCAATTTTCTATGAATGCAATGCACAGACAGTAAATCTTAACTTGAATTTTATTTATCATTTGCCAAAAGAATATGTTAAAGTAATCTTTTTCCGAGGCACATGGTGTAAATTGCTTATACATTCAAAAGTAATGCACCCTTAATTGTCCGAACAATTATTAGAAACATTTTGTGTGGTCTTATAATGCTTCAGAATGTTAAATGCGGTCATGACTTCAGCAGGGGTGGGTGATTCAAGCACTTTGTCCTCATCTTCATTGGAAGAAGAGTCTTAGCGATGTTTTTGGTTTCCTTACTGGCGAGGAATTGAATGAACCTTGACATTGTCTATCCCCAAATAGTTTGCTTGAATGAACCCGCTCTGGAAAGGTTAAATGGAAGTAATCACAGGGCAACTAGGAATGCTGGATGTGCTTAAAACAGCACAGGCTCTTGAATTCTTCAATTACCCTCTCTTGTAGCTTCACTCTCCCGTCTGAATTACAGGTAAGTTGAGTGGTGAATATCTGCGTTCTGCGGCTTCCTCTGAGGCATTTCACTCCCTTCATGCCCAACAAATGGTTTCGCAAGAGATCATGCAAATTGCCAGGTTTGTTAATGATGAAAATGTCAGGAGGGGCATACTTTTTCTGCAAAGTTTGATAATGGTCGGCCATTCATTTGCACTTAATTCATCTAACTCATTTGCTTCCCCACAAATCAAAATTTGGAAGAGATTGAGTGTCATTTTTAAATTCGCCACTGCCAACCAGGGGAGCACTCCCTGTGCTCACTCGTGGCCTTGTGGCACCTCCTTGATTCCCAAACTTGATGTGATGGAAATTGACCTTTGTTCAATAACAGACTAGCTTAAGAGTAATTCTGCTGATTGGATTTGATTGAACCACTCCAATAATTGTTTTTCAATGTCTTCATGATGATCTCCTTGGAGACACTTCACTTTGTTCCCAGCATCTTGATGCAGCTCTTTGATCTATTTGGTCTTGATTCTTCAGTATTGTTGATGGTGTAGATTTCGGACTCATAAGCTTGTGAGCAATCAGAGTACTATTACTTACTCTGTGATCCATTTCGTGCAATATCTTGAGCTTTGCTTGGGGATTAATGCTCGTTTGATTTCATTGGCCCACTTTAGTGTTGAAATGTTTAGACTTCTGTGTGGTAACTGCTCTAATTGAAACCTACACACCTGATTGGACACCTACTTTCGACCACAGATTTTTTTCCAATACTGGATTATTCTCTTGCTCACTTGCTCTCGACTAGAGCCGTGAAGTGACTGATGTTATGCATGACCAAACTCATTTCTTCATCCCAAATGAGGTGTTCCATCCTTCAAACACTTTATTTCTTCCAAGAGCAGTTGAAAGATAAAATATGGAGTGCGTCCCATTGGGATCCCATAGGCTAGTTTATGAGTTCTCCCCTTGCTGAAAGGAATATCCTCCAAGCGGGAGGAAATGGTTTGTGCTTTTGTGGTAGCCAAGAAATGGTGGTATGGATTCCTTGAAAGCAGGTAAGAATGGTTCCCTTTAAGCAAGCAAAATTAAACAATTTACCAAGGAGTTTGTTCCACATTAATGCAAACCAAAATTTGCCTTAAATGAATATTACTCCGTAGCACTCCAGTGATTCCCTTCTTGGCCAAAGAAGAAGTGTATGCAATTAAATAAAATATGTGCTCACTTTATGTCCTTAGTATTTATAGGGTTTAGAAATAATATTTTTAGTCTAAAATCAGAGTTAGTCATGAAGGAGTGATTACACTTACCATAGGCTTGACGTAAGCAGTGGGTATTTTATTGAGCGTTGTTAAGGCACAGCTCCATGCAGAGTGATGATGTCATAAACTGGTTTGTCAAAAATAATAAATATGGAATTTCAAAATTTTTTCCTCTGCTTCTCTTGTTAAGGTTAATTTTTAGTGCAGTGACTCTGTGGGCTGTGACTCAGTGAGAAGTTCTTGGTTTAGGATTTGGTTGAACTTGTGAAAGTTTGATGGAGTGGTGCAGCTTGGCTATACTTGTTGAAGCATTAAAATTCTCTGCTATTTCAGGAATATCAAGAATTAACAAGTAAATTGCATACCTTTGAAATTAAAGAACAGGAGTTAATAGAACAAATAAGTAATGGTCGAGAGAGCCCTCAGGAATTCAATGAAGAGATTCCAATGCTGGTATTGGGGCATGGTAAGTTAGTCCTTTTGGTAATTACATACATTGTTTCCTGTGTGTAAAACCATATATGCTGGCAAGGTGTTGGCTATATGGCTTCTCATTTC
Organism: Pyrrhosoma nymphula; assembly: GCA_963573305.1. Classification (NCBI taxonomy): domain Eukaryota; kingdom Metazoa; phylum Arthropoda; class Insecta; order Odonata; family Coenagrionidae; genus Pyrrhosoma; species Pyrrhosoma nymphula. The sequence goes on from OY754332.1 coordinate 31,781,054, forward strand.
ATAATCTACCTAGCTTTGCTCACCTGTACGTACATGTACTTTATTTCTGAAAGTGCTTGTAGTTGGTAATAGAAACTAACTTATATTGGTGTCAGTTGATTTTTGCTTGTGGTAAGATTTCAAAAATACCTTATGCAATTATGTTATTACTCAATTTTTGATCACCAAGGGTGTTAGTGCTAGTGGCATTGTATTTAAATGCAATAATTCTGAGGGTATTAAGTTTCATCATTCCCTTATTGTTTTGAAAAATATTAATTTGTATTGTTCCCTTTCTTTAGTTGTGAGTGATGGCTCACCTAGCCTCTTACCCCGGTCACCTTTGAAGTCAGTGGTTCGAGCCCACCTGCCAAATCAGCAGAGAACAAGTGTACAAGTTCGTCATGGCCAGTCAGTTCGTGATGCTCTCTCCAAGGCTATGAAACTTCGGAAACTCACACCAGAAATGTGTGTTGTGTACAGAGGGGAAAGCAAGGTATGACCAGGAGGTTTGATGATCAGTCATATCTTTTATGGTACTTGTGGTTCATTTACATATAGTATTTAGGAATTGTCAGCACTTGGGTGAGCAAGTCTATTATTTTCTAGTTCTGTTATTGAATTACATTCTCATACATTTTTGTTGTAATTTTCTTGTGCGACCTTATAGAAGACAAAAATGTCAGGTTATTATTACAATTATTGCATACAATTATTCCAGGTTGTAATTCCGTGGGATGCAGATATATCTACTCTTGAAGGAGAGGAAATCAGTGTTGAAATAATGGATAAATTCCCCATTACTACAAGCATATCCCATAATTTTGTAAGTTATTTGATGAGTATGCACTGCAAATTTTATCTATCCATAGATTGTTACTGTTTCAACTTGCATTTTTTCTTTTTCTTAGCCTATGATCTAGTCTCTATATGCAACTTGAAATTCTCATTTTTAGTAGAGATAGAATTGCAATTACGAAATCTTTTTGCATGGTGGTGATGCGAGTTACTAAATTTTTCCTTTTTGAATTTTATTTCCAGGTTCGTAAAACGTTTTTTTCATTAGCCTTCTGTGAATGCTGCCGTAGGTTATTATTTCAAGGATTTTACTGTAGGACATGCGGGTATCGCTTTCACCAGCGTTGTGCAGCGGGAGTACCAGCCCTATGTCAGCAAGTCAGAATGCAGAACACTTATTACCAAGTGTATGTACTTAACTTTTTAATACTGAAAAATGTCTTTTTGGGAATGGGCCTGAAGAGGTTTCACCATTAATATGGTGGTGATTTATTTTTCCATTTTTATGATTGTTGAATTGTAATGTGCCTAACTACAGTAGAATCTCGATTTTACATAACCTGATTTTACGTAAAATTTGATTTTACGCAAGTGAGCGAGCGGTCCTGGCCGACGCCTGTAGAATTCTTATGGAAGCATTATTTGATTTTACGTAAATTCGATGTAATGATTTTACGTAGGGCTATTTTGGTCCCCAGAGGAGATATCCATTCGATTTTACGTAATGAAACAACAGAACTTAAAGAAAATTCAACAAAATCAGGCAGATTCTTGCCCATCTTTAAAGGAAATCTTCTATTTAATGCCGTACTACTGTGAAATTAACTGTAACGAATCAATTCATTGCATTTTAATGGTGTATATATATATATATTATTATTTTATTTACCCATCTTTCAGCACGATAAGTTATGGGTTCAAGGTGTTTACGATATGATAGTAGCGACAGAATCCTGGAATGCTCACGCAAAAATGGTTTATGACCTTGAGATAGCAACCTTGTCAGCTGTTCCGAGTGACGAGATGAAGCTCGATTTGGGGTCGCCTGTCAGCACGCGTGTCTTGACACTTGCGCACGTTGCTGACACGACCGTCGGTTGGCCAATCCAGCTCAAATTTTCTGATTCGGTAGTTAATGGTTATTAATTCAATATGCCGAAGCGAGACGACGCACGTCTCGTAACTTTTTGAGAAAAAAGCATTTAAAAATCGTAAAAAAGCATGTTACTGTCTGTAAGCTCTGTTATTTACTCAGTCAAATATGGCGGCGGTGGCCTAGTGGATAAGGCGGTCGACAGCTAGAGCGAAGGTCACAAGTTCGATCCCCACCCACGGAAACTATTTTGACTTTATTTTTCAAGGTTTTTTTTTGTTTTAATTTTCATATAATGATCTTTTATCGTCATTACTGCAATGAAAAATATTTTAAGGCAATTATTTTATATATTTATGAGTGATTAACAGGCTAGGGAATGGAGCAAGGGCTAAAATATCCTTTTCAAGGGTGGTTATATGTATTTTTATTTGTTATATTTAAAGTTATTTTAGGATATTGCGATTATAAATTTTTATATATAGGGGTAGGAACAGAATAATGGCATTGTAATGAGTAATTGGGGGTGAAATCCACCCCAAAGACTGATTATGCTTCAAAGACTGATTATGTAAAATCAAGACTCTACTGTATTGGAAATGAGTAATTTTGTTTATTTTTTACAATGGCATTTTTACAATGGAGTTTTTTGCAGTGATTTTTATGATAAATACCTGTTTCAGGTTTTTACTTCTGTATAAGATATATGTTACTAAGACCTTTTTAACCTTAGTGGCGGGTTAAAATTTTATTAGATTTAACATTTCTACGTAGTTCATTGTTGTTGAATCTCTTTTTCTGGGTGTCCTCTTGTGTCTGTGTTGTGTGTGCTACAGTTTCCCTGGCAATCTTGCCCACATCTTGAAATCAAAGATGGCCAAAATCAGGAGCTGACATCTTCGACCTGAAGACAAGGGCAGAAGGGCCAGTAGAACCTTTGTTGCCATACAACACAGATGCAGGAGGACGCCCGCAACAATGAAGGGATCTACAGTTAAAATTTTATTGACAAGTATGTGTAAATTGAGATATTTATTGAGGTGATATCAGGATATCCAGGGCCCAGGCAGTGTGAAAAAACTGGTGTTGTACTAGGACTTTGGATAAATCTGGGAATTTAGGAGTGAAAAAGAAATGTATGCATATCCTCTTTAAATTCATTTGTGTTGTACCTGACCTGAAATCTCCTTTCAAGCCCACAATTGTCCATGTTTATTAACATTGGATACCAAGCCGCTCTAGGTATGGTAGGTAATTGGAAAAATGTAAGCGTGGTGTGCAAAACTCCCCTCCTCCTAATTTTTAAGCCTTTGTCAATATTTAAATGTGTTGTGATTTTTTGTAGAAATGTTTTGTATCACTCAAGGGAAGTTGAATTCAAGCAACTCTTTTCAATGCTGCAGCTGGACTTCTAGTTTGTTCTGGGCTGTTTCATCTTACTGAAAAAATTGCAACAGGATGTGTTCAGGTCTGATGTTCAGACCTGCTCTGGCTGTAATGTCGGCTAAGCTGTTGTCAGTAAGGTGACACAACTGGGAAGACATCCTGGAAGTCCAGCTGCTTCATTTAGAACACTCTGCTGAAGGCTTCTTTTTTCATGATCTCTCTCTTCATAATTTATTTTTAATACAGTCTACTGGCACACAACCCAGAGCAGGGAATCCCTGTGGCTCCATCACCACCTCCCCTTGGTTCTGGTGCTCCGGTTGGTGGCTCTCCTTCGGCTCCGAGAGCCGTGCCCCCTGGTGGGAGGGGCCACACACCAACAAATTTGGGTCAGCGTGAGCGCTCGACCTCAGCCCCAAATGTCTGTTATAATTTAGTGAGCAGCAGTGGACCCGGAGTCAACCCATCTGCAGACCCTGTTGCTTCTTTGGAGGACTTTGCAGGTCGAGTGACGCGGTCCCACAACTTCTCTGGCCCCGGTATGCACACAAGTGTGATTTGTTTAAATGCAATGCAGTTCTACTGTATAATTACGTTTCAGGGGCTAGGAAAATGGTGGTGCATCCAATGTCCTTAGCATTTATCTATGTTTCAAAAGAATATAACTTTGGTATTGCCTTAACCGTTTTCAATTTTTTGTTTTGAAAATCTGAGCAGTAACCATTTTTAAATATAAATTCTGTGTAGAAATATGATTTTTTTTGTCTTTTCTAATTATTTAATAGCCCTGGAACTTGAATGATTACGGCATGAAAATATTTTTTCTTGTTTAACTTGATGATTTAAGTGCTAGTTCTTTGTTTTAATTTTTATTTATTTTTCAAATCTCTTTACCCACAAATTTCTTCCGAGGAAAAGTTTTTTGAGTTTTTTCAGACAAAATGTTATCTTCACTTTGTTGATAACTTCTCATACTTCTAAATTTTAGCCTAGAGAAATGATCTTCATGAGCTAATATGTTTTTGGAGTTAGTAGCTATTATTTCAAGGTGTAAATGTGGAAATATGAGTACTATAGTGTTTTGGTAAGTAAACATAATTTATGATAAAGTCTTCTTTTTCAGTTTGTTTTTATGGAAATTACATTCATCTGTGCAACATTTAAAGGTTGCCTAGATATTTTCTGTTAAGTGAAAGGAAAGTGGAATATGAGGAGGTGGTATTTTAGTGAATTAAATGTTCAATGTTGACCTGCGTATGCAAAATTTTCGTTGGGAAACGCATGACTGTGTTTTGTAATTTATTTAAATGGTATATTGTGGCATTTAGTTCAATTTGTCATGGTGAAAGAAATCATTTCCATATCATCGTGGAGTGGCAACTGTTAGGGAATGCAAGGTACTGTGGAAGAATTTCCATGTGTATCAGCTGCACTAATTTCCCTTGGGTCTTCCCCTGGGTCAAGGGCTGAATACTGGTCTATGTTTCAGCACTCGACTTGTGTTTTCTTGTCTCATCTAGGCTAATCTGCCCTGAGGACAATGCTTGACCCAGTAAGAGACCTTATAGGAATTTGTGATTCCTCATTTGCATTTATCTCTTTGTGGAGATTATTTCTGGCACAGCAAGAGGTTCTAGTTTTAGTGGAAATATGGTTTATTTACCTATGTTTAATGATGAACTTATTGGTGGAGCTCTGCGCCCTTTCTATGTACTTAATGAGAAAAGGGACTCCACTGGTCAAAATGTGGTTGGGCATCTAAAAATTAAATGCAGTTGACTCTCGTAATTACAAAGTTGACTGGAACAAAAAAATTGGTGGTTCCTAATGTCAAAAATGTTTATGGTTTTTTTATAAAAATGGCAAAAAATGCAGTAAAAACTTCCCCGAACGCTGGGGTTACGTTCCATGACGATGCCGCGTTGCACGAATCCCCGTTGGTGTAAGCATTAGTCTCATGAAAATAAGGGGAATGCGTTCCAAGGTGGAAAAACCTTGGAATGTTACCAGGACCTTTTTTCCATAAATATGACGTGCCTGCTTTTATTAGTTCACCACTTAAACTATTGCAACTATCCTCTTGTATAAAAATAATAAAGCCACGAATTAGATTCATAAGTTCGTGAGTTGACATGGTTTTACACTATGTCGACTCATTTTTATAAATGTGTACAAGATTATTTGCCACTCATAAATACTAATGAACATTCACTGTATTAACTCTAATTATCTTCATAGAACCAAAAAAATAATATCACAATTAATAAAACAACAACTACATAAAAATCTTGCTGATTCTCACTGTTGTATCCAACAATCGGCTCCTGAGTTTCCACTCACTGCCGTTAGGCTTGTGAATACCGGCAGTATGTTTGCAATCAGTGTGAGGATATGTGCCTGCATTTAATTTTTGGAGATTTTTTTCATTTCTTCTTTTGGTTATTGATTTATTGGTTTTTAATGCAGCTCAAACGAAACTCACATGAATGAAATGATCTACTCTTAATCAAGCGATTTTGATGAGTTCGTATCTTGACTGGGGATGCAAGCTTGCATGAAGAATCTAGTGATCGGGTGCTGCTTCAGCTTTTCCCCTCCCTAAGGAGTTCTACAAATGCCAATACAGCTATATTGATACGCATTTTCTTCTTGGGATCATTAGCAGTGCTTTCATCTGGTTTCTTGGACCCATTTTGAGAAATAATATAGGAGGAAAGCGCACACGAGAAAAATACTAACCTCACACGATGCTCCATGGGTCACTGCTGTGGAATAAGTGATCTTGGCCTGAGGAAGTTTGTGCTCACTTTCTGTTTCACGAATAATACCACGTCATAACAAACTTATCTTCATAAGTGTTGTCCTTTCAGCATACATCTCGTCAATCAATCCCCTTTTTGGATAGGAAGGAGGGTATACATAATCCCTTCCCGGAGGAGGAAGGAGGGCAAGAAGAAAGGAATTCCTTCTTGGAATGGGAGGGAGGGTAAGAAGCCCGGGGGTACCTGCGGCAAGACTGTTGACTTGGTATTTCTCAAATAATAGCTGGTCAAGACAAGATGCATCTCCGCAGATGCTGACTGTACAGCATGTGCCTCCTCAATTACAAATTATCCCTGACTCACTCCTCTGTGATTCTCTTAATGTTTTGATGAAGTGAGATCTCAGAACGAAAATGTGTTCTGCATGTACAACCAATCAGATGGGGTGTACCAAATCCTGTATTTGTTTTTCTGTGAAACAATCTTTGTTGCACCAAATGCTGAGATAAAATGCAAGACTGATGAAATTGGTGGATCGTCATGCCGAAACACTGACACAATTTCTTTCCTGTCGAACATTTTTTAGGTCCAAGGCTTCTCATGCTTCCCGATGAAAATTTGTTTTATCTTGTCGGTACCAGTCTGGTTTAAGCAAAGACCCACCATCACTCTCATTTTACTTTTCCTCGCCACATATCTTTAAGCCGACCTGCTGAGGCTTTGAAACCCTGGCCTTTTTTTCTCCAGGAAAATAGTTTCTGCTTTCTGTAGTAAAATGGTTTGTTTTCTTGATGGCATTTGCGAAAAAAAGTACCCTTAATTTTTAATGTCAGCAAATTTAGTGCCATAATGTCCTTTTTAGCGACACTCCTTTTGCCACTTCAATTTGAATTTTTTCATGGGTAGAGAGAATTTCAGCATAGCACCAGGTGGATAGGGTTGATAGAGAAACTCCAAATTTTTTGCTACTAATGTCTTGCTAAGTTTGTTTGGTTCAACTTTATTAATCATCTTTAATTTATCGTCCAAAATTTGCATTTCCTAGATTTATTCAGTTCCATATTCCACGAATTTCACAGAACTTGTCACAATAGTAAAGCACTCCTTGTAGTGCACCACCATCTTGAGATCTCTGAGCGAAATAGCGGGATGCCTTGACACTGGTCGAGTAAAGACTAACTTATGTCAGAGCAGTCCCCGAATGTTCTCTAAAGAGGCATTGAAAGGGAAGGAAAATGATAAATGCCCGGGTGGGAATCCCCACCTTCCCACCCTGGCCATGCCGCCTCTGGTTGAGGGTAAAGAGGAAGTGACATTAAGAACTCGGGACAACTCCCGACCCGACGATAGCATAAAAAACGATGAAACAACTTATTGTCAATCGCATTAATGAATCGGCTGCGGCAAGGAGTGTTGTTTTATGAAAATGTGTTGTAGTTTTCATTTTTATTTTGGTATGCTCATATTTACTTCATTATATTAACAAATATATTTTTTCTAAAAGTAATTATTTGCAAATTAAAGCTTTTGGGGTGTTCAAACGGGCAAAATGTTCCATGTTTTCTGGCGTTTCGATGTCCGACACGGCCCTCGTCATCATACAGCGTCAACAGTTTCGCCGGAAAAGTGCTATAATTGAGCGATTTACGAAGTTAAAACGAGATATTGATCATCATTCTATGCACAGAAACAGTAAAAGAACGAATATTATAGAATTATTGCTAACTGGATTGAAAATACCTTGCATAGAAAAGTCTATGCTTCATTTCATAGCTTGAATCATCTGGCAGTTTACGAGTTGATGTAGTTCAAATTTCTGTTACTAGTGGCGCTGTATACTATTCCTGCCAAATTCAAATTGTTCCTTAAAACAGGGCCTATTGCTGCTCTCTTTCGTATTTTTTCCGTATAAATGTACAAGACAAAGTCAAAAAGTGTTTTACAAAGGATGATCTGCATGAGTTATGGACTTAAAAAATGAATTTTATTTTTTGAAAGAGCGCATTGTGGTGCAAATTGTGGGAAAACTGAAAAATGTATAATCTAAATTCGGGGGTCTGCATATGTTGGAACGATAGGAAATTGAATGGGACTTTGCAAAAATGGTGTAAATTGCGGGAAAATGTTATTTCTGATAACGCAGATACGAGGTTTCACTGTAAATAATTAAGGTTAAATCACATGCAATCCGATCAAGTCTCACATAAGCCTGTTTCACTCGTTACTTGATCAAGCACAAGTTCGAGGATGCTCACCGGTATGATAACTTTCAAGTATCATGCGATGCAAAACCATCATGCTGGCTAACAGGCATGGTTGCTATGATACTCTCTGAGCTCCTTGATTTCAAAATTGATGCTTTACTAGTTTGCTACTCCCAGTAGAATCTAGTAGCTGTCGTCGAATCACATAAGCTTTTATAGCTGCTGTTTTATTTTCACTTGTCGATATTAGCACTATCTATACCTCCCTTAGCTATTAATATTTTTCTGGTTTCCAAATCAACAATTAATAATTATTTCCCGACAGTCATTTTGTCTGCCATAGATTGGTTCATTTAAAGTCAAAGCAAACGTGCTATGTTGTGAATGAAAATACCGCTTCCCTACCAGTATTTTTTAAAAGATTAGGGCAAAAGATATCTTTTAGTGTGTCCTAGGTCAATGATGGTGTGAGACCTTCCAGGATGGCTGCAATCATACTGGATTCTGTCATCAACATCAAGTACCTGCTAGCATGTTAAATCTTGTGCTGGATCTAGTATTGTATAAAACTGGCTTTACACAAAAACACACACATGAAACTTAACATTAGGTCCTTTATGTGGGTGTAGGGGCCACGTTAAGGAGTGCCAATAAATATTTTTATACACACTTGTGTGTGATTTTCATTCACTTAATTATTTATTTAATTTTTTGATGCCCATATAGGGTGCAGAAATTTTGTAGCGAGTGGAGTCTGATTTCTCATTAAGCATATCATGTGTCACATCCATCAGGATCACATCTTTGACTTGGATGAGAGATGCTATGGTCTGAATTCACTGTTCTCTCTGAAGGTGGGTGATATGCCTATGAGGTCAGTGGAAGCACATAGGGGGAGGGTGGGTTTCAGGTGAACATGGTGGGAGGGGGCCTATTAGGGTGGGAAAGGGAGTAATCCTCTATAGACAGTATTAATGAGTGATGAAAATATTCTTCACAGGTTTTCAATTAACTCATACTATTTGCTGGGAAATCATCAGATCCTTCATTAGTGTGTTATGTTTTGAGTGCAGGGAAAACTGACCCCTTTTGGAGATAAGGTAGGAGAGAATTCTATCCACCGTTGTATTGGCATGGTAGCATACAGGTATACCTTGATTTACGTCGTTTTGAGTTAAGTTTCTTCTGCAGATACATCAGTTTTTCTGACTTTTCATTGGATAAAATAGGTCAATTAACGTTGACATTACGAATTTAGGACGAAAATTCTGAAATCGAAAAAACATTTAAAATAATGAAAATAGATGAAATCACATTGAAGTGAAGTAAATTAATTTCAAACAAATAATTCTAAGTAAATTACACTGCATAAGCTACAAAGAAATTAAAATAATGAAGTAAGCGCAGATTAGAACTCATCATTGAACATGAATCGCAATGAATGGAGCGATGTGCGCAGAATAGAATGTTCGGTAGCGTAGTTACCAAGTCGTATTCATATGCTTTGTGTATAGTTATCAAATTTGTTGAAAATGCCATTTAAAAACATAAGCATTTTACCGCAGAGTAGTTAATAACTTTAAATTATCCATGTATGGTGCTTTTCTGAAAATAAAAATATCATCACAGATGTGATTGTTAGAGTTCTTATATAGTCCAGCGCTCATCTATGCCCCATTTTCCAAAACATCCGTATGGGCCTACAGTTGTAGTTAAGTCTGTCGGCCCAAAGTGCCATGGGAATGCACATCCAAGTAGCTGGAACACATTGTTCCTAATGCTGCCAACTCTACATGGGTTGGCACTGACATTGCAGGGTAGGAACTGGAAATATGAAGCACGATACTCAGAAAAGGAACTCAAATTGGATAATGGCGTGATATTACTGTGTTTGATAAACTGAGAAAAGTTTAATTTGCTTAAGAAACCATTCCAAATATTGTAAAAGGTATCATGGATGTTGGGGATACTCAAAGATACCCGGGAATTCTAATTTAGTTGGAAATTAATTGTGTGTTATCAAATTCATTACAAATACTAATTTAAAAATGTGATCTTTTTACCTCAGATTAATTAAAAATCTAACATTATTCACGTTTGATGCCTCTGTTGAAAGTGACCACGAAAAAACATTGCGGATGAGATTATTTTGATGCCAAGTTCTTTTCATGTATAGGGCTTATTAAGTCTATTCTCGATCTGTTCGGAAGGGCACTGCTTAGAGCATGGAGTCTAAAACGAATGAAATGAAGTAAGTGCCCTATTGTATTGTGAAGTGAGCAGTGCACTAGAGCAAATAGAAATGCATTTGCCATGTCTTATATTGTATAGGATGGCAATTATGCTTTCTCGTCATTCTAGTTACTAGCATACAAATACGTTAATTTTTAACTTTTTTTAAAAGTTTTTTAAAACTAAATCTCTCATGTATACTCGACTACACATTGTATATTCATAATTGGCAAAAGTTTAAATCTTAGTGGCTTATGAGGGTGCTGGATTGAATTATTTCGGAATTCGACTTACTACCTCATAGAAGATAAATGACGTTTAATGAGGTATACATGTATTGAAGAAAATACTAGAGTCCTACAGTTTGTCAGGAAGGGGCATAGCCATAGGGTTGGTGGTTAAGTCATCTGCTTTGTGAAATCGGAGGCTGTAGCTCAATTTTTGATGGAATGATCCAAAATCGCCCCTGCAGCATTCCATTGTGGTCTGTGACTTAAGTCAATATGTGCAGACTGGCTGCTTTGTTATCTAGCGGACCCAGCTGGACCCATATTCCCTTTCCCATACCCTTCAAACCTATCCTTGTTTCCTACCTATCCCCGCAGCCCTTCCTACCCAGGCGATGAGCTAACGCTCGCAGGCCAGGGGAGGGGTGGTGCCCTGCGCGGAGGACCCGCTTATCCACTGGCTGCTTTGTTGTGCTTTCCCTGGCTTTGCCTTTCAACTGTGCTCTCCTCTTGCCTTTCTCCCTTGCTGGCCGCTTCTTTCGCTTCTCTGTTGCGTGTCCCTCCATTCGAGGTTGGTGCTGCTGTGCCATTCAGCCCTGGTGGGTCAATTTTGGAATGCTGCGACTGCCGATCTCTGCATCATTGTTCATTCATGTACATTTCACTTTCGTGTCCTCATGCATTGCTCGTCCACCACAGAGTGGCATTGGTCATTGTGAATAGTGTTAGTTTCAGCATGCCATTGAATATGTATCCTTTATCACCCACTCCTATTGTGGCCTAACGGGAGCCTCTATGTGGTATGTAGCAAAGCATTTCAAGCAATATTGTCATGATTCTGACATCTATTTTGATACTTGATCTTCGATTTAAGTTCCTAAAACTGAAACAAGTTGTAGTGATTATTCCATGTTTCGGGGTTGTTTGCTGGGCAATGGGGAATATCTAGGGTGTGTTGCGCTGGGTTTTGGTAACTGAAGGATTGGCAGCAAGGGCATATTTTATTTTTCTGGTCCTGCATATTCTGCCTTTTTGGTTTCTACACCTGATCTGTGATGTTGTTGATTGATCACAATTTTCATCTTTTTTTTTTCTCTCTCAGCTTATTCAGAAACTGTTGCTGGGGTAAAATTTTGACAACTGATTTAAGGTCAAATCCTTAGCTGCTACATGATTCTGTATTTTATCATATTCATGGGTGTGATCCTGTTGAGATGCACTGTCTGAGTTAACTTCAAACTGAAGTTATTGCCTTCTGGATTGATATGTAACTATCTTATTCACTCTTTTATAGTTAAAAGGGTATTTTTTAATTACCATATTTGGCAGCATATAAGATGCACTATTTTTCCAAAAGAATTGCTTGAAAAGGTACCAAATTGTCTGGCAGAAGGGAGTGAAATGTAAAAAAGCAGGTATGCGACCCTTTCAATGAACTCAGAAGGAAATGTGATGTGGAGGAGGGTGGCGTTATGAAGGAGGTACATGACCCTTTAAATAACATTGGCTACCCTGATGCCATTGACCTTGGGTCTTGAGACTTTGAGAGCGGTTGCATTAGCGTGAGAGAAGGGGCTTAGTGGGTCCCTAGTACTGCTTTCAAGCAGCCAATGTTTGTTCTTTGGGACACATCTTGAGGGAAGGGGGTGAGACCTCTTGCTGAGGGAGGGAGGGACGATCGAATTACCAGTTTGCCAGCTCTTAAATAATAAAAACAGAAAATTCAAACCTTAAAATGATGTGAAATACTGCATTTGGGACTAAAATTGAAGCGTAAAATCAGGGAATATTTAAAATTGAAGTAGTGCAAAATCATGGTTCATATGGGGAATTGGACGCGACCAAACAAAGGCAATGTTACAACGGGGAAAGCCCAAAATTGTGGTTTCACTATATTTCAGTAATGTTACAAAAATGTATACCCATTGAAACCAGTTTTAAAAAAACCTTTCTACTCCCAAATTCGTATGCTGCCATATTTACATTGTGTCTCGCTTACGTGTTGACTGTTAAAACTTTTCCTTATATCCCAATAAGGTCATCTTTGACCGTGCAACTCTATGTTGTCAAATATGGTAATTGTCATAAAGTTTTGTTTTGTCATCAGAAGATTTTTTTCGTGCTCATGCCGTTCGGATTTTCTGATCCATTGAGAAACCTTGATACTTAGGATTGTTTGAACAGGAAATTATGACTCAATTGCCTAAATTTTAACTTAATTGGTTGTTGTCAATCAATGTAGATGTGTGTGGTAAACATATTTGCTAGTGTTACACTTCCATACTTGCTTTGATTGTTTGTGGAGATAAGTGTATTATTTTTGAATTTGATGTATTGAAATGGCATGTAGAATATGCATTTGTTCAATGATGATGTGATAGTTTTAATTTAATTTTTATGCTCCTTTTTTAAAATCAGTAATAAGTTCATCTGGAGTGCATGTTTTTCATTACATTTATTGATATTTGTCATTATTTTCATATAGATATACATACTTATTTATATGTGTATATTTCTATGTTTGGTGTCCTGTAATTATTAAATTTTCAAAACATTTTAGCTATTATGGAGACTCTGATGTGGCTTAAGATAATGTTGTTTTTCTCGCATGTTGCTTGTTTGCAATATTGTTGTTTTTCATTACAGAGAACACTTTGCATGGTTTTTGGTATAGTCTGAGTGGGAAGGTTGTAAATCCTGCGAGTGCTGCAAATCCTTTCCACTCCTTCAATGGCCAGAACTTCCCATCGGCCTCATATTCTACTTTTCAAGGTCTGTTTGTGTGCACCTTGTTTTGTATGTGCCTCTGCTTGCATGATGACCAGGACTGCCTCTCTTTTGTGGATGAACCTTAGTTAACCATAACAATGGCAACCCTCAGAATATTGTGTTATTTAAGGTAAAAGGCATTTAGTTACGGTATTGTACAGGCCTTTAACCAGCATTAGGCTCTCATTAATAATTGGCATGTACATATCTTTAAAGCAACACAGTTCTGATCTTATTTTACCTCTCAGTTAACTCCACTTAGTCTTTACATTAAGTTGTCAAAGCTGTCCTGGTCTATTCTAGTACTTTTATTATAAATGTGGAGAGGTACACCATATTTTTCATGTCTGGTTAGTGTGATGGTAGTTGGTGTTGCTGATATTAGAATTTCTTTTCTTTGCAAACAGGATTTTCCTTGTGTGATTAAATCTTTTGTATATTCAACTTTTTGACCCAATTTAAATGTTGAATAATGAACCGTCCCCAAATTGTTCAAGGAATAATTAGAAATTTTTTGGGAGTACCGTAGGTATTCTCCCTCATTTGGTCGGAAGGCAGCCTATATCGCTCAAATAATGTTATGCGTCATAGCCTTATTCTATCTTATGCATGGTGTGGTAATGCTTCAAAATGTATTTCTCAAAATCTAATTTGTGTATCTGGCCCAGTTCAACCATCAGGAAAGTACTGTAATGATGAAGTTTCAAGTGAAACCTTCGTTATGATGAACTTAGAGGTTTTGTCTCTTGGCCTATCCTTTGCTTTTTGAAACGTTCTTGCCATTCTCAATCTCTCTTAGCTTTGCCTCTTGATCTATTCTTCATCTTATTTTATGGAATAAAATTAAATTATAATTGATTGAAGAGATTAATGTTAACTGTGTACTCATGAACAGAATGATTTTTTTAGTACACATGTTAATACACAAGGTATTTAACATGGTGAGATAAGTCAACTGTTTAAGTATTGAGCATTGAGTTTCAGATAAATTTCCTTAGTTGCTTGGTCTCTGTTAGAGCCGCTTGTCATCATCCCAAAGTTAATACAGTCAACTCCCAATTATCCGTGCTAATGGATGCATGACGAGGCAAATCGAAAAACGCAGATAAACGAAAAACACGGATAACCGAAAAACATGGATAATGCAGTCGTGATATTGACATTTCACTTCGTAGGATGGAAACTATTTCACATAACAGACTGCAGTGGTTGCCGCAAGACAACTAATGAAATACTAAATATTTCTATTATTTTGAAATATAATAATACCTATCGTAAACATTGATAAATTTATAGCTTCTAATGCTTGAAACACTACATAATGGGTACTTACTTAGCTTGACTACGTAGATAATAAAAGCTGACATCTTGCTTATTTTCAGTAAATGTATGACATCAAAGTGATTATATAGTACAAAACATTGTTATAATTGTGAGCCTCTGATATATTGTGATATGATATATAGATTCGGCATTAGTAGGATCATGGATACTGTATAGTATCCATGAGTAGGATAAAAAATATTTCGCTTTACAATTGACTGCAGGTGTTACGCCAAGATAACAAGTGAATAACAAAACGTTAATTTTCCAGTTTGTTTATTTCGAATATCACGAAATCTTCAATGTTCCTCTATAAATATTTTCTAATGCTTGAAGCAAAAGATAATGGGCGCTTAACTTGACCATATCGATAATAAAAAACAATAGTATATCTTGCGTATTTGATGTCAATGTAAAAAAAATAATCAAAGTGAATATCAGAATAGAGCACATTCTTTTATTGTGAATCTTGGAAATAACAAGTTATTTTTTGCTGTTAACTTGATTTCTTCATGTTTTCTTTTAATGCAGTTCTTATTTTTCTGGCTGAGATTACGTCGCAATAATCGAAATCAAATTGTAGCATGTAATCCATCTAAGTTTCAACACTCGCCAGAGTTTCTGTGCGGGTGCCAACTCGCCTTCCTTTACGTACTTTGTGAACTCCAAGCGAAAAGCATCAGCGGCTGAAACATTGCCACTCAATCATTCTCACTGAATAGCAATTTCACGAATTCTATGTCGTTGCTTGAATCTCGTCGACTACCCAGAAGAAGCTTTAAAATCTCCTTCTATCCCTAGAGACTCATGAAAAAGTTTCACCTGCTGTGTGCACATGGGGCCTGAGATGAGTGTACCAATTGACCGTTTTTGGTTGAACCAAAGAAGCATGGCGAAGTCTAAATCTTTAAAGGTTGATCGTTTCATAGTCTTACGCTTTGAGGGTCCCAAACCAGTGTCCGAAGTTGGAGCAAACTTCATCAGCTTACTTATATTCTTAATTATATCGCAAATTGTCTGTATCCCCACATCATATTCTTTTGCCAGTTTAAGCGGAGTCTCTCCTTTTTCATTGCTTTTAATCAATTCTAGTTTTTCGCGATGGAAAGGACAATTTTCTTCCGTTTATCTGCCATTTGCATCAGCTTTTTTGCAGCACTACAGTAACGAATGCAACTTTGAAGTTATTGAGATTTCCACACGAATGAACTGGCAGAATCGTATCTGGGTAAAAATAAATGACTGTTCAACGGCGAATAATGACCAGGAGCCATGATACTGTTTCGTATTTATTAATTCAGGCCGAAAAGTAAGAACATACGGAACAATAAATAGTTATTTTTAAGTATAATATAAGTTAGTTTATTTACAAGTAGTTAATTTGAAATTACTTCCATGGTATATTTACTATTCTGTTCATTTTAGGAAGATAGAATATTCAGTGGCAAAGGGTAATGGGAAAGAACTGATAAAATAATTTCAGAAGCAGATGCGGCTGAGTTTTCATCATTCTTAAACGAAGCAAACAATTTCCATAATATTGTGATTAAATTAAAAAGTTAAACTAAAAAGATACATTCTATTTAGATACATTGAACTTTCAAAGAATTTACTTAATTTAACCATTGGAATATTTTTCAAACTTAGACGTGTAGGGATGAGAAAATAGCATGGATAATCCGCAAACCGGATAATCGGAAGCCGGATAATCGAGAGTTGACTGTAGCTGCAATATTTTCAAGTTTGATTATGCATTAGAGCAGCTGATATTTAAAATATGCACATGATGGATTATATTTCTTGAAATTAGTGGAATGGGTTTTGAATTATCCAATGGTTAAGTCCAACTGGCTCTTGCAGCACCGTTTTCTTGAAGGTAATTTCCCTGTATCTTTGCTTGTATTTGTGTTTTTATATCTCTTTGAGTTAGCCTGTGAGGACAGTATATCTTTGTATTCTGTGTATCTATGAGTATAAGTTCATTCAAGTGTAAGTCAAAATATCTGTGACTCAAGTGCATGTTGAAATGATCAAAAATATGCTTAATCTCTTAGCGTCTCAGTGAAAAGTGCAGTTATAAACATTGAAAAAAGTGATAAAAATCATGAAAATAATGATAGTTTAAGTTCCCAATAAATTCATTTATATCGTTTTTATCTTCTACATAAACACCCATGTAGATGTCTAGAAGTTGAGTCATTCATGATTTAGCTGCGAGCAGTCTAAATGTGTTCATTTCATATCAGTAGGGACATGCAAAACTCACATATGCGATAACGTGAATTTTTACGCGAAATCTGGGGGTTTTCCGCAAAAAATGCAAATTTTATATATTATTGTGAATTTCAACATTTCCAACGCGAATTTCCTCATTTTGGCAGTCTATGTCATTTAACTTACGACTGTAAACATCTAGTTAAGCAGTACATATTTGGAAATGGCCTTTCTGGTACAACTTTATTTAAAAATGTTACTCGGATATCATATTCTTCAATCAAGTTTTGTAAACTTGTACAAAAGTAGTGAAAAATGCATGCCAAAATTTTGCTATACAGGCAGTCCCCGAGTTACATAATCCTCGACTTACGTTAATATGTACTTACTTCAGTGGGAACCTTACCCAAAACGACGAAAATTACGGAAGTTACTGGATGCGAAGTTTGATTGCCTACTTTCAAGGGGCGTGTGTAATGGCATCAGCCTAGTGATTTTCTTATGTGACAGTTTTATCACATTCACCAAAACTTATAATGCCGAACTGAATGGTGACGGCAAAGCAGCGTGAGGCAGAATTATGACAACATGGATTATAATGTGGTGATGACAAAATTCTTTGTCATTTTTGCAACACAAATGTCTCGTGGAAAAGGAAGGACAGCTGCACAAAACACATTTTTAGTGAAAAACATAAGGCTAGTGTTGAGAAAATGCTGCTGGTGGGAGTGGAATAAAACGACAAGCATCCATAATAATATTCAGAGTGGTATTATTTTTTAGAAAACTATGAATTCCTTGCAAGGTATGACAACTTCTAAAGCAGAAGCTGTAAAGTCGATACTAGTGAAGATGGCATCAACGGCATCAATAAAACTTTGTTCTTTTATAGTAGAAGACCTAAGTAGAGTAAGATTTGAAAACAGTTTTTGACCCTCGAGTAGTTCTCACAACGGAGGTGAGCCCTGACTTAATCACGAAATTGTAAAAAGTTCATGGCCTTGAGTCAATTGAGATGGAAAAGTTGATGTTTGGGTTAGGGGAATTACGTCGAATATTACAGCAACAACGTTTTCAGGGGTCAGTGGATATAATGAAAGCAATTCAGGTACTAAAATTGTTTGAACCATCATTTGCATTAAAGTGCCTTGAAGCGATTTGGATCCCCTTTGCAAATGTGGACTCGGAGAGATTTCTTTCCTCCTACAGCACTGCTAACAAATAGGAGAACAAATCTAAAAGAATAAATTTTGACCACACTGGCAATTTTTCATTTGAAATTATGGACATTTAACTATAATTTGGCTCTTTATGTAAATTGGTGAGGTATGTGAAATTTACAAAAATAAAATGTGAATACAGCATGGTATTAATTGTTAAAATTTTCCCTAATCAATGGTATTCAACATTTATTGCCCACAGGTGGGCCTGTTGGGAGGAGGGCACTTACTTCACACCAAATATTTTGATGTGAAAATAACACCGATTTCAGGGTAATATGACACCACTTTTGCAAAAAATAACACCACTTATGGCTATAAAATAACCCCACCTTTTGCAGGCCTCTACATATCAGTTATGATGAAATGATTCAGCATATTTAATGCCATAAAACTCCAGAGTTATTTTCTCAGACAGCTGGTAAAATGTCATATATATATATTGAGATCCATTCTCTAAGCATCACCTGAAGGAAATGTGAGAATCATTTTGAACATGTTAAGCGCCATGGGGGTCTGTATGGACAACTGTGAAAAATTCCATTATGGCCACAGTAGTCCTATGGGACCGTCCAGCATTTTACCACGGAACGCCCTGACATGGCCAGGGGACTGCTTCTTAAGCATGCAACACATTATGAATGGACCGCTATGGCCCCAAGGAATATCACAGAGAAGAGTTTCGGGGATTAAAAATAAACAAAAATTTCAACATTTTTCTCTAGCAAAAGGAATATTTGAATTGACTTCATTACACACTAAGTTATATCCTTTTAAGCACAGTTATCTGCTTAAAAGTACTTCTACGCATTTATCTCTTCAATATGGTTGGCATCATGTATGTTTGAAGTTACTACCGAAATAGCCCAGTTTTTACTTAGCTGACTTGTGAAAACAAAAGTTTTTATCTGCCAGCATTCCTTTGTAAAATTGTAAGATACGACAAAAAACTTGTAAACGATAATTGTACTCATGGCTATATATATCTCTATATTCGTGAGACTACTCAGTGCTTTTCATTTGAGTACAACGATAACCGATTATCGAAAGCAGGTGTTGTCGATTGCAGACTCACCTCGGAGCAGAGAGCCACTGGCAGCCGGCGATAGATGGCGATTCAGCTAAATCGAAAGCACCGCAGCATGGCGATCGCCGTCTGTCGCTGGCTATAGCCACAAACCGAAAGCACCCACTATATATGACGATCACAACTCAATCACGTTGATGCGCGATCGTGGTCGCGAATCTGTGGTCGAAGTGTACCATATGAAATAAGACTCGATAGTGAAGAACAGACAGAAGAGTCTACAGTATCGATAGGGAAGCCTCGAAGGTGACAATCATACTGTAAAATGCCGCAACACAATGAAATATGGTATTACTTCTCGGTAAAAATATTCTGATAATAAATTCCCGATTTGTGTTGTTTGCGGCTGCGCTATATCCGGTGGTTGTGTTTCCAAAGCCACTGGTGCATTGTAGAAGCACTTAAAGAAACATCCATTATCTGCCCGTGAAGCTGCGAAAGCCCACAAATTAGTGCAAGAAGATGAAAATCCTGCATCTTATACTTTCGATACTCTTCCTAGCAGTTCCAGTAATCAAGATTGTTATTTTAATTTTCCAAGTGATGTAGATCCCAGATAAAACATTCGTAATTTTTAGTAACAGTTGAAGAAACTATGCGAATTTGTTTTCGACTTAGATATGCAAGAATTGATCGTTATACTCGTCTTCTGGAACAGAAACCAGCTCTATTTCTAGTTAATGCGGATATTAATTTACCCTCATTTTAAAGACAAAATGTTTAGAAGCAAGAAAGATTCTCAAGAGGCTAAGTAACTCGTAGTGCAAGAACTACAACTGTATTTTCACAAAGAGCATTTAGTACTGCTGGAAATTTGGCAGACAAATAAAGGAACAGATTAGATCCCGAAAGAGTGGAATGTTGCATTTTTGAGGAAAAATTTATAACTTATGATTTAATTGCACTTTGTTAAAGAACTAAAAAAAATTATTTAAAACAAACTGCTGCTCAAATTTGTTTTTGTTTTTTTGCTAATGAATAAATATTGTATTTTGGGGAACAGAAGTGTGGAAAAATTTCTTGGTTCAAAAAAGTATTGGAAAATATAAATGGATTTGAATTTGTTTTATAAATGCAATTGGTATTGAAAAGTAACTGGGATTCTTAGTATTCTGAAATAAGGTTTCAGATTCGAGATTCAATGTGTGGGATTTGATAAAAAAGAGATTTGGATTCGATAAATTTTGGATTTGACCCATCACTAAAAAATACCTTTGGACTGCTTTAGCATTAGTGTTTTTAAATAGAGCCTTCAGTACTCCCGGCAATTTGGTAAATAAAAAAATTAACGTATTAGATCCTGACAGACTAAGAATACTCCATTTTATAAGCAAAAATTAACAAGTTATTTGTGTTCACTTAGCTATCTTTGGCCTTCTTAATTTTAGAATTAATAAATATCATTGTGAAACAAATTGCTGCTCTCCTGTATTTCTCCTTTAAAGCTGAATTATTATACATATTTGTATTTGAGGGAAGACCTAGAGCTACTTGTGGGTTCAAAAATTTACATTGAAATTAAAAATGTATTGGGACTGTTTTGTCCATATATGCATTAGTAATGACAAGGAACTGGTTTTCATAATTTGGTGAAAGCAGAATTCAGATTCAATATGCGGTATTTGAGATTCAATAGAAAAGAGAGATTTAGATTCGGTAAATTTTTGATTCAACCCTTCATTATTAATTAAATAATAAAAACTTGGCATACATTGTTAAAATTGAGACTTTATTTACTGGTATGTTAATATTAGCACACTAGTGTTTATTTTTCTCTGTTATTTTGCTCCATTAGCCATGTAATTTTGGAGTGATTGTCTCTCTTCATGCTCGACAACATCCCAGACCCTTGCACTTTTGACAATGGATATTTTCCCAGAAATGGGGGTCTCATCTTGGGACAAATAGGGTTTGAGGAAATGATTAACAAACTCTGCCATTATGAATAACCGAGGAAAATTCAAATCTCATATTTCACTGTATCGAATAAAATTTGTTGAAAGTTTGGGACTGAAAAGTGATTTTATCATATCGAATCTTTCACTATTTCACTATATCACATTTTTAATACATAAAGGCCTATATTGACAAACGGGTGCATGTCACAAGGCAAAGGGAACAACGTGTCAAGTGGGGAGGTGGAGGGAGGGCTATATGAATAGGTAGGTGTCGGAATTGTGACGTGAATGACACTTGAGACATTTACAAGTGAAGAAAAGGGCAAACGAATGTCACAAAGTAGGGAGAACATCAAGGAGTACATATTTGAAATAAATTACAGTAATCTTGCAAGAAATAAATTAGTGATGGATCGAACCCAAAATTTATCGAATCCGAATCTCGAATCCGAATCTCAAATACCGAATTTCGAATCAGAATCCTACTTTCACCAAATTATGAATCCCAGTTCCTTCTCATTACCAATACACATACGTATGTATAAAGCAAATCCTTACCCATTTTTAATTTTCTTGTAAATTTATAAACCAGTAAGTAGCTCGAGGTTTTTCCTCAAACTGAAATCTAATATTTTAGCTGAATAGGAGAAATAAAGTTGAGCAGCAATTTTTTTCGTGATGGCATTTATTAATACTTAAATTATGAATGCTAAAGAAAGCTAAGTGCACATAAGTAACTTTTTGATTTCTGCTTATGATAAAGAGCATTCTTAGTCTGTCAGAATCTAATGTTTATTTTATTGCTAACCCAATTTCTGGGAGGACTAAAGACTTTTTAAAAGTATTGATGCTAGAGCAGTCCAAATGTGTTTTCGTAGAAGATATTTCAAAACCTTGCCGTGATTATTTTTGTTTCAAATTTCATTCTTTTACCTTTTCACAGGTTTAAAATTGTGACTCCCATTCAACCTAAAGGTCGTATTTTGAATGTAATGACGTGATAAAAAATGAAAATCTCACTCTTATTTCAACATTTGGTCATATAAGCATCCATTCCCGTCTTCTATATCAGTTTAATTTTGCCCTTTTTTTCAATTTAATCCATGTTCAGGACCCAAAAATTTCTTTATAAATGCTTAAAAATGACCAGGTTTAATTTTACTAAATAGTCATGACATAGAACTCTGCTTAAAATGCATGGCGTTATATTTAGAGTGCATAAGCACGGAACGACCCCGATGGTGCAACGAAAACGTTTAGGTGAAAAGTTTGCAAAAACATGTGCCGTGAAATAAGTGATGGTTGACAAGGCATTCTAGGTTCGTTGTATATATTTTTTTTCAGCTCAAAACTTAGTTTTTCAAAGACCAAAAGATAAATACTCGGCCTTTCCATTGAACACAATTAAAACAGCAGGCATAATGAAATTCGGTGCACATGTTGGCAATGAAAATGGCACATTGGGAGGTTATGAGGGTGGTGTGGGCATGCGCCGTGCGCTGAATTTTGAATAATGAAATCTTCAATGATTAATAACATTAAAATCTCCGCTTGTGCACATTTATGACTTCATGAATTTTCATGCAAATGTTAACACTTCTGTAGTAAAACAACGTCAAGATGCGGCTTGATGATGCGGATGCGTCGAGACTTCTGAGGCGAGATTTTACCACGATTTAGAGTTTACCACGACGTGGCACATATGCCACCCACACGATCATGTTTTGAATCTTTTTTGGAAGGATTCGATCAAATCCTTATCACTAAAATAAATGCTATGACGTGGACCACTAATGGGACTACCTTGGCAACAGAAGACCAATGTTTAATGTGGTTGCCACAGTGGTCCTGATGGATCACTACTTAAATTTTGTGGTTGTTAGTTAAAAACAGATTATCGAACATGTATAAGGAATTGCTGTGTTTGTAAAGAGAGTACTTGAAAATAAAACTGCTGTAAACCTCTCTTTTACACTTTTTATGGGGATGAAGGAAAAAAGTGTAAATCGCGGGAAAATGTAAATTGAGGGAAATCTTAATTTGTAGGAAATAGAATGAAAATCATAGCCTAATGTCAAATAATTTTATTCTATTTAACAGGTGGGTATTTCTATTTAATATTTGATGGGTCACCAAATAGACATAAATAAATAAATAAACAAAAGTTAACAAAAAGTGAAAGTATTCCCAAATTTTAACTTAACTTGATTTGAGGTGGTGTCTACCTACATACATTTATCTTTGCATCGAGGGCATACATTTTTTCTTCAACAAAAGTCTATATAGTCTATGTCATCCATGCCTTTGTGTTGGCTGCATAGGTTGTAGCTAAGGTCAATGTTTTTAAAGCAACGTGGATTTTTGGACTTTTCAAAAACAAAGGGCTTCAGTCTCACACTGCCATCTGGATTAGCTCCTAATAAAACAGTAAGGCGACCTTTGCTGAGCTTGACCCCATGACAAGGGTCCCCTTTGAAGTCTATAGGGTCTTGTGTGGCTTTAATTAAAAAAAAAGACCCGTCTCGTCCGCATTAAAAATGTCTTTAAGTGCATAGGCATAGCCATCAACATAATTATGCAATGTTATGCACTCCCAGTGAGAAACTGTTTCGGGATCAATGTAGTGTACACTTTCAGATTCACCAAAAATGGTTTTATAGACAATATTTATATCTACTTTTGAAACGGTGTAAACATCCATTTGATGCTTTGAAGTCATCAATGCGTGGAGTGCCTCTTGTAGTGGTTATGCAGCCTTATTTCAGGGAAGGCTGAAACAATGTCTTCAATATTTCTTCAAGTTCATCATACTTGGGAGTATTTATTGTATTTACGCCTTTTACCATTAGGGCCGCAGTCCTTAGCACTTTTCTCTATACATTTATGGGTTTTTACAGTTGTGTTCCACTTTGAACCTGGTATATCAAGTTCTTTGGTCAAGGACACGCGAGTGCCCGTATTAGAGTCAATTCTCTTTGCAAAATGTTGATTTTTTTTTCAAATGATAACGATTATCTTGCACGCTTGTTTACCATTTTAAAATATGTTTCCTCACAATTACCGTAAGTAATTGCACATTAAATAAAACTAAAGGTGAAGTAACTAAAAACCTAAAAATGCAAGATGAATGGCATTAGTGTGTGAGTTAGTAGATATATGAAAAAGATCGCTGCAATGTATGAGAACAAGAGTTAACATAAATTTTAACTTTTCGCCACAATGACACCTGGTAAGCGGATTTTCCGCGCAGGGACCACCTCCTTCATGGGTCTGCAAGCTTCACACTTATACCCCGATCCGAAGAAGGGTGCGGGTAAGTTGGAAGGAATAAAAGGATAGGTAAAAAGGGTAGGGAAAAGGGCAGCTTCTGACCCCAGAGTCATGTATAGGCTAAGGGGCAAAAGACAGAATGCGAAACAACATTTCATTTAGGGTGTTTGCTACATCGAGTCCTATTAATGAGGAAACGACGGAGTCTCAACCGGTCATCCAGGGCCCGGTCCACCCGACGCCACAATGACAGTAGTTGGCCAAATAACATCTAATTAAATATATTTATGGCATCTGCTACAATTTGAATGTACTGTTTAAACAGCTAGTACGGCCTGGGATTCCCTGGTATGGCTCCTTAGTACCAATTCGAGAATTCCGATTGCAAGCATTACTATATCCGGCATTAATACTTTTCAGCAATGCTATCGATGTAATGTGCTACCATCAAACGAATGATTGTGTTTTTAAAGGAAACCAAATAAATCAGCATTCATACATCATGTTTAAGCATGTATTTTATCCATATTTAACATTAGTCACACTCGAAGGGTCGCCAGTTGAAGTGCACCAGCCGCCATCTTTCTTGCCTTCAAATGTCGGCATTTGAAAGTGTAAATAGCGGGATGAAAATACATTATAATGATGCAATTATTTATGGGACTGGGAGAAAATGTTGTAAATCACGGGAAAACATAAATTCCGGGAACTTAAAAGCGGGGTTTCACTGTAATTATTTTGGACCTGAGGGCATTTTATAAAAATTCCTGTGGGCGCTTAATGTGTTAAAACCATACGGCCGTATTCATAGATTTCGAGTTAAACCTGGGGTTATGCGGTTTATCTTAGTCCGGTCTAAGTGCGGTTTAGAACGGAACTAAAAGTTGGTATTCATAGCGTGGGTCGAGGGTGATAGCCTCGGGAATAACGGAGTCTGAGACTTGCCTACTGCACGAGGATGGAATACTTGGCAACAACGCTATTCGTCAAGTAGCAGGGTATTTCCTGGAATTTCTGAACTGGTGTTTGGGGTCTTCTGAGGAGTTGTGCGTTATCTGCGAACCCTTTACCCATGCCTTTACCACTCATTACTTGCTTCTGGAACTTTCTTGCTCATTGAAATTGGCCCGAAATCCTGCTCCCTGCACTTTGGATATCTTCGATTTCATTTTTGTAATTATTACGACTTATACGTGTTATAATTAAGTTTTCTATTTATCTTTAAGTTTATTATCCTTATTAAATATATAACATAATCACCCGGTTTTGTTTCGTGCAATTCACGTAATTTAATTTAGCTGCACAAATAATTAAATCACTAAAAAAAGTTATTCATCAAAACGCAAAGTTAATTGAAATGAAGGTTAAAAACCAACTATGTAAAATGTAAACAAAAGGATGTTACAAAGTATGAAAGGTATGAAATATTATTGATATTATCGTGACTGAACAAAACTCACCGTACGAAATGTAAACAAATTAACACAACTAAGCGATGTGAAGACAAATTTAATTAGTGCGAGCTATAACACCTAATAAAAACTGTACTCACTAAATTATAAAGTTGACTAACTAACCTGATTACAGATAAAATTAAACTAAATATTACAAAATTAATTAACTAGGTATCCTGAGAACGAAACTACTTCATTACTTCCCATTACTGCCTATACAATTATTTACGTTAGTATAAACCTAAATCACTAAGCGAACAATATTCCTAATGATAGACTAACAAAAAATATTACCCCTTAAATTAGCTCTAACTTGGGGAACTCGCGATTAATCACTTAACACCTTCGAAAATCACCACACCACAAAAACCGAAGAAAAAGTGGTGACTCGCAGAGCTTAAACTCAACGTTAAACCATTATTCCATAGGTTTAACTTCCTCCGGACTAAAGCTGTCGGAGCTAAGGTCGATCAGCGATAAAACGACGCTATGAATATCAGTTCAACGACATTGCTGGTCTAACTTACTTAAACCTGCAGTAGGTGTAGTCTAACGTAACTATGAATACGGCCGATAGAGTCAGCTTTGTGGAATGGATTTTTGCTGCCAAATGGAGGAACCAAGTTTTGTCATTTGCCAAGTTTTGTCAGAGCAACGTGCCAGAAATTTCTAGACGTATGCTCAAATATATGTGGTATTTTGCTCTCATGGTTAGCTATTGCAATAGAAATATTTTAAACTTAATGTGCGTGATATAGAGGGCTTAATGCATAGTGCTGGTTTTTTCTTCCCTTTTTTATATTAATCAATTGTAATGATAGTTCATGTTTTATTCTTTTAAATAAATTTATTAAAGCAAAGAAGGACTGCATATAGACAGATCAGCCAAAACACCCAT
Organism: Pyrrhosoma nymphula; assembly: GCA_963573305.1. Classification (NCBI taxonomy): domain Eukaryota; kingdom Metazoa; phylum Arthropoda; class Insecta; order Odonata; family Coenagrionidae; genus Pyrrhosoma; species Pyrrhosoma nymphula. Next base: position 31,807,868 of record OY754332.1, read on the forward strand.
TCATTCCTCAGTTGTTGGTATCTCTCCTTGATGTACAGTCATGATGGATATAGCTTTTCATGCTTAAATACTTAATATTAATGGTTTTATCTAATAAATGAAATTATCGTAAGTATGTTATTTTGCCTTTAGTAATATACCTTTACTGTACTTGGAGTCTGCTATATTTGCTTTTAATGGAAAATTTCATCTTATAAGTATTTCAAGACAATTCCCCTTCACTTTTTTTTTGTTTGCCTTGCAGTTGCATTTAAGTGTCTTTGTGTACAAAAGCTTAAGTAATAGTGTGAAACCTTGCTCCTCAAACTTTGTTCCTGTAATTTATTCCACTTTCTCATGGTCTCAACTTTTTTAAATCAAATGAGCAATTTGGTATCCCATTAAAACACGTAAAACGTTTTTCTGCAATATTTGGTGTAAGGAAGAAAGGAAATTAGTGGGTGATACACCACTGTGCAAATTCCTGATGCAGTTGTCATTGGTAATAAGTATGTCAGAGAAATGTGTGTGAGATTCGCTGCTGAATATTTAAATTGCGAGGTGCTGTGTTACTTGCATTGAAATTAGACATTTGTTATATCTAAACATTCATTTATCACATGCATTTATGCCCATAAAGTTTTAGATGGTAAGCGATTGCAGCAGTTATCACCATTGAACATATTTTTACATGATGAAAACTTGCAATGGTGCACAGGCATCATGAGAGCCTTGCAAAAGCCATTTTTCTGTGCATAGCTGTCATAGGGTAAATTATCAGTGGCCTTCAAATCATTAGTGCTAGCAGAAGTCAGGCTCTAGGCAGTACTCATACTCATGCGGTTGCACGGAATGTATATTTGTAATCGTAACACATAGTTTTGGCTTTACCAAGTTGTAGCAGAATGCAAAATATCCATTACAAAGAGAGGGAGACTCAGTCAGATAGCCTTGATAACCCGTCCATCCTTTGTTCCTCAATAATTTCCACTGCAATGGTGGTAAATGTCTCTTTGGAGTGGGATGCCTCTCAATTCACAGCTCATTCCTAATAGCAACTTGCCCAATTTCTAACGAGTCCCATGATTTGACCTTTGCCCCAGAAAGGTGTTTTTTTGATGGTATGTTCATGTCTTCTCCACGGTTAAATATTTCAAGTCACCAATTGCTATACCATCAAAAAACAGGTGTTAATTCATTCAAAATCTCCTATTGGCCTCTTCAAGATCCCATATTTACTTCCTTTCATTAACTTTATCAACATCATAAAGTTTCTGAAATCAATAAATGCCTATGTTGACTTCAGTTTTGAGCTCCTATGTGAACCAGTTAGAGTTACGCCATGTTACTACTCGAGTAGTGTGCTGTGATAGAAGATTCTACTACTCGAGGTCTTTGATGACTTGGGAACTGCAAGAAGTTACCTTAGTCGCTAGTGCCGGAGGAGTTGTGATTCACCAAATTAGACTTGATGGCTCATAGCTTGATTTGCAGAGTTGCCCTGTTGAATTGATTTTGTCTCAAAATTACCATCACTATCTTGCCTTATTTTCAGAGCCAATCAATCCTGAAATCTCTGTTATGTATTTTCTGGAAATACTCATTTTTATCCTACCATAATTTTGTTATTAGGCCTCTTGTAAAACTTATCATAAAAAATTTCACTCCACTGAAACTGTTGTCTTCACTGTTTGCTTTGAGAAGGCTTCGGCATCATGTATGATCTTTTTAAAAAAATTTCCTCTCTTGTGCAATGCATTCCATCCCATTGTCAGGAGGGGAAAGAGGGGAACTTCGTATGTATTTTCTGTATTTATGTATATAGTATACATTTGTCCCCCCAATACTACATTAGTTTGTCCCCTCATTCCCATAAGCGTATGTGTTAAATTGGATGGGCATTGTGATCGTTCTGCAAATCCCCACCCGGCATCTGCGCATACCAAATAGGCAATACATACATACAAGTACTGGAGACATAAGGCTTATCCACGCTAAATGTCATACGGCAGAAAAGTGCATATTTTGGTACACGACATGGGCATAAACGAAAACAGTTGTTCTTATCATATAAAAATACCTTACTTTGGTATATATTAGACATGTAGAACTCATCTTTTCTTGGTAAGTCAGGATTAAAGCCTACGAGTTCCTAATTTACCAGTTTCTGACGTAAAATTCACCGCCCTTAGTGCATTAAATTTTTTGGGTTTACTTTGTTAAACTCTTAGATCTCCTAGCACTGAAATCAGTTGGAAAGTTTCTTATTTATGCATGAAACAGAATATTTGAAATATATGTAACAACACATAGGAATTTTGATTTTAAAAATGATAATATTTTTTAAATCTAGTGCTAAATAAAATGATAAAGGCTCCTTGAATTTATGTAAATTTGTCCTGGAATACTCATTGAAAAGTCCTGGAATCCAAAATTTTGAAAGCTGTAGACACCGTGAATTGTCATCATTCAGATAATTGTCTCTCTACTGTATTGCTGTGTATATTCTATTGCTTGGTAGCAATCTACATTTCCGCTGTAAAGGGTCGTAGATTCCACATTGGAGCTGAGTTATGGGGTCAAGGACGGTAGTGGTTTCTGGTTTTATAATCACAATTTTAGTTCTTTCTATCCTTGCAAATTGCACATTTACTTGAAGTTAACACTTTTTTTGTTGTTCACGTGGAAATATATTGAATGGGTGTTACTTCTGTCATACACAGTCCATTGATACAACTTTGTTATTAAATTTTACCTTATGTAAAACCATATGCAGGATATTTTTTCAAAATTATAACTATGGGGAAGCTTTGATGATATATTTATGTATACAGGCAGTCCCAGAGTTTCATAATAAATGCATTCCGACACCAGCGGCGTAAGTTAAAATTTACGCAAGTTGAAATTTACGGAAGTCGAAAAAAAAGGAGTCGAAAATTACTCCGTAATGGAGTCCGCGCTCTGAAGATTACGGTCGATTCGGAGAAATACGGGGAAGGCCAGCTCTTAAGGCCGTTTTACACGGCGAATGATCTTGCGAATGACGTTAATGCCTCGTGTAATACGGAAAATTCGGCGAATTCTTGGTCATGGGCGTGATCATGCGATCAAAATTAAAACATGTTCTATTTTTGCACGCATGATCCCGTGAATGATTGCATGATCCTGTGAATGATCACATGATACGAGTGCACTGCGTCCATCTTGGTTGTTTTGATATTGAATTCACCTCACTTCGCTAAAGCAAACTCATCATAACATATAATGAAGGAGAGTAAAGCCTTATCAATGTATTTGGAAATAACTATCTCTGTAGGCAGGATGCAATGCACAGGCTTTAGCAGACGTGGAATGGTCATTTAGTTAAAACTATCTTGGAGGTTTTGCAATACAAAAACATCGAAATCTCATAGGATTAACCTAAATAGATCTGACCAGACCTTGAATTGTTTATTCAGGGCTGCAGTACAATGAACACAACAAATCTGGCCGTATTTTGACTTTAGGATGGATAGCAGAAAAATTTTCGTAATGATATCAACAATATCTACACTATAGCTTTCATCAAAGTTTTAGGCTAAAGACTAAGGGAGATACTGCCCAATGTAGAAAAGCAGAATAGATCTTAGTGCAATGATCTCTTTGGACCTGTTTATTGAAATAATCATCCTTGTATTCACAGTATATCATTCATTCCTCACCGCCGACTGGATATATCAGCTATATCTTCGTAAAAATGCTCAATCAGAATCAAGATATTGACAGACGGTAGCGTGTCCAACTCCCATGGGTAATGTGAGAGTAGATAGCTGCTTCGAAACACCTACGTGGCAAAAATTTTTTAATCGTTTTCTTACGTTTATTTGCAAACATTTTTTAACATTGCATCATAAATTCCTAATCCACAGAATTGCATTTTTTTTCAAAACATTAAAAAAATTTTAAACATTTTGTCTAGATCGTAATCAGACATGCTGCAAGGACCACATGTAATTTTATATCGCAATAATTTCATTTTGATTTCACAGAGATATTAATAGTTTGTGACTGTCTTCGTTGTTTTGATAGTGAGTTTACTTCAATTTGCAGAATTAAACCCTTATTATAAAATATCGATGGAAAATATAGCCATTTCATTGCAAATGAATAAAAGAACTCTGTAGGCAGGACACAATGCATACTTTTTGCCTGGTGTGAAATAAAACTATCGTGGATGTTTTGTGAGACAAAATTTTGGCTGCCTACACGGCACATTAGCTTGTACAAACTCTTCCGCGAATTCTTGCTTGAGGCAAAATGTATTGTGTAAAGCGGAAAATTGTATGAACACTTGTGCGAATGTCTCAATGCCTGAACGGAAAATAGAACCTGTTCTAATTTCGTTGAGACAAACGTACTGTATCACATACTGTCCATAAATGATGTCACACAATTTTGGACCAAACTAGACCACCTCCCCCCCATGTCACAGTTGGTCACAAATAGTGTCACCTTTAATGATGTCACAAAAATGAAAAAACTTCTACCCTCCCTCCACAGTCTGAGTAAAAATAAGGCATAATATACAGTGGAAGTGTGGATGTCACATGAAGCATAGCCCCCCCTCCCCCATCACTAGGGATAGGAAAATTTCGCGAATTTAGGGGAAAATGTCCTAGGAGTGGTAGTTAGTTACAACATACTCCATACCTACAGGGGAAATGACTTTTGAACTCGCGAAATGTCGCGAATTGTGCCCCAAAACGCGAATTTTCATTATTTGTGAGAAAATGGTTGAAGTACATTTCAAACGCAAGAAAAACATTAAAATTGCAAGCAAATGTTCTCAATTCGATTTAAACGAACTCGCGTGAAAATATTCCTGAGGTATGCGGAAGTTTGCAGTTCATCGTAGCATAACCAGTGTTACGATAACAATCGCGGGAGGATGACATCGGGTGCTTTCGATTTACGGCGCTAACCGGCAATACACAGCTCGTCACGCCGCGGTGCTTTCTATTTACAATTTATATTTAGTGGAATAACCATCTATCAGCATCTATGATCGGTGGCTCTCCGCTCCGAGGTAGGTCGAACAAAGGAAAAGCAATATGCGCATTTATTCTAAGTAATCTGTTCCAACAGGGTTTCTCAAACTTTTCCTGCGATGGAACACTTTGTAAATCCTGAAATTTTAACGGAACACCTTGTGGACTTCCCATATATTAACACGTTCGCGGCGAACGTGAAATTGCCGTTTTTTCCCCTTGGGCGAACGTGAAATTTGCCGTTTTTTTTGCCGCGGGCGTCAATTTTCATAAAAATGAAATCGATCCATTAGTGTTTTTCATTAATGTACATTAGTTTGGTAAGATTTAAAATGATGAATTTCAACAAATTTTGGAAAACCGATGCGCCAATATCGAGTAATTAATTAATCCCCTTTGGTGTATGCAACCACTGCTTACGCGTTGAATTTTCTTCGATATATGTTTACGTTCACCTAAAATACCTTAAAAATATACAAATGAGCAGTGTTTTTAGACATGGAAATTGATTCAGCACGAAAGCATTCAGTGTTACATCGTTTTTAGCAACTGCTTCGAATTTTTCTTCCAGAGCCTTCACTAAACCCTTCCTCTTTCGCTACGATGCCTTCTTTGGTTTTATGGCTTTGAGAACAAAATGCAGCGGTAGGACAACTTAGTCTTATCTATGAAAGGACTAAACTGTCCTCCCGCTGCCATTGGTAAAGGGTCTAAGGTGCATACTTGCAGGCGGTCGTGAAAACGATTATCCCAAGCACCCACCAGGAAAACCTCTACCCTTGTGACGCTGGTGACCACTGGTGACCGACACGACGGCTCAGTCCAGGGATTATGCCAGGGTTGTCTTTTCTTGGGATTTCCTAGAGGCTGGCGACCGGCCTCTCCGCACGTGTCCCACCCTTAGTGTAGACCTAGTTTATTTTCCAGTGACAACTGTTAAGTATCCTAGTTTTATTCCTGGCTTCTGTGCTTTCAAGTGATTTTGATGAGTTATTGAGATGCCGAATTCAAAATTAAGCGCAAGAGACTGGGCTTTCTAGTATCAAAAAGATGGATTTTATTGTATCGATAAAAGTACGGTCATGTACATATTCTACAATTGTCAGGTTGCTTGAGAAAGACTCAATTGGAAAAAGTTAAAATATTCGAAGAACGTAACTGCAGCAAACTTTCACAAGGATGGAAATTCTCTAAAGTTACATGTCAATACACGAAATGTATTAAATTTAATTTTTAATTTAGTGCCACTTTTCCAAGTTCCGCCACCGAGGTGATTGTCTTCAGTCATAACATGGCTAGAAGGATAAGTGTCGCATAATAGCCCAGATCATATTGGGTATAGTATAAGTGACCCTTTTTTAGACTTAGAAATAATCTGTATTTTATGTGTATATATATATAAATTTGTGGTCACTGTGAAAACACCGAGATGTCTTATAGAAAGTACCGAATTCCTAATTTCAAAGTACCGCTTTTCTCCCTCTCAAACCACCGAAAAATTCCTATCCCTACCCATCACACATTGTCACAAGGTGGTGACTCCCCTCCCCCCCAATTGTGTGGACGTCATTTATTGACAGCCCCTTACATACGTTTGTACAAAATCTTTAATTGTGTAAAATGGCCTTAATAGCAATAATAATAACACTGCAGAAGCGGTCGCTAAAATTGTCTCATTACGGTCCATCTTCAATAGTATAAGGTCACTCACTAAACTTTTGCAGTTACTCAGTGTTTAAGTGAATAATATAAACGAGTATCTAAACCTAATAATAATGTAAACGAACATCCAAGTATCTATAATATTCATGATCTAAACAAACTAAACAAAACTCCATCTGTCAAAACAGCTATGTTGGTCGGAAATCTCCCATAATCGATATATACAATCGATAGATCTACCACTGCGCATTCAGTCAGCGCAGAAAATTCACTGAATTAATTTACCATGTAAAACGGGAACTTTTCAGGTCATCATTGAAATTAATTCGCGAATTAATGCTCAAATGATTATGCGCAAGATCATTTGCCATGTAAAATGGCCTTTACTCACATTACGGCACATGTGCTCCTTGAAAGTAGGCAACCATCCTTCCAAATCCGTAACTTTAGTAATTGTAGTCTTTTTTGGGTAAGGTTGCCACTTATGTAAGAATGGCTTTACGTAAGTTGAGGCTTATGCAACTCGGGGACTGCCTGTACCCCTATTTATTATTTTCCTCAATTTTACATTATTTTTGTTTTGTCTGACTTATTAATGAGCCACAACTGCAATTTTTTGCACAATTTTCCATTTCATACATTTGCTACTTTGGTACATGTCACATGTAGGTGGCTGACCCCTGTGAGTGTAAGATAGGCAATATGCAGAACAATTACATTGGTACAGTCGAGAGCCAGATTTATTATAATTCAAGATTTTCATAAGCAGATTGGATGGATTAGTAAAAAATTATGCTGCTGAATTAAAAAAGAACTTTTTTACCTGGGCATCAGGCCTGAATTTTAGCCTTGCCAAGTTAACAAGATATAATCTTTGATTCCCTGATTTTAACTCTTTTTCTCAATTTTACACTTGTGGACTGTGGAGCAGAAGGTGTGGTGTTTGATCCCTGCTGGGGAAATTATTTTTCTTCTTTTTTTTCATAGCCATTTTCACTTACATCTTTAGAAATTTTGTTTTCATCATTGCATTACCCTCTAAACTTTTTTATGCAATATTTTACTTGCTAATTATTCATTAATTACGGCGATCAAAGCTAGCACTTAGCCCTTGGACGTTGTGGGAGATGGACCGTGGTGAGCCAACAACTGTGATTATCGCTATTGAATGTTCAACAATGAATATAAATGCCATATCAAATTACTAATGTTCCTAATGGTTGTCGAATGTCTGAATAATTTGACATATCAGTGAAGATAGAATGATTTCCTCTCACAAATTAAATTTATTAGCAATGTGATAATACAATATTTAATGGCTAAGATACCATAAAACAATAAAAAAAAATATATAATAAAATGCACTGAGAATATGAGACATTAAAATGTGACGTAATATATATGAAAATAAAGGGAGTATAATATAAACTTCGTTTTTATGAGGTTATTTTTTGACCTTATTTCCTTGGTGGTCACTTCCATCAAGTGGTAATACTCAGTCCCACTATCCCATAGTCTTCAAATATGCATTTATCTTAGTGGTCATATATTATGACCCTTTCATATCATATATAATGGCGTAGTGTTGTCATATATCTTAATTATATATTCTCTTGAATATTTCATCACATTTAAAAAATTCAAATGTTTTGCTGCAATTAGAAATGCATATATTTGGACTAGTAATGCTGCATACTGATATATTTTATCTCAAGAGTGATATGCCTGATTAACCTACTCATGACCTCTAGTGTTGAAAGTGTTTCCTTATGAGACTTGTTGCCATTTTTTGTCATCAGCTCCGTCCAGTGGGCCTGGTGGGTCAGTTGCAGCTGCCAGCAGCACTGCAACAACTTGCAGTCCGGGAAGTAGTCCCACCAAGCCATCACACAGTCAAAGTGCCCAGGCCTCACCCACCAACACATTGCGACCTTGGAGACCACGAGCGAGAAGTGCAGATGAGAGTAGTAAGAAGGTAACTATCCAGAAATTCCATTGTTTGCCACTTGTTTGTCCTTTCATAGTGAAGTTTTGGCCTTTGATCAGAATCTTGGTTGCCAAAACAATTTTTTTTTATTTTTAATTATGATTATCTGAAAAAATGGTGTGGTTCACTGTTGCTGTCAGTAATAATGCGCTTACCTAGCTTTGTTCTGCATATTCATCTTTCTGGATGTTGGAATTTTCTTTTTCTTATCACATTGCTTGTTTTTTGAATAGCTGAGTGGCTTTTAAATTCCTTTGATTTTTTGTTTATTGGGAGGCGAGGATAGGGTCATCTTGAGATTGTTGCACTTTTGTTTGTAATTTCATGCATGTAACTTAAAAGAAATGTGCAAATGTGTCGATAATGGCTGTCTTTGTTGTGCTTACCTTATCGTTTTTGTCTTTGTTAGCATTTGTCTTGAAATCTGATTAGTCATCATCAGACATCTAGTATCCTACTCTGTATTACTAAAACATTTGACTGGAAGTTTGAGACTATTCGTCTTGTGACAGATTTGCTACGCACATTATTTCTGTTGAAGTAGCTAAGGCAGTATTTTATTCTATTTTGTTTGACTGTATGTTGGTGTGGTGCTGCAATAATTACAAGTGTAAAATTTATGCTGTCTTAGGTTCGCGCTCCACGAGAGAGTATTGAAGATTGGGAAATTCCAGCCGATGAAATACTCATTGGAAATCGAATAGGGTCAGGGTCATTCGGAACAGTTTACAAGGGCCATTGGCATGGTCCTGTAGCGGTGAAGACATTGAATGTGAAAGACCCTACGCCAGCGCAGCTGCAAGCATTCAAAAATGAAGTTGCTGTTCTGCGGAAGACAAGGTTACTTATTTACTATTATTTTGCTATTCACTCGCTGCTCACAATAAGTTATGTATCCTCAGATTGCATTATTATAACGTGTATGGTTTGAAACATTTGCATGGAGCAACTTCTATGGATGCTGTTAAGGAAGGAATTAGATGTGCCTCTGAAAAAAGTCTCAGTTATGTGCCAACATTGACTTCTATTAATGTCTAAAATATATTTTTTTAATTGCTCATTGCATGTGTCACGTGTGAAGCACCACTTATTTATGGTAACCTCATTGTTTTATCATTTTACTGCCAGGCAGTTCCTGTTAGGGTGTGTTAAGACTTCCAAGGTCATTTTCATGCATTTTAAAATGTTTTTAATTTGAAAAAAATATTTACACGAAAGAATTCTAAGTAATTTTTGTGGATTTTGTAGCAGTATCATCACTTGAAAGGTCACTCCAGGCATACTGTTATACATAAATATGTTGATATTAATACATACTAAACTCATGCAAAATCTTTGGCCTGAGACATTTTGAATTTGAAATTACTCTCTAATTTAAATAGAACAGGAAGCAGTTCTGAAGTTTTACTGCTTTTCTAATCTTCATAATAATTTTTGCCTTTATCTCACCATTTTCCTTTTTCTCTCATTATTAGGCATGTGAATATTCTTTTATTTATGGGCTGTGTCAGTAAGCCCCAACTAGCTATTGTCACGCAGTGGTGTGAAGGTTCAAGTTTATATAAACACCTTCATGTTATTGAGACCAAGTTCGAGCTTTTAACCCTCATTGAAATTGGGCGGCAAACAGCCCAAGGCATGGAGTAAGTACTATTAAAATTTACTTGTTTTGACAGTTTTAATAGTGGATATTCTGACATTTCTGTATAGTCTATGTTGTGAACAGTGTTTAGAAGAAAGTTACCGATTTAGTTTCAAAATGGGCAATGAGTAGAATAACAACATTTGTTTTCATTTTCAGTTATCTTCATGCGAAAAATATAATTCATAGGGATTTGAAAAGCAACAACATATTTCTTCATGATGACCTCACTGTAAAAATTGGTGATTTTGGACTTGCAACAGTGAAAACAAGGTGGTCAGGCTCACAACAATTTCAGCAACCAACAGGTAGGGGAAAGTTTTTTGCTTTTTTGAAATTTTTCACTGTGTTGAGACATATACTTTTTATTACGAGAGATGGTTGATGATGGCCAGTATCATCTTTATTTCAGTTATGATTATTTTTTTCTCTTTTAACTCTGGAGTTATGATTTTTTGTGAGCTGGTGATGACTTTTTTAACTTGCTGGACCAGACAAATAATTGTAAATTGATTTTGCATTGTTGCTGTGGACTAGTAAGATCTGAACACAAATATATTTTCAACCTAGACTTTGGCTTTGAGTGTGTCCTTATGGATATCAGGCAACGTTAGGCTTACAGGTGAAGAAGATATCATTTTATAATGGAAAGTTCAGTTCAACTCACTGCTGAAGTCCAAATGACTTACAGTGATCAATTACTGTGCAAAAACAAGATGCATGGAATCTAAGGGTCTACTGTATGTCAGCTCCATCACTTTAGGTGCTAACAATGAATTAATTATTTCGCAGGCTCTATCTTGTGGATGGCTCCTGAGGTTATTCGAATGCAAGAAGAAAGTCCTTATAGTTTTCAATCAGATGTGTATGCCTTTGGGATTGTCTTGTATGAGTTGCTTACTGGACAGTTACCATACGGCAACATTAACAACAAAGATCAGGTTAGTAGGAGTTTTAATTACTGTAGAAACTCGATAATACGAAGTCAGAGGGACTGAAAAATTGGCACTTTGTGTCAACGAGTCTCGTAACATCGAACCTTTTGAAGAAATTGTGAAAAAAATGGGTATCCCCCCCCCCCTAACTTTTGTGGTCCTTGACAATGTTTTAAAACCATATTTGGTCCTTATTAGTCAAAGCATTCTTAAAACAATGCCTATCATAAACTAATAATAATAATATCATAAACTTTAACTCATAGAGGATCAAAAAATAACTACCACCTCATAGTTTCTCTATGCAAATATTTTAAGTCTGTGTGTAAGAATTTAAATTCAAGATCACAATGTGTTACACTCATTTTGAAGAATTTTGCTGGCGCAGTTTTTCGCCGTAGTTCATAAAAATGAATCCCATTTTTTCCTGGGGAACAGGGCCGAGGTTCGTAACATGGTAAATTTCGTATTTTCGAAACTTCGTATTATCGAATAGCACTATGTATTTAGTATAGGCTTTTGGTCGGGACCGACAGTTTTGCTTCGTATGATCGAAACTTCGTATTATCGTGCTTCATGTCATTGAGTTTCTACTGTAGATGTTGAAGTTCTCCAATTATTGATATCGATTAGCTAATCATTAGAAAATACATTACAATAGGCCTTATTACAATATTAATCTTGTCTTAGAATGGGTTTAAACCTTCATCCTTCAGATTAAGTAACTGTTGACAATAATTGAACTGAGCTGGGAATTGCAGTTTATTTTACAGATTAGCACTGTTGAAGTATTAAAAACTAAATACCTCATTCCTTGTTTTTGTCTTTCCTGTGGATTGCGTGTAATTCATTTCTCAATTACAGATTTTATTCATGGTTGGACGAGGCCACTTAAGACCTGATCTAAACAAGCTACGTTCCGAAACTCCCAAAGCTTTAAGGAGGCTATCAGAGGATTGCATCAAGTTAAAACGAGAGGAAAGACCACTTTTCCGCCAGGTTGGTGGCCTTCTATTTTTATTGTAATTGGATATGTTATGAGCTGTTCAGTCTGGTTGAATTGATGGCCCAGTTGATTCTTCATTTTGGATGTTCATTAATTGAATTTCTTTTATGGCAGATTTTGGCCTCATTAGAAGGCTTGCTTCGCTCATTACCAAAGATACACCGCTCTGCCTCTGAGCCAACATTAAACCGAACTCAGTTGCAGTCAGATGATTTCCTGTATATGTGTGCCTCACCCAAGACACCAATCAATTCTCAATTTGGGGCCTTCCCATTTTACTATGTTGGTGGTAAAATTTAAGGAAGTAACAAAGTCACAAGATGACATCAATATATATGAGCTGCTCAAAAGGTAAGATGAAAGAGTTATACTCAAACTCAGTTGCAGTTTGAGAATAACTTAGTATATTGTGTCCTAAAATCATTGATTTGTCTTGTTTTCCTGTACTTGTAATACACTGTAATCTGAAATACACTTGGTGGTATAGTATCCTAGTGGGTACTTATCTGTGAACCGGTGAATCCGAGGTTCAAAACTAGGTTAAGCTATTGTGTGGACTCCTACATAAAATCTTAATGGCTGTATTCATAGTTATGTTAGAATTCGTCCAGAGCAGGTTTAAGGAGGTTCAACCGGTGATTTCGTTAAATCCTTATTCATAGTGTTGTTTAGGGCTGACCAACCTTAGCCCCGGTAGCTTTAGTCTGGAGAAAATTAAACCTATGGAATTATGGTTTAACATTGAGTTTAAGCTCCTCGTGTAGCCATTTCCTCTTCAGCTTTGGTGGTGTGGTGATTGCCAAAGGTGTTCTGTGATTTATCTCGAGTCATCTCTTCTTTACAGTTAGTTTAACCTTTATCCGTTGGATTTAAATCCTGATGTTTTCGCCAAGCTGCCAGATTTAAATGGATGCATACCCGGAGCTGGGATGTTTTAGGTACTCACGGCATGCAGCGAAAACATTTAAAGTGAATTTTCGGGCACGCCAGGCGTTTAAAGGTTAAGGGGTAGTATTATGTATTACTGTTTGTGAAATGAGTCGAGAGGCGATGAGGTGAGGAAATGGAATTTAATGTAGTAAAATGAACCTGAAAGCTTGTATATTTTTACCTAAATTGTTGTACATACATTAAACATTTTTGTTGACTTTTTTTTACTTTTACTAAATTTAATTTGCAGAAAGTCACGGTCTTTGGCATAAATAACATTGTCCATGCTAGAGTGCTTGGTGTTTTGTTACTTTTCAATCTATTAACTTACACGTTTAAAGTAAGAAAGACAGATTTATTCTTAACAGTTTGCTGATAGCCACTTGTTTGTATTACAAAAATTGCACAAGGTGCTGTAAAATGTGTAAAACTCGGCTAACTTTGAAGCGAATAGCACAACTGAAACTTAAGTTGGACCGTTGTGTACTCAAAATGTCAGTATTACAGATGCTTGGGAAAAAATAATTAAATATTAACAGTATTATTGGTATAATATATAAAATTATTGGTCCTCAGAAACGGAAACCGAAATACTTGGGGTATATTGTCCTTGTGAAATGTCTTTCTTATTTTGATAAGTTTGGATAAAATTCTCCTCAAAATGAATACAGATGGACTATCTCTGTCTTTTATGAACTAATCCAACCCAAGTTCATAAAGGTGTGTTCTCATGTGCTATCTCAGACAGCACGTTAACCTTGCAGCAGCATTGCAGTAACATTGCAGCCGCAAGGTTGTAACCTTGCAGCAATGTTACATTTTTAAGGTTTAACCTTGAGGCAGCATTGATGTAAAGTTGCTAATGCACGTTTTTTTAACATTGCTGCAAGGTTAACATCACAATGTTGTGGTAAGGTTAAAATTGCAACCTTGTTGCGAGGTTTATACTGCAGTGTTATTGCATGGTTAATTCTTCAATGTCATTGAAAGGTTAAAATCGCAATGTTGTTGCAACATTATTTCTACAAATTTGCTTTTTGTATATTAGGACTATATGGCACACCTACTGCCATTTACTGTTTACAGTAGGGCTGACTGACACACACTTTTCTGCTGTTTTCATTATGGCTGCTGTACGCAAATGATTTTCAATGATGAACACTGAACCAGATGCAATTATATTATTACTATCATAGCTATGATAATTATAAAAAATTCAACAATAACTTGGGACTTCTGTTGATTCCAATGGTTAAGGTTGAATCCAACAGTAACTGAGAGATTGAATAACAACAAGAAATATTAGAACGTAGCTTCCCGACAACACCACCACACATCCGCTGAATGCCATAATGCGACAGAAATAAAAAATAAAAAAAATTCAAAAAACCACAACTTGCCTGAATCACTGAATCAAGCCAACTTGGCAATTAACTCTTTGGTGAATAATTATGAATGCACTACTGGAAACTACACAATTTTATCATGTTCCCAATATCGTTAAATGTCTTCTTGATGCTCCAAAGGCACAATCACATTGCTGTGTACCCTAGCATCACAATTTGTGTTCAGCATATGCTTAAATATTTTGAGCATGTGCTAAGCGTATGTAAATGCCAGGGAGGGCATACGCTCAAAATATGCTCAATATATGTTCAGTATGTTCTCAAAATATGCCCATCATGCTCTTAAAACATTCTCAGCATAAGGTTGTGACCATTTATCCCCCTAATTAAATGCATTCTCTTACATTGACTTTGCTATACACCTACTTACGGTGTACATTTACTCTCACTTTATCCTTTCTTGCCTTTCACTGCAGACTTGCTTGCTGCCTAATGGCCTGGTACTCCCTTCACTGAAACTACCTCGCCATCTATAATAAAACTTACCTGATTCGATGAACCATTCTTGGCCATTAACATCCCCGCATTTACATTCGCTGAGCCTGCCAAGCTTGGAGGATAGGGAGCAATGACAGGGCTAACCCATATGTAAATAACACCTCATGAAGATCTTCGAATACCTTCCCTCATAATAAAATAATTCAGGCTCATTTCAACACATTTAATAGATGCATTATTATGCACAATGAAACATAGGTATGGGAACACAATGGGAAAATAATAGTAAAAACCACCGACAAGTGGGCAAAGCTCTATCCTTTCACAAAACTATCACAGTCTTCTAGCCAAATTATACGAGTTCGATAAGAGTGATGAATCCTCTGGAAAAACTTGGTGTATGCTTTATGGACGACAAATAATGACGCCATCAACAAAAACATAACTGCACATAAATTGTGCATGAAAACTTATGCCACCAGAGCGAAAATAAACCTATTTCTGGCTCACATTACCCAAAATATGAATTTTGGGTACTTAAAACAACTGTTTTAAAGATATATAGAAGTAAATACTTCAGATTTTCCACTTAATTTATCGGGAAAAACAGAACACTTCCATCAACTCACAACAACAACGGTGAATTTCTATATTCATGGGCAAATTACAAGTCTGTGACCGCTCAAAAGTGAGCCTCCGTACCTGCAAAATAGTTCCATCGTACCGTGTAAGGAATCCTATTACTTGACATTAATTAGATTGCTAGCATGTTGCAGTATTAGAATGCTAAACGAATTTTGGGTACTTTAAACAACTGTTTTAAAGATATATAAATACTTCAGATTTTCCACTTAATTTATCAGGAAAAACAGAACACTTCCATCAACTCACAACAACAACGGCGAATTTCTATAATCATGGGCGAAGCACAAGTCTGTGACCGCTCAAAAGTGAGCCTCCGCACCTGCAAAATAGTTCCATCGTACCGTGTAAGGAAACCTATTACTTGAAATTAATTAGATTGCTAGCATGTTGCAGTATTAGAATGCTAAACGCTCCATATATTTACGAAATGTGTGTGCTTGTGTGTGGCCGTGATTTCCAAATTCGATCTCACTGGTGGAAGGCAAGACTGCGAATTATGAAACCTTGTGGAAACAACCTTGCTGAAACCTTAATTAACCTTGCCAATTCACAACGTCATTTTATCAACGTTTCCATAGCATTACGGCAGCGTTGATGAAACAAGGTTGAATTTTTGCACATGCACCATAAATTCTAACAGTTCGCCCCAAGAATGGGCGGGAGGAACCTTGTAGAAACAACCTTGCTGAAACCTTAATTAACCTTGCGAATACAACCTTGTTTTTTCAACGCTGCCGTAGCATTACCTCAGCATTGACAACATTGGCAAGGTTTTCACAGCCTTAATGTAATATTGCCTTAAGCTTATGTGGCGTGTGGGATGTATCCAGTGTAACCATTTTACACCTCTTTAACAAGTTTTGTTTCTACAGTGGGGTATGTAAGTCAAAAAAAAGGGAAAAGTGTGTTTCTGGGATATGATTTTTCTGTTCAGCCACGTCAGTATTTCACAGTTAGGTCATTGAGATGGTTCAGCTTGGCTCTGCTCAAGTCTGAAAATATCAACTGACCAACTGCATCCCTTGAATTTTTGTATTGTAGTAGGCACCCCACTTGATTATGTGTTAATATAGTGGAACCTGGTTAGGACGTTCCTCCTTAGCACGTTTTCCTCCTTATCACGTTGATTTACCATGGTCCCGTAATCATAGGGACAAAATACAGGTAAAATTATTTGGTTACTATGTTCTAAATACTGGCACTCCCTGGATAGTACGTTCAACAACTTGCCGTTAGGCAACCTGATCACCATTTTTCTAGTGTTATTTAGTCATGTAAACAACCAAAACTCCCGAGTTAATATACTAAATATTAACCCTTAGCATTTGCATGTTTATCCATATGCATTCCTATTTTCGTGGCGTGGCGTGACGTACGTAAAACAGTACGCGACCGATTAGCAGGAGTGAAGTTTTTGAGCGGGAAGTTGTTCATATTGCACGTTTTATGATCGTAAGGACAGTTAAAATGGAAATCAAACGAGTTGTGAAGCAGATTACAACTGCAGAAAAAACAAATTCTGGAAGAAGTAGACAGAAAAATACACGCGAGTAGAATTGGCGCGAAGGTTGAACGAACATTCCTGCATCCACTTTAAACATGATTGTCAGTAATCGTGATAAAATCCGAAGTGGTCATTGTGACAAAAAACTAAGCGCATTCGTGAAGGGAAATATCCAAAATTAGAATCCATTCTCCTTAAGTGGTGCAAACAAGCACAAACTTCAAACGAGTTTGATGGCTCCATCATCAAAGAAAAGGCGTTGCATTTGGCTCTAAAAATGGGCATTGAAAATTTCCATGCCTCCAGTGGTTGGATCGATGGATTCAAAAACATACATGGATTAGTTTATAGGTGTGTGCGTGGTGAGACAACCAGTGTTAATCTTGATGTAGTTGAAACTTGGAAGAAAATGACCCTGCCCAAGTTGCTTGATGAGTACAGCCCCGATGATATTTACAATGCCTAGATCGAACGTATGCATTTAAAGGGGAAAAATGTCATGGAGGAAAATTAAGCAAGGAGAGATTAACAGTTCTGTTGTGCTACAACAAGAGTGGAACTGACAAGCTAATGCCGCTTGTGATAGGGAAATCAAAACACCCAAGGTGCTTCAAGAACATTGAAAGCTTTTCCTGTCAATACACAGCCAACCCTGCAGCATGGATGACAGCATCAATTGTTGAAACCTTTCTGCGTGGGTTAGATGCCAAACTGGGAGGAAATAACAGAAAAATGTTACTTTTTGTCGACCACTGTGCTGCTCATCCCATCGATACAAGCTACCTTAGAAACATCCGGGTTGAATTCTTCCCAGCAAGCACAATGAGTCACCTTGAGCCCCTTGACCGAGGCACCATCCGATGTTTCAAGCACAAATATAGAAGACAGCTGGTACAAAAGAGGTTGGCCACCTTACAAACAGCTGAGCGGAAGATAGATGTTATGCATGTGATGCACTTCGTCAAATACGCATGGGATTTCGTGAATAGAGAAAACATCACCAGTTGCTTTAACCCTTTTAGTGCCAGTGGGCCGATCTATCGGCCGGGTGTTGTTACACTCATGCCTTTTCTTTTCTGTGCGTCACATTGGTTTTGTAGACATATGTTTAGTATCTGTCATGCTTCCTAATCATTATTGACTAATTTTCATCATGAAAATTAAATATATGTTCGTTTTTTTGGCTAGTAGAATATATGGTATTTTCTGCATTGTAGCGTACCTGCGTTTACTGCGTAGCGGATGCCATATCTACGTAAGTTGACCTTGTATCATCCATCTTTGTATTGCTATCAAGCTCATTCCTCTTTTCGTAATCACTTCCGATAACTGACTTGAATATTCATCTCAGTGATAAGGAAGCATTATATCTTCGGTGTGACATGGGCTTTCTCCGTAGGAGCCCTTGATGGAGCCTTTTTTTTAGCGTTGGCCATATCTAGCTTGTTCCTTTTTTCGTAAAAACTTTTCCGATGACTCACATGATTATTCGTCTCAATGATAATGAAACATTTTATCACTGCTGTCGCATGGGCTTTATCTGTAGTAGCCCTTGGCGGAGCCTTTTTTTTTTAGCATATGCCATATCTATGTGAGCTGACTTTGTATCATCCATCTTTGTATCACTAATCAATCTCGTTCCTCTTTTCGTAAATACTTTTCCGATGCCTCAAATTATTATGCATCTCGATGATAATGAAACATTTTATCTTCGCTGTGATATGGGCTTTAAGGGGAGATGGCAGTAGCCCTTTTGGTGTTGCATCGGAAAGACTGTAGCAGTGAGTTCTCTTCTTTGGTCGAAAATCGTGTGTTGACGCGCCAAAGGCACTTCTCTTCAGGCTGATAAGTGATTTCAGGCTTTGATAGTTCTGTGAAGGATTTCCAATAATAAAAGGTAAGATATTTCCTTTAAAAAATATAATTTTGCTATAATTCCACGATTTTTTTATGATCTTTTTATGATGATATTAGAATACATAAAATTATGCAGTGTGTAACTTTTATCTCTAGGATATTTTTCATCCTTGAAGCAACGATGGCGAAGTATTTAAAAAAAGAGACTATTGAAAGTGTGCTATTAGAATCATCTGACAATGACAGCGAGTTTTCATTGAACACCGATGATGAAGATATTAGTTCATCAGGCAGTGATGACTCAATTATCCATCCTGGAGGACTTACTTTGGCAAAAATACGAAGAATATCTCCCTCCCAGAGTTCCCTGTCTGAAGATTCGGAAAGAGGAGACGTTGTTGCTGATTTAGGGGAAGATATTTGGGAGGAGGTATTTGAGAACAATGATAACCCCCCCAAATCCCATTGTATCTTGAGCTACCAGGACCAAAGCATGCACTGCAGCTCCTATTAGTTATTTTTATTTATTTTTTACCAATGCTCTTTTGGAAACACTGGTGAAAGAAACAAATGCTTATGTAAATAAGTTTCTTATGTCATGTGCAAATCTTTCTCCGGAATCTCGTTCACGTAAATGGACAAATATAACATTGTCTGAACTGAAAGGCTTCATTGTCTGTATAATAAATATGGGTGTGACTAGGCGACCAACAATAGCTTCATACTGGTTTTCTCACAGATCCCAATGTCTCCCATGGTTCCATGAAATGTTTCCAAGAAACCGTTTCCAGTTGATCTTTAAGTTTTTCCACCTAGCCGATACTACAAATCTAGCTCGACCCGGTGAACCTGGATATGACCCATGTGCCAAAATTCAACCTCTCATAGATCATGCCAACATCTTGTTCAGACACCATTATACTCCACACATGCAGTTGAGTGTTGATGAGAGCTTGGTTGGAACAAAGAACCATGCACAACTCTTGCAGTATCTACTAAATAAGCAGCACCATCGGTGGGGTATAAAACTTTGGATGTTGTGCGACTCTGTCGTTAACTATTATTTGGCATTTTTTTATTCAGAGGAGCAAAATGTGATGTAGATAAAACTGAAATCCAAAAGAATGGCCTAGGATATAGTGTAGTGATTAGATTATTGAAAATGGGGAATTACCTAAGGAAAGGTTATCATATTTTCATGGATAATTTTTTTATGTCTGTTCCACTGGCAAAGGACTTGTATGAGCTAGGTTGTTATGTCACTGGTACAATTCGTAGAAGTAGGAAATATTTACCAGAACAACTGACACAAAAATTTGCTGTAGGAGTGAAGAGGTAATTCCGCCAAGGCCCTATTCTTGCTGCTGCAATGTGGGAGAAGAAGTCACAACGTTTTCCATTAGTATTATTATCCACCAAATCAAAAGCAGAAAACACTAAACACCTAAGAAAACATAGAGGTTAGAATAAAGAGGTAGTGAAATCATCAATTATACAATCGTATAATGATTACATGGGTGGAATAGACACATCAGACATGATGTTGTACATGTATCTTGATGAGAGACGGACTGTGAAATACTGGAAAAAAATGTTTCAAAATATTTTCGTGAATGCTCCTCAACAGTTACATAATGTACAAAGAAAACCTCCCCTCTGAGAAAAGCCCTATGTCTCGTTTGGATTTTACTATTAGTATTGTTGAAGATCTTGGGAATGAATGTCTCTTAGAGAAAAATAAAAAAAGTGGGAAATCGGAGGAACATGTGAGACAAGACAAGAGGCTGTTAATTACATTACCTGGAAAAAAGGAGAAGGACTGTTGTGTGTGCAGCAAAAGGTGTGAAACAGGGAGAGGGAAGCAAAGAAGAAGCTGTACAGTGTGTGGTAAATGTGAAAAAGGTCTTCATGGTGCATGCTATCCTGAACATAAGTGCACGTGTTAAATTGTGTGTGGGACATTTTAGTAAATTCAATGTTACTATTTAACATATTATGTCAAAAGCATAAAAATTTGTTGGTGAGCTAATACATTGTAGTAGAAACTAATGCTGACAAAATTAATTCTGTCAAAAAATATTGAAGAATTAGTATTCTAATCTGAATGTAAAAGTTTAAATTTTTTAATAATAAATTTTTAAATTTACATTTTTTTCATAAATTCATAGAAGAGATAACAACATAATTGAACTTTCTTATCATACCTGAAAGTATTTAGAGTGTATGTAAAAAAAACTAGCTTAAAAAAAAAGTATCAAGCTTTGTAACTTTCTTAGTACAAATGTGCAAATTCGTCAAAAAAGCCGTGGCATTTTTCGCATATACCAGGCAAAAGAGGCTGGCACTAAAAGGGTTAAGGCAGCAGGATTTAGAAATTTGGAGCCTGGCATTACGGATGAAATGACACTAGAGGCAGAACCTACTCATTTTCATCTAGAGGAGTGGCGTCAGATTGCTGGAGAGGTGAATTTCGACGAGTACCTACTGCAAGTGCGACGATGATCTTGATGTTTGCCAGACCATGTCCATTGATGAGATTCACGAGCAGGAGTTGGTGGAAATAGATGATGAAGATGATGCCGAGCAAGGAACTGAGTCTGATTCGTCTCCAACTCTGACCAATACACTCGAGGCTATGGAGTACGTGTGCCATTATTTAATGAGTGTTGTGGGAGCAGACGACGCTTTGACTCTCCACGTGAAGCTTGCTGCGAGAATATTAGAGCTCGGTACAAAAAGTATAAAGTATAGAGTACCTTGTACAATTTTTTTAAAGTGAATATAAACCATTGAATTTTAAAAATATGTACGCAATAAAACATGCCAATTGAACTGTTATAAATGGATATGTCAATCGATCTTACAATTGATCTTATGGTATTATGTGAAGAATGGATGTTGCAGAAATTTAGGTAAATACAATCATGATACAATGTTTCTGAATTTTTTGATCAGTTTTAAAACAACTAATTAACATTATATTTCGGGCTATTTGACCTTAGAAAGGCTATATGAATTTGCAAAACATCTCTGTTTATCAATGAATCAAGGCGAAACGATGTCGTTTTCATGTATTTATATTTCTGGGAAAGCTATGAAACGTAGTTATCATTCAGTTTGCATTTGTTTGGCAAATTAGTGCTTATTTTGTTAAATTTAAGCTTGAAAATAGTTAAGGAAGGCGTGAATATGAGAACTTAAGCAAGTAATGGTAATTATTTTGTCTTCTCCTCCGATTGGAATTTCCTGAATTACAATATTTACTTTCCTGGTCAGCACGTTTTCCTGGTTTGCACGTTCATTTTTTGTGTCCCCTTCAAAAACGTCCTAACCAGGTTCCACTGTATAGGCCATTATAGTTATAGTTTATAATAATGTTTATAATGTAGTTTGTAGCCCTAATGATTGTTGCATGTCAAAAATATTGCTGTATGATATGGGTATTTATAGTGGATGAGGAGCTTTCAGGATTAGTTACTATGTACTTTAACCTTTATCTTACGAGGTTTTTCGCCGGCTGTATATCTAGACTACCGAGGTTTTTTAAACTTTCTGCCACTAAAACGTAGTGTTTTAGAAAAAAAATTATTACAAGAAAAGTATTTGTTGTATCACAATAAAATAAAAAGTGCTCTATAGAGTTTTTACAGGGCTTTCATGTGATTTAATTTTATAGCGATAGTAAATATAACAATATTTAAATCAAAGTTTAATTTTTGTTTATGTAAAAAAATTTAAATTATTTTCGACTGTGAAGGGTTTTTTGGCAAAAGAACGAGCAATCCCTCTACAAAAATGGTGTAACACAACACCCTATAGTTCAATTTAAAGTTTTCAAGTAATGGAATGGTATATAACCATAAAAAAATGGAAAATATCCAAAGTATGACAACTGCCTTTTTCCGAGAGTCACCGTTTTTCTCTTCCAAACACTATGAAAGACAAATTTTTCACCCTAATACTTGTATATTTTTTTCATTATAAAATACTTTATTTGAATTGAATAATTAATTTTCCATCTGCTGTGCTTGTTTTATTCCTTCCTTTTAGACAATATTTTACCGGATTATCGATGTAATTACGTTCAAACTCATGTTGCGTAGTAATGTTATTTTCGTGTTCCGAAAGTCTAAGAAAATTTCAACAGAAAAAAATGTTTGTATCCACGTTATGGATATAACTCCTACGCGCAGTAACCAAGCAATAGATGCGACATAAATTGATTGTTTTTAGCCATTGATGGACCACTTCTAGCTCACTTTAGCTGACCGTTCCAATTGCGTCAGAAGTGAAAAACCACAGTTGGTGTTTTGTGCTGAGCGGTGCTGTAGTAGCTGATGCTGTAGTAACTCACTCTAACCCTTTCTTTTTAGAGAAATCTCCAAAAAGAAAGGGTTAGAGTGAGGGAAAATATTCTTGATAAAGAAGGGGGAAGAGATAGGTGGAGGATGGGAGGGGGAGGTAGGGGTAATTGAGAGATATGAAGAAGTGAGACGGAGGGAGAGAGATGGAGGCTCAAGGTACTGCTGAGGGTTGATGATAAAACCTAGTACGTACGACAATATTTTTTTAAATTTCTGATACTAAAACATGAGTGCACCTCGCATACGGAAAATTACTGTAGTTCAAAAACTTAATTAGCAACTTTGGCAATAAAACCCATATTTATGAGAAGTCATGTAAATTTCGTAAATACCTGCACATTTTCCTACGAGCTGAATATTATCATAGTGATGTCAGCCAGCTACGAATTTCATGTATTGATAATTGTGCGATAGAACATGAAAAAGAGGTCTACACACAGCCCAACTTCACATTCCGGGCACCAAAGTCATGTTTCTTAGAAATATACTGATGAAAAATGATTCGTCCTTTGAACGACACAATCACCTCGCTCCCAAATAATTTTGTTTCCAAAAAATAATTTAACAAAATCGAGGAGACTATTCTCTATCGTGAGTGGTGCTTGATTTTTATCTAATCCATCCGGTGAGCGCATGCTCTGCTTGAAGATCCGTAATGGTAAACACCAGGAGGGCTCAACATCCGTGTCACTGTCTCCATCACAACTGCTCTCTGTCAGAATTTCTATATCTTCCTCTTATTCCAGAAGTTTACTTTCAGAAGCCATATTGCTAGAACTACGATATTACTAATAATATTGTCTCAAAATAACTCATGCCACAGCCTACAACACGCTTGAACGATCAGTTTCAGGAGAGACTTCTCACCGAGCCAGTCCGGGATGATATGAAAATGTTAGTCACAACAAATTTTCAGATGGGAAGGACTTCGAAGTATGTATGCAGAAAGGCTCGCATGCTATCAAAGGCTTCATTCAGTATCCTGTTATCTTGATTTGTGCTCACGTAAAGATTCCCTTTCCTCCTTACCAGCGAGATAAGCAAACTCGAACAAAGAGGATGAGTCATTCACAGGACAGATGGTCCAGCGGAACCTAGTACGCGTATGGAGATAAGGAAAAAACCTCTCATGAAAGTAAGATGCTCCTATCGTTGAGTGCTTTCTGAGAAGATAAGGATATAATTCGGCTATATATCCTCCGCTGTCATGGCAAAAGGATGAAGTTTCCTGGTCTCACACCAAGTAAACAAACCTAGAGTAAGGAGATGTATCATTTAGGCGAAAGATGGTCGAATAAAATCACATTATCTTGACATAACAAAGAAAAGATTCTCATGATAGGAGGACCTTCTACATTCTGAATGCTTCTCTTATAGAAATATATATCTTTGTGTGGTCTATAACTTCATTTGTACTGAGGAAAGTATTCGGTTCCCTCCTCATACAAATGACAAGCAAACCTTGTTTACGGGAGTTGGATTCGTCATGTTATATTACGTCAAACAACATATAATACCGTGAGATATCCAAAGAAAAAAATTCAGATGGAAGAAAGATGTATTCTTAGTCAAATGACGCAAAAAAATATGACTTTCTATCATTTGACAGTCCCAGGGGCCTTGAGAGTGAAAGGAGGACACAGTGTGCCATATGAACACGCTCGGCAGTCTAGCGATATTTTTTTTGTGCCGGAGAGTCACTCTCGGTAGATAAAGGTTAAAATGCATTTTTGGACAGGTGATGTACAGCTGAAGAACTCCTCTGGGAATGTTGATCCCAACAGAAACTGTCCTTTAATTATCTAAGGCCATTTTAGACTTAGTACAACCCTCCTCATATCATCTCTAACTGTAAAATCCATAATGTATATAATTGGAAGTGAAAGAACAGGAAATGTTTTAGGCTAAGTAAATGTGTTTTCCACTGATATTTGTAATCAGCACAATTGTGCTCTGCATGTTTATACATATATTGGTTGACATAATACCTTGACATTTTATGAATAAGATGTCTCCCAAACTGTGGTGTTATAACAACCCTTCAAATGTGTTCAAACTTGCAAGTGAAGCACAGCCCTACATTTATTAAAGTACAATGGTATTATTGGATCTGTGAGGAAGTCAATAGAATTCTCCCTTAGCTCTTATATTTTTTGTGCTTTGGATCACATATAGGTTATTGATTAGACTATCCAAATGTTTAAGGGTATGATCCACATAGCCTAATATGTGATGTTATTCCATCAATAGCTGAGCATGGGACATCATCACCATTGACTCATAAGTTTTTTACAAGATATGACAAAATGTTGTCCAAATACTTCCCAAAAACAATGTGCTCCACTCAGGTTTTTCATAGGAGGAAATGCAATGAAATAGCAAACTTTCCTTTTGTAGATTCCTCCATCTTCCCTACCAATTTCCATCCTGTTCAACCTCCTTTCCCCAGAGAAAGGGTGGTAAGTATTCTAGTAAGCATCTTTGACCTCAAGGTTGATTAAAATGAGAACTTGAGAAGCCTTGTTGGCATTATCTCTGAAACCACAGAGATACCTGTGATGACGTCAGCTTCTGGTGCTGACACCAAAATATCCCGTTATCCCCTTATATTTTTGATGTCCTTGTTGAATGGGTGAGTTAAGGTTAAAATTTCCCTTCACTAAGGAAGCAGCAATCACGAGTCATCAAATGGCTACAAGTATATTTTAAGACATTGATGAAGAAAATGGGAGTCTGAGTCGCATCTTCCCAGAAATTCTGTATGTTGATGCTATGCAATATATGCTGATGATTGTAAATATGACTAGCTTCATGGTGTATAATTCTGTACTCCTTGCTACCCAGTTATTGTTGTGGTTGTATAATGTTATAAGTATTTTGTGACTGGCCAAGAAGAAACCCCATCTCCCAATCGATCTCACTTTGAGTGATAGAAGTGGTAGATTGTATCACAAGCAATGTGAATTTTTACCCATGAATAAAGTTTGAAAGTGATCATGTATTTTCAAACTTTGAACCACGCTATTGGGTTTTTACCCTTGAATTTGGGAACTAGAGGTAAAAGATGATTTTTAACTTTTCTTCATGGTTACATGTTTTTCTAGTTTATATAGTATTTGCTACAAAAATATGTGAAATGTGATTACAGATTAAAGTTTCATAATGTTCTCTGAAATTAGTCTTGCACCATAGCAGTTGTAATATTTGTATTTTTTGATATTGTACTGCCTTGTGTATTTTACTGTACAGGATGTTCACTTTTAACAATTTATTCGAAACTGTGCTAACCAGCATCCTACGCATTCTCTGTAGGTGCACACCTATAGATTTGCCTTAGTTACCATGGTGTCACTGCACTTCTTGGAAAATGTTTTGTATCCAAATTGGTTATATAAGTTACTCACTTTGATAATAGCCAAATAAAAAATATTTCATGGACTGGGAGCAGTATTGTGGACCATTGGCTTGATGTGCCTAGGTACAGACCTCCATGCTACTAATGATTAATCATTCCTGTTGGAATATTTGGAATATCAATAGAACTTTTTTGTGAGCCTTTACAGTACAAAGTACCACTTGCCTAAAGCTTAGCTGGACTAAAAAGAAGCCACTGTCTTCAGGATAAGTCCCCTCCAATCTATCTCCTCTCATGATTAGTAAACCTGTGCTAGATGATGTGGTTGCACACTTTTTCTCTAGTGAAGTGACATGGTGACAGCATTGTTGGCCACTGAAGAAGTTTAATGTGAGATGAGGATGATGAATTCAACTATCATACGGGAAGAATCTGCGGATGAATTCAACAATCTTCAGGGAAGACTCTGTGGAAGCACACTTATTCTTGTTTTCATTGTGCATCATTGGCCCTAGTGGCATGTGGCTTGTGTAATTTATCTGCTGATCCTCTGTAGTCGTAAAGGATCTTAACACAAACTGTGTCACCTTTCCATAGTACCTGGATATCCTTTTGCTGTAGTGATTAGCTAGATGGTGTGGGCTCTCACATGCTCATACTCAAGTGCTGCCATTTAAAAATGACGGAATAGATTTAGAATTAGACTCTGCTAATGCTGGAGTAACATAGTAAGTTTTAGCCTAGCCTGCATTGTTACCAAGTGCATGTATTTATAGCTCCGGTTCCTAAGTTGGGTTGGTGTTGTATATGTTTACATATTACATGGGAAGCAAGGCGCAAGTGTAATTGACTCTAAAAATTCTCAAAATCTTTGTGTATATGCATTTTTTTTTAAGTTGACCACTCCTGTTTAGTTTATCAGAGAGCATATTAGGCACGGTGCATTAAAGCTTATGCCCTGGCATTTTATTTGAAATTCCAAAATATTTTTTTCAGTCACCGATAATTCAACTGTGGTATAAGCAGAATGGCATATTTGGAAGTGTAGTAGTAGTATTTTTGTTTAACGTGCTTCGACGGCTAAGGTCATTTCGCACTTACTGTCTGCCACGTGCAGACAGGGGCAACAGCACTCGGACGAATTGGAGGATCACCCCTCCAAACTCGAACCGAGCCCAACGATGCTTAACTTCGGTAACTGATCGGGAACCGGTGTTTCCATCGTGGCAGGCCGTTGCCCTATTTGGAAGTGAAAACCATATCAGATACATGGAATTACCCTTGATAAGGTGATATGTGTGTATGGGTATTTTGTGCATGTCATGGTATTGTATGTAGGATTGACCAATAACTTAATGTTATCAGATGAACTAACGCTCCACAAAATATGCAGGAATGTTTTTTTTCATTATTTTTTGGGGAAAGAAAAACTCTTAAGTTAGTTTACTTTCATCTGTGGTTCAGAAGATGCCTGGATATTGATGGATCTTTATTTTCTTCATTCACCCTTCAGCATTGAATATTCTGCTGTGAAGTGGATTTATGGAACAGGGGAGGAATGCTGCATCCAGGTGAGGAAAGTTGATGGCCTGCAGAAAGTGATAAACAAGCTTACTTGACTTGATCATTGGTATCTGATGAGAAGAATAAATTATTCCAAAATAAGAATACTTGAATAAAATAGTTGGATATGAGAGATTCACTGTGTCAAAAACCATTCAGCTGGCATGGCATTTTAACAAGGACCACCTCCCCTCCCCCACGACTCCTCCTGCCCTGGACCCCCCTCCCCCTGTCCAACAACCCTACCTCCCACCAACACTCCCCTCTCGCTTATCAGATCAGCTA
Organism: Pyrrhosoma nymphula; assembly: GCA_963573305.1. Lineage (NCBI taxonomy): Eukaryota > Metazoa > Arthropoda > Insecta > Odonata > Coenagrionidae > Pyrrhosoma > Pyrrhosoma nymphula. The sequence continues at coordinate 31,836,453 of OY754332.1, forward strand.
ACGCTCCACAAAGTATGCAGGAATTATTTTTTTCACATTTTTTGGAGAAAGAAAAATTCTTAAGTTTGTATACTTTCATCTACAGTTCAGAAGATGCCTGGATATTGATGGATCTTTAATCCTCACCCCACCGCCTTTATGATGTTTGCTTTAACCAAATAATCTGTTGACATTTTTTTATTTGTGAAATGCATGAGTAGGGATGGAAAAATCACCGTAATTTTCTTCTGAGATTAAGTACCACGGTAAAGTACGGTAATTTTAAAAAATTACCATACTTTTCCAGTATTTTTTAGTTTTAAGCATTTAACAGCAAATGTATGGTTAAATAAGAAAGCCATTAGCAATAGGAAGGGAAGAACGATTTTTGAACCATACCTATTACAACATTAATCTATTATAAATTAAAAAAATTGTCAAATGAACTATGGCTGCGACACGCAATCTGGCTTTCTTTTCTCAAAGTATGAGAAATTTTCAAGAAGAATATTCTAATACATTTACTCTATAGTGTTATAATTTAAGTAAAATATTCCAAAAATGAGTTATACATGCCTCAATTTATAATTAAACACGTAGGTAGTGTGGATTTATCTTAAAAGAAAATGTTGGGAGTTTATCTGTGTGAAAAATTATCTCAAACATAGGTCAATTATCTAGAAAATTACCAAAAAATATGGTAATTTTCATGGGGTGCAGTAAATTACGAAAAATACCTCGTTAATTTTCAGAGTGGCCCATTCTATTCATGGGCTTATAAAGAACAAAATGTTCTTTCTAGTATCATGAAGAACTTGCACCCTTAAGTTACTCTTGTGGCTATAAAGAGTATTTAAAATTTTTCTTAGGCAAAAATTGTTTTAGGCAGATTGGATTGAGCAAAATCGTTGGGTGATGACTATTTCAGGGGGACTGCATGGCGGATGGACCCAGGTAGTCTCCACAACACCCTCATTAGGAAGGCCCTCGCTCGCTTTCGAGCTAATCCGGATCCTATCTCGAGGTTGGGGACGCACGAGGGTCGGCCTTCCCGGCAGGTAGAAAGTGACCCCGTGCAGTACAATTATAAAGTTTATAAATTTTGCAATTTTGTAACTTTTTCGCATCGCCATCGAATCCCTTGTCTCAAAACGTTCACGAGCGTCTTTTGATTGACTCTCTAGGATGAAAATTAAGGATTTTAGTGTCAGCATAGAAAATGTGCCTATGACACCTGGCAACCCAACCCAACCAAACCAAACCCAACCAAACCCAACCAAACCAAACCCAACCCAACCAAACCAAACCCAACACCAACCAAACCCAACCAAACCAAACCCAACCAAACCAAACCAAACCCAACCCAACCAAACCAAACCAAACCAAACCAAACCAAACCAAACCCAACCAAACCCAACCCAACCCAACCAAACCCAACCCAACCAAACCAAACCAAACCCAACCAAACCAAACCAAACCCAACCAAACCAAACCCAACCCAACCAAACCAAACCCAACCAAACCCAACCCAACCCAACGCCGCATTTTCTATGCTGACACTAAAATCCTTAATTTTCATCCTAGAGAGTCAATCAAAAGACGCTCGTAAACGTATTGAGACAAGGGATTCGATGGCGATGCGAAAAAGTTACAAAATTGCAAAATTTATAAACTTTATAATTGTACTGCACGGGGTAACTTTCTACCTGCCGGGAAGGCCGACCCTCGTGCGTCCCCAACCTCGAGAGAGGATCCGGATTAGCTCGAAAGCGAGCGAGGGCCTTCCTAATGAGGGTGTTGTGGAGACTACCTGGGTCCAACCGCCATGCAGTCCCCCTGAAATCGACACTACCCAAATCGTTGACTGTGGTGGAAAGAACACCCTAGAGCAGTGGTTCCTTAAATGTCTTTGACTGGCATACCACCTCATCAGCCCATTCATGTAAATTGTACACCTAATGGTGAAAAGAGTCCTCATAATTTTCAATTTTCCTATAATTTACACCCATTTCAACTTTTTTCATATGCCCCTTGACCATGAAGCATCTCCTCCACTTACCCCAGTTAGAAGACCAGTGCCATGGAGTATGTAGTGCCATACACGTGCATTACATTGAGCGCACTAAGGTAGCTTATTTGGTTGAAACATTAACTCAAGGGATCCTGGTTGAAATGCCAGTCCAGATGCTTGTTTTATTTCATTGAGAATGTTTCACATATGCGATTGTCTTCAGTGGGTCTCCTCCTGCAAATTTTTGTAAGTGAATTGTCAATCAGAATAAGTGCAGAAAGCCATGCCCATTAAACTAAATTTGAAGAATGACCTATCATATGCAATTGAAGTGAAATTGAACAACAATATAGCATGCCATGGAGCATCTCTGCATGAGAATAAGCATATGGTTGTCAACTATTTTATTTCATCTGTGCACCAAGGAAGGACTATGGAGTAAGAAATTGTTGATTTGAGAGGAAAACACTATCATCTTGGTATGAAGATTTCTGGCATAATTTACCAAGCAGTTCACATGCCATTAAGTTGGTGATCTTACAGTTCAGCAAAAAAGGTGATTGGTATGTCTCAGGAAGTCCTAAATACCTGTTAAATGAATTTTATATCTTCTGAACTAATCCCAGTCTGAGAAGAGATTCATGGTCGCCTGAGAACACATTACCCTTCCTTTCAATTGTTGTAGATTAATTTAATTAATGTAGTAAAAAAATTGTTTTAGAAGGGCAAGGGGGATAGGGGTTTTAAAGTGTTAACCTTTGAAAGGGCTCATATTAAACAATATTCCCAGCCACTTGAAAAAATAAATGTGATCTACCTAGTGTCCTGGAGGTGCTATTCCATCCACCAAGCATCATATCTCAGATAGCTTTAGGACAAAAAAATCAGTTCATCACTGGATGAAATATTATGATTCCAGCATTTTCATTTTAAGTATATTGTGTAATTCAATAATCCTTGGGAGAGATCATGCCTTTTCTCTTGTTCCATTGTTGTTTAAACCATGAGAATGACTTAAGAATAGCCATTCAACCACCCCATCAATCAATAGAAGAAGGTGAATAATTGAGTGCAGCAGGAAGAATAGCAGTCATCTGTCATGTTATTATTTAATTGCTGTGGTTATTATGAACGAACAAAGCCTAGGAGAATATGTTTCTGGATTATTATTGTCTAGAAATTATTGAGCTGAATCCTTCAGCACAGTAAATACTGTTCCATGTTTTTCAGTATTTAATGCAATCTCTTATCATTTCATTTGTTATTGCACTCTACCTCTTAATAACTAATAAATTTGGTTGTTTCAGGCTTGACTTAGTGGAAGTGAATTATATCAATTTTGAATAATAAAACTTAGTACTTTTCCTCATTTTATTTAGAACTACTAAAATAAAGTGTGGAAAAGTAGTTTTACTATCTAAAATGGACCTTCATAACTACCTTTTAGAGTCAGAAAGTTTCATGGAAAATCATATTTTTATTCATCATTCTCGAAAGTTTATAGTATTATATAGAATTGCATAGTTTTTGTATGAGAAGTAGGTACAATAGTATTATTGGCTGGTAATTTAAAATTTAATTTCTTTGTAAGTAGTAGTGACTATGGGTGCAGTGTCAGCACAGAATTCTAATGTGAATGGATCTGATGTTGCTTTCTCGTAGGGGGTTATCCATAACACCCCCGTGTCAAAGTAGGAAGGGGCATTTCTTTTCTAATCTACCAGTAGATTTTTCATCAAATGGGAATTTACAAATATGTACCATTGTTTAGAGGAAAGTGTATCTCTTATGACAGATTCATTTTTGTAGCATTCTCCTTACTGACCCAGTTTAGAGAGTTTAGCTATTTTGAAGTGGCAAACTTATGAAAAAATTTGCTCCAAAGATGACCTTAGTCAAAAAATATGTTTAGAACCTATTTTCTGAGAAACAATTTCCTGTCTTCGGGGAATTATTTCATTCGGTAGTAACAGATGGAGGAATAAAGCATAGAAAATCTTCAGTAAACTTTATTACTTGACTGTAGTTTTGCTGTGGTGCAGCAGCATCATCCTAAGATCGTGATGAAGGTCATGTAGTAATGTTCAATGTGGAATTGGTGTCTGTGTTCCTTGAGCCTACTTTACAATTAAAGTACCTACAATGTACAGCCTCCTCCCTTGGAGGTACTTCAGGAATTTCTAGAATAACCTCTCTTAGGTTCATTGTGCAAAACTTACTTTTTCATATTTATGAAATGCTCACATATGTATTTATTTGGCTTCTGTGGCCTTTATTTTCTTTTCACTGATGTGATCTTGACATAGACTTGCATGCGTCATCAGTTTTATTTTCACATGAGTTCTGAAAGTGTATGCGTGGATTTGTTGTCTTAACAGTTAATATGCTGGGATCAAAGCTAGGATCATCAGAATTTTCATTAGGTGATCGTGGAGGCTTGTGGATTACTGGCTTCTTTTCCCGAGGGCCTAGGTATGAATCCTGGCCGTGGATGAGATCTTTCACTGGAATCCTGTTTTGTATTTGGGTGCTATGATGAGGGTGCTTCAAAGTGTAATACTCTGTCCATCAGATGGGACTTGAAAATGTGGTCCCCATGTTGCCTTTAATTCAGAGCAGGCTAATGCTTACACCGTATTTCTCTCCAACCTTGCGTCTCTCCATTCTCCAAATAATCCTTCGCTAAAAAAGAAAACCAAACTATTTATCCTAATTATTGTGAATAATATAAGTTTTCTGTTGCCACCCCAAATAACCAACCATCCACAATTTCCATTGGACCATCATGATGCTCAAGGAAATAGGTTGTAATGGCTTTTAACCTGGCTACTTGTATTACATGTGAGTATAAATCACACATAAAGAATGGCTGGGAAACCTGATTTCTCCTTGGGTGCAGGCATTCACTTCCATTTATGTGAAGCTCTATCTCTCTGAGTTTGCTCTTGCCATGGAGTGGATCATCTCCATCACTGACATTTGAACCTAGGAGATGGACTGCTGATTGTTTTCTTCAGCTTGCCAAATTTTTTATTGTAATATTTGCTTGTGGTTTTGAATCTAAGGGTATGGGAGGTGCTAGTGGAATTTGGTAGAAAGTAATTCAATTTGTGCTGAACACCTGTCACTGAAATAAAAACAAGGTATATTTGCAGTGATATTTCTTTTTTTGTGCTAATAGTTCTGATGCCTCATCATCGGGTACAAATTTTACCATCAAGGTCAGTTGCATACGTCCCCATGTGCGAAAGGGGGTGGGAAAGAGAGTGTGGGTGGTTTAGGTTGCTCCCTCCCCCTCTTCTCCCCTCTAATTTTCCCTCCCCCTTCACGCAAGGGTATTTCACAACCAGCCCTGAAAGTAAAATTTGTACCTAATGATGATGCCAACTAGTAGTACTGAAAAAAAATGGCAAAGGTTTGTTATCATAACGCTGAGGCATGCAGTTGAACCTGAAAACATGGGGTTAAGTTCTTGAAGCCACTATGGAAGCCTTCACTCCAAATATTGGTGTAAATATAAATTGTGTTTTTACTTCAGTGGTGATAAAATTCCACGATGTTGACCCTGAAAACATCAAATATATCTGAGCGCCAATATTTATTGTTGCTTGAAATGCATTTTGTTTTGCTTCAGAGCCCTGCCTCTACCCATAACTGGTGGATTTTGGAAGTCAAGAGGAGATGGGGATGGTCACTTGAAGTCAGAGCCACACCATGTTGCTGCCATCACCTATCTTCGGCCTTGCCTACTGTTTACCCTCTTCTGCAGCAGTCGCCCTCAGGTTGAATTGTTTAGTTTGCAGTGCTCAACTGCTACCTTGCTTCGGGTAAATGACCATGTTTTTTAGGGTTGACTGGGATGTATGTGAGGTGAAGTAGTAGGAACAGTTTAATGTTCCAAATAACTCTTCGCTCATTTCATTCCTTGGTTGAATTGCTACATTCCTTCGTGGCATAACCTGGTTAGTTTCCTTGGGGATTCTATTCTCATTTGGATGATAGTATTCTGTAAGTTAGTGGCTTTGCTGCAGTCTTGGCGATTCTGTTCCTGAAGCTGATTTTCCAGAGTGGGTCCTTATGTTCATAAAGTCTGCTCTGTTGTTTGCCTTAGATACCAGTGTGGAACTAACTCTTAAGGTGTTAAACTCGTCAAATAAGTGAACTAATCAGTTCTCTACAAAAACCTTGGGTCTGGTGCTTAGAGCTGCATTGTCTTCAAGCCAACAAAAGGAGGATGCATGCATGAAGATTTTTAACGGCCTAAAGTCTCTATGGTTATAGGGAGCATTCACCCTATACCTTTTTAATACACTTAATCCATATTAACTATTAAAAGTTTTGGTATTAACATAAGATGGGTGTTTTTGGTCCCTGGAAAAAGTTAAGTGATGCTTTTAATTTTGTATTTATAATACTAGGGCACTGGCATGGGGCATACAATCGAAATGATAATAGATGTTAAAGGTCAATACTTAGCTTTAATCTTTATTTGTGAAAGATGTCAATAATATAATAAATAAATATATATATGTATATATATATATATAACAAGCCCTGCTGTTATGGCCACTTTTGCAAACATTACTGAATATAAATACGGATAACATTTGCCATTTTTATCAATATTGCAAACTTCTTACTCTCCAATTCCATTCTCACTTCTTATTCATAAGAATGAGTGGAAGAAGAGGAGCAGATTTTTTTCATTTTGTATTTGCTTTAGTGGTGTTTGATTAGTATAACTGAAAAGTTTAATACCATTCCACTTAAAGGCCTTAACAAAAAATTTAGCATCCTGTTAATTGTTGGGAAGCTAAGTTTTGTGCTGGGGGGTCATTTGATTGTGTCAAAGTTGATTGTGCTTCAAGAAAATCAAAGCACAGCTTTCTATGATCGTGCATTTACTAGAGAGGCTTCTGTTGTAATTACAAGTAAATCGAAAGCAATAGTGCCATTTTCATAGACATATTTTGCTTATAATATTAGATATTATAATGGTCGATAAAAAATCCCTGTGGTGGGGATTCAAATCTCAAAAGTGTGGTCTTGTTCATAGTTCATATTGTTGTTGTCATTTTATATATTCCTCTTGAAAGTGTAAACATTTTGTTGAAAATCATTCCACGATCTCCCATTTATTTATGACTATATTTTGTCAGAGACTAACCATATCATGGAAAGGAGGGCCATGTCTAATATTTTAGCAATCTGATAAAATAAGCCATATGTTTCATCCATTGATAGTGGCAAAGAATTCCTTCATGTACTTTTTTTTTGTTTCATTGCTATGTGCCTAGTACCTTGGCTGCTCTGCCAGAAAGTTAGGGCATGTTCATGGGCAAATTTGAAGTCCTTACCCTTCAGCCTCTTTTTTTAGTAGTATGTACTTAGTCCATTTTTCTTTTTATCTGAACCACCTCAATTGCCATTGCAAGAAGCTTGACTAATATGCAATAGTTGCCTTCATTTAGCATCTATTGGAAAATCTAGGCCCATCAAAAGTTAAAGAAACCATCAGTTTCTGGAATATCCTATGGGATTCCTTCTTTTAGACTTCTTTGTATGTATTGCTTTTATATTAGACAATGCAACTTCCTCCGACCCTCTCATTTCTTCATTGTTGATGAATTAATTTAGGATCAGACTGATTCATTTGGTTCTGGTGCTTAAGCAATGTGATAAAACTAGGGCCATGGTAAAGCAATGAAAACAGCTTAAAATTTGTTTTACAAAATGTGATATTTATATTCTATTATTTCAGAATTTACTTGAAGTTTTCCAGTTAATTGTAAGTGCATTGGCTGACCTGACTTGGCCCTCATTTAGTATAAATCTTGCCAAGTGCCATATAGCCTTAATAGCCACCATATATTCATTCTTAGGGTGAAATTTTTCACCTAGTTCTGGATGAAACGCGGTCATATTCATCCAGTGCCTTCAAAGCTACTTAATATTGAAATGTTGTTTGCATGTAATAAAATAATTGGATTATTATGGGTGCATGTACACAGTCATTGATTGATATGCACATTAGTCAAACTGTTCAAGTAGCTAACTACTGAACACCTGATGTACGCATAAAATTAACTCTTTATAGAGATCTTTAAATAATAATGTGGATTATTGCTGTTTATGTCATAAATTCATAGCTGATAAAATGAGTCTTATATGTATATGAAGAACTGTTTTCCAAAACTAATTTAATTTCTCAATACAAATTTATTTTTTACCTTTGTCGGACAAATATTCAAAGGTTTTTGGATACAACACGTGAAAATAATGTTAATATCTATTGTAGTTAAAAAATACTTGTCTTAAAATGTGGTGCACATAATTTTTTAAGTGAATGTATAAGTGAATGTATTTGTCAGTAATGTAATCAGAATTGATGTCTCCCTCTTTTGTATAATGTATCTTTTTGTCGGTGTGCTATTCCGATAATTTAGCTGTTATTAATGTTGGTTTAACATGTAAATTTAAAAGGATCAGGCGAAACTGCTCATAAATAGTATTTACCTTGGAAAAAAGTGAGAATTAAATGCATTTAATACTTATAAGTCTGAACTAATAATCCACATGACGAATAATTCATTCCATTTCCATTATCATTTTTAGAAAAGCAAATGAAAGAGTATAATTGTTGTGGATGCTGCATAACATGTGGTGCCACATCATGCATCTTCACAAGCTCATTTGTTTCAGTATGCAGAGTCTGAAACATTTTATTCACCCATTTTTAACTATTTTAATAGTTTTATCGGATTTTAGAAGTGGTAATGTTTTTGTTTCAGAAATAAAATGAACAAAGTAAGTTACCATCAAATTCATATGAGGAATAAGTACAGCAATTTTGCTTGTCTATATTATTGAAATAACTATTGGTTAAATAATTTGACTAATTATTTTAATCATACTGGAAGAGGAATTTTATTACATTGTGGGGTTTAAAGTAAACTTAAAAATTGGTGGTCGATACTAATTTAATAATGGACACATTAAGCCAGTTAGAAGTTTTAATGCCTTGTACATGTACAAGTGGGTTTTTATATTGTTTTGTGTAAATACTTGTATAGAAATGACCTTATGTTCCTCATCACTGGTCAAATTGACATTGAAGTATAATAATATCAAATGTACACATTCAAATGCCAATTTGGAACGGGTTTTAAAGGCGATATTTGATTGTAGCAATACGATTTTGAGGTTATTATATGCTTTTTAACTTATTGCACATCTCTAAGATTAGGTATAATATTTTGAATAATTTGAAATATCTGTGAACTGGAGAAAGTTAAAAGTTCAAAGGATATTTTGCTAGTCCTTATTTGTTATCAGTGTGTAGAATGCACATTTGCCTTGATTAATGGAGGGTTATTTATTATAACTCTTGGTACAAAGTTGCCAAGCTTTAATGATACGATGTTGTAAATATCTCTTAAACTCATAAATCAAACTAATTTAAAATTCATTGTATTGCCAGCACTTAGAAGTTTATTTGTCCAACCCTAGCATGAATTTTGTCAGTTTTTAATTTTTATCTTTTTTACCTGTTTTCATAATTTAATTTTTCTGTAAAAAGTTACCTCACTAGCGATTTATTTGTATAATGCTAATTTTATTTTTGTCTCTACATGCTTAGAACATCCATTTATAATTATTTAAGGTTATTTGTACAGATCATGGTCGCTGTACCTCCAGTATAATAGGAATTTGTGCTATTTCCCATTTTTATTTGTTTATACTTGCAGATTGTGTAATTAATTTGTTCCTCTGTGTGGGCCTATGTTGTCATTATCCATTTATCCCTTGTTCCATAATCTCCTATAATTGCTTCTTGTTCAACTAATATTAGCTAGTGAATTGTTGGCCCTTTCATAGATACAACGATCAATGAAAGTCATTGATACATTGTTAAGACTGTCACTAATATCCTTTTTGTGAATTATGTCAACTTAGTTAGTAGCTGAAAAGCTTACACAGAGGTACATTTCCGTATTATATACTCCAAAACCTATTGAGTGACTTAAACTTTGCCTTCAGGCATAATATAACGGGTCTTTTCCCTCCTCAATGGTTTGTGTTTCCTATTGCATAGGATAAAAGGTTGAGTGATGATGAATGATTAATGTTTGTCTGCTTTGCATTTAAAACATTTGGTTCTACACATTGAATATTTCCTTTAGCACCAATTTCTGAATGCACAAGATCTGGGTGTGGTCAGTCCAGTTGATCACTTGGTGCTGTAAATAACTCCTATGGTTCTATTAAAAAAAGTTAAGATGGTGAGAATTATTAGAGTGAAAGATATGAATGTCCATCTGCCAGTCTTTTAATTTTTCTAGTCTTCCAAAAAGATTTCTTGATTTGAAAAAAGGTGTTGCTAATTGGCTTTTCAAAATGCATATGTTTTTGATGTGGCCACAAAAATTTACTTCCAATTAACCTGTGATGAACTAATAAAGACTGGATATTCTAGCCCTTGGATAGGCGATTGAAATATTAGGAAGTAGTGTTTGTATCAGAGTGGCTACATTGATTAAATAATATGAGGTGTTATTGATTCTGTAATAGTTAAAAATGAAATCATATCAGTAGGGGTAATGTCTTGCTTTTAACTGGCAGTATTACTAAGGATTCATCTTGAGAATAGTTTGGACATGCAAACATATCAAGGCTATCAAGTGAAGTGCTTTCGTGCACAAGCAAACAAATTCAAGATTGTATGGCTCTAGGTGAATGTATCTAGAATGGCTAGAGTGAAGTGTGCGTTGTTGTTTTGAGTGTCTTAAGAGTGCTTGCATGACAGGATGGGTTTTGTTTTGAGTGTTAGTAATGAGGATATTGTTCATAAAGCATTCCTTATAAAAGTTTCTTTATAATAAAGGAACTTGTATTTTGTTGGGTATAAACTGCAGGTAATTACTCATTAGCCAGTTGGTAACAGTAATTGTGGTTTAATTTACCACATTGTGAATTTAATATGCAATTGAAAAAAATGTAAATATTTTCTCGTGTCATGTCACTGAAGATGGAAGTGCATTAAATATATCAAAACCTGTTATTTAAGGGCATTTTTTTTCCTTTACTGCATTGACATCAATTTGCTGTTATTTAAATTTTTTATTTTATTTATTTTTAAGAGTATAAGCGATCCAACTCTATTTTGAAAGTGGTGTTGACTCTTAGTACCTATCAAGTTGGACCTCCTGTAATAAATGGAGGTACATGTAAATACATATAAGCTGTTGAAACATTTTACTCCGGTAAACTTGGTGAGAAGGCATTCATCCCTACATCTCAATGCAGTGTAGGTATTTGTTGCTTTCATTGTATGCAAATATTTCAATCATTTGTTGTTCATAGTGAAACTAGTGAAGGTATGTTTCAAAATTGTGATGAATTGTTGAAATAAGTTAAGGTTCTGATGATAAAATACAAATATTTTGAACCTCAATTGGTTTCCTATAAAAAGTACAACACTGAATGCCTTTTATGTCTAATTTTTGACTTGATTATTTTGAAAATTGTTTTTATCTTGCTAAAATATCTACATTGTTGTAATGTTAGACAGATGTGGTAGAGTTGTAGGCTTGTAGTGGTAGATACGTTCATGATTTCGGTGTTGAAATGTTTGTGAATTTTGATGCCAAAGAAAGTGTTTTTTTTCAGAAGATAGACTGTTGCTCTGTATAGGACTTCTTATAGTTACTACTTAAGTGCAATTATTTTTTTCTAAGGCCTGTGCACTGAAGTAATGTGTAGCAGATTCATTTAAGTGCAAAATGGAAACATGGTTTTCTCATGTGCCACCAAGTTACAGTAATTCCTTGTGTTCTGGATTTCACACCACCAGGTATAAATGTTATTAATTAAAATATATTGTTGACAGAAGTGGAAGAGTGAAGTGCAAATAGTAAAAAGCTTTAATTAGTTGTGCCACAAAGTCATTTGTAGCATGTTTTGCTCAAATTGATATTACAAAGTGAAATAAAAAATTAATCTTCAATGTACCCACTTTAGTAATTTCTTTCATGGTGCCTTGAAATGACTACTTAATGTATATTGAATTAGCGAATTAGATATGCATGTGTGTCATAGTAATGGGGATCATTTTTCATGACCATCATGGGAGATCTGATTGTATCTATTCTTTGCCAAAAGCTGGGCCTTGTTACTTATTAGCAAGTTCTGGAGGTCAGAAATCTAATAAATATGTACTTCCAGTTATTGTAAAAGTTGTTGCTCTTAAACTTTTTAAAATATGAATGCGGGTTCAAAGAAATTTTGGAGAGCATTTGGTAAATGAGATTTATGTGTAAAAATCATGAATATAGGGGGGTAATACCTTTGTCTGTGATTTAATTTATGAAATCATTTTTCAAATATCACGTTTCAAATTTCATAATTTTTCTCATGGTGGGTCGATTTAAGTGAATTTGGAGGCAAGGAGAGGCCTTAAACCCTTTTATGTAGCCCATATTCAGCATTTAACAACACTCCCAAGTAAGAAAAATTGTCTAACACTTGCTTATAATAGGTAAATGTTATTAAATTTTATTTTTACGGAAGAAGTTTGGGAAACTCATAATTAATTAACATACGAGGCATAATGGGCTTGCATAAATGAAAACATGAACATCTCAAGACTTCGTTGAAACTCTAGGATTTAGAGTCATTCAAATATTTCATCTTGTAAAAGAATGGAAAAATCGGGTGTACTGGTGACATTCTGATGAAACTTGGTAGTAATGCTCCTCACAACTCTATGATTACTATAGGAATATCTTTTAGACTTGAGGGGCTATTAACTTGAGTAATATTGTTTGTATGTATGTAGTTAGAATTGTGCTTAAATGACACCCCATGTTTAGAGCTATGGGATTTATGCATTTTTGAACAAAATTATGCACCAAAATTTGATCTAATTATGCGGTCAAGAAAAGGCCATTATGCGTCTTTTATGCAGGAAAATTTCCAAAACTATACGAAATTATGCCAAAAAAATTGATTTTCTGGTGCTCACGTCTACGCAATATGCAGGTTGTACTGACCGATACAAGTTTCCCTAAATGGCCATTTGCCATCTTCTCCAAATCTTCCTCAAAGCACTTCATGATATTGATAAAAGCATAAACAGTACCTAAAAGGAAGTAAAATGATACTGCCGGAAAATAGTGAAATAACATAACCTTTTTATTTTCAGTTGCATGACAAATTAAAATAATTACATCGTTACACAACATGACAGAGATATCTTTGTGTAAAATAAACTAAAAATAACTATTTCTAGTTAATGATCCATGTGTATACCACACATTCGAAACATCATATTCCAAAATTTTATTTTAAACACACTACTAGTGTGTTTAAAATAAAATTTTGGAACAAAAGCATCAATCATTACAGCATCACACTAGAAGACTAGACTACTGTTTTTACAAATATTCTATTTAAAGAGCGAAGGCAGCGGCTGTGTTTTTAATAAACTGCTGCTTTTCTGTTTTGATGCGCTTCGCATTTTCAAGGGATTCTCCCACAGATACCTGCCGTTTTTTCTGAGATAGCGATTCGGCAGCAATCTTAGCTGACTTGTGAGTTGCCGACACACAATGGTTGTCAAAGGTACTTTTCCTGTCCCATGCCACTCTAGCGTTGCAAAATCTGCACATCATAATCTGCTCCGATTTGTCAAAAACGTACGTGCCTTCTCCAGAAAATTCGAAGGCACGCGAGGAAATAATTGTTTTGGCTCTCCCGGACATGTTGCAACATGAAGTCCTACGATATAAACAAAGGGAAGTGCAGTCTAGCAACTACGTAGCACCATATTAGCTGAGCGAAACATCCAAATCGGTTTTCGGCTGGATGCAAAGGGCACCTGAGCTGGCGCATTTGAACCGTTCTTAGACATAATATTCAAGAAGTCATTGTCTGAAGGAAAGATACCATTAGACTGGAAAATTGCAAACGTTACACCGATATTCAAAAAGGGAAACAGACACGACCCAGGGAACTATCGACCAATTTCATTAACGTCGATTATAGGCAAGATACTCGAACATATCGTCGTTAGCAATATCATGACGTTCCTGGACAGTCGTAACGTCCTCCATGGCTGTCAGCACGGCTTCCGGAAAGGTAGATCATGTGAAACACAACTCGCGCTCTTTCTTCATGGCGTTCTCAAATCTGGTGAATCGAAAAGACAAGTTGACGCATTATTTCTAGATTTTAAGAAAGCTTCCGACACGGTACCTCATAACAAACTTTTATACAAATTACAGTCATGCGGCCTAAACGAAACAGTAGTAAACTGAATACGTGACTTTCTGAGTGATCGTAAGCAAAAGATAGTTCTTGACGGAATTAGCTCTGATGTAGTTAAAGTGACATCAGGTGTCCCGCAAGGAAGCGTGATCGGACCCCTTTTGTTCATTATATACACAAATGATCTATGCTCTCGAATTAGCAGTAAAATACGTTTATTTGCCGACGACGCTGTCATCTATCGTGAAATTAGTGATCACTCTGACTTTGAAACTCTATCATCGGATTTAAACAACGTTCATGTGTGGAGCCAAGAGTGGGGACTCGAACTTAATCTGAGCAAATGCACGGCGGTACATTTCTTGCGGAGGTCGTCCAACTATTCCGATGTATATGTTGTGGATGGTGTTAAAATAAAGGCGTCAGATGAAGTGAAGTATCTAGGAGTTATGATAACTTCGGACCTATCGTGGGGAGCACATATAAGAAATATTTGCGGCAGAGCTCTGAAGAAGCTAGGATTCATCAAGCGTATTGTGGGAAGATTTTCGGATGAAAAAGTAAAAGAGAGGTGCTATTTCGCACTCGTCCGGCCACACCTTGAATATGCAGCGAGCATATGGGATCCGGTGCAGAAAGACTTAGTCCGGGAACTTAATAAAATACAAAGGAAAGCTGCACGATTCGTCAAAAACTGCTACGGGCTTACAGACAGCGTTACACAGATGTTAAACGAATTAGGCTGGGAGCCGTTAGAGACTCGGAGGCTGCGCGCTAGGCTTAGATTGCTTGAACAATTGAGAATAGATATCTTTCAGAGCGACACGGAGAACATCATATTAGAACCCCACTATATTTCCAGGTCCTACAGAAACGATAAATTAAGAGGGATATTTTGCTGAATGGATAGGTATGGGAATTCGTTTTTCCCGTGAACAATAAGGGACTATAATAAATGCTAGGCGTATTTTCATTAGAGTGTGTCCTTTTTATATGTAAACGGCTGGTGTCTTAACACCCCCTGCCACACGCCTATTGAGGCGGCTTGCGGGGTAGTATGTAGATGTAGATGAATCCTCGCCTATAGTAGCCGCTTAGCTCTGCAGTGGATAGACGTGCATGGAGTAAAGCGTAGCAGTGCATAGGACTCCTATATCCTATCTGCTTGTAGCATGACACTTAATGTTCTTCAAGCCTCGAAACTCGCACAGAAAATGTCCTGGGGCCCGAAAATTTCTTTTTTAACATCAAAGTGTGATAAAAATAGCACACACCATAACATTTTGGGTCATTATGCGGGAGAGTTTGGGTATGCTGCAAATACCTCGTGATTATGCATTTTTATGCGATTGAATTTCTGATTTTGGTCACACATTTCATAAATATCATTTTTGGTGCATTTAGTAAGGTTCTGAGAAATTATGTGTTTATGCGGTC
Organism: Pyrrhosoma nymphula; assembly: GCA_963573305.1. Classification (NCBI taxonomy): domain Eukaryota; kingdom Metazoa; phylum Arthropoda; class Insecta; order Odonata; family Coenagrionidae; genus Pyrrhosoma; species Pyrrhosoma nymphula. The sequence goes on from OY754332.1 coordinate 31,852,147, forward strand.
ATATAAATCCCCTAGCTCTGCCCATGTTGCATCCATCCATAGCTATGATTTTTGGGCTTAGTAGTGTTATGCTGGATGGCAAAGCCACAGGTCTTACTTTGAAACTTATGAATTTGGTAAATATTGCAATTTTCATTTTGCTTCAATATCAGCTGATTTGGTATTTTTTCTTTTATGTTATTCAATACAGCATAACTCGAAGTTTCCTCTAGTGGATGATATACCTACTTGGCGTACCATTTTTTCCCAGCTCTTGTTTTCAATTTTTCCACTAAATACGTATATTTTTCTCATTTTCTCAGTATTACCATGCTGATGCCCATTCAATGAGTAAATCTTTCCTAGTTATCACTCATCCTAGTCTTTAGCTTTCCCCTAGAATTCGTTTCATTATAATTGCAACTGCCTATAATTACAGACATAGTAAGGCCTGAAACTCAAATGCACAGTTCTTACAAAATTATGGATGTGACTATTTTACTGACTACATTGGTCACATTGCAAAAAAGGAATTATTTTTGTTAGTAGGAAGCATACACGTATGTTACCACAGACCTAGTCAGGCAAGTTCTTCTCGTGAATGTTTAAGTTTCATGGAATGAATTCCTTTTGTAATGAATAGGTATTTCCAATTAGTTCGTAGAGCATAAGTAGAATTCTTAAGTTGGCAACAAATTTCATCAATTCCTTATTCTCTTTTTTAATGCTGTAGTTGTCTTTTCTCAAAGAAATGTCTGTACAACATTTTAAACATTGTAGACATAAGCTAAATATACTAAACTATTTCATTGCATGCTTGTAGATGACTAAGTGGATGTTAGTGCAGTTGTTTTGTCCTGGTTTATTATATTAAATAAAACATGATTGCAGTGGTAATTGATAGGTGATTAGTACCAATTGTGGTATTGTCAGAACATATTAGTACATGAGGTAATGATACCGAAAAAAAGAACATGAAATTTGAACAAAATGAGATGTAGCTGATATCTAAATCTCTTGACTAGAAGAGGGTGAACACCTAAATGTAGCACATTGCAAGTTTTAGCATTGGGTGCAGAGTTGTGTGTTTGTTAGAAATGTTAGACCTTGGGGAAGAAGTGTAAATTTTGAATTATCAGCCAAAAACAAATTTTCGCTGAAAAAGGTGCGTGTCCATTTTAATTAACCATGAGGGCATATATGTTTGATAGTGAATGCACAGGTACCAGATGATATCAATTGTCTTATAAATTGGATGTGGCCCCAATTTTCTTGTAAAACAATCATATATCTTAAAAATCTGCTGCAAAAGTAAAAATGAACAATACATAGTTTAATGTAGTGCGTTTACTGTCTGATGTTATCCACTAAATGGTTTCATTTAATTGTCTATGGACAAAGTTTTCCAGTGAACTCAAAAAGCTAAAAATCCCTACTCAAGTTAGGTGAAAATACAAATAGAGCTTATTTATGTTACTATCATATCAGAACATAAGTTTTTCTTCTAAAAAATTATTAATATTGAAATGACACTGCATAGCAGTTTTAAGAAATTGTGTAGGCATGCAAAAGTTGAACCTAAATTGACAAAAATGTTAGCATTCATAATAAGTAGGGCTTTGGACAGGATTGTAGTTATATTGAGTTTGAGAACTTGTAATTCAATTTCATTTAAAAGGATCCTATCCAAATCGCAAGGAGTTCACTCATAAAAGATCACCTAAGGTGAAAAGACTGCAGGAATGAATGAAATTCCCTCAAGAGTAATGCAGGGTTGAGAACTTAGAGAAAACTAAACTGATTGATCTATGAAACTGGCCAAATGCCAATGGACTGTGAAATGCAGTGATGAACATATGGGGGGGGGCAGGCACCCCCCGAAGTATGGCCGCAACGAGAGGCACTCGGCGCATGCGTGGATACCTAACTACAGCCGGTTGCTGCTAGCTAGCCGGTCTTGGCCCCCCCCAAAGTTATAACCTATATTCGCCCCTGGTGAAATGAATTTAATCATCTCTTTACGAAAAGAGCCAATAGAGATTTTACAACAATTAGCCTCACTGCATATGCTTCAAATAAATTGACATGAATCGTCTACAGATGGAACAAAAGATGGAAGAATTTCTTGGTGAAGGCCAATTTGGTGTCAAGATAATTTGGGTAACAAGAGAAGCAATTCTAGTACTGAGGCCTTTCAAAGAGAAAACGATGCTAAGAGATCAGTCCACGTTGCCTTCATTGCCCCTGTGGAAATATTTGACAACATGGACTGGAGTTGATCTCTGATCATTTTAAAGAGTAAAGTGTAATTCATTGACAAAAGTAAGGAAATGAATATGAAAGCAGTCAAGAAAACTTAGTCGAGCAGCAATGTTTGGTATGTTCTCTGTGGACTGGTGAAAATGTTGGGTATTGTATGTGGACAATAATACTTCATTTAAGACATGCAGGTAGGTATCTCCAATCACATGCATTAATAATAATAATAAGCAGCCAAAAAAAAGCCGAGCAGAAGGCCTTGCTCAAAGCGCATACCGATAAGCCCATGCATGGAGGTTTCTATCGAAACATCGAAAAGCATGGGTTATCAAAGGAGCTGATGTTTGCCTTCCTATGCTCCACAGGTCTGAAGCCCGAGGCCGAAGGTTTTGTCCCTGCGTGCCAGGATTGTGTCATAAACACTCGTGTAACGCCGCATTATATTCAAGGCGGAGGTTGCAGACACGATGTAGGGCGTGCTAAGCCCAGCCGGAGACTTTGAGTCACCTCTCCAGCTGTAGTTATTACGCCAAGCCAGCATATTTAGCTTGGCACAACGCGGCCCTACGGGTGTTATACTTTCACCTTCGACACCATTATGGCATTGACGAAACACCGACCTATGCCCCTGCAGATATTGAGTCCGTCGTGGAGAACGATAAATGCACAATCTGGTGGAATTACTCCTTCTCCACCACCAGGAGGCGACCAAGCCTGATATTGTTCTCCTCGACCACCTCACACGCTCCATGTTTGTGATCGAGTTTTCAGCTCCCGCTGAAACTAACATGGATGCGAAGGAGGTGGAAAAACGGACGAATTATCAAGACCTGCTTTTCGAACTTTGACAGATGTACCCTGGACACTCTGTGAAATTAGTGGTCCTCATCATAGGTGTGCTCGGTGGAGTCAAGGGCTCGCTGCTAAATAACATCAAGTGCATTCCGTCCTGCGTGGCACAGGCGGAATCACTAGTTGCACGCATGCAGAAGGCAGTCATCGTGGGGTCACTCCGTCTACTGCATATGCATGACCCAACAGCAGCGTAGCCACTCATCCGATGGGCGTCGGACGTGGCTGCGATTACTGCATACCCCCTCTCGAGTCTCTGGCCACTATGACGGCAATGAAACCTGATGCTTGCCGGGGACTCGGAGGGAGGTGTTACAACTGTAACAATTAAAAATAATAATAATTTTATTTCTGTTAGGCTAAAAAGTAGCATAGAAATCGTCAAGTTAGAGAGGACAAACGTAACATGAATTAAAAACAAAAGACAAAAATGACAGCTGACAGTGATACATATTTTAGCTTGCAAGGCTACAAAAATAACATAGAAATCGTCAATATAGATAGGATGAATCATACATGAAATAAGGACAAATGACAGTTGACAGTGATTATTATATATACATGTTATAGCTTGCAAGGTGTAGAGTTCTTTTTGTTAACATATTTTTTACATAAGTCGTAGAACTCATCTAACAAATAAATTGAATTTTGCAATAAAAATGTTTTTAATTTGTATTTGCATTTTGATGTAAGCAGTAAATAAATGAACATTGCGTGAGATGCATAAAATTTAATAAACTTGAATAAAATATGTAAGTAGTGTCCTCCTCATGAACGTCAAATTATCTAAAAATGGATCAGTATCCTGATTTTGAAAGAAACTTATTTGCTGATCATCTCATTGATGCCAACATCGCAAAGTGGGTGACATCCACTCAAAAGGGAGGTGTTTACCTCGTTCTCTGCAGTGGGAGGTTTGTTTATTAATCCAAGGAGATGAATTGAGTCAATAGTTGCATTCAAAAGATTTCCAAGGAAAAGTACGTTGGTAACCTTCCTTACACTATGAGGAGTTAGATGAAAATACTTCAATGGATTAGGGTAGACAATTTTGTTAAAAGAAGATTCATTACACAGAGAACATTAGCTTATCACAAATTGCATCTGAATTTATTCAGCAGCCATTTCATCTGTCACAATTGGTGCAGGTTCTAAACTATACTCAAGAATATTGCCGAGGCTTCCTTGGAGCAATGGTGGATTAAGGTAGTTGTTATGGAATGAAGAATAACTTGGTAATTCATAATTTTCATTCCATAATGTCGAAATTCCACAAAGTTACTTTGTCTACCATCAAGTTAAAAAGGTGTCATTCCGTCTGAAGTCGGACACTGAGCATAGCTGTCATAAAAATGTTGTGAAATTGTTACAGTTCGCGCCGTGTAAACCCGTTGCATAGTATCATGTAGCATACATTGTATGCTATGCAATGGGTGTACGTGGCGTGAACTGTAACGATTTCACAACATTTTTATGACAGCTCTGCTCAGTGTCTGACTCCACACCCCCTGTCAGACTAAAGACGGAATGGCAGAAGTTGTTTAGTGGTGGCGGATTGCTATTGTCTGGGGGGTATTGAATACCTTTTGAACACCATTTATAGTATTGTAACAGGAATGGAGAGTGGGGCTCTTAATCCGCCACTGCCTTGGGAGTGGCTTGGATGAGACAGGTCTTCTGGGTTCTCTTCCACATGAGTTATCCTAGAAGATGACATATTTTGCAGGCATTCTTGTCTGTGAAGCATTTAATTCACCAGGATGAACTCTTGCAAAAGAGAACCCAGCAGACCTGTTACATTCTCTTGAATAGTTCTTACAATTTTTCACCATACAATTTCCAAATTTCTCACGCACAAATTTTGAGTGTGCTGCAAACTAGCCAGGGTATTACTTTGATGGCATCACCTGAAATTGCACATAAGTGCAAAATTTCTCCTGGGGGAAAATTATTGGCCTTGACTGGATCCCTTGATATTGCACTGAGTGCTTAAGCCAGTTTATCTGTCAGGGCGTACTCTCCTTTGGATTTTTGGGGTCTTTAAAGGAGCATGATGTTCACAGGTGCTGAGCATATAATGCTAGGGCGCCGTCAAATGGTGCACACTGCAACACTGTCCACGAGGTTAAGCCAAGTGTTGAACTCTTCAGGTGATCTCTTTTTGACATTATGAGACACGGTATACAATGGTGTAGATGTAGATTGTATGGGTGGGCGAGGGCCTTCTGAAGCCCTCCCGGCACTCAGACCTTTTGGTTCATTGTTCCATCTCACGTTTAACCTGCCTTCCACTTGCAGACAGGGGATAAGAGCACCACAGTCGAGGTATGAAGGAGGGCCACCCCCAACCTTCTCCGTACAGGTATGGAGGGAGTTCTCCATCCTACCTTCCCGGTCTGGGTTCTCCCTCTGGCCTCCCGGTATAGGTCTGGAGGGAGGCCCTCCTTGCCTCTATCCACCCCGGTAGAGGCATGGAGGAGGGCCACCCATCCAATCACTGTTTGGGCCCAACGTTGCTTAACTTTGGTGATCTGACAGGAACTGGTGTGTCAATGTGGCTAGGCCCTTGCCCTTATACAAAGGTGTAATATGACTGGACAAAGGTATAGATGAAGAAATTAGGCACAGTTCTGCCATCACAACCCCAAAAGACGATAAGCCATCAGAGTAAGAAGCTCAGATGTGCAAATTGAAACAGTTTGCTATAAAGTCAAATAATGGAAGTCACATGCTCTAAAGGTACACCATAATTGACACAATTTAGTAATCATATATGCAGGGTTCTTCTAATTTTGCTTACAGTTTTAAAATGCTCTACTGTGTCATGTGCTTCCATTTTATGGAAGTATTCATTAAAGAATTTTTGGCGGTAGGTAGTAGATAAAAGGTACATATTTAGAATCCCTCCTTCGCTGCTGAGTTGTCAGTTCATACTCAATTAATAGGCTGCATGAATTTCTCTTTCTTTTAAAGGACCTGAGACAAGGCAGAGTGAATCCATTTCTTTCTAAGTGAATTGAAATCTTTCTGTGAACATTTTACTGGAAATAACAAGAACTATAAGGCAGGTTCGGTAGATGTGATGTTTGTGCTCATCTATGAATATGCTGTTTCACGTAGGATATCAGCTGCATTCATGGGTGGAGGGCCTTCCTATGTGTTTGTTTCACCAATTATTTTTTAACGTGAGGGGCCCACAACAACATGCAGGCCGAGAGTGGCTCCAGGAGCACAGAGGGCTCAAAGAGTCGGAATCCAGGAGTGTATATGTATTAACTGGATATGAATGATTAATGATATATATGCTCTCTAGGAGGAAACAAAGAAAAATCTTTTCCCTTAAATGATGGAGTATTAAAGATTTTTATTTTACTTTTTCACATTGAAGGTAGACTTTCTACTTCCTCGTCTTCATGCAAATCCTTAAAGCCAATGAGGTTATTATCAATAGGGTAATTTACTGGTAAAGTTTAAACGGAAGAGGGCAAAAATTCTCTAGATTTCTACAGGTACAGACCCCTACCCAAATGATTTATCTCGGCATAAGTCCAACTTCTTCTTATAATGTCCATTCTCTTTCCTTGCTTACCCAAACTTTTTTCCCCTCTATCATGGCCTTCAGCATCTCTTTTCCCTCATTACCTCAGCCACATACTCTGCCTCTTAATCTCCTGCAGAAGTTTACTCTCCTCAGCACATCCTCTACACCCACATTTCATATACCTGCATCCAATTCTCATCCTTTTTTCTCAGGGTCCAGGTTTCAGCACCACTGGAGGAGTAACTCTTGGCCAGCCTTTTCTTTTAAGTCTTGCGCAAGATCCCCGTCGTCAACTCTCTCCTGCTGAATGCCTCCTAATGTCTCTGCTACCTAGCCCATTTTCCACCAATGTACTACCTAAGTAATAAAATTCTTCTTGTTGCTCCAGTTTCCGTTATTCTTCTGTTATGGCCAGCCTTGCTTTTTGTTCTAGAAAATCTCATTATTTTGTTTTCTTATGATTGCTATTCATTCCGAATTTCCTGCCCTGATTTTTTAATGCATCTACCAAAGCCTGCAATCTCTTGTATGACCGACTAATGAATGCTTGGTAATCCTTATATATCAGCGGCACTCCTTGTTTTATTTCGCATCTAGCCTTTTCCATGCCCCTCTACCATTTCCTCAGCATGAATGTTAAAAAGCAAAGGCAACAACAGGCAACCTTTCCTTATCCTACGACCTATAACTGGTCACTCTGATTCCCCATGAGCCACACACACCTGTGCCATATATATGTTTCAAGTCAGAGTTCTATTTCACCAATCCACTCCTATTTTCATGAGTATAATCATTAGTTTTCACTATTCACTCGGTGAAATACTTTCTTGAAATCAAGGAAGCAAGCAAAAATGTCCTGATACTGAGGAAATGTGCCCTGATGTGCACCCCAAGTTACCTTCCCATTCCTAAACCCAAACATCTTCTCCTAAAGAGTTATTTGATCTTTCCTCTTTAACTTTTTATCCATGATTCGAAGTGCCGACAACTTTTCCTGTGCATGAAGTTAAAATAAATGTTCTACAGCCTTTGCACCTCAGAAATTAGGAGCCTCACTACAAGAGATTCCTCCAGCTGCTTGGCTGCATTGGATTTTTAGCCTACCCTAGACTACATTATAACAACACTCCATGCACTCAAACAGCACTCCTCATCTTGTTTAATTTTGTACATATGAAAAATTAGGTATAAATCTGTCATAGGTTGGGGATCAGTTACTGGGTGGTCGTGAAAAGATAGGTTTTTGACTAAACGCAAATTGGCAATAATGATAGAGTATAATGTGAAACTAACTTTACATCCTCACCCTGTAACACACTAAGGAATTCAAATAGCTTGTTTTTTTTAGGGAGAAGAGAACTTTCAGGGTCAGAGCGACAGCCTCTCTCCTTTGTAGCGACGAAAAGCCCTTGTTAACAATGGTATAGGTCCGAAATTTTTACTCTGCCTGGGAGAATTTGACGTGCTACCGTCATTACATGACAAGTTTCTGTATTTGGCGATCTGGGCTACAGGTATTCTACAGTGATAACATGAGCAAGCATTGAGGCCACAGGAAAAAATGCAACTCGAGTAACACACGGTATTTCCTTATCGCTCATGAAATGCGTAGAGGAAAAGAGCAACAAACGAAATCAAAAATGAGAAACATACGGTTAACCATATTTAAGTATGAAATATATATTTAATGAATGTTAAACGTACATTAAATCACAGTTTGTACCACTAACTTTTTAAAATGCATAATTGGAATCAAAGGAAAATGATTCAACATAACCTTATAAATTTTGAATTAGTAGTGTTCCCTGTAAATATACACTTAAAACCGGGTAAACGCTTCATTGATATAAAGCTTTCAGATTTTTCAGCCTGCTGCAGTATTAAAAAACAAACGTATGCATGCTAACGCTGCAATGTACACAAGTAAAAGATGATTCAGAGAATGTCAGTGAAATCAATTGTTCTTTAACTTCCTCAACTTGGAAATGATGTTGTCACGTTTATGCTTTTTTTTCTTTTCTTGATTCTCAATGGATTTGGCTAGTTGCCACGACAACAGCATTGAGATGAAGAAAAATGGTAAAAGGAACATAGACATATTGAATATGAATTCCCAAGGGTTTAGAGCTGCCCATAACACAATTTGCCGGAACCATTCTTTCCATGCGCTTGTCATTGGAGCGCTATCCATTGACTCCGACGGAGCGTCCGCATCCATTTTAGGGGCTGTAAATGGTAAATTATCGGAATTACACGCAACACACCATAGAGAAATCCATATACTGCGAAAGAAATATAACAACACCTTTAAGCCAAACAGCACACGATCATTAATAACGTCCGCAGCTTATTCTGTACGCATTCCTTTCAATACTGTCGTCTCCGATCGCACTTTCCCTCAGTGAAAGAATTCACTTGTATTCAATAACACCCACTTTTGCTTGCCCTACCGTGAGAAAGTATTATGTCATGAACCACTTGATACATTCGGGCGCGTTCCGAATGCCAGTACCACCTGTACACAGTATACAGCGTATACAGCTTTGCTAGGGACGTGAAACAGTACTACCACTGCAGCAGTATTAGCACAGAATTTCGCAACGATCGGCGGCAGATTTAAACGAATTTAAATAGGTTAATTCTTAATGCCAAACTTCGTGAAATTAAGAGAGCGAACTACGAATAAAATCGTATAAGTAATTACAACTCTCTCTATCGGTCAACCCTTTTCGTATTATTTTCTCCCGATTAAATTACTTTAAATTCATAATATAACATCCTAACAGCTATGGTGGCGTTTAAAGTATATATGGAATAACCTTTGTAGTAAATATACTTCCGTAAAATCACTAAATTAAATAATTACTGGCATCAACAACGACGCTCAAATTGCTGCACCTTAATAGTGCTATTGCGTCCTCTTCGATTCCGATTGGGTCTGAAACTACCTTTCAAAATGCAATTAGATGAAATTTCATTGATGGCTGCCACCCTATTTATATTTTCAAATACCCCTGGAGGAAATGAGCCATTCATTGAAGTGTTCAGGAGCTGAGCATGAGTTTTGCATGAGCTGTGCAAGCTTGATGAAGTATTTGGACTTTTAAGGTGATGTGCAGGAAACTCGATCTGTGATCTCGATCACAGATCTTTGCAGTGTCAGCCAGTAGTCCATGAACAGCTTGTGAATAGCTGCTGACCAGAAACCTTCAAGCACACATCCTGAACAGTTTACATGAATACTTCATGAACAGCTGCTGAACAGAACCCTTCAAGCACAGATCCTGCACAGTTTACATGGACAATTCATGAACAGCTGCTGAATGGAATATTTCAACCATGCATCCACCATAGAAGGTACACAAGTTCACATGAACACATATTCTGAATGGCTGCGACTATTCAACAGAACATTTTAAACACTTCCAAAACAGTGGCTGCTACTTAACATTTCACAAACAGGAAACAGGACTCAGATTAAAGGCCAAAACTGTTAGTTCTGTGCCCAGGAAAGTGAGTGGAATAAATCATATCACCAAGCTATTGTTAAAGTACGCCTCACCTATTTAGGCGGCTTGCGGGGTAGTATGTAGATGTAGATGATGTAGATGAAAGTATATATGTATAAGGAGAGGCCAAGGAGGACATTCTCAATCTTATTCTTAGTGTCTTTGGGGAAGTATTTTAATCTTAATGTATGAGAAAGGAGTGTAACTTGAGCACTTCTTAAAATGTTTTTATTCTAATTCCAATTAAAGGGTAAAATAATTACATAAGGATTATTTAACCTTAACTTTTAAATTTTGTGTGGCAAAATATAAGAGTAGATGGTTAGAGAAAAGGAAAAATGACCTCAGTGGAGACCAGTTAGGGTTCAGAAGGAGAAAGGGTATGATGCTACAGAAATGATAAGAATGCCAATAGAAAAACATGACTGGGACATTTTAATTTGCCAGCAGACTTGGACAAGGCCTTTGGTAGAGTAAATTGGGTAAAGAGGATGAAAGTAGTGCAAAATTTGCTGTGGATTGGAAGGATAACCACTACAATAGAAAATTCTATCTGGCTCAGATGGTACAGGCACTTCCAATGAAAAGTTACCACTGCAGAGCCGAAATTTCTAAGTCCGGAGTTTTTTGTAAACTTGGCATCGCTGCGTCACGGCTTCCCCCTAGCGGAGCCTGAGGAAGTTCTAACCGTAAACAAACCCCCTTCCCTCCGCCCTCCTCTCCTTTCTTAGCGGAAAGGACCAAGGGATTACTGGCGGTCGGTCTTTTTCTCATGCCCTAAAGGTGGGCATTTCTCCGAGTCGAGCAGCCAGACGTCGGAGGTCCCGAACATACCTCTACGCTCGCCACCACCATCACGTATTGGCATAACATAAAAAATCGACGTTCACTTAGAAGAGGAAATCACAAATCATCATTGTTCATTATCACCCCCAATTTGTATGTGTGCCTTGAATAATCGATGAATAATTAATTCCTTGGTCTATTGGTGTTGTTTCACGTTTGTGCTATTTCAGTGTGAGTTCATTAACATGTTTTATTCTCACATCGATGTGGTCAGAAGTTTTATAAATATGCGATCTCAATGTTTTAAGACTAGGAATAGTCTCAGAAGAAGAAAATAACGTGCCGAATTGTCGTAATTTCCACGAGTTTACCGTAGGATTTATGGTATAGACTCGTAATTTGAATAATAACAATACCCATTATATTACTGCTTGTATAATACCAATACACATCTGTTATTGACCACGCAGCCGTTTCCCTAAAATCTGGTCTAATATCTGCTGCGATAAGAGACGAGGGCCTCCCTGCGACAATGATGCAAAATGGGGAGCTGCGCGAGATTAAGGACCTAGGTTGAGAGGAGAAGAGAGAAAAGACCTCAGGCAGGAGACCTTTCTCATTCGACTAGTTTCACCCAAGTCGTCGGCATATATATCTTTAGTTGCAATTCCTCCTATTTACGATTCTATTCTTCACCCGCGAAATTCTGCGGTCATAAACTACGGCCACTATGCGCATATTCCTATAATCCATTAAAAGCAATCTTATAAATTTTGAGCCTCGGAACGTCGGAACTTTTTAGTGATCAGTTTTCTTTTCATTGGAGTAATGGATTTTTGAAATTCGGTTCTAGCTAGGCAGCAGTGAAGAAATATTGAAGAAGAAATTGTGCCTAAGTGACTTTTCAGGATTTTAAAATATTTTTTGGACTTGCGTTTTTAGTTTTTCAAGCCTTTGGTAGCGCTTTCTGTTCATCGATCAGCAGTGGTTTTTATTTATTTTGTGGTATATTCTTTTACAATGTGGGCGGAATATTTTTGTATTTTTAGTTTTCGAAAATATCTGTATTATCGACACCTCAATGTTGTATTGTTTTTCATATCAATGTCGTAATGTTTTTTGAAATGTTATAATTGGAATCCTTTTTTGGTCTAACATTGTTCTACATCGAAATCGTATTTTATATGATTCCCTGGTCCTCTCGGCCCTTGTTCACAGGTCACTTCTGGCATTGGTGTTATATAATGGCTTGTTATGAATTATCACGTTTTGAGTTCGATTAAAAAGTGATAGAGGCGCAGAAAGTGTCAGTGACTAAGAAGAATGAGTATTTGATGGAATTTGAACGAAAATATTACATTTAGGACAACATAAGAATATTCCGGGCTACTTATTGTTTATAGGAGACCTGCAGACGGTCACAAAATACCACCGACTTCTTCTGTCTATCTTAGGAAGCTTGAAAATTTAAATTTAGATCATCAATTATGCTACATTTGAATCTATCTGAAAATACTTATCAACGGGTTAACATCAGGCTAAACCTGATCATCGCGTGGCACACCCGAAGAACATTTTTGATCAACAGGTTAACATCTACATTTACGTAATACCGTGCAAGCCACCGCGAGGGCGTGTGGCAGAGGGTGAACTTTTGTTTTTCAGCTGTAATCATTATCACTAAACTCCACTGACTCTGCTTTGATGAAATCGCGAGAATATTGAGCCGTGCGACCGGATAAGTTTACGCAGAATCACATTAAATTATTTTTCTTTGCGTACGCTCCAGGAACATACTTGTTGTTCACGCCCTTCAGCCCTTGAAAAGAGTGGAGTCTCTTTAGGGTCCATGAAACATTCCAGAAATACACAAGTTAGGAATCTTTTTCATGTTGTTCATACACACTTTCAAATTAAATAGAAATTTATTTAATCACCGAGTGGTTGAACAGTGGACACCAGCTAGGATTCTTGGCGCATTGTGATTCAGTATGGGTAGTTGATTTACTTCGCACGTATTATCAATGATTATTTTACCTTTCGGGTATCCTGCGCTTTTAAGTAGCAGTATTCAGCCATATCTATGATATACGCAATTGCAATGATTGCAATGGTTGCAATGCAATCTAGTGCTCTAGTGGAAAGGGACAAGGGAGAGGTGAATGCCTTATGGGGGGCGGCATGTTCCCTCTGACCACATTGTTGAGTCCCTGTGTTGTGACAATGGGGATGGGGAGGACCGGTCTCCGCGAAGAATAATTTTCCACTGCCCAAAAACCTTACTCCATACGTTTTATTGCACCCGCGACCCCTTCCACGCGGTATACCTCGGGTCAACATCCTCAGAGTTTATGCCCTTGCAAGCCAGTGCCCCTGCAGAAGGGTTGATCCGGAAGCAGGTAAAACCTTAGAGACGTCTGCCCATCAACTCTTACACCTGAGTGATTATGAGTTTTTTCTAGTCACATTACCAGGCGAATATTTCAAAACATTTAAATATCCACGAGTGAACACGTTTATCAAAATGGTTTCTCGATTTGGGTGTGCTGGCCTCTTATTAATTTCATACGTGGTTTAAAGGAAGTAACCATTCACACACAAACATGAATCGATTCCGTCACATTTAAGAAATATATCCAAACATTTTTGCGATAATATTTGCTGTGCAATATGGTCGAATAATAGAACACCTGTCCATCAGAAGGGAAAGAGAGGATCAGCATATTGTAATTAGTATTCTCAGTTGCGATTAATGTTCGTAAGGAAATTTACTAACTGCCGTCCACACTTTCCGCAATCGGAGCAATTGGCCCCTCGAGAGGAGATCGCCGGGAGGCGGCTGGGTGCCCGCGCGTCCCGTTTGCGAACCCATCCTGACGGGGAATTTCCAGCTAGACAATGCTTCCTCGGCGCCCCTCCCCTACGGGAGGAAGAGAATAGTGTGTGGCGATCCTTTGGCAGGGGGAGGAAGACACGCGGCTCAATGACACGTTTGGGCACAAGGGTAGAGCGAGAGTCGGGGGTATTTTGCGACCATCGTGAGAAGAAGCATTGAAAGAAGACCGACCGCCAGTAATCCCTTGGTCCCTTCCGCTAAGAAAGGAGAGGAGGGCGGAGGAGGGAAGGGGGTTTGTTTACGGTTAGAACTTCCTCAGGCTCCGCTAGGGGGAAGCCGTGACGCAGCGATGCCAAATTTACAAAAAACTCCGGACTTAGAAATTTCGGCTGTACAAGTATCTATAGGTTTTTGAAAATAGAAATGGAATGATCAGAGATAGGCCAAGGAGGGAGGTGGGGTTGTCCATGGTAACACTTTCTTTTTTATTAGGACCTCAATCATATATGGTTGTATGAAATGGAGGGCATAGAAGGGCTTTATTTCAAAGTTTAGAAGTACCGGAGCTCTGAAGCAAGTCTGGGGTATGGAGCTCCACTCCAGTAGGTATTGCAAGAAGTGCCGGAGATATACATGAGTGCAGACACATATATAAGCTTTGATGAAACTCAATGGGATATAACTTAGTAGAAATCCTTCATGTTAAGGAAATTAGAGGAAAGGATACATTTTTAATTACCGTGGATGGTTTTTCTTTTCAGGATCATGCATGGTTTTGTTGACCGACAGCATTATCAAGTGGTAGTATGTATAAAAAATTATGACTCTATATACTCGTGGGAGGAGTAAAAGGGGGAAAAGCAGATGAGGGGGAGGAGTACTAGTTGAATAACAAGTCTGAGTTGAGTCTGGAGCTGAATTTACCATCTCTCTGGAGTGCTCTTCAATCCATATGTGGTTTCTCACTCAAGAACCCCATTGCCCAGGTTGATACATCTACATCTGCACACTACCCCGTGAGCCACTGCAAGTGAGTGTGGCAGGGGGTGTTAGGAAACCAGCCATGAAGAAGGGAGAGAAATGGAATGGGAGGAGAGAATGGAATAATGAGTGGAATGGGTGTTAACTGTGGCATACGCAGGGTTTCCTTCTGGGGGGTTCATTAATATTTATGTGCATCATCATAAAATGATATTTAGATTATTATTCACTAAAACAATGATTAAATTAACATTCTCTTTCCGTGAAGACAATTCAACTATATTTTTCAGCCCAATAAGTAAAAGTCTAATCGCTAGTTCAGGTAAACAAACTAAAACAAATTCAGGTAAACATGTTTTTTGGGGGGGTATTTAAACCCTAAAACCCCCCCCTATACGCCACTGGGTGTTGAGTGTTTTAGTGCCTACCTCTCTTTTTGTTGTATAACAATGGTGCATGGGGAGAAGGAGTTTTGGTACCTTGGAGCATGGCAGCTCTAAGAGGTTGTACCTCCTGTTATTTCTAGAGATGTTATGTGGAGTTAAAATAATATCTTCCGTTCTACTCTGTAACTCACGTTATCTGAATATTTCTACTACCTACTCTTAGCCTAGCGTGTAGCCCCCAAGTCTCTTGTCCATCCCAACCTACTTCTTCCATCAGCTGTGTTACTCTCCTTGTTCACTCATAGTAGCTTTTTATGAATTATTCAGCTTTCAGGTACATTCAGCTCTTTGTCCTCTGGGCATCATGGGTGCCCATACACGGGGGCAGGGGGGGGGGGGCACGGCCTCCCCCCTAACCTCCCGGGACAAATAAAAAAGGGAAAGGCAAATTTAATTTATGTATTGTTTTGGCAGGATTAAATTAGTATTTTAGTAACGAACATAGAAAATTGTCATTCACCTTAGATATTCCAAAAATGTACTCCTGTGACTTCAAATTCGCTAAAATTTCAGGGGAAGGGCTCCTTAGACCCCCCTTGTTATACCTTTGTCTTGGACCCCCCTGGAAAATATTGTATGGGTGCCCATGCTGGGCATAAAAGGCATTCTAGCTAATTGGGTTCCTGGACACGTGTTAATCGACCGGATTCAGAAGGATGACACTGCTGCTAGGAAGCCATGATCAATGGTTCCATACGGTTGCCTGATTACGAAATGTAGTATTGAAGTTGCAAAAAGAATTTTGGGGGAAGTTTGTTGAAAACTGTGTGTTATAAATCCAGTAATGTCCACTTATTTTTCAGAAGTCAGGGAGTGTAGGGCGTCATCACTAGTGATGGCCAATGTGAGTTAGTCAGTGCAGGAGTGTGACTCTGTAGAGGGCGTCAATTCTTGGGAGTTCAACCAAGCGGTAAAACCACCTGACTCGGAATTCCACAGAATTTGCCTTAGCACCTCATATTGATGGTAAAAGCTAATTAAAATTTTAGCCTCTTGAATATAATTATTTTAGTTTATGAAATATGGATACTTGAACTTCGTGCATATGCACATGACCCCATGACCACCACAGGGTGCAGCAGAGGTGGATTTTTATTCCATCCATAGCTCAACTCATATTCTCAGAAACATTCTGAAAATATTACCTATGGTTTGGCATTTAAAAAACTGATCTCAGAATCTTTAAATTTACCCAGAGTGCATTATTATCCCTAAAAAGTATTTATTTTTTTACAAAAAAGACGATAAACAGAAAAACTAGCAAAGTGTGAGTCTTGCATTGTTTTTGGTTGGAAAGTGAATTATTCCATAATGTGTTATATTAATGAGACTTTTTCTCTGGATACATAACAGGGGAGGCCATGGTGGAGTATCTAATGTAGACAGAAATGCACATACTCAATAGGGGTGCTTGGCCCACGTTTTCTAACAGCATAAGGGAAGAAGTGCTATATTTAACGCTTTGCACCAATTCGATGGTGGAATGTATAAAAGAATGGAGAGTGTCGGGCGAAGTCACATTGTCCGACCACCGGCATATACTTTTCACTCTGCTAAAGGTTAGCGATAGGCTAATCATATACAGGAATCCCAGGTCCACTGACTGGAGGAGGTATAGATAATTGCTTGGAGGATTAGTATCGCAGGCGTCCCAATGCAAATTCAGGAAAGTAGATGAGATAGACGTTGCTGTGGGGTATCTACAGGACAGCATAATCTCAGCCTACAGAGCAAGCTACCCTATAAAAACCAGGAAGGAGGGATGTAAGCTGCCCTGGTGGGGCACCGAGTTGGAGAATCTTCGTAAGGAGACCAGGAAACTCTTTAATAAAGCAAAGAGGACCACAATGCCTAAGGACTGGGACAACTTCAAAGCTGCCCAGCATAGGTACAAGAGGACAATTAAATGTTCCAAACAAGAATCTTGGAAGACCTTCTGTGGAAACATGGAGGCCATTCCACAACTTGCAAGATTCCACAAAGTTATTTCAAAAGACCCAGAAGCAGGGGTGGGAGCTCTTTTGCTTCCCTCGGGTGACTTCACGACATCTGATAAGGAAGCATTAAATCTTATGCTGGAGACACACTTTCCAGGCTTCTTGGAGGGCGAGGAGATGCATCATAGGAGGTCTCCCATCCCTCCAGCTCGGACAGAACGGAGACAGGCCTCCAGCATCATAATGTATCATGCTACCAGATGGGCAATTACAAGCTTTAGCCCATACAAGTCCGCTGGAGAAGATGGTATCTTCCCGACACTTCTGCAAGAGGGACAGGAAGTAATACTGCTACCAATTGTCAGAATTTTTCGCTCCTGCCTGGCCTATGGATATGTACAAAAAACCTGGAGGATCACCAAAGTTGTCTTTATCCCTAAACCAGGAAAGACGGACTACACCAATGCTGGCTTCTTCAGAGGCATCAGCCTCATGTCCTTCATTCTCAAAGCATTGGAGAAAATAGTGGACAGGTATATAAGAGAGGGGCCGTTAAAGGACCATCCTCTACACCCGTTTCAACATGCCTATCAAAAAGGAAAGTCAGTCGAGACAGCGCTCCACAACCTAGTTTCCAGGATAAAAGGAGTACTGGAACATGGGATGTATGGATTGGGGACTTTTCTCAACATAGTGGGAACCTTCAATAATACATCCTTCGACCAAATCTGCCTTCCAGCCAAGAGACATGGAGTTCACTCACATATTGTTAGTTGGATCAGACACATTTTGGGAGAAAGAACTGTCAAGGCTGTCTTAAGGGACAGCACGATGGAGGTGGCCATGACCAGAGGATGCCCACAGGGAGGGGTACTATCTCCACTCTTGTGGAACCTGGTCATCGATGAACTAATCACAAGGCTACAGTGTTGGATACATATGGGGGGCGCGCGGCGCGCGCCCCCCCTTGCGGGGCCGATCGCCTTGCCGCCCGCGCCGCCCCCGCCAGTCAGCCCGCACGCTATTCGTTCGTAACTTTCGTCAGTCAACTCTGAGTCAAGTTATCGAGTAGTTGTACTTTCTTATGTAGCACGCGCGCGCGTCCGCGTCATCGTATTTTATACGTTTCTGTCTGGCACATAGATAGCTAACCTACGAGAAAAGTCGCGGCCATTCTAGTGATCTCGATACGTTATTCTGTCTGGCATTTGGTCGAGAAAAGTCGCGAATATTCTACTGTTTGTATTTGTTCACACTCCTTAAAAGTCTGGAAGCGAACATTCTGGCACCTAATGTTCTCGAAATAACCGAGCTACATACATAAAGGAAGCAGAGTCGCTGCCAGGCAGTCAGTTTGAAAGCTACAATCTTCGCGATAACTTGCGCCCCCCTCTTGAGCTTTTTCTGTATCCGCTACTGCAAGGCTAAACAAGACTGGAGCCTACACTCAAGGGTATGCAGATGATGTGACGATCCTCATCACTTGCAAATACATTGATACCGTCTCCGGACTTATGCAAAAAGCCCTAGACAGAACGATGGTCT
The DNA here is from genome assembly GCA_963573305.1 of Pyrrhosoma nymphula. Lineage (NCBI taxonomy): Eukaryota > Metazoa > Arthropoda > Insecta > Odonata > Coenagrionidae > Pyrrhosoma > Pyrrhosoma nymphula. The sequence goes on from OY754332.1 coordinate 31,870,818, forward strand.
GGTGCAACGAAACAGGGTTGACGGTGAACCCCGATAAGACTAAGCTCATATTGTTTACCAATAAGAGGAAGAAAGATGGTTTTGACCCCCCTTCACTGCAAGGAATGATTTTACAGCCATCCCGGACGGTCAAGTACCTTGGAATCCTTTTGGACGCCAAACTCAACTGGGGAGAACATCTCGAGGTTAAAATCAAAAAAGCATGCGCCTCCCTATGGATCTGCAGGAGGGCCCGCGGCAAAACCTGGGAACTCCAGCCAAAAGCGATCAAATGAATTTATACTGCTGTGGTAAAGTCCGGCTTTCTACACTGCTCAATTGTCTGGTGGAAGAAGACCAGGCAGATTACTGCAAGGAATAAACTCAACTACCTGCAAAGAATGGCCTGTATGGGCATCACGGGAGCCATGCGAACGACCCCCACGCTGGCCCTTGAAACCTTACTGAGTCTTGCACCACTTTACGTGGAAGTCAAAACTTAAGCTAGGATGGCGGCCTATCGTCTCAAGAGACAGGGACAATGGAGTGACAGGGGAAGCCTCTCCGGTCTCAGACAAGTATGGACGGAGCTCAGGGAGTCGAACCCCATTTGCGAAATAGGTACAGACGACGTGACAGCCACGTTCAACAAAACACAGCCTCTCTTCAAAACCCACTTCCACTTTCCAACGAGAGAATGGTGGGTCAAGGAAGGAAGTAAAAACAACGAAGCATATGTCTGATTTACCGATGGCTCCAGGAAAGAAGGAAGAGCAGGGGTTCACTGCCGCCGACCTGAAAAAAGGCTCTCAATCCCATTGGGGGAGCACGTCACAGTCTTCCAGGCAGAGGTCTACGCTTTGCTGACCTGTGCTCATGTTGCCAAGGAATTATGCCGTAGAGGCAGATCAATTCACATATGCACCGATAGCCAAGGAGGTTTAAAAGCGCTTATATCTCTAATCAAGACTGCTGCTGGAGTGCCGGGAAGCACTCGATTCCCTCAGTAGACAGAGCAACGTAGAACTTTTCTGGGTCCCTGGCCACACAGGCATAACCGAAAACGAGATAGCGGATGAACTGGCAAAGGAAGGCTCGAGTGGGTACCCAATTGGACCAGAGCCTGTCATCCCAATCGCACCCTCTTCAGGGATTTCAAAGATCAAAGAGTGGAGCCTAGCTCAACACTGAGATCTGGTGGATCGCATAGGGGCTCAGGCAAGCCAAGCTCCAGATAGGAGGACCCACACCGGGACTGGCAAGAAAGCTTCTTTCACTAAACAGAAGACAACTTCGAACGATAGTGGGACTGCTCACTGGACACTATCAAGTCATGAGGCATCTTTATCTCCTAACAATTACAGACTCGGCAAAATGTAGATGGATCGAGGAAGAGGACGAAACAACATCGCACGTACTCTGCTAATGTCCTGCTTTGATGAGGACCAGAGTCAGGCATCTCGGATCACCATTTTTGGAACTAGATGAAGTCAGGGGTATCCCCGTAGAGGACATGCTAGCCTTTAGCAATGCGACTAGACTCTATGGGTGATTACAGACATGGTGGTTGGCATAATGGACCATTAGGTCTAAGTGACTCAGGTCCTCCTCCTAGTTCCTCCTAAGTTCCTCCTAGTCTAGGAGGAACTCCACCTAGTAGCAATATAATCTAATCTAATATGGATACACAAGGGTAGGGTGGATGTTTTGGCTGAGGTTTAAGAATGAGTGGGTGATGAAAGAATGTGACATAGATGCTCCGGTAATGGATGTAAATCGTTAGAGCCTGTTTTGTTGGTTCGGCCGTGTTGAAAGAATGGATTGGAGTCGAAAAGTTAAATAGATGTGTGATAGTGTTTCCAATCACGATCCCCTCGCGGGTGCTCTGTTTGGAGCACTTTGAGAGCAATGCCTCCTCCGTCAAATGGGACTTTGAACTGTTGACGCCTTCATTTAGGAGTAGGTCTACGCCGGCGCCTGGCTTTTCTCCACCCTTCCTCCATCACTCACACAGTTCTTTCCTCACCAATCTATTTACCTGTTCTCAGTGGTGTCACTGACCTCTCAGTTTTCGGTCGCCTCCCCGAATAACCAGCCAGCAGCTGACCAAATGCTGAATGGCTGTCTGTCGCGCTACTGGGGAGCGAAGCGCAAAAGGTTCCCGCTCCGCGACACAAGGTGTTCTCGTTTTTTTCCTATCACAGGCTAAGTAAATTCTTCACGGGTATCCGAGATCCAGACCCGTGAAGAATTTAATCATACGAGATTCGCCGGGAAAGCACCAGATCCTTTATCACAGGCTCTTTGATTCGTATGCGGTTTTCATGGGCAAAATATTGGAAACAAAATCATTCTACGGTATTGAAAATTCATTCTTCCATCATCATCAGCCGTCATCATTCCGATGATTAGCTTGCAGCAGTTCTCCACTCCACTTTCCTCTCCGCCATGCGCTTTATTCCAACATAACACACCAATTGCCGGCCTCGGTGGCGTCATGGTAACGTCCTCACCTACAATCCCGAAAGTCGCGGGCTCGAGTCCCGCCTGAGTGGATTTTCACCATTCAGGGCTTCGGTGTAAAATGCGCGCGTTGTATTTACGAGTTAATTTGCAGCTGTGAATAAAGTGGTCATTATCATTATAACTCTTCACATTGATGTCCTTCATGATTTGATTCTCTAACATTTCTAAATATTACCCCTCGTGCAAAAATGAAAAAATCACTTTGCAACCTCACATCCATATTTAAAAAAAACCACCCGTTAGGTTTGGTCGTTTTTTTAATCTGCGTTTTTATAAACCTGAGTTGATTGCGAAGTGATATTTCCCTGTTGCGTAATGAAACAACAATATCCCTTTACTCCTGATGCTATCCATCGTACAAAGGTCATCACAAAAATATCTTTCACAAAAATATTTTGCAGTACTCGGCTTTAAATAATAATTGAAGAAACATATTGATTAAGCAAATGTCGTAAAATATTAATTCTACGGTTTTGTTTGCTTACGGTTATATGCCATAGATATTGTTGATCAGATACCACCTGGAGTGAAAGAGCTCTGCTCATTTAGCATTATTGTAAGGGATATTTATATAACTTTCGCCATTCATCTTTAATTAAAATTCAATGTATGAACTTCAGTAGTTTATAAACTTCCCACGCACTATAAACGCATTTCTCAGGTTTGAAAGTTGGCCATTCCTAAAGTAGTCGGGGCATTGTTATGTTGAAAGTATTTTACAAATGCGCAAGGTTTGCATTATAAGTGAGGTGAATTTGGTGTCGATATGTCTGTTGAAAGTGGGCGAAAATGGGCGCGTTTACGTTGGCGAGACGAAAGCTAACCTTTACCAAAAAGTTTATATAATGTATACAGATATAGGATATCTGTATCTTTTTTGATCTTTGTTTCCAGAATGGATAAAATATAGATTATTCATAGATAATATATGAAAACTAGCGGACATTTGGTAGAGATTTCTTTAGATTTAATCCAGATATTTTCTAGATACCATGTATTCAAGAATTTGTGTTTTATGCAGATTTAATTTTGTGCTAGTAGGGTACGGATCATCGACGGCTTAGTATTAAGAAATACACCAAATTTTGAGCTTTTTAAAAAAATAAAAGTGAGTGTTAACCAAAATACACCCCCTCGCTGATATCTCTATCTTGTCGTGATGAGATGGCTGGCGTGCCTAAGCGAACCTGAGAGCTATGCCAGCGGAAGCGAAAGCTCTTGGTAGGGCCACCCAAGCCGGACAGGTCAAGGGGGACAGGCCAGATAAAATAGGTACCCTGGTCCTCCAAGTTGGGGGTTGGGCGTGGGGCTAACAACCCCACACCGTAAAAAAATGTTCTGTTACGAAACTCATAAGGAAGCCTCGGAATACGGACGGATTTAAGGATGATGAAACTGGCAAACGATCAGGAACTCGAAAACGGAATGCAACATTGACCTTAGCTACATGGAATGTAAGGACCATGCTGAAAGCTGAAAAAATGGTAGAGATCGCTGAAGAAGTATTGAGTTATGGGATGGATGTAGTGGCATTACAAGAAGTAAGATAGAACGGAAATGGAAGAGTGGATAAAAAGGACTACTCAATGTTCTATAGCGGGCCTAAACTGAGAACTGGACAATGTGGAACAGGGTTTATCCTTAATGCCAAAATGAAGCAAAGCTGCTTAGGGTTTGAACCTTTGGGGGATAGAATGTGTATGATAAGGCTCAAAGGACGTTTTAGAAGCTTATCTATCATCTCAGCTTATACACCCACAGAAGATGCTAATGATGGTGAGAAGAATGCTTTCTATGACTAACTGGATAGAGAATGCAGCAAGATACCTAAATATGATGTATTAATTCTCCTAGGAGATTTCAATGCAAAAATAGGAAGCGAGGACTTCTGGCAGCACGTAGCTGGAAAACACTCTTTACATATCGAAAAAAATGAAAATGGAAAGATGCTAAGCCAGCTGGTAGAAGCTAAAGAGCTAATAATCGAAAGTACCTGTTTTGCACACAAAGATATACATAAGGGAACCTGGAAAATGGTAGGTACAGGAGTGGTCAGCCAAATTGATCACGTTCTGGTTTCCAGAAGACATGCAGCTTCAGTCATTGACATAAGGTCTGCAAGAGGCCCGAACTGTGATTCAGACCATTATTTGGCAAAGGCCAAGCTCAGGGAAAGAATTGCGAATGTGGGACGTAATAAAGGACCCAAGAGAATACAATGGAGCGTGGAAAAGTTCAGGCAACCAGCAGCTGTAGCCCAATACCAGGAAACCCTGGGTAAGAAACTGGAAGAAGGAGCAGAAAACCTGAGTGCAACTGACTCAGTAGAGAGACAATGGCTTAATACAAAGAAGGCTATGGAAGAGGCTGCAATGGAGACTATATGAGAAAGAAAGAGAGCAATCAATGAAGAATGGTTTGATAATGAGTGCAGAAAAGCTATAGAAAAGAAGAATATAGATCGAAGGAACACTATCCAGAAAGAGACAAGACAAAATGTCGAAAGATATAAAGAAAGCAGAAGACAAGCAAATAGAATACTACTAAAAAAGAAAATAAAACAATTCTTAAAGGGGTATATGGAAAAGATTGAGGAACTGAACACAAAATGAAAGTAGAAAATACCAGGCAATCAAACGGATGACAAACAAGTTTCAACCAAGAACAAACGCATGTAAGGATAAGAATGAGAGGTTGATTTGAACAGAGGAAGAAGTACTGGGAAGGTGGGCCGAGTACTTTAAGGAATTGCTGAATGTCGATGAGATAGATGAAGAGGATGGAGAAATGTTGGACATGAGGGTGGACACAATAATATTGGCAGGCCATCAATGGAGGAGTCGGTAAAGCGGCAGCGGAATGGGAGAGCTCCAGGGGAAGATCAAATTGTACCGGAGTTAATCAAGTATGGAGGAAAAGTTTTAATAAAGAACCTATACAGACTGATATGTGAAATCTGGGAGAAAGAAGAGATGCCTGAGGAATGGAAGATTGGTTTTATTTGCCCTATCTTCAAGAAGGGAGATAAGTTGCAATGCAGCAACTATAGGGGAATCACATTACTTAATGTCATTTATAAGATATTTTCTTGTATACTGCAGAGGAGACTTAACACGTACGCTGAAGAAATCCTTGGTGAATACCAATGTGGCTTCAGGCCGGGATGAGGAACAACCGACCAAATCTTTGTAATGAGACAATGCATGGAGAAATGTTATGAGTACAACATTGACCTACATATGCTTTTCATTGATTTCCAGCAAGCCTTTGAAAATGTCAATGGAAGAAAAATGTGGAATGCATTGGAGGGATTTGGAATACCAAAAAACTAATCAAGTTGGTAAGTATGACTATGGAAGGATCTCAAGCTAGGGCTTATATCGGGGGCAAGACTAGTGAAGCCTTTGAGATAACAACTGGAGTGAGACAAGGAAATTCTCTATCTGCAGTACTATTTAATCTGTGTCTACATGAAGCCATGAAAGAACTGAGGTTAGAGGGAACAATTGTGCATAAATCTACTCAGGCCTATGCCTATGCCGACGACATAGTTCTAGTGGCACGAAGTATGGATTCTCTGAAAGAAATATTCAAAATTTTAGAACAGAAGAGCAAGAATATAGGACTTAGAATCAATGAGAGAAAAACTAAATACATGACAATGTCGGCCATGGAAGACAGAAGATGGACTCAAAACGTTACATTTGGGCAGTACAACTTTGAAAATGTCTAATATTTCAGTTACCACGGCACTAATTTAAACTGTAAGAACTCAATGACAGAAGAGATCAAGAAGAGGATAATGGCTGGAAATAGGGCTTACTTTGCTAATATTAAGCTCCTGAAGTCAACTCTGCTATCTAAGGAGATGAAAGTCAAGATCTATGAGACACTTATCAGACCAGTTGTGACATACGGAGCAGAAACGTGGACCATCTCTGCTGGAAATGAGCAAGCTCTGCGGATATTTGAACGGAAGGTTTTGCGAAGGATATATGGCCCCGTAACAGATGGGGTAACATGGAGGATAAGAACAAAAAGGGAAATAGAAAATATTATCAGAGGGGAAGACATAGTGAGATTTGTGAAGACCCAACGGTTAGCTTGGCTAGGTCATGTAGAAAGAATGAGTGAAGAAAGGATGCCTAAGAAGCTTCTACATGGAAATATGGATGGAAAGAGAAAAAGAGGAAGACCAAGGAAAAGTTGGATGCAGGATTTGGAAGAAGACATAAAGGCTATGAGGATCGTGAGATGTTGGGAGAAAGTGCAGAACAGAAGAGAATGGACAGGCGTCTTGAGGGAGGCCGAAGCCCATACCGGGCTGTAGTGCCGAGGAAGTAATTAAGTAAGTTAACCAAAATATGCTGACAGCTACTTTTTGTAAGAAGCTGTAGTGTAGCTGCTACCATTTTTACAATTTGTAGCTAATAGAGAAGGTATTACATTTTTTGAGGAAGTAGCTGAAAAGTAGCTAGCTACAATTTTTTTATGCCTTACCCAAACATGCTGCCGATATATTTCATTTCGCTTATACATAGCATTCACAGCCTCATTCTAAATCTCCATTTAATGTTGAGGCATTTTTTGTGACAGTCGGATGTCAGTGAAGAACGTAATGGCTGCTGATGCTTTCCCTCAATTTTTCTTTAATTTTAGCTGTAGTTCTGTGAATAGTGGCTTTTGGCCACAAAAAATACGGCAAGGGGGTTGGAGATTCATTTTCTGGGATGGCGGCACTGATAGGGGTCTCGTCGGGAATAAAGCTTATCACTTTTTCTATCATATGAGAATATCCTGTTTTTCGTCCCTAAACACGTGCGTGAATTGAACTTCAGCCAATCAGAACGCACGGCAGCAAACAGGAAAGCGAACGCCTTGTGTGAGCTTAAATCAAATGAGGATGGGAATCACCTTACGGGAATGATGCTCGCAGCTACAGTAAAAATGACCGTGTGACATGAAACATTTGGCTTACGCTAACACTTATCATTGAAAGCCTATTGCTCAAATGATCTTGAATCCTTTGACTTGCCCGTGAAAAAATGACCGTGTGATTCAGGCTTTGTACAATGTTTTATCCGGTATAATGAGCTTCATATTCGTAATCTACTTGGTAACTAGCGATTTTATAATTTTTAGCGTGTTCCCATTGATAGTTTTTGCACTGTTTTTGCGAGTCCATCAGTCCACGGCGTGTCCTTTAATAACCCTTCTATATAAAACAATAAGGTTTAACGTCTACATCTTCGTATTGCCATGCTAGACACCACAAGGGCGTGTGATAGGTTAAAATGATACCAGCCATAAAAAGGAAGCCGATTGTAAAAAAAATTGAGGGAGGTAAGCGGTAGTTCGTAAGATACGCTGTGGTAGAATATATCGTTCTACTCTTGTTGTAGTCTAGAATGGTGCGAAAGAAGAAAGATTTCTTGAATTTTCGACCGTGTATCCCTCAATTTTTTTGCTGTTGGGTGTCTTGCAGATGTAGCTTAGGGTGGGGTTAAGCTGACTGTTGTGTTGACCTGAAATTCATGAGATCTGAATTTTTGTGGTAACCTTTGTCTGACGTGTAACCTTCTAGTCTCTATAAGCTCCCATCTCTGTCTTTGTAATAGTTCTGTCGCATTTTCTGTTTGCTCTTAGTTGTTTTTAACAAACTCGCGGTTTATTCGCATTTTGTTGAGCCTTCTATCTCTCGCGCGGTGTACAGTCTAAGCAAAAGTAAATGTGGATAGTAAAGCTCTAGATTAGTAAAGTATGGAAAATGAAACCAAAACAGACCTATCCAGTACTTGGGGAAGATAGTGAAGAAACATATTCCTACCAGGAAAAAAATATTCCCAAGCATTTTGGCGAGTTTGAGCCATGTGATGCCATCAATTTTAATGTTTCAATTAATACCTACTACAATGTTCTAACGCCTCATATTTGCACCATTTGCCTCGGTTGTCGGCATCGGTCGAGGGCAAACGTCCGTACTTATATTACTTAGTGTTTTAGTGGGAAGCTCTGCCCACGCCACGACTCGGGTGGTGCTCGAGCCACGTCAAGTTGGCATGAAACTTTTTCGGATGTTGGTTGTGCTTTTGAAAATATAACTGCTAAGAAGAGTCGGAGGTGGAGGAGGAGGTAGTTGGGGGGTGAAGGAACACATACGAAGAGATGGGAATATGATTTGGACGCCGTATAGTGCGAGCTGGATGGAAATGTGACCTGCAAAACGCTATGATTATTCTTTGGTGATCAGTGGCAGAGTAGGGGACGGGATCTGTTGCTTCGGGATTACAGCTATCGTTATTACGAAGGTATGGTGCAGAAAGAATCAGAAAAAAGAAGTTCATGGTTTTCTGCTACCTTACGTGAAGCCTTGCCGGGTATTTCTTAGTGCAATCCCGCTCCATATCTTGAGCCAAATGGAGAGTACCTTGAGTGCAATACTTCGTCCGTCGGATGAGGCGTTTCACTGTGAGCACGTCTTTAATTTTAGTTTAGATTATGTAAATTTCCGATTCGGGTTTCTCTCTACACTTTCCCTGTTCCCAAAATGATACTTTCCTTTCTAACCCACTCTCATTAGTGAAATTGACCTAATTTTCTGGTAGCTTGCCGGAACAATAAAAAAAATCTGCTACTTAAAGTGTTTACGAAATAAAACGGAAATTATTTAAAAATCTTCTTTGGAAAAGCGCCCTATTATTTTATTTTTATTCGAAACACTAGATTTTTATGATAATATTTCTCCTAAAAATGTATAGACCCGAAGACGTGTTACATATATTTCAATGTGTAGGATATTGTAATCCTATACACAGGGTAAACTATTGTTTTCTGCCTGGGCGGTGGCGGAAAAAAAACTCTTCACACACTCTAAGGCTGAGGTTTTCATCAATGCTATATTCAATAAGCAGCTGTAACCAAACTTCTGGCACTCCCTTTTGGCCCGCCAAAGAGAGTATTCCGTTGTCTTCCTCGAGGTTGACGCCACGAGATCGGCCAATTCTTCTTTACTGCTGCGGTGACCAGCTCTTTCTCTCTAACACTTCGTTCGCTTTCACATATATGAGATGGGCAATTGGATGAACTTCCAAATTTAATGTCACTGTCGCAGTTTAGCGGCCGGCATCTTCCGTATGCCCCCTTAAAGAGAACAAAAATGCGCATCTATTTTCACTTGAAAGTTAAAAAGGATAAACCAAATAGATTATTGAAGAATGGAATTTGTTTGAAGGGTTTCAGGGCTTAATCCATGGCTGATAACTTAATAAACGCTACTTTTCCGAAGAGCTGGCTCTTCGTGACGCATTTAAAATTGACATTTCTCCCACTGCTTAGCGGGAATCCGTTCCACAAGATTGAAAGAAGAATATTTGACAATGGTTGCAGGGTTAGTTTGTAAGGTGCTTATCTTTACGTTTTTTTTTCCAGTCGTATCTCAGACCCCCATTCACGTAAGGTTTATGGTTGGTTTCCATGGTTAAAATTCAATATAATCAATTTAATTTTGTAAAAAAGCTACATCTAAGATCTTAAATATTCGCCCACGTTAACTATCACTTTAGATATTTATAAGACAAAAATATTCGTACCCGATTTGGAATTCAAACCTGCTGCATTGGAGTTGCTAAACCAGCATGGAAGTATTTAGCTACCGCAACCGGAGTCAGCACTACAGACTACAGATACATAATGAATCACGGAAATGGCAATTTTCCACTTGATAAGATGTAATACGACCATGGTTTCGATGCACTGCATCATCATCAGGTACATACACAAAAACAGATCGGGTATATATACAAAATTTTGCAGAGGAGGAGGAGGTGGGGTAGGGAGGAGAGGGCCTTTTTGAGCTATCCATAAGTTAGTAAAGAAATGATAAACCTATTACCAAAGAAAATTCAAGGAAGAAAATATACAAAGAATCTTCGCGGATATGGAACCAAAAAATAATTATCAATGCGCATGCATAATGTGTAATAAATTTTAAAAACGTTAATACTCTAGACGACGAAAGATTAAAATTTAAATAAAACAATTGGTTTGATGTTTTCCGTGAAACATCCAGTAAGAGGTCTTCTTGGATCTCTGTTGAAAAGTTCAAAGATTTTTGATTTCCAAAGATTCAGCGGCAATTTTGAAAAATGTAGCAAGGCTTTACGTGTTTGAAAAAAAACCGAGATGCTATTCTGCCCAAATTTCTCAATATTCCCAGTTTTCTGAAGTTACTATTCGGAATTTGTTGAAAGGCTCACCGATATCTCTACTGAGAAAAGCGAATCAAAATGGGCAATAGTGATTTACGCTCATAATAATAGCTCATGAGGCTGCAGAAAGTCATGAAATTATTTTCCTTGCTTCTTTCTACACCTTAACTTGAGTAATAGCGATAGCTTCGATCCCGAAGCGACGGATCCCGTCTTCCACTCTGCCACCGATCACCGAAGAATAATCATAGTGCTAAACGAGTGCTGAGCATTTGGGAGGTCGCATTTCCATTCAACTCGCACTTTACGGCGCACAAACCATATTCCCGTCTCTTCGTGTGTTCCTTCACTCCCTCCACCATCTCCCCGCCAACCTCCGACTCTTCTTACGGTCCACGGTTGCGTCTAAGCGAGGAACACATGAGGTGTTCAGCTAAGTGTGAATGTTTGAGCTGGCAAGATTAAAAATAATTCAAATTTCCTTGCTGGCGTAAAATTGTGCTCCACACGAGTAAACATGCATCAGATTTTGCTGGTAAGAATTCCTTTTCCCTTTATTCTAGAATTAATTATCGTGAAAATTATATCTTCTTTGTATATCCATTATTTTATTTGTATCACTATTTAGGTTAATTCGAATGTTTTTTTTTAATTCCATCGTCACTATCCAATATTTTCCCCATGAAAATAATGATAATTCCTCGCATAAAATATAAAATAAAAGAACCGGCATTGAAAAGGAACGAATTTGTACTCTCGCGTGGGTATCCATTGACCTGAAGGTCGTGCGAGTGACGGAGGGCTTTTTGTGCAAGGTCCCAAATGCTTGCGGCGTCCTCAGGATGTGACCCGATGAGAGTGAGGCAGCTTCTTTTTATTTTTTTTCGTCCGACCATTATTCTAGTTGACCATCAAAGTCGTCTCCGTGAATAAAGCGTTCAGATAACTTCCCAGGTGCCTTCATTTTTTATCGGTTGCAATAGATTTGGGTGCTTCTCTTCTGAATTTTGAATTTGAAGAAGTTCTCTCAGGTCGTACAACAGTGATAGTCATCTTAGGGATTTTTTTATTCCGAGGGGATAGCATCGCGAGCGTTCGCTGTCATCGCTACAGAGACTGTCGGAATCAATTAAAAGTGGAGGTTGAGGATCTGCGGCTTGATTTGCCGGCTTCCTTAACCCATTCATGACCAAACGGGAATTTCGTAATCTTGTGCTCCTATACCCAGTGCTATATCAACCATAAGTTTTTTTTTATTTTACCTCTACTACAAGAGTCAGTATTGTTTGTTAACTTACATTACGTGAAATTCCACATTTCAACTTCTTCTTGCTTTCTTTTTGCAGTAAATTAAGCAGAATACGGTATAAATGGTTGTATGGTGTACCTAAAACAAAAAAGGCACCAAAAAGCATAGATAAATTTTAAAAAGTGCGCTCAACAGCTTTAAAATTATATGGTGCAAATTTCATGAGTATAGGTCAAATAATTTTTTTATTTTTAAACTTTTGCCGATGTTTCGGATGTTTATTCATCCATCTTCTGGGCTATAAACAATGATATATGATGATAAATGATTAACAGTTCTGTTTTGGTTACATAATTTTAAATTTACAGACATTAAATATAAAAATACATAGACATAGAAATTCAAGATTTTTACCTTTAAAGTTTGTTGCTGTTTTTATTTATTTACAATTTTAATTTGGTTGCTTTGATATATTTCTTTGTTGACAAGTTATGTGTCATTTATTAAATTATGATAAATTTTGCTTAGATAAGTAATGTCTGTTCTTTTATTGCAACTTTTTTATTTCTGGGTATATGATACATTTCTTTGAATAATCTATTTGATAATTTTGGTTCTGAGTCTAAAATTTTGGCTTCTTCGAAATTAAATGAGTGACTATTTGAAATTGCATGATTTGCTAATGCACAAAGTTGAACTTTAGTCTTAATTGATGCTTTATGTTGCGAGATCCTATTTTTTAAATATTGAGATGTTTGGCCTATATAGCTACTGTCACCGTCTTTACATGGAACAGAATAAATTATATTGCTTCTTAGCTGTATAGGGGTATCTGACTTAAGTTTTGAATATACGAGTTTATGCTGCGTTTTATGGTTTTTATGTGCTATTTTATAAGTTGTTTTTTTGAATACCTTGGTAATTTGTTCTGATAATCCATTTATATAAATCATTCCCCGATATTGGTCTGTATTAGTGTTTGATACATTTGTTGTATTTATTGAATTGTGAGTATGTGAAGATGATTTTTTATTTGAGTAAACTATGGTATTGATTAATTTTTTTGGAAAGTGATTTTTTTCTAAAATATCCCCAATTATTTACAAATTTTTATCGTGGAAAACCTTATCACTTAAACTTAATGCTCTAGATTTGAGTGCGATGGCCGTATTTATTTTATGTTTTAGAGGGTGGTGGGAATGAAAATTTAGATATCTATCTGCTTTATGCGGATTCTTCCACCAATCTATTGTTATGGAGCCGTCAGAGTTTCTTTTAGTGATCATATCCAGAAAAAAAAGTTCATTATTTTTTTCATGTTCTATTACAAATTGCAATTTAGGATGGAAATCATTAAAATGTTGTAAAATAGTGTTATCCTGAATTTGATTTGGTATTGATAAGTATAAGTCATCAACAAAGTTGTAGATGAAAGGTATATTGAAAGGTATCTTTGGGAGCACTGTATCTAATAGTTTGTTCATGGTGAGATCTGCCAAAATGGTTGCCACCGGGGATCCCATAGGAACTCCATTTTTCATATGGTATTGACAATTTTTATATTGTAAATATCCCTGGTTTATACATAAATGAAAAAGTTCAAAAAAGTCTTCTTTGTTTAGAATTGTATTTTTGTTTAGTATTTCCCAATTATCCATTGCAATTTGGTTTACCAAATCAAGGGGGATATTTGTGAATAGTAATTTAACGTCCAGTGAGCAAAGTTTATAATTGAAAGGAATATTTTGTTCTTTAATTTTATTAAAGAATTTAAAGGAATCTTTTATGTTGTATTTCTCTGAGGATAAATTATTAAGAATTTTGGAAATGAATTTCGCGCATTCGTAAGTTGGGCTGTTTACGAAACTTACTACTGGTCTTAAAGGATTTTCCGGTTTATGGTCTTTAACTAATCCATAGAGTTTTGATGGAGTACTATTGTGTTTAATTAATTTGAATTTTGTTTTAAAATCGATTTTATTCTCTTTAAAAAGTTTTTTTACGAGAGTATTTACTCTAATTTGAAGTGATGAGGTTAGATTTTTATTTTTGGGAACTATAGTATAGATTTCGTTATCATCAAGTAAGTCGTGTATTTGCTTGTTATATTCTTGTTTATACATAACTGCTGTGTTGTTTGTTTTATCTGTTTTGAGTATAATAATGTCATGTTTATCTTTCAAAAAGATTTGAGTTTTATGAAGAAGTTTTATTAGAATAGACTAAGGACTACGCCAACCACAATTAACAGAATATGGGAGATCGAAGCTTTAATAGTGAACCAAGAGAATCCACAACTAAAATAAAAGGCTTTTACGCACTATTCCGTCAAAGATTTGGTATGCATGTCGCTAATGAAATTTCCAAACTTATGAGACGCTTAGCAAGTAAAAAGAACAGTCACATTTTTTTGCTTAAATGTAAGAAATCTAATGTTTTTCCATCTCATATTCTTGATAACGTTAAATGCACTTACTCTCTGCTGGATTCAGTTCATCCATTTTCTAATGATGTAGAAAAAATAGTTTACAAATTCAAAATATTAATATTGATAACTGAAATAAGGATTTGTATTTGGGAAATAGGCCAAACTAGGAAAAACCTCGAAGAAAAGAAAAAATCATTTTCGAATTTAACTCCTAAGAGTGTTTACAGTTCCTTTCTTAGACATCAGGAACAGTTATATGAAAACTACTTCAGTCAAGTGAAACAAAGACACATTAAAAAAGAAGTTTACTTTTGTGAGGAGAAACTTTGAACGCGATTTCGCTTACACATTTATGCTTTAATTATTCAATACCCCCACGATTTTATACATCCAGAGCCTGTGAAGATCGATAGAAATGCACACATATTACAAAATACGAATAAGAGACGTTATGTACCTTATGGCTTGAAAATACTCGGGTCACGGCATTTCCAGCTCCCGGCGCGCGTCTCAGGCTCCGGACGCGCGTACGAAAAATCAAATGTAATTTTCAGCGTCGCATACGAATTTTCAATTTCATTTCTGATCTACCTTTAGAAAGCGTCAATAAATGATGTAATATGAGTCACATGACATGCACTTTCGTAAAACGCTAGATATTTACTACTTTATATGAAATTTTGGGTGAAAATAGCGTCCGCCATTTTGTAACGTAATATCACCAAAATTTTGGAAAAGAACTCCCATAGTCAAGAAAAGTAAAGTAAAAGAGTGGTTTTAATAGGCCTAGTAGCTTTTTATCCGACCAAATTCCTCCCACAGCGTCACCCTCAATTTAAATAGGAAGATTTTCGTAGAAAACTCAAGTCGGGTGTAATTTTGGAACTTTTGTTATGTTTGAACCCATGCATCTCGTAAACGGAAACAGAACATGACTAATGACATATCATTCCTTGGTTTTTAATCATTTGTGAGTATTTGTACCATCTTGGAATTTTGTCCAGCCTTTTTTCGATTTCAGCTCACTGTGCGGCGTTTCGATGAGCGAGTCGATCATCATCCTCAGGTCATGATGAACGACTCGTTCTTCGAAACGTCGGCAGAAATGGAGAGTTTGACCCGGTGGGAAACCCGGACAACCCCCCAGCATCGCTATACGCCGGGAAAGCCTTAGATCTTTTATAACTTAAATAGTTTTTCCAATTCACTCTTTTAAACGCCCTTTAAAATCAGCGAAACAATTGAAAACATCTTGATTATACTTCAGGTTACTTTTTGCGTGTGCTCTCATCACTGCAATTGCATCCACAGTTGTCTTCCCTTTCCTGAGCCCAAAATAGTCTTCACCTGAGTAGTAAATTTCTCTAATCTCCAACCTTTTATTTATGTTCCTATATAGAACATTTTGCCGCGTGTGAAATTAAATTAATTGTTCTATCGTTTTCACATTATGAGGGTTTCTTATTTTTTTAGAGATAAGGATCACTACTGTGTTCAAAAAGTCCTCATGCCATATTCTCACCTCGAAAATCCTACGAAAAACTTAGAAAAACGTTCGCGATCCGTTATTTCCCAAATTCGCCATTAATTCTGAGAGGATGCTATCTGCTCCCATAGCTTTCTCTGCTTTCATATCTCGTAATGCCATCTATATCTCGCTGTCAAGCATCTCCGGTCCGAGATAATCCTTCTGTACTGTACTTTTATTCCCCATATTTTAAGTTTACAGGCTTATTACCTCATTCATTTAGCTCTTTCATGTATTCTCTCCTCCTATCCTGGACATCTTCCCGTTTGAATGTTATAAATTAGGGAAAGAATTGGAATGTATCCTAATTCTCTCCCTGTCTTTATTGTCTTTTAACAATAATTGCATTGTATCCGAAGAGTACAGTAATGAGGGTGTGTGCTAGTGTTTGCCCCTCTATTAGCATATATTTTAAGTTATGTCTTTTCCTTAGAGAATGAAATGATGATTTGAATTTAGCTCATATTTTAGTGGTCAAACATTTTTTTGGATATTTCTCCATGCCGTCTTCTTCATTCTTACACCGCCATCTTCGTCTTCTTCCTCGTCCACAGTGGGTCTACTTCCTCCAGCTTCATTTGTCCTTTCCCGGTAACTTCTTTCTTCTTTTCCGCCATCTTGTCGTCTTAACTCTTCCCCTCGCTGCTCGGTATCTTCTTCCAGCTTTCTCATTCCGTTTCCGGCCTTTTTAGGCCATCTACGTCTTCTCTTCCATCAACGGCAGATGGTCTTCTTCCTCCAGCTTTCCTAAATCTCCTACTTTCTCTATGCCGTCTTTCCGCCTCCAAGCTGTCTTCTTCTCTCTTCTTCTCCTTCTGCGGCTGGACTTCTTCATCCAGATTCATTTTCCTTTCTCCGTTCCGGTTTGATTAGTAGCCTCCCGGTTTTGGCATTCACTTTTGGTACCATTTGTTCTCTCTTACCGCCCGAAACATTTTTACGAAAGCGTACTGCGCACCCACTTCCTTCACTTTTTCTAGCTTTGCCATTTCCTCGCATCTTCCTTTTTACCAGTTTTGTTTCGCCCGATTGGTTACTTGCCGGTTTATTATTTCACTCCTTATGCTTCCTAATGCGTCAGTGTTGACGCTTTTCCGCTTCCTTCTCCCCCCTACTTTCCTATTCATTTCTTCAATGATTCATTGTTTCTTAATCCTTCTGGTTTCTATTGATCCAATTGTTTCCTCTGCTGCTCTTATTATTCCTGTTTTTATACTCTCCAATCTTCCATCGATTGTTCCCATTCCCCTTGCTTCACTAATGCTTTTGTCCACAAGCTCATTTTGTTCCCGTCTTTTCATCCCTTTCAATGCTTCCGTGTTCCACCTATCCGCCCTTTTAACTCTGCTTAGCCTTTCCAATCTAAAATCACATTTCATAGGAACCAGTTTATGATCAGAGTGGGTATCTTTCCACTGATAACGGCACTAGCCTCTGATACGCTTATAAATCTCTGCCTGGGCATTATATTATCAATTTGATATCTTTCTGTATCCCACGGCATTTTCCATGTGTAAGAACGTCTTAAATGATATTTAAACCAACCGTTTTGGTATTGCTTACTAATTTCTCCTACAACATTCAACTGGCTTCTCACCACGTTCATTTCTTTTCCCTGTCCCATTCTCTCTCTTTTCATTTCCATCCCTCCCTTCGCTTAACACTGCATTCCAACCTCACATCACTATCAGGTTTTTCTTGCCCGTGAGCTCTCTTATTTTCACTTCTAGTTGTTTGTACACACCATCCACCTCTTTCTACCTCTGATTAATTGCAGGCATACGTACCTAGGCCACTACGAAATTAGTGAGGTATGCTTTTATTTTAACCACCTTTATTATTTTCTTCACTCTTTCGCTCACATGTTCAATATTTACCAGTCTCTTCCCCAATTTTGCATTCAATGGCATAGTGTCAATTACATAGCATAGCCACGTTGACTTTCATCCCCCCCGCAATGAATTACCCTCTAACTACCACTGCAATAATCCCCGCTATCCCTTCATGCCATATCGAACAGTCTAAAACATCTCTTTTCCATTTATCTATTTCCTGTATAATATTTTCTAGCTTTCAGGCCATTATCATTGTCCTAACGTTCCAAATTTCTATTTTTACCGCTGCTTCTCTTCTTTATTTTCTTCTTCTTGTACTTCGCAGTCCTTGCATCCGCCTTTGATGTTGTTGTGCAAGGGTTTCGAGATGACGACCGCGGAGGCCTTGCCTCTTCCGATGCCGGGCAAGGCTTCCGCCCTAGTAGACCGAGTCCCATAGTTTCCAGGATTAAATAGTATATTTGTGCATCCATATTCCAGGGTTATAGATAGTTGGGGAGGGGACTTTCCATATCCATTCCCATTGTTTTTTTTTTTTTAATTTTATACCGTCACGTGAAATGCCTTTCATCTGGCTCCTACCCTTCGAACTACCTGGCATGGGTGGCCTTACCAGGAGCAATTATTATTGCTTCCACCAGTCCAGCTCAAGAGGTCATTGGTACGCACAAGATCATATTCTGCGTCAAGGTTGCAGTTCAAGGGAAGTGCATTTTTATACAACTTTGTTTTATCCCTCCGTCACTCGCGGATATCCGTGTGAAGTACAAGTGCACTCAATTTCTTTTCTCAACAACTGTTTTGTAAATTTTAGATTAAACGAGCTTAAGTATCATTTTTCTCACGTTTAAAAATTAGGAAGTACCGATTGAATTAAAAAGTATAAATAAAAAAAACAAATTGTTTGAAAAAATACAAATATATAGATTATTCCGCCTTAATTCAACAAACGATGGTCCCTTAGGGTCTCCTGATTTGGCTCAAATTTGGGGTATGGGTAGCTGATCACCTAAAGTGAAATATCCTGGGAATTTTTTGTGAAAAAACATTTACGCGATTCATACGTATTGAAAGTTTTCACATTTTTGACAAAAATCCATGCCTTGAATCGTACTTTTCTTTTCATATCTTCCCCCAATAGTAGTAGAGAAATGATGTTTGGCTCATATTTAAGCTTTTTCAAAGGCAGTTTTATTAGTTTAAATCGAATTTATTAAATTTCCCATTTTTTGCTAGGTTTTAAAATAAAAAAATGTTAAATAACATTTCCCAAATTCTCCATCTCATAATCGGCTGAAGCTTTTTTCATAATCTGTACGCATTCCACTCACTATCATGAAAAAATTATCATGGAAATCCATAAATGCGTGCATAAAATATTTAAGCATTCGCTTTTTTCTCCCGTCGGTGCCGCGGGTTCAGCTCTGGAGCATGCATGCATCAGGCATGTAATACAGGCCTAGGCACATACTGATACCTCCTACTCATTTTAGAAACTATATAATAAACTACTAATGTCTTTTAATCGTTACTTTTAATGTTAACAAAATGCTATTAAACAATGTTAACTAAATTTCATCATATCTGGCAGTCTGAAATATTTTACATCATGAGAAAATTTCTTTCAAAAACACCTCATACAATTCTTAGAATGTAGCATTCCGATGTTTAAAAATGTCATATACTACTCAGATGGTTCTTTTGATCACTATAAAAATAAGTGTAAAATATTATGCACTTGCCACTTTGTATGAAAGACTTCAAAGTCTCAGCAGACTGGCCCCTTTTCGCTACCTACCATGGAAAAGGCCCAAGGAATGATCTTGGAGGAACGTTGAAGAGATTGGCTCCACCAGCTAGCCTGGAGATTCCATACGAGAAACAAATACAAGTACCCGTAGAGCTGTTTAACTGGGCTAAATAAAACGTTTCAGGGCTAGAGTTGGAGGGTTTGGAGGGCTATGCGATGAAAGATGAAGTGGATAAAATGGTAAAGTACTCGCGAAACGATTTCATCTACCAGTGCGCAAAGCAGATATTAGTGTTTCATACTAGAGGCTGATGGAGTGGTATTGGCGAAGAGGACGTTGTTTTCTAACCATGGAACAAGGGTTAATTTTTAACAGCAACGCATCAAAGCTGTCTTTTAAAGTAAATATTCCCGAGAAATATTCCCCTAACAAAGGAAATAAACTATTGAAGCCATATTTCACAGAAAACACGATACCCTACGCTGCCAAATTTTATGGATGTTCAAGTGTTTTAAATGTTTATTATTATTCATTTGCTACTTTTAAAACCTACATATAATACAGGTATTTAGTACCCCTTTACAGTGAAGTGGCAAGTTTCCAGAATTATGAGTATATCTTTCAATGAGCTCTCGTGTACATTTCGCAAATAGCATTGAGTTAATGTAGCAATAGCATTCGGTAAATAACAAATACAAGCCATTTTTCGTTTATTATGTAGTTTATAACACTTATACAATGAGCTGGAGTATATCAGTATATGTCTAGGCCCGTATTACACGTCTGCTGCATGCATGCTCCAAGGCACCGCGTCAACGAACGGGAGAAAAATACAATCGTTTTAATATTTTACATGGCCGCATTTATGCGTCGTCGGCCATTTTCACGAATGGCTATTTTCCCGAATACAAAAATCACAAATCCGATTTTACTAATGCCTTTTTCACGAATGGCTATGTTTACGAAAGTAAAAATATTACGTAAACTTTTCATGAATTCAATAACATTGCGATTTAAATCAAGAAATCAATTCATAAATCATAATCAAGCCCAATAGCATAGTACGTAAAAACTCGAGTTTTTAGTCGATGGTGTATGTATCATACTCGGAAGCTATTTGCTTGATCCTTGCCTTGAATTCCATCCCGCTTTTTCCTTCGACTCCGCTTTCATTTTCCGGCTTAAACTCAGTTGAGTGATTTCGGTGTCCGCCTGCTCCTTTTGAAATTCGTGAATTTCGCTGTACAGGTCTGGATGCTGATTTCCCACCACTATGTAAAAAAGGACGTACCATCCTTCACTTATATTATTTGTCAAGTGAGTCCCATTCAAAGCCATAGATTACCGTAGATTCCTCAATATTACGTAATTTTCCTGATACCTTGTTGCGACTGCAGCCTTCTCCCTCTTGCAGGCCTGGCCTGTGACGTAGTTTTCCTCGAAGTATGTTACGGCATGATGAGGATATTCCTTTGGTCCTTTCTCATCTACATCTACAAAATACCCTGCAAGCCACCTCAAGCGTGTATGGCAGGGGGTGAGTTGTCACCAACATGTATTACACTACACCCTAAAGTTAATGTAACTACGGCCAATTATGCATTAGCATAAATAGCTAATGCGTGTCACGAGGCGAAACCACACAAGCATGCACTTTAAGGTAGTTTGAGCGAGATTTTTCACTAGTCATTGTTGAGACCATATTAAAATTTTAACTAAAAATTTCAGCAGTTTGAAAAAGCATGAAGTAAATATGATTATATTCAGGACGCAAAACTTTGTTTTAAATGACAAATTCTCAGTAATTAATTCAATATACGTAATTAATTATTAATAATACGTAATACATGACTCATTTTTCCAAGCACTAGGCTGACAATGCCTTCAAACGTGGAGGATTTTTTTTACGATTTCTTAAAAAGTATTATTGCGAGTAATAGATTTTTAAAATAGTTGATACAGCAGGCGAACTGCACACAGTTATATTCCTGACGCAATCTAAGCGTCGGAACCTCTTCATTTTTTAAATAAAGTCTCTCTGGAGCGCACAGCCGTACCATATAATAGGAAGATTGCTTGTATTTGTTTGGAAATATCTCGAAAAGTAGCGTGGTAAGTGATTGATATTTTGGTATCATTGGAAAGATGAGTACATTTTCATCAGAACGAGGCCAAATTCATTGAATTTTATGTGAAGTGATGCCTTGCCCAAACAACCTAAAAAAGGGCAGGGGCGCTTCCAATTCCAGATGGCGCATAGGACGAACTGCTCGAGCCGCGCGTTGCTTTTAGCAGGGTTCGTGAAATTGGATTCCTGATTTGTGTATTCGTGAAAATAGTCATTCTTTGAATCGATTATTCGTGGAATCGGATTCGCAAAAAACATTTTCAGGATAGTGAGTTGAATACGTACAGATTATGACAAAAATTTCATCCGACTCTGAGATGGGTAAAAAAGCAATGTTATTTAATTTTTTTTAAACTTTAAAATTTTAATGAATGATAGGAAATTGAAGAAAGTCGATTTATACTAATAAAACTTCCTTTGAAAAAGAGATAAGCTCTAATATGAGTCGTATATCATTTCTCGAAGACAATTAGGGACAGTTATATAAGGAAAAATACGATTCAAGGCACGGATGTTTGGCAAAAATGTGATAAATTTTGGATACGCACAAAAATCACTAAATTTTTATTCTCATAAAGCTTCCAGAATATTTTGTTTGAGGTGATCTGGTTCCCATACACCAATTTTGAGCAATATAGGAGACGCTAAGGGACCATTGTTTGTTGAATTTTGGGGGAATGTATTCTTGATGATATCTTCAAGGAATTTTGAAAAGCCCAGAGCATCAAAGAGGTAATAAACAATTAAATATTAGATGAAGTTATTGAGTGAAACCTAATATAAACATAAATGGCGATATAAATCAAATAATAGAAATGCAAAGAAGAATGAATGAAGAAGACGAAGGTTTAAGAGGGGAAGGAGGCTTTCCCCTCCTTCCCCTCTTACACCTTCGTCTCCCCCTCTTTCCCCTCCCATACCTCAATCTCTATCCATTTCCTCATTCCTACTCTTAACCTAGAGAAAGGTGGAGTTACTTCCCACCGAAATATCGGAAGTTTTAATTTGTAAGTGTCCTTTGTTTTGTTTCTATATTTTTATCGGCCACCCTCTTGGCATATAATATATTTATCACCCGAGTGATTCTCCAAGATGTTTTATATATATATATAGTAAATTATAGATAAATATAAGAGCTATTTCAAGTTAATTTGACCAATGGCGTTTCGTCATTTTATTGGATTCTATTGAAAATAGGTTTTTACTGATCAGCTTCTGCTGCAAAAAACCTGACTTTGCATTGTGTGGCCCTTAATATTTTCACCTTTAATTCCAACTAATAGTGTTAGAAATATTCTCATCGATATTAAGTGTATATTTTCTTGGTAACTAACGTCTCTGATGCATGCATTACAGGTCCTGTTGTAAGGAATTACCCAAGGCGGTTTGCCATATCCGTTCATTCGCCGGTTGATGACACGGTCGCTGACTGACTCGAAGGTCGCTGGTTGCCGAGAACGGGCGGATACTTCCTGGGAATAATGGAATGGATCCCTTGGCCTAGCTTACGGTGGGACGTGACTTGAGATTTTGAACCACCTGGAGTAGCCAAAATTGTAAGATAACGGTAAAATAATATTTCCTTCTTTAATGTTAGTGATGATTTTAATGAATAAATCGATAGGAAGAAGTGATGTCAGAAGACAGTGACGTATCCAGGATTTATTTTCGAGGGGATCTTTGTTGAATATAAGTGGAGGAGGGGGATTTAAAATATTTTAAATTAGGAGCAAATTATTGTGTTTAGGGAATTGAGGGTGCAATTGCGACTTGCTTTGCAAGGTTCTGAAATAATAAAAAACCAACAGTTATTTGTATTTTTTTAAATTACATACATATTTATTAAAGAAGTAGTCAAACTGAAAAAAAAAATAATTCAACATTTTTAGTTTAAAAAAAACAAATAAAACGTTCTCTTTTGGTGCAATATTTAGAAATAAGTTCAAAATTACGGGGGGGCTGACGTCACTGATGGAAGAGATAGCAGTTTTTCTCTTAATGAGGCTATAATAATGTAAAGCAAGCAATTTAGTCGAGTAAATCTCATGTGGTGTTAACTGCAGTCTCTTTGATGTAAAGCTTTGCTGTTTCCTACGGGTTGGTGGTTCTATGACCGAAGTTTTGACGGCTTTCTCAGCTGTCGTCCTCAGGGTGATGAGTAGCTTCGACGGAATTTGGCCGCTATGTATATATAGTGTTTGGAGGTCAGTTTCCACGTGATTGATCCGGTTTTGTCGCTCTTCTGGATCGGTTTGATTATCGGTTCCCGTGTAAGGATGAGTTGGAACCACCACTCTCTCGGTCGATGTTTCTCTTCTCTGCTATCTCTTTCTTCATAAATATGGAGCAATTGAACCACACCAGCCTGGGGATTAAATTAGATATCCGATCGGTAGGACTTGTAGGGCGCGAGTACATTTCCAATTAAGGTGTACGTTGTAATCGAAACCTCATTAGGTTTTCTATACTGTGACGTATGGTTCCTCCCGCCATGCCTATGGTCTAGGGCAGTGGTTGTCAACCTTTTTGAGCCTGCGTACCCCTTGACTCTCACTACAAATTTGTTGTGCCCCGGTACCCTCTATCTATCTTGTGTACCCTCTATGTATCTTATGAAAGACGTGTTTCATTCGTAATTTTTTAATACTCTCATTTTACATGAATTTAACAATCAAGTCACACAAATACAATTAATGCAATTTTATTTAGAGTGTAACACGATTTCGGGAATTTAACCAGTGCGAAATTAAACAAATGTTTTTCCACGTATTTTTATTCCGACGAAAAAAAAACCGACGAAATTTGAAAACGTTGAGCTGAGTTTTAAAACCTACATTCGTGCCACGATATTGCGTACCCTCAATTTTTGCTTCGCATACCCCAAGGGGTACGCGTACCACAGGTTGAAAACCGCTGGTCTAGGGTTTGAGTCTCCTGTAATGACTTGACCATGACCATGCTTATTTTAATAACTCTAGTGAATTAGCTTCTTGGAAGCCTGAATGTCATCAAGAATCTAGTATCTTTTATTGATGGCACGTGTTGAACGATGCATCCAATCATGTTAAAATTAATTTTTGATAGTAAGATCTTGAAAAGTCAACTGCCATGCATAACTGATGCCATAAAATGCCTTAGTAATATCAAGTAGCGTAAATGTTCGTTCAATTTTACTGACCCAAAACGTGATATACATCTATTTTTTAATGTGCTATATTTTGTGAAGCAACTGATCCACTTATAATTATTCTTCAATGGACGGGTGTTATTGAATGGATGGATGCTATTGGTTGTATATTCCTGGAAAACATTGAAAACGACTGTTTTATTCTATGAGAAGATTGTAGAAGAAGCTGGTGCGTGGATTTCTTTCATTGGTTGCATCGGATCACTATCACCGTCTATTCATAACTTACGCATCTATACCCTGTGGGCCGCCGCAGGGGATGTTTGAACAGTAGTCTTGAAAATGGGAGGGAATAGGGTAAGGACGATATAGAAAAACGTATGTTAACGAAGGGTCTAAGTGTTTGACTCTTTTTTTATTGTAGAAACTAATGGTGGATGAGAAGAAGGAATTAAGTTATCAGTTCGTCAGTGTCTCTCTACATTTTGTTATACCTGCCAGTTTACGAGATATACTGTGGTGGGGTGACACGCACCCTGAAACTCGCGTGATAGGATTTCTTTACGTAATTTTAGTCTAGCATGTAGCTTCCGAGTGTCCGGTGGCTCCCAATGTAGTTCTTCTATCAACTGTTCTACACTCAATGTTTGCTGAGACGATGTTGTCACCGTATTCAAGTTAACACACGCTGTTCTCTCTCGGTGACTTTTAACGATGCATGAGGCTATCCTTTGTACTTTTTATGGCTTTGGTTGAGTACTGATAACGGAGCCAATTTGTAAAAAATACTCGTTTGACTATTAAAATGACAAAACCAAGGCATTCACGAGCAAAATTGGGCAATGATCTATTCTTATAGCCAATTTATGTCATACGGTCGTGTTTATCGAAGTAGAATGTGAGTGTTGATGAGATTGGTCGCCACCACTGGAATTGAATGAGCGCGTATTTTCACGTTTTTTGGCCTTGTCATCACCGTACGCGACCAACATAATGGGCACAGGCTCACACTGTGAGCGAACACCTCTCTGTAGTGAAGAGTTGGAGAATGCTACATCTAAGGCAAGTAATTGGCTATTTCATTTAAGATGAACTTGGTTATAACACTATATTTTCTTGTATTTTTTCCGTGGCTATCTTAATTTTTTGAGACAATATTTATATTATATTAACTTTGCTGTGATACACAAGGATAAATAAATACCCGCTATATTTAACGGCAAATGTTTTACTCACATAAATTTATGGCGAAGCGGTTTTATTTGCTATTAGAGGATGGCCTTTTATGTACCCGCATCCTGTTGGAATTACCACTTGATGAGTCATCATCAGCTCGTAATGAGCTACCCTGTGACTATCTTTTAATGGAGGCTCTTAATATTAAAATGCCTTCTTTTTATGCTGAAAGTTTATAACTCTCGAGTTACTTTTTCATTACTTCATTTTGCATTCAAGGTTACATTCATTTTTCATTCAAGGTTACATTTTTTAGCCGTGCTCAATGAGAAGGAATTGTCAGGTACCGAATTTAGTTCTTTGATCAGTACCATTGCCATCCTTTTTTCCTAATCGTTTTGATATCTTAAGGTGCGATATGACCTTAACAGAGTAGATGCCTAAAAGCAAAAATCTATTGCCTGGCAATGAGTGCACCAAAAACTAAAATACAAAGGGCATTATAAAGACATTGCTGGTATTTCAGGAAAAAGAGTTATTAAAAGTCATCAATTACTTACCCAAATGTCTTCCTTACCCTGGGAAGAAGAGTTGGCAGGCCTTTTTTTTTGGAAAAGTTTGCCTAAGCAAAAATGAATTCATCGTTTTTAAACTTGTAACTTCCCGTCCCTACACATGTGCCGCTATTTTTACGTTCAGCGATCTATCCACAGTTTCTGTTTTACTAATGAAATAACTTCTGCACCGTCCACCGCCGCAGGGCTGCTTTGTCCGCCCCAGGGCCGTATACTTCAATGCGTTTAGATATTCCCTTGCTGTGGTTACATTATTATAGATGATAAACTTTGGCCCTTCATTCGCTAGCTTAAATGGAAAACTTCCCTTTCCATCTGGTCGAGAATATTCGTGAAAGTGCCTTCGTTCCAACGCGACTTTGATGTTGCGGTGAAAAGTCGATCCATCGGGGACCCATGGGGGAGTCCTGCCATCATCACCTTACCTATCGAGTGCAGAATTTTTGGAACATTGCCCAGGATCCTTTAGAAATATGAATGCTCGTCTCAATTCATCTCCTGCCGCTTTATATTTACACGGTAAAAATAAAATTCCAGGTGCATAAGCAAAGTTAATGAATACTTGTTTACATGACAGGCACTTACTTACGCTATCAAATGGCAATCGTGTGATAAGAAAGTAAGCTTCTTTGTAATAGCGCCAGAGTCATGTGAGCGACCTTCTATTATCCATCCTGCTTCTCTTACTTGATCTTTCTTTGTATGAAGTCACTGGCGTATTTCCGGTGTGGGAATTTAACTTTCGCGGAATTGATAAAAATTTGAAACCATTGAACGTGTTATTGGAAAGCAATCGCATGCAGTCCCTATGAGCTAGGAAAGAGTTTTATCTTTACTTTGTAGCCATAGTTGAAGAGAGTAAGGCTTTGTCACCGTATCTGGAATTAATGAGATATTATTCATCTCTAAATCATATTTTATTGTGATGTTTTTTTAGTTTTAGAAGATCACAAGTCCCAAAAATATGCCTCAGAATTCTTTGATTCTCTTCGAATCAGCGGGATGTTATTCTAAATAGAGCTGATATGCAACTTACCTTTCGTACAAATGGCCGGGATATAGGATCATGATTTCTGAGAAAGACTAACGTCTTCATTGTTTAGGGCTTAATGTGCTAATAATTCCACACAACCACGAGAAAATCACCTCCTAGATTCTATCCGATGCGCCGAGTCATAAATACGTTTCTGCGAGTGCAGGCTGAGAGCTCAACTTTCAAAGCGCAATTGCAGACGAACTAATAAACTCCACCTAAAGCGCCTGAGTAAAGTTCTTAAAAGATTTACACGCTGTCCAATGGTACAGAGACGTACATTGATTCTTTTACATTCATTTATTTCCAGGATTTAATTTAACTGCTTCTGAGAAAAAACTGTATTAAATTCATAGAGTTGCTTTATATATGAATTTTCGCTATATTTATGCTATTACCTAATTTTACAACCATAATGCTCTAATTATGGTAGGATTATTTAATGAGAATTATTAGCGAGAATGTATGAGACAAATTATGAGGAATGTTGACGATAAAGGTTACCTAATAAGTGGTTAATGTATTAAGTGGTTATATTTACTTATGTAAAATGTTGTGCAGAGCTGTAGCAAACCAATCTTCGGATTGAGGACTTCTGGTCATGATAAACCTATGATTGAAAGGAATTTTAACGTTGTTTTGGAACGGCGATGCGTAAACTAATGACATTCGGTCGCTGATAAGTTTCTTCGTCAACGGTTGCATCGTTCGATATGTGCTGTGTTTCCCTGTATAAGGTTTCTGGTGTGATTTCTTACCTTTAGACATGCCTGGTATGAAATTAGTGCTTTACAAATCATTAAATCAAAGTAGCCGCAATAAAAATATGATAAACATACTCGCATACAAACGCATTGTACATCAAGTCACTAGCATTTTACTTATCCCTTATGAGATAATAGGGTTGCTAGTCAGGTTATTTATGACTTTTTAATTGCGCAATAAAAGTAAAATTATCGTCATGGAGGAAAATGGGTGTATTTTGTTTTGTATCTTTGTTTACACTTGAAGAAACGTGAAAGTGTGGAATGAAACTAAAATAATCTACCCGGCCTTCATATTTCCCCCGAGATTAAAACTGAAAGTTTGACCTGCTTATTGAGATTCCGTCGATTTCATTGGCCATAAGTTATATTTTTTAGAGAAAATGTATTTATGCTAGAATTGAGGGAGGAAATAGGAGAAATCGACTAAGCATCGTGCAGCTAAAAATTATCTCCTACGGAAAACCAGCATTCAAAGTTTATTTTTAAGCCAATTGCGACAAATGATCCCGTGTTATCACTGATGAAAGCGATAACTTATTCTTTTCATTAAGAAAGATTCAGGAACAATGTTTATTTCCTCTGTAATAATTTACTTGAACATACCCTTCACGTCAATCCGCTTCGAGTTGCGTACGGTCAAAAACTTCTTACTCTCTGTGGAAGAATGGCTCCAATTTATTTATTCTCTCTGCTTTGCATTATCCCAGGGCTTTATAGCATTGCCATTCAACGAGTATCGTGGATAATATCGCAGGTAGTTCCCATTTATTTATAAATAGGCGAGAAAAAACTAAATAAATGCCATTGTAGGGTAATGTACTGCAAGTCAATACATACAACTATTCTGAGGTTAAACCATAATTTTCTACATTTACTTGAGAACATTTTAATGTCTTTAATTGATTTCCGCTATACAGACTTGGTTTTGCGGCATTTGTTATTTAGCTATGATGAAAGGTAATTGGGGTGTTCTGATTGATGTCCGAGTTATTTATTTCCTCATTTAATGAACTGCAAACTTTGCTCATGCTCAGCCAGTTCTTAGATCGCGATACTGTCAAAATTAGATATGGTTATGTTAGATTGAAACAGGGTTACGGCATCAGAATAAGATACTTCAATAGTTGCTTAAGTTGTGGACCTACCCTGTAGTTTTATTTTTACAATTCTAGATTGATGTTTTAACATTTTATCATAAATTGGAAACTAAACGACTGAGACAATTTCATTCTTAATTAATGTAGTACGTTAACATTGCTATAACATTTTTGCAAAAAGCAAGTTTTTCTTTTCGACCTTAGCCCATTGTTCATCAGCCATTGCAGAGCTCTTATTTCTATTTCTGCCGCTTAATTCGTGTTTCTTCATATTTAGCCATAAGTAGGTACTATTTATGTCCTGCCTGGCGTTGGAGATTCATTTTTTAGCGATCATAATGTTGATCATCGACAGGGCTTGCTGCAAAACGTTTGCCCTTTTTTCCCTGAAATGAATTACCTTCGAAATGCAATTGAAGTCTTCGCTTGGCATAATTTTTTTTAGCACGTTACCGCTATTGATTTTAAATTTTGTTTTCTCAAGCTGCGTCAAACTATCATCTAGGTGTATGATTTCTGCGGGCATCAATGCGATATTGAATTTTCGAACGCTCGGTAACTGTTTGTAAAATGTCTTTTGAATTCGCCACTTCTCCACCACGGTTCTTTATTTCCATGCTCGCTTTTTCTCGGAAAATGCGCGGCGATGCTATCGGTTTTCATTTCTGGGAATCTGCTCTACGCGGTACCATCACTCACATAGCAAGCCCTCGATATACTAGCAGTGCTGGGACCACTGGAAGAAATAAAATCAGTCAAGGTTAAAAAATGTGTATCCTTTGTAATAACTGCATCAATTCACATTAGAGAATATGAGTATTTCTAGTTGCCGATTTTGCTTTTGTAAATTGAATAGTTTAATTCGGTGGAACAAGCTGCGTTGTTTTTTTAAATATTTCACTAATGTGTTGTTGCTAGATAATATCAGTTTGGTTTACCTCTGAATTGTATATTTTTCAATTGTTACAGTCATAATTGCAAGAATAATTGAAAAACTGCAAAATAAACCCTTTTCCAATAGTGTAAACGAATTGAATATATTTTACTGCCCGAGAATGGAGTTTGACTCAGAAGATTGCGTGCGGTATCCTATCAAAAGATGAATGTAAACTGAGAAAGCGTTATTCAATATTTTTCTGCCTTTTTTCCCGTTATGGACGAAAACAATTTAAATGCCGCCGCCGTCAACGTTTTGTGGATTTATAAATGTGCGTTTTGTAAGCAGTTTTCCTGATTTCCCCTATCTCACTATTGCTGAGGTTGGGTTGGGCAGAGTTTACCAAAAATTAACTTGATTTTCAGTAAACTGCTCTATTTGCTTTAAGGTCGACGGCATCTATCGTTATGTCGTGAACGTTACTTTTTCATGCTAAATGAAGCACTCTGAAACTAATTATCAAATAACCTCTGTACCTTCTTATAATTTCCTTCTTATTGTAATAAATTACTACAGTGAATTTGACTGAATCTCTAGTATAATACATATAGGCATTCAATGTGTGTATGTTTCTAGTTAAGCGCATTCATTAAATTTTTCCGACGGTTATTTTCAAAACGAATCTATATCCAGATGCATGTGGTCATAAAATAAAACATAAATAGTGTTAAAAATGACCGAAGAGCGAGTTTAAACTTAAATAAAGTTACTAATAAAACTTTATTGAAAGTTTACGTAAGAATTATAGAAATTTGATTTTTTACCCATGATTAAATCCTAGTCAAGTAGTTGAATATTTAGCTTAATTTCGATTCCTTCAGTATAATGTCCAGCCTCATATTTGCCGTTGGCTTCCATGTCTTCATAACTGTGGCCAAAAATTAGATATGTACTGAAGTCGAGCCACCAGCCGGAATATTTTACTTTATTTTGGGCGCCTGCTAGGAAAAAATTCTTTTTTCTCTCTCTCTCTCTCTCCAGGAAGTGTCCGAAAATTTATGTGCAACAATGAGCAGGCAATAAGCCACCAACAAAGAATCGTAGAATATCATTTAGCAATTGGTGATCTTCATAAATACTCTCGAAACATTTGTTACAACACTGAGCGAAAAAAATCGTTTTTTCTCACAGATACCTGATAGCTACCTTCCCATTACATATTCAGGTATTTCTCTCTCCTAAATATAGAGATATACATATTTACATATACCTTCCCGTGCTAGATCCGGAAAATTTTGCGCTGTGTTATCAATAACAGTGGAAAGGAAAAATAATGAGAAGTATCTTTTATAAGATTTTACAATAACCATCAGCGGTCATCAATCCAAATGAAGTGGAGTTTTCACTCCACTCTTCTATCGTCCAGGCCATTCCCGCATAATTCTTCACTACATAGTCCTACATAATTCCCCAGATGCATCCCATCCTTGGTCTTAACTCGGTTCATTCCATTCATTCCTTCATTTACTATTGTTTTCAAGATGCTATCGAGTAACAATAAGTTTGCTTCTTCTTCTTCTCAGCCTTAATGAGGCACCTCCAAAATTTCGTAGGACTTTAATTTAAAAAATAATTTTCAATATCTTACTTTAAAAAAATCCGATGCCCAATATGCATGATGCCCAACAACCGTCCAGCGCTGAAATTAATTCACGAAAATATGAAAAAAGTCATGTAGAAGAAAGAAAGAATAACAAAATGAAAAGGTTTTGTCAGAAACTTTGAAAATACTAATTAATTTCCGAATTACAGTTGGAATTTGTATTTATTCATATGTTAAGAAATTCATAACCCTTAAATGATGACTGAGTAAATACAGTAGAACCAAATACTGGACTTACAATGGGGATACAAGGTTGAGAATTGTAGTTCCATCTATTTTCAATTGGTTACATCAGATATAAAAAACTAAAGACCCTTTGACAAGCAAAATGAAAGTGAGAAAATAACTAATGCAGAAATAAAATGAATACATTTCAATGAGTGTGCATATTCAAAACCAGGCTTGATGGAATATAACGTTAAATTTATTCTGACATAATATGTATTATGTGAGAATGGTGCGTACTTGTAAAAAGAGCACCACCCGATGAGACTAAGTCTCGGGTGGACTCAATTTGAAAACGAATTCATAGTTCAATATTGCTAATATTGTTTATTCTCTCGTGATATAATTTTACTTGAATAAATAGTAATATTTTTAAAAAGAAAAAATAAATGATTCGTCTGTATTTATACGCTATGCTAAATAATTGGTCTACGTTAATGGATTGAGTCCATTAACAACGAACTCCTTCGTATTGTGTATTTCCGCTTTGCCCGCAACTCATTCTTGAATGAAAAAAATGCGTAAAAAGAGAGAAAACTACAATTTTGTAACCATTGAAGTCTATATTTTATCTAGTTGGATTTATCAGTAGCTACGCCCTAAATTTTGTTTGAAAAATGAATGTCTTAGATAATGAATGTTAACTGCTACTCTTTTGTGAAAAGTATCTATCTTGAAGTTATAAACGTTTGCCCGTTTGAATTTTCATGCATACTGCTTTAGCCAACGGTCATTTTATTCGTCCAAGTATATTTTGGTAGCAGTGGTATACAGTAAATCCAAAAGTCTACTACATACCGTTGTCTTTGATGAAACAGTCATTCCTAACAGTAAAAGTGAATGTTTCCTTAAAATACGGGAGCAATGCCCGCGCTCATAGTAATGATGTTGGAAATGGCAGTAAAATCACTAAAAAATTGCGTTTGAACTTAAAGATCGCAATTTAATGCAGCATTGAAAGAGCAGATTCTCACAATCTAAATAAAATTGAACGCTAAAAAGACTTGATTTTCCACCCGTATTCAATCATGATCTAACCACTATATGCATATTTTCCCTTTGTTATTGAGATATAAAATCAAGTTTCAACATGGCCACCTTTGAGATGAAAGTTGAGAACTCATCTGTAGACAGTCAAGTCCATAGTACTACCGTCTGCGAGAGTCCTGGACCACATTAGATATTTTCCAAAAGCTTGACCTTGACGACATCACGGTCAGCTATTTCTACAAATACTGCGAAGCCGGGCTATTTGCTGGATTTAGTCCAATCTCAGTCCACTATTATTAGTCCTGTAGTATTGCAAGTTAAAGACTGATTTCACAAGAGAATTTATGTAAAAAGGAAGATTTCAGTTCACTAGGAGTTAATATTTAGTTTGAAAGTGAATGTATTATCATCAGCTTTGAGATATTAGAACTTTTGAAACATATCTTCGCATCCTTTTTCTGATTTTTCCTCAATATGTAACAAATTATTCTTTTTATTCTTTTAAACATTGCTAGAAGGGTAATGTTTTGCTGATTTCCGGGATATTTCTACATAAGAAGCGTGAAAGAAGTAAATGTTGTACCCTGATTCTTATTCGTAATACATGAGTTAGTTGACGTTCTGATCATCCATTAACTCATTTTACGTCAAGATATTCCCTCTGACATGTGAAGGGAGCGGTGCAAGCCAAAGGTTGGCAATCCATATCCGTATTAAAGGTTGAGATTTAGTTAGTCTTTACACAGTTACCTTTTGATTATCACTCTGCACATCGATGTAAAATTCATTCCGATACCATTTCTTTTATCGATGAAAGCGTTCTTTTCATGGAGAGGACAGCGTCATAGTAAGCCTTCTTGGTCAGTGTATTCGGCATCTCAAGTGATTTTTGTTGGATTTTGTAACCTCATTTTAACTGGGCTATGGCATCTGTGGAGAACTCAAACGTGACCATGTTAAGGTAATTAACGAAAAAGTGCATGAAAACGTTCGGCTAGCAACCGAACCCGAGTGCTTAAGTTGAACACGGCGACTAGCCGAATGGTATTTGGTGTGACTGAGGGACAATCCGATTAATCGCTCGAAATCGGGAAGCAGCCGAATGCGATCACTTGGCAACGCCGGGACTCTCAGCTGGGCACTGGGAAGGGGAATCCAATCGTCTTCAATCATTGTCTCCGGCGGGAAATACGGGTGTGGAGCAACGAAGTTGTTCTCAATAAAGCGGACAAATACTTCCAGAGTTCAACCATTTACGTCTGCCAATTGAATATGAATTCGTATGCCAAGTAATTAACAAAGATAAACTGCCGATAAATAATATATTTCATTACATTATTCGTTTTAAATTGGAAAAGTACCCTATGGTTTACGGTAACTTAAAAACGAAAAAAGTAAGGAATTTTACTACACAAATAAATTGTTACGTATGTCTAGATGTGCTAATAAATGAATAAAGGAGATAATCCTTGATTTATGGGCTACATGAAAGCAATATAATATGACAGAAATTTGAGCGTGAAATACGATGCATATATTATCCACTTCGTCATAAAAAGCTTATAACGGAAAAATTAAAAGTCAGAGGGATGAATGAATAAATTTAGAAGCAGATATTTAATTTTTCATTCCTCAGCTATGTGCATAATGAATACTAATTCGCAGGAAACCGTGGCACCTGAATTTCTTCTTTAAAACACTGGAATTTCATGGCATTTTTGGCATGCTAATTCCTCATGCGATAAAGATGATTCTAAGGGTAATTAATCGACTGGCAGTGGATAAGATGAAGTATGGATGGGACAAAGATCAATATGTACACATTGTAGGTTTAGGAAAATGATGGGCACGAGCGAAGTTTTAAGCAAGATGAGAGCGTAAATTCAAATGTAGAATGGAATAGTATTTATTCCGTCCCTTTTCACAAGGATGGTGATTCATGGCCAAGTTTGTATGTGCGTGCATCAAAATTACTCGACGTAATTGTGAGTGATAACTTAGGGGTCACATGGCTCGAATCCGAGTGAAAAGCCTTGTCAAGTTTTGTGTGTCCGAACTGGTCGAGTGACATCTACTCGACCTCGGTGGCCGTGGAGTGGTCGGGATCAGTCGGGAAATTGTTATCCACTCGGGTTGAAGTAAGTAAACAATGAAAACGGCTTGCTGTTTAGTTTATCTCACTCATATAAAGAATACAATTTTGAAATACTCGATTTTTAGTATTACAGAGTGGTATAGTTAATAGTTTGGTAAATGTTGGCAGTAGAATTTTTTTATGTGATTTTCTCTGGTTAAAAGAGTTATTTTTATCATGAACTGCCTACTGTTGATGGACATAGTACTTTGTCATATATGTGGTTTATTATATCATTGCGTATGTGCTATAAACATATTTTGTCGTCAAAATTCGCAAGTTATTCTACAAAACGCTATGTTTTGCAGCCAAAAATGAGTAATTTTTGTGATCATTAAAATGTAAGTGTTTTGATATCTGTAAAGTAACTAGGGAGACATGGTATTATTCAGTGCATGTATCGGTTGTTTTCAGATGTAATGGAAACTGAACTACGTTCATTGTGGTAGCAATTTTCGGCCTCTATCAATAAGTAAACTTAGATTTAATTGTTTTTAACAGAACGAAATTTTTGTGATAGAGCTACTTACTAATGGAGTGGATGCTCTCACGTATATTCATCCGCCTAATTAAGTTACTGCCGGGTTTCAAATGAGCAGAACAAAGAGTGAAAAAAATCATTTCACTTTTGTCAGTTTTTAGCTTCTTGTGTCAGCTGCAGGCAGGGTACGATATCGTTTTCTTGATTCAGCGCTAGTTTTAAGTTCCGTGAAACTTTCTTCATCTTCTGAGAACCGTTTATTTGGAAGAAGATACCAGAGAACCTAAACGTTTTATAAGGTTCATAACAAATGCTTTGATCCTATCCACCAGATGGTGTTTAGTTTATCTCTCAACATTACAGCTTCAGTATCTGTTTTAAACTGTTCATTGAAAGAGTCCCTAGCGGAGTGCATTGGAGGTCAGTGCTGAGAAGGTTGTTACCTGATTTTGTTATCTGTTCAGTGTTAGGTACGAACGTACATATTCAGTGTTTCTTAGCCTTTACAAATGTGTAGTGTGTGTTCATATTATTTAATTTTGTGGTGCTGGCTGATTCTAAGGAGAAGTAAATGAAAAAGGTAAAAAAGATGTTCATAATGGAATAGATATACGAACGAAACCAGTTTCAAAATAAATACTCCTGCATTTACCAGTGAATTCAAACTCAAAATGGTTCTTTCTGTTCAGTGGTAGAAATTACGTGCAATTTCAGCACTTATCATCCTTTACAATTTATTGGCAATTAGGCGTATTCTTATAAATTGGTACTGGCTAATCCTAATGAGAAACATCAAGTGCAAAAATAGAGGTGAGTTCTTAGTAATGGGCTTTCCCAAGCTACACGAATTAAACCAGTTTAAAAATAAATTATGTGATTGCACCATTTCATTATACCCAAAAATGTGGCAAATCTTGATAAATGTTTTCATGAAAAGGGACGTAAATGAAATGGAGTATGATGTTTGCACAAGGTAAATGAGAGTAAAATAATTCACTGATCATTAAAAATTACCCAAGTCAAATATAATAATTGAAAATGCTTCATAGCATTCCGCGAAAACTTTTTATAACCTACGGTAACCTTATCAGTGGTTTGATTTGACGGAGTAATTTTTGGTAAAAGGCAAGGGTAATATTGCGAGTGACTGTTGGATTGCTTGATTATAATGTATGAGTATAGTTCTTGGCAACCTTGAGAAAATCATGTACATTGCAGTAAAATAGATCAGAATGTGCACTATTATGAGTGAGCCTTATTTTATGGATGTAATAATTAAGATGAGTCATGGAGACTATTCATTCAGAGAAATTCAGGATAACTGAGAGCATCTCACAAAATTAAGCATTTTTGCGCTAGGCATTACTTATTTGAGCACTTTATAGAGACATTTCTTGGATCTGGGTTGATATGCATTCACGAGCTTTGGCTTTCCTCACCCCTTAAAAGATTTAAACGGCTGAATCTTTAAAAAGCATGCTCGATCATGATTTTTGTCTGCCTTAGAAATGTTTTTCTATTAAATTAAGTTAAAAGCAAGGTGATGTATACGAACAAAGAATGTTACTATGCTTTATTTGTCGGGTTAGGTACTGGTTTCAGCACCTGTTTTCTGATGTAAAAGTCTAGGGTGTTTTCTTTCCAAGCAACTAAAAGTGCATACCCCGTAGAAGAAGGTACGAGTAATATGGATAAAGAGTTGACATGAATTCAACTCTTTCATGAGTCGAAACTCATGAAAGAGTTGAAACTAATTTCTTGGTCCATCGTTTTTCCTGAAACTTTTGAAAACTGAAGCAACGAATAAAAAAAATCTTATTGCACTAGAAGACTATAAATTGGGAATAATGAAATTAGCGATATGTTGTTGCTTTTTATAATTTAGCATCACCGTCTCAATGCATATT
Organism: Pyrrhosoma nymphula; assembly: GCA_963573305.1. Classification (NCBI taxonomy): domain Eukaryota; kingdom Metazoa; phylum Arthropoda; class Insecta; order Odonata; family Coenagrionidae; genus Pyrrhosoma; species Pyrrhosoma nymphula. Next base: position 31,908,501 of record OY754332.1, read on the forward strand.
GTTGTTACGACTTTCAAAAAATATTACCAAAATGGATTCGGTATAAAAGCGGTAATTTATTTTTAGAATTCGAATTTTCTCCTGAAATTTAGTAGTAATAAGTTTTTAATAAATTTATGCTTGATATATTTTAGGTAAACAGGCTGTTTCAGGATATGATATCGGGTAGAAAAATTTACGATTAATGTTTTATCATAGTCACATATTATTCATATAATTCATCATAAATATCAGAGAAATTTTGAAATGTCTCTCATTTTGTTGTATGTCATTTTGCAGCACCTTACTCTTCCTACATGGCTTCATTACAACTACTTATATTTATATTTACCTATGCATCTACTCTACACATTTACACCTACTTAAATTCTCTTAATTTTTTTCCTACACAGTTTAAAATCTTTCATTATACCCTGTCTACTAATATTCTATTGCCCCCGTTTATTCAACCCATCTACATATACATTTTTCTAATTTATCGTCACATTTTTCCGATTACCACACAATATTATTTTTTTTTAATACTTTGATTTTATGTATTTTCTGCGCCGGGTACCGTCCCCTCACTATAAATATTTATCTGGATGGTTAAGAAAGGCTTCCGCGAATATATAACTGCTTAAACTGACTTTTTGTATTCATATTTCCAGTTCCAATCATTTTTTGCTCTTTCCTGTTCAAAGTGATAGAAAATCGCGAAGGATAACTGATTTACTGGTTCAATCCACCACCTATGTCTGCGGATCCCGAATCTCAGCTAATGCCTTTACTCGAGTTTAGCTGCCCATGGTTTGAAGCAATAAGAGTTCTTAGATTCCGATGTCACGGTTTACTGCGAAATAGTATATGTGATGTACTTTACTGATAAATGAAAAATTAAATATCTGCTTCTAAATTTATTTATTCATCCCTCTGATTTTTAAATATTTTTGTTATAAAGTTTTTATGACGAGGTGCACAATATTTGCATCGTATTTCATGGTCAAATTTCTGTTAAATTATAATATTACCTTCATGTAACCCCTAAACAACGGATAATCTCTTTTATTCATTTTTTAACACAGCTACACATACGCAACAGTTTAATATGTGGAGTAAAATCTCTTAAAGTTTATCGTTTTTCAGTTAAAGTAAAAAATAGGGTACTTTTCCAACGTAAAACGAATAACGGAATGGAATGTATCATTTATCTGTTGGTTATCTTTGATAATTACGTTTCCTACGAATTCATTCTCATGGGTAGGCGTAAATGGTTGAACTCTGAAAGTATTTTTCCGCTTTATTGAGAGCAGCGTAGTCGCTCCACACCCGGATTTCCCGCCGGAGACAATGATTAAAGACGATTAGTTTCCCCTTCCCAGTGATCAGCTGTGAGTCCCGGCGTTGCCAAATAATCGCATTCGGCTGCTTCCCGATTCCGAGCGATTAATCCGATTGTCCCTCAGTCACACCGAATACCACTAGGCTGGTCCCCCTGTTCGACTTGAGTACTCGGATTCGGTTGCTAACCGGGCGATTTCCTGCACTTTTCCGCTGATTGCCTTAACATGGTCACGTTTAAGTTCTCCGCAGATGCGATAGCCCAGTTGAAATGAGCTTAGGAAATCAAACAGAAAAAACTTGAGATGCCGGAAACACTGACCAAGAAGGCATACCATGACGCTTTTCTCTCCGTGGAAAGAACGCTGTCATCGATAAAAGATATATTATCAAAATGAATTTTACGTTGAAGTTCAGAGTAATAACCAAAGTTTAATATTTCTGTAATTATTAAAGAAGCCTAAACCGTTCTCTTTACAATATATTTTTTACCTTGAAATATACACGTTCTCTGCAGATACAGCAGACTGGTTAACCCCACACACAAGGTTTATTGGAAATGGCAGATACTAAAGACTTAACCTGCATAATACCCTGTGAGTCGCCGCTGAGACGCCGCTGGCAGAGGATGTTAGGACAATAACCGCGAAAGGACAAGAATAGGGAAAAGTAGGGTGAGAGGACAGATTTGAATTGTATGTTAACGATGTGTTTCATGTGAGTTTTGCACTGATTATGTTACTAATGGTGCGTGGAAAGAAGGAATTTGTGTGCCTGCCATTTCGACCCTGTATCTCTCTTATTTTGTCGCTTGAACTATCAGTCCTAGAGATATAGCTCGGGGTCAATATAATATCCTCCGTGTCATACCGGAAGACGCCTCATCTGAATTGTTCAAGTAATCTTCGCCTAGCAAAAGCCTTCAAGTCACTAACGACTCTCAACCTAGTCCTTCCATCAGCTGGATAATTCTTTCTTCTCGCTCTTAGCAGTTTCTAACACTTCGTGCGGGTTTTCTGTGTATTTTATTTACTTCGCGAATTAAATCTTGCTGTGCAGCGTCCACAATGCTTGCGGTGTATTTGAGATGTGGTCTAATCAGGAACATTTTGTTGACCCTGACAAAATGTTGCCGTGGTTGTAACTACATGGCATCAGTTTACCTTCGACATGAATCTGAAAAACAATCGGCCTTAACCCATATTTTACCAGCGTGTGTTTAAACACACGCTGAGTATGCTGATATTTAAAAAAATACCGGGTCACTCTTGAGAGGTAAACCTTTTCTAATTACTTTGACTTATTCTTTGAAATGTCTGAAGTCTCACAACTCTTACAGTACAGCCTACTAATTATAGGCTGACCACCAATGAAAAAATGTAATCACTGCATTTGTGAATTTAAAGGCATACTGTTTATTCTTCATTTTCATGAGAACAGTAGATAGGACTCAAAAAATTATCTCGTCTTTATACATTCTAATGTTGAGGAAATATGATAATCGTAAAATATTTTCCGTGCAGGTAATTGAAACAGTTCAATAAAAGAGTAAACTTTGTGTGTGTTTAAACACACGGTGGGATAAACCGCTCCTCTTTCCCTAGCCAATTATGGAATTGCCTTACATTGGTGAACTGCTTCCAAATGTCGCAGAGAAAATTCATTGGCAACAATCATGAGGTATCATTTTAAACGTTGAATCATCGATTTCTGACAGAAATAACAATCCCAATCTCAAATTTAAATTTTAACCCATTAATTTGTCTTAAAAGTTTGGAGTTTTCCATATCGATTACTCGCTCGAAGTATTTGGACTCCATACATCATCATCATCATCATATATATGGGTCATTCCACCTCAATTCAACAAAAGTTTGTCCCTTAGGGTCTCAGATTTAGATAAAAATTGGTGTATGGGTACAATATTACATCAAACTGAATACCTTCTAACCGTTTTGTGAAAAAGAATTTTTTGAGTGAATTATGCATATTTTAATTTTTTCGCATTTTTTAGCAAAAATCCGAGCCTTAAATCATATTATCACTTATATCTCCGCTTGCAATTGTCATAAATCAATGATTAATAGCTTTTATTAAAGTTAAATCTTTATTAAATGCAAATATATCAATAAAAAATTATTTTCTTCTATACACTATTGTTGTAAATTACTAACGTTTAAAAAATTGTTAGTAAACCTTTCTCAAATACTCCATCTCAGAATCGGCCGAAATTTTTTTTCCGTAATCTAAGCATATACAGCTAACTATTCCAAAAATAAAATTTACTTGAAATTCATAAATGCGCTTTTTATAAATATTTAAACATTTACAATTTTCTCTCGCGTGGCCCGTGTTTAAAACATTGTTATTAAACTTTTCTCAAATACTCCATCTCAGAATCGGCCGAAAATTATTTTCCGTAATCAAAACATACCTAGCTAACTATTCCAAAAATAAAATTTACCTAAAATTCATAAATGCGCTTTTTATAAATACTTAAACATTTACAATTTTCTCTCGCGCGGCCCGTGTTTAAAACATTGTTAATAAACGTTTCTCAAATACTCCATCTCAGAATCGGCCGAAACGTTTTTTTCCGTAATCTAAACATATCCATCTAACTACTCAAAAAATAAAATTTAGTGGAAATTCATAAATGCACTTTTTATAAATATTTAAACATTTACAATTTTCTCTCGCGCGGCCCGTCAGCTTCCCATTTGGAATACATGCAGGAGACACGTGATGCAAGCCTAAACATTTCCCTAATTGCTCAAGGTCGTGGCTATATGAGATAAAAATATATTATAAACTATGAATGTAACAACAGTTGTTATTTGTTCTCTTAGATGGATGTTTGCAGTGAAATTAACCACTGAGCCCCACTTTCTCTGCGCGAAGTTTTTTCTAACTACTCCGACACAAACGATTGAAAACTCTTTCTCGGATTTAATGACAATGGAAAACGGAAACATAAACAGAAGACTAATTTTAGGAAATTTGAAAGAGATATTTTGTAATTTAAGGGAAAATATCCCGAAGATACTGTTTCATTTTCAAAATTTGCAGAGCTCAGACCTAAGAAGTGCGTTCTTGCGGGAGAATCAGGAACTCATACCGTATGCGTGTGTCTGGCGCATCAAAATATTAAATTAATGTTTTTAGGTGCAAGGTTGTCACCACTAAATCTAGGGGATAACACCGAGTTGCTGTTGTCATATAAAGACTATTTGTCAGCAATGATGTGTTTCCCTGCGACTGAGGCATGCCATTTGAACGAATGTAAAAACTGCCCTGGGCCGAACAAAATTCGGAATTCAGTAGAAGAACACTTTGATAGAAATTTAATTGATAGCATTACTTACCACCAAAGGGTTCAAGCTAACCATTGCTCCCTAGAATTTTTTTCAAAATCTACCGATAACGTTTTGAAACTTTTATTGAAAAGTTACAGAAACTTCAGCCACATGACTAAATTGCTAAAAATCAATCTGAATTTCTTAGAAATGTAAAGCATAACATCCAAGTGGGGCAGGTTCTCGTCATTGAAGATTTTCCAGAAAATTACGCTTTCTTTTTACAGGAAAGCATGCAAGGTATGCACTGGAATAACGGCCAAGCAACAGTTCACCTCTTTGCTTGCTATTACAGCCCTAAGTCCAGGATAATGTAATCCCATTGAACTTCGTAATCATATCAGACAGCCTGAAGCATATAACATCAACTGTACATGTTTTTCATAAACCTCTCCTTAAATTCTTGAAATTGAAAGTTCCGAAGCTTCAAAAAGAAAAATATTATTCAGATGGAGCAGCTGCTCATTATAAAACAAGTATAACATTCAGAACTTATCTCTTCACAGGAAAGATTTCACAGTCTCTGAAGAATGGCATTTCTTTGCTACATCGCATGGTAAAGGGCCAAGTGACGGACTGGGAGGAACTTTGAAAAGACTAGCAGCAAGACCAAGTCTTCAGCTTCCATACGAAAAAGAAATACGTACACCTACAGAACTCTTTAAACGGGCAAAATATCATATTTTAGGAGTGGGTTATGGCTACGCAAAGAAAGAAGAAATTGGAAAACATTCCGATGTACTTGCGAAAAGATTTCGTCAGGCAGTTAGTATACCAGGCATTAGGGAGGTTCATGTAGCAATAACCGAATTAAATAGAGTGGTTATAATTAAGAGACTCTCTTCGTCCAGCAAGGGACGAGGATTCAGCTGTAGTTACAGGCAGGAGGATCAGGATCCTCAAATAAAATATTTAGGAGAGGACCCCTTCCTACAAGGTAGGACATCATATGTTTACGGAAAGCATGCTAACTTAGCCATTTTACATTTGTTATAAATACAAGGATTTTGCTTTCTCGTTAGATTTCATTCGATTATGTCGGAGTAGTTAGAAAAAACTTCGCGCAGAGAAAGTGGGGCTCAGTGGTTAATTTCACTGCAAACATCCATATAAGAGAACAAATAACAATTGTTGTTAACATTCATAGTTTATAATATATTTTTATCTCATATAGCCACGACCTTGAGCAATTAGGGAAATGTTTAGGCTTGCATCACGTGTCTCCTGCATGTATTCCAAATGGGAAGCTGACGGGCCGCGCGAGAGAAAATTGTAAATGTTTAAATATTTATAAAAAGCGCATTTATGAATTTACACTAAATTTTATTTTTTGAGTAGTTAGATGGATATGTTTAGATTACGGAAAAAAACGTTTCGGCCGATTCTGAGATGGAGTATTTGAGAAACGTTTATTAACAATGTTTTAAACACGGGCCGCGCGAGAGAAAATTGTAAATGTTTAAATATTTATAAAAAGCGCATTTATGAATTTCAAGTAAATTTTATTTTTGGAATAGTTAGCTAGGTATGTTTTGATTACGGAAAATAATTTTCGGCCGATTCTGAGATGGAGTATTTGAGAAAAGTTTAATAACAATGTTTTAAACACGGGCCGCGCGAGAGAAAATTGTAAATGTTTAAATACTTATAAAAAACGCATTTATGAATTGCTACTAAATTTTATTTTTGGAATAGTTAGCTGTATATGCTTAGATTACGGAAAAAAAATGTCGGCCGATTCTGAGATGGAGTATTTGAGAAAAGTTTACTAACAATTTTTTAAACGTTAGTAATTTACAACAATAGTGTATAGAAGAAAATAATTTTTTATTGATATATTTGCATTCAATAAAGATTTAAATTTAATAAAAGCTATTAATCATTGATTTATGACAATTACAAGCGGAGATATAAGTGATAATATGATTTAAGGCTCGGATTTTTGCTAAAAAATGCGAAAAAATTAAAATATGCATAATTCACTCAAAAAATTCTTTTTCACAAAACGGTTAGAAGGTATTCAGTTTGATGTAATATTGTACCCATACACCAATTTTTATCAAAATCTGAGACCCTAAGGGACAAACGTTTGTTGAATTGAGGTGGAATGACCCATATTATTACACAAAGGTCTTTTTCTGTCATTCCGTATAGGCTCCGTTAATACTACACCTACAGTGATAAATGAGGTATCATTTTAAACGTTGAATCACCGGCTTCTGACAAAAAATACAATCTCAATCTCAAATTTAACTGTTTACCCATTAATTTCACTTAAAAGTTTAGATTTTTCCATATCGATTACTCGCTCGAAGTATATATGGACTCCATACATCATCATCATCATCATCATATATATTATTACAGAAAGGTCTTTTTCTGTCATTCCGTATATGCTCTGTTAATACTGCACCTACAGTGATGAACGAGGTATCATTTTAAACGTTGAATCACCGGCTTCTGACGAAAAATACAATCTCAATCTCAAATTTTAACTGTTTTCCCATTAATTTGACTTAGAAGTTTAGATTATTTCCATATCGATTACTCGCTCGAAGTATATGGACTCCATACATCATCATCATATATATTATTACAGAAAGGTCTTTTTCTGTCATTCCGTAATTGCTCCGTTAACACTGCGCCTACAGTGATAAATGAGGTATCATTTTAAACGTTGAATCATCGATTTCTGACAGAAAAAACAATCTCAATCTCAAATTTAACTTTTAACCCATTAATTTCACTTAAAAGTTTAGATTTTTCCGTATCGATTACTCGCTCGAAGTATATCGTCTCCATACATCATCATCATCATCATATATATTATTACAGAAAGGTTTTTTTCTGTCATTCCGTATATGCTCCGTTAATACTGAACGTACAGTGATAAATGGGGTATCATTTTAAGCGTTGAATCACCGGCTTCTGACGAAAAATACAATCTCAAATTTCACTATTTACCCATTCATTTGACTTAAGAGTTTAGATTTTTCCACATCGATTACTCGCTCGAAGTATATCGACTCCATACATCATCATCATTATCATTTATATTATTACAGAAAGGTCTTTTTCTGTCATTCCGTAATTGCTCCGTTAATACTGCACCTACAGTGATAAATGAGGTATCATTTTAAACGTTGAATCATCGAATTCTGACAGAAAATAAAATCTCAATCTCAAATTTAACTATTTACCCATTAATTTGACTTAAAAGTTTCGATAAACTCTCTTGCCTGTGTTGTATTCATATGTTTTGTATATTTTTGCAAGAAAACAAGTATTAAAAAAGTACTTTATGATACACTTTCTTCTCTATTTAAAACGTAATTACACCGTTTTTTAACATACTTATTCCCTGATAACGTGAAAGTTCGAAATTTTCACACGGGTTACCTAGTGTATTTTAAACACTTTGTAACTTGATGTCAGAGGCAATGATGTGGATGACGGTCTTAAATGTAGGTCACATACTTTGTTTGAGAGTCTCGCTAAAAAGTAACTCTTGATCCTCATGGTTAGACGCTGTATATAAAGGACCAACCCAAAGGGATCTGCCATTTAGTATTGCTAGCTCCACTGCTATGCATCAAGTGTTCGTCAGTTCTGTGCGTTGTATTAGCCTAACAGTTTTCCTTCTGATATCTTTTCACTAAATTATTTTAGTGCATCCAGCTGGTGTTTGTGCGTCGCAGAGGATACTGGCTACATCTTTGCAATGTCGTCAAACGGAAGAAAACGGTCAGAATTAAAATATTTAATCGTTTCTTCATTAAAATAGTTTTTAACTGTTATTACACCATCATAAGATGTGTTTAAGTCTTTGATTCAGAATTTTCAATCTCTTTTAGGTCAGAACTAAACACAGAAGATATCTTATTTGAACTGTACAACCTAAGGGAAGGCGATGAACGAGGGCGAGAAATTGACGGATCTAACATGATTGACGTGGTCATCCTTCCCGCTAGAGGTGGTGACTGCTCTGAAGAAGATGATGCGCCTGAAGAATGTGAGACACCAGGGTGCATGAAGGATTTCGGGAAAGGTATCCTAGCCCAATTGGGGGGGTACTACGTCTTGGAACTATCCACGGTAAAATTGATTTACCGCTATTTTCTGATGACTGTCCCTCAATAAGCTCAAATAAGAATGAGGTTTGATCAAATTCTGATATCTCTCATGAAGTGAATGGGCAAAATTGTCCTTACGAGAGAAGGAAAGTAACAAACAGTCCAATTAGTATTACCACGACCATCACCACTCACAAAGATTCTGGCCAATTAGACTCGGGTGTTTAACATAAGAAAGATGGATCATGGAAAAAGTTAACTCTGAAAGCAAAGTACCCGCCACCTTCAGAGCCAGTTCCAAAGCTACCAAAACTAGAGTTATTAGATAAAAGTCCTCTGGAAATTTCAAGAGGGTTTGGGATAAAAAGTTTGTGAATATGATATGTGTAGACACAAACAAGTATGCTGTTCAGAAAGGGCTCTCAAATGTCGAATTTTCTGTGGACGAATTGTACAAATATCTTGGCGTGTTGTTACTTTCTGGCTACTGTAACGTTCCATTCAGACGTACGTACTGGGAAACCAAACACTTATCATTCCCTAGTTGCTGAATCAATGAGCAGTAATATGTTTGAATTGATTCAAAAATACTTTCATTTTAATGATAACACCCAGATAGATAATGCTGATAGGATTTACAAAGTTAGAGCGGTAGTAGATCACATGAATCAAAAATTTACTAAGATGATGCAATGCTTCGGTAGTGAGTTTTCTCTTGATACTTTGGCCGTCATTCAATGAAGCAATTCATTAGAGGAAAACCCATCCGTTTTTGTTACAAAATATGGTGTGTTACCACTTCGAAATAGTAATTTCTTAAATGTAGGATTTACACCGGAATAACAGACAGACTCAATGGTATCTCTCTTGGTGCCCAAGTGACAGAATCCGTGCGTGGATTTCCTCCCTAGTGGTTCAAAACTATTTGTAGACATCTTTTTTACCTCGCTTTCATTGCTAGAAAAACTGAAAGAAAGTAATATGAACTGCATTGGAACAGTAAGAAAAGACCGCATTGAAGGAGCTCCTGTTGTAGATGTGAGCAAAATGGAACAGGGTGCTGATGTTGTGCTTTTAAATGACTGTTCTGTTTGTAAATATTCTCTGTTCACCTCGGTGTCTTACCCACAGTCCCTTCCCTCACCTTGACGGTTGATTCCTCGCAATACCCTCACCCTCCCTCCCAATCCCTCCCTTTTTACTTAAACCCCCTCCCCCTTTTTAGAATTGGATATGTATGTGGCGCACCTCCCAAAAACTTTGAGAATTTTTACCCTTGAAAATGACGCGTTAGCATTGAAACCGGTTGTGGAATATTACTAAGTGTTTTAAATTCTCCCACGATATGTTATTACACCAAGTAGAGCCGTCAACAGTTGAAATGGAACAAGGTGCATTCTACGCAGTCACTGAAAAGAACAGTGTCATTTCACTCATTCGCTGGCATTACAATGCACAAGTTACTATTGCCACAAAAATGGATTCAAAAACTGTTTTGGGTCTTAGCACATGCACTCGTTGAAATTCAAAGTGTAAGAAACATGTGAAATTATGCCAGCCACTAGTTGTAAAAATGTATAACTATGGCATGGGAGGTGTAGATTTATTTGATCAACAACGTGCAGTTTATCGTGTGAAAATAAGGTCAAACAAGTGGTACTGGCCTTTATTTAGATTTTGTCAGAACAGCAGAATTGTTAATTTATGGCACATTTTCCGAATAAACAATCGGAAAAGCAATCCAATTGATTTTTTGAGAGAGATTGTTATTAGGCTACCGTCAAGTGATACTCAGCCTAAATTAGCAAAACCGAGAACAATGACGCAAGCTATAACAGATGGGAGATACGATGGTTATAATCACTGGATAAGTAAAATTAAAACCCATCGGTGGTGTGGTCACTGCGGTGAAAGTTATAAGTTTGTTTATGAAAGGTGCAATGTGGGCGTCCATCCTGAATTTGCTTCAAAGAATATCATGTAAAACATCAATCTAATTAGTGCAATGTCACAAACAAATATCTAAAGACTGAATGTAAAATGTGGATGCTTATTTATGTTATTGTTAAATAAAAAGTAAAGAAATTCCCAGAAAAGTGCCATGTGTATACGTTTTTATTGAGCATGATAACAAATGTTTCCAATTAATCAAGGCTTAAAAACAAATTCACTTATAATATGTTCGAAACACAATGTCACAAAGTTGTTACTGAAATAAATTTGTGTTAAGAACTCACGCATTTTTTATTATGTATGCTACCCTTACATTCATCGCTGGCCAGTCTGATCTGAGCCCTATCCCACCGTGTGTTTAAACACACGGCCTCTTCCAGCAAATGTACGAAGTTCTGATTAAAAAAAATATTTTTCCCGTAACTAGTAGTGCAAATAGAGCATATCCTAAAATCAGATATAAATTCCGTAAAAATGTGTTCCGGGAAAATATGGTTTAAGCATCAATCCATCATATGCATCGTTTTGTTTGAGAGAATAGGTAATGTATGCATAGTTTAAAGCTACTTAATATTATCAATCATACTCTTATGAATAGAAACAGCCTCTTTTATGGTTTCACTCTGCTTTTTTTGCGGAGTGGTGCAGTGACGGATGTTTCAAGCGCAACAGTTGCGTGCTGAGCGCGTATTCACCTCCATCGCACTCACTTATAGTTATCGATAAACCGTATCATTGCATGAAAATAACCTTCTTCGATCCATCTCATTTATTATATTCGTTCCATCGTTATGCCCGTTACTCGTAACAAAATGTTACTAGCGTAAATGCTAGCTAGCTAACCATGTCATCCCTTACCTACGGATGAGTTCGGTGTCTTCCGTGACGCCATGGAAGAAGCGTAGACCCCGAAATGAGACCAGAATAGCAATTACGGAACTCTACTATCGATTTGTCTCGAACGATAAGGCGTCTGATGCTGCCATGTTAAACAATCACCGGCTCCTCTTGCCAAGTTCGGTGAGACGCGAAATGTGAAAGCACTGAGTCTCATAACGTTTGATATCTAACGATCTTTATGTTCCATAATACGAAAACGTTAAGTTCTATACTCCTTCGCACACCTGCTGCTTAGTATTCTCTCACCTTGAGCATAATCGGACCCAGTGCACCGGACTAACTCATCGCGCCTGCGTACTAAACTTCTCGTACAATAGATATGCGTTTGGGTGTTGCATCACCGTAGGATACGGCCGAAATATCCTGCGTCTTACTAATTGACAGGAGTCTTTTTTTCCTTTTGACTGATCCAGAATCGTAATTTACCTACCACTCCAAAACGAGGTTAGGCAAGTTTAGACAGATAATTTATGCATTAATTTACATACCACTTAATAAAAATCACGATAGTGGGTACTTAAGGGCTTGACACTGACCAAACTTTGTGGGAAATATTTCCTAACTGCTGCTATCAGTTCACGTGCTCCTTCAAAGTCACGATAGGTTCTGAACGGAAGTAGCTCATTTAGTTTTATATTAATATAAAACTACCGCATAGTGATGCTTTCCAATATTTATTATGTAATGGTATAAAAAACTGTCGAATATGCGCAATTTAAAAGAAATAAGGAAAAGTCACGTCAATGTGCTTTTTGTAATTGATATCCTTAGCTCCATAGCGTAGTTTATGCTTTTCCCCGATACTAAACCTTTTTGCATGATGCCGGAGACTTTAAGTGTTAAAAATAGGATATCTACATAATTTTTCCAAGGATGTCGGAAATTTACAAAATTCTTCGTGTGAATCGAGCTGTAAATGAATTGTAGTTATTCACTGGAACAAAAATTAGGCAAGAATAGTTGCAAATTAGGAGAAAATGTGTGCTATTATCATGAGGAAAGGACTCGTTTGCAACGCAAATTCTTCAAGCGCCTCCAAAGTTTGAAGTGAAATCTTCAAATCTCTTTTTTATCAGATATCCTATTGAATGGGGGAATCGATTAATCCCTGCTATAGGTGTGTTTTAGAATACACTTATATAGATGCTGGTAGTTACATTTTTAAACTTATTTGACATTTTTGTCGTCGTAGGTACTTTTAATGAGTGAGCAAGTGAATTTTCATTAAAGTTTGTTTTTAATCCTTCCAAAATAGCCACTCAAGGAGGAGTCTGAATCAGGTCCATAGCCTCGTCGGGCTCATTGAGAAATACTTCTCCTGAAAGACTGTCTTTCAGTACATCGTGTAGTTGCATTACATCAAAATCTCTAACTGCTGATCGTTATTTCCCGTGACGTCGTAAGCTCTTGGAACGTCAAGCTTAAGTTAAGACCGTCAAGATTCGTGACATGAGACCAATCAGAGAGAGAGTTTGACTGTTTGAGGACCATCTTCTGTCGCTGTGGTAAGGGTCCAAAATGTGACCGTTTACTCTAGTTGATTAAGTGAAGTCGTTATTAATTTTAAAAATGATTAATTTATCTTAGTAGAATTATTTTGTAAAAAATATTACTTGTTTTTAGGCGGTACGCGCAAACCCATTTTAACTTTTTAGAGTTGCGCCATCTAAGCCAATATTTGGTGTAAATTCTTCGGTTTCATTTGCTCGGCTATTTGGTTGGCTATTGGGAGAAGCGACCTACTTAAGGTCCTTTGCACCTTTGAGAACAGTTGAGTGGAACGGTAAGGGAAGAATTATACGGGTTATGAAGAAAGATGGATGGAAACCGGTTAGCCCTCTGTTGACAAATGGCATAATGGGGTCCACATTTTAACGTCTCATCAGACGGAAGGAGTTCTGCACTTCAAGCGATCTCCGCAAATAATCCAAATAGGGATGATCACGCTTATGAAAAATCTCTCCCTCTTCCGGGGTTTGAACGCGCGCCCTCCTGGTTGGATCGGAAGTAAGTACTTTAGCCACACCAATGTGAGTTCTTGGTTCTACAATATTCGTCGAGGAACGGTAAATTTGAAGGGAGTACCGACTGGTAATGTGAGAATTCTCGTTCCCAAGACGCTGAAGTCACTTCAATAAGATGTTAATTTTTTAAATTTCAAATAAAAGTAGGTATTAAGTAATAAAATTCTATTAAAATTTAAACTACTTCATCATGAATTGGTTCACGGAGCAAGTATCCCGATTTCCCGACCTACTTTGCTCGTAATTCGGGAAAGAAAAATCGTGAATATTCCCGGGAGTGTGCGGGAGATCACGTGTGGGGAATCTAGCTGTGCGGGACCTGTGCTTGCAATCCTTCGCGCCGCACAACCGTCATTTGCGCACCCACTACGCAGCCGCTTCCCCCTCTCACAGCGTGGCGCTCGTGGTTGATGGCGGAGTACAACGTAAATGAGGATATTGATAGCTCGCGGAAATTTTTTCGACTGAAATAGTGTGATCAAGCCAGGGGAAATGTTTTTTACAGGAATCCAATTTCAGGAGCCCCGGGATCATGAATCGATCGTCCTCGAATCAAAAAATGAGATGAAAATCCCTCACATACCCTTATTTTGTTACAATTTCATAGTCAGGAGCCTTTCATTTTATGCATGACCTCGTGCTGCTCTTACCTTTTTGTTCCCGGAAAATAAATGATAATTCCATCTCTATGGTCCACCATTCGTACTGTCACCAAGGCGTGTGTGGTACACATGTACGCCAGCCATGACTTCATCTCTTAAAAGGCAATGAACTGGAGGAGAAAAAGAAATTGTGTAATGTTTACCCTTAGGTTTGTTTCCATCTCGAATGTGTGCGCGGCATGAACTAGCCTATGAATCTGGCAAAGAGAAATTTAATTCCTCGCGGATTTTATTCCTTACTCTCCTTTATGAGTCGGTTTGGTCTAAGGTGACTTTTTGGTTTGCGCTCTTGACAATTGTATCTCAGTCCGAATTAACTTCAGTATCTTCATCGTCTTTAATGGTTATGTTACTACTACCTATTTCCATGATTAATATTGGCCTCTCTCAAAAGTCCTATATGCGATCGCGCATTAAATTCTTATTAGCCTGAAAAATGAAATAGAATATAAATTTTTCATCGTTGCAGGCGATTGAAATGGAATCTTCGGTGCTTATTATAATTAAATAACAGGAAAAATGAAACAAAAGCCTATGGAGATAATTTATGAAAGTGCAATTTGATTTTGGAATTTGAGGCTAATAAAATACCTATGTTCCTAATTGAGTGTTGACACGATTTAGGATTTCCCAATCAATGGGAGTCGCTCGTTTTTACGCAATTCTATGCAGTTATTAAAATAAATTGGAAGAATATGAGATTACTCTTCCGTTTGTATTTAGCATGGGAAATATGATGTGGTGAAAATAATTGTACCGGTTGTGGAAAATAGGTACTTCCCGCAGAGGGAAACCTTTGTTGGGGTTACTATAAATTATGTAGCTATGTATTAGCTTCGAAATGCGGCGAATTTTCTATAATTCAAGCTCGGCGCTCAATGGGGTATCTCAGTGTATGCGAATATGTGAATTATTCCTTCATTGTGTATTTCGCCCATTAGCGAATTCTCGGGTTTTTAGCTCTTGACACTTAATCGATTGTGCAAATAATTCTACTCTCTTGGAGGTTTTTTGGGAAGATTTACGGATATTTGAGTTTATATTATTTAAACTTTCGTCAGTGAGTCACAAGTGCTCACCTGGTCTTCTAAATATAGCTTTCATTATGTGAAATGAACTGCTATTCATGATTTCACGATATTATGCAGTCCTGATTACACGTGATAGTGGTGTCTTTGAAAGGGCCAAGTTTTTCTTCTATGGTGCACTCTATTAGATCAGTATATTATTTAAGATGTGTTTTATATGATGATGTAGGGTACCTTCGTATAAATTATTCAAAGGCTCGAAGAAAGAAGTGGGTTGTACCTTTGACTCTTGTGGTTAAGAAATTTCCTTGGGATTGGGGGCTGATTGTGAATAATTGTGTCGCAGATGGTTTTTGTACATAAATATTGTTAAAACTTTGGTTATTTTTAATATTCTTTTTAATTATCCATTGAAAATATTGTCTACATATCTGACATATGTATCACAAACAATTTGTAGGGGTGCTGAATGACCTATGTGTCGATGCACCTAATAGAGTCGAACATTCTTTAGACTAGTTGAGTGCGAGAAGTGTATTTTGCAGACTATATTTAATTTGCCCTTCACATCGATATATGCTTATAATGTTTTACCCAGCCATAGTTCCCATTGAGAAAACTATGCATATTTTCTCTGCAACTTTTTCACTTGTTCTCCTGAACTCTTGTTTCGAGGTGTCTGAATCCCAAGGGAAAGTCCCCCCCTTTGGATTCAATATTCATAGTGAAGAAATCATTTGACTGGACTGGGATACAAACAGCCTACGGCCAATACTGCAGTCAGTTACAAAATCATGGTTCCAATAATCTTACTGAAATGATTGTTTTTCTGGTGAACCTCAAACTTTGATTTCCTAATCTTAATGAACAATCTTACACTCAAACGCGTGATTGCGTGCAACTTGCGTCAATCTACGAACGACTGTTGTTTTAAATGTTAGTCTCTTTAAAGGCGGCCAAGTTGGGTTTATCCTCTCGCGACCTTGGCTAATCGAGTCCGACTAAGCCCTCTGAGTTTAACGAAAGGGAGAACACTTAGTTCGCTCAAACCTCCCCCGGAACGGAAATCGCCTTGAATTTAGATACCTTACTGACGAAACTAGATAATGCGTCTGAATGACAACTAGCATATCCGGGTTCGTATTCTTTTTATGACAAATAGTTTTGTTCGCAAGAATGGAAATAATAAACTGTCTTTCTCCTCAATTTATTTTTGCATACTTTCTCATTTTTTTTGTTGCATCGCAACGTCATCAGACACAGAATTCTGATTTTTTGGATTATAAAAATTAAGGTATTTTGTGTGAGATTTTTTTCTATTCATAATAGAGACCATGTTCCAATTCAATTTAAAAAATTTAAGTATATCTGAGAAGCACGAAGTAAATATTATAATATTTATGGTACAAAAACTGTTTTTTTGACGGAAAATTTAAGCACATGAAAAAAGATACATTGTATTTTAGGCTTATATATGAATTTTTTCACACATAACGCTGGAAATTCCTTCACAAACAAAGGGTTTTTAAAAGCGATTTTGTGAGAAGTAATGCGGTGAGTAATGGATTAATTTTGAAATCAATTGAGAAAACATACAAACTACACAACGTTACATTTTTTACGCGATCTGTGCCTCAGAACTTTATAATTTTTAAATGTATCTCGAGAGTGCACAGAAGCACCAAATCCCATGGAAAACTACTTGTTTTTGTCAAATATCATGAAAAATGTGCGACAAAATAAGGCTGATATTTCAATACCTTTAGAAAGATGAAATATTTTTGATTAAAATTGGCTTAATTAATGGAATTTTATGGGTGTTGTGATATGTCGCTAAAACTGCCTTACAGGAGGGTGATGGGGTGTAAGAAAGTAGTGGGGGTGGTCGAAGGCTTGCGGGGAGAAGACGATAATGATTTGAAGTTTACTTGAGGCTGGAGGAAGTTTACTTTAGCCTAACTTGAGAAGGATGGGAGCGTCACGGGAAACCAGAAATGGTGACCAACATCGAAGAGGGGCTGAGGGGGCACATCGTTGACAATTCATGACTTTTTTTTAGCAACACTTTTAATGCTTTCTAATGTTTCAACTAAGTTCAAACGTGCTCCTTTATCTTGGACATGCAGCACGGCGGGGAAAAACTACTAGAGCGCTTTTCTTTTGGTAGATGTTTGGCGGACAGTGTCGGTCCCTCTTTCTGGAAGCAAGCTATACGTTCCTTTGTTCTATCTCGCTACTTCCTTCCTGTTTGTCCGATGTAAAATTTTTTCGTGCAGAATTTCCACATTTCGGTGTGAAGTCTCTTTTTCACCGGAAACCATAGAGGAGCGGATTTATCGCTCCGGATCGTTGACTCCGCTGCCGCCGCGGGCCTGACATGCGTCCCCACCCACCCCGTAGAGTG
The DNA here is from genome assembly GCA_963573305.1 of Pyrrhosoma nymphula. Lineage (NCBI taxonomy): Eukaryota > Metazoa > Arthropoda > Insecta > Odonata > Coenagrionidae > Pyrrhosoma > Pyrrhosoma nymphula. Next base: position 31,926,221 of record OY754332.1, read on the forward strand.
GGAGAGGCAACCAACTCCTCTTTCGGTGTCGGCTCATGGCTCGCTCACTCGCTTAACCCGTTCTCTAGCTTTGATGGCCCCTCGGCCACCCTATCGGGCTCCGGACCCAGCTGATGATATACCTAACTACACCCTCGCACTATCCTGCGAGTCGCCGCAAGGGCGTGCGGCAGGGGCTGCTCGGACTTTGGCCACGAAAAAGGGAGCGGATACGGCTAAGGAATTGAGGGAAAAGGACAAAAGATTAGGATTGGGACTCGTAAGTCATGATTTTTGTTTCGCACCCCCTCCAAGCCATTTTTCCCCGACAGTAACTTCCAACGGATCCCTGTTTTGAGTTGAGGAAGAAGAGTCTTTGTAATTTCCCACGCTTTTGTTTTAAAATTGCCTCTGCGCTTCAACATCTTCTCGTCATCATCAGATATAAATCCTCTTGAAGCCTGAGCTTTAATTCTAATTTTGAAGGTAGTCTCCCGCTGTGGGGTTATAGTCACGCGCGAGATTCACAATTTCAAAAATCATTTGCCGGGACTAGTGTGAGGCGAATGATATATTTTTCATTTTGAATTTCGCTCGTGCGTGTACCTCCTCAGCGGGTCACAATACTTCATATTGTTCTTAGTTCAACATCAACTTGTTTAAATGTGACTCTTAACTACCTGAGCTGTGATGCTATTCGCACAATACTAGGGCCTTGCGACTTTTCGTGAGATCCATATCCTGTATTGAATTTTCATTCGAAGAACATGCCTGGGTGGCTTAAATTTTTAAAGCATTCAGCGCGAATTGTGGGAGATTGCCTTGCTTCTTTTTCCTTAGGAACCCTACTTTTTCCTTTCTAGAAAAATTATTATTTTTTCCTCAGGACTTGTATTCCAATCGCAATTTTTACGAAAGATTTGTTTCATTGTAAATTTCGCACAGCCTTGAGTCATTAAAGGAAGGCGATGAGTAGAATTTGAAAAGCTAAGTTAAAAAAAACATACTGAATGAAAATTTCAAAGTGATTCTATGAATTTTATGTCAAATAACTTTATGCCGAGTCCTGCCTGATGCCAGTGAATGGCTCCTTGCTTCCTCCCCTCCCCCCCCGGTGGATGGTGCGCGGCGCGGCACGGGTGGTTCGTGCGGCATTGATACCTCGAAGCCTGCGTCAATCCGGCGTACGCGATCAACGAGCGAAACTTCAAAGTGTCCAGTTTTTTTTCAAATTCGCCCCTCTCTTCCCCCCAACCCCCTCCGAATACCGTCCGCCCCGCGGGGGCAAAGGGTTTTAAGGATCGAAGGAGGAGGAAGGGGTCCAGGCCGCGAGGGCCGCGCTCAAGGGGTCTCCGACCTACTTAATCCCATCTCATCGCCCCACCGGACCGGGACGGGGTGTGCATATATCCCTTTTGAAATATTTACGATTAGTTTTTGCCGCTCCCTTCCCTGATCCCGGTAGTACTGCTCCACGCTCGGTCGCGACGTACTGGCCTCCCCCGCTCCACCTCATTCACCTCAACCCACCCGCATCAGAGTCCTGCCCCCCCCCCATCCGCCACCCGCTCAACACCTCGCTTAACCAATCCCTGCCCCACACGAGGAAGGCAATTCTCTTTCTTTCTCTCAACTCCTTCAATTCCAATTTTTTCACCCCCCCTCACAGTCTCCAAAATTCCGTAACTATATTATATTCTTGTAATTTTTAATTTTTTTTAATCTTCTCCTTCCCCTGCGCCCCCCTTAAGCGCTGCCACTACACCCCCGTGCCACCTTAAGCGCTTCCCTCTTACGCTTACGCTCCGGCTTCGAGCTGCGTCGCCGCTGTTCCACCCCCCCTCGCGCGCGACCCCCCACCCCCCCGCGACAAATCCCACTCCCCCTCCCAGGCCTCCGTCGGCGGCCCGCCGGCCTCCCCTCCCGGCGCGCGGCCCGCCGCCCTTCCCCTCCCGAGCGCGGCCCCTCCCCTCTCCGCCACTAGCGCCGCCGCCTCCGTGAGCCAACACGCTCCCGCCCTGCCTTCAGTCGGCATTTGCCATCGACCGTCGCCCGTGCACCGAGTGGAGAGCGAGCCGCCAGCCGGGGAGGACGCCAAGCACCGCCGCACCGCGCCACACGGCGGCCCCTCCAAACGTCCCGTCTCCGCCGGCCCCCGCCGCCCCCGCCGTCGGGGGGCCCCGCTCGTGGTTCCCGCTCGCTCTTCTCTCGGGGCGGGCCCCCCTCCCCCGCTTTGGTGCTGCGCTGGTGCTGCGGGGCCGCCCGCGGCGGGCCGCAAGGCGGGCGCCTCGTCCTTGGCGGTGGGCGTGCCACGGCTACCGTATCGGCGTCGCCAGGCCGAGTACTCCCCGGGTGAGGGCGGCCTTGGTTCCGAGGTCGCCGCTGGAGGGGGGGCGGCGCTGCTTGCCTGGAGGGCGGGTCCGATATCGACGTTTCTTCGAAGGGCCGGCCACGTGCGCCGCCCCTGCCCCTCGTCCCCCGGCCCCCGCCCGCCCCTGGACGGCCAAGATGCCGAGGCTGGCCAGAGGGTAAGCCTCCACTTCGCTTCTCTGCTCTCACTGTCCGTCTTCCGCATCCGAGGTGGCCGATGGCGAGCGAGTGTGGGAGGCGGCCCGAAAGCGTCACGCCTCGTAGTCCTCTTTTTATCCTTCCCTCTTTGCCAATTTGAATGGGGAACGTGAGTCACGTGACGGAGATTGTCGACCCCTTCCTCCCCCCCCACCCCCCGTCCGCTCAGCCGGGAACGCACCCCCCCACCCGCCCTCGTCGCATCCCACTCTCTATCGCTCGTGCATTACGACAGCGTTTACTGGAATATTTGCGTGCCGTGGTCCTCCCTCACTGGCCTATCCCGTGGACCGTAGTATTCCGACGAGTAATGACCTTTTTACCAGCCAGGCTCATGTGCTCTCGAAGAGGTTTTGAACGTTGCTCTTCCAGGATGAGGGGGATGGTTCCCATGCTAAGAAGTATATAATGTGTCACGGCGGATAAGTAATGCAATCCTGCGGTATATAGATTGAGGTACTAGTGTTGACATTTATCTTATAATCTTATGCATCCCTTACACTCAGCAATGGGATTATATTCGACCGGTTTAGTTTACTTGCAGCGAATGTGTTCTCCGGAACTTAATATGTTTCAGCGGAAATAACAGTTTTCTAGGTATATGTAGGACACAAATGTACACTAACACACTCCAGGGAAATGTTTCATGGTTAAAACTTTGGTGAAACATTCCTTGGCAGATATGGTGGAGGCATCCTTTGCACGAGGGTGTGGTTTATACCGCATACATATCAAAACAGAAACCTTCGTTTGAGCTCGGTTAGTCAAAGTGCTCCAGCGAAAAAAGCATTTCCTGCTTCCTACTGGCGGATCGATTTGAAATAGCTCTTTTCATTTTTCTACCTAGAAAGAACTGAACAATATTTCAGGCAAACTGTGATTTACTCAGTGTAGTACATCGAAGTGCTTAAAACACGATTGGATCCTGAATTTATGTAGATACTGAACACCATCCTGAGTTTGATATATATACATTTAGCCATAACGTAGCATAATAACGCTGCATTAACGAAACGGATGCATGCATCTATGCATCATTTTTGTCGCATAATCCATTGTTAACTGTGATACCTTCGATCGACGAACTTGAGAAATTTACTAAATAAGGGAAATTATATTTGTTTACATTCTTCAAACTAGGAGTTGGCTTTAGAATAGAGCAGCTGAGATAGTAGAATCGAACATTTGCAGTGGGGTCGTAATCAAATTCTGAAGAGTAGTATTTTTCGTCACCCGCAACAGTCTTTTCCAGCTTGGGAAAGGGCGTTGAACCGAGTTTATTGTTGCTGTGCTCCTTAATTTGCGTCCCCCCCCCGTGCGTGAAATGAGAGTGTCCCCTCCGCCTTGTGTACGCCCAAGATGCAAGGCAGCACCCGCAGCCCTACCCACACCCAATGTTTGGGCGTGGGACCTACTTTCGGCCGCGCTCATGCTAATGTGGGGCGTGTGTTCTGAGATACTCTAGCCGCTTCTTTCGCTAGGATGCGTCGGTGACTGCACCATTGGATGAGTTCACGTGCGTTGTGCCGTAAATATTCCAGCTACATTACGTGAAAATGTATATTATTAGCGACGTTTACGGCGATTACTCCGGGAAAACGAGTTGAGTGGTGCGTAACTGAATGACTCAAAAGAGAACTTCCCAAGCCGTACCGCACAAATTAGCTGGTTAGGGAATTAAATATTATCCACTTCATCCGGATTAGTGAGATGCGACTCGGTGATATGATCGGAAGCGTAGGTGAATGAAACGACGAGGGAACAAGGTAGTGGTGTGTTAATAAAACTGATTTCCTTGAGACGCGTGAAATATTCTCTCCGAGGCTTTCGAAATTCACCTGAATGTGATTTGGTGGTTTTGTGAAAATGACCAAAAGGCCAAAATCAGCCATGTTTCACCTACATTCCACAGCACTGTCAACCAGCCAATCCAGTTCCATTCGCTTTCCTTTGTGAAATGAGAAACGTACTTAGTTCAATGAGTAGAAATATGTTCTCATGCATCATTACTCTTGCCTAGGCATTTCCATTCATTGCGGTCTGAGCCCATGTAGTGTCCAATCAATTTTTTCTGATTAAATATGTAGATTTTGCAGTCAACCCTATGAGGATGATGAAGATTATCTAAGAAAGATGATAAACTATGATGAATGTGATTTTTTTAGATACTCTTCTTGTGGTACTTCAGATTATTTTCCTTACCAAAATTGGCAAACATTAGTGAAAACTTGTGTTAAATATTGTGCAAATAATTATCCTAGAACTTTGTTTTCATTCATTCTTTATTTCCTGCATATTTCTGTAATTGCAAATCTAGAGTAAATGTGCCAAGTCTTAAGAATATTCAATATCAAGATCAGCCACCTCTATTTCGTGTAAAGCTATGCAGTTTAGGTAATTAGTCTGTTAACCATTTAAGCGTCGCTGTTTTGCGAACAGCTTCTTTGTTAAGACTAAGCTGGTAATTTTAGCATTAAAAAAATGGCCGATGTAGCTTGATTCATTCTATGAAGATGCACCATGTTTAAGTGTTCAGCAGAGTGTTTTTACGTTAACTTTTGGCAAAAAATGCGGAAATAAACACGTGTTTCCATATACATCGTATTTGAAGCTTTACGGAGGTAAGCGTGCGGGGATAATTTGACAAAATGTAAAAATTACGTTTACAGCTGGTTTACCGTGATGCAATGTTGACATTCCTGTGATATAGGCTTCCTATTTCCGTTATCAGCTATGCAAGTTCTTAAAGCCAATGTCAAAGTTAACTTTAAAGCGTCTTTCAATACCATTGACCCGAGAAAGAGGAAATTCATAGCGTTTCCATTACAATCAGAGAAATTGGTTAATTAATGTCAGTAGGGCTGGTCGAAAAAAAAAACAATCGATGTTGTCTGGAAGAGTTGTTGAGAGCCTCTTATGATTACCTCATGTGGAAAGTTGGGCTTGTGTTATTACTAGAGACTTACTACGTTTGCCTGCATTTTATTCTTTGGAATTGTGACGTGCGGAAATTAAACGATTCGTCATGAATTCCAAGCTACTTACGTTAACTTTTCCCCCGAGGCTAACTCTACGCTTGATCCTGAGGAATCAAGTTTTACTTCTCACTCGGCTTCTGCTTTGTGCATGAAGTTCACATGAAGTTGTTTCCTGATCAATTTCGGGGAAAAGGGCGGTGCTCTTGGATTTGAAAGCGAGTCAAAGGTACAACTATGGGTGGCATTTGGTGGTAAGCGGGCGGGAAGTAATCTAGTTGGTCCTGTGATAAAAACAAGAGAGTAATGGATGTAAGAATAAGTTATCCGGAAATGATAGCGATGCAATTTATATTTCATTGAATCACATTTTTCCTGCGTCTTGGTATAGTTAATGTTTTTCTACAAATATTAACATCAACCACGGTTTGAGACTGATACGTTTTTCTCCTTGGACCTAATTCATTATCTACTTTTTCCTTTCTCAGTAATTAACTTACAGCGTACTACGTGAGCAAGCCAATACAGTTTTTTTTCAGATTTCTCACAGATTATAATAACTCACTGTGGAATCTTAGTATTTTTACATTATATGGAACTTAAAATGTATTCTGATACAATTTAATAGTGCGAGGGCAGCTAATTTAAGCATTCGTTGCATTGCTTTTGTTTCTGATTTATCTCAACGGTGAAGCGCTGTGAGTTGTATGAGAATTACATTCCCTAAGCTGCAGGGAAACAGTGCCACTAATATGAATATTCTTCTTATTTTTAAGCAGTGCTTTCTGCTGAATATTAATTTTATTTTGTTGTTTTATGTTGCTAGTATTCTGTGCTCATTTAACCTTGCAATAGTATGTCACGGTAAATTTGCTGAAGTCATTTATTGATTCATGTGGCGATCGTGAAATTATATATTGCGTTATTTTTTTGTTATTGGATTTCATTAAGAAAAATCACATCAATGACATCACAACAGCTGTTGAGTCTCATAAAGCTTGCTAAGCTTACGTAGAGCTAAACTTAAATAAAAGAGTTAAGAATTTTCTTTCAAGATTTAAAATGTTCCTTTCTATTTAATTTGTACTTTAGTTTTTGGTAGTTATCTCTCGCAGAACGTTAAAAGCCTTTCAAATTGATATTTGGTTCAGCAATGGTATTTTTTAAATCATTCCCTTAATTAGCTGCTTAACCTTTTTGTAATTAGCCATATTTTCAGTAATTCTAATTTTAGCTGAGCACTTTGAAAATCATCTTACTTAATTTTGAAGAAGGCCATTTTCAAGCCCAAGGAGTGAATCAAAACGTGACTTAGTGGGAGAATGAATAAGTGATACATTTTTTCTTTACCTAGTCCACAAGGAAAATATTTGTCTCCTGCCGTAATCAAGCGGATTGTTTATACGAATAATTTATCAAATGATAGAATATTTGATAGAATATTTGTTTGGGTAAATTTCTTTAGAATACTGTAAGATTTTGTGTAGGAATGCACCTTAATTCTCGCGTCAATACTACGCCGTGTTTTTTTACCATCCTCTAAATACACTTGCAAAATACTCTCTTAGCTCAAAACATTTTCCATTCCGTCCGCGTTCGTGCTCATCAAAGAATTAAAGCCTTCACGTACGTAATTGGCTTATCATACGTAAAACTGAAGACAACTCTGTAACTTGCTCCTCAAAGTGGTAGATGGAGTTAGCTTAAGAATTTTTATTTAGGGAAGAATGTCGAAAACCTCTTAAGAGGTCGGCCGTATTCAGGTGGTGTTTGCCAGACCCCATGGGCGTAGCACTCAAGAGCCGCAGAGCACAGTCAATAGAATCGACTACCTTCCCATACGATAGCAGGAAGGCCCGAACGTCTTCCGTTTTCTCTTGGTAGATTTTCTTGAAGAATTGAAAGACTTCACTCTTAGGAGAGTCACATCCTAGTTTTCACGTAATGCAGTACATTTTTTTCTTAGTAGCGCCTTAAATTTAGTGAACTATATGCAGAATTGAATATAGGTCAAGATCCATCTGATTACGTATGAATGGAGTGTTGATTGTTTCGATCGTATAGGTAATACGGAAGTTGCAATGCATCATGCAATGTTTAATCAATTTTATTTTATTGTTGGATAGCCAACCATATCATTTATCATGTAATTGAGAACTTGTAATTTTTTCGTTATCTCGTGGCTAATCTAAATGAATGAAGGTGCCGTGCATAATTAGTAAGTTTGGGCTATAATCTTATATTATAGATTATTTGAAAAATTAAATAACAATCCTTTTTTAACATGAGATGGGCTGAATAACTCGGGCATTAAATATTTGACTTGAAACATTTGTTTGATAAAATACCATCAGTTAAGTTTTTAAACTACGACCTGCCGCAAAAAATAACGCATGTTAATTATTAAGTGTTATTTGCCTGCATTTGGTAACCTCAGGATACTTGAAGAGTTTTCTAGAGTATAGAAAAACATCAAATTCAAATTACAACACCTTAGCTTATGTTAGATCAAGGTTTGGGATCCTTTACACTCTAAACATAAAATACCTTTCATTGATACTTCTTATAATTAACTCATTTTTAAATGACTCGTAATCTCTATTTTATATTTTGTAAGAGGAAGTTGCGCAATAATCGCTTTCCTTGGAAACATCTTCTTAAGGACGACACATTAATTCCGAAGTCATAAAAGTAGTATCCCATAACTTGCAACATTCCCATGAGAAAGCCAAGGTGTTTTCCAACGTACTTATTTTTACAAACATTTAATCAACCAAACCTGGTAATCTTGTAAATGGTAATTAACATGAGCGTGTCCTAGAAATCTGTCTAGGACACGCCTATGAATCCGTCCCGCAGGTCCATTTTGTATCCATAAATTCGGGTCTACATATTTTGTCGGTTCTTTTCATCCCATAGGCGTACTTGGTGGTAAAAATGATACCCTTTGTGTCATCTTAGTCTCTTGATAAAAGTCGAATAAAAACCTTAAACTGCTTTTTCTTCATATCCCATCAGGAAAATTCTGAGTAAAGACGAGAAGAGAATGCCAGTTAAAACTCATGCGTGGAGTGTTGCATTGTATGACCCGGATATATTTCACCGTGGAAGGAAGATGAGCGTAGTCTGTAGTGTTTTGAGACGTGGGAGTGGAAATGGAAGATTGGGAAGAAGAAGCTGGGTGGGGAAGGAAACAAACGGAACAAAGCTATATAGGTCGGGGGAGGAAAGGCGGCTGATGAGAGGAATCCTGAGGGAGCAGCAGCAAACATTTGATGGAAGGGATGACGATATCGAGGGATGACGATATGCTGGAGGGAGTGGAGGTTGTTGGGTGAGCGCTGGAGAAAGGGGGGAGAAGAACTGGCGACTCAGACGGCATAAAGTAAAAGTTTCAGCCTTTTTTGAGCCGCGACCCCATTTTATAGAAACACAGAGACCCACGACTGCGGAACATAAAAAAAGGATTTTTATAGGGTAAGCGAAAATACAATAAAAACGTTAAGACACCGATTAAAAATGAAAATTCCTGAAAGTCAGTATATTTTTATACACCAAGGGGATGAAATTCGCGATAAAATAATCATTTCACTTGGCTGGGATTCAAGCCCGGATCTCCCGGTCAGGTGTTTTAGCCAGTTGCGCACGTGACCGGTATTTGGGGGATTCAGGTTCGAATCCCGGTCATGTCAAATGATTTTTTCATAGCGAATTTCATCCCTTTGGTGTACATCTTGCCACCCGTGCGCGCGACTGCGTACCTCATCATTTGTTCAATGCAATGATTAAAAAATATATTTTTAGCTCATTGTTTCTGCCGACGACCAGCCGGAAACCCTTCCTGACCACATTTGGTGTCGCATATCTCCTGGTCTGGTTCCCAGCCCGTGTCATCAAGGAAAGCCAAAGATAATAATTATTATAATGCGACTTTATCGAGAGGGAAATTATTATAGAGTCCTCTCTTTCATTCAACCAAGCATACGTAACACACGATACTATGTGTAGGAACGGATTCAATATAAAAGAAATGAATTAGAAAATTATATATAGGAGATGTTATAGAGAATTCCCCCGAGGCGAGGAATTCACAGATTGGACCGTCCAGGGGCCTAGCAATCATTTTGTAGGATACCTACGACGAATTCATCCTCTGAAGTGAACTATCTAGCTCGTCATTTCAAAAATGGTCATGGGTTTGCCGGCAACATGACTCACGTTTGCACATTTTACTCATGAGAATACCACTCCTGCCCATCCTGACATAGCAAGGGAAAAAAAGTTTGGCATTACTTGAGCATAGAAATACATGGGATGGTTATAGAAAATTTTCTAGTAACCTTGACAGTATAAATGGGTTGATGCCATTTTCAGAAGCGTTATAGGTATCTCTCCCAAAGCCTTACGTGGACTAAGTATTGCAGAATATCTTAGTCTGTTGAGAAAAGAAGACAAAGCTAACCTTATGAGTGATTATTTTCCAGGAATTGTGCTGGTTAATCTACCGCGATATATTTTTTGTCTCTGACGAGTGATTTTCAGTCGCCAATAATATTAACGCGCTAATAGGGAATTTCTGATAGAAGCAGGGAAATATTTCTTCAGTGATGTCACGTGCAGCTGGCCCAATGGCCGTTGATATTTCGCCGGTCTATTAGCGTGCGTAGCATTTTCAGACAGACTTCATTGGTTGAGAGTGTTGGGCTTCAGCATAAGGCAGGGCTCAATAACAATCACTTCTTCATGTTGAAATGAGATATCTGACAAATAGGTGACACATACGGTATTAACATGCTGTCTTTCTCCAATTCACCCGAAGAGTTGGAATACCAACATGAAGTTATGACAGGCGAAAGATGATTGGAAGTGACGGACGTTGTTTCGTCTTTTATTCTTGAGGATTATGGAAGTCTTCCCTGTCGAGAATTGGATGAAAGCATGACCTGTTTCTTGCACTGTTCAAACTTTCATCAGTCCGTAGACAGCAAAGTGTCCTTTACGCACTTCATGAAGTAGATGGTTCTAAATTACTGTAAAAGTTGCCCCTCTGCTTTTGAAGCCCGTGACATTTCTGGAAAATTTTGACCATATTTTTCTTAAAACTCAACTGTATTTTAAGTAATCTTGGTAGTGTGATATGATAATATTTTCTTATTATCGGTCTGTAAATCTCAGAAGTCCTTCTTAATGGTCGATATCGCAAAAATTGGCAAGGACTTAGACACCAAGGAAAGGAAAATTCACTACAATATATGCAGAGGGTAATAGTGTGTCTTATTTGAGTATTATAATTTATGTAGCTCCTAGTCATGTGACGATAGAAAAATTAATGTAACCAACTGAGATTATATAGATTTTCTGGGTGGAGGGATGGAGAATGACAGAGGGAATTCATTGACGAATGCAGAGTGTGGTTTTGTAGAGATTATGCCGGAATTTAGATTTAAGTTTACTTACATATTGATTGAATGCTATGCTACTTATACAATAGTGACATTAGGCAAAGAGAATGAGAAGCTCTTTGATAAGGGAAAAGATTTAAATTGAGCTCGGTGGTATGTCACGATATCTTATGCCGTCTTTACTTGTCATCTGCTCAATTCGTTTTTCCTACTTCTTCCATCAATGTCAAACCGTGCGTCGAATTTCCACCTTAAAATAATACTATCAATCGTCGCAACTGAATTTGTCGGGGTTTGGCATGGCGTTGTTGCTATTGCGGCAGTGGCGGAGCCCCAAGTTCCAATGGAATCCTAATACCTACTCGGGTGATATGTGGAGAGCAATTCAAGGGTAGTACTACCCTTGGTACCGTGGAGCTCCCTTGGCTTCATTCATCAGGAGAAGGCCAAGGATAGCGCCAAGTTTTTCTACACCTTCCCTCCCTCATCCAAATAATCCCTCCCTTTAAAACCTTTTCACCTCAATGGCGCAGATGACTTCAGTTGTTAGCCTCCTCCCCAAATAACCAACCAACATTTCATTCATCGGCCCTTACGCAATCTAGTGAATGCCGTCGGTGTGCGTAGGAGAGCGTTCAGAAGAAGTCATGTGAAGGAATGTGTGAGTGATGGACGAATGTGAGATGGAATTGGCTCAGTGTGTCGGCTGTGGAGATGGTATGTCGGCGTAGATTGGACACGGGTGAAGGGAGCCGTGTGGGAGGCAGGGAGGAGCGCAAGTGTTGGATCGGTGAACGCTCGCTAAACTTCAAAAAGGGTGGCAGTTTGAAATTAATTGACTAAAGAACAAAGACACGGTTGACTTGCGAGCTAACTTATAGTGTACGAAGAACATTGGGTTGTTAAATGAATCGATACATGGGCGTGGCTTAAGTTCGTCGCTGCAAGAATAGGAATTTCTCCATGTTTTGAGTTGCTCCATGGAATACACTTTATTTTCCTAAGGAGTACACCCTCTTTAGGCTTATTAGCTACATACTGGAGGGATATAGTGAGTATATTGTACAAAACCTTTGTTGTTCGTAGCCATTCTGATAAATCTAACCTCTTTCTGAAGGTTAATTGGACTTTTCTTGCTTTTTACAGGCTGAAATGATCCAGAGCTAATTTTTGGTGACGTTTAAGCTCATTTTTCGTTGAAATAATTTTTTGAAATGTAAAGAAATTTAGAAAATGATACGGAATGTTAACATAAGTGAGCGAATTATGAATGGATAGTTACAGCAAAGAAATATTCGGATTAATGATGGGGATGAGTGTATTGAAAATTTTGTTGAACTATTCTCACTCGCATATTCTCACTCAAATATTTTACATGCATGTGAGTTTAAATAAAAATGAAACAAAAAATTATTATTTTTTCAATTAATTACGCTGAATGGAGCTAATTTCTCGAATTTAATGTCGTTTGTTCGAGATTTGAGCTTAGTTATAATCTGGCCCCTTGCAAATCTGTACTCTCTCTTGACCCATGTTCAATTAATGATCTTTCACGTTGCCAAAATTTCACCATACTATAGCTTTAGTACAGTTATAGTTTTTGGTTGAGAGATATCAAGTGTGTCTGTCATCATCTATATAAAAAATCTAAGTACGTATGCATTTCAGCGAATTTAGCGAAGTGAGATAATTGTTGATAATTTTCTGCGATAACTCAACATCTGTGACTGAATTGCTATAAGATAATACTTGCTTGGCCAATTATTTTTTTTCAACTGCCCTTTTCATTTGGTGAGGTAAAAAATTGACTAAATAATGAGAATTTTAAAAAAGAACGCTTTCGTTCAAGTTACGGCTTTGAAGATATATTTTGTCCGTTTTTTGTGTAATTCGTGGTTCATCCTATATGCTTGACTACGATATGAAGTCGTTGTGTGATATTGAAAATGATATCTGCCACACCTTTTCTTCTCCTCTGCAATCCCGCCGCCGAGCGATAGTGTGAAGGTTATCCACCAGAGGGTGTGGGCATACTGCGTTTGGTTGGTTCCGTATCCCGCAACTTTGCTCCGCATGGGTTGCTACTTCAGGGAAGAGCTCACCCAATTGTCATCGGAATTTATCAATGAATAATTCTTCAAACGTGAACGTTATTTACAGCAAATTTTCAATGCGTGGGACTCCAGATATTTATTGTCAGACGTGGAATGCTGAAAACCATTTAAGCTCATCTAAATACGTGTATGTTGAACACTTGAATAAATTCCTACTTTGACTTTTTATTTTTTTAACCGTTATGATACAATATTAATATTTGTCATATTTTTTGGTAAATTAAAAGTTGAGCAGTATAGTTCCAGATTCACTTGATTTTATGAATGAAAAAAAATGGATTCAAAGGTGTTTGAGAAGGATAATTGATTCAATTCAGCTTGCGTAAGCGCGGCTGCCCGAAAATATTACGCACAAAAGTCGACAAAATGAATGTTGTCATATGCTATTTTATAACTTTGAATTTGCGTACTCAAACGATTTTACGAATGGTTAGCTATGAAAAATGTCTTGGTCAACTCGAAATAATTTGCTGCATGTCTATATATACACCCTCATGACCGTTCGCGCGAGGCAATGGGCGATAGAATTTTGCCGAAAAATGTCGGTTACTAGGTTATCGTGCTCTGAATTATCGGGATCGTTCTGCATACACCAACGTCAGAATATTTGTGCGTAGGCAGAACTGCAAAATGCGTGGGCAAAAAATAAACGATGTCTTAGTAGCCCATTCATATCACGAGATCGTTACACTGTCTGAAGTGAAAAAACTTTTCTCATTCCCCTGATTCACACACCTATGATCACGGTCGATCACTAAACTAGCCTTCGCGTTTGCCGAAATTATCTAGATGGCATAATGTGGTAAATCTAAGAGAAAACCACGGTGTTTTCCCTCAGAAGAAGACCTCCTACGCCTACGGCCTTATAACATAGAATAATGCTAATGATATGTGTTATCGTTTAATGTTCAACTTTTTATTATAAAATTTATAGTATATTATATGAATAGCTTTATATATAATTATTTATATGAAAGTTTAACTCTTTGGCGAAGAACTGAATATCTCCTTCTTCGATTGTCTTCAGTGTTATACCCTGGAAGTCTAGATCGCTTCTTATATTTCAGCCAATCGGCTCTTGAGTTTTATAGTCTGGGCCCTTTCGCCAATTTATCCTCATGAACTACTCTTGAGCCTCCATGAAAGCTATGCAAAAATAAATGTTGCTGAGCTCTTTCAAGTTACTCGTTTTTTATCAAAGTGAATACCTATGTGTATGGCTCTCATAGCTTGTAATCCCTGTTAATTTTTTAATTAGCTTTTTTCTGCGTTTATAATAATTTTTTCAGATCATATAAGTGTATCATCTGGAACTTCTGAGGTAAAAATTACATAAGTACTGCCTACTCTTTCAATTCGTCTTCTTTATCAACACGAGAGAATGAGAAGTAGAAAAAAGTTAAGGAGACCAGCTGCTCTTTGCTCTTTTAATTAAGGTCCAGGAAATGCCGATTGGAGTGCAGATAGTGGAAAATTTCGTCTTGATTCAGCCGCGAATCTATATCATCGCCTTGCCTAACTGCACGGAATAGTGGAGAAAGGAAAATTACGGGCGTAATCCACCCATATTATTTATTCTTGGCGCTAAAAACTTCGAGTAATCTGTTTATACTTGCAGCATAATGTGTTAAAATCGCGGAAAGCCTATATTAGCTAAATTTCATGTTAGTGCTCACTTCTTACAATGGAAAAGGTAACGTAAAGCAATTCATACGGCATAAGAGTAATAAGTATGAGAATTTTCAGTGAAGTCATGGACTTATTATCTGTTCGTTTGCTAACACTGGTTAAGATAAACATACAGTATTACAGCCTCAACGGTCATGTAGCCTCTACCGACTAGTTGATTGCATTTCTCGGGTCAAAAATCCATTCAAACTTGTTCATGCTCACGTCAGTTGACTGCAGGGTCACGGTGGAATAGAAAGAATTTTAGATGGACATAATGAATAAGCGGATGATAACAGGTTCCTGGAAACCACGCTGTTGACTTATTAATTTACCTGGAGTTTATAGGCATCTCAATAAGTTTTATTGTATTTGGTTTCTTTCATGAGTCTTTGTTGTACCAGAAAACCTCACTAAGTTTTGGAAAATAAAGCAGAACTGCTTTGAATGTTCCTTTCCCAATTCATTAATCGACTCATTCTTAGTATCCCTAATCCTTGAAAATATATTTTGCTCGCATAATTTAATGCCAAAGAGCGTTATTACATCTGCATACTTGCTTGTAGTTGTTTATCTTGTGAGTCGCTAGCCATTAAGAGCCTTAAGGAGAGAACGAGAAAAGTCTTTTAAGTTTTATATTGGTTTAAAGAATCATTAATGGTTGAAAAATCTATGACTACACATCAAAGATCACTCAGTAAAATATGGCTCATTCTTCTATTATCGTCCATTCGTCTAAAAGACTGAAAAAAACTGGTTAGCGGCCAAGATATTAGTCGCAGCCTTCTATATTGTTATCTTTTACATTTATTTAAAAATCATTTACCCATTTCATGCCGGTATTACCGAATACCTTAAAGTCCAAGTCATAAATCCTTATGATTCCAGTATTTTCTGGTATCACTATAAAAATGCAGTGAAAAAGAGTTAACTCGTAGAATTACTTGTATCCGAGAAACAGGATTTTTTTAATTTCTCAAAACAGCTATGTTTAAATCTCCCATGCTAATGCAACTTCTGACTTTTTTGAATACGTGGACTGGAAGAAATACATGGATTGTACGCATGGATTTATAGGCGATACGTCTGTTGAAGAAGAGACGAAAGGCTTGCAAGGAAAAACTAGTTGAAATAGAAACAATACTCTGAGGAGTAACGTAGCGGGAATGTGTTTTTAAAAATACTCCCAAGGGTATAAAAAACAAAAGGTAAATCGGTCCAAGAATATTTTCACGCTCACTAAGCAGAAATTTGTTGTTCACAAATGAATATACAAACTTCAGAATGGTAATAGATGATCCAGGCCTAAAACTGAGAATGGAATACCTCTTCGTCATCACAAAAGTTTCAGTCTTCATTCAGCGCAATATTTCTACGAATACAATGCATGATGCATTTTAAGCTGGAGGCTACCATGATGGTGAGATGAGAATCTATGTGCTATAAATGATGTAATGCAATTCAGTGGCATTTTGAGGCAATTAGTTTGTCATCTTAAACAGACCAATACCGCGTCCCAACGTCATGTATTCGATAGAATAAAAACTGACGTTAAATTGGCATTTTTTATCGGAAATTTGTAACTGACGCTGAATGTGAATAACAATTTTTTCTGATTTTTTGTAATCAGAAGGACACCGTACATAGCTAGTTTTCTGGGTAGTTTAGTTTTATTATTTACCTCTCGGAAATATGAATGATAACGGACTTGAGATGCTTGGTCTAAAATATTTGCTGGGTTCTTAGTTCAACGTGGCTGCCAGGCTATAGAATCTGTGATGGACAGCGAAGCACTATCATTTAAACTTTGTTTACTTATAATTCACTATTACTAGCATTCCTAATTGTTATCATTAGGATCCAAAAGGCCAATTTGTAGCCTAGAGAAAGAAATTGTTTTTTTTCTATATTTGCTTTTTCATTATGAATATTGAAAAGGGTAGCGAGTAGATCATTAGATCCCACTTAGATTACGCATCCAACTATGCCCAGAAAACCTAAATTGGATTAGAGGAAAATACTTAGATCAGGGTAGCGTGATAAGATTTCCTTCAAATCCTTTAAAATGTTCATTATCGAATAAAACGAGTCGCTATCACGCTTTGTCTTGGAGGAGTGAAAAGTTAACGCAAGTCAATTTTTCAACGTTGTTTCATCCGTGTGATTACTTGCCTTCTTCATAAGTTACACACATTTTTATGGATCTGACAAGTTAAACAGTGCAGAGGTTTTTCGAAGGGGCGAAAGCTTATATGTATGTCTCGGTCGGTTCCTTATTGCATGACGCGGCGGAAAGAACTATGTATTTCGTTTTTAAACAGATTTATATTAGGACCTGTAGAGTAAAACCCTCTGTTTTCCGCATGAAATTACGTGAAAGTTACAGCATATATCCTCATTCGGTTCCTTAAAAACCTCTCCCTATTGTGAAAGTAATACCGTATCCCACATTCTCATACTCCGTTATTGTGAAAGTAGTACCGTATCCCACATTCTCATACTCCGTTCACCCTTGTTGCTCGCACTTCCTGCCGTGCACCGATGGGTGTGGCTCTCAGGTTGGTTGGCTATTTTGGGAGGTGGCCGACAGCTATGGTCATTGGCGCCATTAAGGTAGGTGGGTGGGAGGATAACGGAATGGGAGGAAGGGTGAAGGAAAACTCGGGTACCGGAATTAACCTGCTCTTAGCGAAAGGTACCAAGGAGTCCACAGTTGAACGTCCCATCCGATGGACCAAGTAAAGGATTTAGAAGTATTTCCATTTTCCAGTATTCTAGGATCATTATAGGCCATCACGGAGCTAGTATTTTAGCCACCATACTCACCCGATCCGTGGGTGTGGCTATCGGCATGAAGTTTTAATGCTATAAAACTACATATCTGTACTATGAATGATTTCTAGCGTACATTCTCTGGCTTAGACATCGCTAACTTGGGTGGCCTGATCGATTCTATGGGTTAAACTTGTTAGGCTGTCAGACATTGCCTTCACTGTGTTGATGAAAGGCATATTAAATAGGTGTCGCCATCAGTTTTATCATGTTGAGAGTTGAAGGACCAGACAGTGGAAACCAGATAAAACATTGATTAATGTTTTAGTGTGAAATAATCCAGCCGTGATAAAATTGAGGTCACTGCCGTTCAAGCCGTTTTGCTGGCATGATTGTTACCAAAGTATTTCAGCCTTCAATAATGCCTGGAATAATCTATTTAACATCAATTATTTGCAACCTAAACTTTTTAAGCCAACGGTATGTTAGTTAATTTTCTAATGACAGATTTTATTTCCTATTTGCATCTACGTCAAGCTTGATTAAAGCATCTATGTCATTGAGTGAATATACCTCCCCCATGGCACCCCAAACATTGCTTTCGGTGACTAGCATTTAGGGGATTCTAGTACTGCAGCAGAATCTCTTATGACAAAGCGATGTTACACCTTAATTTTTCCCGATTTGGGGCTCCATTCCCATCTAACTTATACCACGTCTTAATTGGTTACTTAAATTCACCTTGCCCTGGCCGCTTAATTTAATACTTAAATTAACCTTGCATTTACGTACGCAGCGTAGACCCTCTCCCAATACCAAAAAGTAGGGCCCACTTAGGTTTTCTCTGGGATCCCTATTTAAGTATATCTCGATGATATTGCTAGTGTTTTGGCCTTGCAAAAATGTACAGGTGCGTTCTCTGCTGGTTACCAGGTAAATGAAGACCTTAACTAATAATTATATTTCATGAGGTTTTTTTCCTAGAAAATACCGAGATAAAATTTAAAAGTTTTTAAAATTATACCTCTGATAGTCTTGGGTTAGTTTTTTAAATTCCAAGGTTCCAATTAACGAATATCGGGTTCGTGCCAGTTAGGCTCCGGCATATCAGGTACTGGATATTGGGTGATACATTCCCTCGGGCGGTGACGGGTGTGGAGAAAAGGAGAAGGCATTGGCGGCGTCATGACTGATGAGAATTAGGAGGATATTCCCTCCTATTTTTTCTTGTTATTGTGCTCTATTGCCTATTCAGTAACAAGAAATTAAGAAAAAAATTGCCACCTAGAATAATAATTCGGGCTTATCTGGCTGATATGTGGTGGCCCAATGTATCGATCTTACAACCGACACATAGAGCGATACGCTACTAAGCGATAAATTAAACCGCAACGCATAGTAGGTTGCGGCTCTTTAGCGGCACCAGTATATCGGCCGCAACAGCCGATATTTATAAGCTTGGTTAATACAAATATGAATACTATCTTGCATATTGATGCACTACTGCTGTTAAAGTGACTTATGTGGATACATTTTAACGTATAAAAACATCATATTAGGTGAAACTATAGAATCTCTTTGTCTTAATAAAATACCTTATATTTCAGACTTTACACCCAAGAATATTTTACACAGAAATGTTTGTCCCGAAGAAGTTCGATGGATTCGGTAGCCGTGTGCAAGCGCACTTTATCATGTGCATGGGTATTAAGAAATGGTTAGGAGTCCTATAACAAGTAATATTACGAAAGTATAATAATTAGAGTACCTACGCTTGATATTTATGCATAACTCAGACAAATTTCGTCTATCCAGACATACTCTGCCGAGTTTAACGTGTTTGCAGTTGGGAAACTAGGAATACGTCAGCTTCATGATTACATGATAGGAATACGTCAATTACATGATTTTACTTGTAGGATCTCATCAAGAACAAGATAAATAGAATAATGAAACACCTTGATAACAGACATTATTACCAGACATTATCAATTGATTGTTTACTTAAGGACAAAATATTATAGTAATCATCTAGTAAAGACAGTCATCTTCAACAGCTGTTTCGGCAGAATGTGAACGGCGAATTGAAAATAATAAGATTTCCTCTAATGTTTTCCTTTATTTTCAAATTCCTGATGGTCTATTTATGTACACGTAAGGTAAAATGCTTTCTTTAAACCTGTAGCAGTCAGTAGGTCAGCAATCAATCATGTATACAATCGTCGGTGCGATGCAGTGCATGATGATAAATGCAATAGATCGGTCATTAACTGATGATACCTTTGTTATTGTTATGTTTGTATTGAATTCTCGAGTTAATTTCCAAATCATAGTTCTACGGAACTACACCCAAAGACGAATCATTTTCAGTAACTTAAGATTCTATGTCAGGCCGCTTGTACTCGACGAATCTGTATTACATAGACGCTCACTTTTTCTTAGGAAACGTACTAGCTGCTTAGTAATTTATTTGCATAATTTAATTACAGGTTATGTGCATATGAGCAATCATTCTGCAAGTGCATGTGTATATAATCACTTCAACATATATATGTATATATACCTACATGCAATTATACATATAGATTTTGTCATCGTTTGAACTTCCATAAACGTACCTTTACACATTCTATCGTGTATTTTCCTTCTCCACGTAGCAATGTCAATTTTAAGAATAATACCTCGGACTACAGTTGAAAGAATTATTTTGAGGAAACCGGGACTAGCCACGGTAGTAACCTTTACGGAGTCACCCGCAAGTGCACATAAGTGCGATATTCCACAGGAGAAAAATCATTCGCCTTGACCGGGATTATGTTATTAATAGGTAAGCGAAATAATCGTACTCGAACACACATTATAAGAAATTGCTTAACAATAATCAAATAGTTGATCATTAGTTGATAAAAATGGAATTTACGATCATACACTTGCGGGTTAACAACATCAAAGTAAGAACATACGTGAAAACATGACAACATATGTTTTATGACACAGGAAGTGCTCCTACGATCATTGCCTTACGATCGTGGTAGACAATGGCATCACCTCACGAAAAACTACCAATAAAGAGAAAATAATATCATCGGATTCACAACAACATGCACACTTCACGAAAAATCGACAAAACTCTGAGATAATGCGCATTGATTCTATTGGAGAAAACTTTTAACGTGGCCTCGGCCTGCCATCCTTCGCGAGGCTCTTGTCGGAGACTATTTTAGCACCGGAAGGCGCTCCGTGACGATTACAGAATACGGATTGGAGAAAAGGAGCTAAATTGTCTCCTGGCTCTTTCTCCGACATTCAGATTACCATCGGGAGAAAAGAGCTAAATTAGTCTCTTTTTAGCGGTTAGCTCCGGAGAAACGATTTTCAGCATAGCCCCCCCAGGGGGCGGCAAGACTACCAGAGTGGTCCGAATAGTGAAGACAGTGTCTGATATGCATGGCTTTTGGGGATAAATTAATTGTTTATTTACTTGCAACTCAGATAAGAAAAATTATTTATTGGTCTTAACCTCGTAGTTTTTCTCAAGTTGTCACACAATCTGGCAGCAGGATTAAGTCCGGCTGCTGAAAAGTAAGTAAGAACTTCAAATCCAGTTGTTTGTATAGGACAAATTGGGTCAAATTCCAGGTTGTACGATTATTTTGGATGCGGATTATTTTGTTAGCTAGAGTACTGGCTTCCTATCCCAAAGGCCTGAGTTTGGATCTCGGCAGTGGCGGAGAATTTTCAGTGGAATCTTGGAGGCGCTATGTAGACCACAATGCAAATATATTCCGGAGAAAACATTTTAATGCTTTCCTATTATCTACTCTCTATGCTATTTCTGAATTTGCATTAGAATACTAAGGTTTTCAGCGTGTCGTTCTTTTTTGTCTGACTGGAGCAATAGGCATATCTCTGTTTTAAGTTCTCGGAAGCTTGTAAAATAGCTCAGTGGCATCTACAGTGTATGAGTGAGCGATAACTGTGAATTAATCCAGCTGCATTGTAAGTTTTAGCTGGAATTTCTTCGGAGTAGAGTGCAGTGTCACACGAAAATTCAACTCTTTAAGACTTTGTTAACAAGTGTCCCATCTTGGGACACAAGTCTTTGACTAAAACTTTTCCCAGCTCCTGTGGGATATCAGAAATTTTGCCGAAAGTCCTAGATGTTGCAGTTTTGTGCACTGATTTAGAACAACAATGGTATTCTTATTAATGGAGCCACTAATGGGATTGTCTGAGCTTTGAAATTCTTCGTAAGGTCAAAAGGAAAGAATGAGTTTTCAAATTATGATTTTTAGATAGATTTTTCTTACCCCGTGAGCCACCTGCTGGTAAAAGAATTTTTTTAGTGCTCGACAAAAATCATATATCACAATTCTAATTTTGAATAGTTTGATCGCATTCTACGGTTGTTTCCGTTATTCATTTCTACAAATTAATAGTGTCGATAATGGTAATATGCTGGCGTTGCATGCCGGGAGCAAGATTAAAAAACGACGATTTTACATGTAATTGTATTATTATCATGCCATTGAGGGATTTTCATTACTCTCGAGCTCCCTCGGCTAAAATGAACGTAAATAATAACGTAAATCATTAGAGAAAGAACTTATTTTTCCAGCATATCCGAGTGATGAAATGGCATTTTGACGCATTTTAGAGGCTTCCTACGTATCATCGGACAGCCTTTTGGAAAAAAATACATATAGTATAAAGCTTCTTATTATTGTCCCATTGATAAACTTCAGTCCATGAATGAGTCACTGAAATAATAGTAAAATGAATGATACAGTGACTCTTCTCTTCCCACCTTCCTGCCGCTTTTCGAAACATTTAATCATATATTTCAAACGAATTTCGCTGGCATGTTGCGGTTTGGGATGGAAAAAATAAACGCGCATTTAAATCGCGCGATACCATTCACATGTTGAGGAATAGCTTCTCCTCACTGCATTAAAAGTTTTATTCCTCCATCTCTTTGTTTAATACTTTGGAAACAATTTAGAAACATGTAATAACATTTAATCGCTAATATCCGCCAGATTTTTATCGCACGCACATGAGTTTATTCAAAGCACTTTAAGTCTTGTTGCCGCTTTGTTTCTGTGGATATCTGTAAAGTTATTAAGGAGTGTATTCTTTTTTCGATGAGCCATATGCCGTTGGATGACTTTGCGAAACTTACCGTTACATCCCACGATCTCTATTTCCTTGACGAGCCCTAGATTGCGTTGTGAACCCCTTTACGTTTCCTGAGTCACCCACAAGGGAGTAAATCTACTTTTTTACGTTGGGAAAAAAATTGAGCCAACTATGAGAATACCAAGGACTAACTGAACTGTAGTTATCGTATGCATTTGTCTAGATTGTGTTGCAATTTTCATGTACATGCTGTAATAATTGCTTTTTTTATCAACTAATTCTTCCATTTTAGCATTTCTACTCATTAATCGGAATAATTATCATTATCTTATGCGTCCAAATATTTCCACTCGGGGTTAGACACTATTTTACGTCATATTTTTCATTTTCATATTTTTAATCAAAATTCACGGATTCAAAAATCACTTAAGTATTTTAGCTTACGTTAAGCATTGCCATTTTAATTGAAATTATTAGGGTTTACTAAGAGCTCATAATAATTTTCAATATTTAATCTCGTATATCACCCCAATTTTGAATTATTGTTGAATAAGCTGTAAAATAATGATAGTTCAGTTTTTTTAGAGCCTTGATAGGCTGTGAAGGGAACAGCAGTACGAGCCAGAAGGTAGCAATATGTATCCAGATAAAAAAAGACAGCCTTCTATTGAAACACAATTATCTTTTGATTATCACTCTGCACTACATGCAGTACAATACATTACGGTACTATTTCTTCTATCGATGAGAGCGTACTTTCCACGGTGAGGAAAGCGTCATGGTAAGCCTTCTTAGTCAGTGTTTTCGGCATCAAAAATTATTTCTGTTGGATTTCCTAAGCTCATTTCAACTGGGCTAACGTATCTGCGGAGACGTTGTTAGCGCGACCATGTTAAGGTAATTAGAGGAAAAGTTCAGGAAATCCCTCGGCTAGTAGCCGAACCCGAGTGCTCAAGTCGAACACGGGGACCAGCCGAGTGGTGTGACTGACGGACAATCCGATTAATCGCTCGGAATCTGGAAGCAGTCGAATGCGATCACTTGGCAACGCCAGGACTCTCAGCTGAGCACTGGGAAAGGGGATCCAATCGTCTTTAATCATTGTCTCCGGCGGGAAATACGGGTGTGGAGCAACGAAGCTATTCTCAATGCGGCAGGAAAATACTTTCAGAATTTACCCGTTTACCGCTGCCTGTGGCTGCCAGTTTGTAGGAAATGTAATTGGCAAAAAATAACTATGTACCGATTAATAATTCATTATCTTCAGTTTTTTTCTTTTTCGTTGATTTTTAGTAATTGGTTTAGTTAAAATTAAAAACGAGAAAGGTAAGAGATTTTATGCCTCGGATAAAATATGGGAGAATATTTGTAAAAAAAAACTATGACGAAAAAGCGCAAAAGTCAGAGAGCTGAAAAAAACAAATTAGTCGTAGATATTTAAAATTTACTTCTTCAATGAAGTATATTATCGCTACTAGTTCTCAGAAACCCTGAAATCTGAATTTTCACAATTCTTGTTGCATCAAAATATAGTTAATAAATTCGAGTAAGCTGAGATTCGGGATGCGCAGAAATAGAGGGTAGGATTGAATAGGTTTATAATTTTTCCTTCGCTGTTTTCAATTACTTTACCAAGGACATTGTAAAAAATACAATTGAAAGCCAGTTTAAGTAGTTATGTTTGCGGAAGCCAATTTATACTAGCTTAGTGAGCCATCCATACGACTTTAGCGTTAGAGAGTCGGCACCAAACGCAGACTAGAAAAAAATCTAGTAAGGGGCTGAGGATAGCTTTTGTAGAAATGAAAGATGCTAGGCCGTGCAAGGAAGAGGGATGACGAGGACAGATACCGTATGTGGAATGATGTCAAGCAGGAAGTTTAAGGTGCAGTAAAATGATGTAGTACAACAAAATAATGAGAGATTTTTCAAAATTCCTCTCTAGAGTATTTATGGTAATATTTCATAGCAATAATTACAAATGCATTGTCGATATTACCACTCAATATGATTTCCTCAAACATACTGGACATTAAATAGCTTAAAAAGATACATGTTACGAACTTATACTACCTATAATTCAGGAGGAATATGGAATTTTTGAATTATATATCTGCTTTTATATCAAATCTATATTGCGTTAAACTTTTAAATCCGGAAAAAGAATCTAAATTAAGACTATTAATGATGCGAAGGTCCAAACATATATCATGTCAAAGAACCAAAGTTTGAATGAAGTAATTACTTATGCTTGAAACAGCAATAAATCGCAAATTTAATTTTTCTAAGCATGGTATTAATCAACACATATGTTATAATTTTTTTCACAATTTTCTAACCTTACTTTGAACGATGAAATCAAACATAATTTAAACTATTTATCCACAATAAGTGTACCTTCTTCTACTGTGTATACATTCTCAGTTTCATGAGAAGCAATATAACATCAGAAGACAACTGTTATCAAAACTAGTACCTATTAAGGGAAATGAAGCAAAGTAGCATTTCTTGTCCTTATATAACGCCCTGCTTTTAACTCAATTTGCGAAAGAAACTATTAAGATCAAAATCATAGCAGAGTGTTTTTAAAATATTTATCCACTTTTATTGTAAAAAGGGTGAGGTTAGAGATTACTTCGTAGGCATGCCATTACATATTGATGAAATATCTTGATAAAATGTAGAGGTATATTACTTGCCGCACACATACACATACTTGATACTGTAATTTTTTTGCAGTCATCGTGAATTTCTTTGATGAATAATTGCAAATATTTTCTTAATTTTCACATGCAATAAATAAGAGGCTAACAATTAATAGTTTTCATTCTGCTCCAGTTGACTGCAGTGAACGTGGTAGGATCCAAATAGGCCGAAAATGTAGCTATAAGTTATCATTTAGGAAAGCCAATGAACAATCGCAATAAAATTATTTACTTTAACGCCTGTTTTAAGTGATCTTCACATTATGCACGGTGTACACGTTGCTACCAGGCGAATGCGTAATGTAATGTTCTGGTCGAAATAATAAAATATTAACCCAAAACTCATCCATCAAATCAAACAATTGATAAGGTGACTAACCGTATGTTAAGAGAGGATTTAACTCATTTTTGTTGCTTGGACAGTCATGAGTAATCAGTGAATTATTTTACTCTCATTAACCTTGTGAAAACATAAAACTCCATTTCATTTATACCCCTTCCTATTATCACATTTGTCACAATTTTGCATTTGAACAAAATTTTGGAGTTTAATGCAAGGTTAAAAGTGAAAGGTTTTTATTTTGAAACTGATTTCATTCATGTAGCTTGGAATGATCCACTTTGAACTACTTTTTTCTCTTTTGAATTCACTTCTCCTTAGAATTAGTCAGTACCACTACGTTAAATGATGTGCACATAAACTAGAAATTTGCAAATATTAAGAATCTCTGAATATGTACGTTAGAGCCTAACACATAACTGATATGAAAAGCAACATATCCTCCTATTCAGCATTGATCTCCAATGAACTCCGCTAGGGACTCTTTCGATGAGCAGTTTATAACAGATACTGAAGCGGTGTTGATGAACGATAAACTAAACAACATCTGGTGGATAGGATCAATGCATTGGTTATACCCTTTTAAAAACGCTTTGGTTATCTGGTATTCTCTTCCAAATAAACGATTCCCATAAGATAAAGAAAGTTTCAAGGAACTTCAAACAAGAGCTGAATCAAGAAACACGATATCGTATACTCCCTGCAGCGAACACAACAAGCTAAAAACTGGCAATAGTGAAATGTATGTTTTATAATTGTAATTCCACTTATTTGCAGCCCGCCGGTAATTTAATCAGGTGGACAAATATACGCGAGAAAACTCACGCATTATATTTACCAAACCATTGCTTAATTAGTAATTGGCATTTATCACCAAAACTTCAACCCGAGTAAAACTAATTAAATCTGTTAAATTATCGTCGACGACCGAAAGTTGCTGCTACTATGAATGAAGTCCAATTTTAATTTAATTTGAAAGTAACCGGCACGGACTCACGGCTTTGAAGAATGCTTTGTATTCCTAATAACTTTATACATATTACTAACACTATTGCCTGATACTCACCGTTATTATTCTTTTTTGGCTAAAGAAACATGGTATTTTTTATAATAACCTGCGGAACATAACGATGAATAAGCCCCGCAGGAATAAGCAGTTTATGATAAAAATAACTCTGTTGACCAGTGAGTATCACATAAATAAGTTACCCTGCCTAGATTTACTATTGCTACGAACAATGCACACGCTAATTTACAAAAAATAGAGTTTTTCAACTTTGAGTCTTCATGTGCGAGGCATCGAGTAAACAGTTATCCATTTTCATTGTTTATTTACCTCAACCCGAGTGGGTACCACTTTCCCTACTACTCCCGACCACACGGCTGCCATCGTATTCGAGTATAAGTCACTCGAGTGGTTCAGGGGAACCTAACTGGATAACCACTCAGATTCGTACCTCCTGACTCCTTAGATATTGCTCGGAATAATTGCGAGTGGTTTTCCTACACACACAGACCCCTCCCCTTCAAGACGGTAGTCAGAGTACCAACAGGCTAAGAGCTCCTAAGCTCCAGGGAGGTAATGTTTGGGAGAGCTGACATTGTGTAGCTAGTTACCTGGGCATTAATGGTTTGCCGTTGGCGTCTTACGTGTCTTGATCGTCCCAGGACTTAGTTATAGCATTTTAAACTGAAAAATTTTCGCTGGATGCTCGAAAACAAAAAAAACATGATTCCGTCAGATGCATTACAAGAGGTAAAAATTCCTTTTCTTGCTGTCCAGAAGAGTTGCTACCGTCACTCTGATCCGCACATAAATTGGAAGGTACACATATACATATATATATTTATATATAAATATATATATATATATAAGTATAAAAATGACAAGCATCACTTCTCTTGGCCATTGGTTCTTGTTAATTCAGTATGAAGCTGTGTTATTGCTACTTGAACTATACATATTGAACTGTGAATTGTTTCTGGATCTACTTAAAACCCTCAGAAATTGCCGTAAATGTTTATGTCGCAATGGAACATAAACCAAAGCATGTTTCCATTGGCAACAGATTGTAAACGGAAATTGAGAAACCGTAAATTCACGGTTAAAGTTTTAAGTAGAAGCCGATTGTAAACTCGGCTGAAACATTCAGGTGGTCGCTAACTATTACTTGAATTTTACTTAGACGTCCTGTCAATACTGATTCTACTCCCTAGTTGGTTGCTTCGGCCAAAACACCTAAGTAAACGTTTGTTTATTTGGGACGTTTGGTTAAGTGAGCTGGCAATTTACGTTTGATAATGCTTCTACGGAGTATTTGTTATAACGTAATGGCCTAGTGGATGGAGTTTTCTGCTTTAAAGGTATGAGCCAAGGTGTATATCGTATGCCTTTATGACCCCCAACTAAATTTAATCTTCATTTTTTTTTGTTTCATGAGGATTGTAGAAGACAGGTGGGCTGGGAAAGGGGCTTGACTCACATCTTCAATCAGTGAACTTGACATGAACTCTGTGCGTAGTAATGTCGTGGTAAACCAAAATTTCCCCGAGTAGATTATCGTGATTTATTTGGCTGCAAACGCCACGTGTGGTCCTCCTATACCTTTCATTGGAATCAGTGTGACTTCACCGGGCGTCATCCGCTACGGAGGTACGCGACTGTGTGAACTTCACTGAGAAAAACCATTCACAGAAAGCACTTGGAATTCTCGAGCGCGATAATAACGAGATTCTGACGTCACGGCCTAGACAAATCTCAATTTTTGCTAATCGTACATTGTCAGAGGCAACTATGTACGTGAAATTTCTTCATGAGGGAAAAGGAACAAACTTTGTGAAATTACTTTAAGGTTTTTAATCCACGACCCGGGTTTCAATTGTTGAAACCCGGGTCGTGGATTATAAACCTAACTGAAATTTGCAAAGTTTGTTCCTTTTCCCTCAAATTTTGGGTTAAGGCGTATTAACTCATGGAAGTTACTTCCATGGCCGTAACCTTAGATGTCACTTGCAAGTGGTACTTCGACGTGTAAGCAAATACGTCTATGGCAGTAGGGGTCCATATGAGTAGTAATCGGCCGCGGTTCACACTAGCAAGGAAGATAGACAGGCTTTCGTTTTGCCAGCAAGAAGAATTTCAATTCTGTGATTAAGCCATATCGCATCCGGTGGTATTCTTGATCACATGACTGCAAGCGGGGGCTAAATGTAAGCAACGATGAATTTTGCCGGAGAAGGACTCGGTCTTAGATATCATCATTTTTCGGGTGACGTCCGCGTATGTTGTTAAGGTTCACAACAGTTTCGCCAGCTATCCTGCTGGCGTCCTCAGGTAAAGGATAGCGAGAAGGTTTTTCGGTGAATTCTTATAGGGGCCAAGTTGGCTAGATATGGCGGCAAGTTCGGCCGATTCCGCGCCTAGTCATGGAGCAGCATCGTGATTGCGCGGGAAACTAATTACTCTTTTCCAGGCGCTGTGGAGTGGGTATCCGTCTTCTCTATGGAAGTTTATCGCCGTTTTAATTATTTCTATGGCTTCTCTAATCATTCTTGGTAAGTAACTATTCTCCTTCGCTATTATTTTGACGTCTTCAAATTTTATGGTATGCCCCGGTTCACTCCATGCGTGCTCTGATATGGTTGATGCTTCAAATGCTTACTTTTTGTCACCCTCTGGTGTTCTTTCAGTCGTGTGCTCAAAGCTCTGCAAGTTTCACCAATATAGGACTTGCCAAAAGAACACGGCACTTGGTATACGCCTTCGGAGAGTGTCGATGGAATTCTGTTCTTGGGCCCGGGTAGGATGTCGGCTGTCTTGGTCACACAGTTAAATCTCATGACCACGTCATGCTTCCGTAAAGCCCCGGTAATTTTCTCCGAAGTCGCCGCGATGAAAGGGATAGTTACATATGCCTTGGGGTCCGGACTGGGTTCTTCCTCTCGGTCAGGTACTGCAGTTGATAGGCCTTGTCGTTCTTCCTCGACTCAGTCTTACATTTATAAACATTTATTTTGCACCATTAAGTGTTTTTAATGTTAAAAATACAACACAGAGACTTATAACTATTCTAGTATTGAATAAAAATTATAGCACTTCTCATAATTGATACACTTTAAAGGTGCACGTATATATTTTATGTAATTTTGATAAATTAATAAAATCCAGGAATGGCTGTGGAACTCGAACAGTGCAATGTACAAACGCAATGATTGCCGAAATTAGACGATTTTCGAAATAACCACGTTCATTGTTTACCTACCTCCGTAATTCACTTTCCATGGGAGAATCCGGAGGTAATGTGCAAGCAGAACAATGCCCTGTACGTAGCGGAAAACATCGCTCCACTCGCTACCTCCATAGAAGTCAACTTCCATGCGTAAAGACATATATAAAAAACTGGAGTTTTGTCGACGTTGAAACGTCACGCACTCAATATCGTCGAGGTTCAATAATGTCTAGTGCTTTCCGAGTCCCTGGGTTGGGGCTCGAACCCAGAGTCCTCTATACCGCACCAAAAGCGCGCACTGCACCCGCGAACCGCGCACCCGCGTCCTCAAGGAATTAGCGCCACAGAAGCAAGGAAGTCCTCTATACCGCACCCGCGCGTGTCCTCAAGGAATTAGCGCCACAGATCGCACCGTTCTTAGACATAATATTCAAGAAGTCATTGTCTGAAGGAAAGATACCAATAGACTGGAAAATTGCAAACGTTACACCGATATTCAAAAAGGGAAACAGACATGACCCAGGGAACTATCGACCAATTTCATTAACGTCTATTATAGGCAAGATACTCGAACATATCGTCGTTAGCAATATCATGACGTTCCTGGACAGTCGTAACTTCCTTCATGGCTGTCAGCACGGCTTTCGGAAAGGTAGATCATGTGAAACACAGCTCGCGCTCTTTCTTCATGACGTTCTCAAATCTGGTGAATCGAAAACACAAGTGGACGCATTATTCCTAGATTTTAAGAAAGCTTTCGACACGGTACCTCACAACAAACTTTTATACAAATTACAGTCATGCGGCCTTAACGAAACAGTAGTAAACTGGATACGCGACTTTCTGAGTGATCGTAAGCAAAAAGTAGTTCTTGACGGAATTAGCTCTGATGCAGTTAAAGTGACATCAGGTGTCCCACAAGGAAGCGTAATCGGCCCCCTTTTGTTCATTATATACATAAATGATCTATGCTCTCGAATTAGCAGTAAAATACGTTTATTTGCTGACGACGCTGTCATCTATCGCGAAATTAATGATCACTCTGACTTTGAAATTCTATCATCGGATTTAAACAACGTTCATGTGTGGAGCCAAGAGTGGGGACTCGAACTTAATCTGAGCAAATGTGCGGCGGTACATTTCTTGCGGAGGTCGTCCAACTATCCCCGTGTATATGCTGTGGATGGTGTTAAGATAACGGCGACAGATGAAGTTAAGTATCTGGGAGTTACGATAACCTCAAACCTATCGTGGGGAACACATATAAGAAATATTTGTGGCAGAGCTCTGAAGAAGCTAGGATTCGTCAAGCGTATTGTGGGAAGATTCTCAGATGAAAAAGTAAAAGAGAGGTGTTATTTCGCACTCGTCCGGCCACACCTTGAATATGCAGCAAGCATATGGGATCCGGTGCAGAAAGAATTAATTCGGGAACTTAATAAAATACAAAGGAAAGCTGCGCGATTCGTCAAAAACTGCTACGGGCGTACAGACAGCGTTACGCAGATGTTAAACGAATTAGGCTGGGAGCCGCTAGAGACTCGGAGGCTGCGCGCTAGGCTTAGATTACTTGAGCAATTGAGAATAGATATCTTTCAGAGCGACACGGAGAACATCATATTAGAACCCCACTATATTTCCAGGTCCGACAGAAACGATAAATTAAGAGAGATATTTTGCCGAACGGATAGGTATGGGAATTCGTTTTTCCCCCGAACAATAAGGGACTTTAATAAATGCAAGGCGTAATTTCATAGAGCGTTTCCTTTTTATATGTAAACGGCTGGTGTCCTAACACCCCCCGCCACACGCCTATTGAGGCGGCTTGCGGGGTAGTATGTAGATGTAGATGTAGATGAAAAGCTTTGGCCGATGAAGCTATTCAGGAGCCCTCGTACGATGAGAGACTAAGCAATGATGCGTTACCCTCGTGGACTGCGGCGTTGTATTTATGAACACGGTTACTTCGTGGTATTTTGAGCTCGGTGCCTTGTTACTAAAACTAGGTGCTTCAAAGCCACTCAGACACTCTTGCTGGAAGAGGAAGCCTAGGAGGCTTAAATTGCTAAAGCGCTTTTTCGCGAAACCGAGGGATCTGGGTTCATATTCGAGTCCAGGGAATGATTTTTAAAAGTATGAGTTTTGCATTTTCGTGCCTCTTAATAAGCATTCTCAAGGTTTTCTGGTGTGTAGCCGCCGGAAAGTCAGCTAGTTATTAGCTGCTTAGTGCCTTCAGATGCTCTTCTGTTTGAAAATATTTAGCCAGTGATGCGTTGGTGTCGCTCCAAAAATTATCACTAGATACTGTTGGATCCCATTTCTTCAGGTGCAACTGCGTGTACCAGCATTTAGGTGACGACAGTTTCCACCTGAACTATATGATCCAACATATCAAGCCACTGAGGAAACCTTCGATCTAACTATCACTAGATATTTTTAAGTTTTCAGTAATTTATGACGCAGGATAAACAAAACCAAAATTAAAATTTTTTTAGCTTACAAAATTTAGCAACATCTCTTGGATTCCCGATACGACGAAAGCACATCATGGTATCTCACTCAGAGACAACGTATACAAGGGTGGTGTGGTGGCTTGAGTACGGACATCCCATCCCGATTTTCCATCCCATCCCGATATCGAATCCCGACAGAGATTTTTCAACGGAATACCGGGCCCTACTGGGATGCTTTGTGGAGAACGGTTCAAGTACAGCTCTGCATCCAACGGATGTCCCGCCAAAATGTGGACCTATTTGTGACTTTTTTAAGAGTAGCCTATTGCAGACGCTGAATTCCTCTCCACTCTTCCTTCATTCCGCTAATATACCTTCCCTTTCCGAACTCGTATCCTTAATGACATAAACTACTTCTTTGCTGGGTGGCCTCCCCGAAATAACTAACTAAACAAAATATCCACTGGTTATAATCCCTACGAACCGCCGCATTGGCGTGTGGCAGGGGCTGCTAGGACACCAGGCATAAAGATGGGAGCAACTAGGGGTAAGGGAATGGTTGAAAGAAGGATCGAAAACTGAGACATGTTTCGATAGATTAGTGCCTCACTCAGTTTTTTTTGTAGTCGTTGAGCTTTAGATTGAATTATTTTTACGCACTTTTCGACCAGCAATCAAAGTAAACAAGGCTACTAACCTGTTCTACAGCGTGTCTCCCTTATTCCTTCGCTCTTGATCAGTTCTAGAGATGTAATGTGAATTTTAATTGTAATCCTCCGTGTCGCCCTGAAAGTTACGTGATCTGAATTTTCCTGATTTTCGGATGGAAACAGCGGAGCGTGTGGCAAGTGACCGGCTGTCGTTGATCAGGTGCAGCCCAAGTATTGTCGTTAATTTAAGCGTAGCGTGTAGCCTCTTAGCCTTATGCGTCTATCTGCCGTGTTATAGTCTCATTCCGCTGAAAATGATGGTGTCGCCGTATTCAATTGAAAAAGTTAGTCAATCATTGGGAGCTCTTCACTGTAGGTGTTGAAGTTAGCACAGATAGGAACACTATCAGCGCACACGAACGACGACCCCCTGCCACACACTCTTGAGGTGGCTTGAAGGGTATTTGGTAGATGTAGATGATTGGAACGGTATGCTTTAGCGAAACGTTTGAAACAGCCGATTAGTTGTATACTTTAGGTTCAAAACAGTCACGGAAGAATGTTTTGTGCTTATTTGCCGAATTAATTCAAAGTAATTGTTTGAAAACGTAAGATGTTTATCACAGAGTCATTATAAACTTTACATTATCAATTTTTAACGCCTTTGATGAAAATCAGCGCAAGTAAAATAATCGCGGATGTGATTATTGACGTTCTTTTGTCGTTTAGCGCACATCAACTCGGCTACCGATCTGTTTTGATGTGCAGTGCCAAGAACGCAGGGTCCGAAACGAATGGAAAGCAAGTGCGCTGTGCGTGTTGCGTTGCAAGTAGCGCACTAGTGAGGATGGAAAGCTCCCTCTGCTGAATCAGCATTCTGTGACATTGGTTTGCTGTAGTAGTGGAAAGGTTTAGTTTTCTCTCGCGGGAGGTCGGATTGGCGGCAGGAGGGACCACCTCTTCCCTTACATTGGCACTCTTGAGGACTCCTGCCGCGCGTGAAAGATGTGCGAGCGTGGAGGAGTGGGGGGGGGGTGCGGTGGGTGTGGGAGAGGAGACGTGGGTGGGCGGTGGGAAACCCCACGTTCGACTTCCAACGAACCACCACCACATCGATTTCCCCCCCTCGCTTCTCGGAGTCTGAAGATGTGTATCATTTCTGGTCATCCACGAGTTCAGCCGGTGGGATTGGATTCCCCCTCGGCTCTGGCTGGGCGTCTGGGGAGGAGGAGGTGACCCACAACTGAGCTCATTTGTGTCATTTAGGGTTGGTGGGTGGGTGAGGAAAGCCCGGGGGGGGATTGTTGTCACGGCATCCGAGGAATGGGGGAGATTAGAGTTTACCAGCTGCAAGGCCTTCTCGACCCGGAGAAATTGTGTAGGCAGCCTTTTTTCCGTTGTGACGAAGTTTCAGCTGTTATGTACGCAGCGACAGATTTACCAAGGTTAATTTAGGACATTTTTTTGGCTGCTTAATATTTCAAGTGACTACATCCACGATGAAAATCGTCCGCTCACCCA
The DNA here is from genome assembly GCA_963573305.1 of Pyrrhosoma nymphula. NCBI lineage: Eukaryota > Metazoa > Arthropoda > Insecta > Odonata > Coenagrionidae > Pyrrhosoma > Pyrrhosoma nymphula. The sequence goes on from OY754332.1 coordinate 31,960,736, forward strand.
AGCGTTGAGATAGCGTCATAGGAGAGTTCTACACGCCTCTAGAAGTTGTTTCGTACTTTATTTGCTCTCCGAGATATCTGAACTCCACCTACGCTTCCCGAAATCTAACGTGGGAGTGAACGGAGAGTGTATCCCAGCTTCGTCGTCGATCCCTTCTCCGTCCCCTCCGTGAACACTCCTGAAACGCCTCTTGGAAAGTAAAGGAAGCGTCGATCTATGGCTCGGCTTACGCTTGATTTTAACTGTTACTCCGAGAATGCAACGAAAATTTAGAGTGATATCTTCTTCGTGAAATAGCTTACGGTCATCGAAATACCATAGACGACCACACATCTACAACAGTAACCAACGTTTAGAAGTTATTGTCATTACGTATTTTCATTGATAGACGACTTTAATTTTTTAAATATAATACAACGTTAACTTTTGAATCCTTCGGCAGCATTTCAATAATAATATACTGAATTAAATACATATTATTTGCTATATTTTAGCAACTTTATTTTTGTACAAAGGTTTGAATATGTTCACTCCACAGATCTATAATATATATAATATTTGACGCTTTGTTTACAAGTATTTGTGCAAATTAGGCGGACAGATGGATGCCTTGAGCTGTTTTATTCGTAAAAGGAATAAAATTAAACCACTGCATTTACACACGCAAGGTGACAGCAAAAGAAATGAGATCAAGGGAATTAATTACGTCAAACTCTATATTTACGAAGGCTGATTTTCTAGATGCGGTGTCATTTGGCGTTAATAAAGCAAGATAGCATCATTAGCTACTCATGCTAGTGTGTAAAACAAAGCCTTTGATGGCTAATTAAAATTAGTTTGTGTTCTGTTTTATAAAAATGAGAGTGATTGTTCTATCAGCACCTAAAATTAACATCTGGTTCTCAAAAGCGTCTATGTCAACATTTTTCTCCTTCATTATTAATTTGAAAAAAAGCATTAAAATAATCCATTCTCAGCTCGTAGTCGGTTCGTTGAGGGGGTTTAGGCTTGAGTAAAGAGGCACTTTTAGTCGCGGATTGGAGCCTGGGAAAAGTTATTTTTATTTTTAGATTTCAAAAATAAAATACCATTTATCACGAGACTTTTCTTCTCAGTCGTGTGTCCATAAATAAACAGGGGTTTCGTGAATTAACTAAATATTTACTTTTTAAGTAAACATTCCGCGGGAGTAGACTCATGGCTCCATTTCGTTTGCACTCGAAGAGGACGCTTAGTTTAATCTCGGATTTTCCACTCTACGCTCCCGTGGCTCTCCGTTCGCTCTTCCATATCGTTTGAAGGATTCACATTCCAATCGACATTTTTTTACTCTTCCTATGCGTCTTTTTGACGCCGGGGATTCTTTATAATTAAAAAATATAGACATTATAAGTTTGTAAAAATTAAATACAAAAATATTTTTCAAACTGAAAGTGGATTCGTGTCTCTAACCCGCCTTTGGGCGGCACCTTTAAAGGTTGGTCCCCTTGGCACCTTTCCACATTTTCTCCACTCTCCAGCTCCATCCTTCCCTTGCTCAGCTACCCACCTGTCCTCGACAATGCAACTGTCCTTAGTTGTCGTCCGCCTTCCTCAAATAAACAACCAACCTCGACGAAAAGTGCCGAGTAGGCCTCAGTTTAACGTCCCATCCGACGGACTGATCACTGCACTTTAAAGTGCACTCCACATATCAGTATCGACAAGGGCCTATATATCGATAGTCAGGGATCGGAATGCCACCATAAAATTTTCCGCCACCGCCGGTATTCGAACCTGAACCCTTAGGATGGGAATCTAATTATCTCACCATACCAACTCGATCCCCGTTTTCTCTTCTACCTCTTCGTAACAGTGCCGAGTTTTCCTTAGTTGGCGGCGAGTGAACACTGACACTGGTGCCACCTCCACCATAGGGTGCATCCCGGCTCAGAGAAAATGAGATTGAAAAAAACAGGCGGTGCTGTGTAGTTTGGATGATGCCAAACTTGATGCGCTAGTCCCATATCGTAAATAGACGAATTCGCATAGGATACGAAAAATCCCGTGGCACACCATACTTATGTTGAGGCTGCGCAATTTTCCGACTTATTTGGCCATAGATAAAACTTATTCTCCTTCTTCATAATTCATAAACATCGTGGTATTATTATTTATTACTATTAGTGGTAATCTACCGATTAGGTTAGTTTTAGATGGAAGAAGGGTTATCGATACGAATCTTTATCTTTGCCCTATGTTAAATTGTTTGACACACAGTTTTTACATAGTTACGCTAGAATGGTGAAACGAGAGAAGCTAGGAAAACTGCGCTCTTTGAAGTGTTCAGGGCAAAGTAGTTTTTAACACTAATGAGATAATTAAGATCCCGCACTATTTCGTAACCACACGGACAGAATTAAGAAATCAGGCTTCAGCGATTGTGTGTTTGAATATTTACAGATACGGTTTTAACGATTCCTTTGAGCAAGCCCCTATTATTTCACATTGAAAGACGCTTTTCATTTTCCAACTTCACTTTTTCAAAGGTTCCTTTGAGACATTGCTTGGTTGATCGATTACTTCGGGAAGACGACCGATGATGGAGATTATTTACGCCATTGAGGATAGGTGGGTAGGCTGATAAGGGAAGGATTATCTTGGGGCTCGTGGAAAGGTGTAGAGAAACCTGGCGTCGACATCAGCCTATTCTTAGCGAAAGGCACCAAGGAGCCCAAAGTTTAATGTACATCCTAAGTACTGCTCTTGAAGTGCTCTTTGCATAGCACACAAGTAGGGGTCGGTATGCTGCTGATAAATTATGCAACTGGAATTCAAACCCTTAGTCTCTGGATGAAAAGCCAATGCCTTAGCCACCGCATCCACCCGATCTCCGTAACATTTTCTATTCGGCAATGCGTGCGCATGGCAGAATGGCATGGCTCCCTCCCATGTTTCCAATCGGGCTGGTCTGGTGGCTGGAGTTTTGACTTCCCGTTCCAATTGTCCGGTTTTGAATCCTGGCAGTAACCATTTTTCAGAGAAATCCCGGTCCCTAAGTGATTTCTATGTGGAGATAACTCCGTCTAAAGTATTCCGTCCGTCGGATGGGACGATAAACTGTGGACACCTTGAAGTACTTCTTCAGTAGAAGGTCAATGACGATGCAACATTCCTCTCCACTATTCCCCTAACAATCCTTCATCTAATGTCCTGCTCACATCGAATGGAGATCGCGTGAACGAACTCATTTGTCGTCGAGTGACCTCACCTGGAATCTCGGTTAGATCCTAGAATTCCAGGAGATGGAACTCATTTATTGAGCCTATCCCAGCGTGAAGTTGAAATCTCCGGGAAAAAGAGGACTAGGATTATCTTTGCCTTACACAGTTCCCTCTTACCGTTAGTGCCACGGAGTAATATATCGGCTTCAGTTAGTCGGGATATGATTACCATGGGCCGATGTCTTGGTTCATGAATGTAGCGTTAGTACTATTATTAGAACTAAATAAAATCTGTTTTATATGCCATGGAGATGAAAAGCGAGAATTTTGTTGATGATGAAATAAATATTAGTCGGTAAAAGTGAACAACAAATTGATATATTTTTAATATTACCACTCAAGTCTGTAATTATTTGGATGGTTACATTTCATTTACAGGTCGCCCTCGGAATTGCTGAAAGGTTTCACTGAAAATTGTTGGCACTTAGAGAGTAAATATTTTACGTTTACGATTAACAGTTCCCGGGGTCGGATCAGCATGATGCTTAGAGTTCAAATACGGGTGGAGTTTTTCACCGGTAATCCGATCACCACTCGTTCAAAACGATCCACATTCCACCATGATATTACCCGATAATTAATATGATAACCAATGAGACACAGAGGGATAAAGCATCGATGAACCTAGTTACCATTATATTCGTAATTATTCCCAAATATTAATCAGTTAAGTCGTGAGAGTTAATACAGTTCCACTTAAACAACAATCCTCCATAAACACAGTCTTAGCAATCTGCAGAGAGAAATACGTCATTAAGCTACGAGCCGATGGTTGGGAGTATTAAAACTATCTTAGCAAACACAATGCTCGATAAATCATAATTATTAAATAAACTAAGTAAAACTTGTTGCTGGTTGCTCAAATATAATATTATAGAAACACAATTTGCCATAAAGAATAGATATTGAATCAATTTTTGCAAGCAATCTATTGGTTGCTTTGAGGAGGGTGTTTCTCCGTCCGTCAGATGGGACGTTAAACCGTTGTCTCATCGCTTTCTTTCGCCTTTCGGATAATACCTGCTTCTCTCCTTCCTTATTTCCATCCCAATCCATCCAATTACATTTTTACCTTGTTTTGAAATGCCGTTTCTTGCGTAATATTTAGGATAACTTAGCGTAACTTAGCCTATATAGATAATGAAGTTTTGACATGGAGCCAAACGACAGCTAGGATTCCTATCTAGCGAGAAGTTCATCGTCATCAACATTGCATTTTTTGGCTTTTCTATACGAATCGGCTCTTCAGAAAGAGGAGAAAGGTATTTCGATAGTTGTAGAGGAATGCCCTGATATTTATTTGTTTGAACGGAATATCATTTCGCATAAACTTAAACGAATTTGATATTTTCATAATGACAAATGTATTACCTTTCCAATAGTACCAAAATATCAGCCTCTTAAAGTATAACTTATTGAGATATTTGCTACAGAATACAAGCCTTTTTCCAAGGGATATGGTACGGCTATGCACTCCAGAGAGAATACGTTTAAAAATAATGAAGATATAATGCATAGATCGCATTAAAAAATTAATGGTGTTTAGTTGATATATTTCATGAACTATTTAAAAAATAAATTTAATACTCTCTGAAATACTTTTTACGAAATCGCCAAAAATCTTCGGCTCTGAATGAGTCTCACTGTACGGCATGAAAAAAGAGTCAAGTATATTTAGTTAATTACTAAGAATTTCACGAATGTAAAACAAAGTTTTTCCGTCATTTATTACAATTTATGTACTTCATGCTTTTTAAAGCTGCTTGCAATTAAAAATAAAATTCGAAAGGTATTACTCGCAGCGCTGAAGACGCGCACAATTACACCGTACGGGAGAGCAAAGCCCACCCCAACCGGCTCAATGAACAAAGCAGCAAACAATGACGGGTGATTTTATTGTGATTGTGTTTATATTTTGTTTGCGAGTAAGGTAAACTTAAATTAAAGTCACATTGACATGAATAAAAGGTAAACACTCACTTCGTAAATGCTCTCATTTTTTGCTATTCTTTAGTATTTTATGATTTTGTTTTTTTTTATCTTTTTATTATTTTTTCGTATTTTTTACGGTGTCTATTATGATTAGAAAAGCATCTCGCTCACACATAAGCCCTCCATCGTTCGTATTTAACATAACCAACCACTTCGCGTTTACGCTAACTTTGGAGAGTTGCCATCACGATCGCAGTGAAGAGAATTAGGTTGCCATCGTAACTAACTCTCTAGGAATCACTCTTTCGGAATCTCTCTCTAGGAACCTCTCTCTAGGAATCTCCACCCCCTAGGAATCGCCACGAACAAGTGTAAGCCAGCAGTTAATTCCTAACGAAATCAGAATCCCCGCATCACTGGGCAATTTACGGAATGGTTTCAAAGCAAATGACACTCTTCTCTGTTTATTAAGGAGTAAAGTAATTAACCCTTCTCCATTTTTTTACCTTATTGGATTACCGTTTATCATATTTCCAATTTCCGCTCCAAAACGCAGACATCTGTTGGTCGGAAGCGTTAGGAACTTTGAGTTTGCGTACTCGGATGTGAATTCACCCAGCGCTTTCCGCTTACGCTGTTTAGTATGTTGACCGTGGAAATAGGGCATGATGGAGATCCTCGGTTCCTCTGGCCGAACTACTTGAAAAGCTCAATTAATGCGAGTTATGGGGTGACGCGGAGTATATTACTTCATCCCCGCACTACATATCCGGCCCTGAAGGAAGCGAAAAGATAAGAGGGAACTTAGCCTGTCGAACAGATTGACAAAAAAATTACCTCTTCCTCTCACCCTTAGTTTACTCATACCAGAAACAGAAATAGGCATGAAGGCCCGGTTTCATAATCTCAGATTAAATATTTTATCGTTACAAAACCCGACATTAGCGCATTCTCCCATAGATAATGCTCACGTAAATTAACCAGTACCCCACTGTCATATACAATACTCGAACTCTCTCAGTTAACATCAAGTAAACGGAAAGGCTACGCAATCTTGCAGTTGACGTGAACGTGTAGTTATAGGTAAAACAGGGCCTAAGTCTCTCCGTTCACATGCATTACACTTCCAGCCCTTCCCTCTTTCGATTCCTTTTCCCTATTTCATCCCTTTTTCAAGGCAAAGTCCGAACGCCCACTACCACAAGCCCTAGCAGAGTAACGCAGACATGTAAAACGATCATACGCATTTGACCCAGGCTCCCTGTTCTCAAACTCTCTCACGTTGTGCCACCAAGTTCTGCGGTGGAGTCTATACTCCAACCTTGCGAGCTAATCCGACAGTCTACAACTAGCGCGAGTGCGATGGGGGGGGGAGGGGAGCCGCCGCGCGTGAGCACTTGGGGTCCCAGGGAAGCTGTGCGGCCCGCGAATGTGGAGTTGCACACCCTATGACGTAGGAATGGGTGGGGGGGGAGATTAGGGGTGGGTTGGGACGCGGGAGGGGGAGGGGAGTTTGTACCCTCCGTAACCGCGGCAGTGGCGCCATCCCACCGGTCAGGATTCACACTAAATGGTCCTACTCTTCTCTCCTTCTACCACACCCTCCTCCCGCATTCCCCCCTCCCGCCCCCTCTCCCTCTCAGCACACACTAAGGGGCGGCCGTAAAAACTTCATCCCGGCCACCCCTGAGTTTTCAGCCCGGGACGATGAGAGCTTGGACGAACGGACTTTTTGAGGCCCTCAACCCTTTGGACTCATAAACACATCCGAAACGGTCAAACGTAAAATTCCACCTCTCTCTCCTCCCATGAGGCCGATTTATGGAAAAACACCAAGACTAAATTAACTTGAGCATCATCGGCAGTCATCTATCCGAAGATAGGTTAGCTGGGGCTCTCCACTCCACCCTCCTCTATGACAACCATTTAATCCCTGTGCTAGTCTTCGATTCGTCGTCCCACGTGATTTGACTGATGTATTCCATCATTTGGTCTCACTCAGTAATCCATGCCATCCGTTTCTCCGACCAACATTGCTTGTAAAAGGATGTTGAGTCACATAATGAGTGCAATTAAGTTGTATCTTCCTCTTCCCTGGGCTTTCATAATAAATATCTTTTCCGTCCAACTCTTCGTAGGACTTCTTCATCGGTGATTCTCTCCGTCCATTTGATCTTCATCATTCTTCTGTAACACCACATTTACACAGATTCCATTCTTCTTTGTTCTGCAGCGGTTATCGTACAAACTACAAAACCATATGAAAATATGCTCAACACACGCCTCAATGAAGTGACTTATTGTTTTTTTTGCGTTGCTAGCTTTAAGAAGACTCATTATCTATTAGGATATGCCGTCTTTGCATGGGCTATTCAGCTCGATTCAAACGAGAAATCGAGAATTAAAGCGCATGAATTTAGAAAGGAATGGATCACCATGGTCACGAGATGAATCATGGAAAATGGTCCAGATACTCGACTGAGTGACCGCAGGAATGATGTTAAAAGGGGACGCGGAGAATAGAGGAAGCGCTGAGTAATGCCACGCGGTGACTGAAATATGCGATGCAAATATGCACGTGAAATAAAATTTCGAAGTGAATCGCAAAGTTGAGGAACGGGATGAACATTCAATTCAGTGGTATAACCTTACGTGTTTCGAAGTAAAGTCTCCGCATAAAATTTAAATATGCAATAAATATATAGGCTAAGTCATCTGATCTCTGCCACAAAAGTCCTATTATTCCCATAATACGATGACATGGATCTGAGGGGCTATAGATGTCAACCGACACACTGTTCAATTGCACAGCTTGAAATATAATGAAGGGTGAACGTATGTACACTCTCCAGTTAACACTGAAGTACACTCTCCAGTTACGATAAAAACGATATCTATTCGAATATGCGGTGTAAATTTTATTTCGGAGTTTAATGCACGAGCCAATATTCGCTCAAAAAGCCAAGGTTTGCGGCTTAACTTTGAGGAACTTTTTTCCTTTGTATTTTCAACTCTGTTTCTGTGGAGTCATCATTCTGTTCCCTACTTTACTGTTGGGTGACATATACGTCAACCCCAGCCCCTACTGTGCCCCCCAGTGCGTGCTTATTATCAAAATGTGAGAATCTTTATGAACAAACTGTCCCTTTGTGATTCCTATGCTCACGAGTATTCGCTAATAGACATCATTGCTTTCTTTGAAACATGGTTAACTCCTTCTGTTGGAGATGGTGAGTTGTCCTTCCGTAGCACAGCGTTTACCGCCGCGATATACCCTCAATAGTGGGTGGAGTACCTCTCGCAATTAACTCAATTCACTATTCAAAGCGACGAAAAGATCTGGAAACTGAATGTGAAATTGTGCGAAGTGTCGTTATTCTCAAATATGCGATTTAAGTTAAACACAAACCTTGTTGGCTGCTTCTATCTTCCTCCCGCTAGTGATCCTATCGTGCTGGAAAATTGTCTTGGCTCAGTGTTGAAGGCTATTAATCATTGCGCAGTTATCCTTCTTGGTGAGTTTAATTTATCTATTCGCTGGAACTCCCCAACAAGTGGCTCAGTGTTTAATTCCCATAGTGAATACTTATTTAACTATATCACTTATGCACTTTACCTATCTCAGTACCATCTCCATGACACCCGAGATTTGGCAATATTGGATTTTCTCCTTTCCTCCTTCCCCCCGACACAATTACTCCTGGGCGAAATGTGTTTGACTCTGACCATGAGTCCCTTAACGTTACGTTTCGTCTCCGAGGCTCCCGAATGCACCGCAGGGTTCCACCCAACCCTCGGAAACCCTACCATGGTCAAAGGTTTCTTGGAATGACCTTAACCGATCACTCGAACTCATCCTTTGGGGTGTCCTCACGTCTTTGTCTCCGGAAGAAGCAGTGGACTATTTCTTCACCGTCATCGATAGTGCCATAAAAGGCACTTCCTCTCGTGACATCAATGACAAAAAAATTCCCCTCCTGGTTCATGCCCGACGCAATTAATATCCCTGGGAACAAGAATCGAGCCTGGTAATTGTACTGGGACTACCCTGATGAGAACATTCACCACACTTTGACGGAATCACGCCGTTACTTGAAAACACACATGCATCGTAGCCTTAAAGAGTATACGTTGGGACTATCATCTTTCATAGTCTCAGACCCCAAATAAATTTAGTTCTTTGTTAATCAACACCGTGATCTTTCTTAGATTCCTGATGCTGTGTCCTTTGACAATTCTAGTGCCGTTGGACCAGATATGCCAAATTTATTTCTTAAATCTTTTTCCAAACGTCTAGCGATTTCATCCAAGCTCCCACTCATCCATTATCACTCCCTCTCTGCTATTAACAGCCATAGTCTATCACAAATACAAACCGATATGAGGTAAGTTTTGCAATACCTTTTATAAGATCCCGCTCCACCGCTCTCCTGGCCCCGATGACCTCAGCACTCTGTTCCCTCGCAACTGTACTACGACCCTTTTGGTTCCTATAAGCTTCCTTTTAAATCGTTGCTTATCCCTTGGCATATTCCCTTCCCTATGGAAAACAGGCAATGTTATTTCTATTCACAAATCAGGCCTGAAAAACGACGTTTCTAACTACCGTCCAATGTCTTTACTTCCCGTTCTTTCCTCAGTTTGTGAGATGAGATCTTAAACCGTCTTTATTACTTTACCTCCCCATTTCTCTCCTCCAATCAACACGGCTTCCTTCCGAGCCGATCCTGACTAACCAATCCAGCAGTTTTTCAGCACCATGCTTTCGAATCAATAGCAGTAAAATCTCAACTTGACGCTATCTTTCTAGATTTCTCTGAAGTCTTTGGCACAGTAAGCCACAAACTCCTACTTCATAAACTCAGCCAGCAATTATATACAGCAGACAGCGTTATAATCAATGGCACCTTCCTAAGCATATTTCGAGCAGCATCAACAATAGAACCCAGCGAGTAATACTCTCTGGTTTTTCATCCAGTTGGTCTACCGTTACCTCCGGAGTACCTCAGGGCAGCGTACTAGGACCATACTTCTTTAATCTCTACATTGATGATCTCACCTTACGTGTTCTATCCTACCAAGCCCATACCTTGCCCTATGCAAATAACTGCAAAATATTTAAACAGATTAATAATGTTTCCGATTCCTAAGCCTTCAGGATGCCTTATCTAAGACCTCAGAATGGGGAGCTTAGTTAAATCTGTATTTAAAGCTTAGTTAAAAAGTATCTGGGAGCTTTAGTTAAATTAGAAAAAAGTGCAGCGTCACGGCAATATCCATACATCTGAATCCCGTGTCCTCCATCAAGAGATCTGGGCATTATACTCGACCACAAGCTTCATTTCGGCTAGCACATACAGGCAATTAAATCGACAACCATGTGTCTGTTAGGTCTTCTCTACCGTTTCACAGACACCACAAATATTCAAACACTGCAGTCCTACATCACATCCATTGTTCTTTCGATACTCTTTTTTATTGCTCCCCAATATGGTCTATGTCGGCTACTACAAATCTTGCCACCCTTAACTTTCTTCGCTAAAATAGTGAAATACAGAAATTCAAATTTCCGCAATGCGTCCACGGACGACATACTATCTTCACTCTATCTATAGTCTCTCTTGACATAGACTCAAATCCGAATCATCTACAACACCCTTAATTCCCGACGACATAAATTATAGAATAAATGCTTAAAAGTATGCAAGAGAGTTTTATCATATATCTTTTCCCTCCAACTCTTGTTAGAACTCCTCACAAGGTGATTCTTGCCGTTTATTTGATTTTCATTATTATTGTATAACAATACCTTTCCATTGCTTCGAATTGCCTTTAAAAATGATCCATCTCTTCCGGGAATCAAACCCCGCTTACTTGCTTGTAAGAATTGCATGGAAAATGCGCAGTCTACTGCACTACGCAGGCGTTTTAATTCCCATGGAAATTCTAGGGGAATTGAAGGCGTAGATGCACCATATCTGGCCCATGGGTCAAAGCGCCTATTTCAGAATGGTATCTGGCCCGCAAATCAAGAAGAAAAAAGATTTAATTAGCGAAACAAAAGTTTCCGAAACTTTTCTTTACGTGCCTGCAAGGTAATATTGAAAAGGGCAAAATTAATTTAATGAGAAATACCAATAAAAAGCCAGGATATAAGACGTATTAAAATGTTTCCATCATTCGAACAAGCTCTTTACTGAATGATTATCTACCTACTCTTTACTGAAAATACGCTTGAATGGAGCATTTATATCAATTTATATTATGCTTGTAATTCACATTTGACTGCCTAAGAAGTAACTAAGATAATATGCGGACCGCGGAACTAATCTTGCGAGGAGAATGGTACGCCAGCCAAAGTTTTGTCCGCTCATGACTTAAGTGGGCAATATGTTGCCGCCCTTAAGTCAATCAAGGACCATAATCGGAAGAAAGAATAATGATAAATGTCACGAGAATCGGGAAAATTAGGTGGCGTTGTGGACAGCACATTTGCCCGGAAAGCCTTAGGTATTTAGTGTGATTTCACGAGGCGGAAATTTCATTGCCATTTCCGTGCAGATATACTGATTGTGCGAGAGGAGTGGAGATTTGTGCTCAATAGCCCATGTGACCACATCCCCGCCACGATCCCATCAACGATACAACGAGTGAGGCTCCCCACGTTAAGCCTCTTACGGTTTTAGATCAGTAGGAGACGCTTACATTTGTTACAATCAAACCCTCACGCCTTTGTGCGACTGCCTTTAATGCTTTGTCACGGCGCCCGGCGTTCGCGAAGCCAGCAGACTTATCAGTACCTTCGTCAGAATATGCTTTGCGTGTGTCGTCGTTCTCACCACAGCTTGTAAGATGTTACGTGCGGAAGGGACGAGATGTGTGATAAAATCGGCTCTCTACTTCTACTTCGAAAGATTTTTATTGTAAGTCAACCTCGGTAAGATTTGATGAGGCCCAATCGCAAAGAATAATATTTATCGTCCACACCTATGCAATCAAATAAGTATGAGTAGGTAATGCTCATGGCCGATTCACAGCGGAATTCCATTTTGAGCCTCAGACGGAACTTTAGGGACTTAGCGATTAAACAAAGATCTTATCTAATCGACGTGGCTCACTGCACTGTATCGTCTATAGAAATCTATGTTTTTCTAAATTCAATGTGATGCTTGTGTAGCATACGTATCGAACTAATAATTCATTGTTAGGTGGGATCGAAAATTAATTTGATTGCGCTCTGGGGCTCTGTAAATAGTGGTGTGAGGAATTAATTTGAATATTCTTGAGCCGAATCTCATTCTCGCGATTGATTTGGTAGTTTTGATGATTTTATGATTAACTTTTGTCCTATAAAATAGCACGGTTTAACATCAAATGCGGAAGCAACTTGTCCTTTTGGTACCACTTATGCAAAGACCCGAAAAGCGCAGGGGCTAGTCACAATAAAAATGTCATCTTTAGTGAGGTGTTCTTATTTCCATGTTAGAACAAATGAAAAATCGATTCAATTATGTCTGAATAGTTCTTGTGTGAACGCCACCTGTGCTGTTACGCACAGTGGCAATGGCATCTGAGTGAAAGATCAGATATATTCAGGGAAGAATTTAGCGCTGTTGATATAATACAGAACCTGACGAAAATGTAAAAAATACAAATCGTATAATAGCATGACTACCTAGTGAGGATATTCACAAAGTGCCTGTATTCATCGCTTAAAATCGCTAATGCCATACCTGTCCTAGTTATAAAATGGTAAACATTTTTATCCGCTTTTCCATTATGCTTGGTTATGGACGGTTTTTTGTTTTAACGTTTTGCCAAAAAGATGAAAAAGAGAAAAGGAAGAAAAATGATGGAGGATGAACGAGATATCACTCGATGTTTGAGATTTGAACTAATCCTCGATTTGCGAGCAGAGTACATTTTGTTATATGATACGAACGTTTTCAAAGTTTCCTCATAAAAATTTCATTTTACAGCTTTTCTTATAACTATGCCGTTATTTCTATCACGTCAGAGTCACCAATTTAAATTAAAATGTTGGGCAAAATGCGTGAATGTTGTGTTAATGTAGTATGTAAAGATTCAGACAAGTCGACGCGATCATTGCGTTTGACTTTCATAATGGTGAAAGATTCGGAATCTCATGAGTAATCGACTTTGAAAATAATATGAGATACATTATATTATAGTAATGAATCGTTTTAAAAAGTTGAAACAGAATAGTTCTTTAAAGTATGGAAAAGTTGTAAAGCGGCTATATTCAATGATTTTTCGATAGATTTAGCTCAAGTGGTGTTTTCCTACACCTAAATTTTTACCATTATGAGTTGTAAAATAATGCTGCAAAATGTTTGATTCGGTCAGAAAAATCACTATTTTTCATGACTCTATTACTTAAACTTCGAAAAGTTTTGCTTAGCATCAAGGCATTTTAGGCAGGTACATAGTTTTCCAGGGACAATCGAAGGGATGGACGAATAAGGATGATGATGCTGAAGGAGAATTGAATGACACAATTCATTTTTCACTTCGCCAGAAGTATGAATGCCATGAGCTTTAATCCTGAGCCAACTATGAAATCTCTTCCATATGGCCAATTTCTCTCTTCATTCCGTGACTAAATATTTTTATTTTCAGCCATTAAGATCTCATATAAACGTGGATTGAAGCCTTCGGCAATTCAATTTTGAGCTCCACTAATGACTGGTAAAAACAACATTGCGATCGCTTTTGAGTAGAATGAAAAGCTCGAATAAATATTTACTTACTCATATTTAAACTATTAAGGCTCAAATGTTACGTTATTATGTCACAGGAGGCAAATTGGGACTCCTGATGCAAAGCTTCCCGTCCCAGTAAAGTCGGTATGAAACGTTTGGTGCGCGACTTTTCTTGGCTTTCCGTCAAGTCTGCTGAAATTTTATATTTTACTTTTAATAGTTGTTGAAACTATGGTTATTATTATTCGACTGAGGAATACAATTGCTGGGACATCGGCAACATTTGGAGATGATAAAATCTCTTGCAAGTTTCCTTCGTTATTGTTATTCACACGCGTAAAAAATGAATCTTCAAATGCTTTGTTATTGAGCGTAACAAACAAAACCAAATGAGTGAAATTGTCAAAAATTACTAATGGCTTTATCATTACAGTGGAATAATTTTCAGTCCAACGTAATTCTTTACCGTTGCTACAATGATGTCATTTTACTTCTCTACACTTAGAGTTTCCAACTTAACGCTAATATTGCATTTATTATTGAGCTTTCAAATAGTTCACCCGATTATAAGAAAGAATGAAATATTGTAATCTCCTTGACTTATTTATTGACAATTTTACAGTGTTACTCTGATTTAAATAAAATGAATTTAGTTTGCGATGAAAAAAAATTGTATGTCGAGCAAATCAGCATTATTTTTAAATCACATAATAGCAAGGAGTTATTTGCTGTCAGGAAAATGGTAAAATTTGCTTGGTGAATCAAAATTGATATCATAATTAATTTTGGAAGAAGATGAACCACAAAATTAATGTTTTTATTCAGATTATTTTTAAATTTCTCCCCAATTCTTCTTACTGGCTTGCTTTTTTCGCGTAAGAACTAACTTTCTCAAATAAAGCTTATGTAGTCACAAAGCAGTCTTAAGGAAAATTAATCGCGACGAGTCTTGGGGTAAATTCTCGTCGACAACATTCCCATCGCTAATCTTGAAATATATTGCTTTACTATTTCATTTAAAATTTTTCGAGTTGGATGCCAAGTCTAACAAAAAGCAACACCCATTGGGAGATCAATCTTTCGTATTACTCAGAAGTTTCCTGGAGATGTGACAGATCCTGCCTGAGCCTTAAAGGAGGGAGAAATTATTTTTTTAACACCAAATTTTGAGTATAGTGAGGATTATAGGAAGCCCGGAAGTTTTGAAAGAGGGCTTTTAGGTATTAATCCAACTATTGCGAAAGTTCCTCAGCTTAACGAACTGTCTGACGGATGGCTATCCACTCAAAAGGCTTACGAAGAACGACAGTGAGGGAATCGGGAATATTTCAAATAGTCCTCGACTACAACAGTTGGGAGTACCTCGGACGAAAAAGTAAAAGATAGACGTTATCTTACACTCGTTAAGCCACGTCTCGAGTACGCCACAAGATTATGGAACCGTGGAAAGAAAGATTCTATTTGCGAAATAAAATACAAAGGAAAGCCGCATGCCTCATTAAGAACTACTGCGAGCGAACCGAGATGGTAACTCGGCTGATGAAAGGATTAGACTGGGAGCCGCTAGAGATTCAAGAGCTGCGCGTTAGGATAAGATCTATTGATAGTTCGGACCACGTGAGTGCTAGGGTGGCAAGGAGGATGGTGTTTTAACCCCGAAATACACCTCTAGAGCTGTCAGAAAAAATAAGGGGGTTACTCTGTGGAACATATTGGTTCAAAGTTTCCTTCTGCCCTCGCACAATCAATGGCTGCAAAGAAATACGAGGTACTAAGATACTCCTTCCGCACTTATGTCACTTTCCAACTCCCTTTCTTCTTCGTCGTTGGTGTTCTAACATCCCTTGCAACATCATCCGGCGGGTCGAAAGGGAGTGTGTGGATGTAAAAGTAGCTACAATGAGTCGACCTTTGACTTGGTGTGTCATGGAGCCAATCTCCGCACCATCCTTATAATCTCAATTCATTATTAAGGTGGTTGGAGCGATTTTTGTCTCTGAACAGATTTGCGACGAATTTTGCAAACCTGTTCTTCTTTTTGATATCGGTGGATAAAAGTAAAAAAATTGTATTTCACCGTTTTAGTGTTTTTGGAAATTCAGTGCTATTTAAACATTCAGCTTTATGACACATATTATTCGTTTTAATTTGATCATATATGCATATATTTTCGTCCAAAGGCGAAATTTTACATTTTGTATTATTGTAATAGTGTCTTACAAATACCTGTACTATATTATATGAGTGTCACGCCGAGTGAAAGATTCAAAGACATGTATTTAACTATTATTTTCACCTAAATTTCGAATACCACGTCGTGAACTCAGGTCTTAACATGCTTATATTAAGGAAAAATGTACAATAGAATCCTTTGCGTCATTTTCATTGCCTAAGGCATATATTGTGGGTTCCACCGCATTAACAGAAGTGCTGAAATAAAATGTGGTCCTAGAATGTTTTGACTTACCTGAAAAATAACTAAAATATGAACTCAATGGCTCACTATTACCGTTACAGCTACCTTAACCGCCTTTCCTTTCGCATCTGCTGTAACATATGGTGGAATTATCCGATCCAAGTGGTTTTGTACCTAGAAGCAGCTTGCATAACTTAGCTCAGAGGGCACGAACTTGTGGTGAAAAATTGCCCACCTCAAATGAGAAGGTTCCTTTGCTTGCCAAGTGGTGAAAATATGAAGAAAAAAATCTCCTGATGATCCTGTAAAAATTGCACTTTGCATGTCGGCACGTATTACTAAATTTGATGGCTTGGAGCGTTTGTCGTGAGAGCATATCTGATCGTGACCATTTGTCTTTCCTCTGCTATCTTGTAATCTTCCTACCTTAACAAAGACAGGTGTACGGTCTATGACTATTTTTATATGGCTGTATAATAATATGTCTGACACCAAAATATCCGGGATTTCCTAAAACCAAATCCTGGATGGTGGCGCGTGGGAAGCCTGCAATCACTCCAGCATCGTGGGTCACAAGTTTATTACGATTCAAAAATGATGGATGAATTCACTTCCCGGATAAACTTTTCCACTATTTTGTGAAGAGCATATTGCTTCTTTTTATTTTATTTCAGCATTTTCTTCGCCTCAAAATTCCTGTCCTTAACAAAATCGCTGGTGATTAGTTCGCGCCTTATCTTTCTAAAACCCTTATTAGAGGCCATTAAATCTTAGAGGCCATTCATCAAATTCAATTTTCCTTCGTACCCGTTTCGAGTACGTATTTAGATGTGACAGTTAATTTTGTATGTTAGACGTTTGGGCATGAATCTTTTAAAACAAATATTTTTACCCAAATACAAAAGTCAACCTCAATGACTGCGCTATTATTTAGGCTTATGAAAAACACCTGAAAAAACATAGTCTCCGGGCTCTAGCTTGTAAATACCTTAATGGGATACAAGTTTTGGCGTCACATGTACCAGCTTGCTCCAGTTAGGATTGCAAGGATAGTCCACACGCTCTCTATTGTACACATGCTCGATGTATCACATCAGGATCTTCTATTCCTTGTAGAGGATTTTGAGAGAGTGCTAGAAACAGCCATTAGGATGTGAAAATGCCCTTTCCTAAATATGTTTTGGATTTGACCGACCCCAAATTTGCTGCTGCGTATCAGCACGTGTCTCGTAGTCCATTTTTGAAGCATGGACGGCGTCAATCACCGCTAGTCTCGAGAGCTAGTCTCATCCAGCCGTAGGACGGCGGAGCTATTTAGCGTTTCATGAATGGGAAGTCTATGACCGCTCTTACGAAGAATCGATGGAGACGATTGAAGGTGGATTAGCTGTAACACAACGTGATCAATGAAAACTTGAACGAGGTGGAAGTAATAGACTAGCTTGGGACTCGGGCAAGTTGGTCTTAGATATATGAAAGTGGCTGTTGTGAGAACAACGAATGCGAAAGGAAACGAAAAAACTAAAATAATTGTGTCATTGCTTCTCATTTTATCCCGTTGTATATTTCTAATAACTTTCACTTTCCTTACGCTTCTATTAGTAGTTACATGTTGAATATTTACTGGAAACTATTGCATAAATAACCGTTTTCATTTTCCTCGTGGGGCCGAAGCATTGGGTATCATTGTCTGTTGCTTCGGAGCTGATGATAAAGGCGCGGAATACATTCTGAATCTCCACAACCATCCCCTTTAAGCGAATGAATCAATACCTCCATGCAGCCACGAATCCCATTACACCATATTATTTCCTCCTCGTAACATTGCTTCTCAGAATCCATCTAGTACTCTACTTCCGCGTTACTGCCCTGGACTTTCACTTATCTTGCCGCTACTAATGCGTGTGCCTATTTCGGATTCCTTGGCCGTTTACGCGCGAACTACAGCTTTCCTAACGAGGTCGAGCAAATTACGTGCATCGGCTGAGGTCGAAGTATCTCGTGAGGAAAGTAGAGTGCTTTTGAAATTTAATCGCATTAGGCTTCAGTAAGATCGATAGAATGATGCATTGGATAAGAGTTTGTAAAAGAACTAGGATGGATTTCGTTCTGCCTGTGTACTGTTAGGAAACAAGAAATTTTTGTGACGGAACTCATCGTTTAACATAGCACCTTAAGCCGCCTTCGGAAAAAAATGACGGCTAAAGAAGCTCTTGGGCGCGGATTGATGGCACTTTACATAATCAAAGAAGCCATTTCAGTTACATTTCACTGCCTCCGAGCAACATCCATATTGTTTTAAGCGGCTGTCGTTGGCTGCTGCAGCGGAGCTTAGCGGAGGAGTTGTATTCCCGTGGCTGACTGCTTGATCGATTGAGTCTAAACGGCTTTGAGCGGAGCAAGCCTCACCCTCATGGTAATCTTTATCGGCTCAAAGGAAATGGACGGCGCGCGTCTAACCTCTAAGTTGCTTAGCAAAGGCATTCTTGAAGCACCCGAATCTCATAGTTATCTTTTAGTCTCCGATTGGAAAGACAGAGTAATAAAACGAGAATAGCTGGCAGACTACGCGCATGCGTAGAACGGACAAGCGAGTGACGAAAGCGTCTTTCACGTGCTTCAGTGTAAACCATGACTTTTCTCGTTGTACCCTCTTGCTTGAATTATTGCTTTTATAACAACAATAATGTGATATAATACTTCCTACAATGTAGTTTTACGTCCTCTGGATACTAATAATTTATTGATATCAACGTAAATACTACTTGAGCTTTCCATTGTTTCGGGCGTGAGTTCCTGGAATTTGCTTAGCATTGTAAATGATACGTATAAATTAGTTTTTCCACATAGATTTATTAAAACAAGACGACCTAGGTTTTGACGAAGCTCTTCATCATCAGTTGCCTGATTACCTGTTGATGACAAGCTTCGTCGAAACCTAGGTCGTCTTGCTGTTATAAATCTATGTGGAAAGTTATACGTATCATTTACAATACTTGATCTTTTCTTATAGTCCAGTCGATGAACGCAAATAAGGGGGGTGTAGAGGACATGGAAGAGGACAGAGACCAAACTTCAGGGATGTGTTTCGAGGCAATAGGAGGTAAACATACTAAAAGTCCCCGGACCTAGGAGGTGTGTGGGGGGGGGGGGGGGGAAGGGGGCGCAGAAAGTCCAATTTTTTGGTTTTTCGCTCATATCTTGAAAATATCTGCGTGATAGCGAAAATATTACTGGTTCTAAAATTAAAGCTGATAAAATGTACTACAAAATATGTTCTTACGCAATGATTTCTATTCCTCATAGTTATCGAGATATGTGCTATCGAAATTTGTAAAGTTTAAAAAAACGCTTAATTTCCTCACGTTATTTGACAAACGTTTCCCTCTAGTGGCTCAGTCTTTAGTTTTACAGCAAAGACCTTCGGAGCAAAGTTATAGAATGTTAAATTGGCTTTAAAATGTGATATTAGTTAATATTGTATCTTCAACTAGTCAAGAGTTACAGCTATTTGAAATATCTAGGAAAATTTAGGAATTTGTAAAAAAAAACGCACACCGCTCTTTCCCGTTTTTCTAGGGTTGTATATTGTTAATATAACTATATGATGTGTTAATTTACAAAAGTGGTAATAAGATGTGTTTAATGAACTAAATATACAGTAGCCTTATGTATACTCACTTTTTTTCTCACTAAGTGCATACGTGTTGAAGTACATGCTACCGCACAGAGGTCCCAAATCGAAAAACTTGGCTGCAAGTAATTTTTTCTACTTTTTATTAGGATGTTTGATAAGCTGTTTTCGTATTCTTTCAGTATATGGCCCACAATATAGGCTACCACGATGGTCATATTACTGCTCATAGTAATCTGCGGATCGCAAGTCGCGCGAACTCCGTGGATTTTGGAAAAAAATACCTTTATGGACAGCATATGTGCTTTTAAAAAATAATTCACGTTAATTGGTACAGTACACTTAAAGTGTCATAACCCAATGATTTGGTTTCCTCCAAGTTTTTTCCTTAATATTAATGTTTAAACTTTAAGCTTATTTGTACTTGCACATTGAACTACAAAGAGCAATTGCGTTTTAGCGCCCCTTTGCTTCCCGGATTTTTCGACATGAACAAAAAGAGCATCACATACAAAATACAGCAAAAGGAAAATCTTGCTTTGATTTGCATATTTGGCCTCAATATCGTTTTAAGTCGAGAGGTCCTGTACGCTGTCGCGGGTGGCGGCCGGTTTGGCGCGTGGTGTAACCCAAGGAAATCCCATTTTTGTGGCTTGGTTCTCTTTATGTTGTAGGCGTCGCTTCGTTTTACATATCGGACACTTATATATGATAAACCATTTTTTCGTGTCTTGCACTAGAGATTCTCCAGTTAGCCAAGCGAATATAAATCTAGCTCGACTAAAATACTTTCAGTGAGGCTCTATGTTCATCAATAACATTCTGAGAACTGCAACGTTAGCGAATGGAAGTGATAGTGGAATATGCTTTGCAAATAGTTTTTAACTATTCCTGAATTGTAAAGTTCCTTTAATATCCAGGCCACCATTTTGACAACAAAACGACCTGCTCAAAGGCCTCTCGTAGTACAATTATTCACAAATACAAGGGAAATGGCTACCAAACAGAACAGCGTCATACCGTAGTTTTATTGCCCTCCAACGAGAAAAACCCAACCACGTCTCTCAATGTGTTAGGAATGAATTGCACTCCAGCCACCGGGAGCGAATCTTGTCACTTAACGCGCGCAACATTCTTTGATAAAATACGAGGGGAGGATAAGGGCCTCCTCGACACAAACTCTGTGCATCACTCGTTCGAACTTTTAGTTAGGGATTGAAGAGGCGGGCGGGGATGGGTACGTTTGAGAGAAATAGAAGGCTGTTGAAAAACCGAGAGTGCCGTATAACGCTCGAAAATTAGCTAATATACAACAAACGTGTATGGAGGCTGGTCTTGCGAGGATTAACAAGTGGAGTGAAGAAGTTTTTGGTCGGCAGTCCTCCATAAATGATTTAGTCTCCGAGGAAGCTGTTTACGATGATAAATGCCGTGTGAATATTATTAGGCCTCTATATCTGACTAAAGAAACCAAAAAGTATCTTAAACTACATTTCCAGAGGAATGGAAGACATTTATTCGTACATGGAAGAGATCAGTAACTGCGGGTTTTCCATGGACGAATTAATTGCCGCAGTGACAGGGAAAAACAGATGTGAGAACTGTAAAATCAGAACTGGGTAAAAATATGGAGATCGTGTTACAGTGAAACCAGGATGCAACCGATTTATCGTTCTAATCATATGTTTTTGATATGAAGGGTACAAACTTTTAAATGACGCTTGGAATGAAAATAAGGAAAAAATATGGCCTACCAGCGACTCAGGATTGTGAGAAAACCTGCAGCTATCATTAAGTCATACATCCAGAGTCTAGTGTTCGATACTTACACATACCCACCTGGTGATAACTTCCTTGAGGACGCTAATAATGTTCCCCACCCCTTACACTGTTCCTATCGGAGTTGTTGTTGAAAAACACAGAGTCGAGGAAACAAGAAATAAATGTATCGCTATTGGGCCCGCCATAACCTCTTTGCTTCGACCGCGGACGTTCCTGTCCTCAATACTGAGTAGACTCTCCCTCATATTTCACAGAAGATTTGCATCTAAAAACATGGTTACCTTTCTCGCAAGTTTGGGATTTTTTTCATCTTACTACGAAGCCCAAGATTTAGATAGATGTCCTCTATGGTCCATGCTCAACCAGTCTTCAAAGCACAAACATTCAAAAATACAAATTTTCGAAATTTTACAAATTTTGATAGCACATATCTCGATAACTATGAGGAATAGAAATAAGTGTGTAAGAACTTATTTTGTAGAAAATTGTATCAGCTTTAATTTTAGAACCAGTAATATTTTCGCTACCACGCACCCTTTTCAAGATATGAGCGAAAAACAAAAAAAGGAACCTTCTGCGCCCCCCCTTCCCCCCGCACACCTCCTAGGTCCGGGGACTTTAGTATGTTTACCTCCTATTGACTCCAAACACATCCCTGAAGTTTGGTCCTCTTCCATGTCCTCTACAACCCCTTCACTGACTGGACTATTAAGAATAAGATTTAGTCTCAACCTAAGTTTTTTTATCGTAATTACTTGCTTGAATCATTGTTTTAGTTGCGTCATTCACCTATAATTGTTTTCTACCATTGAATTTCATATTCACTCGCTGTTAACAATTTGGTTGTGATCAGCGTAAAATTTAAGTGTTTTTAAGATCGCGATGTTGTAAATAACATTAAAAAAATGTTTAGCCTATTGTTATATATGCTTTGTGGGTGTACGTGGCTTTGTCATAATATCACCTACGTCTTCTGGTGAGTACAACACTCCAGACTGGACTATCCCCATAGAA
This sequence comes from Pyrrhosoma nymphula, assembly GCA_963573305.1. NCBI lineage: Eukaryota > Metazoa > Arthropoda > Insecta > Odonata > Coenagrionidae > Pyrrhosoma > Pyrrhosoma nymphula. The sequence continues at coordinate 31,983,500 of OY754332.1, forward strand.
TATTGATTTCGTTAACTTCATTAGAACCTTGGGTATTGCATGGTGAGGAATGCATATTACAGTCCTGCACTGAGGGTGAGAGATTCTATGAGTGAGCTAGATTAGCAAGATATGTGTCCTTTGGCGGGAGCTGAGTACATTGGTCCTGTGAATGTGGTGTTAAACTGCAGGCCCATATATTTTCTTTAGTTTACATCAGTTCGATTTGAACTGCATATTTCTATTCAAACTTACCCTCTATGACCTATGTCCCGAACTCAACGTCCCACGACCTACGACTGTGACTTTAGTAGATCGAGACAATTATTTTACCAAAGTGTATTTCAATAACGATCCCTTTTCTCTACCAATTCCTTTCTTCTCTACTCTTCCATTTTATGGCTAGTGTCAAAACGCTCCCTGTCAAATGCCCTCGTGGAGCTAGCGGGGTAGTTCGTAAATGAAGATTAACCTTGTATCACCCAACAATCTTAAATCTAAAATAATCTCGGTGTACGCATTCTTCCCGCATAACAATTACTGCTAGTGTTACTAATTCCAGCTATAGAATCGAATGCAGTACGCGACACGTCACCAGCATATGTGCCCATTAATCACTTTGGTCTCTCGGCAGTGGATGTGGCTAAGTGGCATTAAGGCAGCCCTATCTCCTTGCGTAATTTATCCTGTTGCTTTCCGCTGATTGATGGGAAAGAGGGTACATGCGCTTCGGTCTATATGGCTCTCATAATGGCGATGTTTCGCATTTCTCTCTGTTATCTTTCCGTATGGTGAGATAAATACCATGTGGATGACGTATCAGCTTACGGTGCCCCTCAATTTTGCTACGATGATGGAATGTTTCAAGTATGGAAAGAACTCTGTGTGTTCTGATTAGGTGCAACTATATTTGAAGTGCCAAAAGTCATTTCGTAGGTCAACTTCATAGTAAGCTTTTCGATGTCGGCATAAGATATTTTATCCAAATAATGGGCCAATTTAGAAAATTCATAGTTGTACAGAAATGAAAAGGCTGTGATCATCACCCTGCACGGTGACACAACCACAAAAGGGTTAAACATGTAATGACTGGCATTATCATGCTTCTTCCTCAGTTATTATAAGAACTTTATTTCTTTCTATTTGATCAACTCCTCATACTTATTGTTTGTTATTTTTTCCAACTCTATCGAAGATTTTAAACATTATCACGAGAGAAGTTAGTCAGTAAATAAGGAACATTTCTGTTTGAAACCAATAATGACAATATCATTTAAATTTTAAGGAAACCTCAATTTTAACACTAAAAAATACGAAATATTGGTGGTTATCAAAGCCAAAGTTTATTTATTTAGCGTCTTTGGCAAGAAATGGCTTGTTTGGAGATTCCAGTACACCTTAAGTGGAGTACATCTGGCTCGTGATCGTCAGTGTATCTCAAACCTGTTCTGCCCAAAGTTTTTGCGATTGTTTTGCGATTGCGAAAGTGCGATTTTGAGCGGGAGGAAAAATACTAGGATAGAAGTGGAGGATATGAACGGAAAGGACTACAAATACTACAAAAGAACCACGGTTCAAGATCTATCCTTATATGTTATCCTCCAAACACCCAAGTAGGAATTCAAATATCACCTAAAACGTACTTCTTCTGCCGGGAATCGAAGCCGAGCACCTCGCGTTGGAAGCTGTTAATCTAACCACCACGCTCTCTCAACTTTTACGGTTCTTCATTCATCATTTCGCGTTCCAGAATCCATTTTTGACACTTGATATCTCCACTTGATTATAAATTACGTGATTTTTGGTGTATCCGTTAGTTAAGTTAAGAGGTTTGGATTTTTTTCTGCTTGTCGTGCCAACATTGCAGCATAAAAATCATTTGAGTTTAACCTGGCTTTGATTCTTGATGATTCCATCTTCTCCCGACATGGATATATTTTGGTGATTTTTTATGTCGCATTTCTCGAATCAATTTTTTTAAAAGCTAGGTAAGTTTTATCTAAGCCCCCTCCAGATGAACAACCAATTTTTCAGAATTTCTCCGATTCTCTCAGCATATAAATTTAGGCTCGTATAACGTGATGGATTCCTTCTCCTTTTCCATTTCAATCATACAATTTTAGCGTTAAAATAGATGATTGTACATATTCAACCTTATTTGAAATCCATAACGCAGCAGCATCATCTCCGAGTGGATCTTTTTAATTGCTAATACTGGTTCTTTTCATGAAATGAAGCAAGTTTACCTAATCAAAGTTATATATTCCAGTGTAAAGGGGTAATGGAAATGGATAAATGCTATTTTAACCGAGAAGCTTAATTCTATATTTTACATCAGTTTGGTAGAATTTTTCATAGATCTTGTCGAATATCCAAAGAGTCCATGCTCATGTCCATGTTCATGTCCATGCTCATCATCTTGGGATTATGGAGCCTAATTTTCACTCACGAGATCATATCGGGTCACAGTCTCCTTATTCCGGGAAAAATTTCCCCCCAGAGCTCTTCATAGAGTTTAATGCCATTGAAGTTATTTGTGTGATTTTATTACAACACATTGACGCAATAAACGTTGCTTAAAAGCTTTCAATGAAAATCACTACGCTAAAATACGACATGGAAATAGCAGGTGTGATATGGTAAAAAATGGCATTTAAGGTACTCTTTCGAATCATTTTGCGTCAATCTTTTTCGTTTCTACTCCCCTGAAAGACTGCGCGCGCCATGGCTAATGTGTCATGCTTAATTCTATCTCACTGCGGTTTTTCTGTGAAATAATTGTTACAGTAGTGCGAAAATTCCTCAGAGGAAAAATTGTTCTCCCTAACCGGAACTCGAACCATGATCACTCGATTTCGCGCTATCGCTATTTTCTAGCGCCTTTAAACCCACGAAAATCTACAGAGGTGAACGACGCCTTGGTAGCTAAAGGTTCTGAAGCGATATGGATGAATCCGAACTCGAGTTCCGGTCAAGGCGAATGATGTATTCTTTTTTTGAATTTTCTCTCTTATATTGCACACTAGCGGGTGTCTCCGTAAGGTAAATTCTGCGGCTTGTCTGCAGTACCCTCAAAATAAATAAATAGAAGTCACCATAATAGTTATTACTAATTATGATGACCAATGCAAATTCGATAGAAAGGATTATTTCGGGAATCCTCGGGAATTATTGGTAAATTGGATTTTCCATTCCTGATTCCCAAAGATTCCAGAATGTTGGGAATTCGAAAGAATTTAACTAAGCCGCAGTGGATTAATTATAACCTACGTCGCATTTCTATGTTATCATAATTTTTACCAGCCAGTACGTTTTTCATTGTAGCCCTCCGTTCCTTCTTATTTGATACATTTCTTATTTTTCTGTGATCACAATGATTTTCTATTCCTATTGCCAACGTCCCTTCTCGCTTCTGCCTCATTCCTCCAGAATGGCTCCCACGCCAGCCATAATCCGTTCGTCTTCTGAGTATATCACTCCATTCCTCCATTAATTATCTGCCCGAGATCTCCCTGCGCTGACTACCCAGTGAGCTATAATAGTAATACTAAAGCACCAAGAGCTCATACTTTAACTCCCCATAGCTTATCACCGAAATTTGAACCCAAGACTCACAATGGTGGTTAAGCATTCTATACCCTAGTCGATGGCATTGCGTAATTTCTCAGCCTCTTCAATTTTAATATCGAGGCATGGTGACGCATAATGAATTTCAGAAGCATGTTTTCAGGTACGCCAAAAATTTGGAGTACGTTTGTCCGTATTTTTACATCTGAGAAAAGAGAATTAGAGCTATGCTCTGCATCAGGAGATCTGCCCACCAAGGTCAATGAATTTATAATGGATTTCCGTACAGTTATAATAAAATGCTCATTTTGCCTTGGAATGCATAAATCTAAGGATTAAATGTTAAACACCGCTGAATTTAATTCAATAAGTGTAGCTGTCATCTGGTGTTTCAAATTCAAGGCGTAGGCAATATGGCCAAAAGCTACCGGCGTCTGGTCGTGGGGGAAACTAGTCTGCAACTTTCATAATGAATAAAAACACTCGGTAATCTTCCACAGATTTATTAATTTAGCACGAAGCGTTTCACCACACTGGCATAATCAGCGGCGTGGGGAGGGGGAACTAAGGGTTGGAGTGGACAGAGGGAGGAAAGACATAGGAGAAACGGACGCAGGAGTTGGGACTGGGTGATGATGGAGGCCTCCTTTCCTTGAGAACTCTGGATGGTGAGGGAAAGGAGGGGGGTCCGAGGGTTTTAAATGGCCAGTGTAGTGCCAACACCAGAGCACTGGAGGAGGGGAGGGGGGGGGAGGAAGTAGAGTGTGAAAGATTTTGGGACATATGGCGGGAGTCGGTTGGAAATAAAACGGTTAAGGGTGGGAGGGTGGGGGTGCTTTAGTCTGTGACTTATTAATGAATTCGAAGAGGGAAAAGAAATAATGAAGCATTGAAAATATAACTGATTCCGTGCATGAATTTCCATCAAAAATTATCTTCTTCAGGGTATTGTAAAGGTTACTGACTAATTTGAATGAAGATCTCCATAAAACCTTTGGACTAACAATTTTCTTCATTAGCGTTCTTTTCACCAGCCGATTGAAAGGCACTGTGGCTAAAATTGAACTTCCATTTACGGTTGAAAATAAACCCACCCTCAAGAAGTAGTTATAATATAAAGAATTCCTTTAAAAAAATTTCTTTGTACAATTTGATGCTTGGATACAACTTATAGATTAAAAAATAGTTCCTGGCGGGAAAGGAAACTACAATGTTAAGAGGTTCGTTTTGAAACACCAGAGTATCCCAGCTGTTTAAGATACCACAATAGGCAAATAAATGCTTTATTAGTGGCGGCTAGATAAAATTTTGCCCACACTTATAAATAGCTCAGGCCGGCACTGGCTGTTTCCGTTTTTGAAGATTCACAAGAGATACTTGAATGACTTGCATAGACACTTTTCTGAAGGTTGGTATACTACAACATTAAAATGGATATGTGGCGTCTAGGTACGTTTGTTGTGAAGTTAATTAAGTATTTGCTCATTCCAGGAAATTATCTGACCGAACGATCTCATTCAAGCATGTACTATACCTGAGAAAGAATTACATCTACAGCTTTTGGTCATACAAGTTTGTAATGCCTGTCGGAATCACTTGGCACTTGGTCTAAAAGTGCCTACGGTTCACTCTGAATAGTCTACTTTTCTGGAAGTTGACAGCATGCCTTTTTTTTCTTTTTTTCGGAAAAGCAAAGAAAAGCTGAGGTGTTTCTTGATTTTAAAAATGAAAAAAAAAAACTTAAATCCGGATACTTGAATAGTTTTCGAATAAACTTTGTGGCATTTAGACATTCTTCAATAGATCGGCCTCCTCTTAAACAAGTACCTATCCCCCCTCCCAGACAAATATTTCCTTTACATTAACCTATAGTGCGTTGTTTCATCCTATCTCCATTAATATTTCCTTAGCTTCGTCTCCTCAGTCCGTCATATCCAGCCAGTATATTATTACCCCCAAACCCCTCCTCTTAAACAAGTACCTATCCCCCCTCCCAGACAAATATTTCCTTTACATTAACCTATAGTGCGTTGTTTCATCCTATCTCCATTAATATTTCCTTAGCTTCGTCTCCTCAGTCCGTCATATCCAGCCAGTATATTATTACCCCCAAACTCCTTATTTTAGATATGGTGCAAAATAAAACTCACTGGGGAAAAACGCATTTGTCTTGAGAATGAGGAGAAGATGTTGAAATCGGTTGGGATATTTTGCAATAAAACGGGCGACTTAAAAAGTGTATTTATTTAGGTAGTAAGGCCGGAAACTCTAAGCAAAACAAACCCTCGCCATCGCCTACGATACTTCAGTACAGCTTCCCCCCTTCCTTCATCCTAACGTCTGGCACCTCAAGGCTCAGCCTCTCGGATGCCTGGTTGTTCATCGGAAATTAAAACACGTCAAACTGCCTTTTCGTTTAATGCAACCTTGTCATTCAACTGCATGGCTGTGGAGAGGGGTGTGACATTTCTCTTAGCTCTGAGACGCCTCCCTACACGGTAAAAATGGCTAGATAAAGACCTCATGTTTAAGCGCTCATCTCTCTCCAGTTCAGGGTTGCTAAGTGGCTTGGTGGCTTGGCGACGCTCATCTTCTCCGAGTGGAGCGGCCTCTTCAGCCTCGCACGTACGGAACTGCCTTCGTTCCCCTTTTAGGGGTGTCTGTCACTACATTTACGTAGTCCACCCAGGAAAACACTTTGGAATTGCGGATTCATACTTAAGCAAGGAGTATCAGCGACCGTAATGGGAAAAATGTTGTTGAAGAAAACTGTTCTGGGACATCGAATCGTAGAGATTTAAGCTTAGTCGTTTGGAATTTCATTTTTCCGCTGGAGAGTACTCACGGTTACTCGAAAGAATATAGTTTTGACTGTCTCTAAATATGTGAATATGTAGCAATAATAAAGAGTGGCATTATGGGTAAGAAGGTACTTCCTTGAGACGTACGCAACGTTATATGGTGAAATGTTCTGCCCTTTTCAATTTATTAAATTTCATAAGCGAGGTATGAATAGCAATAATCACAACAAATTGATTTTTCCAACCATTTTTGTTATTCCATTATTGTTGTTTTTGTTATTTGACGCGAATACTATAGATTGAGTTCATCCGGTTCTATGTACCATAATATGTTAAAATCCGAAATTATTGGTTGTACCGCCTAAGAAAGTGTAACTTAAGCTGCAGGAACGCTGATGCAACCTACCCGGATTCAATCTCTGGACCACGCGGTGAACTGTCAAACGCTATCTTAGTCATATCATGAATGTGCTCACCTTTTGGCTTGCGATTCATATTTAACGCTGAAAACCTAAGGCCGGACGAATTTTCGGACCGTATAATGCATAATAATAAAATAACTGTTTCTTAGAAGGCCAAACATGAACAAGTTCTTAATTTTCGTGTACGTTTGCTTTTTCTTGTTATCATTCATTGGTCCAGTTCCTCCTTTTTCAAGATTACCTATCTTAGGTATAAATAAAAATTATCGGAGGGCATGAAGTTGTGAAATGTTTTTTCAATTGCTTTACGGGCCAAGAAGAATTCTCTTATGGCCCGGATTGGGCCGCGGGCCGGAGGTTGTGCAACCATGAACTATGCTATGGCATCTCATTTCATGGAGCATAAAAACGAGACATGGTAGTGATTAATCTTCATTCGCTGTCATTAACCCTCAATCCTAATTATTTCCACAGATTATTCTTAACTAATTTTGAAGTTGAAATACCGAGCCATATCAGCCTCAATTATTTTCGTAATGGGAAGGTCATGAAGAGATAAATAAGACTTAAGTAAGTTAAATATTCAAAGGAAAATATCTTTTTCACGATCAATGTAATAAAGCGTAATTCGGCACTGATTGATCTCTGTTCCAAAATGTAATAGGCTGGATTAGTCCTCATATATGTGGAAATATTTCGTGGAAGTGAAAGGTTGAAAACTGTGCTCGTTGGTTTGGTAAATGCTGAAGTTGTACCAAAAGACTCGAGGAAAAAATGCATACAAAATTTCACTTAGTTTATGTTTTGAACTTTCATCCAGTGAATATTATTTTTCATTATAATTCATATCCATTTTCTTTCTGGGCGGTAAAGAGATATTTTAAAATTTCTTTAGTATCCTGATATTAATTTTTAACTTTATCTTAAGATATGATATAAATAAGGAGCTTAGTAGATTGGCCTGAAGATCGATGACGACTTTGTCCCTTGACAGATTGTGGACCAAATCAGCTCGTAATTTATGCCATATTTTTACTAATTGTAATCAGAATAGTATGTGAATTCTTGAATCGGGATAGGCAGATGTTTTTGCATAAAATTGAACTTCTTGTGAAGAGGTGTAATTTGGAAATCAAATCCATAAAATATGCAATCATTGTTCAAAATGTGCGTGGTGCGATTTAGTTTAAAGCATTATTCATCTACAACTTCCCTCCTTTGTCGTTCATGAGACCTGTGGAAGATTCTTATGAGAGCAAATATTTGAAACATCTAAACAAAGCAAGACTTTAAAATCGTCCTAATTTTCATAAGCCAGTGATTCCTTCTATGAGTTTGGAAAACGTGATTACAGAAATCCAAGAATCCATTCTTGACACATTCTATCTCTAATTTAAGGTATTTCATTGGTGCTACATCCGTCAGTTTACTGTGAAGGTTTTTTGGCGCTGCCAAAATTGCAGCATTAAAACCATAGAAGTTTAGCCTGGCTTTGGCTGCCATCACCTCCCGACCCCGATTTATTTTAGTGATTTCGTGAAGGATACCTACCTTTACATGTATCTTCAATTATTTTTAAACTTGGTGACTTTTATCTCTGTCACCTCCAGATAAACAATCATTTTTTCAGAGATATATCATCAATTCCCGCAGCCTAAAAATTTCGGCTCGCATATCATGATGGATCCCTTCTCCTTTACCTTTTCAATTATGTAATTTTAGCATGAAATGAGAGTGATTGCACATATTCAACCTTATTTTAAATCCATTACGCCATGGCATCATCTCTGGGAGGATCTTGTTATTTGCTAACACTGTTTCTCCACATGATATGAAGCAAGTTTACGTAATCAAAGTTCAATATTCGAGTGTAAATGGGCTATGGAAATGGTTGTATTCTATTTTAACCGAGAATCTTAATTCTATAATCAATATCATCTTGGGTAGGATTCTTCATAGATCTCGTCGATTATCCAAAGAGAGTAGTGCATGCTCATCAAATTGGAATAATGGAGCCTATTTTCCACTCACGAGAACTCGTTGAGTTACTGTCTCCTTATTCTGGGGAAATCTTCCCCTTGAGCTAATCGCACTGTTTAATTCCGTGGAAATGATTTGTTTAATTTTATCGTAGTACCGAGGAAAATTACGTTTCTTAAAAGCAGTTCGCTTACTCTTAATAAAAATTACTATTTACATTTAGTGATCTCTCTGGACTATCAAGATATCAACGTAGAAATTCAAGGTGCAGTATTGGAAAACTGATGTTTATTTCATTGTGAAAAGTTGCGACTGAAGAAGCCAGCCTCAGTATTATCATTCGCAATAAGTGCTATCGCATGTAAGTTTATTTTCTAACGCTTTTTAAGCACCGAGATTGTAGCATTTTCAAAACTGTTAAGTTATTGTTCTTCGACTACAGCAGTTCTTACTCATTTTGGGATGTTGACTTACGCCACTCCTGGTGTTTTTCCGTAGCTTAGCGTAGAATAAAATCCCATTGAATTACTGACGTAAAGATAATTCCAACGAGAAATTCTAGAGTTGTGCCGATGAATGAAGCGGCGTAAAATGGCATTTGGATTTTGACTGGAGAATTAAACTCACCTTTTCACGCGTTATTTGTTTTTATACGAGACCGGATGGAGTCATGCGCTCTTTTTGTGTGTAGTGGCATGTATGTCGAGTCGAATGCTGATAATACTCCTGAAAATTATTAAAATTTGTTGCGGGAAAACTGAACACCATCATCGAAGCAGTTGCTCTTCATAACTTAGCCACTAAAAATTACGGAAAAATTAGCAAAAACTTAGTTGTTTCATTCTGTATGGGGTAAAAGAGAAGATTCCTATGCAGTAACATTGTCAGGTTTTTATAAAAAACGCTTATTAAACAGAAATATAATACATAAATTAAATTAAATCATTAATAAGAAAATAAATATTGAGTTTTAAATAAAATAGTTAAATAATCGATATATATATAATAATTTTTTAAAATTTTTATTGGTATCTGGCTCGAATTGATTTGTGGAGGGTTTTCAACCGGGAAACTGATTGCGACGGTAAAATTTATACACCACATGCCAGCCACCACATGTCCACCCTTCCCTCATGTGGATTAAAAAATTAAAGTGTCTAGCTAAGGACGATGAGGAAAAGTAAATGACCGAATAATATTATTAAATGTGTGGAAATCAATTTAAATAATATATGATCAACCTATAAAATGCGGCATTTTTTATTAGTCATTTTTTATTATGCCCGTATTTAATGGCGACACGATTGCCCGGTTTGAACCTTCCGCTTCCTACGAGATGCGGCATCCAACGATACATAAATGTTGTGCAAGTTGCATAAATGTCGAAAACTATTCCCACAATTTGCTCTCAGGAAAATCTTAGTGATATATTCCCAATAAATGAAATTCATTTGCTATGAAATCATTAACCTTTTTAAAAGTAACAGTTTATTTATCATAAAAATTTATTCATGTTTCATATGCAGCTATTTAGCATAAAATTTGCCATACTCGATTCTGAAATGTATAAACTGTTTAATTATTTATTCATTTAAATAACATATAATTGAGAATTGCTTAAAATGAACGACTTTAAAGTTTTTAAATCAAAAGTTTGCAAAAAAATTTTAAAGGCCGTATCGTAAATAAACTTATTGCTGATGTATGAAAATATTTTAAATATCTTTATTAAATATGTCTAAACTTTATTGAACACATAGAGTATAGTATCATAATATTATTTTCTTACATTTGTATTGCAGCTAATTCTTCCCAAGGGGTACTCTCTTAAGATTGTTTCGCCCGATAAGGACTCTCTGACGATATGGTGAGTGCAATGAATTTGGCCCATTTGAACAATATTCATTTGGAATGATTTTATCGACTCTTTTGAAATTTTTTTTACAAAATTGAACAAAATTCTTTGGTTGGATTCATTTATATGAACACAAATTGGTTTGACACTTCTGGCACATTTTGTTATGAGACAATCATTGAACATGGAGTGGTGGTTTAAAAAACATTTATATACCAAATAAACTTCAGATTTTTGCTGGGAATGGCGTCAATTATATGGCAACAGATTATTTTTAAATTTTATGTTCTTCACAGCACTTGGTTTGATTGGAATTGAATGAGTAGAGCACTACTATAATTTTTCTTTGATAGGCTTTAGAGTTTTCACTGAAGAAATTCTATAAGAATCCTAATGTCTCCTCGGAGGAACTACAGAGGTTAGGAGCGAAACTACGTTTTTTTATTCTGCAGTCCACAGTGTTTTAAACATCTAATTATTATTTAGTATGCCGAGAAGTATTTTTCTGAGATATCATTGCCTTTTTGCTTAAAAAATTTCATTCCCAATAAATGAAGGCGCTAAATAATTAAGTCTACCATAGAAATAGAGGGAAATAGAGTAAATGTAACTTTACATTAAGAGAGTGGTGGCTAATTCACATGATGTGGGGAGAAGGAATTAGCAATACTCTAGTTTACTTCCTAAATTGGGTGATCTACTCAATGTATTTGACGTATGATTTTCTAGTCTAAATTGTATGTATTACATCTGTTCTACAACGCTTATTTTTAACACACTACACGTCTAAATTTCAAAATGCAAGCTTATGCCGAATTTACACTATGTATCTCTCCAAATGGTTAACATCTTTATCATACCTTATAAATAGTGAAATTAATATATAAACTTGCAACAAAGAGTACACATTGTTTTAACATTGTGGTTTATCGTATGAGTGACGAAATACCCCTTTGTCATGATAACGGTATACGAACCCCTTAATTTAATTAAGTTATACTCAATATTATTTCACGGAACTGTTAAAAGGATGTTATATGGTTGGAAGTGGGTTCAGTACCTTCTGATTTAGAGATATTTTTCTATTTCTTCTTTAAAATAATAGAAGAAAGTGTCTATCTTTTCTTACAGCCTCTTTGTGTTTTTGAGAAAATGTTGCAGTTACGGCAAAAAAATCCTTGACGAACCCTTTCCTATGTGAATATACTCAACGTTGTTGACAGTTTATCACTTCACACATTTAAACGTCATCAGGAAACTGCATTTTATTTCCGTTTCCTTTCGCCTTAAGTTTTGAGATCACATTCACGTAATGATGCAACTATTTTCATTTTTATTTCCTTTCTTTTTTTCTGGGAGTTAAGCGCTGCAACCAATGGCTGCGGTATTTCAAGGGTTCAACGTGTCATATGCTTTCCTACGGTCAGGGCACTCAAACTCACACTGTCAACGCCATTGCCGGGATTAGAACCCGGGTCCTAGAGATGGGAATCCAGTGCTCTGTCCATCACACCGACTTGATCCCCGTGGAAACACCTCTGGAATTAGCCATGGACTTGAACCGATTACTTGCTTGCGGCAAATTACAACTGGGAAATGATTTTTCATCAATTGCGAAGTTACTTCGGCGGAAAACGCTGCGGAAAATGGCGCGTTTTTATCCGTTTCTTCCTTCATCGTTACTTGACGATTATTGTTGGCTGTCTTCTCAATCGGCTATCCCAATCAATCTATGCTTATCCCGGACCAAATCGTCACAGTCTAAAGAGTTTGGAAGACCGCATTTCCATTCAACTCGCACAAGAAGGCACAAATCATTTCGCATTGCATCCATCACACCTCCACCCCACTCACTCGCCTTTTCTTCCCCTCCCAGTCTTCCTTACCGTGTTCATTTTCAAAACCACCGCCAACATATGAAAATCTTTGATGTAAAATTTACGTGGTTCGAGCATGATCGGTGTCGTGGCGTAGCCGAGCTTCCGATATTTTCATATGCTGTGATTAATTGTGCCGTTGTCAAATATCACAATACAGAATTATATCTGCTACATCTCCGCGCTACTTCCCAGAACTGCATCACTTGCCCATAATGCCATTAGCTGAAGTCTTTTGCGTAAAATCTCACATAAACAGTCTATGGGACAGTAAATGGAAACTTAAAAATCTCAAAACCATTAAATTAAAAAAATGTTTTCATAAAGATTTACCATGTAAAGATTTGCTATTAATTTTTGTTTTCTATTTAGCTCACTTTTATCCTTTTCAATAATAACTAGCGAAAACGTAAAGATTGAGTATTTGATGGCATAATATAAGGAAATGTTTTTATTGTGCGGGCTCAGGGCTCAAACAATCTCAAGAAGGCCGGGTTGCCCCCTCGGGCCGGAGTTTGAGCATCTACGCTCTCAAGAGTGATAAGTTTCTCCACGAGTCGGGGGTTCTTAATGCTTAATAGAGAGATTAAAATCAAGTAAGTGTCACCTGAAGGATCACAATCGCTACATTCTACACTAATAAACTTGGCATGTAATTTTTAATTTCAAATGTAATGTCTGCGATTACATTTGAAACAAAAAGTTTTTGTGAACATTATGGTATCCTGCCTAGTATCGAAATTCGGATGATGGTAACTTTATGTTGTAACTCGGAGACGCCATTCCGTATTTCTTGATGTATTTTATTCTAATCACGTGTTAGATAAAAAAACAAATATGCATCGGCTTGCGGAGATTCGGAAACGTTTTTTTTCTGAGTATTCCTTTAATGGAGGGAATTTATACTCATCTCCGAAACTTTTGGATTACTTATCATCATTTTTGCAGTCACAACTTGAGATTATGGAAAATGTGTAGATGCGTCTCTGTTCTTTATCGGAGAAGTGGAATCATCGATTAAGGTGGCAGGACTGCTTCCTTGGGCGTGGCAAGTCGATTTAAGCGTCCAAGTTTAATTTTTCTTGCATAAGCAGCATAATAATTGAGACGCCAGGTCATATTACCCATATAAACTACTGTCTTCATGCAGGGAGCATTAATTGACAAATTGGTGAAAAATGCTAAGAGCTGTTCAGCAAGCATGGAATATTACAACGGTGAGTAATCAAAGACACATTTGGCGGTTCGAAGACTTAGGCGGAAGGTTTATAAATGTAACCACTTTTGTAATGGAGGTGAGGATTTCTGCGTTTATGTTCATGCTCCCCATTGCACGACACTATCTCAAGCGTCAGGGCCGTCAAGATTTGTCACCCGGCCTGAAAAACCAACGACGCAGATGAGCTTTCAATCGAGATGGATCGTACTGAAGGGAATGAAATTGAATACCCTCTCTCCTCCTCGCTTTTTGTACCTTAAAGGTACGAAAACCTAAATAATCATCTTTAAAAGTTATATCATCATCTTTTTCGATTCTTTAAAATCCCTCCGTATGGAAAATTTGTTCGTTTTCACCATTACTTTCGCGGGACCGAGTTTTGATTCGTGATAAAACGTATTGAAACTTGAATTGTTTATTGCCACCAAGAATGAGAGAAAGTATGCGCCATGAAAACAGTTGCCTTTCCCTCTCTCTTGGCACTAGCAAGGTGCTCGGAAGATTATAACAAAAGGGCGTGGCGACCTCTTCCATCTTATTCCGCTGTTGATGTTCCCGAACTCAAGTCAGGGTCCGATAAATCCTCAACGTGTTGGTGTAATGGCAGTTTGTAGGCTTCAAAATACGTCAGTATCTTTAAAGTATTCAAACAAAAGCACTGATAGTACCCCTAAGTTGAAAGACATTTAAAACAGTGCGACAATGCGTCAGAAGTATTAACTTCTTTACGTTCGCAGTTACGTGCAGGTAGCACTGCTCATAGTGGAAAACCAGCAGCTAGGAAACAAATCGTACATTGTCAGGGATAACTATTTGATATTTCTCCATGATGATTTGTTGTTCTTAAAAGCCCGACGAGGCCTGCAGCATAGCACGGCGAAACTGTCGCATAATATTAAATAATTTAATCGCAGAACCAGAAACCTGAATACCATAAACATGAGCTGCGAAAATCTTAAAAAAGTTTAAGTAGCAAGTAGTTTGCAATAAACTATTTGGTTAGTTATCACGTGTATTGGTTAAGAAACTTTGACTCAATTCAGAAAAAAAATTGATTATGCATTTCGAAATACTCGAGTTTTTACGGAAATGTTTTCAATACAATGCCATTTATTATCGAGGGTTTTTTATTCCTATTTCCCTAAATTGATAAATCACCAGCTCTTTGAAGATCTGGGTAGTAGCATATGGTGGCGTTCATAACTTATGTTATGGAATTTGTAGAAGGATCTCGTTAGAATCTCCTTATTTGGCTGTATAAACTATCTTAGGAGAATGTTGGTGGATTTTCCCACTATTTTTTGTGGTTCGTTTAAGGTTTTCTCTGGTGTTCATGGCTGTTTTGCATGAAGATCTTGTGATAGTAACGGGCACCCTAACACATTGAATTGAATTGGGGGTAGGTACTGCTCTTGAATTAACAAAGGATGACGAAGTACATGCAATATGTCCTGCAACTTGTCTATGAAATCAAGCATTTTTCACACGAGCTGTGCTTCAGACCCAAAGGAAATAAGAGTAGAAGTATGAAAGAAATGAGGATTTAAACCGGCGCTGAATTTATCCTGGTCTTATAAAAAATCAGCACGTTTTTGTGTCCGATCCGATGGACATGCTCTTGTACTTGAAGTGAAATCCTCCATGCAATCAAATAGGAATAGGATTACCGATGAAAATTTCCTCTAGCTGGATTTGAACCCAAACCTTTTGCTCTGGAAGTCAGTACTCTAAGCACGGTGCTAACCTGATCCACATATGCTCTGCAATAGGTATCATTCAGATGTATATATAAATGCCAGAAGGTCGAACAGTTGCTCTTATCATATCAATATATCTTCCCAGCCCTATCCATCTTTCCATCCCTCTAAAATGGCCATACTATGATGCAATGAGAAATGGTAGGGTTCAAGTGAATTAACGGAATATTTTGCGCACTTAAATCGAGGCGAATTTCAGAGTTAAAAGGAAAAAAATATTAGTTATTTAATACAAGAAACAATCGATAATTGGAAGGCCACGACTGCGAAATTCCATACCTGCCTAGTATCACTCTTCTCTCACTTTATGATTCACTTAACCCCCGATCCATGAAAATATTTATTGAGTCGATATGTTTATCACCAGAACTCTCAAAGTATCGGCCGCCACTAATAACTTCTTCGTAAAACACTTGATTTTTTCACTCGTTCACTCAACTAATAATTACGGAATAGGAAAATCTGTGCATCTACCGTGAAGAAAATTATTTAATTTTTATAAAAATAATTGGAGTTTGCTTCGCACTAGTTACAAGGTATTCTGAAAATGCGGCAGGTAACTTATTGGCATTTGAACATTTTATTTGGCATGTGTCAATTTAAGAACAAAGTGATGTTCGGAGAACTCGAGTGTATAAAAATATATTGGAAAGTGGATCCGAGATTTCAGGGAAATAGTAAGTACTCCCTTTCACTCAAGAAGCGAACTAATCAAGCCAAGGCTTTTATAAAATTAACCGAGCCCTCGGGTATTGGCATTGACGTTACCCAATAAGATAGCAGGTTAGACCGACTTTATAAAATTAGAAAGACACTCCTGCTCGAACGTAGCAGTTTATTTCCACTCGAACGATGCATTACTGCTTTTAAATGGCAGACAGGATGTTCATAAATTGTGTGGGCCTTTCTGCAATGCGTTCTCCTCTTATGACCAACTCAAATATAGACTTTTTTACCTTTCTCATTGAAGTGATAAAATTTGTTGTCATTATTGCTGCTCTGTCTTTCGGCCCACGCACCTTGATCGAATAATATATGCTGGGGTTAAGATATTGTTTAAAATATACCACATGTTCTCTCGAAACAGAATGCTAAAAGTTAGTTAATCGTTCGCTTTTAAGGGGATTGGGAAGTATTTTGTCGAAATGAATTTTGTTCCTTTTTTATTTTCAGATAGATATGAAGCAATGATAACATGTATTACCTCAGGCTCTCCCGGGCATTCAGACAAATGTTAATCATGATAAATATTTTTCCTAAAATAACGAGGATATTAGGCCTGGAAAGAAAAATAAATCAAAAAGACTGGATAGGAAATCAAAAAGGAGACAGCAATTTCAATTAATTGACCCGAGAATACATTGCGTATGCTCGGGTCAATTAATATCTTGTATACCACAATTCTTGAGCACGTACATGACTGCATGGCCAACACATAAAAGGGGAATGCATAAAGGAGAAGGATGATTAATATTTCTGGAGAGAATTTGTAATTTTCTGTATTCCGGTTTCCTTTTGAATTCTCTATAGCCTTTTCTTTGTCTTACATATATCCTTACTGCAGCCGTTTAGTACTTAATCGTCTCTGAATTTAAAATTTACATGATAAATCAATCTTTTGTGCTGAACCAGTTCCAATTATTCCATTCTGCAACCTGTTCAGTCACTCCCCAGAGTCTTTCTCAGCCTAAACAGTGTGTATATATTTGGAGCAACGATTAATACCATCGAGCGCAGGATTCGAGTATTTCACCCCATTAGTCAGTTTTCATAAAGCCACGCGTATTCTTCGCTCGCACTCGCTACTAGTTTCGACACTCGTATTCACTGTCACATTAAAAGTTTACATGTGGAGACGGATTGCTGCATCATTTCCATAGATGTCCTCCAACTTACTTTAACGCAAAACACGCCTTGACAAGTTCTAATGAGCAAGATGATGCTTTTTTGAAATTAGGCGAAGCACTCACTTCTGTCGAAAAATAAACAAAATCTTGCAAGGAGTAGGTATTCCATCTCGACAAAAGTTGGGCAAAATGAGCCCACACTCCGTGGCTTGGTCTCCGAAAGCCAGGTCTCTCTCTCTCTTGGGAAGCGCGGAAGTGTGGTGCGGGGGTGAGGTGCGGTGTCGGGTGCGGCACCAAGAACACGCCCCGGAAAGGAACGCGCTCTCGTGGAGCGGTCGGCCTGCATATTTTCCGCGCTCCCCGAGCGACGCCGAGGAGTGGCGGGTGCGGGAGGTAGGGAGCGGGTGGGTGAGGGGAGGGGGAAGCGGGTGCTGCTGAGGGGCGCGGAAGTCCTTAAACACCGCCCCACCGCTCCCTCACCCCTGCAGCCTCCCTCCCCGTGTTCCGCTTCCGCCCGCGCCTAATCTCGCGAAGCGGCTCATTCCACGGCCGGGGTGAGTCGTGAGAGACACGGCTCACGCATCCAAGGAGCTCATGCCCGGCTCACGCGGCCATCTACTACTCATGCAGCCAATGGACTACTTCTAGAGTTAACATCGTGACTCTGTCATTCTTTCTTTCTTGCGAGGGGAAGATTTTATACATTGGGAAACTAATTGTTTGTAGTCACAATTGTTTCGTGCCCAAAAGAGGATAAAATTGGCCAAATTCACATTAAAAGGCTTTCAAACAATGTTGAATCCATATGCATATTGCTGCCATTCTCTCCCTCTTAATGGGATACTTTCGAGTAGATGGCTTAAAGTATTAAAGGGGTCAAATCTTTTTATTTTCTTCGTCTTACGTCGGTCGTAATTATGATTGCAGTGATTATCCTTTTCAGAGTTAACACGTGATTCATATGAATGGTGGTGGTGTGGGTGGAATGGTGGGGATATTTCTCCCGCAATTTGTGGCATTTTTGGTCGTTAGCACAAACACTAGCTTGTGAATAAATACGCTGCAGCTGCGTGGTGCCCTGTCTTGGAAAAGCAACGAACTAGTGGAAAGCACGGTTGGGTTGAGAACCAGTTTTTAATTTGTGGAAATAAAGTCTTTTAATTGAAATCCAGTATCTAATTACTTAGTTAAGTGTTATTCCGTTCTTTGTAACTGCTATCTGCTAGCAACACAAGCCTGGAAATAAGGAAGCTCTTTACTAAAATATATATTTGGAGCATCCTGCTATATGGCAGTGAAGCCTGGGTAATAACAGCTGCAGAGCAAAAAATATTGTAAGCAAAAAATATAATAAATGTTTCGTTATCGAAGAATGATGATCAAATGCAAGGAGAGAATTCCCAATGTGGAGGTTCTACGAAGAGTAGGAAAGAAATAAAGTGTAATGGAAACTCTGAATAATGAATTGAAATGAAAACGCACACTAATGGCTAATAATTTCACCAAACATTGAGGTAATGGCTACAAAAACAGTGAACTTCGGTTTGGAAAAGGCTAATTCCAGTGAAATTCTTAAAATTAGAACCATTAAAACGGAGTTTCTATAACAAAGTGAAAGATTGAGCGTTGTCGAGTTTAGACGAGCGAGAGAAAAATCGTCCGCAATAGATAGTTAATAATGCCTTGCCACATCTACCGCGTATGCATAGGCGTTTAATGCGTATTTTAAGTGATATGGTTCAATATTTACTGCCTAGTGACGTTATCACCAAAGCCAACATGGTGGCGTGCCTTATAAGCGCAGCGTCAAAACATGTTCTTATAAAGCGTTTTATAGCTAACATTACGTGCAAAATGTTACCTCTGATCAGCATCAGTATTTATGTTTCGACATAAGCTTTGTCATCGGCAAAAAGTAGGGTTTGAGCTTGGGAAGGAGGTAGTAGGAAGGCAAGATTATCAATAGATAAATTAAAAAGATAAGGACCAAGGACACTGCCTTGAGGAACCCCAGATGTCAGAGGAGACCAAGGAGAATAAAAACCAGAAAGAATAACCCTTTGAATGCGGTTGCTGAGGAAACTTGAAAGGAGATTTTTAAAATTACCAGAAATATTAAATCGTTCACTGGGTTTGTGTAGGAGGCTATGATTGATAGAGTCAAAAGCTTTGGAAAAATCTAGGAAAATGGTATCTAACTGTGTTTTATTATGAATTGAATTTACGGCATTATGTTGAAAAACAGCTAAGTTAGTCATGCACGAACGTCCCGGAAGGAAACCATGTTGATATTCAGGGAGATGTGGGGATGTGAAGTAATAAATTCGATTGAGTATTATTCTCTTACTAACAGAAGAGAGAACTGGGAGTAAAGAGATGGGTCGATAGTTGGATGCTACATTTTTTGGCCGGATTTATGTATGGGGATGACATTAGCAGTTTTCCATCGAGATGGAAAAAAACCAAGGGAAAAACAGCGATTTAAAAGTAAATTTAAAGGTATTGAGAGGAATTCAGCACAATTGCGAACAAATATCGGGCTCAGGCGCTCAGGGCCTGCGGAACGTTGAAGGGGAATTTTACGTATATATTTAAGAACTTCAAGAGGGTCGGTTTGGATTTCAGAAAGGCAGTTATTAGTAATGCGTGTGAGAAAGTGATCTTGGGTGAGGGGTGGGGTGGGAAGGGGCGTCATACATTCAGAGAAGAATTTGAGAAAGAGGTTCGTCCTTTTTTCTCCAACAGCATTATTATTAGCATAATAAACTATTTCTGGGACTCTGGGTTTACTACGGCGACGATTTATCTATAATTGCGGATTAATTTTGATTCCAACATCGCCGTTATCATTTGTGAACCCAAATATATTTCCTCTTCATTAGTGTCAATAAGAATAGTAAATGATTGTAAAAATGTCTTCATATATTTAATTATTTTTCGAAATAGTTTCTCAACCTTAAAATAATATCGAATCGTTGAAAGCAGAACGCCACATTAGTATTTGGTTGGTGTACAGAGAATATCGAAGAATGGGAGTCAAATTATGTTTCATTAATCGTCGGTATTACTTATTAAGAGTAAATTTTTCCTCTTGTAACATACTAGGAAAGAATATTAAGTGGCAATGATAAAAATTGTACTCATTGGGAGCATGATCTCCATTTTCTAGTGGTTAGGACCATTTCCAACCATATTCCTTTGCACGGATGACAAAATTTATTCCAGCAATTTAAAAAGCTTACGTGAAGAAGAAATACTTTTAATGAAGATTCCGCTCCGACTTTATGCGGTAATCAGGCATTATTTTGAGCGACTATGATATTTATCAGCCCTTAATTAATCAGTTCCCCGAAATCCTCGTCTTCAACTTGGTCGATGTGGAACTAATATCTATATGTTGCCGTTGTGCAATGAGAAGCACTGCCCTGATCAATTCAGTGCTGTGTAGCCCTCGCTCCCCCTTCACGCTCCTTCCCAAAGCTATGAAATGGAATGCAGTTATAACCCGTGCCTCTCTCCAAGATGACCCACCCGCTAGAGCTTGTGTGAAAGCTTATAAACCTAGCGCAGAAACCAGATTTTGACTTCGGCGTGTCTATTTAGTCCATGATTGCACAAACTCCGACCTGTGACCTATCTAGACTATTTGCAATTTATATCCGCTCCACAAAGCATTTAAAAAATTCATGACTGTATGCTTTCCGATACGATTTCTTTGCGTTTATCCATATAATCTTGATTTTGGCAAAACTGAATACATAAATGAGTAATATCAATATAAATAACATTTTTACAAATTAATAAATATTTCCATTATTTATTCACTTTCTAAACAGAAT
Organism: Pyrrhosoma nymphula; assembly: GCA_963573305.1. NCBI lineage: Eukaryota > Metazoa > Arthropoda > Insecta > Odonata > Coenagrionidae > Pyrrhosoma > Pyrrhosoma nymphula. Next base: position 32,004,643 of record OY754332.1, read on the forward strand.
GACTCAGGATGACTCTGTCCACTGAGGATACAATCATGTCAGGCATGTTTTAGTGCTTTGGGTATCGGGCATCAATGCTTGACGTTCACATTTGGCTGTTAAAGAATTAATGTTGGTATAATTCGGCCCGAAAAAGTGATAATGTGTGAAACATGGCCCGCGAGCCAAATAAGTAGTAAGTGTACCCATGATTTGGACGATCTACCACCGATTAGGATGCAAGTGAATGTCACGATTGCCCACGAGGCCTTGAGATAGTTGTGCTTTCCCCGTTACCTCCCTCAACAGCAAACACCTCTCCACTCGCCGTTCTAAGCACTCAGGGGCCATAATCTTTCATACAATGTGTGCACATTCTTATTGTTCGCTGACTCGAGAGCCTGGGAAGTCGTCTTGCCGTTCCCAGCTTGGCCCTCTCCCGTCAGGAGCTGTCGGAGGGAAGTCGCCATCGTACTTCTGAGCACTGTTATTTTACGCACGCGTGCCTGTTCAATGAGCGCACGATTCTACCTCTGTGTAAAGAACGCGACCTTCTTCTCAGGGTGAAACTACTGCTGATGGAAAGCGATAAGCACCTATTAGCACGTGACAGTCTCACTATTGGAGGAAGCCTAGGAAATGGACTTGATGGCGACCAAATTACTTTTATAATATTTTAAAATAAGTGGACCTTCGATTTATTTTAAACAACTTTTACTAATTCTAGAAGTAATATAATTGAACAAACGATACGCTGCCAATCGGATAGACACATGAACTCCTTCTTTGTGGGCTATTACTGATTACAACAAAAGCATATCGATTCAATAAAGCACATGGTCATACTACGTTTCACTTTTCGTCCTCTCTCTTACTGCAAATTCCTTTTCTCTATCCCTTCTTTTTTATTGACTGGTGTCCATGCAACCCCTGCCACGCGCCTTCGTGGCGGATCGTATGGTTTTAGGTGGATGTATGTTAATTGATTTTTTGTAAATGCACCTATTTCTATAAAATATACCTACACTAAAAGTATTGTTTATATAATTGGGATTGATAGTAAATTTTAATGATTTTTTAACGACTGAGTTGAAAGATGACCCTTGTTGTCGACGCACCCGAGAAATGAAAGTGCTTGAACACCCGCCTCCCGTTCCATTCACCTCAACAGGCACCTAACCACCATCCCGAGCACCTCACTTGGTGCTCGGGACGGGGGAATTTCGTCTCCACTCATTCCTCCACATCTGCTTCCTTCCAGCGAACACCTAATCCCTTACGAAGCTGCTTATATTCTCACGGCGGTGGGTGGGATTTTTTTTAGTATAATGAGGTTCCAAGATGGTCAAATCATAATGGAGTCTTACGTCCAGGTTATCCGTTTTCATTTGAAAGCCTCAGGAAGATTTCCTTAAATAGATTCTGTTTAAGAAATGCAAAGAAAAAGAAATTTATTTTTTGTTCTCCTGTGCCTCACTGCGCAGTGCATAATGACCTCCAGAAAAAAAGGCTTCTCCTGGACCGGGAATAGTACTAAGGACCTTCGCTTTTCCTCGCCAATGCATAGATCTTACGCTACTACAGATTTCAAAATCAAAAGGTAGTTTCTGGAGGCTTTTCGCAAATTTTGACAGTCTATAGTATCTATTCTCGCAGACAATTGCTTCGTCAAATTTATGCCGACAAAGATACGACGCCTTACAAGTGTCATCCTTGTTGGACCGTTAACGGCACGCGACGCCTTTTTTATGACTGAAAAGAACACCAATTATGTCTATTTCCTATTGAACGATCTCTAAGAAGCACTGTACGCAAAGTAAATTTACATGTTATTATTATTCCTGATGGCCTCAGCCAATAGTCTGAGCTTTCGAAGATATTTTGCAAAAACCATTCGAACAACAATAATTTAAGGTGTTAAGGGGCCTGGTTTACATAAATAACTGCCTGACGATCCTGAATTGTCCATCAACGGCGGAGACAGCGTTCTTTCACCGATAGGGATAAAATATAATTCAAACGGTGCATTCTGAAAAAGAAATTTATAAGCCATGTATATTAGGGTGTCCCTTATTTTGCAAAAAAAAATTTCTGCGAATTTTTTTGGGCTCACCCCTTAAATATTTTCCATTGGGTCAGACGTACTCAATAACAAAATTTCATCTTAATAGGCCTATAATAACCTATGCCGAATTGAGCTTGAAATTTGAATATTAGGAATAATAGGTTTTGTAGGTTAAAGTCAGGGAAAAAGCTATTGATACATGTTTCATATTTATTTTTATGTTACAATTTAATACATTTTCACTCTTTAGACTATTATTGTTGACAGTATTCTTTAGTTTTTAGTATTATGTGGATATTTTCTTTTCAGTGTTTCTTTCTTGCAATCTGTGTAGAGTCTGCGGTCTTCTTGAACACAACACAACACACATTGCTTTTGCTCTTCATCTACCGTCAGTAGTCCATGAAAATCTTGCATTAATTTAACACCCCTTTTAGCACTGTCATTCACAGCTTTCAACTTCATAACTATCCTTTGAGCTTCTAAATATGAAGTGTTGCTCGTCCATGTCGAAGGACATTCTTGAATAAAACTAATGTCCAACTTCAGGCAAGAGAACAGATCTCTGCTTTTGGATGACACAAAGTCGTCTATAGTTTCCACTGAAATGAAGATAAGACTGAATTGTCCATCCAATTCTCCACATAGAGGAATATATCTCTTTTCCATGTGTAGATTCTCTCTGGCTAAATTTGCTACCATTTTGATTTTGATTTGTACGTCTACTTCATCATCGAAGAGTGATAGGACAGACAACTCTTCTGATAAATACCACATATGGTGACTAAACTTTTTTAGAGCTGCTTTTGAAATTGTGTAATCTATCCTTTCATATGATTTTAGAACTCTTAAGAAGCGGAGATCTTGATAAGGAGCTTTTACAGCTGCACTGCACTGAAGCCACGGTTTGACATAAATAGTTACAATGAATAGAGATACATCTCTTAAAGCATTTTTATTTACACTGGGTAATTTAATTTGTGATCTTAGCAGAAACATTTTTAAACAATAAATAGCTCTTGCCATCCATAGAGCTTGATGCATCGCCCCAGGAGGGCGTATTTTTAGTTTTTTCCAGAGTCTCCTCCCAAAAACATTAGAGAGAGCTCTATGAGTTCACGATAATCACCTCTCTGTGTTAGTTTATCTAATTCACTTTCATAAAATTCTAGCATTTCTTTGATTTCCGACTCACTAAAAACATTTCCTCGTTCTCTTTGCCACTTTGAAAATTATTGGCATTGACACTTTCCCAGCTTTCCCTAAAATGTTTAAAAAATGGTATATCAGGACTGCTTGTTACATCACGTACTTTACATTCAAATGCACATCGTAAAATAAGTTCATATATGTGATGACGGCACGGAAAAAACAACAATTCCCTGTCCAATTTTTGCTCAAATAAGACACATGCTCCATTAAAACGTACAGTGTTTGATGCAGTTGTGTCACAGCAGAGAATTTGTACATTGTCTTCTATACCCCAATACCATAATGCGTTCCAAACAGCGTTCGCTTGCTCTTTACCAGAAGAATGCTGTAATTTTGGAACCCCGATGAGCTGCTCACTGTCCCCAAATGTAACAACAACTGGAAGTCTTTCTTCTTTTGGGTCCCTGACATTTAATGCAGGCAACAGTTTACCATCCCAATGAACAGTAAGAATTGCAGGTATATCATTCTTGAAAGCAGATCTAATTGTTTCGGCACGTTCTCTTCTCTTATTCTGTCTGATTCGACGAATAGAAGATTTATTAATAGAGAGTTCTTCGGTATTATGGCCAAGTGCCTCTGCTGTCGCCTGAAGGATATATATACAGAATCTCTTACACTCAGCTGGCATCTATCCAAGGCAAGGCAAATTTAGGAGTGATAAAATCTTTCGTACCACGCCTTGTAGCATTCTGCATTGATGTACTCTCAGAAGTCTCTCCGAAAAATTTACCAACGTTGATTTCACCTGAACTTGGATGTGCGTTATCTGAATCTTCAGATGATCAAGAAGGAGGTACAGCAGAAGATGTAAACTCTGCACACAGTTGTTTCTCTTTCATTTTCTCTTCTTCTAATTTTCTTTGCCTCGCCCTTTCTTCTTTATCCGCAAGCTTTTGGTCTACTCCTGCAAGGTAGCCTTTACGTCCTGGCTCTCGCTGCCGAAGTAAAAACATCCTGTCTTCTTCCAACTTGATCATTTGAAGAGCATTGGCATGTGCAATATCAAATAGATTTTCCAAATTATTTGTAAACTCCTCTTCACGATGCTTAAAAATATCTTCACACTTGTTTGCATTTTTTTTGCAATTTTCTCCACTCCGAATGCAAGTTAATAAGTTTTTGTGAACAATGCTGAATAGCTCTTGTCGGAATTCTTGCTTTCTCCCAAAATATCATGCACTCACGAACCACAAGATTAGCACTTACGCTGACAGTTAATTTTACCTCCCGTATGTTATAAAAAAAACTTCAAGCACTTGTCTATTTGATGGTAATTTGTGTCCAGTTATTTGGTGTTTAATATCTCCTATTAAAAACACACGTTCCCTGGCACTGCGTAATTAATGTGAAATTATGTTAGATTAGCGACCCAAAAACACGTGTCACACGATGGATAACAAAAAATGAACTGCCTGCAATGTACGTAAGGGGTCGTGCATAAACTACGTTACCGTTTTCGGTGACTTTCATCTACTTTGTTCTCTCCCCTCCCCACATTTCTGACTGCTGCCTTGAAAAGTGCTGTCACGAGGTCACTATTTAACCCGCAAGAAGAATAAAATGTAAGCAATTTGGTGGTAAGAAGACTTGAAACATTGTAGAGGCAATTGGTTCAGTTACATCAAGTTAAAGTAGAAGGTTGGCGTGTAAGAATCACCCCAGGCGCCTTTCCCCATGTCCAACTCTGTAGTATTGTTGACGCGATGTTGACGAGTAAGAAACGTAAACAGACACATTGTAACAGCTACGGTACTTTGAGTGAACCCTCCCCATCGTTACCCACCGAAGGTTTTTAGGCGACCCCCTCGCCCCCCTAAGTTGGTATCGAGGTTTCTGCACGACCCCTAAGGACAGGCTCAGGCTTCAGCGCTGGGTGGAAAATCCAGACTTGTTCTTCAATCGAGTTCGCGCTCAAGTCGGCACGGGTTAGAATGCTCCGATCTCAACAAAATTTTGTAAATGCATGTTTTAGAGTAATTCGAACAAAATTGGAGGGTGAGCATTCAAAAATTTCGAAGTAGGAAAATAAGGGACACCCTAATGTATATACACAGTTTTGAATCCACACGGAATTTGTGTACCATCACCTAAAACGTACATTACTTGAAGTTCATTTGAATAACCAGAATAAAATTGCAACCTCTTTATCATGCGCCAGAAGAGGAAGGCTAAACTTCATTTGGTTCCCAGTACATTGCCGGCTCACCGTCCCCTAAATACCAGGGGCACCCTCAATTGTTGCGGATGACTAGAACTACCTCTCTAATTACCAGAACGACCGATTCACAATGTAGGGCACTTTGGAAATGATCAGGGGTGTGGTTCACTAAGACAACTGTTTTCGTGTGGGACTGAATGGCGTTGGCCACTGAGGTGCGGCAAAAAAATGGGGAAATTCATAAAAAAGAAAGAGTCGGAGGAAAAAAATAGCGAAATAATTAAACGAGCGCAACAGAAATTTCCGCTGAACCCGTTATTGCCAAATAGACAATCCAAATCATTTAAAGAAGCTCAATGTATTTCCATCTTCTGAAATTTGAAGTAAAAATAAGAACATTTTATGTGAGACTTATTTTTTTGCGATCAAGGGCAAAGAATGAAAATGACTACAGAAAATAGCTTAACGGACCGGAATCGAACTATGGACATTTGGATTTCCTGACGTACGCGCAGCCCTCTAATAGCCCACGAATCCAAATGTAAGAGGCAACTTTTGGAGGAACTATACGAACATAGGTAATCAAATCAATATGACAAGCGAATATCACGAACGAATATGTGAAACAAAGTAGGAGATCCAATAATTCAAACTCGTAGCGTAAAAAATAAGAGACCGATATCAGTCAGCAAACTTCAAGTTATTCGCACAACAGTGAAGGGACCAAACTGATGGTGAAATGAGAAAAAATGACTAGGGCTTTAACACTGTAGTGCGCATTGATAGCGGAGATTGAAGTTGGCGTGAAGGTTTCCGCAGCGTTCCATTTGATGAGGAACGGCTTTCCGGCGTTTCTTGGTGTAAAGATGCTCATTGGTGGCAATATTTTCTACTGGCATCTCCCGGTCAGGATATTAAACCTGGAATGCATGAATGGTTGAGGAAAATGTTGTATTTGTGTTTAGTGAAGGTGAATGGGATTATATGTTGGGCATAAGTTGAATTTTCTTGGTAACTTAAAGTGCATTTTAACTTGCGATAAATAAGTGTTGCTCTGCTATGCTCTCAAAACGCCTCCGAAAGCAAGGGACGTCGCTGGGAAATCTGCTGACGTCAGGTTTCGACTACGGTTACTCGGGCTATATTTGACTTTCTTTTTGGCAGAAAGGTTGGCATTGCTTTAATTGCGCCCATTAGAATATTTTGTGCCTTTACTTCATGAAATATTTCCATGAAGAGTTTTCGGGTACATATTCTTTTTGTATTCGCGTTCTCTCGTCCAAAGAAAATGCATGCCAATCCACTATCAATGTTCCACGCAAAATTCGAACCCCTTGATGTCCCGCTTGGCTGAAGTCGTCTTTTTTTTATCAACCTAATTTTCAAGATTATATGGAAGCATCAGCAAGAGAGGTCATTTGCACCATTCATGGTTGTAGTTTAGCCCTCATCGTCATCGTGGAGATGAGTGTAAGATGACGGGAAGTTCAATAGTTTGAGGTGTGAAATAGCGTATGAAAAACGGTCCTTAGAAAATCCCGATTGCAATTTAGTGTAACGCCTCCCTTTCAATCCCTTCAAAATTCCACCCGTTTATAACTGAAGGGTATTTGGTGCTAAAATATTATTTCCCTGATGTATTTTTCTCTCTATTACTCCGTCATGTCATGATGAGCAAAAATATCGTACTTTATCGTGAGACTTGAACCAATTTTGGAGGCAGCCCCCCTCTGTTGTAAGATTCTCAAGAAGAAATAGTATTATACATGCTTTAAAACTTATGGGACGCCATGTGTTGCCCTCGCACCTTTAACCTTTGTCTATACGGATGAGATATCTTCACGTCCGCATAACGAGTTACTCGATTTCCCAACAAATCATTTTATATGATATTCTGGGTAATATATGATTTGTGAGTCACAGCGGCATGCATCTGATAGGAATTTCAGCGATATATGTTTATTATTTGATTACAATTCATGAAACAGCGAGTGGTAAGAGGAAAGAAAAACATCGTAAGAACTTGGCCATATATCTTATACCACATAAATTCTAATTCCAATTTCAATATTTTCCTTCCGTCACTATTTTCCATCGGCAAATAGATGCATTTAATTTTTAAGTAATAACTTCGCTTTGTCACATTTTTCTTCTACGTATCCCACAAATAAGTCCATGAGGCCTTGACTATCTTCAATGGTTATCGGTTATGTCCAAGTAATTTTTAAAAAAATTGACCGACGAAACAAATTAACGGAGTAGGTATACGCAGAATCTGAACACCTATAATTGAATTACGTCTCCCTGCAGTGGGTGTGCATTCTGAACTAGAGTACTATTGACTAACTTTTCTGCGAATGCAATATGCTAAAATATCGGTAATAATAATGAATCACAGGGAAAATGCGTGATTTAATCAGTTTTAGGAATATGAACGACATCTCGCAAGTTTTTGGAGGACACGACGTGAACTATTTCACCAACACACTACATCTGGAGGACAGGCGAAAGGGACAACATAAGTTAAATTCACTGTCAGACAGATAAGTTTAAGTTTTAGTTCTTCCTTTGCACGATTGATGACTGAAAAACACAGTGCGACACGCTAATATGCGAAAATAAAAAAAATCATGATTTTCGATATTTCCCTGTGGCAAACACCTTCCCTGTTTTATTTTTTACTATGGAAGGTGTCTTAGTATCACCTGCCACATCCCCTTAAGGCTGTTCGCAGGGTAGTGTGCTGAGGTATTCTGACTCTCAGTACTCAGGTGTCACCTTTCTAGCATTGTTTCTCTCTTCTCCTCCGCTGACGTCCTTCCTCTCCGCATTTCGGGCAACGTGTCTGTCCTTTCCTCCCGCTGCTTCCTACACAATATGCCCCCAATAACGGACTGCGAAATTATTTGATTTCGGACCATATATCATACATTATTGGGACTGTGGACAGTATAGTACCTCAATTATTTCTTCGACGGCCAAATATGAATGACAAATATTGATGAAATCAATTGATCCTCGATGTAAATGATACACCATGATATTTACAGTAATGAAATAATGCGAGCAAAATGCAGCGAAAGAAGTTGCATTTTATATTTGCTACATTTTTATAACTGAAATTTAGAATTATGTATAAATACACTTTTTGAATAATGAAAAAATTATTCCAAATGAAAAACTCTTTAAAATCAATAACCTTGTTAATATATATTTACAGATGAAGCAGGACAATTATTGTTATTGTTTTTAATTCTAATATTTTAGCATCTTTTTAAGATTATCTAAGTGCAGATTAATTAAATGTTTCCGTAATTCCCCAAGAAATTGATAATAATTTTTGTGAAAATGGAAACACTTTGCCCAAGGTAAAGCTATAAAGTGATCTTTGTAATCACTTAGCATCATAAAGCGCTACAATATGCAAAAAATGACGGAAAATCCAGTTTTTTATCCTGAGCGGATATATTTTGGGCAATGTGTGGAAAAATGAATAATGAGCAGAATTGCTGAAGAGAAATGAAAATTGCTATTTATTTAGTAGCTAATATAGTACAAATATCAAAATTCCAAAGCAATCTAGCCAAATGTAGGTATCATAAATGATGCGTAGTCAAAAAAGCTGAATGGAGGTAGTGAATTATTAGAATCGAGATGAAATTAGTTAACAAGGAAGAAAGAAGTGAAAAAGCTAATTTATAAAGTAAGCTTTTTCGGTAATGTCTACTGAGAATAGAATTAAGAGAAAGGAATATATTTGTCTTGTTTGTCGAAAAAAAGGCCTCAAGGTTAACATGAAACCAATCGTTACCATCTTTCCGAAAAATTTATATTTGGATTTCATCAGGAAAGGAAAGGAATGGCATTTGGTCGAAATACGTCTCTTATTCGCCTAATAAACTATTTCTGCCTCAATTTAGGACCGGCTAAAAATCCAGACCAGTTGCCATAATTCAGGGGCCTATCTGGATTTACTACCGTGAATTTGCGGTGATTAACTACAATATGGAGTGGCCGCCTAAGTTTTGAGCCCATTGACGAAATCAGAAGCCGGCTGCAAAATTTATTTCTGAAAGTCAGCTTCAAGATTTAATAAAAGGAACCAAATAAAGATAACCTTATCGGCCGACCGCGTCAAATGTTTTACTCTTATCTTGTTGGGACGTGTTTTCAATGCTCTAAAGAGTAAATATTTTTGATAGACAGCGACCAGCGCTAATATATAGGGAACCGCTATTTAGAATCTCCTGAACAAAGAGTTGAACTTAAGTCTTTCTAACCACCACGTTGCTCACTATTCTTGATGGACTTAAAGACAGTCATTGCCTGCTGTGATAAAGCTGACGTGGTTCTTTTAACATGTTACATTGAGCTGTATGCATTTTAAGCTGCGCATTTTCTTATGGTATCAATGGATCAATATTCAGCTGATAATTAGTATATAGCGTTTAGGATTCAAGGGATATTAAATGTTACCATTCTAGCCTACCTAATTATATTGACCGTAGAGTTTTGAACCTATATGAATTTGCATTGAATGAACGCTATTTAACTGCGAAATCATGCTATCTAACAAATATAAATACTATGTTAGTCAAATATATATATTTCATTCAAGCGTGAATTAGTGAAGGCAACGATAAGTGTAGTTCCCTTAATGTTGGAATAAAACTTCCTTTATTGCATTACGTTAATACCCACATCTTCACGTATTTCATTTTTCCTCTGGTTTGGAACAATAGCAGAAAAATATTTATTTCATTGACTGACGTTGTTCGCCGTTTTAATTTAGTGAAATTGCAATTTGACAGTAAAATTCTGTGTATTTACAACTAAATAATGGTAATATAATGTACGCTCCAAGGCCTGATACCGACTTTAACTTATTGTGGTATGCGGATCAGAATGTTGTTCTGCATCGAGAGGTTGTTGAGGTAGCTTAATAGAGGTTTTGATTCCGAGAAAAGCTTGCTGTAACGAGTCGAAAAAATACTCTAATTTGCCCTAAGGATCCGCGAATAAATGAGATTATTGTGGCCGTGAATTAGTGTCGATGAAAAACTAGCAATTTTAATTAACTTTAAGTGGTATCTAATAAGAGTTATGATAAATGACTTTCTTACCAGACAATAATTCCTTTTTCTGAAATATGTTGAGTCCTTATCTATGGCAGAGTTTAAAATTAGGTACATGTTATCAACGCGATATATTAATGTAATATAAGACGCTTAGCTGAGATCTTTGTGGAAATCCAATGTGAATAACTGTTCACGTTATCAGCGATATTTACCATAAGGCAGTTACATGAGAATACTTTTGCCTTGTAGGCAATTTTGAAAATCATATATCATATTTTCATGTCGTTTTCCGGGCCTCCATTAGTTTCATTTGACATGTGTAACATGAGGTAACAATATGCTCCCCATAGTGTGGATAAATGTTCGGTTGGAAATCTGTTTCCTATGGTTGCCTTTGGTTTATCCAAGTTTCAATTAATGAAGAATTTTCATAACCCTTGCCGTTTCTAATATTATTTAATTTTTTAAGGTAAATTGCAATGTTTATTCATTATATTAGTTTTGGAAATCTTGGCTCTGATCAACGGTGAGGCTTGGTAGTAGGACAATATTGGTCCATATGCCGACGCCTTGGCCACTATTTCGAACCCAGCCTGTGGAATGTATTGTGTCGTACGTACTGAGTTCATGTGGGTGAGCTTATAAACTCTATGAACTTGAGACAGCGCTACCTAGCCATTTTGGCACATTCAAACATTTTAATGGCACATGCTAAAGACCATATTTTTACCTTCATGAATTATTTTTATTTAACTGTAGTTATACTGAATTTTCTGTTCGACAATCGCTCGCTTCATATTACTTTTACTTTTTAATTTTTTGGGTCACCCTTTCGGTCCTTTCCTGCTTATCTTGGCTAATTTAAATGGCGATAACTAGATAATTTTAATTCTAATAACTAGCTGATTGTAATGGCGAATTTTTTTGCAACATAGTTCATACATTTGCATCTCCTATTAGACGTTTTTTGTATTTTACGCCATTTTTCCACTGATACCTTTATGGACTCTGTAGCTTTGAAACCTGCGAACGCGGAGGTGTAGTATTCAACTTTTCCCTCTCGTATTCAATTTTTTCTCTCAAAAATTAAAAATAACCTTTTAAAACCCGTCTATTTATCCCGGTGAAACTGGAAATAATTAGTATTTTTGTTGTTGTGTCGTATTTATTACAATAGTACATCTGTTATAGTTAACATTTTTTATTTTAATTTTACGTGCCATTTATTTCACTGTGCAAAATTTCAACCAAACAGGAGCGAGGAAACCAAGCATGAAATTCTTTTCTCTCATTGCTCGAAGTTTCCTTTGATTTCCATCGAAATATAGAATTGATTCAGTACCTTCGTAACGTTCCAAAGAACCACTTATTTTCTCATTAGTGCTTCCAATGCGATCCGCTTACCACATTGGAATGTTTTATAATATGATCGCTATAGTATACGAAGCAGGAGTGAGGGTACTATAGCTATGCAACAAAATGCACGAGAGAGAACTGGTTTCTCGTTCAGCAGAAAACACAGGACCTTGACCCTGGGAATTGTTTCAGTGCCAACGTAAGGCCCTTGAAGCCAAGAACAGTTGTAGGAAATGCGAAAATAAGGGTTCTTCTCCCTGACTTCCTACACATTATCGAACAAATCAAGGCCAACACCCTTTAAGCTTTACGTGAAAAGTAATCAGAGGAGAACCGATGCAAGAAGAAATATTTTTAATTGCCAGTTTTGTGTTTATTTTCCAATTGATAATGTGGTAATTAATTCCGACCTGTTTGAGTTTTTAATTATGATTAAATTAATTTATTCTTAGTAATTATATATTATATAATTTTCTTTTTCGGATAGAGTTAAAAAGCACAACAAATGCTGACCCGAGAAAAGAATTTTGAGATGGGAAAGCTTTTCACTTAAATTTTAACTTGGTCTGAACCTGAACTAGCTAAGCGCTTTTGAATAAACTACCTCAAGGGTATCTGGATTGTTATTTACCTTTTATGACCTCCTTTAGTGGGACTTTAAGAAGTATTTCGAATACAGGGAAAATATCCTCATTGTACGTCACGTATTGTGTAATTATTCCGCTATCTGCGCGAAGACATTTATGAAGAAATTGTCATGGTAAATCAGTTTGTGTTGATTAAGGTAAAATATTAGTAATAAATAAAATTACGATAAATGGAGCTACCCTCGTGTTAAGTCGATGGTATCAAATCCGAATGTTAGAACTCGTATTTATCTTGGTTTGATGTGGAAAAGTGGAGAGCCGCGTTCAGCCAATCCAAAAGACGGTCGGGTGAGCGAAAAATATTTAAGATAAATTGACCTTGACTCCTCCCCAGGTAACGGCCTTGTCATTTCGTCGAGCACGGATTACAGATGTCATATCGCCTCCTTCCAAGTGGAGTCACGTACAAGTGCTGCGTCAGCGGACAAAACTTTAAAAAAGATGTGCGAAAAAATTATTCTGCGTGGGTTAGCGTTTTTTATTATCGCGATTCTGTGAACAACAGTAGAGATTATCCCGAGAGTTTTTGAATAAAACCTCGGAAGTATCTAACTTATAATGGCCCGTTCACTTTGTTATATTTCTACGCTTCCAGATCGTACAGAAGGAGGAAGTTTGTTAGGTGAGCGTCGGTTTTTGCTAACTGTAATAACAGTCGAAGCTGTACATTTTAAGCAACGTTGACGGAAAAGTGGCATTTATTATTTGTTTTGACTCACGCAGTTGAGAGAGAATTTTTTACTTGTTTGCTAATAATTCTAAATGCTGAAGGCAAAATACGTTAGCTCAATAAAAATAGTGCTGCAGTTATAGTGATTAGCGTGCAGGCTAATTTCATAGCGAAGGGGCAACTGCAAAGCTATTTTAGTTGAGATTTTTGCCTTTAACAATTGTAGTCATTATTAAATTACTCAAAACCTCTCTCGTGACTGGGTAATTCAAAACAAATAATAAATGCTACTTTTCTGTCTCTTTTCTGTCATTCTGTCGTTTAAAATAAAACTTAAATTCAAATTCATTAACTAACAAAATTTACATGATTAATTTTCCAGGAATAAGTATCCATGAAAAATACTGTCGCTTGATCTACATGTTTTGTATTGTAGTTGTAGTTTACCGTAGACTTGTAACAGGTGACATCAGTGCAAGCAGTATCTTTGAACGGCGTGAACGAAAAAGCGGAATTTATTCATTGTTTTGACTCCTGCAGTCATGGATCATACCTTAAAGCCGTCGTACTGACAATTATTCAACCTCAGTGGTGTGAACGGGGCATAATCGGCACTTTCTCCCACTCCAGCCTTTCTTCTTTCCAGTTCTTCTTCCCTCCATTCACTGCCCTATTCGATCGCCATCTCTGTCGGAGGCGTCCCTCAGAGTGCAGTCAAATGCGGTCCCCACCCACGACTCCCTCTCTCTCCCCCTCTCCGGCTCGACCGCCTCGTCTCCCGGGAAATATTGCCAAAGAGAATGCCCCCCGCCCTCCACCCATACCGACCAACCCCTGCCGCACCTCAAATCCGCTCGCGGTTCGAGTAGCTCTGCGTGCGGCGGCCCTGAAGTGTTCGAGGACTGATAGGAGCGCCGCCGCTCACTACCGAAAGCCCTCTCGTGACTTGGAGGGCCTCCGCTTCAATCAATGCGCTCTCGCTCGTCTCCGCCGCCGCCGCGACGCCGTCCTTCCCTTGCCGCACGAGTCTCCCAAAGGAGGCTTATGGAAATGAAATGCAGTAATCCCCCTGTCCAACAGGCGTCCACCAGTGAATTGAATGGGATCCTCTCTGGAGGACCCGACGCCGGGACCCCTCTGAGCCACCTTGAGCCACCCTTCCCCACTCCCCTTTCCACGAAACTATTAAGGCTGTCCTATAGATACAATAGATCTAAGCAGACTTCTCCAGCAACGGAAGAAGCAAGAAAGAGATAGTCAGCATAGTAGCGCAAGCAGAGAAGGAATTCTACCCGAAGAATTCTACTAACAGCCAGCAACATAAGCTTGGAAGTAAGTTTCAAGGAAGTAGGCTTGGAAGGAATTGATTTTTAATTTTTTTAGAGAATACTCTTACATTATCGTAAAGCTTTAACGATAACTCCGGAAGAATATAAGTTGGAAGCAATGGAAATATTGTATTATCACAGAATGATAAATATCCAATAGATGAAGAGTATCAGCAATGAATAAATCCTACGATTAGCTAAGGGAAAATGTTTGGTGAAAACTAGAAATTGGAAGGGCCAAATTTATTGCGTATATTCTGAGACACAACATCATATTCAAAATGGTACTGGAAGGAGAAATGAATGGGAGGAATCGCCTAGGAAAACAAAGGAAGGAATATACAAGGAAAATTATGATGGATGCCAAATTGAGGAATCAAGAAGAGGTAAAGTGTCTAGCTGAAAGGAGAACTGAGTGGAGAACTGCAGCAAAACAATCTTCGGATTCATGATTGCTTGCGATGACGAAGCGGAATGTGTGTGAAAGCGGAAAGTGATCTAAATTTTTATTCAATTTTATATTTTCATACATTCAAAGGTATTAGTTTCTACCTTGTGAAATTTCAATATTTAAAAGTAGTAAACTTGGTATTTCTGAGATAAAATAATATTGTGACCTCAATTTTGCACCCTAAGAGGGCATATTCAAGACATGACGTTTGCATGATATTTATAAGACATGTGACGGTGTCCCCGACTTACCTCGGTCGCGGGTTCCTCCAGGCGAGTACTAACCAGTGCAGATAAGTGAAAGGGGACAGGACAATCTCCGTCTGCACTCGGAGGGGATGTAACGGGGAGGAGAAAGGGGACACGGCGTAAGCCGAAGCTTTTTGGTTTCCTCAGGCTGTTACCGGGTGCTCAACTGCCTGTCACACTGTCATCATGGGAAAACGGGAGATGGGATAGGATTAGGGAGTAAGGGAATAGGAAATGGGGGGTGGGAAAGAACACGGAAAGGGAATGCTTAGGGACTAGGGACCTCCTCACTCTACTTGCTTGCACTCCGACTCTCACTACTAACTTACTAACTACTCCCACTCACGGTCAAACTCCTCGGCACCGCCGACACTTTTCCTTCTATGGCTGGCCGGCCGGACGCGAGCGGCGACCCCACTCCAAAACGTGACGAGGCGGACGCTTTAAACAGGAAAACCCCGTAACGTTACAGACGATGAAACATCAATTTTGGTAAGAGCGGAGTTAGTATGTAATAGATTGATTATATAAAAAAATGTATAACAGGATCCTCAAAAGTGTTTCAATTAGCATGAGTGAATGAGTGATAGAATCTGAAGGAGTGAGGAAAGTTTTGCATACCTTTTGATGCTAGTATGGACGGTGTTCATGAAAGACGTAAGGTTTACGCGAGCAGTTAGGTGTGTTTAGTACTAACTCCCACGTTCCGTATAATTATTTTTTTTAAGAGTGTGCCATTTTGTCTGGAGATGTATGCTATAGCCTGGTGAATTAGCAAATGAGTCAACCAAATGACGAAAGAGAGGTATTTAGGTCATTTTTCTCCTTGAAGTTAAAACTATATAATTGAGCTTTCTTTCCTAATTAGTGCGTAAATCAACTAATTGTAGAAATTATTTATTCTGTTATGGTACTTCTAAAACATCGTAAAGATGTTTTTCTATTTTTTCCCTATTATTTTACCTTTTATTACTTCTACAATTTGCTGGGCTGTCAGTCACATTAGTAGTGCTGCCTTGTTCCTCGATTAGCTAGCATCAAGAATCGTAAGGAACAGTCTACTTCTAAGTGGGCGGTGAAACGTATGTAGTGAAAGACAAATGAAACAAGAGTTTATTGCTCTTTAAGGAAGTGAATCATCTCTCTAGCAGAAGTTGCAAATCATCCCCAAGACAGAAAGGATTCAGGCTGTTGACCACACATTTGACTGCAGTAAATCTTGCCAGAACTTTTGTTTTGTTTCTTCTTCCCCTGCTTCCAAAAACGTTCTCAAAAACTTGCTTAATGCGAACTATATGTGAATTCAGTAGGTATTATATGGATAGCTGAGGCCTTATTGGGAGAATTGAATATTTCCTTATGCGTAAGAAGTGCAACTCATTAAGTGATGCAGTTATTTTGGAATTCATGCAAAAGGCGATATTGAACATGATAGTACTCTGCTAATGACTTGGGGGATTGATTGAATTTGGTGGAGATATCCTGTATCTCTTCGGTGGCGTATAATTTCGTGGAATACCGCTAATTCCACTTAAGTATAGCTTGGAAGCCAGGTTAACTTTGTTACGTCCTTCGCCGGAGGACACGATATAATCCGATATCTCCTCGCATCCTATTAGTGGGATATCAGGACAAGGATGCTGGGAGAGGAGAAATAGTGTGAGATTGATACAAATCTTAAGAAAGGGGCAATTTGAGAAATGCTTGCTGACTGTAACGAACAATACCCTATAAAGTGAAGCACTCGAAGCATTCTGGGGCTCTATTTGGACCTGCTACCGAATGCTTGTGAGGTGCAGCTGGTACCAAGCTTTTTATATAGTGTTTCTTTGCTAATTAACTGTTCGACACAAGGGGAACACCAGCAAAACCGTTACTTTATATTTAAACACCTGCAAAATCTTTTCTGAAGTTAGATGCGATCATTGTTTGGTGATTTTAAAAATCCTGAATGATATTAGTAAACTATGAACGAAAAACCGAAATGATAAAAAATCTTAGTGCTTTTGAATAACTTAATATTTTATAATTAGTACCTCGCAGGGCATTCAATGGCGAGACAAATGAAATAGTGAATTTCTAAAGTAGAAGAGTGTATTTAGTTAAAGAAACACTTTACAACTAAATGAGGGTAGTGGAGTATAATTCAGTCAGAATTGAAATCAACTTAGTTTTCAAAGCACCCGCAAATCGTAATACATTTGATATATTTTCTAGTTAGTAGTTTCGTAAGCTCTAACCAGCGCGGAAAATATATTTAGCATGTTTTTTGCTTTCACAAAAGGAGCGGAATAGTTTTAAGCCTATTATGAATGTGCTTAAATAATATTTATTCGACCAGATCCAGTGTATTGGCTGTTAAATATTAATGTGAATTAGGGAAGTCTTCACTCTTTTGTATCTGGATCTTACCATTCTTCTTTAATACGGAGCGAATATTTAATATTAGCAATGGTTGTGAGAGTAGTATGCTTAGTATTTATTAAATCAACTTCATTGCCAAGGTTCAACGAGTTTTGAATTCACTTCAGTAGATTCAGGAAAATGTTTTTGACGAGCTGTTAATGGCAGTGGTCTCTGGGGTCTATGGGTTTTATTTATCAATAAATTTAGTGTAGACTGTAAGAGAGTGAGTTCGCTCTCGGGAAAGCGGCGATCATTTTACACCTTTTACGAACATCCCCGATGAATTTCATTTATCTCATCCCATAGCAACCTGTGGAAGCAAATCTCCTCTCGCATGCTGTGTAATTTAGCACAATTATCAATCACAATGTGTGCACTTCATAAATGCATCTAAAACTATAAAACCAGCATCAGTGTTTTGCGAGATCTACTCTTCCATCGGAGATTTTTTTAAGCGTAGATTTTTAACAAACTTATAATTAGCGTATGCAGTACTTGGATAAACAAGACTTAACTTAGTTATCTACTTGCTGTAAACCTTAATGATGACTTTTACATTACCTATATATTCCTTGTGAGTGAGAAGAGCACAAAGATCACGGTTTTGGTGCATGAAACAGATGTGACAGGTTTATTATTGTAAATTATTCTTTTTGCCGCCAGCGCTCGTAAGTGTAATTTTAAGTATTTGAGGGTGGCTGGAGTGGTAATTGTAGGCCATTGAGTGCATATATTTTTATAGTTTTTCAAGTAAGTTGGAAAATACTAGGGCAGAATTTCATTGAGTAAAACTATTTATGCAGTAGAACTCGCTGTACAAACAGCAATGGAAATGATAAAAGAATTATATTTTACATTCGTGATTTAATTAAAGCGTTATATGACTTGAGCTATTGATAGTTTTCTTATTAAAATGTTTTTTTTTCGAATTTTTGACTAGGCGTTACACCTTGATGTTCATTAGCAACCATTATAACAATACGAAATGCAATCCGTGGACTCTCGTGAAATTGAGTGGAATTTTAACATGAGAAATGAAGCGAGGTGAGGGTGAGATAGGGAATGCGAGGAATGGGTTCTAGTGTTAACAAAAGCGGAGAAAATCCACCCCCTCTTCCTCCTCCCATTGGTCACCAAAGCACCACTTGCCAGCTGGCGATGATGTATCAATATTGAAACCCCGGTCGAAAGTAAATTTACACTTTCGATTATTGCTCGGTTTTCATTTCATCAATATGAAATATAATATTTGGCGTTTAGAATAAAATCTGTACGCATGAAATCGAACTACATATTACGAAATATATTTCCATGAGGCTACGCGTTGAAATAGCATTGAATTGCAAAAAACTCTAATTCCTAAAATGCATTTTTTTCACTTTTATCTATTGATATTACTTATTAGAATATGCGTGGAAATTTTCACGCAAATCAGTACGTAGACAAAAATCGCTCCAACCACAATAAGGTTGGGTTACAAGCTCGGGCAATGTATTTGGCCCACTCAAAAATAAGACTTGGCTGCGTTGGATTTTGCCTGAGGGAAAATGTTTCCTGGCCTGGGAATCGAACAACGGCCCTTAGGCTTTCCGGGCCTATTTGTGTGAAACTACGATTCAAAGGATTCCTAACTCTAGAGCTAATTTTTTAAAGTCCAACGGTTGAATTCAGGTCCAGGAAGCATGTTACTTTCAGAAATTTCCCTGGCATTCTTTGCCGTTCATGGTGATAACACCTTGAATTGTATACCTACTAGTTAGTAGTCGCGCGTTGTGAAAGTTTCTGGATCTTTGGGGAAAATTCCGGATCTATCATCCTAAGCTGTGGATTCCTTGTTGCATGCAAGGAGGTTAAAAAGAACTGGAGGTGACATGACCGTGAACGCTCATGGGCGAAGGTGAAGCAAGAATGTGGATGAATGAGAGGGATTTTGTGCCGAAACGCAAGCCAGAGTAAGGTCTAAACTGTGGCGACAGAAATGGCGAAATTGGCAAGTGGAATTTTGCCTCCGTGTTTTTCAACCTACTTGGTTGCGTGGCCATACCTGAAGAGTGACCGTGACCTTGATGAACCGTGCTGGAACACGAAATACCGTTCGTTCCTGCTGATATCCCAAAAAAATTGTCCTTGGATGAGGAAATCCTTTCCAATTGCCAACTTCCTTGGCATTCTTTCCCGTCAAACGTTGCAGACGATGAAATCTTGCATTCGACTCGGCTGCATTGTTAATGCCCGTGATATGCTTTCCAGAAATTCTGTATTTTCACTCACAAGTCCTGAGCTCGACAACGGCCGGGGGCGGAGTCATTTTCGCTCTCGAGGACTCACTTCCTTATTCCATCTTCCTCACGTTTCACGGAGTGCCCGGAATGATTATTAATGTAGAACATTTCGCAGGAGAGCACCGATGGCGTATCATTTGGGGTTCTTTCGTAACTTTCCCGAAACGGTTATTTTGTGTTTCCACTAGACTCGAGGGGTCTTTCATTCGTATTTTCGACTTATCAATTCTGTAAGGAAAAGGAGAATCAGCAAAACATTTCAGCGCTTTCACATGTAGCATTATTATAAATTATGAAAATATTACGAAGCAAGTGAAGTCGATTTCCATCTTGATGCTTTGGGACTTTTCTGTGCTAAAGGATAAAATGACATTCTACAATTATTTTCAGTTTTATGATAATTTTTGATATAACATTTTAGATAGTTATGATAAAATAAAGATTGCGGCTCTTGATAAGTTGAAAAGTATCAAGTCACATCATAAAATAAAAATATTGGAAAATCTTATATAATTATTTAACATTTCCAAAAGTACTCTTTTTCTATTTAATGCCTTTCTGGCATTAATTTCTCTGGCGTTTTTCCGAATTGTTACGGCTTGAATCTGCAAAATTCAGCATGGCAAAAGATCATTCACCCGGACAAAGATACGAACCCTGATAACGTACTTCGATTAATTAAGCTATACAGGTGTCCTCTTACATAGTGAATTTCCAATATTCGTGATTCTCCTTGCAGGCTACTCCCAATAAAATTAAACTGCTTGGAACTCTATTCTGGCTCCTTGTGAGTTTACGGCATTGACTTGATGGTTGTACCCGTGATTTCTGAAACTCATTAAGTCATTTCATGAAGCGAAATCTATTTGCATTCGTTGATACCTATTATGCATTGTAACTCCGTAACTGTTGAAATACACGTCTACCCAGAAGCCCTCGTATATCTTCAGGGGTCTGTCTCGGCGTCACAGTATGGAAGTCATAAAACAAGAGGAAAGATTGGAAATTGTTAAAAGGAAACATGTTTTATAATGGTACTTTTTCTTTATGAGATTCAGGAAAGATTTCATTAGGAAAATGATCCTTTAGGTCTATCGGTTCGGGTATTAATGATTTCATGCTGATCCGGTTGTGTTATACTTGAATTAAGCCTTCGATGTTTTAAGTCAACTCACACCATTGGTAACTTACTTAACCGGCTGTGTGATCTATCATTTGCTATTTTTTTAACTGACATTCTCAATTTATTTGGTACCTCCGCGGCTTTTTGCAATCAATAATTGAATTATATTTTCGAACTAACTCAGCTACTTTCCGCATCAATTCCACATGTTTTCTGTGAAGAGTATCGAATCAGAGAAAATATGACTCACTTAATGAACTATTTAACTATTGAAAGCTAAATAAAAATGGCCTCATATTCCATTTTAGGTCAGAGAATTTGGAAAAAAATATTTCTCATTATGTTAAAACCCACTCAGATTTTTTCCTCGCTTTTCTAACCGGAGAAGGTTTGAGTGTAGAGACGGTGTGGTGAGTCTACTAGCAGCCAGCTACAAAACATGGAAGTAAGGACGTTATTCATGTTAAGGCGATGGGCTGGTAAATGAAGTCAGTTCCCAACATTACGGTCACGATACGAGCGGCAGTGAGGGGCACGGACTGTTTGTTCTA
This sequence comes from Pyrrhosoma nymphula, assembly GCA_963573305.1. NCBI lineage: Eukaryota > Metazoa > Arthropoda > Insecta > Odonata > Coenagrionidae > Pyrrhosoma > Pyrrhosoma nymphula. The sequence goes on from OY754332.1 coordinate 32,026,200, forward strand.
GCCTTTGCGCTTTGGCCAATGTTTGCACCAACGAAGCCTCCGAGCGCGGAACCGAAGAGATTTTCAGTTCCTTCAGGGACTTAAACCTCGGTGGTGGAACGTGCCCGGAAGGAATGTGGTGTCCACTGGCGGTTGTTCATTTGTAGCATTGTTCCACAGACAGACTGCCATCCCTGCATTTGGAGCGGGATTGACTGCCATAACTGCGGAAATTCTGTGTGAGCCTAGGGGCGAAATTTGTGGTTCTTCGGATCGTGCCGGGTTCCCTTCAGCTGTTTTGGGGTACATAACTCCATCGAAGCGTCAGAAAAGGTGACTTTTTGGCCATTTGAGCAGTGTTGGTATTTTTAAGTGAAAGAGTTCGTCAGACGGGTACATGTTCCTGATCATAGCTCTGACTTTATCCTCCTTAGAGATCACCATTAAAGCGTCAATCACCAATGTAAAGATAGTTTTGGGGGAGCAGATACTTCTAAATGTTATTAATTGGTGGGAACTAATTCAGACAATGCGCAGGAGAACAAAATTTAACTTCGGTGAATACCTCAAGTGAACTCCCAAAAACAAAGAGTAGAACGAACCAACTCATATCACGCCAAATCTAATATCAATTTTGTAGTAGTAAACTGTGGTAGAATTAAGAACGAACTTTTCGACGTTAAACACGTCTTTAAAAACCCAGATATAAATAAATAATAAATAAATAAACGTTTATCGTCGCAGATCAACAGGTCTTTTAGACATTCTGTACACATACATGCTAGGCATAATACTTTAGAATGAACAATGCTATAAAAATATTCTATTAAATTTCATCTTTTACAAACAGGAAAAATTAAATAAAAAAGAAAAAAAACATAATAAGAGAATCGTTACTTGGTATGCTTACATCAAGTCGCTGTACCAGGCAAAGATATAAGAATAAAGACCACAAATGATTAGTACAAAAATCATTGTGCATAACGTAGATAAGTACTCAAGTTAATATTCCTGTATATCTTAAGACAGAAAATTCCATCTGCTGGGCCGGGGAAAAACATAATGAACGAGAAATAGTGTATTACATAGATATAGTAATGTGGGCAGAGAAAATGAACAGATACGATGGCTTGCAGGTTATCTGAGCGCTAGAGAAGTTTTCCAACAAGAGTAAATAATCTATGGACGTGAGTGACCTAGGAGGACAGGTGGCGGAGTATTTATAGCAGTTCAATTAAATTAAAATAGCATTGCGCACATGGTCAACTAAAATAAAATGGAGAGCGTCTGGTAGTAACAAATAATTGCAAAAAATAAAACAAACACGTTTGTTTATTTTAACGATCACTCGATTTTAACAAAAAAGATGTATGACCAATTAAAAAAACTCAAATATCAACATTCCCATCAGGAGACATCAAAAGCACCGTAATGATCGGTGAAGATCTCAACCCTCTGCTTATCTGGGTAGCCTATAGAGTAGAAATAAATAAAGAAGCCGAGACACTAAAAAGGTATTACTCAATACGTTTTCTAACCAAACATTAGCCCAAGTAGTTTGCAAACCCTACCTCTCTCAGTTATCTGACGTCCTTCAATGATTAAATGCGTCGATATCCTCGTGTAAGGGATCATAAAGATATATTTTTAGCATTGAATAACAGTGGAGTCCATGATAAGACCAAAAGGAAAAGTTTTCATATACGAAAAATGAGATTTATTAATATTAGAAGAGATGCGTAGAGTTTCAGCATCGGAATTCGTAGCTAGAACAATAGACGAAAGCACCTAAATAGCATGGAGGTATTTCTTGGAAATTATTGGCAAAGGAATCGATTGCTATATTCAAAACAAAAACTCAAACGTGGGAGTAAAGAGCCTCGATAGTACAAAAACTAAGTAAGACGGGAACTCAAGAGGAAGAGGTGTTTACACAATATACTGAAAAAACCTCTGGATCTTGCAACAAGACTACCAAATTCATGGCTAGAGGAAACTACATATCAATTCATGGTCGCAAACGTGACTTGGTGGAACCGATCTATACTTAAAATGAAAAACCTAAACTTGATGATTCCACAAGTTTTTATTTAAAAAGCACGACCCAGGTTTCGACGTCGAATGCCATCTTCAGGGCATTGCTCAACCCTCAAAAGAGAATAACGTGTACTCCTCAATGAAGCTTCAAGAAAAAAGTCCTAGGTGAATTGCTTGGTGAAACCTTAAAGGCCTTGTTCTTACGCAAAGGAGCTTTTCGATAAATTTTCAACCGTACAGCCATTGACAGACAAAAATGGCAAATTAGTTAAGGTGTCAACATAGCCAACTCTTTGAACTATTTCTTGAAACAGTATAGTAAAAGGACGGCACCATGCATGAAGGAGATATACCTTTCATTAGTTGATCGAAGGGCGAGATTAAATCACCATAAGATTTTTAAACGATTACGCACGATTAGAAGTAACAAGTCCCCAGGTCCTGCGGAAACACCTACACACGTACACTAGGAATTAGCCCCAGGCGTTTACCAGTTTATAAAAACGATAATTACAAGTCTTTTTCCGAAGGTTAAGTGCCACAAGACATGAAAAATAGCCCGTTCCTCCAATATACTAAAAAGGACACAAACAAGATCAAGGAAATTACCTGCCAATTTCGTTAGCATCGCTTTCATGCGAGATTCTCGAGCACACATAATTGTCAGTAATATCTTAACCTTATTCGACAGTCGAAACGTCTTCTACAGTAGTTAGCATGGCTTCCAGATAAGTAGATCTTGCTAAACACATCTTAGACTCTTCCTAAATGATATCATAAAATCAGGTGAAGCGAAAAAGCAAATTGACGTGTTGCTCCTGGATTTAAAGACAGCATTTGACAAGGTTCCTCATTTAAAAAAAATTATATAAAATCAGAATCATGTGAATAAACAATAGTGAGTGGGATTGTGACTTCCTAATTGGTCACAAAAGAGGAGCAATCGACGGCATTAGTTCCGACTTTGTTAAGGTGACATCAGGCGTTCCACATCGAAGCGTGATCGTCCACCTGTATTTTCTTAAAGAAAAAAAAAACTTTTAATTATAGCGTTTCCTGAAAAATAAGATTGTTTGCTAATGATGCAGTCATATGCAGAGAAAGATCCACAAAAGTGGACTTAGAGGCCCTCCTACGGAATCTTTACTACGTTATAATGTGGTGTCTTGGGTGGGGGTAGAACTTCATCTTAGTAAATGCAGTGCAGTGCACTTATCACAAAATAAATCACACCAAAGTCATATATTTTTAAAGTGAGGTAGTGAATTTATAGGTGTGAGATGAAGTCAATTACATGGGTATCACCGTAACTTTAGACGAGGATATACATACAAAACTTATACGGAGCTGCTATAAAGAAATAAGGATTTATAAGGCGAATAGTGAGAATGTCTTCGGTTGACGAACTGAAAAACTCTTTATTTCTCTCTAGTTACGCCACATCTGATACGCCGCTTACAGTAGGGACCATGAAAAGAATAATTTAATCCACGAAATAGAGAAAATACGAAGGAAATCTGTACGCATAGTTACATATAATTGGGTATTTTCCAAAATTTTAAATTTAAGTATACGGATCTTTATTTGTTACTTTAACTCAAACAAGCTTGCGGAGCGAAAATAGATTTACAATTGATTCAATATTAATTGAGATATTTAAGATTAAAATAGTCGAAATTTAAAATTTTTTACGCAGCTGCGAAACGAAATCTGATTGGCTTGACGTCATTTTTGCTGAGCGATAGACAGCTGTGAGGGAGAAAGTGAAGAACTGTAGAAGAGACCGTATATTTAAGGAGTCTTCATTGAAATCAAAGACTATGGCGTGCAATAGTTTTATTAAAACCACATCAGATAATTTACCCAAAGTAGGTATGTTTATGGTAGGAATTTTAATGAAGAAGGACGTGCGATTTACTACTTCCAAGATTCGTGGAGCTTAAGTCCAAAAAATGTAAGCATTAAGTTTGCTTGTAAAATCGTAATTACTGTTGTTTATCATTTTATTGCATATAATTATGTATTTGGTGTATGAGCTTTATTAATTGTTTTTCCAATACACTCATAATCATTATGATACTTCTTCTTTCTCTCTCAAAGTCCATACCAGTCCATGCAACAGTAAACAAACAGTACCTTAGTAACATGTCACCATAACACAGTACTTGCCAAATGTTTGTGCTGCCAATACTCAAAACACTTAGGACGTTAATTTGTGATTTGTTAATTAGTGATTGTTTGTAGAGGAGGATTCTATAATTGGATTCTATGCTATAGAAATGCCTATAAATAAATTCTTATCTCTCAAATACCTATTCAAAGTTTAATTTAAGTGTTGTTATATTATAAATCTTCTCGTGAGAGTTACGGTGAGAATGCTACAGGATACGTCCAAGTGAAGAGAGATGGACCACTGTGAACAGTCATTGCAAGAATATATCCAGAACACAATGTGCGAAGTAAGGCATACATTGTGCAGGTGGATATTGAGGAATCCAAGGAAGACATTTCAAACATTCAATGTCGTGATAGCGTGAATAAATTTCTTGTTCGATGTTTTTACCGATGTATTTATACATTGTGGCACAAAACATCATCTATAGATGCCATTTAAAGGCACATCAAGAAACAGTAAAACATCCCAAACTAATTTCGCCGCACTTGTTTCCACCGTAAGCATAGGGAAACGCCTGGGTCTAACTGTAAACAGCGAAAATGACGTCACAGGTCATTCGGTTGTTTTCGGAGTGTGCTCGGGAGCATTCGTAACCTTCGACTTTCTTTCGCTTTTAAAGCCGATATTCATACAATTTGATAAGAAAACTTTTAGCCAATGCAGTAAGTTCAAGTAACAGAATCAGACAATCGATAATTTGAAATACGTGGAAAATACCCAATTACGGACGAACAGAGTCTAATATAGCCGATGGAAGGGCTAGGTTGGGAACCGCTGGAGATCGAAGGCTACAAGCCAGGTTAAGATTACTTGAACAATTCAGATCAGACGATTTTATGATGAGGTGGAGGATAATATTTCGACCCCGCGCTGTATCTATAGAGTAGATAGAAGTGGCAAAATAAAGGTGGCTCATTGCCGAACAAAATTCCTACATTCCACGCACCATTAGTGGCAGATACAGGTATCGGCACTCTGTTAACATGCTGCAATTCACCCTTGTTCTCTCCCCCTTCCTTTTCCCTCCCCTTTCATGGCTGGTGTCCTAGCACCCCCTTCCACGAGCCCCCTCGGTAGCTCGTAGGGTGGTATGCAGATGTAGATAACTAGATTGCTATTCTGTGGTACCGGGTTCGATTCCAGGAGTGACGGGGGTTTATAACCAACCAACCGATAAAGTGAAATGCAAAGAACTTCTTTCGAAAGGGAATTAAGCATGTAACATATTTTTTTAACTAACTTCTCGATGCTGGGTGCACTAAATATCGAATTCGTGCGAGAAATAGGCCTAAAAATCTTCCTTAAGGAAAATAAAACTTAAAAATTCTTTGTGAAAACGCCAAAGCCATAAGGCAATTCTTTAAAAAATCAGAGTTCCCTCTCTGCGGTAGATCGTGTTTTCGATGAAAATCTTGAAATGGATTAAGTGCTTCGGTGTGAATGTTATGTTCCCCCAAGTGCCTACATATCCCCTGAACTTCCCTCCGCTCGAGTAATTCATGCAAGCATGAGAACTTTGGGATCTGACGGTGATTCAGGTGAAGTGTCCCCATGGGCCGACGAAAGTCTGTGCGAGACGTATGGAAATGTGACGTATCCATATGATGCTATGTTCCGTTACTTTCCTCCGCCATAGAAACTATAAAAAAACTCAAGATATGCTGCTCGACCCTGCAATATCTCCCTGAATGCTCCCATCAAGACCCTCCCGGCCTCTTGCAGAGTAAATAGGAAACCTGTATTTCCCTGCCCTCTCGTAATCCCCAGGTCAAACACGTACCCTGAAAACTAGGGCTCAAAACTAAGTAACGGCACGTGAACTGTATATGCGGTCTTCATTTTGAATATTGGTTTCCTAGCCCGAAGTTAGGCTTGTATAGGTAAACACGCTTTGAACAGAAATTTTCCTGATGCTCTAGATTTTAGCTTCTTCTATTGCATCTGAATAGTGGCTAAAAGATTATCTTTCTATCCTTGGCGACTGCCGCTGGAAAAGAAGTTTGTATATATTCGGCAATATTACGGCTTCTTCAGTTTCCTGCGACTGGTTTTGCGGCCAGCATTAAAATATTATTATTCCTCTTCCAAGATTTAAAACTTTATTGAATTCTAAATACTTTTGTATGTGAATTCCTTATGGCATTTTTTTACGTTTTCCATTTTCTGTGGGGTGGAAAAAATCATTCCTTTCGTTATTATTTCGTGATTTCATTATTATAAACTATTTTTTACATTTCAGAAACTCGTGCTTTCAGTTAGGCGATTTTGAGTTGGACGTAATGACAGAATTTTCCCACTGAAATGACAAAAATAATTTTTTTTATTTAATTAATAATAGCTGGAATTAAGGGCAAAAGATCAGCGTTCAGTATTTAAAATTATATTGCGTAGTAATGCAAATTTTGTGGTAAGGAAACTCTTGATTGTAGCAATTTACCTCTTTTCTTTTTTATGACGCTCAGACATGCTTGTTGCGTGCTTTGTCGGGCAGTTTCACGAAGTAGATATTTTCCAGTGCATGGAAGTCTTTGTGAAGCCTTCACGCTCTCATTTTAGTCTCTTTAAAGCATTTTCTTATGCGCAAATAGCTGACTGCTCGCTAATTATCATGCTCTGCCTCGTAGCAACAAAAAAGAACTTTTAAGTCACCGCTTTGGGAAACTACTTGATAGGTCGATGAAAAAGTCTGGTGATCTCTAGTCTTGCGGTGCTTCCCAGATTTTACGGCCGAGAAAGCCGGAACGCTAGGAATGGAAGTGACGGGCGAGGACCGCGGGCCCTGTGGGGAGGAACATGACATCTTGCGCGGAGGGCGTGGATTGGCATCTGGTTTCTGATATCGATGCCGATAGCGCTGCAATCTCTCGGTTAATTTCCATGCTTCATCCAGCTTTTGAGTTGCGCACCGGTAAGGAAATGTTTCCCTTCTAGTCTTCATTATTTCATCTGTGCGTTGGGGATAAGGTTGGTGTTATGGCTAGAGTTATCGAGTGGATGTAAATGCAGTTCGATACCGCTTGAGAATATCGGGTTGGTTTGGTGGCTAGAGTATCGCGAGGCTCCGGGATCTATTCGCGGCTGTGGTGGAAAACTTTCAAAGGAAATCTGTTCTTTACTTAGGTGCTCTGTGAAGAGCACTTCAAGTGTTGTGCTCCGATAGTTGGATTGGGCGTTGAATTACGGACCTCTGTGCGCCTTCTATTTGGAGTAGGCCGACGGCGGCACCAGGTTTCCCTCCACTGTTTCTCTCATCATCATTGGTCGTGCAATGACTCCAGCCCGTCTTTCTCTATCTAATGCTAGCTCCCTTACTCCCTGGTAGTTCTTTTTATGTAATTTCCTCTTTATTTGGTCTATGTATTTATTCTTTGGCCTTCCTCTTGAGACTTTGCCCTCTATATCTCCTTCAATTATATTCCTCACAAAACCCATTGTTCTACAGTGTGTGGCCAATCCTCATGATATTTTTAATGTCTAGTGTTTCATATGGTCCATTCCTCTTCTACTCTTCTGTAAACTTCTTCATTCCTTGTTTTATACGTCCATTATATCTTCAGCAGCCTCCTCCAACATCAGTTTTCGAATGTTCCTAAGCTTTTATGGCCTACTTTTGCAATGGTACATGTTTCCGATCCATTAAGTGCCAAGCTCCTCACAAATGTTTGCACATACTGTTTTCTCGTTCGTTTTCCTGTCTTCTTTGAGCACAGAAGTTGACTTTTCATCATTACCGCTTTCTTTCCGCTTAAAACCTTTCTGAGAAGCCTTTCATCATTGAAGATTTCTCTCCACTGTTCCTCGATTACCTAAATCCTTCCCTTACCATCCCACCCACGCATCCTGAAACGCGAAATTATCTCCGTTTTCGACAGCCTCCCCAAAGTAACCGATCAGCCTCAACATGGGCAACCATAAACCTGTTCTCCTGACAGCTTTTGGTCTGCGCCTAGCGGCCGGGGTAGGGTGATCGGTCCCTATTTGTACTGGGACGAGTGCTAAATGCCTGGTGTGGAATCACCCCGTGCCACACACCCTAGTGGTGGCTTGCGCGGCACTTTGTAGATGCAGAACCCTACCCAAACAGTAGGGTACATTATAACTATGTTGAACTAAAGGAAAGCCTCGTGTTTTTTTTAAAGGCCGCGAGTGAACAGAAGGTGAGAGAAATCTCTAAGGACTTTCTTGGGATCTATTAGAGACAGGTTGGTTTCACGCTTCGCTAAGGGCACTCGAAAAATTCCCATCCTACGAGCTAAAGGCTGACACGGCGGATATTAATTTACCCTCACACTACAAGAGTAGAGCAGACAATAAAATAAGATGAATTCATTTTTTAATAGGATCAAGAATTCTTCCATCCCGTGCACCACTAAAGATTTATTTTGCAAAACAAAAGAGAGTAGATCCACTCCGTCGAATCACGTCTTACTTTTCGTCCTTTCCCTTTTAGAATTCCCTCCCCCGTATATTTCCTTTCGACGGCTGGTGTCCTCATATCCCCTACCTCCCGCCCTTGTGGTGGCCCGCGGAGTAGACACAGTAAAACCAAGGCTTTATGGTAATCGGGTATCCATCGTATACCTGCCGCGGAAATTCAATGCTGTCTGTGTGATTTATGGCGCGGGGCGTGGATGAGTGGTGCTCGGCTCTCGCCGCATCTCTCACCCTGCCGTGCGTCCAAATGTTCTCATCCTTGAAATCCCCTTCTTCTTCCCTCTCGTTGCAGGCAAGGCGTCTCCCGCCATGGACCCAAAATGGCTCATTTCAGAACTGCGAAGTCGGCGACGTTGGCAGGAGGGCGCGGGGGGCAGGTGGGAGAGGAGGCCCGGGGGGCGGGAGGGGCCGGGCGGCGGGAGGCAGGCGCCCGCTCCGCCGCTGCCCTGCTGCCGCTCACCCTCGCTCCTCCTCATCCTGTCCATCGTCTTCCTCGCCGCCATCCACATCGAGCACACTTCCGGTGAGCACAAACTCTTAACTCGAGTCACTGCTTCCCCCCGCTCAAACTGGGCGCTTCCCTTTTGAGGTGTCGAGTGTAGCGCACATCGGAACACATCTTCCCACTTCAGCGCACGCAAAGGGCGTTGAGCTGATGGGGTCGGTGTGGCGGCTAGAGTACTGGTTTTCCGAGGATCTGGGTTTGTATCCCGGTAGTGGCGGAGATTTTCAGTGGAGTCCCGGACCCTGCTGGGATGCTGTGTCTTGAGCACATCAAGTGGAGTACTCCGTCCGCCGGATGGGACGTAAAGTTGTGGTCCCCTTGTCGCCTTTCGTTAAGAGCAGGCTAATACCGAAGCCGATTTTCTATCCACCCTTCCTCCTTTCACCGTCCTTCCAAATTCTTCCCTTTTCCAACCTACCCACCTGCTGTCAATGGCATAAATGATCTTCCCGAATAACCTAACCAAACAAACGACGATGAAAGGAACGATGAGGGCAGGTCAAATGTTTAGTAACCTGCCATTAGTTAGGATTCTGTTGTTGCATAATAATCATTAAAGGCCATATCTGTCGTAAACAGGGAACGAATGCGTTTAAGCTAAGTAATTTCAATAGTAAACTTTTCACTGCAAAGTAATTAAAAACTTTACATTTTCCTTGTTTGGCAACCTTAATGTCAATTAATACAGCAACAATAATTGGGGACACGGTTTTTGAATGTACTAATCATTGCATATGAACAAATGATGTGTACGCAGTCACGCGCTCTGGTGCAAAGTTATACACCAAAGAGGTTGAAATTCGCCATGAAAAAATCATTTTCCTCTACTTGGCTTTCCCATTTTCCGGTCAGGTGTGTTGGCCAATTGCTTGACCGGGATTCGAACCCGGCACTTCCAAATTCCGGTCAGGTGTGTAACTGGCTAGCACAGCTGACCGAAAATTGGGAGATCCGGGTTCGAATCCCGACCAAATCACATGATATTTCCATGACTAATTGCACCCTCTTTGATGTACACGAGCATTGAAGTTCACTTCTTCTTTAGCACACTCCGAAACTCCTCCCAATCTGTTTTAATGTGCACTGACTAGTGCGCAAAGTCTGAAAGAAATTAAAAGACCCTGCTCTGTTTGTAGCAAAGTGAAGTGGCGAATTATAAGCATTCACTACCCACCATACCAACCGTCTTAGGCACTAAGCTCGGCGTTCGCACCAACGTAACTTGCGGTGCCTAACCTTATCACGTTACATTGGTTAGCGTTGGAGTAACGGAGACAACCAGAGGAGATAAAGGGAGATAATATAAAAAACAAGCAAATTGAGAACACCTGGTGAAGTTTTGTGTAAGTGAACAAGCAAAGAAGAGTGTAATTTGCTCTTGTAACTATTTACGAAATTGCAAAACACCTCAGGGATGCGGGAATACTTCTTTCGTTTTAAATTAGGCACGTGTTTTTCTATTTTTCTGTGGTATACCTGGAGAGAAAACTCAAGAGTTAATATTCCACCTGTAGAATTAGTGTTAATGCATGCTGGTTGTTAACGTTGGTATGTATGTATGATAGCAGTGAAATCCTTGTAAAAACAAGGTCAGTTTGACCTATTTTGATTTCAGGACTCATTTTTACTTATGTTTACGCACTTTTGTCTAATAGCTCAGAAACGAAGATGGTTGGTGTCTTTATTTTATCATCATCAAATTTCTCGGAAATATTCGCTACTCATATCAGTTTTTCTATGAAGTGTCCTTCGTGCATGGTAGAGAAAGTGTTATTTTATTCCCTCTGCTTTCGGCGTTCTTGCCTCTAAATTCGCGTAACTAGGGTTCTAAATAGTGCATAAATAATGGGGGAGGATAGGATTTTGTTGACAAAGTCAGATAAAAGATGCCATTTTCTTCAGGTGGAAGGAATTTGAAGAAAATGAAATTAAGTTCAGGCACACGGTGGCGTCGGCGTCGAGCGATTCACCGCCGTCGCATCTGCTCGTCAAAACGCCGCTGGCTTTCGCCAAATGACCTCCACGTGGAGTTTCGAAAGGGACTTAGATAGTTCGGGCCACAATGATCCATAGCGACCAGCCTCTTTCACCCTGCACACCGGTCTCCAAAGAGGAGGTTCAGTTTTTGCCTCCAAGGTTTGCGTTCCATCGCTGAGCTCGAAGATGGCGGAAATCGACTGCGCCACGACTGTCTGGCCTCTTGAGCCGTGTGAATATGACCGCCGTTCACGCCAGACGTCACAAAAAACATGTGCCGCGTGATACTACCTTTTGATTCCGCGGGTGACCAAGGAGGAGAGACAGAATAATATATGGAGACCACAGAATCGCATTTCACCCGGGGAAAATCGTCCTTAATTTCGGTTCACTCGAGCGTAGCAAGAGATCATAATAAATAAGCAAGAGTCTGAGGTAATTTTACTCTTGGATTATTTCAGTTTGAAGCATTTTAGCGATACTACGTCCTCTTCAGTTAGCGGCTGAAAATACATATATGCCCGTCACGCCAATCCCTTTTGGGGTAGGTAAAGTCAAATAACTTAAGTATTGCTGTTAGGCTTAGAAAACTAGCTCTCTTTTAATAATTTCCCACAAAATGCCCGACCAGTTCATGTCTCTTTCACTTCTTTTACAATCATACATATATAGTTCCCTTTGTCACTTTATTATTAGGTAGGGGAGTTCTCCACCTGAGAAGCCTTAAGTACAAGCTTTGGTGGCGTCTCCGAGTGAAGTAGGGATCACAACTCGATGTAATTTTGTCGTAAGACTTTGTGGAAAACGAATATAATATAATATGATATGATACGATATGATATGATATGAAATGATATGATATAATATAATATCGACCACCATTTCTGTCCCTAGTTTCCCATCGCCCTTTGAAGATTCTGCCGTATCCATATTCTTCTGAGCCTCTCGCTCCTGTGGTCGCCGTGCGACGTTTTGTTCCTTCTTGTTGCATGAGGTAGGGGCTGCGGGGGTGGTGAATACACGGCTTCCTTATCAGTCTCAGCTTTACTCGAGATAAAACCAATCATATCATACAATTTTCTCGGTTCCCTTCGAAAAGTACTTCTGTCATCTTTTCATCGCTTATTTTGGATCCCATCGTAATATTTAAAAGCAATATTCCCCTTCTCAGAAAGTCCTGAATTCTCTGTGTTGTGACTCAGTTCACTCTCGTTTCCCAATGCTCGCGTAACTAGCACCATAATGAATAGCACTGCTGGTAGTGAAGCCTATGTTTTTTTTCACGGTCAATGGGATAATATCGCGGAAATTCGATTCATGTAGGGCGCTGAGCGTTCTTACCCTGAGAGTGGAACGGGAGTTTCTGAGAAGTGAGTTGAAGTAATAAAGCAATGTGAACGGAATTCTAGGAAGCAGCGCTTGCAGCTTTAGGTTCATGAGACCATGTGCAGAGTATTGATAGAGGGAGGAGATACAGAGGGGAGATTATACTTTGGCTCCTAGCCAAAATTATAAACTTGTTCCCTTTGTCACTTTATTATTGGGTAGGGGAGTTCTCCACCTGAGAAGCCTTAAGTACTAGCTTTGGTGGCGCCTCCGAGTTAAGTAGGGATCACAACGCGTTGTAATTTTGTCGTAAGACTTTGTGGAAAACGAATATAATATTGATTTTGATCGTATAAGATTAAAAATTACATTTTTCTTAAATTAGAACTTATCGTTCTTCACAAGACCTTTCTCGGCGTTTCTATCTCGTAGGTGAGAGGAGTTTTATACATTTATGATAAATGAACCTTTTCACTCGCGAATTTCCCGCCTTATTTTAGATAATATACTTTTTTAAAGGGAAAACTTCCTTAGGATTGTCAATATGAGAGTAAGCAAAGAGGAATGAGCAATGGTCAGCTACTTTGGAAAGCATAATGGCTTCCTAGCAGTGCTTATACACCACCTCAAGCCCTCTCTACGAAAACGTATGGGAAATGATCGCTTTAAAATAAATATTTCACTATAGTGAAGAAGTGAAAACTGTTCAATTTGAAACAATAGCTCTATCACGAAGCATGCATGAGCTGCATGAGTTAATTGTATTTGGAAAGCGTAGTACTAATAACGGCTAACGTAACATGATCAGCATTGCCTTCGGAACCCGGATAGTGAAGGAGCGTGAAAGGGTTCAATAATTGGGTGGCGCCGCACCTATGGGGTTGATTTTTTTCTCCTGTTTTCAAGCCAAAGGGGAAATAAGCCAGGTTCTCGGTGCATTGTCCTGGTGTTCCTGCAAAATTTTATTGGCTATTTCGTGATTACATAATACTTCACCTTGGCGTGAAGAAGTTCATTAACCATACCTTATCAGTGATGGAAGAGATGGTGTTGTAAGAGGGGACGGAAAGCGGTTCTTTGTGGGTTGCTCAGCTTCTGTTACCCGGTTTTGATAAGTAAGGGATTCAGCTTGAAAAGAGGGGTTTATTTTATTTTTTCAAGATAGACCAGGTCTATTGAAATGATTTTTCGCATTAAAAAATCCACATTAAATTTAATTAGCTTAAAATCTTTCTTGCCAGTTGTAAAACACACTGCTTTGGTATTTTCCGCGTAATAATTGCTTGAAATTCGTCGTTTTCCTAATGACAAAGAATATGTTTCTTTTATTTGACAGTAGTTTATCGACATTATCGATTTTATTAGTTTTCTTGCATTATGTTCCTGTCACTGTCCTATCTAGTCCCTGAACACCTTTGAAGACTTATCCGTATTTGATATGGATGTTACGTAAATACTCGTCATGTCTGAGCGGTGATTAGGATAACTCTTTTGAATTCAAGTCTAGTTCAGCCTATTGTTATGGCGATTTTCACTCTTATCCCCTCATGTGATATTATGATTAGCCTTGGAATGATGTCGTCATAATCAGTGGCCAAGCATCAAGACTGACTATCCGCTCCACTTCCCCATCAGCTAACCATTTTATTCCTTCACATGTCCTCATTTTTACGTCCTTATAATTTCCCAGGTTAATACCAATATTGGTCTTCCTCGATAATTCTGCCGATTCATTTCCCATTCGATTATTGCTTTCAGGAGGCTGATACGTCATGGTTCGATAGAAAATATGCCCAATAAGTTTTCCTTTTCTACTTCGCAGAGTTTTTATTGAACTTCTTTTCTCTCCGTACATGAGGGATGCTAAACCAATAATTTTATTTGATCGCTAGTCGTAGTGGTAAAGACAGATTTTTATTTAAACTTATCGCTTTAGGGTTTTATTTTATCTTGCTAGGGTGAGTCTCCTGCACCCTCTTTTAAGATTTAAAGTCTGCTCTTCAAAGGGCACATTTTAACGTTAAAACAACTGTAAATCTAAGACAACTCTTAATTCAGATAACCCAAATGATTTCCCGTTTGACAGCGTGCGCAAACACTCTAGTTTTGTGTCAAAGCGTTAAGGACAAGCCTCCTTGGGGACGGAGAGAGCTGATCAAAGGTGCTAATCGAATGAAATAAGTTATTTTTACCTTTTACGATTCGATCTATCGAACGGGCAGCAGAGTGCGTACGCGCAGCGGGGCGTCTTAGCCAATCAGAGGGCAATCAGGCGATTCGCCCTGCGCAGTTGCTCTGTTGTTTTTGCTCCCATTCCTCCCCCGTGCCTCGTCTCAGCAAATATGGTCCCTTTGCTCGTCGACTCCCTTTTAATCCATCTGCTGCGAGCACATCATCTCAAAGCGATACGATGCTTGGTAATCACAAGTCACATCTTGGCGGTGTTAAGATCTCATTGATCCTGCAAGTGAGCCTTCCTGCCCCGGGTCCTTTCATGACGGGGAGTCACCGCGACGTTTTTGCATGTCAACGAAGGGATAAACCGTGCGCAATTTTCCGAGGATAAATGAAACTTTAATCACGACGTAGGTTTCAAAGTATATGCATCATTAACCGGGTGGTGATGTATCCACATTTAAACATTTGTCGATATTCAGTGCAGATATACACGTTTCGGTGACGTAGCCAGGATTTCGTTTTGGGGTGGGTCCATGCTGAGTATTTTTTTTGGGGGGGGGGTGATATTTTGTATTAAAAGCAAATTTCTGAGTTAAGGCAATTAAGTGTGCAATTGTGACTGGGGTTTAACAGCCGGTATTTTTAGATATTTTCTGTGCAAACCTCTTAGCAAAACCAATTTTTTTAAATTAAAATTACAAACGTGTATGAAACGTACGTGTTGTTCCAGTTGGTGAATAAATTAATTCAACTTTCTTCGTAAAAGAAAAACAAATACAACTTTCTCTTTTGGTCCTTTTTTTTAATAAAATCAAAATTTTGGACTCCATGGACTCCCCCCTGGCTACGTCATTGGTGTAAACGGTGCTTTAGATATTAGTGTATATTTATTCGTAGATAATTGCAAAAAGTTTATCCCTTCATCATGTTGAAATTTCTCCTCATATCGCCGGGATCTTCTAAATTTTGCATATCGGTGAGTCTTTATTGCACTTTTTTATCTTAAAACACACACGCATAGATTCCAAAGGTTTTTTTGGAGCTTTTCCCCTGAAATCGCTCGTCGATGTGGTGTGGATTACTGCCCCCAGCGGATGCAGACGCTTGAGAAATTTGTTGCGTGCCTTCGTGGCATTTTTAAATACGCCATCGTCTCCAATACAAGTGAAGTGGGCATCGGGTTGGCGTGGTGGCTGGAGTACTGATTTCCCAGCCGAGGGCCCGGGTTAGAACAGCGGCATTGGCGGTGATTTATCAACGGGATGTCGATCCTACTCGATGGGCGCTATACGAACAGCCCTTCGCGTTGAAATCCGTCCGTCAGACAAACTGTTGACCTTTGACGCCGACGCCCGATTTTTCGCCACCGTTTCCCATTACATTCTTCCATTACCAATTTACCGTCCTATACTGGCAATCACTGTGAAGTAACGAACCCAGCTTCCCCGTTCCGGGGAAAATGAGATCGAGTAGCCTCCGTAAATGCGCCGTCCGCACTCCTTGCTTTTTACGCTGAAAATTTTTAGGAAGCCAGTGGATAGTTTGCCGCGTGGACATAGACTCAGGACTAACTCTAGTTGCCTGATCCGATGCCGTGGCACCGTTGGGTTACTCTCGTTAGCTTTCTTGATGCGTGCGAATGGAAGTTAGTTTCAAGCAATAGTGCCGAAAGTTTATTTTAAGAATGAAGGCGGGCAAATACAGGAGTCTATGAGAATCAGACGGACGCATATCTGGATTTTTACGCCATTCATCAATACAGATGGTACAAAATAGATACAGGCCTTTGTTAGGAACGCTGATATTTTTATACTGCATAGATTCGATATGTTTCGCAATTCGATAATCCGTTTTAGCTGCAAATAATGTGATCACATAGGCTTGTGCGGGGTGCAACATGACAGTAGCTGTCGAGCTCCTAAAACCCTAATTCTAAATACTACTAATCCTTTAGCCTGTTTTTTTATTATTTTTTTACTAGCCAATGTAGGTCTCCAGCTTCTTAACGGAGGTAGTTGTAGACTCATGTTAACGCAAGTCAGTTAAATCCGCCATATCAACCGTTACATAACCCTAGTTTTGTGAACGGTGTATAACTAGGTGACAACGTCGCCGTCACCGGTCGCGCATGAGTTAAGGAGACTTTAAGCCGCGTCTCAGCTCCCCAAGTATATCCCTCGTCGGGGCGACCGAAGTGGTTTCCTTCTCTTTCTGAGAAGACGGCACCATTTACCGGATGGGGATGACGCAAGTGAGCCCCCCCCCCATCCACCCACTTTCCCGCGAGGCACGACGGGTCAGGGTGAGGCCTGAAAGGCCGAGTGCCGAGGCCTCGCGCTCGCCGAAGCAAAGAATCACGGAAGGTGAACCCGTAAGCCCTTGGAAACTCATCGGCACCGCTGTGAGCGTCTCGCGCTTATCGTGTCGTTAATGAGCTCACGATAAACTCTTCTCGGGCTTCTCAACGGGTTATATTCTGCATTTAGGAAAGTTTCCGGTCTAAACGTCGGTTGAAATTCAGACTTTAGGCTGTTGGTAAGCCCGAGAAGGTTTTCCCATGAAAATTATCCGGAAAGCATCAAATTTTTCGTGTTCTAGGATCTAATGTTGTTCACCTCTTCGTGTTTACCCTGCACTCCTTTGCTTACAGAAATATATTTGAAGGCATGTATTTTAAATCCAATTTCCACGCTGCTTGAAGTATGACTGAAGCATTTCGAGTGTAAAGGGTTGGAGTTATTTTTTTCAGATGTAAACTTCCGATCGGCGACTAAAAAGTACAATTAGCCTCAAATCATTGATTAAGTTTGAGAAATTATACTTTCGGACTATACTATAAATTATACTATATAAATCAGACGTAACAATTGCACGTTGTGATCCTCGTTTTTCGACTGAACAGATGAGATGGCCTGACTTTTTCGTTCCTGATTAATGCATTCTCCCTTTATTACTGCCTATTGCAACTTTAATATTACCCGGAAGTTTTTTTACCTTTTCTTCGGAGAAGTAAAATAAATAGTTTAATGAGTTGAAAATTCCATTGCGTGAGACCGAAGAGAGGTTTGAAGCATCCGTTTGAATGACTGTTAATTGAGAAAATCCTCATCAAGCCTCAAAAAACTTCCGGTATCGCTTTTAATGATGTGCTCCCACTTCTTATCGATTTACAACCGCATGCACCATTGCCGTGCATTCGAATCCAATTAGTATTCCCTGAACGGAATTTTCAGGGTTTTTGCGGGTTTTCAAATAAAATTTCTCTTCCGTCAGCTCTTTTCTCTTGCATAATGCACAAACGTTTGAATGGTCAACCACTTTCTTGAGGAGGCATGGTGATCGTTGAGCTGTTTATTTATCTATTCAGAGGACCGCGCCGTGACGCGGCTCGCAGGCATATTCGATATCTACCCACGCAGTTTCTCCTCTCTCTTCTTAATAGAGAGGCAGGTATCCCTCACTCCTTGAAATAGTCTTCCCTTGAAGTTTCCCTTGGTGGTGAAAGTGTTTTAAATTAATGACAATGATCTCACCTGGAAATGTAGTCGATGAAGCAACTCAGATTGAAGGAGGTAAAGTTAAAAGGTGAAGGAAGTTTTGTAGGAAAGGATGTTGAGGAGGGAATGCTTTGCCACTGGTGAAGTGAGTGCCCTTTCGTAAAGCATCCACTTGAGTGGGGTGGTAAAGTTAAAGATATGGGGGATGGATACTACGAGCCATTGCACAATTTTCTAAAGAAGACATTCCAGGTTTGCTGTAAGACAAGAAAGAGTGAAAAAATATGAAAAAGCTAGTGGAACGAAATTTAATTTTGAATAATCTGTAGAGAGACTTAGATACTCATGAGTACCTACCTATCCTGAAAATTAAGAGATTCATTTCTGATATTCAGTATCATCAATATCGTATTTCTCCAGTGAGGTTTCAAAGACGTTACTTTGCTGCAGGTGCTCTGGTTCTTGCTGATGGTCTACTAAGTAGAACATTACTCCATGCCCACATTTAAAGGTTGGTATTCTTTAATTTTTATGTGTAGAAATGGATATTTCCGTTGAAAATCTGAAAACTTCCGTATTAGCTGTGTCAAAATAAACGACGATTGGGAAAAATTAAGATTATACTCGCCTAAATATATTGTGAACATTGTCATAAAAACGCAATATTTTCTCACTAAACCGCCAGTGGGCGTGGAAAGCTCGGCAGTTAGTTTGCTGGAATAATTAAAATATGCTACATGGATTAATTATTTCTTTTGCGGTAGCAAATATGTATATGCACTTCTCTGACTCCTCCATGAATCATTACAACTGCCTGTGGCTGCGGAACAAGTGCACACATGCGATGGCAAGCATATGTTTCAAAAAGTATTTTATTTCTATGACTGTTCTCGTAATAACTAGTCAGAAGAAATTTCTCGCTAGATTTTCCTTAAGCCAACAGGAGATGAATCATACAATGCAGTGTCAAGGGATGAAAGATTTGGATGAGAAGGTAAGGGTGCCTATCGATTCTCGGAGAGAATTTCGAAAATAGCTGTCCAAGAAAGCAAAAGAGCTAAAACTTGGAATATTCACCGAAGCCAATCACTAGGAGCCAATCTTCCATCACCGGAGACCTTTTTGATGGACTGGACTGGCTTCCTTAATCGTTCAAGAAATGAATAAAGGAAAAAGGGGCTGAAATTAATTTATGATCTTTCATTTCGTCCTGAGCTGTTTTTCTGGTCAACTCAGGATTGACATTTTGAGGAGGTTATGGCACATGAATGTTTGATGCAGAAGGGGATAGAGAATATGACCTTGACACGGAGGAATTAATAATAGAACTGTTTATAAACTTGTTAGATAAAGTACTGGGCTATTTTCACAGTTGCTATCTTCTTATACATCTTTTATGGCATGGAATATTTGAAACATATTTTTAATACGAATAACGTCCAAGGTTGAATAACGTTTGCTGCTTTACTCATCTAAACAAAGAGGATCCCTATTAATTCTACTATGAAATGAACAAGTAAGGGATAACTGTAGTGTTGATTTGCTATTCCCGGCATTTTTTCCGGTTATTGATAAAAGAGGAGATTAGATGGAGCTATACTTCACGACAATACAAAAATTATTGACGCCATTTAGATGCGCAATCGGCCTCATTGACTGGACTTGTTAATGATGTCAATTTGCTCTAAGCAGAGGCGTTAGTGGAAGAACCGTCGTTTTATCGTGATAATTCATCCCGACACCCCTGAATTGAAATTTATAAACAAAAAACATTTTATTAAATGCAACGTTAATTGAAAGATACATAGCACACAATGGCCATATGCTTGGATAATTGCTTGCAAAAACATAATTAATATAACTACGCCAAGGCACTAACTATTCTCTTTATTAATCTTGGTTTCAGCTTTGGTGATTCTCGTAGTGCGAGAAGCGAGGATCTATTTCCATCATCCTCCAGAAAACACACCGAAATCTCAATGGACAATTTTTAAGAGGGGGATTTTTTATTGCAGAGACTCACTGCGAGAAAACAGCCAACTGTCCAAGGGCAGACAAGCCTTGAGGGATCTCTCTGTTTATGCTTGGCCGTGGAGAAGAGAGGAATTATGAGAAGTGACGGGCTGAGAGCGCCGGTTCAAATAACGGCGTAGGTAGCCATCCAGGGGAGAGGGGGTTGAGAAAATCCATTAATCCAGGCTCGGAAAGCAGAATGTCTTTATCAATAGAATCGAATGCTTTTCCAACATCAAGGGGGCCTTATGGCCATATCCCCGTTACAATTCGTGGCGAGAAGAATTTCGTTGAAATTCCCCACGGGTACTATGCTCCAATTATCTGTTCCCGGATTAATTCCTAAGACAAAGACGGTATTGTGGGTAGTTTAATGGTTTGTTAGTTTTAAGTAGGAGGGTAATTTTTACTTACTTTGATTTATCGAATCGTGAGGTTATAGAGACTCTGAGGGGGCTAAATGTAATGAAAATCGGTCATAATATTCCACCATGACTCTCCTGTACCCGACAATGCAAAAGAAAGAGATCTAATTAATCTACCTGAATCAAATAAATAAAAAAATAAATTCCTTTTCATGGAATAAATGGAAAGTTTTTCCTTTCAATTAACCAGGCAAAAGTTTTGCATTGGATGATCGAATGAATGAGGTAGTGTGAGGCGCCATGAAGAACCTACCAGCCTACCCAGGGTCGACCATTTCGGTAACCGACCCTCGTGGATCGATTGAGATCCGTCAACCCCAAAGGTGGTGGAATATGTAATGCTAGCTTGAAAATTTCCTAGTTCGAAGCGAGATGCAAATTTGGGACCGTCGCACAGTGGGCTCAAATCGAAAATCGCCGGACAAAAGTCCAAAATTACTTTTTTTGAGATAACGTCTTGAAACTTGGCACATATACACACAAGTGATTAGTGATTATGGAATGGTAAGCCATTTCTCATAGGTCTTATCCGTTACTTAGATACAGAGGCTCAAACACGACCAAATTTCCTAAAAAGCGCCCGCTCTCATTTTTCTTCGAAAATCTTAAACGTTGAGCAGATATAGGAGTAATGGAAGGATTTATATGAAATAAAAAACATTACCATTTGTAAACAGGGTACTTTACCTATACTATGCATAACTCTCAGACATATTTGCCCATATTTGAGTGCTATTATGTCACAAAATGGCGGACCCTTTTTTTAGACAAAATTGTACATAAAGTAGACAATATAATCCTTATTCGGAAAATGGTCTCTGGGATACTTCATCAGAGTATAAACTAAACATATTTATAGATTATTCCGTAAAAATATTTGAAAAAAGTTTGCGACGCCGAGAAAAAACTCGATTTTTCTATCGCGCGTCGCGGCCCGGCTCCGCGCAGCGGGACCTGGAAATACAGTGACTCCGTTGGATTGTTTAAGTTGTGTGGACATTAACTCCTCGAATTCAACTTTTTCAGGCTATGCATGTTGTCACTGATTTCTAAAGATTCTAAACTGAAGAATTTGCGAGGATATTGGCAGTAGATTTGTTTTTCTTTGGATAATTTTCGGAATCATACTGCAAATTATGAACGTCTTTCAACTCTTGAGAAAGAATGCGGGTTCTCGGGGTACCATGCATGTCTTCCATAAAAAGGGCAACATTTGGGTTCCCTTCTTTCCCATCATCCTCTCCTCCCCCACCCCGAATATCACCCTCCGCCTTTACTCCCAGAGGAGGGTGGCGCGAAAAGGAAGGTTTTATGACACCGGGCTGCCTTTGACGGTATTAAGCGGGTATTTCCAGTGGCGCCCTTCCTTTAAGAAATGAATATTGACAGGCAGTTGTATTTTGTTTTTGGTGAAGTAATGTTGTGCCTGTGCTCTCATGAGTTTGGAAAACCCATAGTATCTGGTTATTTGGCTCGTGAAATACTGACATATATCCTGCTCCAGTTCCCTGTGGTGACAGCAGTATTGTTTATTTTCTTAAAAGTATACCTCTTTCTTAAGGTAAGTAATTATTTTAAATTTCTTCTTTTTAACCAATGACGTTTTATACCCACATTATGCGTCGTAGTTTTCTCATCTGTGGTCATACATATTTTGTTATATTCTCTTGGTTTTTCTGTTACAACGCGATCTTTCTGCATACTTTAATTTCTAAGTATCATATTTTTTTTAAATCCTTCGTATATTATATTTTCTTAAATGTTTGGACCGTTACACATGTTTTTCCTCAAACGTGAGGTGATATGCCTTCACACCAGATCACGTGTCTTGAGCTCCATAAAAAAAGTAACGGATTTGAAGGAAAAATCATTAAATGACCAAAAAGAATATTTGATTTATTATTTGTCACGGATTTAGGGTAACATGATGACACTCGAAATAGTCTTCGTGAATTCATTTGGTTAAGTGTTTTGGTGCCCTACATGAGGAAGTGGGAAAAGTGTTTGCCCGGAATAACGAGCGATGTTTGTTGCATCATAATGATTGGTTCAATGAGTCAATCGTTTTGCCTGAAAACGAGCGTCATTATTTACCAAGTACTTTTTCGGCGACTGGTATGTATTTTTATACAAATCTCTAATGTATTCATTAGACGACATTATTTTTACTCTTTTGCCTTTATTATTGAAAATTTACTTTATCAGGCATTTTGGGAAGGCCAGAAAAAGAATATAGGTGTTACATCTGCGGAGCAAAAACCTCCGATATGAATGACATAACAGCCTTAAAAAATCGACCGGCAGCTGTAGACAAATATGCTATTGGTTTATCGAAGCTGCATTGCTACATTCGTTTTTAGTGTATTTTGCATATATCGTATCGACTGGGTTTTAAGTAATGGCAGGTGAGAAACATCAAAGTTCAAGGTGGAACTTTTAATTGCTTAAATCCAAATTATTCTGAAAAATAAATCGCTAAATTATAATTAAATTCCTTTCTAGGCTCGTGGTTATCTTAAAATACAGCTGTGCAAAGGAAAGGCTTATTATACAGAAGACTTTCAGATAAAGGATGGGTTTAATCGTAGATGTGCTCAGGACTGGAACAGAAAATACGAATGATGGAAATACAGCTAGAACGTTTTTTTGATTCCCCTAAACTGGCAGCTGATGTAACAGGTAATGGTGTAAACCCGCTTATATGCTCAGAGATAGAGCTACATATGGTCAACGTCACGTATTACACTCAACAAATCAACAGTGAGTTTGCATGATGAGTATTATACTTCTGAAATCGTGGCTAATTCCTGTTTTCTTATATTTTCATTTCAGGAGTAGGGTATGAGCTTATAATAATATTTTCAATTATTCCGAAGGAAATTTCAAGTGGCCTACCACTAAACGACCAGGCATTTTCACTGTAATACATTGAGCTCTATCAGCTCTATCTACTGCCTGAGGACGGCCGAATTATACATTGAGCTCTATCCCTAGTACTACCTGCCGACCACGGTCCTTTAAATGCTCATACTTGACGCGGAAATTTCTAAAGGGGCAATTCTTCCCTTTAGGCCAGCTATCCGAAGAGGCGATGGAGGCTCGCAATAAGGACGCCAGGATATTCCGAGAAAGATTCACGCGGAAACACTCCAGGATGGCCACCAATGACTTTTGATCACGTCCGATCCATTGCTTTCCTCCACCATATATTTGACTAAGAAGGCTCATAGGAGCCGAAGGAATTACGGGAACTATTACTAATAGAAGACAAAAAAAAGCAATAGAATCAAACAGCGAGAATGAGTATGAGTAGTAATTACGATTCGTCCGAGGACTAAGAATTTAGCTTGAAATGAACATTCAGCAATGGAAGTTGGGCCAACGGTGTTGTAGTGACGGATTCGCGGGGATGGGTGAGAATTTAACGTGGCTAAGGAATGGATAGTGAAAAGGCGATCGCATTTTCAGGAGCCCGCTACCCACCACCCTTTGCTAAACCGCTCCCTTACCCACCCTTGCCAATCCCTCATTAGAACACCGCCGACCCAAATTCCTCTCCTTTCATTCTCTCCGGGTATTCACTGCTTGAGTTTTTTTCCCTTCATTGCCTCAAACAGACCTCTCACTTTCATCTATCTATCTCATGGAGCGCGTCGGTACACATGCGACCAACCCATCTCCTCTAGCTGTTTCTTAACCTTCTTACCCATTCCTAAATATACACATGGTGTGTGCTTTCAGAAATTTGTCAACTACTTGAAGATGACTCGGTGAATTAAAACCAAGGCTGCTCTGAGGGTGAAAATCATTTCGGAAAATGATATTTGGCTTCTTTTTAGTATCTTGCAAGTAATGGTATTTCATTTATGTTATTTAATTAATCATTACCGGTACTGACAACATCAACACGAATTTAAGCCATTCTCGTTTATTGCCATCCTATTTTCAAAATACTTTTTCTCTTTTACCATATTCCGCGTAAGGTTTGGCGCAACAAATTCTATTCAAAGCAACATCGGTTTTCCAGTTTTGTTTAATATATTATCGATGAATCTAATTGTGTTTTCATGTATGTATATTCCTTCACTATTCGTCGAGAGCATTGTAATTACAGTGTGTGCTCAGTATTGCGAAATAAAAATGCACAACCACTGGAGACTTAAGTTTAAATTAATCCATCCCTAAAACATAATGATCCAGTTTGTCACTCAATACAAAGATATGATATTGCGCATAACAGAGCTTTTTGAAAAAAAACTCATGAAATTATGATCATTTTAAATTCAAGCTTGAATTTCATTGTAAGAAGCTATAAAGAATGATAATATGAAAATGATTCGCTTTACGTAATTCCTTAAAATTAAATAATAATATACATAGATTTTCAGTTCCAAGTTATTTGTAGGAGAGTATCTACTATTATTATTTCTGGCGCATCAAAGAGTCAGATAACGAAGAGTGACAACAAGTTGTAATTTGCCATGAAGGCATGTTTTTTTTAAGGTTACACATTGTCAAAAATCGTTCCTTTTCGCGCCACCCTCCTCTGGGAGTAAAGGCAGAGGGTGTTGTTCGTGGTGGGGGTGGAGAGGATGATGGGAAAGAAGGGAACCCAAATGTTGCCCTTTTTATGGAAGACATGCATGGTACCCCGAGAACCCGCATTCTTTCTCAAGAGTTGAAAGACGTTCATAATTTGCAGTATGATTCCGAAAATTATCCAAAGAAAAACAAATCTACTGCCAATATCCTCGCAAATTCTTCAGTTTAGAATCTTTAGAAATCAGTGACAACATGCATAGCCTGAAAAAGTTGAATTCGA
The DNA here is from genome assembly GCA_963573305.1 of Pyrrhosoma nymphula. Classification (NCBI taxonomy): domain Eukaryota; kingdom Metazoa; phylum Arthropoda; class Insecta; order Odonata; family Coenagrionidae; genus Pyrrhosoma; species Pyrrhosoma nymphula. The sequence continues at coordinate 32,051,569 of OY754332.1, forward strand.
GGAGTTAATGTCCACACAACTTAAACAATCCAACGGAGTCACTGTATTTCCAGGTCCCGCTGCGCGGAGCCGGGCCGCGACGCGCGATAGAAAAATCGAGTTTTTTCTCGGCGTCGCAAACTTTTTTCAAATATTTTTACGGAATAATCTATAAATATGTTTAGTTTATACTCTGATGAAGTATCCCAGAGACCATTTTCCGAATAAGGATTATATTGTCTACTTTATGTACAATTTTGTCTAAAAAAAGGGTCCGCCATTTTGTGACATAATAGCACTCAAATATGGGCAAATATGTCTGAGAGTTATGCATAGTATAGGTAAAGTACCCTGTTTACAAATGGTAATGTTTTTTATTTCATATAAATCCTTCCATTACTTCTATATCTGCTCAACGTTTAAGATTTTCGAAGAAAAATGAGAGCGGGCGCTTTTTAGGAAATTTGGTCGTGTTTGAGCCTCTGTATCTAAGTAACGGATAAGACCTATGAGAAATGGCTTACCATTCCATAATCACTAATCACTTGTGTGTATATGTGCCAAGTTTCAAGACGTTATCTCAAAAAAAGTAATTTTGGACTTTTGTCCGGCGATTTTCGATTTGAGCCCACTGTGCGTCGGCTCGACCCGTGTTCTCTTTGCACGCGTGATTGTCTTGATAAGCTCCGTTTGCAGGAATACGCTCGCAGTGCTCGGGAAATGAAATTATTTCGGCAGAGCCAGTTCATTTCCACTGTGGAATATGTTAGTTCAATATTTTCACTAAAGTTTGGCGCAGGATTTCAATCTGCTTCCTTCGGTGCCGTCCATGTACTTTTTACACTCGCGAATGTTTTGATCTCCTCCACTTACAGAAGCATGCCTGCAGTATCCGGGAGACAACAACTGTCTCGTTAGAGACAGGTCAGTCCTACTATATTACATGCGATCCAAGCTCAAAAGTATCTCAGTTCTCCGAAGCAGAATTCGAATTGGTAACCTTCGTTTCGGGCCATGAGCTCTTGGTACTCGTGACTGGAGAATCGTGATTCTCCGCTCGGAGAAACATCCTAACAGTTCCTGGGAAAGAAAAGATGAATTGGCTGAGCCAGTTTAGCCCCCCAGTGGAATATTTAATCCAAGCTCGATATTTCTACTTTAGTCCGAGGCAAGATTCGAGCCTATAGCCTTTATTCCGGCAATTTTTTCCTCACACGCGTGACTGTATGGATTTCTTCCGCTCACAGGAACACTCCTGTAGGGTCCGGGAAATAAAATCAGTTTCGGCAGAGCCCCGCGATGGATGGAGCCCCTTTCGTCATCCCCGGAGAGTGCTCGTAGGTTCTCGCAATTATCGGGAGAATAATGTGGATTAATTTGTCGATGAGGATTACGGAGGCTTCGTTTCCATGGCTCGGAGGCGCGTTTCTTATCGCCTCGTCCCACACAGATGCAGTTAGTCACCGCCACCTGATCCTCCTCCCCCGGCTGCGAAAACAAAGCCTCCTGCCCATTCTCTCGCCCCGCAGCCATAACCCAAGTGAGGGAACCCCAGGGAGCGACAAGTTTTCGTGAGGCGCCCGCTCCGAGAGACGGCGTGTGCGAGAACCAACGGCAGGCGTTTCCTCTTCCATCCCTCTTCCTCCGCCCTGTCAGACTCGGAGAACTAAAATATGAATCAAAATAATAAAAACGTAATGAAATTTTCTAGTCACTGCCATGCTAGGATAAGGGAATGTTAGGAATACATTACCCTAAAAAACGGTGGGACACATGATGAGTGTACGATTCAATGTAAAAATTGGTGAATTAGATAAGAAGTGTATATAAGAAAGCAGCTGGAAATATAATCATTTCCAAGAAATGGGAATGGGTACACTAGGTAAAAATTAAAATGTAGAGGTGGTTGACATCTTTAGGAAATATTGTTGGTGGAAATGGGCATAGCAGAAAAGGTGTGTAAGGATAAAATTCATCTGGAAGAAATATATTTGCTGATAAACGAGGATTGAGTAATTGAGCTAAGCGCTTTTCTTTTACTTCGCACAGTGATGGAACACAACAGAGCACCTCTGTCATTAAATGTACCATAAATAAATTTACGTTGAACAGTTTTATATTCACAATATCATATTCATATATCTATGCCGGGCAACACGATTGGTATTTCAATTACTCATTTCTTTAATTTATTTTATTTAAACCCCGCACTTCATCTCTGGAACTGACAGGGGCGACCAAATTCGAGAGATTCACTGTCGAACGATCTGTTCTAAAATTCTCTCTCCCCGCGAAAAATTAATGGCTGTCACAAATAAATGCGTCAAAGTAAGACAGCCAGACAGCTCGGATATGTCTTATCATCCTTTCCATCTTCCCTTTCACTTACAAAACGCCCTTGCTTCTACGTAGTTTCCGTCCTAACACCCCCTGTCACACGCCCTTGCCGCGGATCGCAGTGTATTATCAAGGTGTGGAAATTAGTGATTTGCTTCACTCTAGACGAATAATGGTGAGATACTTGATATGCATGGGTTTCAATCACCACATATACTGGTATTTCCTGGGAAACGTCCCCGATGGAAAAACCAGATCCTACTTGAACAACAAAGTTAACTCGAATTTGAATGGATATTCGCTCGTCCTATTCGTTCCCACTGATGCTGCTGTTAAGTCTGAGGAAATTCGTTCGCTGCTTCCATCGTACTTGAATTCATTTCGATGTTTTATTTCAAAATGGCACCATTGGCGGCGAAGCTATGCCGTGGAAAGATGAACCCATAGCATGCGGAGTACATGTTGACCGTTTAAACTTAGTGCTAAGTTGAATACAACTTGAAGCTACTTTGGAAACTTACTTAGGCTAGGACATGGTGAAACCTCCTTGTCCCGGGTTTTACTTGAAATCCATGAATGTGGCTGTGGTCGTCAAAGTGCGTTGTCTACTTTGAAAGACGACCAATACCGAGGTCATGTGCGGCGGACAGGTGAGTAGGTTGATAAGGGTAGGATAATTTGAGGAATGTAGGTAGGGTGCATAGGAATCCTGCGCGGTGTCGCCATTAGCCTGCTCCTTACGAAAGGCGTCAAGGGGTCTACACGTTAGCGTCTCACGCGACGGACGAAGGGCTTTCCCCACACCACTCAAGTGAGGATCGAGCTTCCACAGAAAATCTACGACAATACGCCGGGAATCGAACTGGAGGCCCCGGAAGTATTCTAGCCACCACAAAAACTCGATCTAATTGAAGTACGTTCAACCAAAACAATACTACTAATAGTACACCTGCTGCTACTACAGTAGTACTACTGCGAGTATTTCCTTATCCTTTACACGGACTCCTCCCACCTTCACGCACTTCGACGTGATGAGATAAGTGAAATAGAAAGGGGGGGGGGTGTCCTTTTGGCGAGGCGACTGTATAATGTTTCCCCGATATCTCCCGCCTGCTCGATCTCTCTCCCCATCTCACGATCGCTGACCGTTAGCGGATTAGCTGGCTGTTGGGGGGGGGGGAGGTTGTGGATGAGGTGGGAGGCGCTGTTGCGGCGGCGTTGCCACGTCGTCACCGGGCGGGCAAATACAATTGCGGGAGGGGAGATGCCTTGTCGGCCTTCGTCACTCCGCCTCCAGTCCGGCCGCCACGCCCGCATACCTCAGGGATCTCACGGATCTGCCGATCGACAGTGGCGACAACTGACGTCGGGCTGCGATAGGCTCCGCGTGATAATTCTCTGACTTCTTGGGATTAGGTTGGTGAGGCGTCTAGAGCACTTGATTCCAGTCGCCGAGGGACCGGGTTCGAATCCCAGATGTGACAGAATTTTTTTATTGGTTTCCTCATCCCCACTTGGGTGATAGGTGAAGAGCACTTCCATTGACTCCGTTTCTCGGATGGGACGTTAACCCGTCGATACCCAGTGTCACCTACGCATGACGCAACTTTGTTGCCTCATTTAAATTAAGCCTGACTTTATTCAATGCTTCAAGTTTAGATGACGATTTTAAGACTTTAGGAACGATGTAGTGGTTCTCAAAAGACCTAACCACACACGTGGTAATATTCACAACTCAGTGAAGATAACTCACCTGTAGATGACACTGGGAATTCACGGGTTAAACGGGTTCCTCAGGCACCTTTCTTTAACAGAGGGCTGAAGCAAATTCCGGGTTTCTTTCAATCCTCCCTCAACTGCACCATTAATTCTTCACTTGCCAAACTACCCATTCATCGCAAATACCTCAGCCCCGTCCTCTACGACCTACAACTGAGGTTCTTTGCATCATTACGAGTAGGTGGGTGGGTTGTTTAGGAAAGAATTCCTTTGAGAATGGAGAAAGTGTGAAAATAAACCCGTCGTCGGCTTTGAGTGACTCTCGCGTCACGCTTTTTTTTAAATGGGGACGTTCCTGTAAGGGGTTGACTCAATATATAGAAGCACGAGACAGAAGGTCGTACTTGGATGTGGACCGGGATTTCATTGTGCATTTCTTGCCCAGGACTCAATTCATCCTCTTTCACCTCGACTCTGATAAACGGTATCATTTTCGGCTTAGTTTCTGTTATATATGAGGTTATTTAAACATGTAAGCAATGTCATTCTCATCAAGGAGGAGTTTCTTCGATTTTCCGTTCCACCATTCTCGGGATCCGGGAACAATATATGGTTTAAATTCTCGGGAGGAAATTACCACCCGGAAACTCTAGTGATGAGGGAATATCCAAATTTCCATCATCGGGCTTCGAAACCCGGAGACTGTAGCTGGTTGATACCTATCAAAGAGAAGTCAATTTGACGCTGCCTTTTAAGGAGAATTTCAAATGAACGATAAATTGTGAACTAATTAATGTCCACGATGTGAACGTCGTTTCCCATTGATGAACTCGTAGCAGTTTATTGACGTTAGGAACCCCCGTCACCACTGTGGTCAGCAGATCAAATTGAACTCAGGTATTGTCCACACACACCCTTTAGAAACACATTGGGTTGTTTTTTTGTCGTTATTCATGGAGGCGAGCGACAACTGAGGTCGATTTCTCCATGGCGATTAGGTAGGCAGGTTGGTTACCTAAGGGTTCATTGGAGAATAAGAATAGGACGGAGAGAGACCAGCCATCGAAAATAGCTTATTCCTAAGAAAAGGCTCCCAGGAGACAAGAAGTCCCATCCCACGGACAGAGCGCTACACTTGGAATGCTGTCTACATTGCACCCCAAGAAGGGATCGGGATTTCATAGAAAAATATTCCGCTGCTGCTAGGACCTGAACCTGGTCCCTCGGGTTGGGAGGTCAGTACGTACTACCTACATCGCACTAGTAGTAGCCCGATCTACTGGGAAAACTCAATTCACGCTTTTGATTTTGGTGGTGGATAATGCCAACATAAACGTATCATAGACTTTTTTGACGATATATTAACGAGCTTTATCTTCCTATGTGTAGTACTTATCTTCATGTTCGTGAGCCAAAATCGCTTTGTTATTTTTAAAAATCTAAAATTAGGCACCGGTGGTCTAGTTGCAAACGCACTGGTCTAGCAACGCTGAATTCACGGAATCGAATCCCACACCGGGGGTAGTTGCTGCTCTTGTTAACGGATTAAGGCCTTGGTAAAGACGATGCTAGACATTTTGGGTAGTTAGAGCCATTTAAATCCATAATAACTACACTATTTGAGTGCCGATATTGGTCGAGGATTACCTCCCTATGAATCCAAATCTGATAAGCATGAGTGTAGGCCAAATGCAATGGGTTTACGGTATCTGAATCGCCATGAGTAATATTTGCGGTAAAAGTAGGGGGGATAAAGTTAAGATAGAGTGGGTCATGAAATAATGTGGAAGGAATACACCGGGTAGAGACGTATATGAAAGGAGCCTCGTTCGTTAGTGTAGACGCGTTGAGAGAACGGATGAGAATCAAAGAGCGACACACTTTCATGATGGAGGAGTGAGAGGTCTGAGAGGTTGGAGTAGACCGAGAAATTCATGGGTGAATGTGGTGAAATTCGTATATCTTACGAGATAGAGATCGTTTATGAGGCAATGCATTATTGTGATTGAAGAAAAAGAGGTACTCAAGGCTAGTCTAGCTTTGAAGACGGAGAAAACGGATATACTTCCCTTGGTCTAACAACAATAACTAAGCTCTTTTGTCTATGCCTACCCCAAAAAGGGATTGGGTGATGGGTATATACGTAAGTAATTATGTGATTGTGAAGCTTCAGCACCATGGCGGTATCATGTTCCCTCGTTAATTTAAGACACAGGTGTATCTTAAAATTTTGTGCCTGGGATATTGACGAGAGGAAATGTTGACTATGACTGCGTGGTATCCCGGCTTCAGGAGACGCACGCCTCGGTTGACGCTCTTCCACCGCCACTGAGCTCCGTGCAGGATTGTGAGGCATCCATTGAGCGAGGTAGCACGAATGCAAAAAAATCACGAAAAAAAAAATAGAAAATCGGAGACTTTTCCCGATTTTTACCTGTGAGCTCCCTCCGTCGGCAGACGTGTGGGCTGTTCTCATCGAGCCCTCAGCCCTCCTCCGTCTTTGCCCCAGCGTTTTCGGCCAATAATTGCGCTCATACGTTTGTGAAGGGCACACAATGGGAATAATCCATCCGTATTACTTACTCAATGAAATTGTACGGCTCCCACTTACTCCCTCTCTCCTCCCCCCCTCCCCCACCACTCACGTGGCGCCTCAATTTCCACTTTGGAAGGGTTTTTGGCCGAAAATGGGCGCCGTAATTGATGGGCCGTGCAGAAAAAACCGAAAACGCGGTGAACGCCGTGGGGACGAATGGACGGGTTGGAGGCGGGTGGGGGTAGCATCACCTGTTCCCCTCCCCCCCCCACACGATTCCTTCCCCCTCCTCACCTGTTCAACCCTTAGACGCCGCTCACTCCCCCCCCCTCGCCACCCCCGCCCCCTCCCCTCATTAAACTCCTCGCCCAGAACCACTTATTCCCACCCTCTCCTTGCCCCCTCTCTGCCATGCTCACTTAGTCATTCACTTTCTCCACCTCCTTTCCCTCCCAACCCTCTCCATCCCCCCCACTCCCCTCACATCCCCCTACCCGTCGATTCTCTCCCGCCTCCCCTCCCAATTCCTCCTCCCCCTCGCCACCCTCCCCTTGGACCCCTCTCGTCCTCACTCTAGCACCTCTCGTCGCCTTCCCCTCCACCGGAGCTGCTTCGGCACGATTCGCCTCTTCTCTTTCCCACCTCCCTCTCCCTCCTCCCCCCACTCCCCTCGTCCACCCCCCTCCACACGTATCCCTCCCCCCTCCGCCACCTCTCCTCCTCCCCCTCCGCCACCTCTCTCCAGCATCCCCGGGATGCCACCCGCGCACCGAACGACCGCGCCCCGTCCACCCCACCTCCTCAGGTCGCCGCCGCCAACCCCCTCCACCACCCCCGCCCACCTCCTCGCCCCGCCCCTCCTCCTCCCCCCCCTCCTCCGGGTTCCTCGCCCCTTCCCCTCTCCTCCCTCCGGTGATAAGCGTGGCTGCTGCCCCAGAGATTCTTAGTCGCGTGCTGGGTGGCAAGGCAGTAAGGTCAGCGGCCGAGAACTCTCTTGTTGTCCAAACTCGAGCGATCACTTAGACGACTCCACTCCTTCGAGGGCGTGCCGGATCCCTGGCGTGCAGCGTCGGCGGTGTTGACAGAGATCACAGCACCTGCTGTGGTGTGCGTGGACTCTCCTCGGCGTGTTTTGACCGGCCGCAGCCATGGTGGCCGTGGCGATCGGTTGCATACTCATCCTGCTGGCCGTCTTCATCCTGCTCATCATATTCGTGGGGCAGTCGATGGGCGACCCTTGAGCGGAAGCCCCTCCTCGCGGGTCGTAAGTACTCGGACCCCTTGTCACCCTAGCACCCTGGGATCACGTGCAAACCCTGTCCCCTTGTGACAACCCTTTCGGACTCCTGCTTCTCGTCCACGTTTTTTTTAACGACTCGGGCGCACTTTTCTCTCCCTCACCAACGCTCTCCAACCCTCGGCCCGTCGATTTCGGAGGGTCCTTCACGGTCCTCCTCCGATGCATTCCAAAGTTGTCCCTTTAAAATGTCTCCCATTCATTGATTTTTAAACTTCCTTGCCTCTTCTCCCTAACAAACCCCCCCCTCGTCACTACCGTTGATGTATTCTTTTTCGAAGGTTTATTATTTTTTTATTACTCGAATCCCATTGATTCCGCATCCCGCCACTTCCAAGCAGCCGTCACTAATTTTTCAGCGTTCCAAATTTTTCGCAGCCCCTCGAGGTTTTGTGGTTTTTCATCTCCTTCTCTCGCTCGTGCATTTTTAATTTCCTTTTCACGTTCTTAATTGTTTTCGGCGTTTATATTTCCCATAAATCCCGTGGCAACCCCCTCAGGGGACGGTGCCGTAGCCAAGAGCCGTAGTGGTTTGCGGCAGGATACGGTTTCCCTTTTGAAAAAGTCTAATTGTCGTTTTTATTCTTCACACTTTTAAAAAAAGCGAAAGAATCCTCGTTCGCTAATGATGAGGATGGATGGGATTTTTAATTTGCTACACGATGGCATATCCTTTCGTGGCTTTTTAATTCCTGAATGCCATAAATTTTTATCCAAGCTCAAGTCGATAAGGTGTTGGTATTACAATATATCCAAGCAGAATTTTAGCTTAGGTTTTGCGTTCAAGTGTTTGCTTGGAAGCGTCGACTTTGAGTATTCTATTTTTTAATCCAAAACACTCCTCACTCGGGTTTCGTTTTCTCAGCCTTGAGCCTTGAAAAAGCCTGTGTGCGTGTGTTTATATCTTTCCATGGGCTTCACAAGCTTTTTTATCTCAACATCAATGGTTTATCTCTCTCGCACGTGGGTTGTATAGCGATGAAACTGAACCCAAAGAGATTGAGAATCAATTTTGTTGCGTAAAGAAAATAACTTGATAGGCGATTCTCTGAATGGCTATCCATAAACCATAGCTGTTTTTTTTAAATCTGCCCTTTTGGATTGCTTGTTTGGATAGAAGGGTGACATTGAGACGTAAACCGTCCCACGAAACTGCGTGCTGTAGACCGTCAAATCTGAATAATGCGTGGTGACCCTTGAGTTGCTCTTTAAATTCTCAGAAAGGCTTTTGCCTTTCACCTTAGTTAGAGGCGTGGAATAGGCAACGATAGGTAGGATGCGATAAATCAGAAAGCATTTAGTGAACTTTAACACATTTTACCTCCTACTCAGTTGTTTTCCACGGATTGTCGTTATTACCAGTAGGCCTAAGGGTCGTGATAATTACTAAGGTAGAGATTAGAAATTAATGAAAGAGGGTAGATACCGAAGGAATAAGTATGTTTGCCTCTGAGGCCTAATATTTTTTATATCGACTTGAATACGTCGCCATTGGTCATGGATAGAAATATGTAGAGTGCAGAAATCGAGGATAGAAATCTGGAGTACAAACCAAGGATAAAATTCGAAATCGGAGATGCATAGAGGATGAAAGCCATGGGTAGATATCGTATAAGAAACGTTTTTGTCGGTAAGGCTTCAGTCTTTTGATAATGACGTGAATAAATCGACATTTGCTGAGATTAGAATTATGTAGTGGATAGAAATTGAGGAGGAAATACGTTCGTCGAAGCGGTTTCAGTTTCTAGTTTACGACGGAAATACATGAGGGTATAAATATATTGAAGGTAGAAATCGAGGAAGAAATATTTTCGTAGATGAGGTATCCGTTCCTTGGTAATGCCGTGTTTTTGTCAACATAGGTACATAATGAGTCGGCAAAATCACATACGAGGTACTAATCGAGGGTAGAATTATATTCGTCGGAGAAACTTGCTTCATTGATTATGACACGAATGCGTCTAAACCGGTTGGAGGAAGAAATGAATAGTTGTGCCAGCAGTCACTATTTGCGTTATATATAGCATTACTAAGTTTTTCTTTAGCGGGTTGGAGCGTTTTTCAAGGGTTTTTGAGCGCAAATATTATTAATTTTTCGAGCAATTCGAAAAAATATTTGGCCCACATTTCAATGAAATACATCCGTTTATGTGGAGGAACTCACCATGATTACAGTAGTGGGCATAATACCAGAATTATATTTTAAATGTTTGCCTTAATGAAAGCATGCTTGAGCTTGAGTTATTGATAGTTTTCGGCGCAGTCTCCGAATCTTAGGCGAAAATTATATTCTAATATGTTTTTCGAGCGGTTGGCAGAGAGGAGAGTGGAATGGAGAGCTGCTGAAAACCTATCTTCAGATTGATGATTGCAGATGATGTTGATGTTTTTCGAATCTTTGACACGACGTGACAACTTGATATTTGTCAGCAACCATTATAATAAAAAGAAATGTGTTATTTCGCATTTAGATAAAAACCTGTACATATTCAATCGAATTATTACGATATATTTATCTCCATTTTCTATAAGGATACGTGTAAAACTAGCATTGAATTGCACAAAAATATTAATCCGTAAAATTCCGTTTTTTTTTTTACTTTTACCAATTAATATCACTTATAGAAACACGTATTCAAAGTTTAACGAAAATCTGTACGCAGGCCAAAATTGCTCCAGCCCTTGGCGTTTCAAAATATCGCACTTCTACCAAGGTAGTGAGGCTGCAATAAAATAATCGTGAGAGGTAGGGCGCCAAAATTTCGGCACGATTATCTCTTTGCTCCCTCACTCTCTCCTCCATCTGTGAGCGAGCGTGGTGATAATAATAATGATTTCTTTATCGATCATAGTTCTCGCCGATTATGTCCTACTTGACGCATACATATTTAGACTAACACGCTCAGTCATGATTTGGATGGTGATAAGCCACCCAGGCGGGATTCAAACCCTCGTCCTTTGGTTTGGCAGGCGAGGGTGTTACCCCGCCGCCAGCGAGCACGACTAACAGCATATGAAAGAGCATTGGCATTACTCCTCCTCATCCGTCGTCGCCGACAAGGCGCGAGTAAGCGCGGCCTGCCAAACAGGTGGGCATGGAAAGTCGACGAGGCGAGCACATGAGGGTTGAAGGTCGGCCGTGCAAGGGGCTGCCGGTTGAGCGGCATCGCCGGGTGCGGGCATCACCGCCTCGCGCCCCGCCAGCCAGACTATGCTTCCCACGCCCTACGACATCCGAGGTGCGGGATGACCCTCGTGTCGGTGCAATCGAGGTGCCTTGCGTGGTGCCATCAGGGAGTTTTTTTAATTCCCCAGCCTCCACCTGACGAAACAAACGACGGCGCAAACAAACGAAAACATTCTCCTTTCGAAAACTCAATTCTCTTGCCGTGACGCGAAGGAGATAGGAGGATGTGCCGGCTGGAGTACTGGCTTCCCATCCTGAGAGTCCTAATTCGATTCCTGGCTGAGACGGAGATTACGTAGCTAAATCTCCGCCTTGGCACTCTGTTGGGCGCACTTCAATATTACAACTCCATTCGTCGGATCGGGTGTAGTCGCGTGGGCCCCTCAGCGACTTTCGTTAAGAGTTATTCTAATGGCGACGCCAGGTTTCCCTGCACCCTTCTTTTACCGTGTAAAACCAACCCATGCCAACCGGCCTACCACTCTTTAATGGCGTAAAAAGCATTACCACTTCTCTCCATTCGCCTCCCCAAATAACCAACCAACACCAACCGTGTTGTGAAGAAGGATGTGGGACATCAGTATTGCTTTGCCAAACCCTTTCGCCAAAAGTAGAATCCCAGATGGCCTTAATCTGAAGACAGAGCGCAGTGGGCTTCTCTGATCGTGACGAAAGGAGTATGAGATTGGAGTGGAGTGAACAAGAGGGATGGAGAGGAACCGGCAGCATCTGGCATTAAACTACTGTTAGCGTCACGTGCCGCCGAAGGGCGTCCGCTATTTATCTCCAATCTGGCGAGAGCGGATCCACGCTTGTAGTACTGATGCTCTTTTTGTTCTTCCAGACCTCCCTCTGTCCTCCTCACTCGCTGTAGCACTTGTGAACGGAGTAACAATGGTGGAGAGTTGGGTCGGTCTCTTTGAGTGCTGGCTTCACATCCCTAGGGCCCAGGTTCGAATTCTGTCAGTAGTGCAGATGTTTCCGTCGAATCCTTATCCCTACGTGAGAGAAATCCGTCGGATGAGACTCCTGTGCATCTTTCGTCAAGAGGAGTCGTATGGCTCTCTCTAGCCCAAGACCTAAATTCTCAAACAGCTAAAGCAACCATTCCCAAGGTGGGATTTGAACCCGCGAATCTAAGGTAGCAAGGCCGGTACTTAACAACTTGGCTGCCAAAGTCGGACCTTCGATTAAAATAAAACACTGAAGGGATTGCGGGTAATCAGCATGGCGATAAAAATCCTACTAATAAAAAGATGGGGTGCAATAAATATAGTCAATATATCTACCAAAACGTAGATGATGCATTCATATTGATATTATCAACCGCCAAAGTTAAATGAGTCTAGAACTTTTACCAACTAACGGGCTAGTGCATCCGATAGCGTAATGGATTCCCATCCCGGTACGAATTCTGGTAGTGGCGGGAATTTTTTCCAGTGGAATCCCGATCAAAACTTTGGGTGCAAGGTAGCCAGTACTTCAAATGTACTCCACTTCACCCCGTCCTCCGGATGAGACGCCTGCGGTCTCCAGAGCGCATTTCATATGGAGTAAGCTAATACCTACATCGGGTTTCTCTCCATCGTTCCTCGATTCCTGAAGGAGTCCTTCGGCTGCCAACTTTCCCACATATTCGTTATGGCGCATTACGATAAATACCATGGGTAGAAAGTGAGAGCTATAATTAATATAGTAATATATCGACAGAAATTTAGGTTAAATATTCATATTGATGTTGCCCACCACCGACTTTCAGGTTTCCAGGAACGTTTATTAAGGAGATCGGGGCTTCCTTTCCCGTGGGTCTGGGCTCAAACCTCGGCAGTTTTGGAGATTTTTCTTTTCAGTGGGTTTCCAACCCCTACTAAGGGTGTTATGTTGAGAGTTCTTTATGTGTTGCACGCCGTCCATCGCATGGGATTGAAAAAAACTCGTCAAGAGTTGGCTGATAATGACGCAGTAGTGTTGAAATCAGTAAGGTAACGAATAAAAGTCGGGGAATATTATAACTTTATTTATTTATTGATCACGACTTTATTCCAAAAGTACAGCCACAAGCAGTTACTACATTATCTGCAATAAGTGTTGAGAATATGAATAAGCAAGTAGAAAACCTTATTAAGTTCCTCATTACTCAAGTAATCCTTCCATTATACTTGTACGCACCTATCCACAATGGTGCAAGGGGAGTAAAGTCATCAAAAGCCTCCCCAAATTACAAACCATCCGATAACGAAAATTCATGTACGGCTAGGATTTGAACCCGAGCTCCCCGCCTCGAAATCCATTTAAGTCAGTTCCGGTAGCGTCCGAGGCCGGAATGGAGCGAACAGTAGTGAGGGTAGTCGCCTGTTTATCTCAGGTTTGAACCCACAAGGCTGGGAGGTGTGGAAAAAGGCCTCGCCGGGGGCGGAAAAATTGAACAGGGATGCATAAAATATTTATAAGGGCTTAGGACGCATCGCCCTTGAAGGCAGTGTGAAGGGACGAAAGAGGAAAGTGCTGTATCCCCATTCGTATATTTTCGTGTTTCAACGTGGGAGGGGGTGGGGGGTGGGGTGGGGTTTGGGGGTGGAGGGGTGGGGGGTGAGGAACGTGAAAATAAACAAATAGGTCTCCGGTGCACACCCCCCCCCGCCCTCCTCCCCCCGGTATGAGAGATGAGAGTCTTAATTGAATGATCAGTGGGTGTGTTTCGTCTCCACAACGACGGAATGCTTCCGAAGGTCAATGAATAAATAGCAATAAACTGTTTGCAGGACGCAAGGCGTGAGAGCATGGACACTAGCGGCGCAGTTTGAAAATTAATGGTGAAAGGCGGACGGAGTGAAAGAAAACGGTGGGGCCCGTGTAGGCAGGCCTCCAACAGAAACGAGCCGTAATGGACAACGGATTTCGCCAAATATTAGTATTTGCGTTGTGGCAAGTTTCTCTGAGGTCACGTAACAACGTGACCCTGCTGAATGAGGAAACAGCGAAAGGCCGCGCGGATTCGATGGCGTTTGGTTCTGCTGCTTTGTACGCAGAATGAGCAGTTAACTGTCCTGGAAATGTGTACCTCATGGATCCAACCATTTTATTCTCATATTATTTTGAAGCATGGTTACATGTAAAGCAAGTAAAATGTGGATAAAAGTCCGTTCGAACGAGACTATTTGTGTTTTTTATTCTTTTTTTGTGTGCTACCTGTGGCAAAAGTCTGTCTAACCCGATATGCTGGTGGCGTGCTAAACCAAACCTTAAGTACACGTATTAATAGAAATTTTCCTGAAGAATCTTATGTATTGACTGAGATATGAATTCGTATATTTCAATTGCAGGTCAATTTGTGCTTCTCAGTAAGTTGAATGCTAGAGTCTTGGCAGATATTTTTGCATCAGAAGATTTACTTCTTGGCAGCGCGCACAACTGCGCACAATGTTCATCGTGACATTTCTCGCTGTGTTCTTTTCAATCGATTCATCTTTATTGAAGTTGCCAAGTGTTAGATTATCTTTGATTGAAGAATGTTCGAAGAAAGAATTACACAGGCGTAAATTGCACGCAGTCATGCGCAAAAATGCACGTTATAACAATAAGTGTTCGTTGATATTCACCTCGAAAACATTTTACTCGACCAGGATCCGAACTCATATCTCACAATTTTCCGTCAGGTATGTAAGCTAGTCGGCCAAGTTACGTACCTGAAAGGAAAGTAAGCGATCTGGATCCAATTCTGGATTTCGGTAATATATGATTTTTTTCTGAGGTAAATTTACAAACTTCTCATGTCATATCTTCCCAAAGTTGAAGTCTACCGTTACATTTTCTACATTCTAAAGATATGATAGAGGCTTCCAGTCAGCATTAGCCCTCATGGCTCTTCGACCTAAGGGAGGAGTTCGTTGTGCCTCTCATGAACCAACATTCCTGACCGGTAATTGCGAGAACCGGGCTCGAATCTCGGTCAAGTAAAACGATCACACTTAGAGGTGAAATTTTCGCACTTAAGCGAGTCGCCTTGCCGTCAGCCGCGCGCTACTTGATGCAGTGTTGTCGTCTGTGCCGTCACCGCGGAATAATTACGAAGCATTCCGGAGAGGGGTGCTTGCCACTTAGTTCCCCGTCGATACCACTACGTATTTCTTGCTTGCATGCATATAAAGTGGGTGCATCCCCTAGCGGACGCTCCCAACCGTACCCACATAACGGTTTTCGCAGTGGCGCGTCGGTATTGTCGCTTCCCCCCCCCGCATACGTAATATGGGACTTGCATAATGATCGGGAATAATTGTCGTGGGCGTGGGTGGGTTTGCGCGATGATGGGGAGCACTGATACACAATGGGCAGGGGGGTGGGGGTTTGGATGTGGAGGCCCCCACAGCGTGTCAGTCGGTTGGGTGGTGGGTATTTTTTTGCCTTCGGAGGTGGAGGGGGGGGGGACGGTTTGAGGCGGAACAGTCGATGCTCGGCGATTCGGAAGAGAGCCTGAATGGAGGGTGGAGAACGAATAGGGAAGGCAGAGCCGGGAGAGAAGGGTATTGGTGGAGGCCTCTGAAGTGAATACCTAAAAGGTATGATTGGTGGGGGATTGGTGGTGGGGAGATAAACCGACGAAAAGCCGGCACATTTGTGGAGGAGTAACAAGGGAAAGGGATATAAGTGTGATTGAGCTAAGGGAAAAGTTTGGTATTGGGGAATTTTCAAGGAGAGAAGAAAGCAAGGGTATTTTTCCAATAGTGGATTTGACTGAATCATTTTTCCCTTTTATTGCTACGCATAAGATCTTTACAGCTATGACATGGTGTACGGCGAAGTTATATTCTGGGATGGAATTTCGGCGATGAAAGATGCAAATGGCCGTGCCTCCTACAATTGAGTAGCATTCAAAGTGGTTTGGAGCAAATGATCTCTGGCCTTGACGAGAGCATCTAGTGAGTGTTTTATTCAAATTCCTGATTCTTCAGGTCTCAACGCATTCATTGTGGATAGTGCACGAATGATGCGGGGCGCAGTAACGCGCTCAGAAGGAAGATTTCAAGACAAACAAGAGGTGGAAATCACAAAAAAATCACTTGACTGGATTTCGAACCCGGCTCTCCGTTCTGTCGGTCAGTTTTACTAGCTGGTTGCACCATCCAGATCGGCAATGGTGAGACACGGGTTCGGAACCCGGTGATTTTTGGTAAAGTTTTTGAGTAGTTTTCCTCATTTTGGCATGACGTGTTTCTGTATTATGAACTGCCAATGGTCATGTTATCACTTAGCCCCCCTGAGCCACATTCACTGATTTTTTTAGTGCTCTGAGTGCTTCCGATGGCACGTGAGGCCATGGAATCTAAACAATCTCTCAGCTCCAATAACATATAATTACACTTCCATTAACATATCAATGAATACAATAATCCTAGAAACCTTTTTTGTAACAGACATAGAAATTATCCAAATTTTGATATGAAATTAAACCAAAATTCGTACCTCTCACGTTGTGAATAGTCGTCAGGATAAATGATAAAATTATTCTTTCTGAACGGTTAGTAGTGAAAGTCAAAAAGTTTACTCTTTTCATATATTATCCTGAAAATGCATTAAGTAATTGTTCTTACTGTAATTTCCACTGTATATTTGTAATTTTACTCATTAACTCCTGATTCCATCAGTGATTATCACGCTACGATACTCATTTGAAGGGATCCTGAATACGGAGACATAGCAGCTAATCGGGTGATAGATTCCATAACAAAGGTTATATTAATAATTAAATGACTTCATCTTGCCCCGTATGAGTGAACCCATTACCGCGGCCTGTGAAACGTTTCCATAATTCAAGAGCTATTCTATCATTGAAAGACCTATCAAACGTTTCTGGTTCTCGGTTGTACTTTTAAAGATATTAATTTTTTATTTCTTTGTTCATATTTAATATCTCCCGATACGAGGCTGCGTGAGCATCAATGTTTCGAAGCATGAATACGCCTTTAGTTACTTAAAGCGCCCAGCTAAATGCCTAAGCTTAATGCATCTAAATAAATTCAACCTATCTGAGAATTTTAATTTTCGTTAAGTTTTAATTAAATAAAATGGTGGTACTTACTATCATGTCATGTCCCAAGTCACAAGCGACTAGTGTTGTTCATTCCCTGAGGAAGTATCGGCTAAACACCACCTTCATATTAAATACGGACAGTACATTTAATCTATTGCGATTTCTTGCATAAATACCCATTATTTTTAATTTATTTTATTCGCTACGCTATATTTTAGTTATGCAGGATTTGGATTTTGTTCGCGGTTTTTTTCTGTTATTTTAGCGCAGAGGTGTTTTATACAATCTTATTGGACAATTAATTCAGGTTTTCTGTAAGGATTTATAACTAGTTCTCTCTCCTTGACCATTTCTTGTGGAAATTGCATAATCTGCCTAATGAAAATATTGAACGTTTCATTAATAAATCGGATCAGTGAAAGGTGTTTGACTACTTTGCTCTTAGAAAAGGCACTGATTCGTTTTTATGCAAAAATAAGGGAACCCTAAGAGAAAGAGCCATACCGATCCTTTTATTCACCCTCACCCATGCAGACGAAAACTACTTCGAATAAAAATACAATTTGTAAGAGTTATACATGAATCATTCATTTCCCGTAAACGGTATATTTCCTATTTTGTCGACGTATTCAAGTCATTATGAAAAAGTCTCATATTAAAACATACTTATACCTTCGATTTCTACCCTCGTTCATTTATTTGTACTCTCTACCTTAGTAATTATCACGACGCTATTGGTTATTACGAGAATCCGTGGAAAACGACTGAGTAGGAGGTAAAATGTGTTTAAGTTCACTAAATGCCTTATGATTTATTTTAGCCTACCTTTTGTCGCCTATTCCACACCTCTGACTAAGGTGAAGAACACTAAATGTTTATATTATATCACCACTAAATGTTTTTATTAAAAAAGGTCACTTTTGATTTTAAAAAAATAGGAGGGACACACTATCAAAAGGATAAGAACTTCTTCCCTCCACGCACAATACACAACTTCCACAGAAACACAAGGAGACACAATTTCCACCAAAATATTCGCCCTACTTACTCTGTATTACTTTTTTGCTGTATTTTCCCTTTTCCATGGCCTAGCACACTTCCACTCACCCTTTCACGAAGATAAACACTCGGTTTTAACGCCGTTTTACACTATGAAAGATTTTGGACAAACAAATGTACGTGAGATTGTACGTTTGTCTCAACGAAATTAGAACAGGTTCTATTTCCCGTGCAGGTATTGAGACATTCGCACAAGCGTTCATACAATTTTCCGCATTACACGATACATTTTGCCTCATGCAAGATTTCACGGAAGAGTTTGTACAAACAAATGTACCGTCTAAAATGACCTTTACAGAGACGCTCATCCTAGCTTGTTGGGCAATTTGCGTACATGGTGGATATGCGGGTAGCGGTAACACCGGGGGTTGCGTGGCGGGCTGACCCGTTGGAGGGCTGTGTCGATGATGCACTGTGTGGACTACGTGAAATGCTATCCACCAGAGATATCGCCCAGGCAATGCAACCTGCAACACAACGTAGTAATTTGGCATTTGATGGAATGCTATTTGAAGTGAAATGCGATATCATATGATGTCTAGCTATTATCCCGAAATGCTATGTTGTCGATACAATGTGATTTGATTTCATTGAATGCAAAACGTGATGTAATGTGATACAATTATATGCTTATCGTTTGGCAGTGTGAGGTAATATGCGATGAAACACGATGCGCAATATAATGCGATGTTTGTCGATATACCATGCAATGCAATATGCGACGCAATACTAGTTGATTTGCGATATACCACGACCTACGCCATGCAATACATTTGCGAAAAATGTCTTCATCGCAAACGTATCAGAGATCGAAAATTTGTCTCTATTGCATAGACTAACGGGCCAGGCGGGACTCCTGGAGACGACGGAAGACACAAATTCGTAGGGATTTGGGTTGATTTGGTGGCTAGAGTTTTGGCTTCACATTCTGAGGGCCCAGGTTAGGATCCCGTCAATAGCGTAGATTTTGTACTGTAACCCTGATCCCAACTTTGGAGCAAAATGGAGAGCTTCTTCTGTCAAATGGGACGTAAAACAGTGAACCCCTTGATGTATTTCGTAAAGAGAGGTCTAATTCGACGCCGCCTTTCTCTCCGCCCTTCATCCGCTCACCAAGTAATAATTCTTTCATTTAAAACCTACTCACTTATCTTCGTTGGTGCAAATGACCTTAGTTCTCGGTCTCCTCCCCAAATAATCCAACGACACTCCGAGCACCATGGAGGCTGATATTTCATGGAATTCCTTGGTAATCTGTTATTCCATCCACAGCATGTCCATTCGTCGAAGACTGATCCGAGATCCTTCTATGATAACCATCATGCTTTCCCGGTTGATGAGATCAGATAGTCATGTGGTTCTTTGATGAGTTTTTCGTTACGCGTGTGATAGGGCAACGTCGCGTTTCCCTACACCATTTCTCTATTCCCCTAATACACTTTTAAAAAGAACGTTTTTCGAACCCCACATGATGCCTGTATAGCTGAGAGTGACAAATTAGGAGAGATATACTGCCGAACTGTTTGCTACAAATATTCTGTCTTTCCACGCACCATTAGTGACTTTTTGCAAAAAGTGTGCGAAGGCACTAATACACTCAGTTAGCTTGCAATTCACTTTCAATTCCTTTTTACACATTCCCTCTCATTTAAATGGCTGGTTTCTATCGCGCACTGCTTTGGCTCGCCGGGTAGTGTGTGTACATGTAGATTTAATAATAATTCCAACCTGACCAACATGCCCTCTTGTCCGAAATGGCCCAGATGACCTCAGTGGTCGATCGCCCTCCCCCCTCCCCCAACGAACCAACTGACCAAAGGGGCCACTCATTGGTGGGGTGTGTGGGTGGGAGGGAGGGGGGCGGGCGGGGTGGTGAGTCTGCTAGCAGCGCTGCGGGTCAGCATCCGGTGACGGACGCCCGAGCGGTCGGCCCGCCTAAACTCCGTGCGTGCAAGAAGACCCCTTTCGGGCCGCTCATCCTGCTCCTTCGGCCTTTCCTCCCCTCCCTCCCGCCCCTCTCCCACTTCGCCCCCCTCCCCGTTCGGCCAAAAGAGAGGAGCTCGCGGCCCCCGGGTCGAAACGACGGACTCGGAGTGTTTCCATGCACGCAAACAATGGGGAGGGAGAATGAGTTGAGTTGGGGAAGAGAGGGGCGGGAGGGAGGAAGCGAGGGGGTGGGTGGGGGGGGCGGGAGAGAGTGAGTGCAGGGAGGAGAGGAGGTGGGGGAGAAGAGGCCGAGCCGAAAAAGATACTCGAAAATTGATCTGGTCCCAAATCGCCACTCTCTCTCTCTTACTCTCGCTCTCACTCTTACTCGCCGGCGGGTCGCACATCCCAGTCGTCGAAGGGTTTTGAATGGCGGAATAAAGTCCCGCGGAATGCTCTTGGAGGGATTTTTTGGGGTTTTATGCCTGGGAGTTCGAGGCGGGCGGGGGTGAGGGGGGCGGGGGTGGAGAGGATTGGAGAGGAGCGGGGGCAGTAGCATCGTCACCGTAGACGAACCCCCCCCCCCCCACCCCCACCAACCCCCACCCCATCCCGTGGGTTTAAGGCGGTGTTTGCCCCGGGAGAAGTGGTGGGGCAGCCGGGGGAAAAGGGGTTGGAGGAAGGATTACACCTTTGCCGGATGAATCCCTCTGTCACGGGCGGCGGTGGGGACGCCAATCAAAGCTCAAGGCCCTCGTCATCCATTCCACCTCCTGCCTCGTTCTCGTGGAATCCTGTTCCGACGCCGTGCCCGCAGACGTTTCTGAGGGTAACGTTTTGACGCCGTAGACGGGAGGTTTCTTCTCTGCGACCGCAGAGCGCAGACACGGGAAAGGTAGCGGTTTATTCGAACGGATTCGCTCGAATGAAATGTGCCAGGAGGAATGTTTGCGTCACATCATCGATGATGGTCTGGTATTTTCGAAGTGAGTCGGGATATCATTCCTTTTCTAGTTAAATGATTTGACGTTGGGAACCCAATTACATTCACGCTCTTCGAATAATGAGGTGACAAATTGGCCAAATATTAGATGTTAGTTTACCACATCTGACCTCCTTTCCAGCAAGTACTAACCCAGAGTATTAAAGCGCGAATTTTCATCAAAGTTTCACGACCGATATTTAAATTGTTGGTAAAATGCGTTTTAATTGAATTAAAAAGCGTTTCGGCCAACTTAAGTTTCATGTTTGTTGGAGAAAATGGCTAACCTTTTTTCAAAATGGCCCCTAAACCGACATACTGACACTTAGATCCCATTCAAGTTTTATCTCGAGTCAAAATTATTCTACTCTCCGATGATGTACTACTCTACCATGAGCAATTAGGAAAGCATTGGTCAAGTTGGGGGGAGAAGAGAAACTGCTAATTAATTTAATGGACGTCGTACGAAGATCAAGCGTTTCTGCCTCTCCTGGCCTCAAAAAGACCTCTTTTATTCCTGCATAAGTTGTGCTCTTAATGATAATAAAAATTTCGTGGAAAATGCTTATCCTACATTAACGTCTATAGACTACTCTGCGAGCCGCCGCTTGAGAATATGGCAGGAGGCTTTAGGACATTACCTATAGGAATGTGGCAGAAGGGAGGGAATAAGGAATCGGAGGAGTGAAAGAAAGGGAAAGATATAATTTGCCATTGCAGTGTCTCAGTATCTCGCTTCGTTTTTCTTGCCCTCAAAAACGGTGCGTGGGAAGATAGAACTTTTGTACCAATCAGTTCGGCAGTGTATTTCTCCTATGTATTGTCACTTCTTTCAGTGATAGGGATATATTGTGGGGTTTAATTAATTGCGTCCATGTCACTCGGAAACTCGCCTGATAAGAATTTTTCAAGTAATCTTAGCCTAGGGCGTAGCCTCTGAGTATCTTGCGGCTCCTAACCGTTTCTTTTCTCCAGTCCCTCTCCGTTCACTTGTTTTTTTATGGAAACGTGCGAATTTTTAAGCATTTTTGTTAATATCGCGGAGTATGTAGTGTCATCAACCTTCGGAGAACGATATTTTTTTTCGAGGGTATTCGTTGCTCATACCACTACCGTCTTCATCGGTTACCTTAAGAGTGCATAAAAGAAATCCTCTCCCCATTTTAAAATGCTATTTTTTGTTAGAGGAATCAATGTAGGCACTTGAATTTTTCTCGCACCCTAGCTCACCATCTCTATATTTTGAATAAAATTGCTTATTTTTATGCTTTCACTGTATAAATTGCATGATAAATTCGTCACACTTCTCATATTTACAGATTTACGTCCTCCTATCAGCCAAAGCAGACTCATCATGTACTGTGTGACGGAATGGCACTAAGTTGACAAAATGCTACAGAGAGTCCGGGTGTAATTGAAAATTTGAATGAAATGTACGGGCTCAGTTGGTCGGCTGATCGATTCGATCATCGAATAACGCTTGCGTCGTGGCCATTAATGTGCTTATCCCGACATTGGATGTTACCTTCCCATCCACCCAAAATTGCCCCATCTACATAATTCAGTTAGTTTATATATAATCAAGTAAGACCTAAAGTTAATTCTGGCAGTTCAGAGCTAGCGTCTGAAGTTAAAGAGAGCCCAGAGTTCAGTATGGCTCGGGACCTCCATACATTCCGTACGTTTATGAATATTCCCACGGACTTTGTTCGGGCACGGAATATGGCGGGAGGCGTGTAGGAATTACAAGCATGAAGACGCTTGTTATTACTGATGATTTCATTATTTAAACTTTGGAGACAGAGTTGACCGTCGTGTCTTCATGACATTTAAAGCTTATCTGCTTTTCAAGCCGTGTGAAGATTTTTCCGACTAAGAAGTTCATCTCATCATATTAAATTGTGAGCATTTTCTAAATTAAAAAATTCAAGAGACTTCCTAGTTAAAAATTAGTGCCCTTCTTCTATCCTGGGGAAATATATTACTGATATTACAGAAGGGAGGGAGCGTTAAATTACTATAAAAAGTGGTAAACACGCGCATATCTACTTAAGACTCGAGAAATATAGGTCATTATTTTGGTTTCGAATGCTCTCTTATCGTTTTAAGTGTCCTTGTGTTGAGATTACTAGCAGATCCAAATATTTTTTAAAGTTAATTACGTATTTTATTACCAGGGTGTGTTGATCGGGTGAATTGGCCTTCCAGAACTAAGATGTTCGTTTTTTTCCCGATGAATGAAGAAACTGCTGCTAAGCGTAGCGGTTTTGCGCTGTAGACGTTAACCAAAGGGTAACTTTGCCGTTTGAATTACCGTTTTAATGCTAAAAGTTTCCATCTTCCATATATGTGAAACCCTCCATCACACTACCTTAATTTCCAGAAAAGTCCCACTTATCACGGAAACACTGTAGTCATTCGTCATAAAAGTGAAGCAGTGGATGAATGCAACCCTTTTTTTAATGACCCCGAGAGTCCATTTTTCCCGAACTGCCTGGGATGTGCGGAGCAGCGACAACCGCCGGAACACCTTGGAGAATAAAAAAACCTTGTAGTCATTGGCCCACGCGGCACCACTTCTTGGATGTGATTACGTGCCTTTTCCTCCTTTGGGGGTGACTTCCCATAATGCCGGCCCAGCGTCAGGGCTTTCTCGATCCGGGGAGAGCGCCTGCTCAAGAGCAAAGAGCCAAGGGACTCGGGCATGAGACTTTCAACGGCAGAGCACATTCAACCTCGAGAGCACGTCAGGCTGGTGCGATAGCCCTCCGGTTGGAAATTGCGCCGTGTAAAGGTGGATGCTTCGTAGATTATAGTTGAGGATAGACGGCACCTTGGCACAGGAAAGTGAAGCTTGCTTTGTTTGTGAATAAAATTCCACCCAATTTGGCTATGGCGTGAAAATCGTCCGGTAACGCTGAATTAAGAGCTATGTCTTTTTTTATTATATTCGTTTCACGGGTGCCCGCGTGAGTCCTCACTGTGGCACGGTAGTTCTTCACAAAATGCCTCTATATTCTTATTATTGCGGATTGTTGGTCCTAATGGATAGTTCAGTATTCCTTTGCCGACGTATCTCGGAAGTCTGCCAGCATAATTAGAGCTTAAGAAAAAGGGATATTTATAATTCTTTATTCAGCACTTTATCAATCCCATTATTGTACTTGGGAATGCGATTGAAGGATATATGTTGTCTTTCCTTATATTATAAGCCTCTACTTGCTCAGCCACAATAGTATGCATTGCTCAGTTCGTTAATTGTGAAGGCAATTACGGGATTTATCACTGTGGTAAATCAAGATTTATATAAATCAGTTTTTGTGAAGCCCTTATAATGCTGGTGATGTTTAGAGAAATGCCGGCTACGAAATGCTAGAATTTTCATTTTAACCCTCTCACCATAATGGTAAGGTGTAATTTCTGTATTCTAGGAAGGTAAAAGTTTTACAAAATAATAAACTGTTTTCGGCACATTGGCATTGTTAACGTGCCCATTTAATATGGCCGACTGCGTATTTTAATTACTTCAATACTCCCCTGTATTACCGTAAGAGAACGGATCCATATATTCTCTTCTTTAATCCATGGTGGATGCCAACGAAAGTGGAAGGCTCAGTTGCTATTTTGTCCTGCCCTATCGTCGCTCGCTCCTTCGGCCCCAGGGGGCTGAGGAGGCTAGGTTGGGCCGTTCGGGGGGGCGAGGGGGTTAGCAGTGGGAGGCGTCGCGAGGACTCTTTTTAACTATTCAATCGAGGACATGCAAGTCCTGCCCTCGCTCCGAACCTCATTGCACGCGAGTCCGCCTAGCAAAAGAAGGCGCAGATGAAGGTCGGCATTTAATTTATGGGTCCGCCGGGGATGTATCTCGTGAACCGTATTTCCCTTGGTCCGATTTTCACCTCTGTAGTTTCGAATGTGAAAGTCATTTTCTCAACAGCGCAAATGCACCGTTGGCGATTGGTGTATAATCATGCTGCGGTGCTCGGATTATTCGTCTGGAGGCAGAGATCCGATAGCACATACTTTTTCCACACCCAAGTTGAGGAATACGTAAGCTCTTTCCGAGCCATAGAGTTTCTGGATGCTTAATCGTTTAGCACGGATGATAATAATTATTCAACGGGCTATTGCTCCTTTTTAAAGTTATAAATCATACTAAATATACAAAAATTCCTTCAGCTGTTGCCTAGCATCCTAACCCAAGATATATACAGTTAAATAAAAGATGGTGAAAGCATGAATGCCGATAAAAAGCATTTAAAAATCAGTCGTTGATAGTTAAAAATATTAAAATTGCGGTAGTAGAAGTATGATGCTTGATATAATATAAGGCTTTTTTCAATTTCAAATTTTACCAGCGAAGACAATATATCTAGCTGATTCATATTGTGTAATATAGCTAAGTGTCTAACTTACGTGTTTCCATTAACAGGTGAAAAGTTGACTTCCCGTACTTCAAAATATTCGCTCAAATCGTTGTAGTCTTTGCGCTCAGAGAATATGTTTGAATTTTAATTTGATTTTCATACGCAAATTCGAGTGAATTACTACAATAAAAACCTTCTTTAGCTACTCTTTCATATTGTCACAGTGAAAAACTTATCGTCATCCAATTGAATAACATTTGAAGTATGTTTTTTTTTCGTATGCCAAGGTCCATCATTTTAAAATGCATGTTTTTCACAAATAAAAAATATTGTTATTGCTAATGGTGTAGGCCATCAGTGTTTATTTTTCACGTACTATTTGAAAATTATCTCCTTAAAATAAGTTTCTAAAAACCTATTGCACCCTGGTTAACAGGGTATCCGGAGGAAGATGCGTCATACTTATTCCTCTGTGTCACAAAATTATAAACATCAGGAGGTGAGGTGAATTAATCCGCATGACTCCAATTTTTCGCATAACTTGAACGAGGCCGGTTAGCATTGTTCCTGGGAGCTCCAATGGACCTGAAGTGTACGTTAATACGGGTAGGTGGGTACAATAATATCTGGACTTCACGCTTCGAGGCCTTGCGCATGTACATCTCCAAAACTTCACAAGTCTACCGTTACGTATGTATAAACATGTAACTCTCGGGTGACTTAGGCAATGGTTCATGCACGCAAGTGCGTTTGTTCGCATGTATCCATCGTAAACCATTTACTCCGAATGCTCAGCGTTACGAGAATCCGCTTTCAAGCGACGTTTCAGGGAGGAAAAAAATGCCGACGCCAAATCGTTACCTTTGTGTTTAAAAGCCTTTCTTTCCCGTCGCAATCCCCGGTGGAGGGTTTATCGCTATAGTCGACTATTGCAATGCACTGTACAATGCGAACCGCTCGCAGGTGCCGGTGTCAGACCCCCACCTTGCTCGACGTTCCACACCCACTCAAGTGAATCCCGCGTGGGTTCAAGTGGTCCCGGGATAAAAAATTTACGACGCACTTCAGCCGCGATATTTCCATCGCTGAAGAAATCCCCGTGTCGGAATATCGAGTAACCGCAGCGCTCGAGTGCCTACCCCCCTCGAGCAGTTGACAAATCGGGGTTTGCGTCGAAGTAGGAGTCGGTGGGCTGGCGGGGTGGGTGTCAGGTCGGATTGGGAGGCCGGGTTCCGTGCTGCGGGGGTGCCGCTCTGAATGACGACTCCGAAAATATGTGCTAAAGGTTTGAGTTTTCGAGAGACTGGGATTCCGTGATTCAGCTGTGAACTTGTGAGGTGGAAAGGGCCGACGGGAAGGGGCTGGCGGGGGGGGGGGCGGGGAAGGTCAAACAAGGGCGGAGGACCATGCGGTACAGTCTTTGGTGCATAAGTGGTGGGCCTTATGACGTCTCATTGGTTGACTGATAGGTTTCTGGGTTTTGAAATCGAGTGTTCATTTGCACCATATCATACATACTCATCACGCTATTCCCTTTCTGGGTAGACAAAATCAAAGAACTTAGCTATTGCTGTTAGGCGTAGAAAACTGGATCTCTTTTAATAATTTGCTACATCATAATGCTATATCCTTTCATGCCTCTTTCGCTTCTCTTACACTCATACATTGCTTCATATGAGCTTTTCTATTTTTAAGAATCCTAATATTCCTCCTCCTTAGAGTCACCATTTTCATACGATGTATAATCAAAATGTTGCCCAAGCAAAGAAGGCATCCCGTAAATAGAAGAGGATGTTGCCACCCTGGAATACAGGCTTAAGTGC
The DNA here is from genome assembly GCA_963573305.1 of Pyrrhosoma nymphula. Classification (NCBI taxonomy): domain Eukaryota; kingdom Metazoa; phylum Arthropoda; class Insecta; order Odonata; family Coenagrionidae; genus Pyrrhosoma; species Pyrrhosoma nymphula. Next base: position 32,078,809 of record OY754332.1, read on the forward strand.
AAAGAAGCACTGCATTAAACTTATATTTGTAGCATGATCTTATTTGGAAGTGAAATATGGACGATAAATTCAACAGAGTGAAGAAGACTGAAAACATAGAAATGTTCTGTTTTCATAGAATGATGAAGGTGAAATAGACAGGGGAAATCACAAATGAAGAAGTCTTGCAAAGAGTGGGAGACGTGGCGTTTGATTATAGTTAAAGAAATATATTGTAAGAATTCTTCATTTACCTCCAAGTCGGCCTCCTGAAAACTATGATGCCCAATGCAAAGTATTACCGAGAAAGAGGAAGGAATACAAGAATAAAATTATGAGGGATGTCAAAATAAGGATTTATGAATAAACAAAGTGGTTTGCTGTAAAGCGTGAGAAGTGGAGATCTTCAGCTAACACATCTTCACATGACGACTGGTGATAATTGGAGTAGTCGATAGTGGCAACAGGACGTGCAGTGGTGCTAGCATGTATGTGAAACGAACTCAAGAATTGGATTTTGGAAATCATTATCGGTTCTTCTGCCACTGCAAGCCATCGCCGGAGAACAGTTGAACTCAATAAATAATCTAAACTATGAAATGTCAAGCGCACGACCCGTTGTTTTTTTCCTTTTGTCACTGATGTCAGACTGCTCTTAAATTTCCGAAAAATTGGCGTCGGTGTATCACAGATGGATATTTGCGAAAAATAATAGAATGGGAAGCGATCAGGGTCTTCGATAGAACTCCCTCTGTGGAAATAAATTGATTTCTTGGGAGGGGGTATCGAGTGAGGAAATTAATACGTTTTCCTACTTCGCAATCGGCGTAGAAATAATGCGATTCATTTGGAAGATACGCGGAGTTGCATATTTAGCGAGCATTCTCGTGGAAACGAACTTACGCGAAGATATGCGTATTTCGTGACGAAGGAAGTGAACAAAATAATGTTGTGTTGACTGTTTAACTCTGACGTTTCCGGCGATTGACAGGAGAGCATCATCAGTAGTCCACAGATTGGTTTTCTGTGCACTCCATTCTTTTTTCAACCAACCGGTTTCATAGGAGAATTTTGATTCTTGAATACTCAGACTAGATGAACCTACTCTAGGCATATCGATCGAAAACAATAATTATTAAGTCATAACTACCAAGCTGTGATTCTCATGCGCTGATTGTTTGCATAAAGTTGTTTATTGTATTTTTTCTTTCTTATTAATGCTTGAAAGGATATCTAAGTTTACTGATTGAATAACTTTTTAGTGAAAAACTCTGTGAGTAAGCCAAATTATGCCGGATTTCAGAATCACAAACAAATTATGTGTGTAGCTCTTGAATTCTAGCTATACAGTCTACATTCGATTTGTTGTCAGGGTAGCAGCAATGCCGCATGTTTCTTTGGTATTTTAATCACGAAGCACTAGCCAGGCTGAATTAAACCTGAAACCTAAATATAGGTCTTAAATTGCTTGTTTGGCTGGTTAAATATAGATCTTAAATACGTACGTACTCATCACGCCATTCCCTTTCTGGGTAGGCAAAATCAAAGAACTTAGTTATTACTGTTAGGCATAGAAAATGCTCTCTTTTATAATTTCCTCCTTAATGTCCTGTTCTTGCATACCTCTTCCGCTTCTCTCACATTCATGTATTGCTTCATACACGCGGATTGTTTTAAATATTAAAAAATAAAATTAGCGCATACATTTCCATTAAACAATTAATATGTGATATGAAAATTTTTCTGGATGGAAACTATAATGTGAGACTATCACTATTAAAATTGAAACTCCACAATAACATTCTACAGTTGCTTTTTTATTGCTATATAACTCGACCTACAGGCGTAATAAATTCCGTTAAGTATTCCATTTGACTTTACTTTACAATGGCTGAAAATTAAAAAATTAACGCTAAATTTTTTATATTTATTAAAACGCCCTTCATTGAAAAAGCTCAATTATTCCTCAACTCTAAAAAATTGTTACGCATTACTATAAGCACTAATAACTTACCAGGGAAATCAAGGTTTTTCTTAATCGAGGATCTCATCTATTATGCTACAGCGTGTTTAATTACTTAAAGGATAGTGTTGGCGTAAGGCTTACTGGTACCTAATTGGTAACCAATGGTGGATAGAATCGATCAAACTATTCCTTTCCAGCTGTTTTACTACGAATGCTTGGAGAAAGAGTGGGACAAGTTCAGCATATAGGCAGTGATAAATCCCGAGAATCTTCGTCAGAGGGAAACCCAGTGGATGAACCCTCTAGAGATGGTGAGGTTAAAGAGTGTAGGAAAGAGATATATGAGTCACGGTTTGGAAAACGGCGGGGGAGGTTAGTGGAAAAGTGGGTAGTGGCAGGCGGTGCTATAAAAGCTACCGATAATTTAGTTATTTTCGTGTGCGGGTTTGGGGGATGTGGGGGGGTAGATGAAATGAGGAGATGGCTGTGGGAGGCTTAATAACAGTCGGGAGAGAGCGGATTGCATGGCAAAATGGTGGTCCCACGGATGGATTAAGTGACGAGTCACCCGGAGGAGATTGCCTCCCGTCTGCAAAACCATTACGGAGCTAAATAAAAATGCTCACGTTCACTCCGATATCGCATCATATAATGGGTGATCTTGGAGCGAATCTCTCCCAGGGTTTCTGGAATGTAATTTGAGTAAAAACTCGAGGTCATTACATTACATATTGGAGGGATTAACAATGAGAAATAAATATCTCGAGGGTTATTATTGAACTGACAATGAGGCTTACGGAGCCGAGTTTATCCTACGAATGCTATTCATGACATCGTATATTTTGAAACAATTTAGGTCAGCCATTACGCATCGATGGAGAGCTGGGTGTAGCATATTCTCAAGTTTTGAGGGGGTTGTGAGTAACGGCCATGTTGAATCCGTAATATACTTGAGACCATAAATCGGTCTTCTACTTTATCGGACCATTGATATCATGGATGCGTAGTTATCTTAATCACAGTCTCGCTACTTGTCAGCTATTTTCTCCACTCGCTGAGTTTAGACCTTATTGACGAAGCACCCAACTATTTTATGTCATTATTGGTGACACCAGTACGGTTCAAGCTGAGGGAGCTTGGATCGGTCTTTATTGCATGGACACGCTATCTATGGGATAACTGATGAATGGGGTATTCCATGAAAGGTCAGCCTCGTTTGTGGTCAGTATGACGAAGTGAGAGAAAATAATAAGATCAGTTGGTTAGTTATTTTGGGAGGCGACCGACAGCTGAGGTCATTTGCGCCATTTGAAGACGGGTAGGATGGTAAAGAAAGGTATAGTTTGGTAATAGAAGAAGGATGGAGAGAAACCCGGTGTCAGTATAAGTACAATTTTAATGAAAGATACCTAGGATCTACCGTTTAACGTCCTACCCGACGGGCGGAGTGCTACCCTTGAAGTACTCTCCCCATAGCACCCAAGTGGGGAACGGGAATCATCTAATAATCCTCTCCAGCACAGCCGGTAATCCATTGCAGGCCCTCAGGATGGTAACTCACTGCCACGATACGACTTTGCTGTGTACATTGTTCGCTTAAACGAAGTTCCTCGGACAGGCATCGTTCATGAAGCTCAAATGTTTGCGGAAGATAGTCATTCATGTTAACTAAATAAAACATAATTTTCATTACATTCACATTTTTGTGTGGAATAAAAAAATACTATTAAAGTATTTTCATGAGGTCATTGAGATGTACTGCCGGTTTTGACACATTGGTGACCTCATCAAGTGTTCTGTAAAACCGGTCGTAGATTACGATTTACTTAGTTTTCTTGGTGATCATGGTATTTCACGAAGTTTATCAAGAAGAATCCATTTCATCAGTAATACCGTCCGCCTAGATAAATAAAATTTTGATGATGTTAGGAAATTTCCATGAAGAATGAGTCCCCACTCCGAAAAAATCTTACTTGAGGTCACCAAAAAACGTCATAATGCTCCTCGATTAGCTTTTAAGGAGGTCAAGTCCATTTGGTTTGACGTCAGAATGCATAATAGGTTATTTGCAATATTAGAGCAGGTACAATTTCAACAACAGGGCCCTCTTTTATGAATTACTTCCTGTTCAGGAGGTGATTGTTTTATTGTATTGGTTAAAAAAATATGAAAGAGTGTGACAGGTCTCCTTACAGGCAAGGTGTGGGGTAGGCAATGTGATTTCACACTTACACTCGGCCATAATAGGAGTCCGCCTTAGTCTCCGTATTGACCACATCCAGCCTCGCAAAATGGACTGTCCGTCATCATGTGTCCCTACGGATGTATCTACCGACGCACTTCCCATTGAAATCGACCAAGTGGAGGCAGGCAAAAGAAGGCAAGGCTGGGCAGCGGGTCAAAGTGCTGCAAAAGGTTAACGTCCCTTGGGAATACGTTTGAATTCTAGCCCCTGCGAATTTTTCCTCGCCCTTAATTAGGTCCTGGTGGATAACGCTTCAAGCAAAGTTCTCCGTCCGTCAGTTGGGATGTTGAATCGTGGTTCCCTTGGCGATTTCCGCTTGAAGGAGGCAGGGTATGGCTCTCCCCTCCGTTCCCCAGGCTCCATCTGCAAATGACGTCAGGCACTTTGAGGAATTAGGGACGGTTGGGGTTCGGAGAAACGTGACACCCCTACGGTGGATACGGCTAAGCCATTATCAGCGGCAGTCACTCGTGTAATTAACTTGCCCCGGCATTGAAGGGACCACTCAATGACAACAGGAATAATTATCACCAACGTTTTTCTGATGGAGGTTAAAGTGTACCATTATTCATTACGTACGGCATATTTTCAAATCGAAGAGATTTATTTTCAGCTTGTCATACTCAAGTTCTGAGAGCAGCCATCGATTGGTGAGTTATTAGGGGATGCGATAGATTGATGAGGTCATTTGTTCCATTAGAGGTAGGTGGGAATTTACGTAAGGGAAGGATTGTTTAGTAAGTGAAGTAATGAAACCCGGCGTTGGCATTTGCCAAATCTTAGCGAGAAGTGCCACGGCGTCCATGGTTTAACGAGCCATCAAACGGATAGATTGCCACACTTGAAGTGCTCTCTGTACATAGCACCCAAGTAGGGAACAGGACTCCTCTATAAAGTCTCCGATACATTCGGGAAGGGAGAAGAGAAACCGGTCAAATATTCGTCTGTGAGTGGAAACAAGGGGTTCGCACTTCAATGACCCATTTGACGGGCGAAGTGATTTTCATTTATTGCTCTCCATATGACACACCCGTAGAGGGATTAGAATTGATTATGATGATTAAAGCATCAAAATAATCGTGTATTTGATAAATACTCTCGAGAAATCGTAGAATAACTTAATATCGTCGTATAGGAATACAGCCAAGCTAAACCTTGGACCGTCACCATGTATTTTCAGTTTCAATTTATGGAAAAAATAATGCATGATTTCGTTGACGAAATCAGATGGAGGATTTTTTTAGCGCAATTAGTGGGAGTGATATGAAAATAGTCATTATAGACCTCCTTAACATTGAGAAAATATTAATAAAATACAAAAAAGAGACGCGTTTGGCTTAAAACTGCAATGAGTGAACGGAAAGCGTGACTAAACTATTAGAGATACTGGTTTGGGAGCCACTACAGCCTTACAGATTATACGCGCTGGGCTAAATTTACTAAAAAAATTCGTACGGCAGGACTCTAAAGCCGACGAGGAAGATATTATTTTACCACACGCTGCATTTGTAGTGCTGACTTAAGTGGCAAAACAAGAATAAATCACTGTCGAGCACAGAGGATCAAACGTTCTTTCATCCCGTGCACCATTATTAATTGCTACAAGAACAGAGCGAAACAGTAATTTGTCATGACACATAGCACACTTCGTCCGAACGCCCAAGCCAGCTCGGATCATATCCAGTTAGGTCACATCTCGAGTACGCCCTGAGGGGCAACTGCACAGAGAGATTTAATACGCGTGATAGAAAAAATTCAAAGGAAAGCCGCACGCTTCGTCAATAACTGCTAAAATGGAACAGAGAGAGAGAGTAATAAAGCTGATGGAAGGAGTAGGTTGGCAGCCGTGGGAGACCCTGAGACTACATGATAGGCTAAGACTACTTGAAAAATTGAGTCAACGTGAGTCCCCGCGTGCCGCTGAGGATATAAATTTACCCCACACTACATCTGTTGGACAGACAAAGGTGACAAAATAAGAAGTATTCGCTGTCAAGCAATGTCCTTTTCCCGAAAAAACCAATTCTCCGATTCATATAACGATACGCTCCACGTTCATGTTTTTGTTAGTCCTTCATTATATATTCGATTGAAGGTCGAGAGGAAGGTTGGGAGCCTTGAGCTAATCGAAGGCTACACGATAGGGCTGAGATTACTTAAAAAATTGAGATGATGCAAGGTTCAAGGTGACACAGAGGGTATTATTTTTCCCCTTTTTAGTATTTCACTTTCCGTACATAGCCTCTTCCGATTACTTTTCCGTATACCCAGCCATCTTCATGGCTGGTTTCCCACGCCCTTGCGGCCTTACTCGTGGGGTGTCACGTAGACGTGGATGATGCCCGGCGTTAGAGTCAAGCAAAAGCGAGGAGGGTGCCGCGCGCCCGCCGCGCCGCCGCGGGTACCAGCGGGGTCCGGGGCCGGCTCCGCCCGCGCCGCCACCAGCGTCTCTCCCATCCGCGCATTGTTGAACACCCATTTTAAAATGACAGGACCCCTTGTCAAGTTAGAACACACAGATCGAGGTGCAAAATACTTGGCCCGGAGGTCCTTGCGATTCTTCCTTCGTCCTTGGTTTAAGGGAGGAAGGGCCGGCGCGGCGGACTGAGAGAGGGTAGGTCACTAGAACGGAGGACGAAGGGTGGTGGTGGTGTGGAGGGGAGAGAGGACGAAGCGAAGTGCTCGCACTCATTAATGGAGCCTGGTCATGTGGCTCTGAGTTCTCTCTCGGGGCAAAAAACTGGAGGGAAACATATTCACAGTCCCCCATGTGCAGTGTCAACACGGCACTAGTGAACGGATTGTGTCGCATGTCTCTGTCGGTCATCGGTTTGCTCGGTGCGGAGGAGCGACCTCTTGTGCATCTGAACATGGTTCGTCGGATCAGGGCTGGCGGCGTCATTGTAAATGCGAGAGTGGGAAGGCGACAGGAAGGATGTGGTGGGGTGATCACTTTTGCCCCTTCGAGCAGCTCCTTCGTGAGGTGTAATGGTTGACGGAAGTAGCAGAGAAAGTAATAACTGCCTTCTAAATCTTGATGTAATCAAGAAGTAAATGTAAAAGTAATAGTTAAGTGAGGTTTAAAATGGCGTTGAAGTACCATACAAATGGTTGGCAACTATTGAGTACTAAAACCATCCCGGCCCATGATCCTTTTGAAAATTCCACATTAACGACGGAGTTGCAATCAATTTCTTTATGCGCCGCATTATTAAAAAAATGTATGCAATCGCACGCTCATGAACTTGGTAGTGTCTTAATTTTCTTCCCTACACAAGACTGGTTTAGTTAATTTTCTGCTATTTTAAATAGTCATGCCTCGAGAAAGTCGCAAAAGTAGTAAACGTCACTCTCTTCCTTCATCGGAACCGAACTTATCGGTTCGCCGCTTTAAGTACGACTATCATTTTAACTTTGTATCCTATCCTCGTCTGTAACTTACTCTGAAACCGGAAAACTGGTCCCCAGGCAAGCTTTTACACCGTGGAAAAGAACTTTTCAGGATAAGTAAAAGTTTTCTTTAACTTCTGGAAACTTTCTGAGCGTGAAGATGGTTCAATTTATTTCCTCTGAAGCCGTTTTGTGGAACTTTTTTATCCGATTTGCATCTGTGTATTATCCAGCGAGCTGCCACAGGAGCGTGTGGCAAGGTTTCTTTAAGGTAAGAGTATCGGGAATGTATTCTGTAGAATCATGAAATAGATTTGACGCCGGAGAGTTTACACTGCGCAATTATCCCCACCAAGTGCCAAATGCATAAATGGCCAAGTGTATAGATTAACTCGTGGAATCTTCTCGACTTAATTTGCGCGGACATCGTGCTTCATTCATTCAACTGTTTTATGATAGCAATAAATAAATAAATAAAATAAATACTTCTAAGAGGATGAGTAGTGCTTAGAGGATAGGCGAGAAGGAATATATTTTTAGGGAACCATTGAGGGGCGTCTTTCATTTGATTCATAGGTTATAGAAGAGAATAAATAAACTCATAGTGTGCGATGGCACAGGAGATAATTGAATCCATCCATATTCCATAATCCATATGAGAAACAGTTTCAGGCCTGACTTCTTGTAATGCTTTAACTTTAATTTTAAAATGACAGAAATTAACAAAGGTACTATAATTCCATGTCTAACGTTATTGCACGAACATGGTACATCTGTGATGCAGCGTCATTACTCGATAATGTTGCACCGCGGTTAACATATGTAGTTTAATTATAGAAACTATTGATATCAGTAAAACATTTGATAAACAATGATGATTTTGCTTCTCTTTTGTGCAAAAGGCGGCAACTATTCGCTTCTTTAATCGATTGTTCCTTCGTTATTTGGGGAGGCGACCGACAACTGAGGTCAGTTGCATCATTAATGATACTTGGGTTGGACGGTAAAGGGTTATTTTGGGAATAGAAGGAGAGTGGAGAGGAGTCTGGCATCGGCGTATGCCTACTCTTGACGAAAAACGCCAGACCTCGAGCTATAGCACTCTCTACAGCCTGAGTTAGTGGGATTCCTCTCATTTTGAGGATCTGAATTCCAGCAAAAAATCTCCACCACTGCCGGAATTCGAAGTCAAGCCCTCAGGATGTGAAGCTGATTCCTTCCTTTGAGAGCCGCTTGAAGTTGCGGCATCCAGTTTACTATGCTGGCGCAGATAAAAAAAATACCGAGGCATTTCGTTCATTTTGTTGGTCATCGACAACTGATGTCATTTTCTTCATTAATGATTGGTAGAATGGTGAGGGTAGGGTTATTTAAGGATTGGAGGAATGGTAGAGTGAAACCCTGCGTTCTCATCACAAAAGGTGCCTAAGGGTTCACTCCTTTGCTTCCCATCGACGGAGGCAAGGCAGAATTCGAAGTGATCTAATTCTAGACCGAAGCAGAGATCGTTATTCCATTATAGAATCTCCAACATCACCGGTACCCGAACCTGGGCACTCGGAATGGGAAGCCAGTACTCTAGCCACGTCAGCAATCCGAAAATGGGTTTGGATTGGTGCAGTGGCTAGAGTTCTGGCGTCCCATTCTGAAGTCCTGAATCTGAATCCCAGCAATGGTGGGGAGTTTTCTGTGGAATACCGATCCCTCTGTGGAGAGCACTTCAAGTTCAGCACTCCGTCCATCGGATGGGAAGTGAAGCTGTGAACCCTGTGGGGCTTTTCATAATGCTTCGACTGATACCAACGCCTGGTTTCTCTCTATCACTCTTCATTTTCTGAAAGAATCCTTTTCTTACCAACCTATCCATAAATCCTTGATAGTGCAAATGTCTTCCGCTTACGGTTGTCTTCCCAAGTAACCAACCGAACCGATTCGACAATTTTGTTCACGCGTTGACACATAGTGTATTTTTAAACAATTACGTTCGAAAGATATTGGTCGCTTCTCAGATCGTTTGCTCTGAGAAGCGACCGTGCATCCACAAGTTGATGTCGGGTGATGCGAAGGCCCTCGGAGCGTCGAGAGCATCGGTTCGAAGCCATTTGGGTTGTTTCGTTCAACAGTGGTCCCCGGCGGGAGTGACTTCTTTCCTTCCCAATTTGTTTTTTTTTGCTTTTCTCATTCTTCTCCGGGTGCACGTGAATTTCCAATGGCACGCCGGTATGTTTGGACAGGGTGTTCCATCACCACCATCGCCCCTTCCTCCTCCCCCATATATCCCCCCTTCTCCGCGGACGAATGATTTATGCAGACTCACAGTGCGGTGCTCGGCGCGGCACAATGAGGTCGCTGCACGGTGCACGGAGGGAGTGGGGCGGTGCGCGGGTGCGCGGGGACGCGGGGACGCCGGGTGGGGCGCCCGCCCGGGGCGAGGAGGTGGCCTTCGAATGGGGCGGGGCAACGTGGGGTCGGGTCTTCATCTTCAACCCTCTCGTGTTGACTAACAACCGCCTCGTTCGAAAAAAAAAGCTCGCCAGCGACGTCCGCCGACTCGCCCGGGATGCATCCCTTAATCATACCAAATCAGCATCCACGCAGTAAAACGCGAGCCGCGGCCGCAAGGGCGTGTGGGTAGGGGGTGTTAGGACGCCCACCATGAATAGGAAGGGCACAGGGGAGAGAATTGGACGACGGCCTGTAACAGTGGAAACAGTGGTTCTCGCTCTATCACCGAAGTAAACATCGTTGGCTCGAATTCGGAGGGGTAATTTCCCTCCTTTTCGTCCTATTTGCTGTTTCCCCTTTCTGGTAGCGGCAAACAGAAAATGCAAAATGCAAGCCGTCGAAGCTTGTCAAACTCAAATACCTACAAAACTACAGAACAAAAATTTAGTAGTACTGAAGTACTAGTAGTGAAGGAAAAAAATGTGTTTGAACAGATTAGTGTCACCCTTTGCTTCTTTGTAATCATTATTGGTGCGCGGAAAGAAATAGTTCTCGAACCTCTTTGTTTTGACACTGAATTTCTCTCGCACTGTCGCTTTTGTCTCCTCTACATATGTAATGTGGTGGTGAAATAATTACCGCTGTGTCGACTTGAAACTGCTGAAATGCGATTTGTTCTAGTAACCACTGCCTAGTGTGTAACCCCCCTAGTCCTCCCTAACAGTTCCATGCCCTGTCCTCCAAGTAATTTTTGTCACTTTCTGTTCATTCGTGGCATGTTTTTAACAAAATACGTGGATCTTCTTTGTAACTTATTGAGCTCGTGAATTAAATATTCCTGTTCTGGGTTCTAAATACTGTGTATGTGCATGGAGAAAAAACATTAAGCCTGGCGGAATGTCAAAAATGGAATAATTGCCCTCAGTCCATAGTGAAAGATATAAATCACACAAGTTTCCTCTGTGCTAGTAGTTTAGGTACACATTATGGCAGCTATTGTCTCACTCCGTCCAGCTGCGAGGGGAGGTATTTGCTGCGCTCAAGGATTTAAATGAAGTAGTTGATTTAAGGATCTGCTGAATTCAATACAATATCATTCGTGCTATCGTATCCTGTGATGGTCTTTCATGAAATCATGAATCATTCATGATTATAAAGAGATTTGTAAAGCAAACAATTCATCACTGATGTATGAGCTCGAAACAGAATATCCCGGAAGTTATTACTGCTAATTCTTGTGCATTTTATTATAGCGACACCAGTTAGCTAGTAATTTGCATACATATCTATTTCATTCACCTGTTGCCCCTGATGCCGCGTGTTTTCTGTTTTTTGCTATGATCTTCTTACTGTTTTCGCTTTCAGTATCATGAAGCATTGCGAATTTATTTTTTCCTGATATGACGCCGATATTTTACTTCAAAATTAGGAATAGTTTGGAATGCGTGGATTCCGAAGAAATATTATGGAGCGCGGTGACTTCAAACCAAGTTTTTTTCAAATCCTCCCGAGTGAGATGCTCCTGCATACTTCTACGCCCGTCTCCCTTATAAATGGGCCATCAATAAATTTATATCACTTCCTTGAAAACATTGTGGGCAACTTTCTGAATTGCTTTTGGATTTTTTTAGTACGAATTCACCATGAATGGTCCTCACTCTTCCCGAAGCTGATTTATTTATTACTGAGCATGAGTATAATTTGTAATTAATTTTATCAAGCAAAAATTCCTGGTTTTACGAGTTGTTATGGTTTCACACACCGTATTTTAACTTGATTTATGGCGTCATTAATATGAAAGGATGTCTCCTTTTTTTGTTTTGTGGGAAGGTATTCTTAATCTAAAGAGTGTTCTCCCAATTACTTATAGTTTAAGGGTCGTGGATTCATTTCCAATTCTTGATTTATTTTTTAACATCTTGTTTATCTTTTAATCAACTGTGCCTAAAACCTTTTTCTCTCATTGTCAGTAAAATTGCTTTAGCCTTTTCAAGACCGATTTTTTCGTTTTCATGTTTGAAATAGTATAAATATATTTTCTGTCAATTTCAGTTTCTTCTTATGCATCAAAAATTTACATCAGAGAAATTCGTTGATACAAATGGGACCCGTTATTATCGAAAGGGTTGAAGAAAAAGGCGTGAAGTTATGCTATGTTTACCATCGATAAAATCGTATCAGTGCCTTGAGAATGGAGAATTGAATCATCGATCACTTGAACGCTTAGATAAAAGGATAATCGGGTTTATTGTTATATATCCTGCCGTATTTGTTGTATCGGTGACAGAATATTCAGTTGCGTAAATGTAATTTTATTTATCCAAATATTTAGCCTTCTGGAATAATTCATTTCGTCATTCGCTATCTTATCTTGCCCATTATTGCAAGCTTTTTGCTATAGAAATTTTGTTTTACAACTATTTTCGGTGGGAAATTTTCGTACGCTGATATACAATCTGTGGCCTTTTTTCGCGTTGTGTTATTTGGATCGTTCTCTCTCTCCCTGATGTTTTTCTCATCTCACAGATATAAAATTTATTTTTCTTTGTTTTCCTGATTTTTATGGTTGTTTTACTATGTTAATAATCTGAGTTACTGGCTGAGCGTTTTGGGTATATAGCCTTTGGAACCCTCATGCTTAGCAGTAGCTGTTACTAGATTACATTTTCAAAAAAACTTTCCGGTTATAATTTTTTTTATTTTGTAAACAGTCAAATAAGACTCTTGCAAGTGCTTGCTTGAATTCGTGAGAAAATTTTTCAGTAACCAATTACCATTCACCCTTTACATAATTGAGGATGTGTCACCTAATTTGTTTCAGTTTAAATAAATGTTTCATATTAGAACATCTTTTTCAATCTTTAGTAAATTCATTAAGGTACTGGACACGGAGCTATTTCTAGTATTTTTGCCTGTAGCACTGTGTACAGTGTTTTTCAGTTTTGCAGCTAAACTAAAAGCAATTTCTTTTCATTAATAAACGATTGGATAATGCTCAATATTCATCACTTACTTTGAATATATGGTGTCTATATCGTGATGGAGTGGTTAATTGTGGTGTGCTTGAAGATATTTCCTTAGGGTAGGTTTACGTTAATGATATACGGCTGAAATTGACTCATTTTAAGGCAGCCGATCTTTGGGTAAACCCGTAGAGTAACATTGGTGACTATTATGTGATTTCGTTTTATTACATTTTTCTTTAATTTATTTTAATGCATGTATTAAATCAACGGAATCAAATTTCCCATGGCTCCGAGTCTAGTAATGCAGTTTATTTCTGAAATTTGTTCAAGAAAACATCAAATATAGCTATTTTTGAACCCTCACATAGAGCATGACCATGCAGAATTAAGTAATGAGTATTATCACTGCGTTATTTTAGTATGGTTGCTTTTGAAATTCCTCCCTTTTCGACTGCCCTAATCCTTCGGTGAATATACGAGCATTAACATTGTTTCATAAATTTCTAACAGAAATACTTTTGTTTCTAACTTTCCTTGAGTTGAATGTTTTTTTTAAATATGTTAATATCAGTTCACAAAATCTGAACAAGATCGGGTAAGATTTTGCAGTATGAAGTTGCGAGTTTAGTTTGCTATTAGTTTGGCAAGTAGCTTTGAAGACTTGCAATCGTTTTGGGTATTAGTTTGGAGAACTTAAAGGTTGCTTGGGGAATATTTAAATGCATCCAAGGATACGGTGACAAGTATAGGAAGATGAAGTAGATTCATTTTATATGAAAATGCTTCGTCATATTTAATTTAGAGAAGAGCTAGCACAATTTGTACCCTTTGAGCTAATGCAGGCACTTTGAGATCGAAGCCCCGAAGAAGTGCGTCCACTTGCACGAGCGAGATCTACGGCGGGCGATATTTAATCCATGGCTGTTCCATCGCTAGTCCGTGTGAGATAACAACTGAGAAATCCCAAGTTTCCGTGAGCGCCCTTTGAAACATACTGCTTTCACTGTTGCCAGGCCTTAGTTGCTCGGAAGAAGAAGCATGATTCTGAATAGGTTGATTTGTATTTTTACTACTATTTTTTCCAGTACATGGAGATAGTCGCAGCGACCTTATTATTATACTGAGGCATTTTTACAACAAGTACTATAGTTATTTGCTAATAATTCACAACCCAAACATAAATGGTGCACTCATTTTATTGCCATTTAATTTTCCTGGGATTTCCAACTCTCTTTCAGTTTTCAGTTTCATGTCATTTATAAATGGTAGAAAAATATTTTCCCTTCGTTTCCCCCTTTCCTGCCTTTATGCCCGGTTCCTTCATGTTAATGAGTGATGAAAATATTGCGGTTAGGTAAGATTCTTTTGACGATATCAGACGGAAGGTACGCTTTTCTTTAGGTTATAGTAATATGAAAAAATAAATACTTTTCATGTTAAGGAAAGGGGCGATAAAATGGATGGCCTTTTTTACAATTTTGAGATGGCTTTTTCTTACTTCATGGAATGGCTCCAATTTTCGGAGATGAAATGAAGCAACGAGAGTGAACAAGATAATATCTAATTTCCCTCGAATGCCTGAAAACTCCCTAAAATTAAAGCTTGGAAGAGTCGGCCTTCAGTCTATTCCATGGTGTTGAGGGGGTTAGATTGGAAATATTAGCTGAATTTATCACCTACATTTTACTTTGTCAATTTTTTACTTTGATGTTTTTAAATACAGTAGAGAGTAACTCTTGCAGGAGACAGTACGCAAATGTGAACTCCTAATCAATGCGTTATTAAGTACGCTTGAACATTTTCATGAAACCTTGGTAAGCATCTTATATGATAATTATGACGTACGTTTTCGGTGTGGTATCGTGATAATTATGGCACATTTTATTTGTACTATTGTGCAAACACAGTGGCGGGAAATTCACAACTCACTGTGAGAGAGAACTTCCTGTCAAGTTGAATCACAGCTATCACTTTCCGTAATTTCTTTTGACATTTTTGAACCCCTGGATTGAAAAGGTTGTGCCGGAGGCTAGAGCACTGGCTTCCCATACAGGGGCCAAGGTTCGAGTCCCGGTTTTTGTTGTTGGTTTTTCAGGGTGGTCCCGATTCCTACTCGGGAGCGATGTGGGGATCATTCCAAGAAAGAAGCTCTGTCTGTGGAACGTGTCTTGTTTCGGGCACGCGCAGCCGCCTATTGGCGTGGTGCAAGCCGGGACGTGGGTGCGGGGAGCGTCACCTGTGACGCGGGTGCGTCCCAACCCGCCTCCAACCCCCTTCCACATCCAGCCCTCCCTTCCCCCCACCTACTCGCGGGGGCGGAAAATGTCGGCGGTCTGGCTTATGCCTCTTCGGATCGTGTGCGTCTCTCTGTCGAATTAGACGAGGGAGGCTGGAGGCACGGTTTGGAGCGGGGCGGAAGTAATTACAGTTCCTCTTTCAGATGGTCACCAGTGACGCCGTCGTAAATTTCCCAGCTCACTTTTTGGGAAATGGAGCGAGAGAAAATGATGACTATGGTTTGGAGAATCAAGGCCATTTGAGACACTCGTATGGTTTCATTGCCAACGTGATTGATTATCGTCTCCTTCATTTTTGTTGGCTAAAATGATGACTGCGCAAGCTCGTGTTTCCTCGCGAACGTCACGAGACTTCAATGCTCCGATCACTGGTCATTACGTTGGGGACGTTGCGATGCATTAACGTGATGGGGGCCAAAGTAACTTTTTGGAAATTTGACGTGCCTGAGAATCAACTTCTTCGTTATATTCCACGCTATTTTTAACTCTGATGTAGAATTTATAACATCGATACCGATTAGTGTATTTAAAATAGTGTGGTATGTAACCGACTTTACGGAGTCATTAATTCTTTAACGTAGCAGTGCATTTCGTCGAATGGAATACTGTTATGTTTTAGAATGTTCTGCCGACAGTTTAAAATAATTGTCGGCTTTGATTGGCAATTATAAAACCGAGTATAAATAATTACTAGTTAAAGTACAATAAAAAAATTTGAGCTGAGTATCGACTTCGAAATCTTAGACTTTTATCGGAATTGCGGTGGTGGCGATGTTAAGCTGAGAAGTTAAGGCTGGCGATGTTAAGCGATAAGTGGCGATGTTCAGCGGAAGGTTACTGGATTCGACTCATATTTAAGTCTCCTGAAAAAAGTACGCTTTTCATTTCTCGATTATGTATATCATTCATAAATCCGTCCCTGCAAGTTCTCCTTGAACTTACTACATTGTAGCAAACATAACGGCATGAGAATACATTATGTGCTTGTCATGGCAAATGCAAAATGCTCATATTCCCTTAGCTCCTCCATTCCTTCGTTCATTTGAAGTTCAACTAACAGAATCCGGGGATACAACTTGATTTGCCGAACCGGTGAATCAAAGCACGGCCTCGTAGAATCGCTAAACGAGAAATTGCTCGCAGTAAAGTTGTGTTTTCTCCTGCGGAGCCGGGATTTCCCGTGAAATTAGATGGCTTTAACGGCGTGCAGGGCATCTTTTTAGGCAGCCTATACTCGTACGGTGTCGTGAAAAAATCTTTGGACTGAATAGTGCCGTAGTAATTAACAATATTGCTTCCCCGAACTGCTCGAGTTAATTGGTTGAAGACCTACGTGTAGCAAAAGGGCCGATAAAGGGTTCACGGTCACATACCCCACCCCACCCAACACCCCGATAGGAGTGCTTGCTCCAAACTCAAGATGGCCACTCGCCATAGAGACAAACTTGCCACCCGGAATGTAGGGGCGGGCATCAATAGTCGCTTATCTAGAAACAGCGATGGCTGGCGCCCGACGGTCAATGTTTTTGCCATCCAAGATTTTTCACCATACTCAAACCATATATGGTTTTTTACGTTGATTGCTTACATACCTGGCATGAAATTTCCATTTTTGAGGTAAACATTATGATGATGAGTTTCTTACCTTTCAACGGGCATTAATCAAACGCGTTCTTCGTTGATTGATAATAGATGGTAAAGTTTGAAAATCACTTTCATTTTCTGTTGAATTCTGATGGGTAAGCCGCAGTGCTTTTGAAGAATAGGTTAGTGAACTATATTAGTTTTTAAGAAGGCGTTTATAATAGCAGAAATTTGTTTGTGGTCGAAAAATAAATCTCGAAAAATTCATTTAAGGTTTCATTGGTTGTGCAATCATAATAAAACGGCTTTTCCGAATAAGATTAATAATCCAAGGAATGGAATATATTATTATATTTAAATATTGCTTGCATGTTACCATAATACTAAAGAATTCTATGAAATTATGCTCATCGTTGTGACATCACTGGTTGAGGATCGGTATTATGCAAATAAACAAATGCATATACATGTTTTGCTCGTAAAACCAATGGCAATTACTATGAATTTATTGCTCCTCCTTGTGGTTGAATATCGATGTCACACATATAAGAAATATATGCAAATTTTTCACTCGTGCAAGCGCTGATGTGGCAATTGCTAAGAATTTAACGGTCACCGTTTTGCTATCGATGGATTACCTATAGATGGTCGAAGATGTGAAGGTGAATGCTCTGGAGGTGAATGTGGCATGTTAATTTTTCGCCTCTGAAAACTTTTCGACAACGATTTTTGTGAATATAATGCCAGTTGTTGAAGTATCGCCGGCTTAGTCGGTGATTAGCGTTCGATGTTTTACCAACATCAATGTTGTAGCTTCTCATGTAGTAGGCATGGTCTGGAGGTGCCAAATTTCGATGGCTTTCTTTCGCTGTGCATCCCGACCCGGAAGCGAGGTGGCGCCACCTTCTTCTCGCCCGCAATTGCTGATGCATCCGTCATTGGGAGATGGGAGCAGTGCTCGGAGAGGGCGGGAATGGCCCCCAAGGTAAGGGGGGAAGGAGGCAACCACCCCTGCTGCCACCCCACGCCCACCCCCGCAACCCTTTGTCCCAACCCCCCTCGGAAACACCGCCCGCAGTTAATTTACCACCGGGGTCTGATCATCGCCTTGAAGGCTCGCCAACTTATCTGAAAAAGCCAATCTTTTCTCTCACCGCTGGAAGCGGGACCTTCGATTTTGTTTGATTAAAAATATAATGGATAGGCGGCTCCCTTGCGTACCAACCCACGGGAGAGAACGCGTCCGGCTTGGTCCCTATGGAGTGTGGCAGATGGGTTCGTCGGAGTGAACGCGCCTCAAATTCAGAGCTGCTCCCATTCGCGTCGTTCACTGCCCCTCTCGCGGCTATCAGCGAAGTTCAAAAGAGCCGGATAGCCCGAGAATGTCTAGTCGATCGTGTGGATGATTTGGATGTATCGCTTACACTTACGGTGCTAACAGAGGTATTAAATAGGAGCAATGCAAATATTCGGGGTTCATTACGGATAGGTGCATATATTCCTTCGCTTCGTCTCAAAACGAGAGCGAGTTCACTTGTAGTGCTATCCCTCTTTCAAACCTTTTTTCCTACTCCTTCCATTCCTTATGCCTGATATCCTAACAATCAACACCACGCACCGCTGCGGTGTTTGCATAGTAATATCTAGATGTAGAATTGGGGATTTCGCGATGAAACTTTCGCATTTCGCCAGCTGCCTTTCGACAGAGGAGCGCTCTTCCATATTCCGTGCTGAAATGGAATTGCGAATGCCAGTCTGTTTATATTTTGTTTTGCTATGATTTCATTTTCACGCTTGAAAACATTAATGCTTTATTTGATGTTTTATTCTAATATCCTAAATGAAGAAGTAGGGTTTGATCTTTTTTAAAAATCTAAGTAGAATTATACAAGAGCGCGGATTAGCTTAGCGCTGATTTAAAAAATCTAATTTAAAGGTTCAATTTTTATATCTATAGTGATTTTATTAATTTTTTCATGAGCAAATGTGGTCACAGGAGATTTTATTGAGCCAAAATTACATAGTGTCTGATTTTTATGGTTATTTTTTAATATTAAATTTTGATAATGCATTAGCATTACTATCAATTATCTGCAAAATTTTGAGAGGCAATAGAGGTAGTTGTTGAGATTAATTAAAACCACATTATGGTACCCTAACCAACATTATTCCTCAATGACAACAAAGGTCGTGCTATTTCCCCGTGCCACACACCCTAGTGGTGGCTTGCACGGTACTTCGTAGATGTAGATTTCCTTCAAACTATCATGCTGCCACCCCCTTAGCTATGGTGTTTTAAATAGAGAACGACTTGTAAACGTATTAAGCTGGAAGTGCTATGCAACAATGTGTGGGGCTAGCTATAAAATTGTAATTCATTGAGGAAAAAAGTGTGGATAGTTCACTCTTGGAACCCCGTCTTTCAATCATTTTAAATTGAGTGAGAAATGAAAACGATATAAAATAAATACTAAACAGTTTTATTTTAACAGCTTATATTAGTCTGTGGCACTGAATTTTAGTCAGTCGAGCCCGTGTTCATTGCCACCATTCCTCTTAGAAATAGGCGCCCGCAGTTTCTGTTTTACTACTCAAAGCTGTGCGCAACAGTGCGGGAAATAGCACTGAGTGCTGCAACCATATGCGCCCTATGCTTGCCTGCCTGACATTATCCGTTGGGAAACCCACGGGAGTGTACAAAGAAAAAGGATCGCAAAGAAATGCTCCCTTGTCCACACAAATATGAGATCCAATGGCATCATCATCCTCTGTAAGTGGGAATCACTTTTCACCCATCCGTTTATTATCTATCGTTAGAGATATTGAGAAGCTTCACACGGATGCTCTAGGCGAACGCTCAGCGATCAAGACTTGAACGGGCTTTCCACGAGTGCTACCTTAGGCCGATGAAAAGGTGCCCTCATTCGGAAGACATCTTCGATTATGCCGATAGTTGGTAGGTTATATGGGCGGTGACCGACAATTAAGGCCATTTGCGACGAGAGGTTTGCAGGTAGGTAAGGGAATAGTCGTTTGGGGAGTGGAGGTCGGCTAGAGAGAAACCCGGCGTCGATATAAGCCTGCTCTTAATGATCATCGCCAAGGGGTGCATCGCTAAACGTTCCTTTCGACGGGTGTAGTGCTGTCTTGAAGTGCTCTCCACAAAGCTGCCTAGTAGAGTTCCACTGAAAAATCTCCACCTTTCCGGGACCCAAACCCAAGCCCACGGGATGGGGAACCAGCTCACTAGCCACAAACCCAACCCTATCCCCTTCGATTATGCCCATTTAACGTTTATCGCACGAATGATACCCTAAAATATCACAGATTGTATGGATTAGCCAGACGAATGATAAATTTAGGTAAGTGCCTATAGAACTATTATAAAAACGTATATTTAAAAAAAGGCTCCATCAGGTTACTTCACTGAAAATTGTTCGAATCCCTTACGATGAAGCTAATAGTTCTGAACTGTCATTTCTATCATATATCATCTTCCTCTAAATTTTCAATTCTATTATTATTCACCACTTGACGTATCCATTTTGATGGAATTAAGACTTAAGCCTTAGGCTTCAAAATGTAATTCACAGCTGATGGCCGCATATTGCGCTGTGACATGAGACCAGCAGAAGAGTTCCCACGTGGTGGTTTTGATAGATCCATACGAATCCGAAGTGCGGAATGTGTAACTCAGATTATGTCATCTGGAAACCCTTATCCCTCAAAGATAACATGAAAAAGACCTAATCGTGTCGTGGATTTTTTCCCGTGTTTATACTTTTGCACTATTAACAATGAAACTGTGGTGCGAAAATTTTCTCTCCGGCGCACTCCGAACGGCATATTTTACTTCATGCTTTTTTCATGAATTTTTCATTTTTAGTTCAGCTCGCAGTAATTCCTTCGCGAAGATCTGTACCAACATATCCACACGCCAGGCAAGTTTAAGATATATTATAGCGGGGCCAATAGCATGAATTTAAAATTTTAGAGCATATGTTTTGATTTATTGAACTCTTGCTTATCACCTTCGGCTATCTCAAACCCTATTCCCTTCGATTCCACCGAGCTGTAAGTGAAATATTGTCTGTGCTATGCGCCGGGGGTAGGTGCGTGTCTAAAACTATCATGGTGATATTGTGGGCATCACAAATAGTTAAAGTGATGGAATACCAGCGAATAAAATTCAAGGCATGGTTGACGTGAGATACTCCCGTGCAAATATTTCCACAGCGTACACGTGTACTATACAGTTTTCGATAAGTCACGAATGCTAGCGGCCTGTGGTTTGAACACCTCCGTTCCCCTTGATTCGATCCGCATTGTGCTGGCATCTCGGCCCATCCATAAATTCCTTTCCCACCGGCATCCCGATTTAGATACCGGATAACGGACGATAAACTTTTGCCCGAGATTACCATACCTGCGATATCACAGCAGATATGAGAGCAGGAAAGGGATTACTGGGTTTATTCAATGTTGTTCACTCCGTCGGAAACACTTAAGATCTCAGATCCCTAGAGCAAAGCTATGATGGCTTGCGGATTGATTATTTGAAAGATTTTATGTTTTTGCCCGAAATATTAATAACATGAAGTAGTTTGTTGAATTTTGGCATATCAACAGCACATCCATGAAATATATCGAGCGTTGTGATAAAGTTGTCGTTTTTTAGAGTTATAATGTGGAATTTTATATCATGTTAAAAATTAAAACAAACCTTGTGATTCCAGAGAAACTTTTAATTGGATACAGTCGATTTTCTAACCCGCTAAAACTTTCAACGTGCTAAAACCTACTTAAGAAAACCGGCATTTTGAATACAAATTTGATGCTGCCTTAGTAATGGCAATGGTATTGAGAGTTCGATATAATACTTAGCACATTGAGCAATTATATGCTGTTTTTTAGAAATAGATTGCGAGTGGTGCAAAATGACCTCAAGCTCTAAAATCACCCTATAAATCTTAATCTATCTACAAAACAAATTGTTCCCGTGGAATAAAATAATTATTTTCATTGTGATCAAGCGTTTTGATGGCTGAGAAAAGGCCGGAAATCCGGGAAGAAACTGGGATATATTAACTTTTTTGATATTAAAGAGCAAACAAATAATGAGAAAGAAGTATTGCGAATTCCTAACTTCTTTAAAGTCTTTGTTTTTGTTCCTTGTTCTGAGAGGAATGTGTGTGTTTTGATGGAGGCACACCTAAGCAAGACGAGGGAAAGCGGTGCCCTCTCTCCGTGTGGCGAAACAGATTAATCCGCGCGGTTATAGGGAGTAGCAGTGGCGGCCGGGGGAACAGAGGTGCCACGAACTTATTTTAAGATCGATTGCTTACGGCAATGTGATGAGTGTAGGCCAGCACATCCTCCTGAGCACGATTCACCGGATGTCTCCTCCCTCCTGGGCCCCCAAATTCATAATAACCCAATGCTATATCCTGCCGCGCTTACATGGCCGATGTTTTCCGACCACGGAACCCATTCCTATCGGATTATTGGTGAGTTGATCAGTTATTTAAGGGGGTGACTCAAAAATTGATGGAATTTACATCATTAAAATATAGGTTGGTGCATAGAAAGGATTACTTTGGGGAACGCGGGAAGGATGGGTTTAATTCCGGCGTCGACGTTTGCCTACCCAGTAGGGAATTTATTGTTCAAAAGATGGTCAAAAAACGTTCAGTGAACACTATTAAAACGATCAAAGATCATTCAAGATGGACATTTGATGAACGTTCAAATGGCACTCATAGATAGTGCAAAGAATATTCATTGGAATACTCCAAAGGTTGTTCAAAGAATGTTCAACATAGATGATTTTCTAAATGTAAAAAGTTTCTTTATCGCCGAAGGCTACTATCAAAGGATCACAATGTCTACTTATACCATAGAATCGTCATTTCTCCTCCTACCTATAGGAATAAAACTACTATTATCGCATGTCTACCTATGATAAGCCTATTCATACCTCTGCTCGCAACTGATTTGAATTAAGGCACTCGAAGTAAGTGTTATATAATTGGCCACTTCCGTGTATCAATGTAACTGTAAGAACTAATTTTTAAATGTAAATTCCGCGATAGTTTGAGAAAATAGGTACAATCCAATCACGATAACTGCATTCTGGCATTTTGTAATTGAAACCTATGTTGCCACATACTAATACGAATATAAAGTCAATACTACTAGTAGCCACTCCAAACCAAGCAATAAGTAAATATGGAAATAAGACCACAGGACGAAATTCAACGCGCCATACAGACCATGCACATTTCAGGAACTCATACAACACAACTGACTCCGGAAGTCCAGAGCCGGAGATACAAATCAAAATAAAATCTATGAAAATATTTCGACATTACAATTTGAGTTTTGTTTCAAGTTTAAACTTAACATCACCACTAATATTCCTAGAATGTAGAATGAACATTTTAGTTAGACAAATCAAATAAACATGGTTTAAATATTCTTTAACCCTTTATTTGCTACATACTTTCTCAGTTTTACATGCTCCCAATGCTGAATTATAAACATGAAAATATTCACCCACTGCTGAATACTTTTTTTGCATCTCTTTCTATGTTAGGTAGTTGTTTTGCAGAATATTATTTTTTTAAATTATTTACCTTTTTTTTTAACGAACTATTGCGGATTACAACTTTTACGTGTATTACGGGTTGCATAACACCATATTTTATTTCCACCTGATTTTTAAGCTGGAAGAAAAGTAGTTTGTAAATAATAACAATTATAATACTAATAATGCATTTAATTCTTAATATGCTGATGCACAAATACAAAAAATTAAGGTTTTTCCAAATGTTAAAAATTCTTTTGTATGTGATAATTTTTAAAGCAGGGAGTTACACACAACCCCACATCACAATCAGGGCAACAATACCTGGATTCTCGTCTCTTATTATTCTTTTTACATACAACACACCATTTCCTTTTTCCTTCAGGAACTGCATCAATGAAATGTCTTTCCGTTAATCTGAAAGGCATTTCTTCAGATGATCTTCTCCCTCCTCCGGCCTTCTTCCTCTCCCTCCAAAATTTTTTAAGAAGTTCTCTCACAACACTGAGTTGAAACTTTGACAGTGGAATTTTCCTCTTCGAGTTAATTCTATACAACGTATATGCGTTGAGAAGTGAAATGTCCAACAGATGAAAAAATAGTTTTCTATACCACTTTCTCGATTTTCTTATACATTCAATGGAGCTAATCATCATATCACTTCTATCCACAGCCCCCATTGACTTGTTGTAGTCTACAACTATGTTGGGCTTTAACACTTCAGCTCCTGTTATTCTATCCATCTTACCCGTTTTCACAAAACCTGGCTCGTGGTACGTGGATAACATCCAGACCTCCCTTTTGTCACACCACTTAATGGAAATCAGCTCTTTTGACGTCTGGAAGGTCAATTCACCTTTCTTTAATTTTTCTTCCATTTTCGGCATCTCTTTTCTTGTACGTCTTACAGTTCCACAAGCATTTGTTGCTCTGTTATAGAGCCAAGAAAATAGCACCGGACTCGTATACCAATTGTCCACAAATAATGTGTGGCCTTTATTTAGGTAAGGGCTGATTAGGGTGGCAACAACATCTCCCGACTTACCAAGCTTGTGGTCCTCTGTATCAGTTGTCGATCCAGTGTAGACAATGAAATCTAGCACATATCCTGTCTCACAGTCGCACATAACAAATATTTTTATTCCAAAGCGATGTCTTTTGCTGGGAATAAACTGTTTCAAAAACAAGCGACCCTTGAAGAGCATAAGACTTTCGTCAATGCACAAATTTTCCCCGGGAGAAAAAGATTTTTTAAAAACATTCCTTAAGTGGTTGATGATTGGGCGAATTTTTACCAACCTGTCCCCCCCATGAGGATCACGGTTATCAGAAAAATGAATAAATCGGAAAAGTAGGAAAAAGCGGTCTCTGGACATAATCTCAGAAAATATCGGTGTGTGCAATAATTTATCCCTGGACCAATATTCATTGACGTCAAGTTTTTTTACTCTTGCCATCAACATGCATACAGCAAACAAAATGTAAAGCTCATCAGAAGATGTCTCAACCCATTTATGGACTCTCGACTTCGCAGTCTTCTGCTCCATCGTAGTTTGAGAAACATAGTATTTATTTGTTTCTTCGGATATTTTGGCCATAATTTGTGGAGGATAAAATACGAGGAAATAATCTAGAACACTGGATACCTCAGGAATGTTCACCATGCAGCCGCTCGCTCCACCTACAAATGCGTGTCGCTTAAGTTTTCTCCTTTCATTTCTCCATATCCGCCCTTCTGGTTCCTTTGTTGCTTCAGTATCAGCATCCAAATCATCATCAGAGGAAGATTCCGATGATGAAGCTGATGAAAATCTTGATCGGGAAGTTGGAGTACGCTTGATGATGGCAGAAGACGTTGAGGCAACAGGACCAGAAACATTCTCTTCATCAGAATCAGGTTCAGATGAGGGCATATAATCATCATCGCTATCACTTTGATCCAATACATCAAGGATAAATGACTCGGAGGTAGATCTTTTCCTCTTGGGAGCCATTTTGAAGCTAAAAAATAATATGTTAAAAATATATAACTGCAGATATTATATTAATAATCTATGATTAATTTAAATATTTATTTATTTAAAAATATTAAAAATGAATCCTATTCTCTTACTTTACAAATATTGAAAAGTAGGTACTCACATTTTAAAATACACGAAAGAGGAAAACGCGTTCTATTAGACCCAAGCGTCCAGCATCGCCGTATTCGTTCCTCCTTAGCGACGCACTCTCCTCAAAATTTCAACTGAAACTGAAGAAAACTTTTGCACACTGCGCTAGCCAAATACCAAGAACCGCTAGGTATTCAGAAAGATGAGGGCGGGGGAGGGTACTAAGGAAAAACCCGTGGTAACCAGTCGAAGGAAGAGGACTTAAGAGAAAGAAGAGGGCCATAAAATAGGCACTCAAAGGGTTAACCCTTTCGCGCCGAAGCCTCGTGGAGGGAAATTCTTCTTCGTTACGATGCTCTAAAAATTTTCTGCACTCTCCTGTACGAAGTTCTCTCACGTTGACCGAAGGCAGAGGTTTGCTCCCTTATCGTTTTGGGACCCAACCCAGCGGGACGCCGACCTCTTTCCTCGGCCGCTGTCCCAGACCCTAGAAGGATTAAAAGACTCCCTCATAGCTCCAGTCCACGGTCAACTGACTGAAATTTCAATGTTTTATGTAAACAAATATTTGGTGTTCGCATTGACTTTTCTATATTTTAAATGAATTCCTAGTGTTTATCTGAGCGTGTATAAATTTTAAACGAAGTTCTAACGCACATATTGACGGATTTAGTATACTTCTATATGTCGAACGACAAGTTTTTCCAATTCCGTAATTAATTCCTTGCTCGATTGCCGTTCTATAACTCCGTTGATATTAATGTTAGAAATTTGTTTGAAATTTCCATGTGATAAGCAAAAAAAAGAAGGTTTCATTTCTAACTGTAGATTTCTAAGATAGACAACAAATAATGTTTTTAGAAAAAACACTGAAAATAGCAATAGTTGACCGCGTGGAGAGGAGAAGGAAAGGGTCGATCTGATCAGCCGAAAAAGGCTTGCGCTAAGCTGGGTCTCGAAATCACCGAACAAGCCGTCTTCATGTCCTTAGGAGCATAGGAAAGGCCACGCGGTGACCATACGTCTCTACGACTATAAGCGTGCGTAGCATTTCCGAGGAAACTCCGTTACGCATAAAAGCGTGCATAGCAGTAGGGGCACCAAAACGCATTTACGCATATAAGCGTGCATAGCATTAGGGGCACCAAATCATACTTACGCATATAAGCGTGCATAGCACATAAAGGGTTAAATGTTCCACCAGGGAGCATTTTTTAATAATACTTTGTGGATTGGAAACGAACGATCTATGAACAGTCTCAAATGAATAGTTCATGGTTGAACATACAATGAACGTTCTGTGGTTGTATGCTCAGGATATTTCAGCCGTGGACTACTTTTGAATTAGTTCATGTGAATGCCTTCTGCACACTGGGTACTCTTTTGCCCGTTTCACACGATACTTGATCAAGCATAAGTTCGGGGAGACTCGCTAGTATTAAAGCTTTCCTGTATCATGTGATACTTTACGATAATGCTGTTCAACAATCAAAATCGCTATCAAACTGATTGAGCTACTTGATTTCATAATTAATTCGGTGTTAGTTTGCCACTCACTCCCAGTAGGGACTAAGTAGCCGTCAGCCAATCACGATAGCTTTTACAATCGCTGTTCGATCTTCACTTTCTGAAATCAACGCCACCTTTACCTTCAGTGGCTATTACTAGTTTTCCGGCCGTGAAATTCACAATAAATAAAAATATCCCGACAGTCGTTTTGGCCGCCTGACGCCATAGATTTGTAAAATTTAATTTATAGTGGGTATGTGCAACAATATTAATGAAAATATCACTTCCTCGGTCAGTTCAATTTCATTGATCGAGTAACAACCCTCTGGGACGGCGCAAATCATACTGGATTCCGTCCTCAATATCAAATACCAGCTGGCATACTGGGTCTTGCCCTGGAACAAGTATCGTGTGAAACGGGCTTTTGCGAATGGCGTCGAGGGGTCAACAGCTCAGATGTCATCGCGTGGCGGCTGCACGTTCAATTGGTAACGTAATTGCACGCCAGTGAGCTCTCTGGTGTATAATTTCCTAACTATATGCTTGTACCTAACAGTTGGTTCCGGAGATGGAGAAGGAGCCCGCTAACTAATGACTTGTGTGATCGTGCAAGTTGAAGGACCGTATCATTTCCCTGAACCGACTGGGCGTTATTTACCAACCATTCTGGTGCGTGGAATTATCACATTGCGGAGGCTCAACTAGTACTGTCATATTATAACCAATAGAAAAACCACTTCTCGCTACTCGTAAGGTTGTCAAAATAACCATATTCATGGCATAACCGCTTGCTAAATTGATTTGGGGCTTCATAATAATAAAAGAAGCGTAAAGGATATTGGGAGATTTTGCTATTAAACATATTTTTCCATGCGGATTAAAACTGATGGTATTTTTTCCCTCTATCTTACGTAAATAAATTTATCTCTCGAAGCTTTTTTTTTTAATCATAGGGTTTTTTCGTCAAAAATCTGAATACCGCCAAAGTCAATTTTCGTTCAGACTAGTGTTAATGTTCAGTGAGCAGCATTGATAATATGACTCTCAAGTGAAATAAAGTGCTAGTATTGAAGGAAGGCAAATTAGTAAGTACGTCTTTGCAGAAATCAATGCGTTAACGGTACTCTCGTTAACGCCGGGAGAGACTGGTTTTCATCTCATCCCAAGATTAGGGCGTGCAGCTCTGCTAAAACCGATCGATAATCGAGTATTCAATCGGCAAGCCACCTCGTAATTTATCGATGCCGTCGTTATCATCATCGTCCAATCTTATACCAGTTATTCTCTTTCGAGTCGATTCGCAGCGGTGCCACTCTTGCCCTCGGGATGATTGGACTGCAATTTTTCCCCGCGGCATATCCGAGCGAGTCGACTATTACATCTCCGCATGAGGACGCACGATCATTTCCCCTCTTGAAGGGCGACCGGTCGCTTCCCTGCACCGCTCAGTTAAAGTGGTCCAGGGAGTTTCAGGCGGGATCGCCCCTCTCCCCATCTCTCTCCTCCCTCCCCCTTCCGAGAGGAACAAGGGTATTGAGTGACGAGAGAATCGGGCCCAGCGGAACGTGAACGTGGAAGTGGTGTATTGCAATCGGGATATCGATGGCTCGGAACTCGCGTCGGCAAGAGATGCCGATCGCATATCCTCCTCGGGAGTCTTGTCCCCTCCTCTTATCGCGGGGTTTCGCTTGGATTCCCTCCTCTTCCACCACCATTTCGCACGGTCTTAGGAGGATTGGGTCTCTCTACACACACACACATACTCCCCCGCCCTATGCCAAATGGTTTGTGTCTCCTCCTTGCCCCCGCCCACCTCGACGAAACGCGACCCATCGAAGTTACTCGCTTGCCTCCCCTATCACGTCCCCACGCTCTCAACAACCCTACTCGCCCCTCCCATCGACGTCCTTCCCGGTTCCGAAATTACTTTTAACGAGAAATTACTTTCTTCAAGCAATCGACAATGAGTGGGAGCCACCCGCTGGGAGGTTCGCCCACTCCTCCAGATTCTCCGGGAGACTTCCCGAACCGGACGGTCATTTTTAATATCTCTTCTCTCTCGCATTGAGCCGTTTTCTCCTGTTTAACCCATTACCACAGACGCCGTTTTTGCAACACTTACGCAGGCTTACGATCTCACGTACAGCTTGTCATAATTCGCAAATGTTTCGCTAAATAAGCATATATTTCCCGTTATTTCGTTTTGTATACTAAAATAGCCCCTTGTATATAAGAAAAGCTATTTGTAGACAATTAGTGATATTTATCGTTTTTAGGAAAGGTCGGTAGATTTTCTTAATTGAACGTACCTAAGTAGAATTTTCAAAGGTACGAAATAATTAAACAAGAAAATGAAAGAAAATTTTTACGGTTTTTACCAATATTAAAACCCATTTTAATATGTGGGATTTTTTAAAAAGAACTTGATGGACAAAACACATACGTCACGTTTTGTATAAAAAACCAACATTAACACAGACTGAGTGGCCGCGACTGGCTTATTTGGAAACCAGTGATAGAAAAACTGTGAAGTAGATAAGGAAATTGTGAAGTAGAGCCTCATTATAAGGTAATGGATTTTGAAGCATTCAGAAACGAAATAGAGACATATAAACGGTATTTTAAAAAATACCGGCGGTCAGTGATACCACATGTCTGTGGTTATAGGTTAATTAAAATATTATAACACATTCATTCTTCTCTTTATTATCAATTTCTACGATTTATATCTTCTTTACATGTTCATTGCTACTAATGTCACTGGAGATCTTGATCTCAACATTTTAGTGATTTAAATGATCGATACACTATGGCCAATGGTACAATTATATCACCAGGAGGCAGTGCAATTGTGGTATATTGTTAATTCTTTTTCAATCATTTATTCAGAAAATGCATCCATAGTAGTCAAATTCATGCTCTTAACTGAATCTATTCTAATCTCTGGGGATTTTTATTCTTGGAACGGTCTTCTCCTAGAATTAACCGGGAAATAACCTGGCGTGCAGTTTTATTATCTCAAAATATTTTCTTTGCGAGCCATATATCCCATCTATAACGCTCACATCAACGAACCAACGGTCTGACGTAATATACAATTCCCCAATTCTCAGTTAATATAACGTAAAATTGAAGGCTACGACATCTCGCAGTTAACGCTAACCAGGCATTGTAAAACCGGGACTAGGAGTCGTCTAAATGCGTGCAGTTTATTGTATTCCAAGGGAGGTGCAGTCAAATATTTTGCCATATATTTTAAGATAATCATCTACATGTTCCCAAAATCGTTCTACATGAATATTTTTTCAATATTCGTTGCGATTTAATAGCTCAAAAATATTATTTAATGCTAAAACTTTCGCTCAAAAAATGTCAAATATTCGATGCATCGATATTTTTAGCATCTCTAAATATAAGTGTGAATCCCAGTCAAGATGAATGATTTTTTCGCTACGAATTTTACTCATTCATCAACGAGAATTCTTTCATTACTACTGCTATTCGTCAGGTGAGCGATATCGGTTCCGCTTTTTCGGGAAGCCGTAGTACACTTCTCCTCATACCTGGCCCCTAACGTGAAATATCTATGCGTAATTTTTGTTTCATACTCCCCTCTCTATCACTCGACGACTTCTGTCGGGGCTTCGGTTAATTGATTTTTTTCCTCGTTCACGGACGATGAATTCGCTTCCCCGAGCCATAATTTGATTCATCGGCTGACGTCACGTGCGCGCAACCCACGCTCTGGAGGTATTTATACTTACGCTCCTAGTCGTTGTATTACGCATCTCGACGCCGCGGTCAGCTCCTTCTAATGCACTTACTTCTCGTTCACGTTTATATTCATTCACTGATGATCCGATACTATATTACGGAAGGAATACTACGGAAATGTCAATGAACTTTGTTTGGCACGTTAAAAATTCATGGTAAAATATCATTGCCCTGGCTTAGGATTCGAGCATTTCGGTGAAAAAATTGTCATCCAGAGCCTCATCTCATGTTTTTTTCCGTAATATCACCTTTCAGTGGCAAACTTCCTGTAGCTTTAGCAAATGAAAGCCTCAGTGTATTTCACTTTATTGTTTGGCTTTGTTGAGTTGGTTATTGACCACTTCAATTAATGTATGCGTATGCGAAAGTTGGTCAATGTTTTTTTTTAAATCTCAACTTCATCTTGCTAACGTTTCACTCATTTATTAAAGCATCATCAGGGCTATAACAAAATGTAAGGAAAACAGTTAGTATTAGTTATAATTATATAAATATAAAAGAGTTTATACTCATAAATTTAGTATCTTAGGGTGAGAATATTTTCTTGTTATGACAATGGTAGCAAAGATTTCTTCTTGGTAACAAAATCAACATCAATAAAAAAGAAAGCCAAAATGCTAACATTTTGATTAAAAGAGGAAGTTGAGATTTTTTCAAAAACATTCACCAACTCTGCATAAAATACGCATGCATTTATTGTTTGGGAGATTTGTTTTAAAGATTCTCCTTGCGAACTCTTGGTAAATTATTATTATTTTAAATTCATCTATGTGAGTCTTCATCTACATCTACGAAGTACCGTGCAAGCCACCACTATGGTGTGTGGCACGGGGTGATTCCACACCAGGCGTGCAACACTCGTCCCAGCATAAATCGGGACCTCGCACGTTCCCCCGGCCGCCAAGCGCAGACCAAAAAGCAGTCAGGAGAACAGTGCGCAGTCAAACCAGAAACTGTGAGAGTGCTACGTAAATGAACATGCAAACATGCATTATAATGCTAAAGACACATCTAGTGGTTAATATTACTAATGCTATTAATTTATGAATGCTACGAGATACTACTTCTTGCAGAGAACAAAATAAAATAATGCCGAACGTATCAAGCGATGTGAAGTGTTAGTAATGATGCTACGTTATTGCACACAAGTGAAAATTCTACTCTACCTAGTGAGGGTGGGAATATCGTATGATTGATCTATCTCAATTATTATGATCCCTTATTGTACGCGGAAAAAATGACATTCTAAATCTATCGGTTCTGCAGTCAATTTCCTTTATCTTATTCCTGTGATCGCTTCTACCGTAGTACGTTGGCTCTAGAGTCTTAATTTCTGTCGCGTTTGGTTTAAACTAGATGATTCTTCAAAAACATTTACACATTTAAAATACTCATTAATAAATGTCGCCTGCCCAGTGGCCATTGCTGGATTTACGTTGAGGCTGTAGGTTCAAAACGAAAAGCTCCATAATATCTAATGGTCATAATGGGCTTCCGGGAATGGGAACATCGCTGTAGATATTTTCTACGTATTGTTTTCAGTTCGCTCATTTGCGCCAATGATTCATCTTCCTTTACATTGACGGCTCGAAATGTCTTTCATGCACATTATTTGCCTTTGCCATATTTTCTCTAATATACATCTCGTGAAACACAAAGCACTCCTGCTTTCCCGTCCATCCGTAGTCCTCAAGCACTCGACTTTTTTGCTCAGTTGCTGTACAAACGTAGCCGTTTGCTCGCGGCCAGTGTTAACTTTGCGCTGCTATTTCCACAGTGCTCTTAGGGGGCATACAAAGCGGTAATATCGCTTCTTGTTGCTCCTAAGCACTCCCACTGCTGTTTTGGACACATTTTAATTACTTGTTAAGAGATTACAGTATTCGCTCAGTAAATATACGAATAAGCACATGTAGCTAAGAAAAAATAATTTTGCATATTCGCAATTTATTACTAGAAATCGGTTTTTATATTGTCAATCCTCACTACCGGTATGGTGATAATCATTTAACTACAAGAGAAGCATTATGGCGCACCATTATATTATTTAAGCGCTAATTAGCATGAAACATAATTACTCCCATCTCATAGTAATCCCGAGTCACCATATGTATTGGCATTTTGAGTCTTAAAATGCATCTTGTGTATAATTTTGCTGTATGATGATTTGCCTTTTCTCTCAAATTTGACCTAGTAAAGTTACGGTTAGAAAACGCAATATTTACACGACTGCTCTTTAGTTTCCACCACTTTCCGCAAGTTTCCGACATTGGTCAATCGATTACTGTTGTTAAGTACAGCTATCCCCATGGGATGAGATACGTGCATTACCTTGTATATACACGCCGAATTCACCGGCTGTGCCCTTCAGTCGTAAGGAAAGCGAGTCCCGTATTAGATGAGTTTGCGTAGCCAGCAGACCCTACCGCATAGAATATGGCAGCGCGATCGTTGAAAAAACTGGAAATCCCCGTATTCTGCATTTTCGTCGGCAACTGCATGGGGATATTTCTAATATAAATAATAGTTCTGTGTTTGCTGTACTCATAAATATTTTCTGTATGCCGTGTGCACTCACCTGAGAATGAATTGATTGCACTACGTTATTCAGTTTTCGATTGCGATGTTGAAGTCAAAATTGTATGCTTTTAGAAATTTGGCAGTGGAATGAGTGGGAAATGTGGTCAGTCTATTATTCACTCTATTATGAACTCATAACTTGCAATAAACATAGGGCTACCGAATTAACGATTGCATCAAAGCCTAACACCGCCATTTTCTGCTCCTTTTGATTTTTTTGTGAACTCTCACGGCAGTGTTACACTTCCTTCGCTTAAAATTCCTTCCGGTATACAAACTGTATAGTTATTCTTTTTGCGCACCTTTAGGAATTTAAGGAAAGAAGATTTGGTTGAAACCTTCTCAATTTTTCGGATTCATAGAAGACTTGTATAGATGTGATTACTATTATTTTCGTCTATTTTTAATTGATTTGTTTTTGTGATCACAATTATTAAAAATTGATTATCCTTTTGCAAATTTTGATATTTATTATGCAATTAGTTATTTATGAATTTAGTTATTGTTGACTTTTAGTACATTATTATCTTTGTCTTTACTTCGAAAGTGCTTTAGATACTATCTCTATTTTCCATTTAATAGGAATCATCAATATTGTGCACTTAATGAGCTAATAGGAAAAGTGGAACGCCGCCGATCTGCTGACTAAATCCATTCCTTTTTGCAAGGTTCTTTTCTGAGTGCCCCATTGTGCACTTCCAGTATCACTCCTAGATTTGGAAATAAACTATGCTGAAATTGGATAAACGTTTTTTAAGGTAGACGAAAGCTGTAATTAGCTTCACAAATGGTTAAACTGCATTTGAATGAACTGGCAAGAAATTTCAAGGCGTAGTGAAGACGAAGTTTTCACCCGCGCATTCGTAAATGAGCAAATGACATCGCTAGGATATTAAGTAGCATCCTAGGCCTTCTTTTCTTCATCCTTCTCAAACCTATACGTGTGTACATCGGTCGGAGTGTCTCTAAAATAGCTCCTCGCGCCGCCGACGCGTGAGCGTATTTTTCAAGGGCGCTGCTGCCCGCGGTTGAGCAATTTGGGTCTTGCGGCTAGAGGCTTTCTTTCTTTGCTGGTAGTCTCTTGGGTTTCCATGCGGGTAAGAGGCTCCGTGCCCGAAGTTTCAACAGCTTACCCTGCTGTTATGGTCTGGGTTATGACTGAATTTGGGAGAATTTAGACGATTTCTATCTGTCAGTGTGGAGGCTAGGCGTCACGTGACTGTTCCCGCTTTCCATTGTTTTCTTAAATTAAAAAAAAATCATTTTATACTTTAAAAACTCAAGGAAACGCAGAAAAACGGACCAATCTCGTAAAATCTGACCTCCACGCCCAAAATATATAATAAAAAGAACAGGTGTCATACTGTCCTCTTAATGTAATTTAATCATCAACGAGAGGGAACTTTGGCCAAAACAAAAGCCCAAGGATGCATTGCCATTCCAAAATCAGTATCAATACGTTAATATCACGCATAGGTCAAGATTTCAGTGCTACTTCTTTACTTAGAAACATCATCATAGTAATTTATCAGGTTGGAATCGTGGGTCAACTTAACGATATTTTCAAGCGGCTCCCGAACTATTTCAAAATTATCTGAGAATTCCCTCTAATGCCCTGATATCAATATGGTCACAAATAAATCTCTTTTTTCTCAAGTATAATTTTATACTTCTTCCTAGCAAGTAAAAATACACGTTTATATATTTAGAATGGTTTAAAGTACAGGGAAATTCAGTTATTTCAATACTCTTGGAAATTTAAGTAACACCGTCTGTCCTTCTGACGAAAAGGGTCTTCCTACGTGGAACGCTCACCAAAACCTACTTAAACTCATATTTACATATTTAAATGAATGCAATATGTAAATACCAGTAATTTGAACAAATAAAAGCAATGATCACCATTTGACTAAAGGGAAATTCCCTTAGAGTTCATTCAGACAGAAGAGTAAGCTGTCGAAACGTCGGAACTGGAGCCACTAGCTCGGACGGTGGATACCCGAGATACCTTCATCAAGTCATTTATCAAGGGCTCTTTCTTTCGCTCGCCCGTCGATCGGCGAGGAGTCTTGGCGGGGGAGGGCGAGGTGGCGCTCCGCCCTCCTCCTTTCCTTCCCACCGACACTCCAACTCGCGTCACAGATTATCGCTCGGAGCGGTGGAGAAGTCTCCTACTTCTACAAACTAACAACCATTTTGATTTCGATCTCCGTTGAATCACTTTCCAAGACATAGACATCTTCATTTATAATGGTTGCCGTGCCTCCTCGATCTCCTCTTTTTTTTACCGATTCCCTCCGCCTCGCCCGGTCTATACATAACCCTAGCCCCAGCAGTGTGTATACCGCGATCCGTCACGTACGTGGGCTCTCCATGGCCACCTAGCATATGCTCCCCCATGCCCTCAAACATCGCTTTCACTCGCTCCTTCGAGACCGCCAGTCATTCCTCGCGCGTGTATTTCCGTCCACTCATATAAAGCCCCGTGCGGCGGTTGTAAACCGATGCGAATAGCCCGTGATGTTTGTGTTTTCGTAGGATGGAGTGCTCGTGTCACTCGGCTCCTGTGAAGCTCAACGCTTCGATACTCTTCGTTTGCCTCTTCTTGATCTTGTGACTACAAAAAGCTCGGGAATCGCGTTTTTGAAACCGAGCCAAAATCCCACTCTGGGTTTCGCTGGCTAAATGCTGATTATTGGTGTGGGGGATAAGGATGGCGTGGTAGCTTGCATATGGCTCATTTTCCTGAGGTCACGGGTTTCAATCCTGGAAGTGGTGGAGATTTTACCGTTGTACGCCAATCACATTTTTGGTGAGAAGAAGGATGTGATGTGTGAAATATATCCAGGCTTGAAGACTTACGTGCACAAGAAAAAAATCTCATCTAAATGAAGGTATCCAAAATACGGAACCGAAGGCAAATGGGACAAAAGTTCAACTCGCGGGATCTGGTTGTGGTGGTGTCTAGAGTAACGATTTCCCTTCAGCCGGTCCATGTTCATATCCCGGATGTGCTGGGAATTTTCCAGTGGAATCCGGATTCCGAAATGGTTGCCATTTGTATTGCACTTCGGAGTTTGCATTCCGTCCATCGGAAGGGACAATATACTTCGGACCCCTTTGCGTCTTTTGTTAAGAGTAGGATGCCGAAACTGTGTTTCTCGCGGCCCTAACTCCGTTTCCCACGTAATCCTTTGCTTGGTATGGTTTTCAACTATCCGCAAAAGTCTGAGTAGTTGGCCGCCTCCACAAATAACCAAAAGAAACCGGCCAACTATTGGTTATTTTTCTACATGCATGAAAGTTGGCTGAGCAGGGCTTTGATTTTTTTACTTGGCGCTTACTATACCGTGTCGATATTTTTCAAGTGTTTCGAAATTGCTCTCCATATTGAAACATCTCCTTGCGCTGGGACTCAAAACGTTGCGCACGAGGATTAGGGAAATTTTTGGAAACCGATCCACAGCCGCCGTGCCATCCCGTTTGCTTCGACTGCGAGCGATGTCTGTTTTAAATTAAATGAATACCATTTACATCTCATGAATGACTTACGGAACGGTATGGAGTCAAAAAAGGTGGGAAGACCTGTATGAGTTTACCAATGGATTTCCGAATATACATCTTGAACAGATAACATAAATTTATATTTATTTAAAAGCTACATAAGGTTAGTCGTTTTCTTGTGTTATCGTTGCATTTTAGGCTTTTTTATGTTCCGTAAGGCCCAGTTTAACGCAAGAAATATATGCCCCTGCAATCACCTGCGACAGCTGATAAATATTACTGGGGAATTAATTAACTGTTGTGATGATGTTTTAATGCTTGGTCGAGGATTTCTGTTTAATTACAACGCAGGATAAAAAAATACACTCGGATAAAGTCAAGAATGTTTACTTAAATCGAAATCTTCAGTATTATACTGGAAATATTTCTCTGATGATTCGCTTGGTAACTTCGACAGATAATATGGTGCTCGCTTGTAGGCAACTTTAATAATAAACAGCGAGCAATCCGATCATATCTTATCGAGGATTGGAACTCTACCGCCTCTAACGGAGGTACCCGGGTAGTCATTGTGTATTGCCATGAATGCATTTTATTCATAGTGAAGAATTGGATATATTTTAATTTTCTTCTACCGTACTTGCCCACAGTTGGTAGGCGTCGTCAAGCTCTGAAGCTTAGGTATATGAGTAAATAAATCACGTCTAAACTCGCCAAAAATAGTGCGTAAACTCACTTCATGTAATCGACAAAAACTGTTAGATTTCAGTGTGACTTTGATTAATTGTGTCTTACAAATCAGCCATACAAACTATCTCTGACAAATGCCTTTTCCTCAGCTTCTACAAAAGCTGATTGTACTCTCCGTGAACAAAATACGTAAGGAATCTTAGCTCCATCCAGCATGCTCCTTGAAGACTTAGGTTACCGTTCCGCTTCCTTGAGTGGAACTTTTGCACAGTTTTTGGCATTGCTATTTTGTTAACAGTATGTTATGTGACATGGCGGTAGCGTTAAAGGCCGTTTTTAAACTCACGTATGAATGCGAGAGACAGCCCATTTGCTGAAAGGCTGTGATGGAGTGCAAGTACGTGTGCCTCGAGATGGGCACGCCGAGAACCCTTTGGGATGTGACGTGATCCTGAGGAACGACGATACCCAGATGGGAACCCTTCGTTAGGCCATGGAAAATGGCAGACCAGGGATTAAAGTAAAAGGGGAAAAAATTCAAGGGACGTTAAGGCCAGCCGGAAGATTGGATGAGAACATCTTTTTGGCCGCGTAATCACTTCCGTTAGGAGAGTACACTGGCACAGATGCTCAGGATTTAAAGCATTCGCGCTGGTATCTAAACAACGATGTAATTTCACGTGTTGGATATTCATCCATAAGGTTTAAAGGATCTTTCCTTTTATGCATTGTCCAGCCACTGTCACGGAGTTGGTAGGTCATAAATGTTTACTATCTCTGTCCGGAGAACACTTTATATTTGTTGCAGTTGAGTTGCAGTTTAATAACTAATGCAATGAAAATAAAGTGTTATTTTGTACCATAGCGTACACTCCTATTCCTGAGTTACAATAATTCCATCCCTTCCAACTAAATTCGCCCATCATCGGCATCTCAAGACCCCAAGATGGTCACGGTGACGGAGCAACCATCATAGCTTACAACGGGAAACCTATGTGGAATGAATTTTTATCATTTTATCATTTTATCCTCTTATCATTACTTTTTTCATGGAAAAGCCCTTTCTTGAGAAAAACCAATCGTTTTTCCTATCCTTGAATTTGAGCATGAGCTTAATACACATCACAATTAGTTGATGATCAGTCAAAAAATCAACCCATTCCATAGCATATGAAATCATTACTAAAAAGGTAGATACGTAAATGATCTGGGGCTGAATAAATGAGTGCCACTGTGGTTAAACGAATGGGATGAATTTGATAGGAAGACCAAAGATGCAATGCAATATGAAAATCATGAGATATGTTGAAGTAAGTGATTATGGAATAACAAAGCGAGAAGCTGACATTGGAATGAAGTGAAGAGCTCCTACAAGCCAAACTTGAGATAAATGACTGTGAAAATGTTTGTGAACATAAAATATAACTATATTGTAGAGGAATTAATTATGGCCCGGCATATGGAATAGTCGTTCAACTAAACTTATACGTTCTCATGCTAGCCTTGATGGAGACCCAGTTAACGCACCAATGTGCAAAATTCACCATTCTTTTGTAAAAATTATTCCCAGCCTCGGCGAATGTTTTTTACTTTGCATGTAACCTTGGACTTTTTCATTCGCTGAAATCATCATTCTGGTGATTAGGAAGTTCAATGAATTTTATGAAATTTGAGCGGAGTTATTGATTTTTCGG
This sequence comes from Pyrrhosoma nymphula, assembly GCA_963573305.1. NCBI lineage: Eukaryota > Metazoa > Arthropoda > Insecta > Odonata > Coenagrionidae > Pyrrhosoma > Pyrrhosoma nymphula. The sequence goes on from OY754332.1 coordinate 32,118,129, forward strand.
AAACATGTTAAATATCTCAGCTAGCATTCCATTACTTCTGCTAAACGCTTTATTTTCTTATTTTGAGCAAGTAAGTAGGGACAGCAAACGTGAAAACACGAGAGAATGTTTCATCTTCCCCGCAAACACTCCCTTCACCGGGAAATGCGTTTATCGTTACAATGCCGACCAATTTTCCCGCGGAAAACTTTCCGTTCAAAGTGTGTGCTTACACTCGTCAATGTTCTAGTTGTAGCCCAGAGAACAGATGTGTATGTAAAAATAGAATAACAAAAGAAGCGCAGTGAGTCCTCCAAAAATAACAAATAGTGCATAGAGACATTGCGACTTCCACTTCGTCCATTTTACGGTGCTTGATTTTCTCCGAATAATTGGGCATCAAACAAAAAAAGGAAATTTACAGTCATGTGACCATTAGGAAAAAATTGCTCCGGACCCACTTCTGATTTATTTTAAAGTAGTTGGGACGCGAGATGCTACCGGTTCATTAAGTAATATCAGGTTTTATGACTCTACGTCGTACTTTCTTAGCTTGATAACAAATTTGTCTTTTTCCTTCCCCGATCAGAAAAAGCCCCTGCGGGAGCCATATAGGGACATGCGTCGAATTTTATTGGGTGTTGTTATCTGAAGTTATCTCGGTTGGGAAAGGTATCGTTTTTTTGTTCGTAAATACAATGGCAGTGGTTGAAATGACTCAGGACGCCTCGTTTATTCCACAGTAATCCTTTCTAACTTAAAATCTGGACGGGGGTCCATGAATTATTTCAATAATGGAATCCCAGCACATTTTTGGTGGATGAAGTCACAGCGATAATGGAATGATAATCCATTCGTGTTTCATTTTACTTAAAGCTTTTGCACCGCCGTGAAGGTATCTTCAACTAGAGAACGGATAACGTTCGTTCCCATGTTATTGGCTTCCCATGCCTAGGGTCTGGGTTCGAACTCCGGCACTAGAGGAGATTTTTGCCTGGAGAATCCCGATCTTGACTTGGGTGATATGTGGAGATCCTTTGAATGGGACGTTAAACAGTGGAACCCTTGGCGCTTTTTATTATGAGCTTTCTAATGCTAACACCGCGGCGTTACCATTAGCATTGGCGTGCCGGGATTGTCTCAATCCTTTATCGATTACAGTATTCTTTATTCCTGTTGTAAAATTCCTACCCACATGTCCTTAATGGCAAAAATGACCTTAAATGTGGGTCGACCTCCTAAACCACCAATGAATCATTCCAGTGGAGGCTACTATTCGTCGGAGCGCGAAGCTACTATCCATTTGGCCCATCATTTCGGTATAGTTTACAGCCGGCTTCAACTTGCACTTACATTTATAAATGTACATCCAAATATCTGCTGTGGCTGTACATTTATAAATGGGTGAGTTAATCTAGATGGCTTATCTAAAGAAAATGAGGGGAAATTTATAATGTGATCTATAGGCCAGTGAGCAGTAAATTTTGAAAATCTCTGAAGTATTGATTATTGTATAATCACTCGACTTTCTGAGTTCATTCTGATATGGGTGATGCATAAGTTCAGAAAAAATTAGATAGACCGTGGGTTTAAATTTAGCCTCAAGCACCGACTTTCTTTTTTCGTAATAAGGCTGTGAAAGGATTTGGACGTTGGATAAAAATGTCGTCAGCCTTCGGAGCTTCTTTGTAATCAAGATACTCAACCGAGTAGTTCCGTTAACAATAATAAGCTACCGAAAGCTAAGCATTGTAATGAGACGATAAATCGCGAATAATGCGATATCGAAATCGCTTTTCAAGAGATAAATGAGTATTTTGCTCATTAAAGCTAAGCTACCGAAGAGCAATTGGATTTACAAATGTTAAATCGCATCAAACTGTGTGGCTTGAAACTCTGTTGATTTTTGATAGGCTATTGTTTTGCTTAGCATTGTGATAAAACGCTCAAAAGAATTTTTGCACTGCTTTAACTTCGATCATACGTTATCAATACGTAAAAAAGAATCGGGGAGATTATTTTTCAGCATTGATCCTCTCTCGCAATTCTCAGCGCGCAAGGGAGAAGTTCGAGGGACGCGGGACAACAGCATTCGGCCGTGATTCCCGGAGGATGCTCAATATGAGAGAATTCCGGGCTCGGAAGGGGAGGAACCCCCCCACGGTGCGGTAAATTCCTCGCGGAATGTTAACTCCAGCTCGCCGCTCGAAAGATACAGCCCGTGCGCAAAATCTCTCCATGATGAATCCGTCGGAAACACTCGACCAGTTGCGAGCCAATATCATGAGCCCGTCGGGAGAAAGTTATCACCCTCCTCGAAGCCTATATGTTGAATACTCTCTCCCCTCCCCCTCCCCCCCCCCGCACCCAACCCCCCGGGGGAAGAGTCCACAGTCTGCGCAGCTAATGTTTCGGGAGTCAAATATTTATCGGCAGAATGCTCGGAAGGCAATAATTTGAGTCAGTCTTTTCTTTCTTCATTTGCTGGGTCATTTCTTTCGGTACGACTGTACATTTGCATATCTACGCATTGCCCTGAGATCCGGCGAAAGGGCGCGTGGCAGGGGGAGTAAGGGACATCAGTCTTGAACGAGGGAGGAATTAAGGAAAAGGAATTGGAAGAGGGAAAGAAGGATTAGTGAAATGTGTGTTGACGGAGTGCTTTGTTTATACTGTAGCCATTAACGGTGGGCGGGAAGAAGAAATCTCTGTACTTATCTGTTTGGCAGTGAACCTGTTTTGTTTTGCCCCTTCTGTTGGCAGCAGAAATATTGTGAGTTAAATATAAAATAATATCCTCCGCGTCACCCTGTAACCTGTGTGACCTGATTTTTTCAAGAAATTTTAGCCTATCGTGTCGCCTAACGATTATCTAGCTACTCCCTACCCTAAGCCTTCCCTGAGCTGTCTTACGCTCTCCGTGCCCTCGTAGCAGTTTTTTTTGCGAAGCCTGCGGCTTTATTTGTATTTTGTTAACATTACATATTAAAGTAATTTCAGCGAGATTTTTTCCTAGTCATAATAGAGACCATATTTGAATTTGATACATATTAGGCAGTTGTAAATATAATGAAGTAAATATGGTAATATTAGTGACGCAAAAACTTGGTTTTATTCGACTGAACTTCTCATCAATTAGATAAGCATACCTACATTTTTGAGTATTTATCTTGAATCGATTTTCCACGCCGTAGGCTTAAAATGCCTTGATAACCGATGGCTTTTTTACGATTTTAAAAAAGGCAACACGATGAGTATTGATTATATTCTTAAATATAATTGAGTAAACCAACGAACTACCCACCATTGCATTCATGACTCGATCTGTGCGAAAGAAATTGCTCATTATTTAAATGACATTCCTCCGGAGCGCACAGCAGCCGTACCATATCCTATGGGAAACGGCTTCTTGGTATATACCTCGAAATGTAACGAGGTGACTAGCTGATTTCTTTGCCGCGTAATAAAGATGAGATCTTTTTCTTTACAGTGAGGTACAATTCATTGAATTTTATTTAAAATTTTACCTCGCTCAAACTACCTCAAATCTTTCTGATCAGGGTCCCGAATACTTGCGACGTCTTTGGGGTGTGGTCTAAGCTGGAAAACTTGATCTTAGCTGGCGGGGGGGAGGGACGGGAGAGGAGGGGAGCAGCCGGTAATCGTGTCACTTGCTTTGAAAGCGCAGACCCATCTCGCATCTGTTCGCTTCCCAGCCGAGGCGAATGAATCCCAGGACGAGCGCGTGATTTGCAGTGACCGTGCAAAAAGCATCATCGTGTGCGGAGGGCTTTTCAATGAGAGGTGGACCTGGGTCCACGATTACCGGGAAATGAGCTGGGCGCAGTGTAAACCCAGCGGGCTCATTGCGTGTATTTGCCCAAGCGATGGAAATGAGGGAATCTCGTTAGGTGATGCTCAAATACATCGAATCAACAGTGCGCAAACAACTAACATGGTATCACCACGGGGAGTAATCAATCCGATGTTTTTTTCTTCATTTATCTAATCAGTTTTTGCACGTTCTTTGTCCATTCATAACATCCCGTATAAATTCCACTGCGAAAGTAGACTTTGTGATTTCACAGGAACCTTTATTGTGTATCCCCGGTTACAGCTCTAAAGGCATCTTAACGCACAACTACCTAGTTTAATTAGTTTTATGAGTATTGCAGTGCTTTATGACACTTGCCAGCGAAAAGTTCAGGAACGACGAATCGTGGATGAGCTTACATGGGCCCGAAGACCTCCCTCGGGGACCACTGGTCCCTTCCTTCCACCACCATCGTTCTCTTTCCCATCCCTGACGTCACGCTGTCTGCGTCTGGTAGTTGCACTCGTGAAGTAAGTTCTGCCATGGCTATACGCGTTGATGCCTTAACTGGCGAAACTTGTCAAACTCAGAGGAATTTCTGGAGAGTTACATTTTTTTTCTGGTTTTATCATCCCATGCAGCCACGCCAGAGAATGTTAAACTTTTCCCTGGTGTAATTCCCTCTCGTTATCTGACTGACGTTTAATTCTCAGTCTTGATTTGTTGTACGCGGAATTTATGGTTGATTATTAGGTAAGGCGGCCAACAGCTGAGGTCATTTGCGCCTTTGAAGAGCATACCCTTAATGAAAGGTGCTAAAGGTGGCCAAAGGTCAACGTCCCAACCGACGGACGGGGAACTGCATTTGAAGTGCTCTACACATATCAATCAAATAGGGATCTAGAGTCCAATGCAAAATCCCCGCTACAGCCGGAATTGTGAAAATCGGCGGATTACAAAGAACAACCCTCATCGTCAGGGGCGAGCATAATTGAGAGCGTCCTCCCGCAGGGATGATCCCCTTTCTCTCGCGAAATACCCTGTTGATGCCGATGACTCAGCCTGAAATGGGGCATTTTTTTGCCACCCCACGTCTCTCGCGTGCCCTCAACGACGATTCACTTCCATTAAACCTCTTCGTTATGCGTCAGCATACACACGGCATTCTTGGTTCGCACTTAGGGCCGGCCTTGGACTCTGCAAGGCCCTGTGAACTTAATCTTGTGACGAAGGTTCCGCGTAACTCGGTTTCCATCTTAGTTTCGTTTATTTCCCGCAAAAACCTTTACCTTGAGTGTTAGAAAAATACCTACTCTTGAAAGTGCACTAACGGAACGGCATTTTTCATTCCTCGAGTTTCCTCAGAGCATCTCATCCAGCCATCCTTGGTAATTTTACAACGCAACATTGATTTCCAAGTTTTGAATCATAAACTTTATTTTGATTAGGAACACCCGATTGTGCGGTTGCGGTTTTACGTATGCGTTTTTACGATGGCTAGTCGCCAAAGTACTTATCTTTACCACACAAAACGCGAGCACCCTTGCCATCAGTAAATAGTGTATAAAACTTTATTTAAAACACACGAGTCACGCCGGTTGAGCCATGTATCTTACAGTCACAAACTCGCCACTATATACTAGCACAAACATGTAACCGCTTGCTTTGAAATACTTTTTTGTACGCTATGTAATATGATTTCTGTGAATTTGTTCAGTTGTACGTGCCTTAAATGGTCAGTATTAATATATCATGAGTCTTGATGTTAAAACTCTTACTGGCATTCCGAAACGTTGGCTGAGAGAAGAAGAGGTTGAATTAGTGCCGGACGGTTTTGCCCAACAGTTTTCCCGAGGGTTGTATTTTACCGCACTAATGAGAAGTCTCTTTTTTGCGTCGAGGACTGACTAGGGAGAGGAAGAATCGTATTGGGATAAAAAAGTCCACAACGTCATAGAATCCCACTGAATAAACTGCGGGCTAGTACTATTGGCAATCAAAGATTGTGTAACTAAAACTTAATTCAGTATTTTTTTGTGAATTACACGGGGTTACTTGGATAATTTTCCTTTACTCCCTCGTCAAGTTTGCTACTTCATTTTTTTAATTATTTAGGAGCTCCAATCGATCCGGGCATGTTTAAATTGATTTCACCAGTGCTTTTAATTAATACTTGGTCTTTAATGTAGTTGTTTAGGAACTATATAATATACGGATTCGATATAGTATACAGCTCGCTAAAGTAATAATATGTGAAACATGTCTCGACAGCCAAGTGTTGTGCACCTTTGAGTTACAGAACAGCGCCACTGCGGCCGACCCGTGTATCGTATCCCCGCCTCCGCCCAGAGGTCGAATTGAAACGCTTCCTTTCTCTCTCTCTTATCACACTGCTCGCCGTTCGCCGTTCCATCTCCCGCCTGAACCCCCACAACCGGCGATAGCCACCACTGTGTAAATATACGCATGAGCGACGCGCTTTTTTAACGAATCTCGGAGGCATTTTAATTTTATTTTAAATTGAAATCGCGGCACCACATTAATTATGAGAGTATCAGGGCGTTGGCAGTGGCGTTATCGAAACCGTTAAAAATGTGCGCCCATCATTCTAAATGCGATTTTCTGTGGTAAGAGATACATTTATGACTGTGGTAAAGAGAGAAATGGCGTGAGCAGTCGGAGATTAATCAAATGTCATCCTCTTGTATTTATGTTTTCTATTTTGATTGAACCTTACAATGGATTCGACAAAAGAGAAACTTGAAATAAATGGCCTTGTCTAGGAAAATTGCCCTATTTTTGTGGTAATGGAGCCAATTTTCTACTTTATAAGTCAGGGTAAACTGCTATTAGTTTGTGGGCATTTTTAAACACTTCAGTGTTGGACGCAATGCGCCGACGTTAACGCAATTTTATTTTTTATGGTAACCATGGGAAATATAATTTAGCGTGGCGGGCAGAATAGGGAGATGGAGACCGATTTCCAAGTCGATGAATTAGCAACACCATCGAATTCGAACTGAACAAACGGCGGACTCGTACCAATGTGAATAAAATTCTACGTCTCTCAATTCGTTTCAGCAATTCTCTGACGGATGATCTGAGTCTATTTCAGTTTTTCCCTTCTCCCTCCGCATCAAGGCTTCTGATTCGTGCGAATTGAATAAACAAAGCATCACCATTCCTCGTTATGATTTGTGGTATTTTGGAAGTATGTTTGCATAAAGAAAATATTTTTACCCCTGAGCCTTTTTGTGTAATCTATTTCTTTTCATTTAAATAACGCCCTTTCTTGCTCTATCCGCGTGTACGCCTTACTAGACACGTTCATCTAACTATGACTTCTTCTTCTATAGAGCGGACATAATATTGGAAGTCAGAGAGGTCATCACTTTACTGTGTGTCATGATCCCGGCTATAAATTTGTATGGAACGTTTTAACTATCAGAGACGTTCGTGGCTGTTTAAATTTAAAAGACAATTTTTGGAGTCTTGATTTCGGAAAATATGATATTTTTTGAAAAAGAAGGATTGCGTTAGAATTGGAAGAACGCACAGGATATGTTGACTCGATATGTTGATATGTTTAAGCTCGAAAAACAGAGTTCAATGTTTAGAAAACAGTCTAAAGTATCAATTATAATCGATGATGCTAGTTTTAACTTCAGAGATTTTAGAACCTCTGCGCAAAGCAGTTTCTTTCTTCAGCTTTCCACATTTTTTTCATCAACTATGCATTGGAACAGTTAAACAAACCAGCAGTCTATTACCCATTATATTCAGTGAAATCTCTTCCTCGACTATTTTACGGCATTTTGTCATTATCTGGCAATTACTGCCGTATCACATCATCCTGGTGTTTGCTTGAATATTTACGCACACGCAAGTGAGCTTTACAGATAAATCACCTCAGTAAAATAACCTCTCAATATTAGTTCACTGACGTTTCACACAAACTCATCACGTCGATTCCGTTCGGAGTAGGCACAGACAATAGAGCTCCAGTAGAGCCTAAGAAACTATTTATTTATCAATAATTTCTTTCAATCTGCCTTATCCCTGCATGACTTTTTTTGCTTCCGTTACACTCAAACATTGCTTCACACACGCTCTATTGCTCTTCTGACATTCCTCACCAGAAGAGTCAATTCCACGAAATTCACCGATGGCCATCTCATTTTACCCATTTCTTTCTCATCAATGACTCCTCTCTCGTGAATCTGTTTCCTTATCCGACTCCATTTAATTCTCTCGGAACTCCCTAACCAGCATAGTACGCTCCTTTTATACATGTCCATTGCCGGAGCCTCCATTCCTCATTCGTTGAGGGCTCACTAATCACCAACCCTACCCCTGCTACTTGTACCACTAACACTCCTCAGATACATCATACCCATCGCACATATCCTACACTTAAGCTTATCGCAATATACCCAAGTTTTACTAACATGGAATCAAGTTAGATGAAGTACTCTTTTGTATCCTGCGACTGATTTGAAAATGTTTTATTTTGATACGAGTAACTGTTCCAACTGTATGCTGTCCCTCATGCCGTACAAATGTCTTTTTTCGTCTCTCCCCTCCTTTCCCACTAGCTAAACATCCTCCGCTCCTTCAAAGACTTCGACGTTCCGGTGCTTCTCAAAGGCTCACCCATCACCACTCGTGGCTTATTTGAGTTTCTACCGACAGTTTCTTCGATTCTGTTACCTTGACCAACGTGTAGTTTACTTTCCCTTTTTACACTTTACTCATTCCATTTGTATCCAATCTCAAGTCAGAAAATAATACTGCGCTCCGTCTTATCTCACATATCCAAATTTTATGGAACATAATTTCAATTTATTCGGTTATTAACGACGCTATAGGACTTTCATAGGCGTTTAAGGACAAGGCATTCACCTTTATCGTTTATGATTGCCGCATTATGATTTTGAAATTTCCGGCCATCGATGAATCACCGACGGAAATTGCTTTATCTCTCCATTCGCACTGTTTTGAACTTCTTCTTCTACGGTACCTTAAAATTGTTATTTTTCTCTCGCTGCATCTATAGAACTGGAAAAAGTGAATAACGGAAAGTAATTAACTATCGAGCGTACAGGTACCAACTATGTACTATAATATTGTCTCTCTGCATATTAAAAACGGAAAGAAAAGGCAAAATAAGAGAGAGGCACTTTTGAGCCGATAGTTGCTAACATTCCTTGTCGTAGTAGGAGTAGTATTTTTGTTTAACGTGCTTCGACGGCTGAGGTTATTTCGTATTTTCTGTCTGCCACGTGCAGACAGGAGCAACAGTACTCAGACGAATAGGAGCATCATCCCTCCAAATTCAAGCCGAGCCAACGATGCTTAACTTCGGTGACTGTCTCCATCTTTCTTGGATTCCTTTTCTCAGGCTTTTCCAGAGAACTCCACCCTTCCATCAATTTACTTAATGGAATTACTTTACTTCCTCCCACGTACAGTTATTAATATATTTCAACAACAACGGGAAATTACTTGTGTACAACATCATTTATTGCATACCAGATAACACATAAACTATAAGAAATACAATAATTTTTTTATAATATTAAGAAAGTCACAATTATCCTTTATTAGTTGGCAAATTGATTTACAGGGTATTCAAAATATACTGTCTATAAAATGAATACAATACGGAAATAAAAGATTGCAAAAAAAGTAATGCAGTTACTGTATTCTTATGAAAGCTCATGTCCTGTCCTATGTAATTTTTATATGATATTTATATTTTTAAATATTTACCGTATAAGGTTTTATGGTGATGGCAGGAAAAAATGGGAAAGGTTGTTACTCTATCCGATGGTTCTAATAGGGATAGCGTGTAGGCAAAGCCTATTAATAGCCCGAACAAAAATGGAACGAGGCACATATCTATCAAAATACAACTCAGTTTTCGCCTTTACTCTCTCCCAAACCCTTTTCTCCTCCTTATTCATGGCCGGTGACCTAACATCCCATGCCACGCTCCCCTGCGACGGCTCATGGAGTATGATTTGGATTGAGTTATTCGTAGGAACGACGGGCTCCGGCGCCGCGAACCATGTTCCTTTCCCAAATTGTGGACGCTCGTTGGCTAGCGTTCGGGTGGCCATGATGGTCAAATCAGAATCCCGATGCTGCGAAGAAATTCTAAATTTATCCTGGAAGGTAAAAGGTGTTTGAGAGGAATGAAAATAGAAAGTGAATGAGGAATGCGATTATAATGAGAGCGGTGAGTCCATGATGGAAGTAAGCCGGGGGTAAGAATAAAGCACTGGTTTTCAATGTGTTGGTATCTTATACTGGCCAGACCTAGGTTGTTCTCGAGAAAGACTTGTGTCTATCCGCTGGGAATTTATACAAACGTTTGAAACTATACTTTCATATTAGATTTATTCGTGGGAAATTTAGATATGTGCAGCATTTCTGTGAAATAATTCAATCTTATTCTTAATGTAGCCTTAGCTTAGAAGAAAATATAAAATTAATAATCATAGATAAAGCAATAACCATATCGTGATTGGAAAAATGCAGTTTTTCAAATATTATTACAATGGAACCACGCGCGTTTCGCCATGACGTGACATATTAATCCGATTTCATTATGAGATTTGTGAAAGGTTGTTACGATAAACTTAGCTGTGTTACCGTATTGTTGAAGGAATTAGGGTGGGAATCTCTAACTGATCGAAGGGAGAAATGCAGGTTAAATCTTTTGCGCAAACTCGGAGCAGACAGTTTTTTGCCGGACGTTCAACACATACTGCTAGAGCCAACGTACTACGGTAGAAGCGATCACAGGAATAAAATAAAGGAAATTGACTGCAGAAACGATATATTTGAAATGTCATTTTTCCCACGTACAAAACGGGATCATAATAGTTGCGATAGATCAATCACATGAAACTCCCACCCTCAATAGGTAGAGTAGAATTGTCACTTGTGCTTAATAACACCACATAATTAGTAACTCTTCACACCCACCGGTCGATTAGTCCGGCATTATTTTATTTTGTTCTTTGCATGAGGTAGCATCTCGTAGTATTCATAAATTAACAGTATCAGTAATATTAACCACTAGATGTGTCTATAGCAATTTTCTGCATGTTTGTATGTTCTTTTACGTATCACTCTCCCAGTTTCCGGTTGGACTGCGCACTGTTCTCCTGACTGCTTTTGGCCTGCGCCTAGAGCCAGGGGGAGCGTGCGAGGTTCGGATTTGTTCTGGGACGAGTGCTGCATGCCTGGTGTGGAATCACCCCGTGCCACACACCCTAGTGGTGGCTTGCACGGTACATCGTAGATGTAGATGAGATGGACATATATCGTTTCCACCGTCCGAATTCTTTAATTTTAAATAACATTAGTTCATTCATCGAGGTTTTTAAGTTTTTCAAAAGGAATTTGAAAAAAATGCTTGCTACAGGACTATTGCAGAAACAGTATTCTCTATTTGCAAAAAGAATGATGGCTATTGAGCGTTTTAGAAAAGAGTAGTTGACAAAAGTGTAGGTACTACTATGACTGAGGAAATTATTATGTTCTGTCTCTAATTGACGGATTAGACCACTAGGAAAAATAGAAGAAATAGACTTGGCGTCGTTAGATGGAAATGTCTGTTTTTCTATTTCCTAGATTGCCATATCATAGAAGATTTGCTAATGATATAAAAAAGATTGACGTGCGAGAAACTTGCAATGTAAATATCATTTTTTAAACACATGGTATAAAAAAGTTACGAATTATTTAAGTACTTATTGGACTTCTCCTGGGGGTGTTCTAAATAGTTGAGGAAAACATTATTTGGTTAAAAAATGCGTTTGAATATTATTTGCATATTTAATATGAAATTAAATGGCTGTAAAACAACAGATTCCTACATTTCAGAACCACATTTCTGACGCCCTTTTTCCTAAGTCCACTAAGGTGAAGGCGATGGAGAAAGGTAAAAATACGAAGGTAGAGTAATAATGTCGAAATCAATTACTAAGCAATAATCGATGGGCTCTCAGAAATACGTGCAAAAGATCGTTTTATTTTACTTGCATAGTGCCTTTTATGCTGTAGCTGCTTTTTGAGCTGTTGGATAGCTATGAAAATTTATTTTACGGATCGCTAAACGTAATAAGATTTACATCAGAGCGACCTGTCAATTTTTACTCTAAAAATTATCGTCAGAGCCCAAGCCCTATGAAGCGCTCAAATTTGATTTCATTTTAATGGATGTAAGTCTTTTCACCGAATTTGCACAGCCATTAAGGAATTTCGGTGTAAATATGGGTACGCGCTGTTCTCCGGAAAGTTTTGCGTTGAAGGCCCTGTTTTTTTAACTAATCAAGTTCCGTCATTGGATATGGGCATTGACGTAGAAAACGACAAATTTTTATAAATGAAGGATTTACCCTTTGATATTCTTTCATCATAAATGGTCCTCTATTTTTCGGCCGACAAAACATATTACACTTGAGGAATCTTCAAATATATTCTGCAATCCACGAAAAGTTTTAGCTCTATTTTCATCTGAATGTTTCGCATTTGCAGTTTTATTATTCATAATTAGTTAGCCTACGCTGGAAATTTCCTCTTGTTTACGTCTAGTACAAGGGGTCAAATTCAGTTGACTTGGAAAGTAAGTAAGGGCTTAGCGTACATGGTCATGACACAGCATCTTGGAAATTTGTTAGCGCACTGTAGGAAAATAATGTGAGAAATTGCATATTTTTTCTCGTGAATAATAAATTCTATTTTTCCATCGTTAAAATCACGCATCGGATGCTAAAAGCATGTTGGACCCATGTCAAAAAATTTCATTTCTTCAAGCAAATGAAACTTGAGAACCGACCTCTCTCCACGTGAAATACATGGATAAAAATCTCCTCATTTATGAGTCCTTCAAATCATCAATATTTCGTTGCTGGTGGCCTTGCACCCAAGCTTGCCCAACCCCTTGTGGTGGCTTGCATGATGTTAAGGATGTGAAGTAGCATGGAGAAGAGCTTATTACTAAATTGCTTTACCTCCCAGAGGAGCATGGCACCGTCATGAGCAGTCACCAATCAGAAGATCGGTTTGTTGTAGCTCTCTGCTCCTCTCTCTCATCTCAGGTAACAGTTTTTTCCTCCACAATTTTTCTTTAAAAGTCCTTCATAATTTGCCAGATATATCCAGGTTTATTCCATCCTTAATAATTCCTCTCATTTATTAATTTTCTTCTTCTCTTATTGTTTTCTAGAGGCAGTTGTGCCCCAGAATGAGTCCAACAAGTTTTTCTATTCTACTTGGCAGTTTTCCCTGAGCATCCTTCCTCCCCAACTTTTCGTAGTTTGATTCTCTCCATTCCTTTGATTTCATCATTCCCCGATGACACCGTATTTTCACTGCTTTCGACCTTCGTCCTGCTGCAGTTATCGTCTAAGCTTCACTGCCTAGCTTTGTTCACAAGTAATGCTCCAAGTGTATTTTTAGCAACGTACTTCCTTGCCTCCAAGTTATATCAAACAAGAAGTTGTAAAATATGAGGTGATGAAGAAATTGTGTAGTTATTTATAATTGGTTAGTCCATGCGTCAAAAATATCACGAGGATATAGGGTCTCTCTGTGAACTTATTAATTTAGTATGTGAGATGCTGCGGTAATAAGTTGTTCTTTTCATGGAAAATTCAAGTGATGATTGTGAATCATTGCAAAATTACGGGAGGACAATCTTGAGAGCTTTTCTTGGTAAACACGGAGAGTGGATAATAGATTACCATCATTGGTACTTATATCAACTTTGCGACCTTGCATGGTGCATCTATGGGTGGTCTAATACCCTCACCATTGTCGAAAGAAGTTTTTATTTTTAATTTTTTATTTATTAGGTTTTGACTGTGCCCTCACCACGTCAATAGTACTAAAATGGTAACAAAAAAATCGGCCGCCGAGCACAATGATCATGATTAGTTTTTCCTTTTCCCTGCGCATGACGTGATGTAGGCATACAGGCGATTTAAGTATTTTTTCTCAACTTGTACTGTCCTCTAGTTGATGTGACTCGACCTTTTAGTAGATTAGTGGAAAGTATCAGGGCTTAAATGCATCCAATTTTGTGCTGGCTCGATAGTTTCTAATCTCGGACTGGTCGACCGTGTGAGGCCGGGATTACTCCGAAACTGGTGTTTTAATTATTATGCAAAGGAGTACTGGGCTAAATAGCTTAGCTTCTGTATTTTCTAGGCTTAGTAAGCGCCGCTACTTTGATAATTGGTTGATCCTATTAGCCTCGCGGCCTTCGTGCTCGCCAATCGACTCGTACGTTATGTTCGATTCCCCTTCGTAAGTAGTTTTTTTTCAACAAACGAATCGTTCAGTGCACATTTAGGCATCGGTTAAAAGTTACCTGTCTTGGTTTATTAAAATCTATCCCTGCTGGCTCCACACGTGACGAATCTTTGACCTTAATTTTCGGAAGCCAATATTTTGTTTATTCCAAGGGTTGACCCGCAACAACGGAGTTGGTGTCCATAAATTGAATATTTCGAAAACACGCCTCCTGAGGTTCGAGGTGATAGACAATGGCGTGGACTCACAAACAGCTCCCCCGCGGGCATTTTATATTTATATTGTAATAAAGAAAAACCCCTGATTTGTATATTTTTAATTTTGTCGGCCGTTTGATGAGATAACCTCCACCCACGCAATGCGCAGTGGACCGTTAAATGTCATAGGGTGGAAGGAATCCTCTTTGAACCTTCCTCCTCCAAAACTTTGAACCGCTTCACCAATGCCCTGTGTGCTATGTCTAGATCAGTGGTCCTCAAACCTCTAATGTCTTTGGAGAACAGGCAGCTTAACCTACTATGGTGATTTCTTTTGTAAAGCTTTAAGTGACCTGAAAAGTCAGATTACCTCAGAACACTGGTTTATTCCACAATAAGTCCACGTTTGTAATTTTAAAAATGCGCATTCCTTTCTAAATAAGTTAGTGATAAGTGGTAAGTAAAAAAACTTTGAAATCGGATTTATCGGGTCAATAACCATTGAAATTAGCCATTATATTCTGTAAGTGGACTGATATGAAAGCCATAAAACTTTTGCCCGGCTATTTTCAATTTGGTACCATTGTACACCGTATGGCAAATAGATGGTTGCTTATTCTCTAAAAAATGATTTATTAGTTGCAATCTCAGGTGCAACCTATTTTATTATACCTTCAAAGTCGAGGGCTGCGGGAAGATTTCTAAATTCAGTTCAGGACCAAAAACGAAGGCATACAGAAGGAACGGTGTAAATACCAAAAAGTGGTATTTGCCTCCACTGAAACGGTAACCACTATTTGGTTGTATACCTCAAAATTACGGAGTGCCCTTTGCATTGCGTTCTTACATAGGTAGAAAATTCCTGAAAGCATCCCTGCATCCCATTTAGAGGCTAGTTGGATGACGTTATTCATTTATATGTAATATAGCTGTAGAGAGAGAGAAAGAGTAAATTCAGCTTTATTGTGGAAATAAATTCCTCATGAAAGCTAACCGTTCACGGGAAACCCGTTGGCCAAAGGCCAAATGGTGATTATTTTGCAAAAAATGCATTCGATCGAATCCATGGAGTAGAAGTAATTTATAGTGCTTAAAATATTCTCATTAAATTCATAACGAGCGTTTAGACATGATTTGATTTTCGATTGTTCATGGTTATGTTTATTTTTCACGAGGAAAATTATTTGTTTATTAACAAGTTATAAAAGTGGACCGATGCTGTGGTCCACTAGCTGCAGCGACGGAAAGCCTTTGACCACTGAAAAGAGATAAAAATCGATTGCCCAAGCCCTGACCTAGACTGACAATGAGTCTCCAGCGTGTGTGGACGGCGTGGTCAATCGGTGAATTTATTGGGGAAGCGGGGAACGTTGTCGCTTCTTTTCTTCATCGGGAGCTTTATGTGTCCACGTGTGTGTTCTGCGGGGAGTGGAAAGGGCGCGGCTGCCCACCAAACGTGCCATAAAATTAAAGCGAGTGCCTATAGGGTTATCCTCTTTGCCGCCACAGTCAGCGGCCGGCCCTCACTTGCCTCCGGGGGAGCAATGGGCGAGTGCCAACTGGTGCAATGTCGATTCCGGGAATTATCCGTTCCCAGGGTGGGAAATTCCGGAATTATCCGGGAGTTAAAGCATTGCTGCAGATTCAACATGGAATGCATATTCCGCATGAACGAGCAGCATAAGTGCCGTTAAATAAGTTGTTAACATTGGTAGTTCATAATTATTAACTTTCAATGTAAACAATTGAGAAAACAGAAAAACATTTGCAATCCGTCACTAGCAAAATATTTGTCTTTAATACGGTGGCATTCGATTGGCAATTTTAGAATATTATGTTATTTTACATATATACTCCTATTACCAATGTTTCATATAAAACGAAAATAAAAAAGAATATGGCATAATTAATTCTAATCTCATAAAGTTTTGGTGTCCTAGTTATTACACACTTTCCTCTTTTGGGAAATGAAGTAGTCTTGAAATAAATTCAACAGTGTCAGGCGATATAATTTGGATTAGTCAATACGCGACAAGCCTTGAGATAAAGTAATTAAAATTTATTAATTTGAGTTCGAGTTTAATTAATTCTTTCGATGAAAAACACATAAATCAAGATATTTCGAGTTTCATTTACACATTCTATTGTATCATATCAGAAAATAACAGATTAAACATCTTAGTATATGAAGGAAGTGGCAATAATTGAGGAAAGTTTTCTTAAATATCATTCGAACAAAAAGTTGGGAGAAAATGCCTCAATCCGGGAGGCAGATGATTCGATAAATCCTTGTCCTATTCCGTAGGCCTCCCGGAAAACGCGGGAGAGCTGGCAGCCGTGGGTGTAAGGCGGTGGTGCCGTGCAAACAATCCCCTTTCGCACATATCCCAATTGTTTGCTTCCGCCGTGCTCAAAGGGCGGGGCCGTCCGTGGCTTTTTGGCCCGGGGAGCGCGGGGAAAGAGCGGGCGGTGCGGCCGGAGCGGAAGACTGGGTGCGGGGAGATGGGGGAGCGGGTACGTGTGTTGTGTGTGCTCGGGTGCGGTGGTGCAAAGAGGGAGCCGAGGCACACACCGCTCGCTTGTTTACGCCAGCTCGATGACCAGATGATAGATTCAGAGCCCTCTCCGCGCCGCACCCACGCACCACCCCCTCCGCTTCCCCGGCGCCCGCTGCCGCACCCGGCCAGCGAAAGAATCCTCTTCCCTCACCCGCTGCGCATCTGGGAGGCGCGAGACTTCGAGGCACTGTGGCCTAACTTACGAAAGCAGAACGCGCGACAAATCGGGTGAAACGCTCTGCATTGCGCTACGGCCAACGCTTTGTTATACGTCGATATGTAAATACGTTGATCTGCAATTAGGGTTGCCTAAAGGGCAAGGTAAAAATTCAGGAAATCACCGTATCGTTAAGAGTTTTGTATCGGTAGGAGTTTTTCCCGTGTTCCAACGGGTGTCTTAACGAATTGTGTTTGGTGAGTTTTCCTTCAGCTTCAGTTCTTCGACCTGGAGAAGTCCGTTTGAGTACGCGCGAAACTGTTGTCAGCGGATACAAACCAATACGGAGAAAACCCGAAAAATGCAGGAATCATCTCAGAATAACTTTTGTTTCATTCAGAAAAGTATAAATTCGGGCTTCAAACTTAAGTATGCAGTGAGGGCACGATCTGTTAGTCCGTGTCGCTTTATCATAACGGATTATGTAGAATGTTACGAGCTGTAACTATTTACATCCCAGCCATTAAAAGGTCAGAAAGTGATGACTCGAGAGCAGTCTGCTGACATTTTACCTAGTAAGTAAGCAACAGTCTGAATGACGAACCTTCATTGTTCTCACAGATCTGGAGTGAAACGCATCCCTATTTTCTCCGTGGGGGTGGAAGTTGAGTAGCCTGTCCGTAAAACTTTCATCCACTAATTGGTTTGAGAAGCGGTGATAACCGTCATAGGACAGTAACTCAATGATACCTTTTTTATTTCCTCTTTATTGAGCGCAGAATAGGGGAGCAATGCTGATATTTCATTTTCTCTCCTTTCTTTGAACATGGATTTATTCTCTGGTTTATTTTATGCGTGTTGCTTCATTGACGCGTAAGAAACTACATCTAATCCTGAGAAAGCGAAGAGTCTTGAACTTTCCAGATGAGCGCACTATTTGTAACAAACACTGGCCAGAGCGACGGTAGTCGTCGAAGAAATTTAATTAAGTTCACCAGTGGATTTTTTTCCATTATTTGGGCTCTTGAATGGAAAACTAATGCTGGAATATTTTCTCTTTCAACTTAATTAGCTCATATGATTTAATTACACAGGATTTGCTAGCCCGGAGCGAAAGAGTGCTAACCGTAAAGCCAAGGGCCATATCCCTCCGTGTTGATTAGAGTTTGAGAAGTCTCTATGTGAATATTTCAGGCACAATATTTACCGGACAAAATTACCTTGCAAATTGAGGTACGTTATATCAGTTCCAGACCAATGATAGTCCTCCTCGTGAGTAAATGAATTAGAAGGCAATACTATAAATACACTTCCTCCGCAAATGTTTCTCCCTCATAGAGTTAGTTCCTCCGGATTATGACACGCCGTGTGAAATGTTCGAGATCTTCAATTACCTGTCTGAAGGAGTTTCCGTTTAAAAATGATTCTACTGCAATTTTTTTCAATTTTGCGTGACTTGAAAAAGGTGAGTCCTTTACCTGATGAGTACGTCAACGCATTCGTGCCTTTTTATACAGTTATTTTCACAAACTGATGTTGAAGTATTTGATTTTTGGGAAATAAAAGCATTTTTTAAGTACGTCGGCCCTAGATGCTGCCGTGAGGATTATTGTGGAATAGTTCATGTTGACGAAGAAGAATCGGTTATAGCACCAGTTGAGTCGAACGAACAAGTACATAGAGAGCCTCAAGTAATTGTTTATGTGATAAATGATGAATGTGGAGCGATTGATAACTGACTGTGAGGTTTTAAGCTCAAGTTGAAATGATTACTTGAAGAATTCTAACAGAATTTTAGAAGCCAGATTTTTGGCCTTTCCAGAAACGGTAGCGCACAATAAATAAGCAAGTTCCACACTTTCATGACTGTCTTACTTAAAAAAATAATGAGGTTGGAAATTTAAAGAACATCTTTAAACCATTCATATTTGAATTGTCATAAACGACAATATATTAATTATATATTCTAGGGAATATTCAAACATACCATATGTACGATATTATTCCTAAAATTAATGCCTGCAAGTGATATCGCATTATGTACGTAATGAGTTAAACTGTTAATTTCAACGGATGGACCCTGAACTGTACGCATATATGAGTACAGCTCAAAATCTTTTTTATTCCCAGTAATATTGCATTTATGTTCATATTATGTAACAATATAGGTTTCAAAGTAATCAATGCCAAATAAATGTTATCGAGATTTGATGGTATTTCCTCAAACTATCACAGAACCGCCATTTAATAATTATAGTTCTCTAAGTTACATTTATCAACGGAAGTGACAAGATGTATACGATTTTCTTTACGCCTGTAGTTCAATATCGGCTGCAAGAATATGCGCGTAGAGTCGTAGAGTACCTAATAACACTACATAGGTACAATGACGTTAGGAAGATACAAGATAGAATGTTATGCCATTCATATATGTTATATCATTTCATCATCATATTAATATATTATGTCATTAATATTACGTACGCGTAATTGCACATTCATAGTGATAAATTGCAAGTTATATTTTTTTTATTCCGAGAGAGCAGGGAAGTCAATGAAGAGGTAATACGAGATGAAACGAGAATCATTTCACGAGAACTATTTTTAAACATTCCTTCATGGTTCATATGTTATTAATTCAAAACAGTTCAGCCGCGATTCATCTACGGTGAACATTTTATGATGTATTCCAATGAATGTTCTTTGCACTCTTTGTGAGTGCCATTTGAACGTTCATTGAATGTCCTTCTTGAATGATCTTTGAACGTTTAAATAGTCTTCACTGAACGTTATTTAAGCATCTTTTGTACAATTATTTCCCCACTGGGTTGTCATTAACGATTTCATTTCAAGATAGAAAATTTGCTTGATAAATAGAGACGATATTATTATTATCAATTATAACTCTTCCATTACCAACCAATTCACCTGTTTTTAACGGAGAAAATGACCTCCGTTGTTGGTCACCTCCCACAAATAACCAACCAATTTAATGAGAGATAGAGGTTTTCAGCAGTTTTCGCGGAAAAGACAACAACCACATCCTTGGTTTGAAAATTGGTGGTGACGCCACTAATGGAGTGCGGAGTAAAACTTGTTTCAATGCATGCAAACGTTATTTAATTCGTTTCGAAAGCGCGTTGGTGGCAGAGCATCACCTTTTACGCACTCTCCACCACGCGTGGGCTTCTGCCACTGTTCGCGGAATTCCCAACACTCTCTTGGATACGCGAAAATTCCCGGTATCACTGCCGCCGGAGCCCATGTTCATCCACTTTCGGATGAATCGAAGTAGATGGCCGACAAACGACGTGGACGTTCGGCGAATCAGCTCCCTAATGTCTCCGGCATCAATCAACAACCAAGCCGACATTGGTTGTCGCCAACGTGAGTAATCATCGCAGACGTTATTGTTCCGTATCCACGAACGAGGAGTGACACGGAGCATAGGTTATCTGCTGACCTTTCGCGGAAAGCACATTTAGAGGTCTTTCGTTTTGAAGCTTTTCAATGACAAGTCCAGGTGTGTTCACGCTCGAAAATGTATCCTAAGCGAGAAAGATAAAGCGAGCATATTAGTTTGATGAAAGTTACATTTTGTTATTTTTAATTAATTCTATCTCTTTATTTCTTGGTAGGGCTTCTTTATTGATAATTACCTCCGTCCATTTGACCTTCATCATTTATTCTTCTACTCCAACATATTTCCATTGCTTCCAAACTTCTTTTTCCTGCAGCTTCCATGCTTTACTGCCAAATTTGAGTATGCTTTATACCCACGTATTTTATGAAGTGTTCTCTTATTTTCAATCACATTGTGCTACTTACTATTAGACTTTTCTTCTAATGGAATACCTTCTTTGCTTGGGCAACATTGAGATAGTAAAAGATATTAGGTGAATTGATCGAATTTTTTTTGTATAAAGCGATTATTCTTCAACTACATTGGACATCCCTCTTGAGAAATGAAGTGGTGGTTGTTGTTTTGACGTTTAAAGTACTGGCTTCCCATTCCGAGGGCCGGGTTTTGAATCCCAGCAGCATCCGACAATTTTATCAGGGGGTCCCAATCCCTTTGCTTTGTGGAGACCAGTTGAATTGCTGTACTGCGTCCATTGGACGGAACTTTCAACTCTACATACTTTGGAACCTCTCGTTTAGAAACGAAAAAACCACGTACAAATAAAGTAAAACTTTCTCAGAAGAAACTTTGTGGTATTGCATGTTAGGAAAAATTTATATTGGGATGATGATAATTCATCGAAACCCGGGTCCTATGAGCAAGTGTTAAAAGCTTTAGTGGTTTGTGCAAAAGTTTGAAAAATAAAAATGTTTGCTACCAACACAACTTCATTCTTCCCACTTTATTTTTCTAATTTTGGTTTGGGACTCCACGGAAAAATTTGCATCACCACCGATATTCGAATTCGGGCTCTCGGGATAGAATGCCAGTGCTCTAGACACCACACCAACCCGATTCCTAGGGTTAGAGATGTCATTGCATTCAGACGGTGACGTGGGCGAATGGTTTAGAGCTGTGAGTGAATGCCTTCGATCGACAGTCCGAAAAGCCTCTTTCCATCGCCAGCGTTTGGCAAGGAGGCTTCCGCCGCAGGCTCCAGGGCCGTCACTGTGTCAGGGGTGGTCTGGTTTCCTTTTTTTTTTTTTAACTTTGCGCTCTCGACCTCGGGGGGTTCGAAGTGGCAGGGGACGGCCCCCCTCTGCCCTGGACCCTCCCCTCGATAGCAGGGGCGAATAACACGGTGGCAGCCACTCCTCAACCCTCTTTGAAGATTTCCTTACCTTCCACATCGTAGAGCGGGCAGTATGTGTGTATGTATATACATATATGTATATATACATACACACACACTTTTGAAATAAATATATATATATATATATATTTCAAAAGTTGGCGAGTTCCGAGGGACCGCCTTCCGTGGGTAACCTTTTCCCCTTCCTCGCCCGAAACCCTTGTCGTCATGCCTCTTGTAAAACTTATCGCCGCCATCCAGCTCTCGGAAGTTGCTGACGCATCGGTGAACCAGCGCGAATTGCGTAGGCCCGGACATGCGTTAGGTTGCCCGGTGGAATTGAGGTAAAAAGTAATAATGACTGCGAGAAAGTTATTTCACAGCCTATGGTCACCTAATGTTCGCTACGAGTGAAGTTGATGTGAATTGTTAAGCTATGCGAGGACATTGACTGGGCGGGTTAACTTTTTGAAATATTTGCTTTCATGGTTAATCATTTTAACGCTTGAAGATTTAACTTTAACCAATGGAGATACACGCAACGATATATCGTTGTTAGCTCAACGCAAAATAGAGTTAGCAGCTATCTATCGTTGTTTGTGCAGTAATTAACACGTAGTTTAATTAAGAAATATGGGAGTATTTTCATATTTCTCTATATAAATTTGAAAGAGAAGATATGTGCTTCATCCACATTAAAAAGTAAGGAATCATTTTAAAATGAAAAGGGTGTGATAAAAAAATACAAATTCTAGGAGGAACGCATGGCAACTCTGGTATGTACCGAATGTCTCTGAAAGGGTTAAAAAGACTACAGCTTTGTCCGAATTGCGTGAATCATTTTATATTACCCCTGTTTCATTACCTAAAAGGATTAATTATTTCTTGCATCAATATGTTACTCAATTTTTATAAAAGCGAACATTCACATTTGGTGGTCGTATTTTCCATCCAAATCAATTTCCCTCTTCCATCTTATTATGGTGCTTTTTTATAATTTATATGAGTTTTTTTTTTCAATTTTAATATAAGTTTTCCGCAACAAAACTTTTAATATACTAATAATCTGTGATTGTGCCTTCGAAGATATCATCGCAAAACGAAACACTCATTGCTTCCTTCGCTGGGGGCTTCAATATGTCTCTGAATTTAACAGCCACATAGGTTCCAAATGTATTTGGTCACTTTTTAGGATGACTTTTAAGAGTTTTGGGTAGAGCAATTAGGTGCAAAAGTCGCCAATTTGGACACTCCAAGCGGTTTCCAGAAGCAGGCATATCATCAAAGCAAATTAGCACAGAATGGAC
This sequence comes from Pyrrhosoma nymphula, assembly GCA_963573305.1. Taxonomy (NCBI): domain Eukaryota; kingdom Metazoa; phylum Arthropoda; class Insecta; order Odonata; family Coenagrionidae; genus Pyrrhosoma; species Pyrrhosoma nymphula. The sequence goes on from OY754332.1 coordinate 32,141,224, forward strand.
GCCACCTGCCTGCATTTAATTAATTAATATCCAATTCTTGCCGTATGAAGCACCTATGAAACGTTGGAGGGAAAAGATAAAACGGTAAAATCTCTTAGAAGAGAAAGCGACAAACGTTTTGAACACAATTTGTGACACATCAGTCTCTTGAAAACAGTAGTGGAATAAGAGACGATTGTTTTATAGGATTTAGGATTTTTTGGCATACCCCACTCATTCATTTGCTCCAAGCAGCCTAACAATTTAATTTTTTGAGATTCCGTGAATCTAAACCTGTCCTCATGTTTCAGGGTTTCATCTATTTCTTGGATTTATTCTTCAGGCACCATTTTCTTCGACTAGATTGTTGATACATCGCTTGATATTTCTTTCTAATTTTATTTCAGGACTTACCATTTTTTGTAAGTGGCCATGTTTCACCACCAAAGGTGACAACTGTTCTAAGAAGTGCCTTATATATTTTGATTTTGATACCGCAGCTAATGAGGTTCCTTCTCAACCTACCGACCTTACCTTTGATTTTTTCTATGAACCTACGACCTTTAGCCTCCGTGAGTAACGCCTCTTTGGGTACATGGTGGATGGGCCACGGCTGAATGCCATTAGTGGGTATTTTTAAGGCGATATGCATACCCTGAAGTGGACAGCTCGCGCACTTCAACTTGTGATGGCTGCCTTTCTTTCTCTCTTGAAAAGTCTTCCCCCCTTTTTTCGCTTTTAACTCTGCTAAATTCCGTCGTTCAGTTAAAAAAAAAGAGAAAAATATCGGCCGGGAAATGCTAGGATTGACAGGAACGTGAGCCGCTTTGCGGGAGACATCACGTGATAGCGTCCGCGAAGGGAAGCAAAAGGCATTCATTACACCATAAGAAAGATTTGAAGAACTTCCACGTAGCCATCACCAATACTCAAGTCAGCGCAAATAGGCCTCTTCTGCCTCCTCCTGCTCATCTGCCCCCCCCCCACCCACCCGCCACTCTTCCTTTCTTCAAGTCTCTCAGCCTCACAACGCCTCATGTCCCCCACCCTCAGCCTCTCGCCCAGCCTCCTCTCCGCCTCGCTCTCCTCCCCCCCCAGCCTCCACCTTCCTCTTGCTCGGCGGGGGAGCCCACTCAATGGCTCGAGAGGAGATGTCGGGGAATCTGTTGGAGAGCACGGAGGCAGACTGCCACGAGGGCCCCGAAAAACTCTATCAAGCCAAGTCATCCAATTCCACGCCTGCCCCACTCTCCCTCCTCCTCAATTCCCCCCCCCCCTCTCTCCCCCCACCACCCCACCCCCTAGTTCATCCTCCGCTCAGTGACCCTCCTCATCCACGGAAATCTTCTTCTTCCTGCCCTTCCCCACACCTTCGTCACCAAATCCGCCCCTGCCTGCCTCCTCCCCGTGCTCTCCCCCCCCCTTAACCACCCTCTGCCCCCTGTTTCACGCCTCCGCTTCGTGACCGTGTCCAATGGTTTGCTTATTTGCCGGAGGTGACAACGACTGAGGCCATTTGCGCCACGAAGGATAAGTGGGTGGGCTTGCAACGGAAACAACGGTAGTAAAAATTTATTTATTGATCCCAGATTTTCCCAGTGAGGGCCATTTCAATGTGTTTAAAACGCGGGTGTCCAATCCTTCTTCTGGCTTCTTGGCAATATTAAGCAAAATATTACTTGTCATAGTCAAAGTCAAGTGTCTCCTCTCTCGAGCCGTTTCTCTATTTTCCTTCGCTTACGTCCTTCCTCTCCACATTCCGTGCAGAATGCATATCCTCTCCTCACTCCTCCATTTCCCACATAGTCTGCCTTCACTAACGGACTGCAACATGGGTGCAGTAGCTGTGGGAGTATGAAGGAATGTTACGGATCATATTTCATGTAATATCACTATTGCGGACTCTATAATGCCTAAATTTCATCAATGATGGACAAATGTGAATGATAATCGTTGATGGAATTTATTGAAACATACCCGATTTGATGCTCAGCATATACTCAGAAGATAATACATTGCCTATTTTGTAAATGACGTGAGTGAATAATTGTAAGTTTTAATACTTCGTAAATATTTGATTTAAGTGTATACAGCTCAATAGTCCAGTTTCATATTTTTCTAGATTACCTTGGAGAAACTTAAAGAACAAGTATATAAAGGCACAAATTAATGTTTTTTTATTTCGATTGCTTCACGGGCCGGATAGAGTTCTCAAATGAGCTGGGTTGGCTCGCGCCAAAGTTCATACATCCATAATAGAAACGAGTACGCTCAGCTGTACTCTTGATGATGGAAAACAACTCATGCGAGATTCGTACCCGAATCCCAAAATTAAAGGCGAGGACCTTATTCCACCTTCAATGAGGACGGCGCACGACAGTTATTTGGAGGTTGCATTATGGGTGGAGGGAAACCCGGCGTCAGAATGCGTCCACGCAGGCAACAGTCTGGCAATATGGAAACACCGGTTCCCGTTCGATCACTGAAGATGAGCATCGCTGGGCTCGGCTCTAATCGGAAGGGGTGATCACCCAATTTGTTCCGAGCGCTGTTGTCCCTCTCTATAAGTTGCTAGCAGTGAGTGAGAAATTATCTTAGTCGAAGAAGCATGCTAAACTGAATTGCATTTACTATCAGCCCATTCGACACGAGCACCATTGGGCTCTCCATTTAAGGTGCCAAACGACGAACGGAGTGTTGAAATTGAATTGCTCTTCACACGAAACTCAACTAGGGTTAGTGAACTTCTCTGAAAAAATGTACAGCGCAGCGATTTACATCGCAGTGCAGGCAGCACAGAACCCGGACCATAAAAAGGGAAGCAAATGCTCTAGTCACCACGCCTACCCAGTTCCACATGTTCCGGTGCGTGATTATTATGGCTTGAGTTGGCCTCCCGGCTGAGGTAGGTTCTGATGGAAAGAGTCTTTACGAATCTTTTATGGCCGCAAGCCCCTTCCTCCTTGAAGGATTTCCCTCTTCTGCGCGGCTCGCGTTCTTCCCCTCTTCATCCCATCCGTGAATCCTATTCTCTTCCTCCCTATTCCCCGCTTGCTCAACATCCCTCTATCATGGTATTCAGCACCCCCTCGCCACTTATTGCCTATTCCTTCTACTTATTCTGCTTCCTCCTGATATCCCCCAGCAACTTCCTCTCCTCATCCATAATGCGAAGAACTTTCTCGCACGTTTTCCTTTCCGTCGACCGCACCTTGTCTATTCTCTACCACACCTACTCTCACCCTCTTTCCTGCGTCTAGGTTTCTGCTCAATATTTGATTCTTTGCCAGTGATTTCCTGATATCCTAGTGCAAAATGTTCTTGGAATTACTTATTTTGGGTTAGTGAACGCCTCGTATTAGTGGCTCGTCTTTCTTAGCATCCTGTGAGTTTGTCCTGCGTATTTGTCCCGCGGTTCTCAAACAATCATTCATTAAAGATGAATGATCATTCATATTCTTCATAATGAATAGGATTCGTTGAGCTTTGCGATGTCACTTGTTTTTCCCACATTTAGTTTAATTATTCTACCAGTAATGGTTATTTTTTATGGACGGCTCCTATTCTCTTTCTCTCACACAAGTATCCCTATACCTATTCTCTCTCACTCGTATCTCACGAGATTCTAGTCGATACGACGAACTTGAACTAACTTGCCCCAACTATTGGACCCACAAAAGAGAAAAAAAAGATAAATTAACCGTCGAACAGATCGGTTAAAGAATTTTCTCTTCCCGCCCACCATTAATGATTACAATAAAAAATAACGCGACACTATTCGTCGTAGCTTCTCTCACCTTTTGTCTCTCCCTTCTTCCTGTTCCCTGTCCTAAACCCTTCCTTTTTGCGGATACTGCCGTAGAAACACGCCCCTGCGACGGCTCACAGATCGGTACGCAGATATGAATGCAGTGCCGTGGTTCAACGTAAACTTCACAATGTCTGTCGGCGTGACTGTTGACACGTTCAACTTGTGCTTGGAAAACTTGAAGGCAATGCACTTCACCGCAGGAAGGAGGTCAGGAGGATTTGCTGCGACTATATTTTTATCATTCACTGTAAATATTGCCCCCGTTCCCATTCTAACATATGATAATTGCTGGCAAGTCACCTTTAAAAATGAATGAGCAAAAACAGAGCGAGGCCTTAATCCGTCGAAACCATGGTTGGATAGTAGCGCGCTATTGTATTAGCTATATTTTTGGGTAGCTGTAGTTTTAGTGCGCTAAATTTTCGCACTAGTAGCTGTCAAAGTAGCAGCTAAAAACATGTCTGTAGCTTGCAGCTGTTTTCAACATGTACTTTTCAGCTGCTTTTCCAAATCACTTGGCAAAACATGAGAACGAATATGAAATGCACAAGGGCCATCATAAAAGATCCTATCCCGAAAAAATTTGCAAAACTTGGCTTTTAAATTGCAATTGCTGAAACATAAATTGATTAAGCACATATCATAAAATATCAACTATAATTATTTGAGCTCCTACGGTTATAGATTCATAGTCATTGTTGATCAGATGGTCTGAAAGAGTGCTGTTCAATTCTAGCATATTAATGTGGGATATTTATGCAATATTCTCTATTAAACTTAAGACCTAAATTCAAAACTTTAAACTTTAATAGGTCACATCTGAACTAAAGATCATTAGTTCAATAAATAGACCAAACGTTATTCACTATTTTTCAAAAAAGTGAGTTTTAACAAAAGGAGCTGACAGCTACTTTTTGTGAGAAGATGTAGTGCAGCCGCAATATTTCTTTTTCAATTTGTAGCTAATAGAGTAGCTGCTACTTTTTTGAGGAAGTAGCGAGAAAGTAGTTAGCTACATTTTTTTCTGTAGCTTACCCAACCCTGGTCAAAATGCATTCCACTTTTCCTCCCTTCCCTCTTCCGATTCCCTTCTCTGTACCCTTCCTTTTTTAGACCGGTGCCCTAAAAATCTCTGCCACACGCCCTTGTGAAGTCCCGCGGGGTAGTATGCAGATGAAGACCCTGTGTACTTGTGGGGGGGCACGCGACCCCTTCCATGCCAGGGGTGCGTGCTCGAACTCGCGTTGTCTCTTTCCGTGTGCACCCTCTTCCCTCCTTACCTCATCGCCCCTCATCGATTCCCTCGCTCCTTTCTTATTGTTCCCCTGGGGGGGTTCAACCTCCCTCTGGCTGAGCCGTGGAATGCTCGTATCGCACGGATCTCTAGTGGCAGGCAACGTGCGAAAGAGTGTGCTGGCGTCTGCGCCACGCTCCCATTGGCTGTAGGGTGCTCGGCGTCGGCGGCCCTCCTGCCTCAGCCCTCGTCACCTCGTGGCGTGACTTCAAAACTGAAGGAAGATGCAAAGCCACGATCCCACCGCGTGGCGTCGGAATTACGACAATGCCGTCGCTCTGCCGTTCTTGCGTCTCTTCATATCGATTCCTCCCCATCTCCCCGCTTCGTAACGCGCCACACAGTTACCAAAGTCATATGGCTCTGTGTTTCGAGGCGCGGAAACTAGAATCACGGTGAACTTCCTTGTCCCGGGCGATTCTTTATAGAATATGCTATATACATACTGGAATGGGAGCAATGACTTGGTTATTTCACATAAAATTTATTGCACGTGCGACCTAGGTTTCGAGGTTGGACGTCATCATCCGGTAAAGCTCTTCAGAAAACAAGAGGAAGCTACATATGTCCGCATGTGTTTCCGTATTATGACGTCCAACGTCAAACCGAACCGTGAAACCGAAGTCGTATGAATAGTAAATTTTGTGTGGAATAACAAAATTTCTACTTTTATTCCAAAGTTGAATTGGTTTATTTATTATTTTTTTAATTTTATTGAAGTAATGGGGTCATAAGTGAACTCTTCTAATTATATTTAATGCCAAGTTATATAACTTTTATTTTTTCACTATTATATCAACATGGGTTTATGATTAAGCTTTCACCAACTTTCCTTTTACCAGCTTTCCTTTTACCTTTTTGGGAGTTGCTATCGTAAAAGTTTCATTACTTCTCACTTCCCAGCCATTAATACATAACAAGTCCTTGATTTTTTACCTTAAGCTGTCGTAGATTTTTACCGAAATCGTATTTATTGGTGCAGAGAAGCTTAGCGTAATTGAACTGAGTTGCATGTCATTCTAAGAATGTTTTGCGTTGCATAGTATTTACTCTCGAGTTAAAAGTGGTCGTTAGTCAGTAAAGAATGTAAGTTTTACTAATGATCTTTCTAACAGTTTGAGATGGTCAATTGGTGAAAACTTAGAAAAACTGGTATTCTATGAGGTTAATAAACCCGTGATACTATGCATCAGGGCTTTATAGTGTTTATAGTATAGTGGGAATCCCTTCCATTCCGTATCCGGAAATTTTCATGATTTCACGTTCCCGAATCTAAAGAAAGGTTTTTTGGTAAACTGAGAACTACTTTTTCAACGCAATAACAACCAGTGACGTTTACGTTTTAAGAATGCATCAAATATTGCAGAAACCAGGCAAAATGATACTGTTTATCAGAGCCAAAATACCGTTTTAGCGTCGTGGGCACGAGATGCATCAGTCACGAAATTTCAGTCCACTTTCATGAAGGTAATTCTGATTCCCTATGCTTCATTATGTAATTAGGAGCTTCATATACCCTAGCAGAACTGCCCGTTCGACCTGGCCCGTTCTCCGCCCTCCCTACGGAATAGCTATGAATAAAAAATCCCTGCCATACTCTTTATTACTGATAATATTTGCTCAGTAAATAATGATGAAGATTTTGGGAGTTCTTGATAACTCCTTGGAGATCAGATTAAGGGTTCCGATTCCCCAAGGTTCCACAATATGTAGAATTTGAAAATGGTATACTACTCGTATGTAGGTCGAGTGGCCGAAAGTAGGTGCTGACATATTTCTTAAAAAGATTCCACTAGTATATTCCTAGAAGATAAGAGGACTTGGAAGAAATGAAATGTCTATAATTTCTGCAATATTTTTAGTTCCCACGACCCCCACGACCATGGTCATAGAACGAAGCAACGTTATAAACGTTTAGATGACACAATGTTCATGGAAAACCAAGCAGATGTTTGTACAAGCACATTTTTCCTTGATGAGAAAACCACCTTTGTTAATTCCACAAACTTTCTTACGCTGGCACGACGCGCGTTTCACCACACTGTGGCATACTCAGTGAAACGCGCGTCGTGCCAGCGTAAGAAAGTTTGTGGAATTTACAAAGGTGGTTTTCTCACCATGGATATCCATAATTTCCACGAGGTCAGGCCTGAGTTCATCAGTTTTATACATTTTTCCTTTATTTTAAAAGTCTTTAATGTCATATTTTCACAAATACACATGACACCGTTTCCTAAATCACAGTTTTTAGAAAGAAAGCCAAATCTAAGGCCAAATTCACAGCCTACAAATGTGTACTCTTCCCCACTTTGTTGTATGGTTCTGAAACTTGAGTATTCCAGGATAAGCATAGCTATGGGCTAAGTGCGGTGGGTCTGGAGTATCTGAGAAGCTTTTGTGGTAAAAGTGAGAGCGATATGCTTGAGAATAAGTGGGTCATGAATGAATGAGAAATGGATACTTCGGGATTGGACATGTAAAACAGATTCTTAAGTGGAAAACTTAAGAATAGAAAATCGAGTTTGCATCACTGTAATAGAAGCAAAAGGGGCATGCAAATAGGTGCAGGAAGGGAGAAATTAATGAAACAGAGTCAATTTCCTAGGTCTAACACCAATAATTAAGCTCTTTGACTGCATCTATGCTGAAAGGGAACGGCGATATGAGTATCCGCATGTGTAGATCCATTGAACACATTTTAATTTTGCAAGTAATTTACATTTACGAAATGGTTTCAGCGTAATACTCAAGTATGAATACCTAAAAATCCTATCGCACATCAAGGCTGAAGTACTAAGTCGATAGTTTCGAACAAATGAAAAAATGGGTGAAAAACAGATCTCATAGAGTAATTAGGGCCATAGAGTGTTGGTTTGTTTTATCGTTTTATGGCATAATTAACGAAATCATGAAATGACGAGAAAACTATGACGAATGAAACAACAAAGCTGCTTGACTGTTCCTACTGCTAAAGGGAACAGCGTAATGGGTCGTATCACATACATGGATTTCAGATGCAAGGGTTCCCCTATCCTTTGACTTAAACCAACAGAAAGCTACGTAAATAAAAGATTTGCGTGCAAATGGACTGCGTGACACTCAGAGTTGCACTTAGTTTGATAGCTGTTTGGGGAGGCGATTGACAGCTAAAGTCATGAGTGCCATTAGGGATTGGTGAGTATGTTGGTGAGGAAAGCATTATTTACGGAGTCTAGGCAGGGTGGAGAGGATCACGACGTCATATTTGTCTAATATGAACGATCAGCACTTAGAGGACCACAATTAACATCCAATACGACGAACGGAGTACTACACTTGATGTGCTCTTCTCCTGGTATCCAAGTACGGAACGGAATTACATTTTAAAAATCTCCACCACTGCCGGGAATCGAATCCGGAACATCGAGATTGGAAGACATTACTCTAGCCAAAACACAAACCCGATACTTTTCAGATTATCAATTCCACAAAGACTAGAACCAGGTGAGTCAGCTGTCTTTAGTGCCACTGCCGTCGCCGTAAAACGCTTCCCTCTGCAGACGAGTGGCAGCCAGCATAAATTAGTCCCTGCCGGGAGTCAAGCACTCCGTGATATGAGCTAAATGCTCCTCTCTTTACTTTCTTTTCACTCCTCCGGCCCCCCATGGACCCTCCTCAGTCCTTTTCAACGTGTCCCCAATCACTCTCCTGGCCTTTCCCCTCTCCCCCCAACCCCCAGCATTGTCCCCGGCGGCAGCGGCTTAGCTTCCTCCTCTCTGCCCCCATTATGTACCCCCCCCCCACCCTTCTGCCTCCTCTCTTTCTGTTGTCTTCGCCCCAAATACAGGAACAGAGGGGGGAGAGGGGGCGAGGGAGACCCGCTGAGTCCCTGCCCCCAGTTCTCTCCCCCTCTTCCCTCCACCCAATTTGCCCCTCCCTCCGCTCCGGGGACGCGCTGCCGTTCTGTTTCGGCAGGCCCCATGTAATGCGGCCACGCTAGGTATGTGGAGTTATTCTTTTTTTAATATACCGTCCTTTTCTTCATCCCAAGGGTCTGAGTTCGAGTCTCGGATGTGGGGGAGGTTTTTTTAGTGGACTCCAGATCCCTTCTTGGGTGCTTTGTGGAGAGAACTTCAGGTGCTCTGCTCCGTCCTTTGGATGGGATGTTCAACTGTGGACCCCTGAGCACCCTTCGTTAGAAGTAGGCCAATGCCGATGCTGGGTTTCCCTTCACCCTTCCTCCAGTCCCCAATTGATCCTTCTCTTGCTAGTCTTGCTAGCCTTTCTTGAATTGCGCAAGTGACCATAGTTGCCGCTCGCATCTCCAAATGGCCAACTAACCAAATGAAAATGGAGGAAGGATATCACGGAATGGAAGAATGACATACTGGATATAGGCATAGCGTTACTTGATAGCACTCGACAGCACAGAGTTTGAGGTTTCAGAGGGCAAATTAAGCGTTGAAGAGCGGGCACAGGTACCGCAAGGCTCTGGTGAGGACCTTTAGAGAGAGCCTAAACATCATCATTCCTTCTCTCTTGTATGCTATCTTCTCCCTGACGTCATTCTCTGTACAAGCGAGTGCCACCAAGTTGTGCTATACCTATACCGGTGCTGGTACTGATATAATGTAGACTACCAACGGGGTCCGCCGGTGTTCTTCTCTTGAAATAATCTGAATTATGGATATTGTCTTCCGGGGCCTTACGTCACGTCGCGTCGTTCCATTTCATAACGATGTGCTTTTAATGGAATAAATATTCTTTTTAGTGTTTACATACTTCTCGTATGTAGGGAATTCAAATTTCTCTTAACTCGAGGGATTTTTAAAAGATATATTTGTGGGTTCAAGAATTCTGAGGCGGGCAGAGAAATCAGGTTTTTATTCTAATGAAACTCATGATAATGCATCGCAATTTTTATCGCCACAAGCGCTATTGCCATATTGTATAAATCTTGCCTCGTGTGGGAAAAAGGAATTAAATAATTCGGAAGATATTCGGCCTTAAAATATCGGATATCTTGCGTGATGACATAGTTTGGTGATTTAATAGATCCCCTTTGATCACAAGTAACGTAATATATCCCTTTTATCTTGTTAAATGCTGTTTCCATGCTATCTTGTCTTTGAGAGTGTTTGTTTCTGTTCTGCATTCCCTATGCTACACTTATAATAAAGGTATACTATTTCCTGATTAATTGGAACCCACAAGGTTTTTAAAGTATGAATATATTGTAATAAACGAGATCACATTTAGAATCTGATTCGGAATGAAACTTGAAAAGATTTGGGCTAAGATTTATGCACGGTCTGTCATCAATTATTTAATTTTGGGCAAGTTCTTAGTGTTATTTTATAGCGTTCGCCATTCCTGATTTCACAAGTATGAAGCATGTTCTAAAAGAAACGGTAGAAATGATTGGCCAGTTTTTCTCGATGAAGCACGTAATCACAACCGTTGTCAATGCATAAATGATGAGCCTTCATGCTTGAAATGTTCCCTTCGGCGAATTACGGGTCTATATTTCCTGGTTCCCCTGCGTGAGGGTTGAGCTCAAATGGAAACGCTTCCCCGATCTACTCACCGCGTCCTCTGCTCTAGTTATGCTACCCCTGGTGCGGGGCGCCACATGGAGCCCTTTTGACGGGAACTCACCATTATAAATTTAACGGTGCATAAATTATGTACGGCAAAAACCGGCTGTGTAAATGGGATGCTTTATTTTCCGCATGAATAAATTCGAATGAAATTAGCGGCAGACGGGTGGTCAAATACGCAGGAGATAAAATGGAGGAAGAAAGAAACTTCAGATAAGGGCTGCAATTTCTCATACCAAATGTTCAACTGATATCATGAATGTTTAAGCTTATGTTACCACATCCTTTTTAGACTCCTAATGAGCATGTGTTAGGCCTTTCGAACATTTGTGCTCCCTCCCAGGAAATGCCGAAACGTACACCGCATCAGCAGACTTTTTCTCTACGAATATATGCCTATTATTTTAATAAAATCTGTTGAACTGAGTTAATTATGTGTGAGTTTATCATTTGTGGCATTAGTAAACGTAAATCAATTGGTGCTCCAGAGATTGCCTTAGTTATCCACGTATTTACTGTTTTCCGAGCACCAATATGTTGATGGCGCCTGCAATGGACAAGTAGTAACTAAAATGTTTTGAAAACATCACACTTATATAATACATGCGGGAAGACTAAGATTTTGCTTTTCTGGATACTACCGACCTTCTGTGACTGCTTCAGGTTCTTATGCAGCATAAAAATGATTGTATCCATTATCAATCTTGAAAAGATGATATTCAATGGTGGCGGCAATTTAGAAATGAACCATTGACAATTAAGGAAATTATAGATACTTTCATGTGTAAAGTGTTCGTACAAGATGGATTTTAGAGTAATAAGAAAGACGTATTGTTTTTCCTCTTAAATTTTGAAGACTTTTCGGATATACCGTGTGAATCTGTGATATGCCTCATTTCGATTCCATCCTGCAATGGTAATCGTGATGGTCACAGCAATATAGAATTAAAAATGCTTGAGTTTGAGTTATAGCCAACGAACTGACCATCATATCCAGCCATTTCCCTTTTTCGGATGGTAGGAATATATTAAGCCATTGTAATACATCTTGGATAAGCGGTAAGGTCATCCTACCAAAAAGAAAAGGGTAACCTTTCCTTTTCATGAGTTATGCTCAATTTTAAATGTATGATAACCGTTTGAAAACCCATGGCTAACTTTTAATAAGTGCGTTAAAAATGACTTATTAGAATGAAACATTTGTTCTCGCCGAAGTTTTGCTGACAACAATGTGAAATCGGGGGATCCGGGTTCAGTTTAAGTGAATGATTTTGTGTTTCCTTGTAAATTTCACATTTTCATGCGTCTTCTAACGAGTGACTCTCGCTCAAATTTGACTGCTTGAATCACGTTGCAGGTGAACACGTGTTAAAATTTGACTTTAACCCTGTGGACTGTGGCGTTATGCGTAGGAATACGAGTACATTTAGCATTGCACAACGGTACCTTATACCTTGTCTTTTTAAAGCTTTTGTGGAATTTTCATTGAAAGACGCCTCAATGGCTTAATTGATTCAAGCATCCGGCTCGCATACGAGGGTTTTTGCTGCTAATCAAAGTCCGGGCGGATAATTTTTCAGAGTGAATTATGTGTGTATAATAATATTTTTTCAGGGTGAATAATGAATTAATTCATTAATTAATCCGAATTAAGGTCTATGAATTGAATTCATAGACTTTAATGCGGATATGCCTTGATATCGTTTGCCTCTTAAAATTCGAACTGTTCGTGAGTACCATTCATGAATTATTAATTAATCGATAAGCTAATGGTGATGGTGCTAATCGAAGTCCAGGCGACAAATTTTTTCCTCAATGTATTTCACAAATTCGTGTTTATCATAGACCTGTGAGTGAATACGCCTTGATTTTGTTCCACTCTTAAAATACAAACTCTTCGTGAGCACAGTTCATGAATAAGTAATTGAGAGCAGACACCCTATTCCACGCGTTGGATCCCAAGGCAAGGTACAGATCATGGTCTTCAATCTCCGAGCGAGAATGTTGTGGTTAATATTGGAAACCTCTTCGGTTTTTTTGGCCGTTTTTATGCCACTTGTTTTCCCTTAGTGCGGGATCCTTTCAAGTGCCGTCCACTTTTGTCTATTTTTGATTTGATATCTGACTTTAAAGTCGGTCTAAATATAGGATGCCCGCCTCTGTAAAGCTCTTCGGAGGGCGTTTGGCACAATGTTCTCAAGATACCATTCTCGTCGAGGGAATGCAGTAAATTTTAACGGGAATGGGTTAATAATAATTATTAAAATCCATTATGACCCAATGAAAGCAGGGAGGAAATTTATAGGCAAAATACGATAACCAATTATCTCTTTCTAGTGTGGTGAAGGTTCAAGCGGCATTGACTTATGTTTTTTAGAGCGGTTTTTAGCATAAAGGCACCCTGATCACCTACACTTTGTTTTTTTTGTAAGGCTTGTGCCTTTAGGTTCTGCCTATGGGACGATATTCACAATGGGACGGAGGAAGAAGTAATTTCGAAATAATATTTTTTAAATATCCCCTGTAAAGTATGTACAGAATTTATAACTTAATGTGGAATTAAAAATTTCCATTTGCTGATGTAAGAGTGCATATAATGCTATAAAAAAACTTTTGAGTATTTAAAGTGACATTATTTGATTCCTTGTGTTCTCTCTCTCTCTTCTCTTCTATCCGACGTCTCGTGCATGTGATGCGGCTGCAGCCGAGGTGGTTGAGAGCGTAGAAGCAGCCGCGGGTGGTGTTTCGAGGCCCCCTCACCAGAGGACATCCCCAACCAAAGCCCCAAGTACGTGGTCACTATCCATTTATGTTCTCTCTTGGATCGTGGATCAGCCAAGTGATGCTTATAAGTTGGTTCTAGAAATTCGGTTCCATGGCTTCACTGTTTCCACCGCGTCCGCTGCTATCCGTTGCCAACTGTTTCTACAGTTCTACAGCTACCTACTACCATGCGAGCCTCCGCAGAGGCGTGTGGCAGGGGGTGTCATAACACCAGTCATGATTTGGGAGGGAATAGGGAAAGAAGAGGGGAGAGGACTTAAATCAATTGTATGATAACGATGTGTCTTATGTTGGTAGTGGAGGAATAGTGTTGTCGGAGTAAAACGGCTGCAGCCGCAACTGTCTCCGTAAGACAACTGTTTCAAATATATGTTGCTAAGAACAGGTTAGTTTCGTGATCGTGCCGTAGCCGCGACGTTGCGCATTGTGCTGTGCAGCGGCAACTGATAGCTGAAGCTGACTGTTTCGTCTTATATTCTGTTTAAGTTACACTGCACGAGTGGTTACGTTGAGGTTATAAGCTACAATTTGTTGGCTTTGAATCTGTTGCAGGTGGTTGCCGGTTTACTTAGCCAACACATGTCCGCCCACCGTTGCAGTTAGAATGCGAACTGTGAAGTATGTATCTTCCATGAATCCAAATGAAATTGTTACCCAATTTAAGTGAAAGATTTGTTATTACATAATCTACAGAACTACCAGCAATTTTCTAACAGCGCCGATTGATCGCCCGCTGTTTGTTGTGCCTCAAGATATTATCCACAACAGGTTTCACGGAAGTGTTTCGTTTTGAAACTGTTCCGGTTGCGAAACAGTTGCAATGAAACTGTTGTGTTCTTTTAGTGTCACCACTATATGTTAATGTCACGTTGTTTTTGTTTCAATCACTAATGGTACATGGAAAGAAGGAATTTTTATACTTATCAGTCCGGCAGTGTAACTCTATTATTTGATCTCTCCAGCCAGTAGCGCGGGGTTAAAATAATATCCTCCGTACTGAAACTCGCCTGTTCGGAGTTTTTCAAATATTCTAAGCCTGACGAGTAGCCACCGAGTCTTTAATGGCTCCAAGCCTAATTCTTCCATCAGCTGTGTGACCATATCTGATCGCTCGTAGTTTTTTACAAAGCGTGCGGGTTTCCTTCGTATTTTATTTACTTCGGGAATTAAATCTTTCTGTGCAGGGTCCTGAATGCTCGCGGTGTATTCGAGATTTGTCCTGTAAGCAGCATTCCAGCAGTCGTCCTCAATTCGAAGTGATCTGAAGACGGCTTCTGAGATGCTGTTGAAACTCTTATTAACGGATAACCACGGACGCGGTAGAAGCTCTGAAGCCATGAAAACTAACCTCACGCCGCGAAAGCCTTAACATGAACTGATTTTCGCAATGCTAATTGGAGGTGAATTGTGACGTATGCTTCATAGAGATTCTACAAGTAAGTAAGCCCACGCTAGGGCATTTCTTATGGTTGCCGACTTCTGAGTTCATTTTCACCAATAAGAATATATGGGTAGGTTGGTGTCAGTAAAGTTCCTGTGGAACTACAATGTGTAAAATTTCTATCGTTTCATCAAGTGACATCGGAGAGTGTTAAAAGTTTCCTCAATTTAGTTTCCTCTCATTATTTGTGTGACGTTCCGTGCGTCATCGTCATCTACTGTGCGTACTGGCCTCTTTGGTTGGTTAGTAATTTGGGAGGTGACCGACAGCTGAGCTCATATACACCATTAACCCATTGTCACTCGTACGACCTTTCGGAACATCCAAGAGAGAACCCACGATCTTTATTCCTTTTTTATACCGATTTTATAAGTTTTAGATATAATGCTTTAGATAATATGTGCTAAATTTTTATTGATTTCATGATTAAAATATTAGTCAACGTGTATAGGATTACAAAATAAAAAATATTTTTATTTATATATTACTATTTGTTGAAACAGATATATCATCTTGGTCATTAGATTTCCCCGGAGATTTATTTGTAGATACATAAAAATATATATATCTATATATTAGTATTTGTTGAAACAGATATATCATCTTGGTCATTAAATTTCCCCGGAGATTTATTTGTAGATACATAAAAATATATATATTTATATATTAGTATTTGTTGAAATAGATATATCATCTTGGTCATTAGATTTCCCCGGAGATTTATTTGTAGATACATAAATATATATATATATATATATAATATCTATATATTAGTATTTGTTGAAACAGATATGTCATCTTGGTCATTAGATTTCCCCGGAGATTTATTTGTAGATACATAAAAATATATATATTTATATATTAGTATTTGTTGAAACAGATATATCATCTTGGTCATTAGATTTCCCCGGAGATTTATTTGTAGATACATAAATATATATATATATATATATATATATATATATATATATATATATATTTATTTATTTATTTATATATTAGTATTTGTTGAAACAGATATATCATCTTGGTCATTAGATTTCCCCGGAGATTTATTTGTAGATGCTCTCTCCATTCTTCCGGGTCTTCACCGCGTGTGTTGACTTGGGTTAACGCTGTTGCTAAACCAAGTCAACACACACGGTGAAGACGCGGGAGATTTAAGAGAACATCTAAATGCATCATCTTAATGATATCGCACAATTAGAAACGGTCCAGCGCATCTGACTTGTTAACCCTGTCCCACGGAGAGATATCGCCTGCACGTGGGAATGGGCGCAGATGACGAGATTGAGTGAAAACTGAAGAGTGATACAAAGAAAATAATCGGTATCAAAGGAGAAATGATTTTCACGAAAATTCATTCAAAAATAAAGTGAAAAAATAAATTTTAGCGAGCAAATTTTTAATGCGGTGATACTCGCGTGGAGTACAATTGTACGCTAACAAAGGAAGCTGGATTATTGTTGACCTTGCTGTCTCCAAAACTCGTGCTTAGCTGAGATCCTCACAAGTTCGTGACCTTACATTCCTCACAAGTTAGACGCGACCTTAAACGGCAGGCTCTCAAGCTGACAACCCCACAGCATTTTTCGAACAATCGGCTGGAGTTTTCAAAAACAAGTGGAGTACATATGTATGCCTCGCGGGTGACGGAGGGTTAAGGATTGGTGGGTAGGTTGGTAAGGAAAGGTTTGCAAAGGGAGTGGAGGGAGAGTACATGAAAACGCGGCGTAGGCATTACCCTACTCTCGACGACAGGCGCCAAGGGGTCCACAATTTAATGTCCCATCCGACGTACGGACTGCTGCACGTGTATGGATAGCGATGCCACTGAAAAATATCAGGAACTGCCGGGTTTCGAACTCAGTCCTTCGTGATGGGAAGGCAGTGTTCAAGTGACCACTCCACTTCTATCCCTATTTCGCATGAGATTTGTAAACTTGAAGTGATTGATTTGATTTCGTGACTCTTTCGAAAAAAACATGGATTCCTCGAACACCTAGAATTTGCGAGCTGTGAAAATAGGTTGTCGCCAAAATATTGCTATTGAAAGTGAAGTGCTTGGAAATAGTGCTAGATAACTTTTTTTGCCTATTAAATAGGACTCGATTTGAGTTTTATCGGATCCCGCTGAGAATAGGTTTCACTCGGAAAACTGAAAAGCTCAAACGATCGGTAACACTTTGTAAAAATGCTTGGCAAAAAAATTATTGCAAAGATATTTGCAGACGCTTGATGAACATGGTAAGGAAAAGAATATTTTACGCTTGATTGAAAATACTGAAAAATATTGTTTTGTTTCCTTTTTTAAGTAGATACATTCAAAACATTCGAAGTCCAGTTAATCTCTTTGGTTGCATCGCGACTACTTTATGTATGTATGTATATCCATGAATTAATGGAATTTATATCTTCCTTATGTAATGAGGACTACGTGAGAGTAATGGAGATCTCCTCTGGATCATTTTTTTTTAATCCTTTAAATGCCAAAGGGCCGATATATCCCCCTACGATGAATATGCGAAAAGTGCCACTGGCCGATATATTGGCCGGCATTTTTATACGGACGCATATTAATTTGTTAGTTTTAGATCTGTAGATTACTTATGTGAACATCCATGGGCATGGAACATAAATGGACACTTTTCTGCAATGTAACACATTCGATATATCTGTTATTACAAGATCATAGGAGCTGGAGGGTAAAGAGTATAGTCCTACTGAGAGACCGTATGGTCTCTCATCAAATTGTGGTGGAAGAATGCCGTGAGACCATATGGTGTCACACGGCATTCAACGTGTTAAACTGCAAAATAAAAGCATTATATTTATTCGTTCAATGCCAACTATCCACTCAATCTTTCCAATACAAACTTTATAGAGTAAACAAATATCTGTTATAATATGCAAATATTTTTACAAAATTAACACTCGCGCTGATGCGCCTTAAATTTAATTACATTCGTAGAACGCTGAGCATATTAGGAGTATTTCGTTATTTTCCAACAAATATCCTCAAAAAACCATGCCTAATTCCTTTAAAACTTGAATTTGAAACTTCATTTAACTAAGTACTTTAAGACAATAATTATATTGTAAATTGAAGCAATAAAGTGCCTACTTTAAGCCGACTTTTTCTGAAATACTTTACAGATATTGCGAACTATAATCTTCAAATATGCCAATTTACTTCAGCCGCATTCTTCGAGGTTTCTTAAATCACATCAATTTACGGGCTTCATAGTGAGCGAGCTGAGAACTAGAACATTATTAACTACTCAAAAATGGCTCTAGTAATATTCACACAAGCTACCTAATTTTCCTTGTAGTAAAATTGGTTAACTATTTCCCATTGCTTCTCTGTGATAGTGAAATGCATCTCGTTTGCTCGTGAGCCGTCGGGGGTGTGTCGGTTTCTTTGCTTTTGATTATAAAAAGGCTCTAAAAATAGTAAATAGTGTTGGCTTTTTAAATTTCGTTATGTCACCAACAACAATTGAACAAAAAATCCTCGGAGTCCGAGATGGCCCAGGGAAAGGAACTGGCCCCCCTACCCTGAATGAGTGAAATTCACACGCCTGTGGCTTAGTCCGGGATGAGCTCTAACCTCAACTATCCAAACCAACCTTCGGGTTGAATCACTGACTGACTTATGTCACCATCTTTTACACTCAAATGTTGTATTATTTATCCCCTACCCTAAGTTGTCCTAATTTTCAGACTGTTAAGACCTGTGAAAAAAAAATGCGAATAATAATTGTTGCCTTTTCAAAATTTCCCTCATTTCCTCCGAGTTTCCGCTTAATTTTTCCCGAAATATTTGTCAATTTCTTCCAATGATTTCATTAGCAGCCGTTTCTTTTTTAGCGGATGAACTCCCACTCCGTTTTCTTTCATTTTACCCTCTTCTTGCCTACGGGGCGAATCGTTTTTTTTTTGCGCCGGATTAAGTTTCACCGCAGGAAGTGACCACGTGGCCACTGTTTAGCGGGAAAGAGAGCTTTTGCTCCGCCAGGCATTCTGTGAAGGTTTACGATTCCGCCGCGCTGCATCCCTCTGAAGGCTTTGCCCCTTCATTTCCCGGTGCACCTTTATTTGAACTCTTGCCCCGATTATAAGAGACTTCGTCCGCAGCGAAGAACTTCCAGTCTTCTAGAATCGTTGACCAACGTCCAACCAGAGCTTCGGCATCAAGTTTATTTACCTTTGACCGCGTCTAATTTAGCGCGGACTTACTTCAATGAAATATTTGAAGCTCGCCAGGGGTACATTTTGCCCTCAACCCCCGGGATTAAACGTCAGGGATCAGTTGAAAAACGGAGTGCATTTGCGAGCCAATCTAGATGTTACGCTGTTTCATGCAGCCTATCTAATTCAGATACCGAAAGCAAAGATACTCTCGCCACCGTGAATGGGATATTCAGGCATATTAACTAAATGTCACTTAAAGTATCAACATTTGAACTAAGTGGATAGAAAACATTTCGTAGCTTTCATTACTAGTTCGTTAATAGGGATTTTTTGGGGCATTGCGTGAACATATTCCACAAACCATCAGATAGCCATGCAGTGATGAACTTGACGGTGTCTGTTATACCTGCCGATGCAAACATTCAATTGACTTTTCTAAAAAGTTCGAATCGGATTATGTTTACGAGTGGAGAATGTGAAGTAATAGATCTAGCACATAATTTAAAGTGATTATATTTTAATTCATGCTTTCTGTAAACTAACACTTCCATGAATTGCAAATTTTAATGTGTTCAGTCGGTGATTCTAATTTTGCTTTGGTTATTGTTTTGTATTTATCTGTACTCACGGCCTACTGAGGTATTTTGTATATCTCTAGCGGCTTGTGTGATCCTCCTCATTTCATGTCGATAGGGTCATGGTGTGTGAATCAAGAATCTTAGATTATATGGAATATAAAGTAAGCGAGCTGAACTTGGTCTCCATATTTTCCTGTGTCTCAGCTATTTTGCAATTCCTCTGCATTATTCTTCACAATTATTTCTCTCTGCTACTATTTTTCTTTGTCGGGCGTAATAGAATGACCACATCCACTTTTAGGTTTAGAAAAAATCCAAGGCTTAAAAATCGCCCAATACGAATACTCGATCCGATTTAGAGATTGCGAGACAGTTTTTTATTAATGATTAACAACTTGAAGTAATACTCTGCGCTAAAGGCCATTGAAGTAAGAAACGGGAGATGAGAAAAGGGTTGTTGGGTTCAGAACAGATGCCATTTGATACACGGAGGGACGAAGTGCTGTAAAAGTAAAACAATTTGTTTGTGGGGAGCGTGTCCTTTGCAGATATGGAGACTCAGTGTGAACCCGCACGGTGTTACCTGCCTTCAATTTTTAGTTCTATCTCCTCCCTCTCCGCGAGGGAATTTTCCCTGATTGCTTAATTTTTAATCAATTTATATCTGATAATCTATTGATTGGAACGAATTTTTTCACTCGTATTTTTATTTCATTCCTTTTCCGCCTCCCGGCCATTAAATGACATGCGGTCATTCCCCCTATAAATCTCTGAAAAAACTTTCATAAAAGCCTTGGGCCGGCCGAGATACCTACTCACTTCTTAATATTAAATACCTGGTATGATCTATAGCCGTTTAGAAGTCCTTAACCAGTTTTCTCGTATTAATATAGTATAATAGCGTAATTTTATTTTTTTTATAATAACCCCGTTCATTTTTAATTCTATTTATGAAGGTCTCCTGCATATGTTACAGAAAGGAGTCCTATTTGCGTGCCTCGAGTCCTTTTTCTCTGTACTTCTTTGGACAAACATGACAGCAGTGAGCTGAAGATAGGTACGCGTATGCCGACATTGTTACAGCTTCCAAACGTTTATGAAGTAATGAGGATCTTTTATTATCGGGAATATTTTATTGGAGCAATGTCGCCCCCGATGATGATGCCTGAGCGTGGTCTTTTGTAGTCGATAGAGCACTCCAAACAAAGCTTTATCTGATTCCAGGCGCCATCTCGCATCGTTTATTTTTTATCTGGTTGATCGGAATCGTCTTTATACCTAGGATCGATTATTTTCTTTTTTAGAGGGTATTTTTTGTCGACGATCAATAGAAGCTATTTTCATCACCCACTTGGTGCGGGTATCTTGATGGGATTAATTTTCTTCGGCGCAAAGAATCTTTTTGTCCCGTGAGTTTCCATCACATCAGAGAAGTATCCTTCTCCAGATAATATTCCGCCCCAATTAAAAATATCCCCCCGTCCATGCCCTGAAGAATATTTTATTTTCTTTGAAACTGGGAAATGAACGTATTGAATTTTAATGCCGGTCTATAATGGAAATGACCAGTGTATTGTTTTGCTTTTCACATTTGTCTCTCTCATACACCCGTTTGCCTTTTCATACTCGTCCCTGTTTCGTCGCCTTCTTTTAAAGGTGACATTCACCTCATCTTTTAAGGTTTAGACTAAAATATTACATTATTGGTGTAAGTCTTCTTTAATAACAATTCTGATTCATCGGAAGCAAACAGGGAAATTTTAAGTACCTCCAATTTGTTTTCATAGCCTACGCTGAAGTATATTCCATTTTGATACACATGAACGACAGCCTCTCATGCTTTCCACGTCATTTATAGATGACATCCTCTGTCTCGCACAGTGCTTTTTTTGTCTCTCATGAGACTACTTGTTATAGAGTTGACTTGCCTGGCTCTCAGTTAACCGAGCGAAGCATAGATGATACTGAGGGCCGTGAAATTTTCTCAGTCAATGTCAGCGATGATGTTGATAGATGTCGAGAGTAGTATATCTTGCTGATACTGTCTTGTTTTTGCATTAATGCGCTCCCTCGGATAGAGGTCTCGTTTTTTATCTAGATTCATGGAGGGATATTATTGTGAACCAAATTTATCAATTATTGCTAGCCTAGATATCAAAATGGTAGGACCACCTCACCTAGAATTATTTTAGCACACACCTCCACTCACCCGCAAGATCTTATTTCCGGTTTCCTTTTAAGCCATTGCATTTACGTAATTATTTTTCATTTAAGGAAATGGGAAGAATGATTGAATGAAGGGGATAAATGATGAAATAAAACGTAGATTGGATGCTCCCGTGATGGACCTACACGAAAAGAAACTCGCATCGTTGGTCTGGCCGTGCTGAAGAAATAGATGAGAGTCGAGCAACGAAACAAATTTGTGATGGGGGAGAGAGGAAGGGGTAGAACGAGAAAGTGGATATGGTGGATGAGACTTAAAAAGAGGAATATTAGGATTTTTAAGAATAAGAGAGTGTGTATGAAACAATGCACACATGTGATAAAAGCGGAAGAGGTATGCTAGTATAGGGCATCATGAAGGAAATTATTAAAGAAGAGCCAGTTGCCTAGGATTGATAGCAATAACGTAGCTTTGGTCTGTGGTAATCCCAAAAGGGAGCGTGATGGGTTTATAAGTAAAATGTATGCTCGCCTGGCGGACTCAAATCACTAAAGACGCCATGGAGAAGCCGGCAGATGTCATCACAAAGCACCAACGCTACTAGCTATACAACGCGTTTCCATGTGAAATTCATCTGGTTTACCGTAATCAGACGAAAATGATCGCTTTTATTGTACTGATGGAGGACAATATGACAGTATGATATGATCCTTCCCGTTTTGTTCACGCCTAAAAAAACTTTCTTTTTAATTTCATGTGCCAATTGACGAGGTGCTCGATGGCAGGGGAGACTTTATGGTCTCACTCTCGCCCAAATGGAGCCGAATTATTATTAATAACTGTTGAAAAACAAGCATAACAGAGAAACGATACCGTACGGTGGCATCAAACTGCAGAGATTTTGGCTCACGTGACTTTTTTCAAACTTCAAAGCAATTTTTGAAGGCAATGATTTATATCTAGGGTTGCCGCGTGTGCATATGGATTATGTATTTGTGTTTTGCGTAGAAAATTTTCTGTCATATACATTGATATTATGTGATGTATAAATATTATGCATGTTCCCTGTAGTCGCTCCACGCGGTCAATTCCTCCCTAAGTGAAGGGTGTCCTTCGGCTTGCATTCGACGCCGGACGAGAATGTTTGCGCTTTGCTTGCCGGATGACGGAGCACGGTCTAGGATTCCCACGAGTAGTGGCAGGGGGTGTGTGTGGATTGATAGTGAGGGACGGAGGAAGGAGGGATGTGAGTGGACAACCACGCGGAGATGACCGCGATTGCACTCCACACATCCCCAAGTGACCTGCATAGACTCATAGAGGAGCAGTGGCTCGCATTAGCATAGCCCTATCCTAAAACAACTAGCACCTTATTAATATTTATATCGATCTTCATCTACTTCAGAATAAGAATAAATGAAGTTGCCTTAAATTTAGGACACAGTCTCTGGCATTACTCGGTGGAACTCCTTCATAATGAATGAAAAAAACAAGCACTTGGTTATGATTCCACAATTTATTTGAAACAACACGTACTAGATTTCGGTGTTGTATGTGTTGTTTCAAATAAAGTGTGGAATCATAACCAAGCGCTTGTTTTTTCATTCATTGCTTCAAATTTGTTGCAAAATTGGAAACATAAATTGCATATGGAAATGAAAGATGAGGTAGGCCCTAAGGCAACCCGTTGTGGGATTACCGTGAGTTCAAGTACGTAATAACTGTAATAATATTACAAGAGATAAACTTCCATTAAAAAATTATAAACAGTAGCTAAAATATAATCTGACGAAAACAAGAAATCTTGCTTATAAATAATCTTTGAGCTTCGCCATTCATATTGAGTGGATAATGGCTCATGCACGCATAAATATGATAGACAACATAGAATAAAAGCATCAAAATGCATTTGAATACATAAAAAAATCTTTTTCGATTTAACATAAGGTTAATTAAATGAAGGTTGCTAAATTAATGCTGTGTATCGCTTATACTCAATATCCAAGTTTTAGTCTACCGATAAAACTATTGTAGTACTTTTTTATTATTTTTATACCGCGAGGGAGAAAAGTGTACCTATCTTTTTCTGCATGTGGAGAAAACATCTTTAAAATAACATTATACTTGGTAATGTAATAATATATCTTTGTTTAGGTAAAAATAAATAAATTTTCCGAAAATAACGCCACAGGAAATAGGAAAATATCGTGGAGATCTGCGCTTTAGCCAACAATCCATAGGCCCGTGATTCGATTCCCAATTCTATTGCACTTTTTTCTCTCGGAAATTCCCAAATAATAAATTTTTTTAAGTCTCCCGCCGTGACCGCCATCCTGGATACGTCGCAGTCTCCGTCGGGGATGCCCACTGCGGTGGGGCGCTCATTCGCCGTCGGTCCGCGTGGCGTCACTCCCACGTGGAAGTGTCCCATCCGGGCAGCGGCGAATACAGGTGCCACGACATCGGGAAGATGATTGATGACTCATCGGCACCTGTCCCCCCGTTGGGATATGTGATTCATTCTTTTGCAGCCAGGGTGTGGGAAACACTGACGCCAAAGACTGGCGTTAACTCGAATGAACGCTGATCCCTCGAGGCGACCCAGTTATTAGCGTCAGGCCACGCGATTGCCGAGTAGCTAGCTCTTTAAGCCTTTGGTTTTCATCCTGACTCGCGCATATATACCGCTCAATGTTAAGTCATAATATGACATGAATTCTTTATCCTTCTCAAATGTAACCTCCCTCACGGTTATGAATATACATATGTATATTCATGCTCATGGTCTTTGATAGACAACGGACTAGATCGTGACCCAACCCCACTAATCACCTAAGTGCGAACAGCCTCGAAAGTTCCAAATCTTTTTACGGAAGATAAGAGATTTCAAAGGAAGCGAAATGAATGTATTCCCCGCAGTGCATCATGAAACTATAACGAAACCACTCTATCATATTTGCTTTATTACATGAGGGGAGAACTAACCAAAAACATCTGGAGCTTGAACAATTAATGATTACGAGCTGCAGGGGTAGATGATTCAGATATGTTCTGTGAAATTATTCGATGTTATTCGAATTTTCAACATTTCAGGGGAAATTTGATTTATCTTTGACTGAGGGTTGATGTTTCCCATATGTGTCGTTTTACACATGGCCTCGTTAGCAAGGTAACTGAGGAACTAATGTATTTAACATTTTAGGTGTGTCATACCGCAGACATTGCTCCAACGGGTTTTATTTTCGTTGATTTTTTTCTGGATTTGATGTATGATTTATCGCTTTTCTCATAATCACAATTGCACTGTCATATAACTGTTGTGATGTGCCTAAACTGTTGGCGTTACATGAATATGCGAAGACATCTGAGGGTTTCAAATGATCGAATGATATATAAATTTCTGCAACAAACCGTGCAAGTGAACTCGAGGGTATGTGACACGGGGTGATTCCACACCAAGCGTGCAACACGTCCCATTTCAAGGTTGAACGCCGCACGCTACACTAGCCGGTGAGCGAGGGCCAAACGGTAAGTCAGGAGAACAATGCTAAGCTAGACCAGAAACTAGGAGAGTATACTATACACTTGTTCTTCGACGTTACTTAATTAACTCTTTCGAAGTATTCCTTACGATTCGCGTTATTGTACATAACTGCGCATACCACCCCTAAGGCATGTGGCATGGGTCACCCTTTATTATATTCTTTGCCTCCTTATCGCTGCTGTCTCCTTTCCGTTTTACCACCTTTTATCTCTAGATTTAATTTTTTGTTTGCATGGGATATATTTTTCCATTAAACGCAATGAGAAAAATATGTATCTCTTTTTCATAAATAAAATGCTGTCCACTTTTAAGCTCTCAATCATAATTTTTCGTCGAATTAATTTAATTTTTATTTTTATATGTAATGAATCGCTTAGTACGTAGTACATATTTGAATACATTTGCATTTCCACTCCCCACTCTTTAACTTTAGTGGATTTTAGGACAAAAACGTAGTTTTCCATTGCTCATTAGTTACTATTGATTGTTGCCGCTGTGTGTCCGGATGGCATCAGTCTGGAGTGGCCCAATTTTTTTTGAATGAGCAGCCATTGAAGTTCGGATCCCTCCGTCCTCGGGGCACACAATGACATTTCACCGCGCTGGCTGACTCTCCTGCGCGTCCTAGCCAACCAGTTCTCTGAGATTCATTAGCGATAGCGTGGCTCCCCGTCGTCTCCTTATTGATTTCCTATCGTCTTTTACTTAATTTAACTCCTAGAAAGGTGCAACAATGGCGCCTGGGGAAAGCTCCCGCTCCAGAGCTCAAACCTTGGGCAGTGGGAGTGGAATCTTTTTCAACGTGTCCCTCCGGTCGCCCGTGGCTGTTTTTCACTAGTGCCGGATTGATACGTCAGCGTGGTCAATGCAAACTACTTTGCCTCCCGTGTCCCGTGAACGGAAAGTGCTTGGTAGCCATTACTGGTGAGTTTCGAGTGGTATGAAACGAAGCGGTATTATGGCTTAAAATCTCTGCGATACAGATGGTTTCTCGATCTAAGATGCCCAACTTCACTTCGAACAAAGTGCAATAGTATGGTATGGTTGCTGGTCTCATCCGTTCCCACTTTTTTTTCATTGATAATTCGAGAGCCCTTACAATTGCTCAAAATTGGATTTTTTTTCTCTGATTAGTCAAGCATATGAGAGTCAGTTGGTTCGTTGGTTTTTCTGGTTCCTTTAGTACCCGTGTTTATTTTATTTTATTTTTTATTTTATTTTATTTTTTATTTTATACTACCACCGAAAACAGCACATATTGGCCTTTACATCGGGGTTTTTAACAATCAACAACGGACAAGCACAAACAACCATGTCCTGGGAAGTGAAAAATCCTCCCCAGGCGGGATTCGAACCCGCGACCTTTGGGTTAGCAGGCGAGGACGTTACCCCGCCGCCACCGAGGCCGACAAAACCGTGTTAGTAGTATGCGTTTCGTAATCAACCTCAGGAATGCTCATATACTTTGGTCGTGATCTTAAATGGTTAATCCCAACGTCGGGATTCGAACCTGAGCCTTCAGAATGGGAAGCCAGGACTCCAGCCACCACACCAACCCAATTCCCCAGAAGAAATGCTAAGCCCAATTTCTGTAATGGAATGCTCCACTTTCTTCTTATTCTCACTTTCTATGCTTTCTTAGGGGCTATTTATCGTAATGAGGGAGCGTTCTATTGGGGAAGCGTTCTATTGGTATGGTGGCTTGAGCACTGGCTTCCCATTTCGAGGACCTTGATTCGAATTCCGGCGGTGGAAGAGGTTTTCTAGTGTGAATGAATAATTCTCAGGTTTCGCATCATTCGCCGGGAAAGCCTACGGTCATATATTGGTTTTCTAATGAATTCCCGATCTCCAGTGGAGAGCACTTCAAGTGCCGTACTCCGCTTGTCGGGTCGTGCGTAATATTTTTTATCCCTTGGCGTCCCTGTGAAGAGTAGGCTTACGACGACGTCGGATTTCTCTTCATCCTAACTCCATTCCTAAAGTATTCCTACCGTCACCATCCCACCCACGTGACTTAAGCGTCGCATATGACTCATTGTCAGTTGTTGGTCACCTCCCCAAATAGCCAAGAAACCACTCATCCAACATACTATTGCGCGTTTTCTCGAGCGCAGATAGGTGTTTAAGTTTTATTATCTTTACAAGAAAGAGTCATCAATGTTTGCTTGGTGTTTTTCTTTGATATTACTTCTAATACATAATGGAGTGCACCTGCTGACTCGGCCAGTTTTCGCAAACACGACAGGATTTTTTCCGATCAGTGAATATCGATATCCAGCTGCCATCGCGATAT
Organism: Pyrrhosoma nymphula; assembly: GCA_963573305.1. Taxonomy (NCBI): domain Eukaryota; kingdom Metazoa; phylum Arthropoda; class Insecta; order Odonata; family Coenagrionidae; genus Pyrrhosoma; species Pyrrhosoma nymphula. The sequence goes on from OY754332.1 coordinate 32,168,891, forward strand.
ACCGGTTAGATTCGTATCGACTTGGTCGTCTCAAGTTATTTTTTTTATATTCTTTTATTCAATGTTCACTTTCTGTACAAACGGAGATCGATGCGGTATTCGATTATTGCACCGATACGTATTTTACGGCTGGAAAAAAAACTTGATTTTCCAGTGGAAATTTATTTACAAGGAAAATTATTACTTTAACATGCAAACGCTATGCACTCTTCGTTTTTGTACGAAAGCAAATAACAGAGTAACGAGGATACGCTTTCTCAATGGAGATATTGATTAGTAATTTGACCTTGCTTAAAATGAAATAATATTCACGGATTGCTTTTACTGTCGATTTCTGTGATATTATGGTTTGTAGTATGTTAAGAAAATTCTAAATTAAATCGAACCATGCTGGGATTAGGCCTCACCGTTACTAGACATACTTTTTCTGTGGTGATATAACGGAATCTCTCCTGGCTTATTTTTGAAAGTACGCTTATTATTACTCAGTATCTACGCTACTCATCACTCTCCATGATTTTCATTTAATATCAAGTTTCTTGTACTTGTTGTTCCTCTTAGATAACCTGTTTTACCTACCAATTTCCTGTTGTCACTCAAATAAATTGCACCTCCTTATGTAATACTGTATTAAGAGACTTCTTATTACGATTATTTTTCTGAGAATGGGAGGAATGTTAAAATATCAAAGCTAGATTTTAGTGAAATCCATTACTTGTCTTAATAAAACATAGCAAACGGATAGTTGCTGTTGATTTGACAATACCATCATCATCAATATAATTCATTCATTCCTAAAATTGGTTTACTGTAGATCTGTAACTCTACCCTTCCCCCTTCTGGTTCCTTTACGCCCTGAGAGATCATCTGTCTAATACTCCGATTTATCTTAGTGACGTATTTAATCGTCTGTCTTCCTCGCAGAACTTTCCCTCCTATCTTTCTCCTCGTGAATTCATTGTGTCTCTGGGAGTGCCCAGTCCATCGGGATGCTGTATCCCATGGAGTGCGTCGCATGGTCCTCCATTATTTTGCACGCTTCCTCGTTTCTGATTGATCGAACAATGTGGTGTACTTTAGTCTTGTTTGAGCGCTTGCCCAGAGAACCTATTTGCTCATGCGGAACCCTCCAAGAATGAGTGGGACGGTTAATCTTCCTTCTCCCTTCTACACACCCTTCAATGGGTCCACTCGTGATAAGAGCTGTCCATCCGGTCTCTCTGGTTCCCATTTCCCGCTTCCTCGCCTCGGTTCTCCCCTCAACACATGTGATAACCCACGTTACGCACTCACGCTTGTGGTTTCCGGCCGTTTTCGGCAGAGGGTGTATCCCTGCTCTTATTTTCTTTTTACTGCTTATTTTTTTGTTTTTTTTCTTGCCCAGTGACAAGATAAGTATATAATATATACACATTTCAATGCCCATCTTACAAGCGAGAGATCTGAGTACAGTGTGGCTGCTTCAGGCTAGTTTCGAGAGCTTGGCCGCGAGAGTCTGTTTCAATCTGGATAATTCCTTGTGAAACAAATACTAGCGCATCGGTAATTATCTGTCTTTTCGCCTTTGCTTAAGTGTTCCATTGAGATTTATAGCGTTTTTATCAAATGCCATCTGCCTGTAAGCTATTTCCAAGGACGGAATCTGTCTCTTTTTGTATATTTTTATTTCCAGCCATAGAATTAGGTCAGAACTCACTTTGTATGAACACTTTAGCATGGTCAGCTATTATTCCGATGTCCAGGAAAATAACTATTCATTCCCTCATCATAAAGGAATTCCAAAAGTAAAGCCTGAAACTGTCATATCCATTGCGAAGATAGTTATTGCAGCTCTGATCTATTGCTGTAGAGATTATGGGCCTTTCCCATCAAGCAAGAAAATAAAAGAGACCCAAATGCAACTTATATAAGTATTAACATTATTGTCTTAGACATCCAGATACAAGACCTTTGTTAATAACCCTATTAAGTCTACCATCGAGCGTGGATGTAATGCGGCGCTTAAAAGTGAACAGTAAACGATCTTTCCAACCGATGCGATGCACTCCGATTCACTGTTAGTTTATCATTGGCTAATCAATTCGCTTGGTACTTGCAGAGTTGAGATGTGATCAAAGTCTCACATTATTTCCCTCAGTAAAAAGATTATCTACATTAAATTAAGGGATTTAGGAGTTAGTAGTGATTCATTCAGTCCATTCAGATGAGCAAACATACACGCTCCATCGAACTCTTGTTACCGTATCATTTGATTCCATGGTGATTAAATTACTGTGGTTGAAGTTGGACAGATATTTTGCCCATTGCATAACCGTGGTTCCGTTTTAAAAATACGGTGACATACGATACGTTTTTCATCGATATTTTTCGGAGACCGATATCATAATGTTAGCAGAAGGCTAATACCGACGCCGGATTTCTCTACACCCTTTCTCATTTCCTCATGAATCCCTCCCTTTACCAAACTACCGTCCTGTCCCAAATGGCGCAAATGAACTAAGCCATCACTCGCCTCCCCCATCGAACCAATCTATGTGTTAGCCGATTCGTCTGGGTGATTTTCCCTAGTAACACTATCTATTTGCCTCGCATCAAGTCATTTTGAGTCCCTCATATCCTCTGCTTCTACTTGCCTTATCCGAAATCCGATCCTCTTCCTTCCTCTTCCGCTCTTACCAAGCGTTCTCCCCCTATCACCCTCATCAGCACTCCCACCTCATGATACATCCTCCATTCAATTTGGTAACGTAGTGCGAATCTCCGCCCCCAATCTCTTTTCCTCCCGCACCATACTTCCTCCCCTGCCTGTTCACCCACACCCCCATCCATAGCCACGCCCATGTCTTACAAGCCTCTATCCCACGCACATCTTTTTTCCGTAAAGAAAAACAAGTCTCAAATCCATACAACGCAACGTTGCATGTTTAGTTTTTAGATAACCATATAAGTTAATCTTTCATTATTTCTCCCTCAAAGGTTAGGAGGTAGGTTAGGAGTCACTAAAAACTTAAAGGCTCCGTGCTAGTCAAAGTTTACTTGAAAATTTCAGAGCAAGCGTGCTTCAGGGGGACACGGAAGATATTATTTAAAGCCCTCACTTTACATCTAGAACGAGCAGAAGCGAAAAATTAAGCGAGATACATTGCCGAACTGATCCTCAAAGGTGCAAAAACTCCTTCTTCCCAAGCAGCGCTGCATTCTAAAACTAAAGCAGAGCGAGACACGACGGCACTCCGTCAACACGCATTATTCACTTTTAGTCCTTTCCCTTGTCCTTTTACTTCTCCCATCACTTTTTCATGGCTGGTACCCTAACACCCCCTGCCGCACGGCACTGTGGCTGCTGGCAGGGTAGCATGTGGATGTAACTGGTCTTCGTGAATATGAATGTTATAGCCGTCGTCACTTGGCGGAAAGTACTTACCCCAATGTGTGATAAAGTCACTTTGTGAATGTTCACAGAGATTTATTCGGAATCGACCATGGTTACGGCGCAATATGTCATCTGAAAGATTTTGATGACCTTGATGGTGACATAGCGTGTCAATAAAATGGTCAGTACGAGATTACCGTGTGCGAATATTAAATAGTCACTCTTTCTTCAGCTTTATCATCCGTAAATGCGATCAAGGATCAAGTGACAATTTTGACGATAATCATCAGAAATCTGAATCCGAGGATTGCTTTTCCTGCAGCTTACCACTCCACTCTCCCATCAGCTAATCGTTTTATTCCTGGTACTTTTTCATTAATGACGACACTCGTAAGTTGCTCTCTCATTTCTCTTTTCATTGCTGTTTCCGAGAGGCTACTGTATCGCATAATGCGTTTAATAAGTTTCTCTTTTCTTCTTCTCGAGGTTTCTATTCGACATTTTTTATCCATACTCTCCATAGGGCTTCCTCATTGACGACTCTCTCTCTCCCTCTGTCCATTTGGTCTTCATCATTATTCTATAACATCACATATCCATTACTTCAAATCTTTTTCCTCCACCCCCAGAAACGTCCAAGCTTCTCTGGAAATAAAATCATGCTCCATAAATATGTTTTGATGAACTGCTTCCTAGCTTCCAAGCTAAAAATTTATAAAATATATAAATACATTGTATAAATATTCGCGTTTTCGCTCTCTTTGCTGAGTGTAATGCGGGAAAAAGTATCCATTTGTTAAAAAAAGACATTCCCATTTTGGGAAGGTTCTCGTCCTCCCCCTTCCTCCCATATCGATCAGCATCCATCATCCTCTGCCGACGCTGCACCTTTGAGCATGCGGAACCCGCCACGCCGCCGCCCCATGGTGCCATGGAGCCGACACCCGCAAAAATCCTTCTTTCCTTGCCACGCCAAAATGGTCACATTCGTACATAAGTCGCACCTTGACATAAATTCTCCCTTAATAAACACATAATGGCCTTCATCGCTACTTGAGAAAGTATCAGTGGTCCCTCGCCTTAGCAGTACTGCTGGCAGGTCAGACACATATCTAAGCGGACAGTCATTCAGATGCTCTGACTGACGCAGGCTCCTGTAATATGTCAATAAATTCCTGGACCTCGGCTTCCTTGTCGGTGGCAAAGACCTCCACCATACTGCTACCGGTGCAGCTAAGATTTTCACGTTACTATATGGTGATGGAATTAATAAATTTACTTATTAAATTGCCTATTAGGAAATCATTTTCTCATAGTTCTCTCGGGTTTTCCACCGGTTCAGAGGGTCTATAATGGCCGACCTTTCGACACGCGACTGGAGAATCGTCGTCAGGGCAGAGCTGAGTGCCGTGACTGGGAATTGGCCGCCTATTTATGCAAAAATAGCAAGTCAGATGCGTGGTCATGTATGTTTTAAGGGTGGGAGGGGTAAGGTGGGGGGGGGGGGGGGAAGGTAGGTATAATAATTCCAGCTGGTGTCTTTCTGGAAGGTCGTGCATGGTCCTTAGGGCTACTACACTCTATTTCAATGGTTGAAAGGAGTGAATATAAAAAATGGTTCCGGAACGTATCCGGAAAACGAACTAACTTCCCCGCGATTACGCGAATACTCATCCGTTCCCTTGATTTAATATCCTCGCTGTCTTCGTTATAGACCCTTATCGTAATCGAAAAGCACAGATTTAGAAAGGTGATTCTTCAAATAAACTTTAAATAGTCTTCAAATAAAGCTCTGATATAAGTCACTTCACGATTTTCCGCCCAAAACCAACTCATATTCACTACTTAATGTGAAATTTCGTCTAAAACCAGTGTCCACCATTTTGTGATGTTATAGCACCAATATATATAAAATAATCTTTAAAACTAAGGAATAGGAGAGGAAAAATACAACTTTAACTGAAAACGTTGCTTTTTAGTCCATAAAAATCCATCACCAAACGTCACCATCAACTTCATTTAGAAGATTTTTGGAGATAAATGAAGACAGGCAGGAAAGTTTTTTTGGAATTTTGGTCATATTTGAGCCTCTGTATCTAAGTAACGGGTGAGAACCATGAATAATGAAGTGCTACTATAATTGCAACAATTATTTTAGAGTGCTTTTGCGAAATGTCAAGGTTATATCTAAAACAAAAAGCAATTTTGGACTTTTTGCAAGCTTTTTCCGATTTCGAACCATTGTGAGACAGTGCCTAATGAAATTACTCCTTCCGTCAAAGAGCGTCTAATGGAGGCTAATAGAAATGTGTGACCCGGATAGAGTTGAGAGCGTCTCGGTCTTCCTAATTCAATTCAAGCACATGACATCAAAATAGGCTCGTTTTCCTGTAGTTTACAGGTTTTACTCCGAGTTTCTCTTGCTTTCGTTTCGACCTAGGTTGTCCCCCAATTAGACCTTGGAACTACTCAACTCTGCTGGAGCCGTTTTCGTCTCAAGCAGTTTGAATCACTTAGGAAACTAAAAATAACCATCATTCCATTTCTATCCTATTACTTGATGCCCATAGAATAAATTTCAAATGATTCGTATCGTACAAAAATCGTTAAATATAATCGGAAATATTATCGAACTTCTGAATTCTTGGGTATATCAATGATTTCCAGTTTGTGAGATTAAAGCTACGTCGATGGAAATCGTATTTTTTCCCGATAACTTCCACCAAAATATCTCCTCTATATATAACTCATTTCGACTCACCCAAATCGGAGGGGGTATACATAATGATCAATTTGATGCAATTATAAGAAGTTTATTTACAGATTTTGATACCCAAAATACATACTGAAGCCTGCTAAAAAAAGTAGAAAGCAATGTCTATCCTCATCCATAAGTTCCTCGTTTCTTCACACATGCGTCCACTCTACTCGTTCATGCTTGTCTCCACAGCGTATTCCGGATGCATACATCAGTTTCATTCAGGAGGGAAATTCAATTTAATTTTCGTTCCCAAACTTTTGCAAACAGACATACTATTGATATACCCAGCAGTAATGTATAAATGGGAAGTCATTGCGGTCAACAAGAGTCACAAGGGTGGTTCTCTTAGTGGTCTTTCTTTATTTACAAACTCTAATTACTCAAATAGAGAATACAAATGGTGGCAGTAATGTGGTAATTAGTGAATTTTCACCAAAGGTGTTACATTAGCATGACCATACTCCATCATGTGAGGAAGAGGTGGCCATGTCACGCTTAGATTAAATCACTGCTCTGACTCGCTCCCACTGCTTTACCGTAGAAATGATCCCTCCACGATGTGATGATTGCGACTCCATTCTTATCTTGTATGAAAACTGAGTGGTCTGTTCCTGGCTTAATATAATCCCCATTTTGATTACTGTTGCGGTGTACTAAGCAGTATCAACGAAGAAACAAATAATAAGCTCCAGATTACTATGAATGCTACTGTGAGATTTGTATGTGATCTAAAACGGTGGGATCGTGGTACTGATTCATACAAGAGACTAAAATGGCTTAAAGTTAGAGAAAGACTGCTTTATTTATCTATTCTCTCCGCCTTAAAATTTTCAAGTCAACCTGTCCTCCATACCTGTTCATACTCTTTTATTTAAAAAAACATTCAAAACCGGCTTACAAGATCCCATCATTTAGACCTACAGATCCCACAGCACAAAACTGAAATTGACCATAAGTCTTACATCGCTACTGTAGCAAGAAATTGGAATACTCTCCCAACAGATATAAAAACATGTAATTCTGTACCCTGTTTTAAAAGGAAATTATTTCAATCCATAATCACGAAAAGATGTTGAGGGAGGAAGTGAAAATGGAAATGATTGTTGTAACACTGTAATCAATTTTAATTTTTTTTGTGTAAACACTTTCTAGTATTTTTTGTGTAAATTTATTACTATTATGTATATTTTTGTGTAAACACTGTCTTGTAAGCATTATTATATTTCTTTAATTATGTCTTGTGCAAATGATAATTGATGTACGAAGGTGTCTGAAAGACCGATAAAGGTCTACGACTATAAACGTTTTATTTATTATTATTATTTATTTATTATTAATATCAGTAAATGAATAAATCATTCGCGGCGCTGCATTAAACAAACTAGGATTTATCAAGCAAATCGTGGGAAGGTCCTCGAACGAAAATGTGAAAGAGAGATGCTATCTCGCTCTGGTTAGGTCACATCTCGAATACGCCGTTAGCATTTGGGTCCCTGCAAACATGGGGTTAATTCGTTGAATTAATACAATACAATTGAAAGCTTAGTTAAAAACTGCGAGTGAACAGAGATTGTAGCACAGGTGATTGAAGGACTAGGCCGGGAACAGAGAGAGACTCGGAGGCTACACGTTAGGCTTAGAGTACTTGAAATATTCACACCCAACGAGTTTCAGTTTGATACGGGGGATATAATTTTGACCCCGCGCTATATATCTCTAGAACTGATGGAAGTGACGAAATGATCGGTACAACAATTTTTTCTTTCCTTGCTTCGTTAGTGTCAATAACAAGAACAGAGCGTGACTCTAAGACACTCCATTAACATTCAATTCACTTCTGTTCTCTCTCCCTTCCCTTTCCATATCCACCCTCCTTTCATTTAATGGCGTCCTAATACCCCCTGCCACACGCCCCGGCGCGGCGATGTCTCTCTGTAGGTGTAGTGGTAACATAGCTTAGGGCTCTAAAGGTATTGATATCATCAATAAAATAATTGTTTTTTTAATAAACCGGTATTTCTTATGCCTTCATCATCAGCCGTCATCTTTTGATTTTCCTCCGCTCTCCCCATCTCTCCAATCCACTAGTCGTTTTATTTAATCGTCACTGCTCATTTCAACGTCTCGCCTAATGTTCAGTAAATCCTTGATCTTCCTCAATAATTCTTCCCATTCATTTTTTCTCCCAATACAGTGTTCTCAAAGCTGTCTTGTCGCAAAACGCGTCATATAAGCTCGTATTCTCCTCTCCACAGTGATTTTACCAAGTAGCTTCTCTCTTCAAATCCCCCCAGGACAACGTCACTTGTGATTCTCCCCATCCATTTGATCCTCATCACTCCTCTATAAAACCATATTCCCATTTCTTCCATTGAAATATTTACAATAATTTTTAATAAACTTTTTTAAAGATTTTTAAAAAGGATTGAAATAATTCGACCGAGTAAGGTGCAAAATAACGTAAGCCATCGATGCACCCAAATATAAAACCAATTACTACAACTAGAATGATACTGGTAAAGTGAACTGGCATTGTAGCTATTAAGGCTAAGATTCTAACTAGCCATGAACGATGAATTAATAAAAGATATGAATGTTAGTTGCATAAATGGCACTTTCGTGATCGCGCACAACAACACAATAATTAACCATAGATTGAGTCAAGTACCAGCTGTGGCGCTACCTTTTCTCGGCCGTAATTGAAAGTGAAGCTGAGTGAGCGTAACCTTCCGCCGTATTGAGATTTACCATTAGCATAATTGGCCTAAACATATTTATCTACATGTTTGCGGTAAATAAAACGTTGAATTACTGAAAAACTGGGATACTAATGGTTTAGATTATTAGGAAGGAGTTATATTTTCATCTCCTCCAACCTACCTCAAGGAAAAATGTGCAAGTAAAGGCAATGAAAAGCATATCATCTACTCTATAAGTGACTATGCTATATATAGCGTCTTCCAAATTAAAAAGGAGGGGAATAACGAAATTTATTAGGAAATACAACTAGCATTACCATTTTAGTATTACTTATATAGACATTGCAGGCGACCATATATGATAAAAGCATTTAATTATTGATCGCATTGCCGTTTACAATGCATCGTACAGTCAATTTAAAAATAATATAAGTATTAACGTACCTAATATTTCTTTTTGAAGCAGGAGACACAAGAACTCATCGTCAGAATATGTCTCGTTTCGCGATCCCATACCGAAATTCACACTTTCTAGGGGCGGCGGAAATGGCTTCACCTGAAGTTCGTCACACCACCTATGCTGAACTATATGGTGACGAGTCAAGCGTATGAATCCATCGTTATTGCGCCGCTGCTTGAGGGAATTTTTCTCCTCCCCCACCTCGCTTCCATCTTTTTGGCTCCACTTTCGGAAAAGATTCCAGCGATAGGCACCCGCCACTGTCGAGTGGGGAGGGGGACTGCCAATCGTTTCCTTGAGGCCCGTCACCTCTGAATCGCACGTCATTCGATCGCCGGAAACGTCGTTGCTCCATGAGATAGGAGAGTCGAAATGTAATTGAAAGCCACCGATATCTCTGGGAGCGTTCCCCCGAGTGTCTTGAGTGTTAGGATATACCCACCGTCGGATGTCACCTCAGGGAAATGAAAGTGAAAAAAGAGTTACGTTACATTCCTGTTTCCGGAAGTGCGAAATGAATGAAATTGACATTGGAAATACTGCACCAAATTTTAGTTCACTTCCGCATGCGCTGAAACGTTACGAGGTACAATAGCCACGAGGATAATTAGCGGCCCTTTTCAACCGTAAAAAAATCACCCGTCCGTTTCAACCCTTTTCCTTCTCATGGTCTTAATTTTGATGATGCATACGCTATTAATTTATGGGTAGAAGGTCAGAAGGTAGTGCGCGTAGAAGTTTACCGATTAAATTTATGGAAAAGGGATGAAAAATAATTTATTCTCCGTAAAATATTGAGCAAAAGTGATCCACTTAACCTGAATTACTATTTCACCCCTCGTTTTATTATAGCCCGGGACTTTGGTGGGACTTTGGGCAGATTTGGTGAAAGCTTCCGCGGAATGGTTTCATCACATGGTGGCTTTCGGGATAACTTCCGCGTTGTGTCAATTTTTGACGACAGTTTTGCGAGCGTTTCAGCTCGCTTCTTCAGGTCTAAAGTGAAGCTTCTTCAGACCTGAAGAAGCGAGCTGGAACGGTCGCGAAACTGTCGTCAAAAAATGACACAGCGCGGAAGTCATCCCAAAAGCCGCCATGTGACTTATGGCAGATATTAATGGGCTGAATAAAATACAAAGAAACGCGTCGCATTTTGTAAACAAATGAGAAGGAGCGGACTGTAAGCGATGCATAAGCTTTAGAAGGATCGGGTTGGGGGCTATTATAGACTCCAAGATTTACAGGCTTGGCTAAGATATCTAAAAAAATAGTATTTCAGGAATTTAATTTAATTCAAGAAGAGAACTATTGACCTGCAAATTTAAATTAAATATTAATCCAAATGTCAATTTGAGCAAAGTAATTTTAACTCCTATGCATTCATAGGAGTCAAAATTCCTTTACTTTCATTGACAAGAATGATCTTTAATCGCATCTCAGGAGTTTCAGGACGACACGGCTGTTATTAGTTTACCCTCACACTACATTTAAAGGATAGACAAAATAAGGGAAATTCACCATCGAACAAATAGGTCGAAAATCCTTTCTTTCGGTGCACCATTGACTATTCCAACAAACATAGAGCGAGAAAGAAATCCATCAAAGCATATCACACATCTCATCCGTACCCTCCTCAAATTACCTTTCCTGTATCCTTCCTTTTTATGACTGGTGTCATAACACTCCTGCCACACACCCTGTCAGTACATAGATGTAACCTGCATAATCACCTTGAAACTTTTAAGCTATAGTTTAGTTCATAAACATGACTTTGTATATATTGGGTCAAGGCAGTCACCGTGTGAGTAGAAAACTAGATCTGTGTAGCTGATTCATTCCGTTTTCTTCTAACCATGTATGCTTGGATCACTTCTGTCACTGTGTGCCTAGTCGTGTGAATGATCTCTTGTTACCGTGAGTCCTGTCACACGTGGTCTGAGACATATATTCCACGGCATTTACCAATAAATCCAACTTAATCCACACTCTTATAACACCGTTCAGTCCCTTCCTTAATCTGCTCAGTGATTCGACACTAATCCGGTCTCTTAGCGCCACAAGGCATATGGAGTTTTCATATTTTTTTTTAATTTTCCGTTACTAGTAAATCCAATCAACATTGCTTTAGTTTCATTCACAGGATGATGCTTGAATCACCATTTTAAATCAAAGAATCACAAATCGAGATTAACTATTCGTGATTGGAATACTTGTTTTTGTATGACTCATAGCTCAAGACTCGGATATTTTTTTAAAAATCTTAAGGTGATAGGTGAGTCCAATCATCGATATACGCCGTCGAATCACTGGCCCAAGAGCCTCTCATTGGTTGAGTTTACTAAGAAAAAGCAGTTATATAATTTGTGATGGTGTTGATAAACTTAGTTAACATTCAATCGAGCTCGTCACCTCAATGTTCTAGTTCAGCACTCAAAATGTTCAACAGCATCGCTGCTTTTACTTTCCCATAATTTTCGCTCTTTTGTGGATTTATAAAATTTTCAATTGCTTGTTGATGAGCTCTCACTTATTCTGTACATTATCTACCTGGCGCAAATCAACTCCGCGAAGCCCTGATTCTGTCTAAGTAACCTACTTTCATAGAATTTCAATAAATATTTTACCAATTAAATTTAACTAAATATTCAACTAATTTTACTTAATAATAAAGAAGTTTTAAAAATACTTTTGCTTTGTAAACAATATTTTACCCTACGTGTCTATGAGGTTGATTCCTCAGATTACTTCGTATTTTCATTCTCTTTGCTCTTTCTTTTGTGCGGACATACAAATAATACTTTCCTTCGAAAATTTGGCTTATCCAAGGTCCACAAGAATTAATGTCATGTAAATCCATTAATATAAGTCAGTAGTTACTCCCACCAACACTTCAATATTTCAGTGGATTATGGTCAACATGAAGGGTTATGAATGAACTTAGTGGTTAGCTGAAAGATGAGAGAAGAAATCAGAAAATCAACCCTCGGATTGTTGATTGCTGCTGATGAAACTATCAATACCTCCAGCATATCAGTTTATTAATTTACAAGCAGCTGCTATCACCTCATTTAGCCACTGGAAAATTAATTCACCACCGAAGTGAAACTTGAGACTTACCTCGTAATATTTTGGGCAATTAAGTGGAATTACTACTCCCTCCACAAACTTTATAACACCTTGACAGTAATTAAAATCCTTGGATGGTTTAAGATTGAGTTTTTATGAACTCGTCCTCTTGGGCAAGTATTTCTCCGATTTTTTTGCCAAAAGTTTTTTTCCAGAATTACTCAAATCCATTTTTTAAACTGCCGTTAATTGGCTGAGATTCTACGGCTAATACTTAATGTGTAGTACATTAGCGAGAGTATCATTTATATCAGTTCTCTCCCAATTACCTTCCAAACAAGTGCTTATGCTCACTAATTTCCGGGTACAAGGCCGGGTCGGGCATTCAAAACCTCGCTCGCCAGATATTTAAAAAGTAATAGGTTCTTAGCTTGCTTAATGAATGTAAATACAAGAAAAACTGGTATATTGCTAATATTTGATAATTTTCGCCAGTAATATTAGCGCTCATGATAGATCGTTAGTCTTCTATTGAAATACGTTAGTCGTCTTTTATTATCCATGTAATTTAATTAAAAACAAATGTGAAAATTACCGAAGTAACTAATATTTTACCTTTTCTTAGACGCTGTCTAGATAATTTTACGCGCCTTAAAGTTCGTCTCTACTATCGTCCTCGAGTGTCAACCTCAGGCGCGAAACTAATTAACATAGACGCTGGCAAAGAGCGCCTCTGTGTACAACCTGTCCGAAGTACCTCGTCCATTTTCAAGCAAAAAATTTCAAGACCTGAGTTTCAACGTACTCTTTGCATTTCAATTTATAATTAAAGAAGCTTAAGGCAGCTGTACGTTTGGATAAACTATACCACGAAGAAACTTTGACCATTGCCTACGTGTTAAAGATTTTTTTAAATGGATTTTGGACCGCTATTTAATACAAAAACTCACTCACCAGTCGTCCTTTCGTTAATTTAAAACGTGATTTTCCAGCGAAAAATCCTATATTCAACTGTTATCTAGTTTTCAATTTTGTTTGGTATCGTAAAATGTTTTATTTTAAAGTTAACGACAGTTTATATAAAACAAGCAAATGCGTCGTAGCTTTTGCAAATGAGCCCAAGGACAGATCTATTCCTACCAATTAAGCGGGAGACTGGAGAATTCTGTTGCTTCTCATGTTATTCGAGGTTTAAAATCCTCCTTGACTATACTGATCCATTTAACAGTCGAGAAGCGAGCGAATTTAATATACTGCGAATCTTCTAGTATGCTAGCCATTTTGTATTCTTTCGTTGCCTTCAAGGTGCCAACGTCTACATTGAGCTATATCTTCTTTCGAATTCTCTTTTACGTCTGTTTTATTTTACTTAGCGCCTTGTTTCTGAAATATTCTTGCTTATGTCTTGTCCTAACTCTTTATTCCCTGTGAATATATTGTCCTTATTTACTTATTTTCCCAAATAAAAATCACTCTTCAGCGGATTATTTTTTTGGACCTATAGTACCTATATTATTTTATTGGATTATTTATAGCTGGGTATATAAAATACTCATTATTATTATGAATTGATTTTAGCCTGCTGATTTGTCCATATTCCTGTAGTTTTAATCATAAAACCCACCATTACTTTTTAATTTGTTGTCCATAACGCTGAAAGCTGCTTAATATTAGGGCTTTTATGAATGAAACATTTCTTCGCCATAGTTTGCTACACATACTATCAAATAAACCATTGTTATTCATTCATTAAACTAAACTTTTGAAATATATCATTGAATTTTTCAGTAATTTAAACGGAGTTTTTACAATGGAAATTATTAATTCTAAAACCCTTTTCACTTGAACCAATTCTGGATTAAGCAGCCTGTTTTGAAGTTACATGAAATCGATTGTGTCTACCTTTGAATACGTTACGGGAAAGTATTCCATTTATAAACGAGAATTTTTCCGTACTCTCATTCCTTCAATCATTCCAAAGTCAACAGAATATACATAATTTAAAAAAATTGTATTCTCTGAACAAACTTTTGTGTTTCTCTAAATTCAAAAGCTAGTTCAGAAAATCGTGGAAAGCACTCCAGAAATAATTATAAGGCGTTGCATTGATCATTTATTTTTTTTAAGCGAGATAATTCACGATTTCATAGCTCACCACGAGTACTAGCAAAGCTTCTTGCTTCCAATTACTTCCCATTTGCTCTTGCCTTCTTCCTCGTCGTGATCCCCAGTCTGGGTAAATTTTTTCAAAGCCATTATTCCCTTTCTGCTTTTTTCTTCCTTCGTAAAAATGTTAGGCGTTGTTGAATTAGCTTGGTAGTCCAAGGCTCGGATTTTCTTTCGTTATACGTGACTGTTGAGTACCTTGAAAAGGAGCGCCGAGGATAAAGCCACGTTTTATGACTACCTACCCCTGTATCACCGAGTGTGAATTGCCTAGCGTGAGTGAAAATAAATATAACTCAATGACAGCAGATATCCAGCATGAAAATGAACAATGAATACTTCTTAAATAAATCTTTTGGACATTCAAAATGATCGCCATTCAAAGATTACTTAGCACTACTCTTCAGCCTTATAATCTCACATCCGTAATTTGGTATAGATGATTTTTACAAATATTCTGACTCATTATGTATCTTTTAAATTCTTCATCGATACGTTTTTATTATTTTTTTAGACTTTTCCACGCGGATAATGACAGCAATGTATTTTACAGTTACTTCATGTGATTATAAACTTAGTGAGGATTGAATTATGAAGAGGATATAAATTCTAGAGTAAAGAATATCTCGTGATTATTTGACAAAATATATCTAATATAAAACCACTTATGTCCCTGCGTTGAAATAAAAGCGATAACTAAAATAAAATTCTCGACAATTTAATAACAACTCGACAACAAACGAGCAACTCGAATTTAATGATTTTCTTTATTTTTGTTCGATTTGATTTACACACCATTACGTACCTTTTTGACAGTAGGGATAATTCTCTGGGATTCGATGGTGGATGTCAACTAAATTAGGTAGGGTAAAATTTTATGGGACTAAGAGACCAAATATTTCAAAAACTGAGACTTCCAATTTAAGTTAAACTAAGGTGAGCAGTCACTAAAAACTGTGAGATACGAGAAAATTTAGCGCTACAGTTCGTATCAGGGGTGTATCCTCTATCCCACGCGGAGAAACTATCCTCTCCGCCGTTGGAACCTTAGGTAATCTCTGATATGTCACTCCTCAGCGTACGAAACCAAATTCAAACACATTCACTGCTTTGATCCTCGGAGAGAACATTGCACCGACCGGATTGAGCGCCGTAAGTAAAGCGTTGGAATCAGCTTTAGGAACGTCACCCGAAAAGTAGAAGAAGTTCATTTGATTGAGGCCAGTTTCTGAATGGTAATAGATAGTTCTTTACACCGTTCTTATGCCTTTCTGAGAAGCGCAATTATCAATTTCAGAATGGGGAACGTTCATTATTTTTTAAACCTTTGTTAAGTGATCGGGTTAGTGTGGTGGCGAGAGTACAGGCCCAGGTTCGAATCCCGAAGGTGGCAGAGATTTTTCAGTGGAATCCCGATCCCTACTTAGGTGTATTGCTGAGGGTACTTCCAGTGTAGTACTCTGTCCGTCGGATGGGACGTTAAACTGTGCAAAATGAAATAAATGACCACAGTAGTCGATTTCCGCCCCCAAAATAACCAAAGAACTTCCCCATCCGTGAACACGTTGCATCTTCCTACATATCGTTTGCATAAGCCGTATTTATAGATGAATAAGACAGAACTTAATGGAATCAAGAAAACTTTTAATTTCTACATCTACGTACCACCGTGAGAGGGCTAGGGCAGGGCATAGCAGGGGGTGTTTCGACACGAGCCATGAAAAGGGGATTGGGGAATAGGAAGTGGGAGAGGGAAGGGACGAAAAAGCATTGATTGAATTAGAGTCACTTACTGTTTCTGTTGTAGCTGTGTATAATCGTGAAGGGCTACTATACCCATCCATTCGACATTGTATACCTTGAGGATCGGGTTGGTTTGGTGGCTAGAGTACTGGTTTCATATCTCTAGGGCCCAGGCTCGAATCATTACGATAGCGGATATTTTTTCAATATAATCCCGATTCCAACTTGGGTGCTGCGTGGAAAGCACTTATTGTGACGCAATTTGTCCTTCGGATGGGGCGTTAGACCTTGTCACCCTGTCACCTTTCGTCAAGAGTAGGATTATGCAATAAATAAAGGTTTGTCTCCGCATTTCCTCCATTCCCCTAATATTCGTTTCCTTCCCAACCAATCAAAATAGCTTCAGTTGTCAGTCGCCTCAAAATTTAACCAACCAACCACAAAGTATATGTATCTTATTTTGTGGCTTTTTCTGGCCTACGGGAGTAGTATGGGGGTAAAATAATATCCTCTCTATCAACTAGAAAATCGTGTGATCTGAAGTTTTCTATCTATCTTAGCTTGCGTGTGAGTAAAATTGACGAGTTTAGAACTCAGTTGAAGTCTTTATAATCAAACAACGTCATTATTCCATTTGGCTTCCTGTGAAGTCGATGTCTTACGGCCAAATGATTGGTGAAATTCATTCCGTCAAATAAGCTTATTAGTGGAATCTACCACCAACCGTCGCTACCATGTGCACTAACTAGTTACCGCGGGGAACGGCAAACTAAGAATAGGATTAGAAGACAATTACTTCTTACACCACGTATTTTCAATCACATAACCATCTCTTCATTGTTCCATCTTTTCTATAATGTCTTATCTTACTTACGGCAGTGAGACTTGGGTATGTCAGGATAAGAATAAATGTAGGCTAAATACAGCTGGTGAGTTACCTGAGAAGTGTTACGATATAAGTATAAGGAATAAGGTTAGGAGTGAGTGGGTCATGAAATAAATGTGGAATGGATGAAATGAACGTGTATGGAAAGAGTTGGTTGTTGGTTGGGTCATGTTGGGAGAATTTATGAGAGTCGAACAACTAAAGATTTTTATGATAGTTGAGTGAATGGTGTGAGAGGAGGAGGGGGTTGACCGAAAAAGTCATGGGTAAATGCGAAGGATGAAAGAAAGAGAAAGAATATTAGGAGTCTTATGAACAATAGAGCTTGTAAGAAGCAATTCGTGAATGTGGAAGACGCAAGGGAGGTTTTCAAGGATAGAGTAGTTTGGAGGAAAGTATTAAAATCGAAGTCGTTTTCTTCATCTACTGCCGAGGATTAAACATTTTTTGATTGTGTCTACCCCAAAAGGAAACGGTTTGATGGATACACATTCATTAAAACGTATTCAGACTCTTTACCCTTTGCTCTTTGGTAAAAAATTATAAGCATGATGTCCACTGTTGGATGAAACCGGTCGTTATTAAACATATCCTGTGAAATTTTACAAACTTTTTTCTATCTTAATCTTAAAAATTATCAGCGTCTCCATCCAGTTCATTCCAATTATTTTTCATAAAATATTTTAAAAGAATTTTGATGAAGTAACATTCTCATCAAGTTTCCCTATCAAAAGATTGTCAAACCCGTTTGGCCAAATTTTGTTTTAAAAATTTTGACCAGGACATCGGCTTCGAATTGCCTGCTTCTTACCATCGTAAAACACTTGGTAATTTCCACTCGCATTAGTATCAGTCTTTAATCACCATGGGACAGCTGGTATGTTTACTAACTTTATCTTGCACCATATGTGTTTCTCATCACCTACCGGTCACTTGAAGATGATGACGATTTATTACTTGACTATTGTAACTAACATGCATTCGGATGGCAGAAAACAACTACTGTTGATGGATAGCCATGGTAAGTTGACCCGCGTAGAAAAAGTTACCGTGGACGGTACCAACCGGGCGTTCGCATTACCCTTGTGTTGGATGACCATGGTAAAAAGCTGGTAATCTGAACGGTGTTTGTGTTTGTTCATTCCCATCAATGATGTTCTTTTATTTCCATCAAGTTACTCCCGGGGTTTCCCGACTAACAACAACGGATCCCTCTTCTTCTCCTTTGCATGGGCAGAGTGTGACCAGACCTTTGTGAGCCAAAACTCAGGGTCTCAGAACGGGACGTTCTCGGCGCCCGTCTTCCTCAACCCAGAGGGCCACTCCCGCCAGTGCATCTACCTGTTTGTTGCCGGCCCCAAACAGCGGGTCGAACTTGTGTTCACTTCGTTTGCTCTCCGTGGGACGCCGCCCGAGTGAGTACCCCCCTCGTAATCGATAATCCATTTGCAGTGCATTGATCCTCATCGGGTGATCGGAGGAAATGGCTCGATTGGCCCCAAGTGGGGCCCTCTTCTCGAGGCTGGCGTGCTCGCCGCGTGGCCGCCCGCGGGAGGTTTTATCGCGCTCACGGCGGTCGACGGGAAAGAGACGCCGAACGCTCGTTCCGTCGAATGCGAACGGTTTTGGAGGAGGTGGCCAGAGTGTGAGCCCTCAAAGCCGTGGAGGGTCGGTTGAAGCAGTAGTGAAAAACCGGTTTTATTTGAACTATGAATATTTTGTGAAATGAAAAAAAAAACATTGTAACGTATAACTTCGGTTTTATTTCATCGATTAAAGAAAAGAATAGATGGATTCTTGACAAACTAAAGGAAAAATTTATTTACCGTGAAAAATGATCCACGCAACATGGTAATCGCGCGAAGATTTTCCATTTGCGCTACTTGCTGTATTTTTCATGAATTATTTTCGTTTCCCGAATTTTTGGATTAACTATCTTGGTATCGCGATAACTGTTTTAGCAATACAAATGTTTTCGTCGTATTACCTGCGTAACTCATCCACTCAACATGGCTGATATCACATTTTAATGGCTTTGGTACTCTCTTGTGCTATGATGCTGTCTGGTTCCATCTATCTCTTCTTCGATATATATTCTTTGTAATGGGTGAGGGAATCACACGCGAAGTGTTTATTTTATGATCGTAATTAATCACTAATACAATTCATGAACCATAGGACATGCATTTTTCGGTCAGGGAGTGGCTGAATCCCTATAGAAGTTCGTTCTGTACCGGAATAGATACCTCCATCGTTTAATCGTTTGCGACTTTGCAGAAATGTGAACGAGCATCATGTGACTCATCAACAAAGTTCTCACAAATGGCAATTCACATATTTAGAAGTCATTATGACTTCTATATTTTCGGAATCGGTTGCATTCAGGTTAAAGATTATGTTTAGTAAATATCTCAAATTTTTCGTCAATTTATTATACGCTATTGTTTTTGCAGGGCACCAGTGAATTATGTTTTGATAAATACTCATTGGCCTAAAATGAGGAATGCATATTATTTTATTGTATTGCGTCAAACGATCATTTTGGCTTGCAAATTGTAAGGAATAGGGAGAATTCAGTGGAGCGTACTAGGAATTTAGAATTTTTCTTACTTGCATTAAGAATATAGTATTTTATTATTATAATAAGAATAGAGTAAATACCTACTATGAAAAGTGCCCTTTTTTAACTCTGCGGAAACCCAACCTGCTCTTAGCCTCTTTCGTGTCACTGAATGTTACCGGGTCCATAGACGGCTGAACAACGTTATACAACATTTCTCGTTTTAATGCGGTACTCATGGTACTTGTCCATGAGTCATCTTCAACCTTGATTTTTTCATGGCTTTTTATATACGGCTCTTGTAAGAATATTTCACATGACGGGATGCTGAAGGTAGGATATAAGGTCCGAAGGATTCTCGGAGACGCTCAGGCTTGAAAATCATAGCCCGTTACTAATTGAGTCTTCTACGCTTTACGAGATAGAAGAAAATACTAGCGCGGAATAAATATTGTTCCTGTTTTACGAAGTGTTTCTTTTATATATCCTGCATGTTTTGGGTGTATTTTTATCAGAGATACATCGCATGAATGACCCGTGCCGTTTGAATGACAACTTATGTCCTAATATTGATTTTTAAAAGGTATTAATGACCACTCTGTTTACTCGCAGCTGGGAGTCCTCTGCTTCAAAATTTTTCTTCGCTCCTTACTGTCAACTGTCATACTGATAATTTCTTCTCCGAGTTTTCTTTTCTCAATGGATCCGTATTTTTAATTTGTTTAATTGGACGTAACTGGTGACTAGTGGGAATGAAGCAAGTAATTTTGTTGATAAATATTATTTCTTCAGTCACTTTTGAAACGAACCACCGTTGAATCTATGTTATTATCTGAGACAATATTTCTACCATAGGTTTTATGTTTGTTTGTAAGTGCCAACACGAAATGTTTGTGGTCCTCAGGGCCTCTACTGAATTGCTCTACGGAAGAGAATATTTTATTTATGTTTATGTGTTATTGGCAATATTATCTAAAACCACATAAGGAAACATTAATTATAGCATTAATTAATCACGAACTAAATCACTAATAATTGTGTTAATATATAAATCTAAAACATAATTTATGAGGGGATTAAAATACGTCTATATTCCATCATGATTTACATTATTTAGGTGAACTTACACTCGATAAATATAACTATTTCGTAAATTATTGATAAATTAAGTCGTTCAGGAAGCTAATAATAATTCTTTTTCATACGCCGAACTAAACTATAACAATTTCGAGGGAGAAACGAAACTTATATGTTAGCAGTCTATGAGACGCTGGCAAAAGAAAAGTTAAATAATAAAAAGTTTCAATTTCACCTTTAGCAATAAAATTTTATGTGTATAACAAACTATATGTATTAACTGTTTTGTGATCCTATATTTATACTGTACTATGTTTAAGTGTTTTTAGTTTGGAATATGATTTTTTGTGCATCATTCGTGACACAAAACTTAAACCATCCTGAAAAATCATTTTTGATCATTTAATTGCATGTTCCCCAAATAGCAGAATTCATTACATAAGCAATTTTTCTCATATTAATGAATATGAAACCACTACAGACTCATGCACACGCATTCTCGGTCTTATTTTCATTACAATTTTCATACCACTCCTTTAACATAATTCATTTATCCAGATTCTGTTAATTTGTATGCCCAGTTGGCTCTCTGAGGCGGTGCTGTCATGATCAAGGTGTCGTTAATTCATAGCATTAAGTTTTAGTTTCCTATTTAATAAGTTAAAATAAGATAGATTTCATGACAGTTACCCTCGGAAAGTATTGTGTCAATCTTTCTTTCATATTTATGTTTATATACCTAGGTCTTGTGATGGAAATGTTCTTTTACAAGGTGAAGAACTGCTATCTTTCGTAATGCAGTCGTGAGCTGTCCATGTAAGTATCTGTGAACATACTTTCAGTCCTCATGTCCATTGTAGGTGGTATTGTTTGCTTGCTTTTTTAATCAGCTTGGTTCCTGGCGAAAATTAAATCCTAAAGTTTGTATAACTTTAAATGTACAACATTGTATTAGAGCTACTTGCAGCTCAAGGTATCTCCATTGAATGTTTTAAACGTAAATATTCCTGAGCAGGAACCATAAGCTGGTACCCACATAAATATACGCAGGTAACCTGGGAATCCGAATTTTTAAGGTTGAAGTCCTGCTACTAGCAGGAATTGAGTATGACTACATTCATCAGTCATTTAATCGAAGTGGAAGCAAGTGGAGTTTCAGTTATTATCTGTTCATGGAAAAGTATGGCCAGGCTCCGTAAACTTTATTGCCGAATATAACATTGAGTTCAGTATTAACAAATATGATACTTCGTAATATTATAGTATCTTCGTAATTATATGTATATTTTATCAATCTCCGCCGGTTTCGACGTTACACGTTATGCATAAATATTTCTTTATGGAAGGAGGGGGTTACAACTCAGAATTGGGGATGGATAAGTGCTAGTTGAGCTTAATTTCATTCTTTAAAATGTTTCAATTCATCCAAGTAAATTTGCTCGCTGTCACCCCAACTGTCCACTGTATTTACTTTCTACATTGATGCCACTCGTAGGTGCTTTTCCGTGCAGGTAACGCTATTGGTCGAGAGGTATAATGCTTATTAGGAGTAAAATTCTCCGGCATGTTACGCATTATATTGCGTAGAGAACGCGGTTTATTTATCAACAGTCATTTTCCTCGCTTTTAATGTATTAGTTGTGACATTGTTAGTGCATGAGTTTACGCCAATTCTAGAAGGTTATAATAGCTTAACCCTTCAAGCCCGGAGGAGATTTAAATGAATCCCATCTCGTAGGTTGGAGGAGATTTAAATGGAATCGTTGGTTTGCCACTGATTTAAATGGAATCGCCGCGACGTAGTCACTACGTCGCTCGTCGTTGAAGGGTTGAGCGAATGCTTCTTTATCACATCTTTCGGATTTCAGATCTGTCAGATTCAATCAATAGTTTAGATAACCCCGAAGGAATCATGCCATGGGACCATTTTCAATGTCAATAACAAATTTAATTAGATGTTAGTTCCGGTTTAAATCGAAACTCAGGTAATTTTTATAGGCCTTTATATTTTATCCAATGAGAATTCTTTGAGAAAGATATTGAATACCTTAGGTATGTACATATACTTCTTGAACTATTATCTTTTTTCTGTTCCTCATTGGCTACGTCTTACATCAGTCTGACTTTTCCTATATCATGCATGAGTTACATGCTAAAATCTCTGGAAATATCTAAAAATAGATTAGTTAAAATTGTCCTTGTAGTTTTTGTTGCTTCAAGACTTCTGTACAGCGAAATAGCTGCGGATGCACTTGCTACTGCCATCTCTTTCAGCATGCGTGGAGAAGAGTGGTCGATATATTGACACTGTGGGATGCTTTCCCGCGCGTGTGAGGGCTGAGAAAGACCGAAATATTTAACAGCTTTCTTTTTCCCCCGAAATGGGTTCGCTTCTTGTTCCTCGATAAACACTACACGCGTTACAAAGCTCTCCAGTATTAATGCTGCTTTCTTTCAGCCAGTCGACACTCGCAGCCATTGTCTGCTCAAAAGAGGGTCTGTCGATCGAGCTTATTCCCCATTGGGTGGAGGTAAGGGCTGGGAAAAAATATTCCGATTAATCGAAATTAAATAGTTCGTAAAATAGATAATCATGGCATTGTTGTAAAGTTTAATGGAATTGAGATTTATTGATAATTTTGAAAAGTCGAAGAAAAACGTTAAAAAATATTTTTGGCAAAAATCTTGGTATTTGCATAATCCATATGTTACGTAGAGGTTAGTGGCTCTAAAAAGCAGAATAATCCAGTAGATTTTCAAAATAATGTAACACGTTGTGACTGCATTGCAATGCTCGAATTCAATTTCTGAAGAACAATTTTGTATTTGACTGTTTGTTTCACAATAGGCTGTCTATGAAGTTTACAAACCATAATCTTTGTAAACCGCGTCTTAATGCACTATTTTTAGAAATAAAATTCTCTCCTTTTGTACTTTTTTTACGATATTACGCCTGATAAACGGAACGATGATAGGACGTTGATTGATTCACCTGTCTTTCCAAGGCAGACAAATGTGGGAGATGATCGACATTTGGGGTCATAAGCGTCATTAATCGTTTCAATATGGACAAGATTGGGTTATTCAGTGTTTAGGAGAGTAGAGGAAGGATTGCGAGGAATTTGGCGTCAAATCTCGCGTACCGTTCGAAATATGTCAATGGGCTCTCGGTTTACTACTAGGTCGGTAGCCGCTTCAGACTCGGAGGCTACACGCTAGGCTTAGATTACCTAGGCTTAGGCTTAGGTACTTGAAGAATTTAGATCCCGCGAGTTTTAGTACGGCACGGAGGGTGTTGTTTTGACCCCGCACTATGTATATAGAGCTTTAGAAGCGACAAAATAAAATAGGTAAAAAACTGCTGAACTGATAGGTACAAACATTTCCTCTTTTTACGCACCATTAGAGGTTATAAAAAAACTGCGTGATACTAACATAAGGCACATCGTTAACATACGATTCACCTCTCTCCTCTCACCCCTCCTTTTCCCTATTCCCTCCCCTTTCATGGCTGGTGTCCTAGCAACCCCTGCCATACGCCTCGGTGGTGGCTTGAAGAGTAGTACGTAGATGTATACATTTTACGTCCCATCTGACGGACAGACCTCTGAATTTTACAGTCTTCCTCGAGGAATGAAGTAGGGTGCAGAGAGGCGCCACTCAATTATCTGTCATTTCCGGGATTTGAGCCAGAGCCTTCTGCATTGGAAACCATTAAAATGATCTGTCCAATCCGATCACTCTTTTGAGCTAGAAGTAAGTCATTAAACTCCGCATTTAATGCGCGGGCCTCTTTTTTTACTGAGATTCAATATGTCAATTGGGGGTTCGTGAGAGAATGATTAATGAACAACACTGCGAAATCGAGACTCTTGAATCCCCCCTTTCACCCCTCCCTTAAATCCCCCCTGCCACGTGGTGGGGTAATATGTGCATGCATACAAATACAGGCCCTGAAACTTTAAGGTGAAAAAAGCTATCACAAGTTTACAAATAAATAATTAAGTTGGGAATCTTCTTCTATATCAATGGAATTATTTAAAATCCGGAATATGCATAAGTTTACATTAATGATATGAACATCATAAATGATGCACACTATAAATGACACGTAGTAGCAAGTAAGATATTAACTAAAAAGTTATTAATCCTTGTGGGAAAAATATAGCATCTGGCTTTAATATTGAACGAAAAACTCTGCAAAGAAGTCAGTCAATAAAGGAGAAGGATTTTTTTTTCTGTTTCTCAAACCTGTGCTTCCGTTTCCTATTGATGATTGATGATTTATCTGGCTTCCGTCTGGATTTTGTGAAGCTGATAATTAACAATATTCCCAATCTGGTCCCAAATGCTGGCAGTATCCGATACTGAGCCTACTTGTGGATAAAAAGTTGTCTATCTTAGCTTTTTTATCGCAACTTTTTCCTGCATCGCGTTACAAAAACCTAAGCTTCTTCAGTGCGTGTCTCATTTTTTACATAAGTTACTTGTCATAGCTGAATCCAGGGCTACGGAGACTCCGATTTGAAATGACGGAAATGCTAATACGCTCTGAGAATTCCATGAAGAGGTACTAGATGACTCTGCCTGGGGCGGAAAATTAATTTTATTAGTGTAGGTACTCTTTAAAAATACCACACTATGATTTATATATCCTCCAACCAGGCATTTTTGTACCCATAATCAAATAAGTATAGGAATTCCGTATGTAAAGGTAGTGGTTGTATCCTAAGGTGGTTCTGATTTTTCAAACTCCTTTGAGTTTCCATTGAAACTACTTAGTTGCATTTAGTGAGAAAAATGAATAGTGTAAAAGCCCATGTAAATCTGGCGGCGGAAAATCGTTCCACAATGATCTTGAAGTTAATTTATTGCAACATTATTGCCTCATTTCCAATCGCCATGGCGACATGAGTATGTACATCAACTGACCGCTTGCTAATGATATGGTGTGAGTTGAACGCGCGTTGTGTGGGTTGCGGAATTCCAGGCGCATGAACTACATTCTATCCATTTCATTCTTATGAGTAGCTCATAGTTAGCTCCAAATGGGAACTTGAAGCGTCTGTTTTACATACATATTCGAGACACTAGATAAATAAGACCTAGAAAATGGTTAATTATTGTATCTAAAAATCCATAAAAATTTAGTCAGGAATGCTCCGTTTTCGGCAAGGATGGCTGAAAATCTGTCAGTATTGTCGAAAGCTATGCAAATTCAGGGGGTTGTAAAATGTTCCCGTTATACTAATATTCCCGCAATGATATACTAAAAATTCCTAATTACCTCAACATCAAGTTAAGTTGTGAGCTTTCTCGTAGCAACCCATATCTAATGAAGTCATTTAACCCATCTCTCCTGAAAACAGCACTATTAATGCTCTAGAAAGTCAGTTGACCCTCGCAATGGCCATGCGGAGCTGTCACCGGTGGAATATTCATTGGTGTAGATTTTAGACGAGGAAACTCAGATTCTGACTTAAGTCATTTGCTTGCTACATCGCCTTGTTGCGTAAGTTATGATTATGCAATATATAAATTATATTGTCAGTCGCTGATCGCCATTGAATTTATCCCACCTTTTTTCCCTGAACCAGTTGTAAATAGTAAATATCTTGAGAGTTTCTTAGTCAGATACGCTTAAAAAGATCTTTAAATTGTTTGGACGTGCGTCAAGCTAGTGATTATGACACTGAGAAAGCTTAATACCTAAAAAGGGCATGAGAAATAATGAATTGCAAGAATGTATCATTGAAAATGCTCACAATAGACTTATTTTACTTTGAAGGAAATTTTACTTGCGTAGCGCGATTTTCAGGCCCTGTAGATTGAAGCCTTCGGTAATGGAAGATCTTCAGCGCAGGGAGGACAGCAAACTAACCACTGCACCATCCAAAGCATGGCAAAAGCAGCCTCTTGCAGTAAAATAAGACTCGCAGTATCCGATGGCAAGTTATGCGAACAAAAAGTAAATTCTCGCTTTTCCGTAAGCAATATCTTGACTGAAACACTTTTGACTATGGGCTATGTGGAGAGAGGGATGTGTAAATTAATCCAAAAGCATCGAGACTCTAGTGGATGTCGAGTAAAATTCGCACCCAGCTTTCTGATGCTAAATTGTGGAACGAAGTCAGCCATGTGAAAGGGCCTCGCAGCTTAAGTCACATCTCGCTGCATTCCCTCAATGTGAACAGTAGTCCTCGCTTAAAATGTATTCTTTCAAGCATATATTTTTCTTATGTGAATATACATGCATATATATCCTTTCCCTTCGGCGATCTTGAAGCCCTGGAATCTACCAAGTTTCCTTTTTTGCACTGATCCATACTTCGTCTCATTATCTCCTTAACGGTTCAAGAATTTTGGGTTTCCCTAAATTTTAAAGTTTCTAGAGATTTGGCATGCACTCTGTAAAATTGAAACTGTTTACTTCTCTTGTTTGATTGTTTTCGTCTTGTGCTCGTTTCTTTATCGATCTAATCTCCCATTTTATTTTGGATTTTAATTCTTTGATGCATACTTGAGTAGTACTCTTACCAGACAACGTATTAATATATCGCATTTAACATGCCGCTGCACATCCATTACTTGGAGGTATAATTGCGCGCGCGGAAGAGTGAAATGTACCACGTTCTCGTACCGTGTAAAATTCCTCCGCTGCAGCTGATAGCTCTAGAAATTTACGTTAACGACATTTACTCCACAGGATTTCTGTATAGTTTAATTAGGTTCAACCTTTGCACCAATAATATAAGCAAAATGTGTGAATCGATACGATCGACCGTATATTAGCTATAATAATCTATGGCGTTGTTAGTTCATGTCCCTAAACCGCATCGTCGCAAACCCATTAGATTCTGTTGCGGGTAACCAAATATGCAAGGAAATTTATCGTCGCTTTCATGCAAAATGCCTTGTTAATTCCCAGTAGACCGATGAAATGGCATGGTAATTCGCTTGAACCGTTTGCCATACAAAATAGTTTACTGGGGGAAATACCCGCTGTCCTCTCATCGAATCGATGTATTTGGAAGCAGTGAATCTTCCCTTAAAATTCCTGTCCGTATGATTTGTTGCGGTCATATTCATATACATATTTCAAGGTAAAACCGGGTTATGGAGGTTTTACTCAGTCGTGGTCTAAGTGAGGATTCCTACGGGGCTAAAATTTGTATGCTTTATAGGCTTCGCTGCAAGTTAAACTTTCAGCGTCAACTCAGTATGCCACAAAATTCAACTCTCTCCGGACTAAGTGTGCCAGGAATAACGACATTCGTGGATAAAACGACGGCATAAAAAAATTGTTTTTTCGGTAAATTACAGACGAATTTCCTCAGCCCTTGCCTATAAAAGTTATGAACGCAGCAGTTGTGATTTTATTTTGGATACGTTACCCTCAAACCAGTCTGCGCTCGTCAGACATGCAGTTTTAGAGGAGGCATGTTGGACGGGCATGAGTTACTTTTTTCATAACTCTAGTGGCGAAAGTTGAATGCAGCACAAGCAAATATTAATTAGTTGAGCAGTTTAATTACGTGGGCTGTACACTAAAGGAAAATGGGCATAGTAGCATAGACATTAGGAGGAGAATAGGGCTAGCGAAGGAAGCGTTCTGTAATAGGAGAGAGCTGATGACGGGGAGCTTAGGTAAGGATATAAAGAAGAGGCTGGTGAAGAGCTTGATGTGGAGTGTAGCGCTGTATGGGACAGAAGTGTGGATTCTGTAAAAGGACGACAATAATAGGCTGCAGGCGTTCGAGATTTGGGTGTGGAGGAGGATGGAGAAGGTGGAGGGGAAGACAAACGAGGAAGTGTTTGGTATGGTGGTTGAGGAATTAAAACTTCTGGATGAGATTAGGAAAAGGCATGGTAGGTGGTTGGAGGGGGTAATGAGGGTCCACGGGCTGCTTAAGGAAGTAATCAAGGGGAAGATGTTGGCTAAGCGGGGAAGGGGAAGAAAGAGAATAGGTTTATGGATGGGACAAAGAAGGGTAGGAAGTATGCTGAGACGAAAAAAGAAATATTGGTAGACAGGGCCCTGCATATGTGAAAATCTAGAGTATTTTTACTTACCTACTTCCATTTAATCCTACCTTAACCGGTATGCCACATAATATTAGTAATAATACACAAACATGAGAGATTTAAAATCAATCCCGTTAAACAGGAGCGAGCACTTCATGGTCTTATTCCACAGACTGCAAATAACTCTCTAATTTGTATGGAACTGAGCTTCCATAATCAGAGCCCTTATTTCTCATAAAAACCTTGAATGCTACAGCAAGCCTTTTATCTGATTTTATTTTCAGATTGACGTAGGTACACTAACACGCCCTACTGTACTTTTGATCAGTGGTTACTACTCTTCACCAGGGTTGGTCTAAGGCAGGGGTCTCCAAACTTATCGTAACGAGGGCCACAATGAGTACTTGAACATTTTTCAGCAGGCTGTAGTAAAATAAAATAAAAAGGAAACTCTAGATACTATGAGTTTTATTGAAATCAGAAAATGTTATTAACTAATGACAGAGAATGTGAAATTAAATTATCTTATATTGATGACGATGAACACTAGTGGCAAATTCTCATATTTTCATCACAACACCATTAAGGGGCTGTCCATAAATGATGTCCACACGATTGGGGGGGAGGGGGTCACCACCTTGTGACAATGTGTGACAGGGGGAGGGGGAGGGGGCTATGCTTCATGTAACATCCACACTTCCACTGTATATTATTATGTCTTATTTTTACTCAGACTGTGGAGGGGGGGAAGAAGTTTTTTCATTTTTGTGACATCATTAAAGGGGGGGTTTCGTTTCATTTGCCCTATCTTCAAGAAGGGAGATAAGTTGCAATGCAGCAACTATAGAGGAATCACATTACTAAATGTTGCTTATAAGATATTCTCTTGTATACTGCAGAGGAGACTTAACACATATGCTGAAGAAATCCTTGGTGAATACCAATGTGGCTTCAGGCCGGGAAGAGGAACAACCGACCAAATCTTTGTAATGAGACAATGCATGGAGAAATGTTATGAGTGCAACATTGACCTACATATGCTTTTCATTGATTTCCAGCAAGCTTTTGATAGTGTTAATAGAAGAAAAATGTTGAATGCATTGGAGGGATTTGGAATACCAAAATAACTAATCAAGATGGTAAATATGACTATGGGAAGATCTCCAGCCAAGGCTTATATTGGGGGCAAGACTAGTGAAGCCTTTGAGATAACAACTGGAGTGAGACAAGGAGATTCTCTATCTGCAGTACTATTTAATCTGTGTCTACATGAAGCCATGAAAGAACTGAGGTTAGAGGGAACAATTGTGCATAAATCTACTCAGGCCTATGCCTATGCCAACGACATAGTTCTAGTGGCACGGAGTATGGATTCTCTGAAAGAAATATTCAAAATTTTAGAACAGAAGAGTAAGAATATAGGGTTTAGAATCAATGAGAGAAAAACGAAATACATGAAAATGTCGGCCATGGAAGACAGAAGATGGACTCAAAACATTACATTTGGGCAGTACAACTTTGAAAATGTAAAATATTTCAGTTACCTTGGTACTAATTTCAACTGTAAGAACTCAATGACAGAAGAGATCTAGGAGAGGATAACAGGCCAGATGTGGTCTGCGGGCCGTACTTTGGAGAACCCTGGTCTAAGGGATAGATTGGAGCTCAGAGTAAAAAATAAAAAAAATATTTTACCACTTTTTTAGAAATTTTAGTGAGTTTTTTTACTGGATGACCACCAAACTACTCTTATACCACATATTAGCTTTGTTTGCATCTCAAATTAATTATCACAAGAGCAGGGCTTGAACTTTATTTCTTTTCTACTCATAATTGACATAGCTTAGTACTTTTCTACAACATTAATTATAGGATGATGATTTATTATATTATTTTCACATCCCTCCCCCCTCCTTTCAGATAAAATTAATCTTTCTCGCCTCACCAGCCCTTAATCATCGTGTCTTTCATTTTTCCTCCCCTCAACCCTGCCCCAATATCTGGTTCCCCCATTCCTCCTCCGTAACTGCAACAATAACAAACTGAAATAACAAACTTTGGTATATTATATTTTGTAAACCTGATGATGCCATAAAGAGGCAAAATGCGTCATGCTATAATAAATGTTGTAGAAAAGTACTAAGCTATGTCAATTATGAGTACTAGAGTACTAGTAACTTCTACGAAGTAAAGCCTTCATTAGTCAAGGTTCTTTCACTTGCTTGGCAGAGGACCCCCTGAATGATTTTTTTCTTTTGGAGAAACGATGCCACTTTTGGTGGGAGAGTGACTGGACTTTGAGAAGAAAGTAGTTCACAGGTTAACCTTAGCTCATAGCTCTCCACAGAACTTGTGAGGGTGTCTGTTTTAGCATTATTTTTTTAGGTTTCCACAATGCCTAATAGATGGCTCCATTCTGCTTTTGGGACCTTCCATCATGTCAACTGCCTTGATGACTACTATTTAACTCACAAGCCTGGGGGCATCTTAAGGTTAAAGTCATGAAAGACTTCAGCCTGAAGATGTCCCCGCAACTAAGGGGCTGTTAAACTGTTGTCAGCAAAGCACCGATATGACAGAAATTCTTAGGAGGATATAGGAATCATCTATTCAGCTTGAAGTTAGCAGATAATCATCTGAGTAACCTTAACATAATATGTAACATATTTCCAGGCCAATTATTGCCACCCAATTACTCTAAACAATCCAAGGATAATATTTATTGCTCCATTGGGCTATTAACTCTATTGCTCAAAGGAAACTGAGGCAGCTGGTCATCGCAATCTGAAATACATTCTGGGTTTTCTCATTTTTCCATCACAACTATACTATTCATATTGATTCTCTGCGCTTGAAATATGTAGCTCATTCTTCAACTTCTTGAAGATTACACTCACAGGAATAATGCTCCATGAATGAGTAGCTCTGATTGATTTCATTCAGAAAAATGTTATTTTTCATTTTATATCATTCCATCAATCCTGACTTGCCATTTACACAAATCTTCAGAGATGTTTTTCTGGAAATAGGATATCTAATCCCAGCTTATTTCATGAAGACATTGTAGTATTATATCATTTAAAAAGTGTATGCCTTTAAATGTGTTTTATGGTTAATTTATTTCTAGATTATAGTTGTACTGATGTAATTTATTTATTGATTCCACCTTTTATTGCAACATGGATTTCATGAGATCAGCAGCATAAAGGTTAAGATAAATTTAGATTTATGGCCAAATCTATGGTTAATATGGCATCCTTACTAATATGTATTCTTAATAATCATATTATTAATACAATAATTAATGCTAAATTATATTTAAGTAATAATAGTATGATGGTGGAGTAAGTAACTTAATTTGCTGTGAATGATAATAAGTCCTCTTCTACCCACTTTTGAATATTTTATATTTTTGATGTGGTAGCTTTTAAATATGTAGATTATTCTTATATTTTTCAAACTTAATTGCATTCAAATTTTCAAGCTATTTTCTCTTTTGGAAATATATATAGTATGCTTCAATTATTTTTTAAGATACAAATTTGGGTCGAGAGGACCTATTGTAGTACATAATGCATAATTTTATTACCATATTTTCTATTATATTGAATGATATGGAAACAATTAGCCCAAACCTTCCAAGTTGCATGGTAAATGATTAATTATATACTACTGAATAGAAGTTATACTTTAGATGAGCCCCTTCCAACGTAGTTGTTAATGATGAAAATGTGATTTTTTTTAAAAAGTCAATGATGTTTCTAGGATAAATAGATGGTATTGCTTGTTTTATTCCAATGAGTTCACAATTTGCCTGATTTCCATGGAAAGCTTATTAATGTATATATTCTCTTGGGTAGATGTACAGGTCTTCATCCCACCTTAAGCCCTCAACCAAAGTGGATATTATCTCCCCGTAACTTCCTCTGCAAGTGATGATGGGTGTGCCTGGTTGGCACTCGATTGGGATTCTTATCTTGGATTGCCCCCTTGCCATAGCACATCATGGATTCATATGCACAACACACAACTAATCTGGCTTAGGGTTGTTGAACTAGCAATTGATAAATGAAGAACACTTTAAATTTCATTTCTGTACAGATCTGCAACTGAAATGGCTCCTGGAATTTTCTCTTACAATTTTGGGTTAATCTTTCATGACAATCTTACAGTCTATTTTTGATGATAACAGTATGCATCAAGAATTATAGAGGGATATCACTAGTCAAAGAAGTTCTTTGGTTCTATTTCCAGGAGGAAATATTTTTCAATTTTGAATGCATACATATTTTGTTGCTAATTGTATGTCATTTCAATAATTTAATTTATCATTAACACATTTTTGTTAATTCCACCAATGTCCACAAGCCACCAGATCCCTGTCATCTTAGTCATGTGTTGTGGATCAGAAATCCCCCCTCCCCTGGTCAATGCCTCCCTTATGTAATCTAGAACGTCAGTCCCCTCCCCTCTAAATGTACTGTGTGTATTTTAGCAAACATTGCCCATGTACCACTTTTCATGTCTAACTATTATGTAACCTTCGTATTGCACGCCAAATAATTCCATTCCCTAATTCATTGCTTGTTTCAGTGGAGCATCTATTGGACATTTACCCGCGTGAGTATGACGTCTCAGTCATATTTTTATTACCACCCACTCTCCAATTGTTTCATTTCTTTGATTGGCCCGTTTCCCTAACATCCTAGATCCAATGTCCAACCTACCCGCAAGATCCCACCTTGTCAGCGCCCCTGCCCATGTGCATGAACAACAGCTGCATAAGGAAAATACGTTTCTTGGTTGGGTATTTAGGCTTTCACTTATTTTCCTCGTGTCTGAGACTGGTAGCTCATTTGCCTTTGCACGGCTACCGAATCTTGCATATTCCTCCCTTGATTGGAGAGATTGTGTGGGTAGGCAGTAACCTATGATCTCCCCATTACCAATGCATGTTCTTCCAATTGACTAGGATAATGGCAGTGGTGGGTGGCCACAGGTTGTCTTTAATTGTGGTTCCTGTAGATATATTTGTCCTCTGTTATGGCATTAATGCATAATTTAGACTGTAATATGTATGACTCTGAATCAGACTTCTGAAGTTCTGTCAGAGCCATCTCTAATTATTTAGCACTACACTTTTAGGGTCAATTGCTTCAATTATCTGAGGGATGATCTCTATGATATACAATTGAATAAATTAGTCTTAACATCATTTTTTGATGTTTTAGTTAGGTGGCAGGTTATGAGCATGTGAATTTAATTAGAGTTCAGGCTCTTTATTTCTTGGCAAAAGTCCTATACTTCTCATTCATGAACAGTGGAATATGTCACATCAGTCAAACCTACAGTCACTTAGAGTAATGTTTTATACATGCATAGGAAAATATTTGTATTTTTTATATAAATGCTAGCTAATTTTGTTGACATTACGTTGATCAAGATTTTTATCTAATCAAGATGTTATCTCACCACTAAAAAGGACTCTGACTCATATATTTTTTTATTATATTATATGTAGGTTTCTTTAAGCTATCATACTCTACCATGTGCATATCATTATTAACCCTAGAAGGGTTGAAAAGCTGAGTTAAGGAGTTTTTGCTTATGCTTAACTTGCTTAGGTCTACTGACTTCAATGAAATCAAATGTTATTTGTTCATTGAATTGAAAGCATGTATCTTTTTTTTCATTGAGTTAGCTATAAACTATTGAATCTCTCATCCGTAAGCTCATCATAATAAATAGTCAGCTCTTTCATCATCATTTTCTTACAAATGTAATACATGTACCTCTTGATCTATGAAAAATACTCCATTTAAGGAAGCTGATGAAGCACTGCAAGTACTCCATAGTGATGTTAATCTCTTGCTAGGTGCTCTGTAAATAGTTTAAACTCTCATTTTATGGCCAGTTTCAGATATTTAAAGCTAAGGAATGAGTAATGAGATTCTTAGTGGACATCATGTTCAGCCTGTTCTTTAGAATTGACTATCTGGAGCATACCAATTGTATTGCAAAAAGGGGACTTATCTAGGGAGACATCGGGGAGAGAGTTACTAGTTTACCCTTTAGGGCCAACTATAGTAAGTATAGGTACCTTATTTTAAGCTCTTTACTTTCATTATACATGTATTCATAGAATTTCCCTAATCTTCCATTTCAGGGTGAAGCGTGGTTGTATAATGCAAAATAGTGACTTATCTTAATTATCGTTTTATTTATGGTGGAAAAAGTAATGCCCTTGCCTCATCCTCACCAAATGTCTTACTTTTAAGATGGCCTTTTTTTAGTTGAATTAATTTAGCAAGAGCAAAAGCATTAATATTGAGTCAGCATGGCACAGGAGCATAGGCATGAGATTTACTATTTTTATATGTACTCTTCCCATCATAAATGGCCTAAAAGGCATGGATCAAGAAATTTTCAAAGGTGAAGAAGTGAAGGCTACACATTTAAGTGTAGAAAAGTGCGCTGTTGTAATATTGCTCATATACACATGTACATAGCCTTCATTGTGTGATGGATAGTTGGTTATTTTTTGCAACAGTAAATTGAGCTACTGAAACATACCCTGAAAACTTGATATATTGGATGAGTGAATTTTAGTATCTCTTAGTAATTTTAACTTCACAATATCTAATTGAGTTTCTATTCCTTTTCCTCTTCTTTCCAACATTCTTGGATATACTAGTCTCTCGTGTGATGCCCATCAGTAATTTCTCATTCATTCTTCCTAATGCACCACTTTATCTACACATTCTGGAAAACTATCGATATTTTTGACCATCAACTTAGCCTTGAGTTAGATGAATACTGCAGTTTTATGTACTGTAATATTTTAGCATATTCTTTAATTTATGATGCATTAATTTTAAATAGGTTGCTAAAGTATATGCATGTCATTGTTAGAAATAGTATCACTAATCAGTTCTAGATAATAACAAAACTCTCATTTACTGTGCATATCACGTATTTACTTTTTTCATCACTTTGCATCGACACTATAATTCAAAATACAATGATATATTTCAGCTTTGAATGACGATATTTTATTGTGCACAAACATAGGTTACCATGAAATTTCAAAGCTTATTCCTTTACATATTTAGAGTGCATATGGAGTGGTATTCCTAAATTAGAAAATTGTTTCTGAGAGTTATTAATGAGTGTTCTTTATACATGTATACCTGGATAAGGGAATGATTTTCATAACCGACCAAATGCCATTTGATTGTCACCTTTTTACTGTCACATTGCGTACATTGTTCTTCAACAATGAGTAATGATTGAAATTGCATTCCTAGAACTTTATAGGGAAGTTTCTTAATAAAGGAAAGATGGCTTCATTGCATCATTTTTGGTTAGGTTAGAGTTTCTTATATTCAAGATAGCATTAGCTTAGTTCAAAGATAGGAGATCATTCATCATCAGCTTCATTGTTATGTATGCATTTAAGTTAATTTGTTTACCCAAGAGTAATGTGCCTGATTAGTTTATAAGTTTTTTCATAATTAAATCCCTTTTTTCGAAATAAAGACTAAGGTAGGACAAGCATACTCCTGAACACTAAAACATTTCTGTGATTAGGAGTGAGTGAGTATATTACTCAGCATTACATATCTCTTGCATAGGTGAATGAACTCAATCCTTATTGATGGAGAGTCTGCTTCAAATTCATATTTGTGTAAATTATCTCTAGCATAAGAGGTTCATTTGATGAGTTAATGCTGGGTAAAAAAATGCCTAAGAACTTGAAAAAGTATGTTTAAAACCCATAACGCAAACATTGAGGTTTGTGAATATCTTTCAGTTAACCTGTCTATTAACATGGCTGTCAGTTAACATGGATATTAAAAGTCCTCAAAAATTCCTGGAAAGAATAAATTAAAACAAAATGTGTATCAAAATAGTCCTAAAATTTATTTGTTTATTGCTTGCAAGGGATATCCTTATTTAGAATGAGAATGATTTTTTCTAACCAATTTACTTTACATTCTGAGAAAACTGAAATTCAATGGGAAAACTTTTCTAAAGATTATAATATAATTATTGTTTTGAAGCGGCTTTCCTAACAGCAGATATTTGTTCTTAGCTTTAAAATACCTTTTTGGAGATGTACTCATGAGTTAAAATTCAATGAGAAAAAAATATAGTTGAGAAGCTTGAAGCTGAGAATGAAGTTTCTTTAAATATGGATGTTTTCTTCAGAGTGATTCAGAAGTGCTGAGACCTTCATAGAATGTGAAATTTTAGCCACAATTTCTTCCAAGAACAGTCGCCCCACTGCAAAAACATCTCGGTCCCAAATTCTTCATTTATTATTTATTTTTACCTACATCATACCTTCAGATAATTTGCAGTTAACATTTAATATTTTCACTTACTCAAATACAAAGTATTTAGTAGCAACTATTTGTTATTCCTCCTCTTGCTTTGGGATTTTCTTTCATCTGTGCCCTGTCTCGATTGGATTTTTCTCTTACTTATATGTGATGTGCAACCTCATAAATCTAACTACTTATAGGTAGGTAAATATGAATTAAAGCCAAAATTGATACATTTCAATGAATGACTGAGAATACCTGGCATTATTCAGTATGACTTGTATTTCATGACATGATACTAAGGCACATATGACCCCCAAAAATTAATTTCCTGACTATTTTCTGGAAATTAGGAGCTAAATTATATTTAGCAAAAGAATTTACATAATCAATTCCACTAAGGAAAGCTGGGAACCTTCAGGGGTATTTATCAAACCTGTAAGGGATTAATCTCAGGGTGATTCTCATGGTCTGTGACCCTCCTTCAATTTTTGACTGGGATGCAGGGTATTTGGTAGGAGTAATATTCCATAAATTTGAATGGTTTATTAGCTTTTGGGATTTCTAACACAATAGATACAGCCTCCTTAATGGTGCATGATTGGTGGATATATGAGAGCTGTAGGAGTGGAATTCAATGATTGACAGAGTGATCCATTTCTGTAGTTTTTTTTTAATATGGTCTTTAAATGATGTGTTTGAATGACGAAATTGAAATTACTGGATTCTGTAAATTTAAGTGACCTTTTTCCTATCACATAGACATTTCAAAACTTCAAATCCTGTTAATAATTATTAAACACTACATTTTTGTACCTTCTTTGCCATCAATCAATTGTTGCTAGTTGAGTGAAAATTTCTATGGAGCCACAATGTGCCAAGTATTGTGCCATAAGTATGATAGATTTAATAGGCTGCACTCCAATCCCCCTGTCTCAACTAATTTAACATATATTTTAACGCCTGAAAACTCCTTTTCGAAGTCACATTTATTTATGCTTTCTTTAGTTTCTGACTCAAGAGAAGCAGAAATCATATTCGAACATGCAGAAGAAATATTACTTACACCTGTGTGAGACCATGTTCATTTTGATACCAAGTTCCCTAATATCCTGTGATCCTATCCTTTTATAAACATCTGTTTTACTTATTTAGCCATTGAATTTATGTTTCTTGAGTATAATGTAGCTCTGATCTGAATGATTTGATTTTAGGAAATAGGTAAATTGTGCATTGACTTTATATGGTTTCCAGGGATTTTCAGATGATATATTATTTATGATTTTAATGTAACATGACTATTTCTGATTCCTGTTTCATTGAACTTTGTATTATCACCTTAATTTCCTTATGTGTCAATAAAATATCTATGTATTACTTTAGAATTACTTTCAAAATACCCTCTATACTAAGTTATTATTTTATTACTTCATTCAAAAAGCGTCCAAACAAGAATGATTGCACATTTTATTATGTATGCATTATTAATACACCAGATATACTTGTGTTACTCATTTAGTTTTATCATACTTCATCAAATATAATTATCTTCTCATTTTGTTTAACATTATGATAAGTTTCATTTTTTATCAAGCGGCTATCTCATGTTAATATATTCAGGAATTAATAAGCAAATGAGGCAAAGAACAATCCTTGTAATTATTTAATATTATCTGATAACAGATGCAGTAGACTACTGGCCTGAAATGAATAAGAAAATGAATATGGCCAAACGCTATTAAAATATTAAATAATAATCTTTAAAAATCACTCAAAATAAATA
Source organism: Pyrrhosoma nymphula (assembly GCA_963573305.1). Classification (NCBI taxonomy): domain Eukaryota; kingdom Metazoa; phylum Arthropoda; class Insecta; order Odonata; family Coenagrionidae; genus Pyrrhosoma; species Pyrrhosoma nymphula. The sequence goes on from OY754332.1 coordinate 32,207,817, forward strand.
TATTAGGTTGGTTCTTCATCACATAATGTTCAAATATATCACGATAACATTAATATTTTAATTAAATACTCATGGTGCTATTTACAGATTTGAGATTTATAAATCATCATATATCATTAAAAATTAAAACTAATACCATCCACTCTACAAAGGAAATATATTCCTTTGGTAAAGAGGCTTAGTTGAAGGTTATGAAAATGGAAGTCTGTCCTCATTTAGAGAAGTATAGTGACAAGTCATCGACATGATGACAGTCATACTTTACCAAAAATCTGTGCACAAAAGTTTTTTGGTATATAATATGTAATTGTTTAATGCGCATATAAAATCACATTTTAAATATACAGGGTACAGAATTTACAACATTAATATATTTTGCATGATATTTAAAATCTATAGCTTTTTAAACCCAGTGATACCTTTTTCTTTCTTAAAATTACACGATTCCCTGCCTTCCATGTATGTTATGCATGGCTGCTAATTATTGACTATCTAATATTGTAATCATAAGTTAATAATGGAATTTTTGGATTAAATTTAACCAGCTAATGTCAACATATTGTTTACTAGCCTGGAATTGCCATGTCTTTTAGTTTGACTAAAGAATGAAATCACAAAGCACATTTAATAGTTTTAAGACTGTCTCTGTGCTCTAAATGCAAATTAGCTAAAATGCTTTTAGTGCTGGATTAGGTGTGTTTTTTTATGGAGGAGTATTTCATAATGATGATCAAGACCTAGGAATAACAAATATCAGTGGTTGCTGTGCCATTTCAGGAGAAAATGGGACTCGTACACTTATTGATTGCAAATATTTTTGAGCAGTTCCCAAAAAAATGGTCATACTTCAGTATTATTCTGGTCATTTGTCTACCTAACTTAAGTGAGTTTTTATTAAGTGGGGCTTGCTTGAAGTATCTGCAGTCAAAAGTGATAAAGGGTCAAACCTTTAAAAGACTTTTCCTCTCTTTTGTATTTCATATTGATCGTTAACCGATCTTGAAAGGAAGTCACATCAACCTAAATGCATGTATACTGTCCTTTTGAAGGAATTGTTAACGGACATTGTGGTGCCTTGTAATATGTGTAATTTGGCCTTTGTCTGTTTCCAATTGGTGTGCTCATTTTGTTCTTGAAAAATATATTGACAAAAGCAGAATTTTCATATTCATAACATAGTTATCCTCAATCGCATACCTCTTGTCTTTTCATTTCTGTGACTGAAAGAATTTAGTAAGCTACCACAAGAAAGAGCAAAGAGCAATGAAAATGCCAGTGTCAACTGGTGAAAACCTCAATAGATTTCCTCTTGATTTACTTTATCCCTTTTTTAATGGCAGGAGATAATTGTTCATTTGCATTATGAAATATAAAAATTATAAAAACCATAACATCCCTAAGAAAGACAGCAAAATGTCCTTGCATTTCGTAACATTTTGATTAAGTAAAAGATAAAAAAAATTGTAAAGCATAGATAAAAGAAATGTTTGTGGGAATCAGATATTGGTGAAAAATAATTTCATGAATTTGATGGTGCTGTAAAATATTTAAATAGACATTGAAAAACAATGCAATTGTTAATAGGTATCCTCTACTTTTTCTCCTCCCTGTGTTTTCCTGAAAATGAGCCCCAAATGTATATGTTTAAAAATATTTCTCTTCTCTAGTGTATGTGAGAAGACTTGAGCAAGAAGACTGAAACTTAAATCCTCTAATTAGTTTGGGAAATTAAATCTTTGTGATAAAATGTATCTGATTCTCATTTGTCCTGAAATGTTGGGGCAACCATCTATAAAGTCAAAAGAATTTTGTCATAAGGACCCTGTTTCTCAATGCCAGCCAACATGCTGTGTCATATTTTGACCACTTAATGTGTACCATGAGTATCCTTTTTACCAGCAAGTTAGTTTAATTGTCAAATTTTTAAATGACCACAAAAACAAACTCTTGCTGTTTTAATTTTCAAATATTTCTATCGAAGTGAAAGTTTGCACTTCCAAGATGTATGCATAATTTTTTAAATATCCTGAATTCATAATTCAATTCATTGTAGGTTTTTCATCATTTTTTTTCAAACTCTTGTTGCAGTTTCCTTGTATTTAAATGAGTATGAAGAGTTATAATCAGTTGATCATGGGATGCTTGTGACTAGCTGCCATGGTTATACCAAAAATATTTGAATCTAATGACAATTTTATTTGGCTAAAGGTGCATCCACGAATACTTGGATGTGTATGCTGAAGTGGAGGATACGGAAGCGACCGAGCTGATTAATTCCCCTTTCGGCGGCCGTTACTGTGGTCCCATCCCTCCTCGCCGTAGAATCTCTTTACATAGGACACTTGCTCTCGGGTTCTATACTGATAAAAATTACACCACTGCTGATCTCTTTCGTGGACGCTACCTCTACATCAATGACTGTAAGTAGCTAATCCATGACTGTGTAAATGGTATAGGGTTACTGTTTCTTTTGTGTAGTGTACAGGAATTATATGAAAAGGATTAGAGAACACACTCATTGACCAAAGGATTCTTGGTTCATTTCTTTGCTCTACATCAAAGTGTCCTCTTTCAGGTCTAGGATAATTACTTCTTGACGCTTACAGTCACAACCCTTTAATGTGTACTCTTACTTTTGCTCAGCAATTTTTATTAAGTTTTATTTGTGTAGAATGAAAATATGTGTGGCTTGAGATGGAAAACTCTAAAAACTTTTGTCATGATTTCTCCCAAAAATTAAAACCTCAAAATGTCTGTATCGGCCATTTAAAATACTATGGTGGCCCAATATTTTCTCGCTGATGAAAGTTAAATGCCTTATTTATCTGGTTAGTAGCCAAACCCTGCTTGAGCACAGGTGATCATTGCCCTATTGTTATCATCCATCATCTCAAATTGGGTTAAGTTTCAATCTTTGTTTTTACACTTTACCTGGACCTTTTTATAATTATGTTGAAAAACCCAGGTTACTCTGTGCATGGAATTCTCTATGCTCTGTCTATGGTATGCTTATACCATACTCAATAAGTATAGTATAAGAAAAGTGTGCATTTTTTAGTATGTGAACTCTTACAAACAGATGATTGACTGTTTCAACTTTTTTTAACTTGATAACATTTGATACATATTGAGGCCTGTTGCTTACTGAGATGTGCTCAGCATGTTGGGCATGCCAAGTCTAGTGAGCTTAGCTATGTTTTATTGGCCCTGTTACACACTGGAGCTGGCTTGATGTTTTGGCCAGTATTCTCCAGAACCCAGCGGAGATAAGGTTAAAAGCGTGAGCATTGTGAGTGGTGAAATTCAAAAGCACCTAAGGTGTCTAGATTTGGAGTCAAAGTCTGATTTATTGGATGAAGAATATGCTGCTGATATAGCAGTTTCTCTGTATTTGACAATGAAGTCAAAGAGGAAATTCTGGGTCAGGTGATTTCAAACTAAAAGTAATACAATTGGTGCATGCTACGGTAGTGCATGATCTCACTGACTTGGTATGTGTAAGATATTTAAGACTCTCCTAGGTTCAACTTGAGGAAATGGATTCCTTAGCCCTTTCGCACCGAGGCCTCATGAAGCGAAATGCTTTACCATGAGCATTGCCCTTTACTCTTCTGTACGGAGCTCTCTCATGCAGGTTCATGGTTTTCAGCAGACTAAGTAGAGTTGGTGCAGGAAATTTGATGGCATAGTGGATAAGGATAAAGATGGCATAGTGGATAAAGATAGTGGATAAAGATATTGAAAGAGTTAGATTACACAATTGCATGGGTGGTCGAGGGCCTTATGGAGCCTTCATGGCACTTAGGCCTTTGGGTCCATTGTGCCATCCCACATTTAACCTGCCCGCCACTTGCAGATGGGACAAGAACACCATGGTAGAGGTATGGAGGAGGGTCACTCCTCCAACCGGGCCCAACATTGCTTAACTCCGGTGATCTGATGGGAACCGGTGTTTCAACCTGGCTAGGCCCCTGCTCTATATTACATTATGCTAATAAAGAGAACTTCAAACATTTTTTACCTTCTATATAGCAGTTAATTTAATAATTGAACCAAGTCTTCTAAATTGCTTGATATAGTCTAATATGCTTTGAATAGCAAATTTAAATAGTTTTATTACTATCCTATGCATCATGTTCAAAATTTTCTTTTCCCATTGAATTTCAACAGGTGCCCTCCATCCTCCGAGATCTATTGGTATAAGAGAATTACAATGGTACAATTGGTAAGAAAATTACAATTAGTTGGAGTATTTTTCACACCAACCTATTCATTTGTGGTTACTGACTCCTGCGTGGCATCAGCATTTTTCACATCACAGTGGAAAGATTCTTTTAATCATATGAAACCATCCTTTTTTCTTCATCCCATTGAAATTCAATGAGCACCATCTGCAAGTACACATTTTTTTAGAGCAATTCTTGAAATTCTGTGTTTGCAGAGCAATGTTTTCTTGCTTTTCCATCAGAGCTGAGAATTAGCTGATTCATGTTGTGCTTCAGTACATTTTGTTTAGTGTCAGTATAGTTAAGTCAGCAGGAGTGCTTTGAACACGAGTTAATTATTTTTGCTCAAAGAACTGCTATGTGTCACAAAACAATTTATTGCAGTAAACATTAAATTTCTCCACATAAAGTAAGTAATTAGTGAATAGTTAGGAGGCTGAGTAATTCAAAATGCATGGGTAAAGTGAACCTGAGTGAGCCGTTTTCAGAAAATTAGCTCCAGATGGATTCCAAAGATGGCTTAGTACACCTAGCTCCATAAATATGAATCGGCATCTCACCCAATTTGCCAATTGGCTCAAGTTCAGCTTCAGTGTGTTGCCATCCGTTTAAAAATGTGTAACAGAAAAAAGCATGTAATTTCCTATAAATTTTCCTCACATAATCCAATTGCTTTCCTTAAAAACGTTTATTGCAGTCAATGACTAATTATTGATCAACCCCATGAATTGCTGCTGAAGTGCTTTCTAAAATTGTCAGCCTTTTAATTATGGAAAAATACTCATAAAGTGCTTCAATAGGTTACTTTACTAAAAATACAATGCAGAACTCTAAAAGTCATTCACATGAGGAGAAACCATTTGTGCTCTGAATTAAATAATTCTTACTCAAATTATTTACATTATATTCCAAGCAATTAGCTTTAAATGCTCTCTAGAAAATTCAATTCTTTATCAACTTTTCAAATCAGAGTTTCTCTTCCTCTGTAGAAATTATGAGCTGTTGAAATGGGTTAGAGCTCCCTTAATGTTGAATCATTGTCACTATCCAGAAGGTTTGGAAAGATAAAAAGATAATGAATGTATGGCATCACATAAAGCATGGATAAGAAGATGGAGTGTAAAACAAGTATGAATGAAGAATTGATTTTGAAAATTGGTTAATAACACTTGCTAACTGAATTCAAAGTGACCATTATTTAGGTACTAGTTGCTCTGCTACCTTGGAATACTTATTTATATGCATCAATACACTAAAAGCAAACAATCGATCACTGAATTTAAGCATCATTGAGCTTGGCTATAAATCAGAGGGGTGAATTCTCCTTTGTTTCAAATGATGTCCCTGTCTGCAGGCGGCTGGCGGTAAGTGTGAAATGATATTAGCCATCAAAGCATGATAGACTGAAGTACTGCTTAAGAATTGATAGGTCTGCGGTGGAACGAGAAGCTGGCAACTCAAAATGAACGAACAGTCTTTGCTGAGAGTTACTTGAAAAATGGATATATGTATATGCTCATTCAGAAAGTAGGTAATATATATCCAATTTAGATCAAGTTTGCAGGCTCTCTACCATAATATATAGGCTGACAGTAGTAATTGCAGATTTGATCACCTCCGATTATTCAATGGCTGTCTGACACCTTTGCTTGCTGGGCCGATAGAACGAGCAAGTCCCTGCACTGGTGGTGAAATGGGGGGGGGGAGCCAGTAGAGTGGGGGAAGTAGAGGAAGCATCTGCTCTGCCAGGGGAATCACCTGATTGGTGTAAAGCCAGGGGTATCCTGAAGTATGATTTGGACTATTTACTGAAGGTGACAGGCCCTCATATTCTCAGATTAGCTCATAAAAGTCAAAGAAATAAACCACCGTGCAGATGTGTGTGGTGTGAGTTGGTAGTTTTTGTCATGCAGTAGTGTGTAACTCATGCATATGTGTGATTTGAGCAATTAAGAGCTGGAAATTATATTTAAAAATTGGCATAAGGTCTGGTACCTTAACATACTGCTGTTTAGGTCAACCCTTAATTCAGTGCTTAAGACTCATATGTGCAAGTTATGGATGTTTGCTTCCCAGGGATAGATGATTCACAGCATGAGTCAAGCTCATAATAGTAAACGATGCCCCTTGAAAGGCTCCCATCATCATATAGAGCTTCTCTTTTGACCCCTTTGCCATCAGTTTGGATTGATTTCTCAGAGGGCATGCATCATTTGCAGGTGGATACATTCTAATTTTTTTCAGTAATATTTTTCCGTATAAAATATTTTTGTGTTATCTGTCCACCTTGGGAAAATAACTCCTCATGGAAAGGTTTAAGATTAAGGGTAGGGTAAGGCATGTTAAAAGATGTCTTGCCATGATTTGAACCTCAACCTTCCAGCCAATAGACAAAGAACTGAGCTACATAGTTGGGTGGTACATGTTCCAAAAAAAATATAAAGTCTTCAAATTGTACATGCCCCCCCCCCCTAAATTTGATGCCAAATGGCTACAGAATTCCTTGTGCAAAATATTAGCCTGATATGCTCACAGGAGACATTTTATATCCAGCATGGTAAGTAACATGAGTGAGAACCATAGCCATTTTTGCATCATCTTATATCTCCCTATGTGTTAGGATATGTAGGAGCAATTACAAATACACTTTTTATTGATTACTTAGCTCTGTGACAAGAATCATTACACTGGTAGTCCAGGAAATTTATGAAGATGCCGTTAATATATGTACATGCAAGTCCGTCATTATAAGAGGATACAGTGCTGAGAGGTACCTAACCACTCACAGCAAACTTAAAATAAAATTTTTATTTACTGCCATGCCCTGATTGTTCGTTGAGATGAGGAAATAATGGAAGAGGGTAGAGGTAGGTAGATCATCAACCAATAAGGGTGTCTGACAAAGGGAACCCTTTATGATGGGAAACATGAGTAAGGATCATTGATCTTTTGCATTCTCCGAGGTTCCATACGTGGGTTGGAATTTGGTAGAGTAATTGCGGAGATACTTTGTGTCAATTACTTAAACTCAGTAACAAGCAAATAATTCGTTCTGGATATACATGTATTATTTTTTCATGCATGAACAAATCATTGGCATATTACACATGTGATCACCTTTGGTTCCTGAGTTCCTTAATAACACAGGATGGGTACTTTTTTTGTAACATTGCTCGATTTGAAAACAGCTTGTTCCTCTAACATATATATGGAGGGGCAAGGGCCCAGCCACATTGATGCACTGGTTCCTGTAAGATCACCGAAGTTAAGCAATGCTGGGCCCAGACAGAGGTTGGATGAGTGACCATACGTACCAGCACCGTGGCGCTCTTGTCCCCTGTCTGCATGTGGCAGACAGGCATGGGGTTGGCACAATGGACCAAGAAGGTCTTTGTGCCTGGGCTCCTGTCGACGGCCCCCCTACAAACAATCGATCTGTCATATATATGGTATACATATCATAAAAACTCAGTATTATTTTGACTTTACGCTTTGCCTCACTTACTACAGGCACCCAAAATTTCTTGTATTCTCCTCTTCATAACTCAATGTTGTGTTCTTCATTTAGGACCATAATTTAAATAATAATGAGCATTAATTAGGACAAGAGGTTCCAAGAATACCAATGCAACTTGCTCCTCATTAATATACCACAGATTTCCTATAAACTTGTCAACTGCTTTAGCGATCTCTGCATTGATACATTTTTAGTTAAGCATATTTTTAGATAGGTAGTTTCATAAAGTTTTTAGCAGTGAACATAATAACAAGAATACTGATCCTCAATGAAGTGCAAATTACTGAAATAAAAACATCCTCTATTCGAAGGACCTTCTCCTCTCAATGAAGAATTCACAATTTAATTCCTGCAAATCAACACAGAAAATCCTGATTTTTAATGAATTCAGAACTTTATTAATGTAAAAAAATATTTTTTGCTTAATAGATTTGCAAGTGCTGTCACAAATATAAATGGTTGCCATTAACCCATTGCCTTAGGACGTTCAGAGGAATCACTCTCCCTTGATTAACTATTTATTTAATCAATATTTTGCTTTTGTATATAGTTTAATTTTCATCTCAAAAATCTTTATGTAATAAATGAGAAATATTTGCATCTAATAATTAACATAGCTAAGCATATTTTGAAAATGTACATTAATGTAGAATTTTTAGATATTAATTTATTATGAGATTACAAAGATGACACTGTACGAAACCAGAGAATTGCAATCTCTTTAATCAAGGTCCAGGTCTAATGTGCCAGCAAATCGCTGTCTCTTTATGTCAATGGGTTGACTGAATTGTGAACCAAGTTGCCCACTATTTCCGTTTGGTAATTCTGATGGTCTACATTCTTGCAATCATTTCTCACGTTCAAAAAGCACTCTTTCACTCACAAAAAGCTTCCTCTGGATCATTTGATTATCCCATGGGAGTCCCATACATACCTTATCAAAAGTTTGCTGACATGATATTGGCTGGACTATAAGTCAAAGTTGGGTTTTCATTGGCCCAAAAATGGATGACATTTTTCGAATTATACGCAAGTATTTACTCAAGTAGTAGTAATATCAGCTGTAGGAATGAATGCAGTGTCAGACTGAAAAGCCTTAATAATTCAGGACATTTACCGATTTAAAAAAATTAAGTTAGGACACTATTTTATAAGCCAAAATTCAAAATAATCCTGCTTTTTCAGGTCACATGGCAACCCTATGTTGTTATCTTTTACAGGAAGGGATTTCCATAGTCTCAACAAAGTCATGCAGTTGAATATTTACCAAATAAAAGTAACAATTTATCACCCTAAGTTTTCCCTCTATTTATTCCAAATGAGAAATTATTGAGAATTTTCTTTTTCAATCCCTAAAATACTTATCCTCAAATATTGTTTGTTAATTTAGCTTCATAAGTGAAAGAGGTTTTTCATCTGTATGTCTGAATGACTTTACAGAAGCAATTGATTTCTGTTGATATTCCACTCTTAGCTCAGTTTGAAGTGGGTACACCAGCACCAAGTACTGTCTGCTCCTTCACTGTGGATGTCAAACATAAGCGCCATGGTGTGATCCTCTCGCCGACTTACCCAGGTGTCTATCCAAAGGACCTGTCCTGTTCATACAGGTTCAATGGAGACCCAGGACAACGTGTGCGGCTTGAGTTCCGAGATTTCGACTTGTTTTTTGGTGGACCACAGTGAGTAAAAAGCCTGCATATTAGAATTTTATTTCTGGGGAAGTAGCTAGAAGGATCAGTTGTAAAAGTTGTGCTGGTTGCTCCTTTCCTTATTTGCCCGGATTCCCTCAAGAATATCCCGCTGGCAAGATGAGCTTGGTCTCATATTTTGTTGTCTGGGACCTCTTCAAGTGTTTAAAAGTTCTAAGGTTGAAGAACTCAGCCAGAGTTAGTCATACATAAATCCAGTGACATTGATTGGTTTTTGTAAAAAAAAGTGCCAATTCACATTGATTGCCAGCTTTTAATTCTAATGTATGATATTTTCCATTTCTACAGCTGCCCTTTTGACTATGTGAAAGTGCACGATGGTCCTGACAATACCTCTGCAGTTATTGGTACATACTGTGGTCAACAGCGGAATCTAGTCTTGTATTCCAGTGAATCATCATTGTTGGTAACATTTGTAACTCTTCAGAGGACAGCAAACACCCAAAATAGAGGTTTCAAAGGCATCTTTGAGTTCAGTGAGAGCTTTGTAAAATTAGGTAATTGTCTTATTTCCTATTCCTCATGTTGTGAAATTATATAAATGAAACAAGTTAAAATTGAGCGTCAGTCTTGTGATCTCAATGAAAAGTGTGAAGATTGTTACTTAAAACAATCCTGTATTGAACACAATTAAACTTGTTACCTTATTTAAATTACACAAAAAACTTTCATGCATGCATTTAATGAAGTTTTATTATTATAATATATTTTCTAATGTCTATTACTTGCAGTGCATTTTATTATTCCTCATAAAACATCTTGATTTAGCTGCTGAAATAGACAAAGGATATCAAATCCTGACTGAATAGTAAATTTTGATACAATTTGTTGGAGTCGATTGACTGCTGGCCTCAGGCTGCATTGAGATATTAATGGTAACTGTGAATAAGGTCATAGAGCAGCAAGGATTCTGTTAAAATTTTAAGTGGTGGTTTACTAATTTGAAAATGGTGACTCTTTCCCACCTTTCTATCCTCTGAAAGATCTTCAGTTACCAATCCCCCTATATTACTTCCTCCGCCTACTTTGCTTCCTCCTAATTTCTAATGGCAACTTTCTATCCTCCCCTTACATGTAAAATACTTCTTCACTTGTCTTCCTTTCCATCCATCTCAATTTCTCCATCCCTCCTCATCTTAAATGCCACCAGTTTCTTCTTGCCCAATACTTGGCCACCAGGTTTCTGATCTGCTAAACCAGGACATAGGTACAGTCGCCGCATAAAGTCTGGCGACATCAAAAAATGCGCCAAATAAGCTAAACCACGATTTTGTGTGGCTCCACTGATTCAAAAGTGATGGATGGGGATGGGAGATAGAGAGGAGGGATGTGGGAGAGAGGTGAGAAAGTGGCCAGAGTAGTCGTGAATCGGAACCTCGTCTTGGGGGCTAGTGAATTTAGGGGATTAAGTTGCCAATGCCGCCGGACTTTATGCGGCGACTGTACCTACTCTTGGTTCTCTTACAGCTGAGGCCAATTTCTAGATGCTTCTCTCATCGAGTTGGGAAACTTGTTCCTCTGTGTCCAAAACTACTCACTTTAAATTTACCTCAGCTGGTGGACCCAATGAGGAGTCTAGGATATTATGAATTTAGAAAGGAATATATTGAGTATTTATTAATTCAACTGAAGGGAGAAAAAGTATTTTATTCCTAGCAAATTGTAAATATTTTTACTCCACTCATAGAAGAGATTTTAAGGAATGAAAATAGAAAACTTGTACTTATAATTCAAATCAAATGCCATTATGCACAGGGTCCAGCATTTGGATCTGACACATTTGGGTAAGCTAGCTCATGTAATAGTTAGTGGAATACAAATAATACTGAAATAAGTTTTGAACTATGCAGTAAATTCTTAAATATTACTTTTTGAAAATACTATGTTGCCCACTGCATCATTGTAATCACAGCATTTGTTGTAGCCTGTCATGATAATTGTTCATAACTCACGGCATCAATTCTTGTTTCCCATTAATTTCTTCAATCTCTTGACTTACCTCATTTTTAAGTTCAATAAGGTAATGTGGCCTGTTTTTAAAAACTCTTTCTTGTATTTAATCCCAGAGAAAATAATCTGGAGCTGAAATATATTGAAACCATGGGCCTCTGCATGTTGCCAAAGCAGAATATTAGGAATCTCACAAAAACATTTATCAAAATGTTCATTGCCTCTCAAATGACATTAGCCGAAGCACCCACTTGTTGAAACCAATTTTCATTGGTGCTTACATTGAACCTATTCAATTCTTTGATAATAAATGTCACCATCGGCTGTGACAGCTGTTCCAAATTTATTTTTAAAAAATAGGGATAAATAATTATTCTTTGTGTCACTGTACACCAAACAGTCACTTCAGCACAATGTAATGGTCATTCCCAAAGGGTTCTTTCTTTCCCATTCTGTTGTGCCAAAGGGTTTACGTCAGACATGTAGTGGGAGTTCTGTTTATTTATGAAGCCACTTAAATGAAAATGCACTTTGTCTAACATAAACAAATTTTCCAAGATGTTTGCATTTTCCTAAATGATGAAATCTCAAATTCATGTGCACAATGTATCCAACTGGCTCGATTTTTCAGTTTTAATTCTTGAGTCAACAGAATCTTTTAAGGATGAAATCATAAATCTTTATGCAAAATGCAATGAGTGGTCCTGTCTGAAATGTACAAGGTTGCTGCATATCATGATGCAGAGCATCTCAGACTTGACTGCGCAACTAATCTAACCCTTTCCACATTTTCTGGGGGCAAACAGAAAGTCCACTACAGAACAATGAAGGCCTCACACTACCTGTAATGTTAAACTTGTTGAACCAACTGAAAACTGTGTTTTGCAAAGGAATGTGACCTTGCCTGCCAATTTTAAATTCACTGCCAAATTGACACTGCACAGTGATCATCGATTTTGTTTCAATATGTGCAGTTATCACATACAATCACCCTATTTTTTCCTCTCCTTTCATCATTGCAAAATTTGTCTGATTCAAATTCCAAACACTGTATCATTATTTCATTCTGCCTATCTTTGGCAAATTCTCTTTCATGGCTGACATTTATTGCTGGATCTTAAACACTTCAGTAGCAGAAATTTGTACATTGGTACTAATTTCTATTTTTGTTTAGTATTTTAGGGCACTGGAACAAACACCCCATAAACGATACTGTTCTGGCCCGACTGGTGCATATAGTCACCTTACTTATAATCCTTGGGGTCTAAGTTTTAGTACTATATAATGCTATTCTCCATATCAGGCTCTTTGCTACCCTTTTATTAGCCTATTTCCCAGTATTTAGCCTGGGTTTATGTAATTAGTTCTCTCCTTTTAGTAAATTCCTCTTTTGCTGATACAATGCCCCTATTAATATGCTTTGTTTTGCTCATGTCCATTTGTATACAGAATGCTCCCTAGTATCGAGTAGCAAAATTGTTGCTCTTGGTTTAACTGCTGCCCTCCTACTCTCATGTTTAATTTTGTATTTTTCTCAGAAAATGTCATTTCTGTTATTTTTGTGTACATGTTATGTCTCTTTCCATATCTGTTCAACTTATTCTGGGTGGCATCCAGGGGCAAAAACACTTAAGCTGACAGGCTAGCTAATGTTTGGTCATCTGCAAGCCTACTCATCCTTATTAGTTCCTCTCCTTCTTAAAATCCTTTCCTCACATTTCCCCCATGTCTCTATTACTGTGTTTTTTCTACATATGGCATGCCATGTGGGCAAATTATTGGACATAGCAATGACCTCTTGTATTCTCCATTAGATAACTTGTGTGATCTATCTTGGCCATTTACAGGTTTAGTATCAGTCACATATCCTTCCAGTCTACTCCTTCATTCATTATTATCTTCATTATATTCTGCCAAATGATATGTTATGCCTTCTCTAAGTCAAAAAATGAATGACAATATCTTGACTTTATCCCTGAGTCCACTCATTTGAAGTTTTCATTGATGGCATTACATCACACGTTGCTCTCCCCTTCCTAAATACACACCAAGTAAAATTGTTCACCCTTTTTTCTCTAGCCTTCTGTTACAAATTATATGCATGTGCAACCTTATTTTTAAATATATGACCCCTTCAAAATGTTATCATAATTCCATAGCTAATTCACTACCCTCTGCAGCCACAGTAGAATTTTCTACATCCCTCTCTTATTGTTTTCTTTTTATAGACTTCATCGGGAAAAATGATGGAGAGCATATTCGGGGCTCCGAGTGTGACCAGAAGATACTCAGTAAGAAGGAATCGCGTGGCACTGTTTACTCACCCAACTATCCTTTTCCTTATATACCAAAAATTGTTTGCCGATACTTCATTTATGGAATGCAAGACATGCAGCACTTGGAGCGCGTACGTTTGGAGTTCGAAAAATTTGCCATTCCTAAAGGGGACAGTGGAGAGTAAGTTTTGGAATTATTGGAACAAAATATTCACGGAATTTCAAAACTGTGATGTTTATCTAATAAGAAAATAAAACCTCCTTGTGTAACCTCCTCAGTAACATACCTCTATATGCTACCTTCATATACATCCCATGTATGCATACCAAAACAGGACTGGTTTTGGTATCCAACTTTGACAGTAATAAGATGATTTCCCTGAAGGTGATTCTCTTTTCTGCTAAGCTTAAATATTGCAACTACATATATCATAGATTAAGATATTTGGATAGCTTATGAAAGTATTGATAGGTGTTTAACCCTTTCGCATTGGAGCCTTGCAAAGGGAAATTCTTTCCCAGTCATGAGCACCACGAGCATTTCTCTCTACTCCTCTGTACAGGACACTCTCATGTTTAGGAATCACACTGATATACATACTTTTCATCAGTTTTTGGACCCTAGTTCCCAGAAAGCCATACCCTTTCCTTGGCCAGTGGGTGGAGGTAATGGCACCCTTTGCTTAGGTGCCAGTTCACTTGCGACATTTGTCCAAAGTTAACTATTTGTTTACACAGTGAATTGGCTAAAAAACCATTTGTTCTATGCTCAGAAGTGTATTACTTATCTTTGGATGTGCATTTGCAAATGTTAAATAAAACTCTATGGTAATTATTAAAAAAGTTCTTTGTTAAGGATGCTCCCAACAACTTGTGTAAAAATAAAGTTTGAATTTCATTAAAAACTTTAAATGATCAGAGCAACATGAGGAATGCACTTCGGAAGTTATATTTTCCGAGTAAGCAACAAGTAGCTTTTAAGTGTATCCACTGCAAAAATAAATAGTTGATCGTGGACACATGCTATGAGTGGGGCTGTTGTTGAGAGAAAGGGTACTGATAATCCCAGCCTGTAGGCTGAGGATAGGGTCTCGTGTTCAGCCAGGTGGTGTCCCTAGTGTCACTTGGGACATGTTTTCTTGCTTGACCACACCCGTGTTAACACAGCATTCATTTTCTAGTGTAGAAATATTTACACCATTTATAAATCGTGTTTGTTCACATGAAATGAAAAATATGCACTGTGTCAACACAGCATTTGTAGCGAAAGAGATAAGGATAACCATAAAGCTTATTTCTTGTTCAACCTCAATGGAGTTACACAATTTTTATGGACATCAGGCTTGATGTAGTCCAGTTAAAAATCTTTCACAAACACTTCACAAAGCTTTTTTAATTAGCCCCCTGGAGTCTGATCCTACTTTGAGCTCTCAATCCAAATTTAAAGTCATTGATAGTTGTTTTTTCTACTTGAAGCTGCAGCCAAAAAAGCAAAAACTTCTTTTTGAAATAACTACTTAGTGAGAATTGCAATATAATTTTGAACACAATCAATCTGACTCTGCCTCTCTTGAAAATGTACCTACTGGTTTTCTTAGGGAAATTTTAATTTTTGATGAGCGTGAAACAATTTTTTTGATCAATTTCTTTATACCTTGTGTCTAGCATCTTCAGGAGTAAAAGGCACTCATGGCTGTTTAAGAGAAAGTTGTAGCACAAAGTGCTTCAATCAAAGCCAAAATAGGAAGTATTATTTGGCACATAGCAGATGTTTTTTGAGCAAATGTCTAATGCCATCAGAGCAAATGTCTATTGCTCACAATTGTCATGGGATTTTTTTTAAATGTCATATTTTTGTATCCCTGTATAGTGTGGGGTAAATGCATTACTTTGTCAGCGGGAAGTATTCTTTGCTTGTAAACATTATAATATATGTGATTAAATTACATGCTGAATGATAAAAGCTCACCCATTGCGATTGAAGAACAAATGAATACGTCAAATCTGTATGTTAAGAAATGATCTCATATTTATATCTATAGTGCGTCTATAATGAGTAAATTTCAAATAAAAAACAAGATGGGTAAGGGGTGACAATAGCTTTCAAATGATATTTAGGTTGTTTTTAACTCAATGCATCAAAATTCTTTACTTCAAACTAGATGTCATGGTTTACAGCACAGTGTTCACTCATACTTTACAGTTGCTGATTAAATCTATTCTGTAGCAAGTAATTTAATAGCTTTATCTGGAAGGAACACTTTTTCATGCCATTTCATGGAGGCATTCTTTCCACCATGTAACTTTTCCTTCGGTGAACAATGCTTAATGTCATATATTTTATATTTCCATTAGAAAAATTCATGTTTTTGCTGTTTCTGGGGACAGGCAGTTTCTCCAGTCAGTGATTATCTGACCAGTGGCCAAGAATAACCTCTTGGCTGGTACTAATTTTGCTGGTGCACATAAGTATATCTGAGCAACATCATTGAATCCACTAGCTTTGTTTTCTTTCAGCCAGTACTGTACTGGGTCTGTGTTCTCTGGCAGTGGGGGTTTGATGAAACCACCTCATTTTATAATATCAGTAATATTTAATAGTCAAAAGCAACTACAAACCAGAAGCATAGAGAGTAAAATTTTGCTTTCACAGGAGGTTGATTATATAAGCAATTTTTGGAAATGTATAGTTTAATTCTTCATTTTAGAAGAATATTTTTTCCTGCTAATACATACTTTTTTTCATTTTTTCTGTGTAGACACAAAGGTGTGTGCTTGAAATTATTTTTGGTCTTGGAAGATTTTGTTGAAAAATGGGGAATCAGTAAAATAGCTAGTTATTGGTAGTCATTGCTGACAGTGAAGTTCGACTCACCTCTCCAAAAACCTCAGATCCCTCCAATGACCTATGGTCCCCTTCCTTCCCAGTAATTGCCACAAACTTCATCCCATAGTATGGAAGGTCTCTGGAGAAAGAGTGATAAACACATCCTCCAATTCAATCAGTGTAGAACTGCCTTCAATTAGCAATGCTAATGGGTAGCAACTCTGCATCATCAAATAGTTACCTTAGTTTTTTATCACTGAATTAGATAGCTTTTCCCATTTTTGCTTATGGATTTTATATGGTAAAAATGCTCTATCATGATTTTTTAAAGTTCCTCTTCTTTCTAATCACGAGATGGGATTTTTTATATGTTAAATATTCATGGCACATGTCATTGAATTATCAAATATTGGCTGATGTTATCAAGGGTTATTTCCTGAATCAAGATGATGCTTATATTCTAAGAATTGATAATATGTACCATTTTTACAATAAATCAGAACTGGCTCTTTAGCAGCTATGTTTTTTTGATTCTTGAGACTAATCTGTAATTCATTTATTTTTTCTTTATCAGGTGCACTGACGGATACCTCAAGTTATACCTCAAGGGACAAGAGGCCACTGATTCATATGATAAATTTGATCATGAACTTTGTGGAGAGACACTGCCAGCCGAAGTGGTTTCAGATGGACCACGTCTTGTAATGGTTTTTAGTAGTGGGGAGCTTCAGGGGGGAGGATTTAAAGCTAAATATACATTTGAAACAGGTATGACTTTCTAAGTTTCCCATCAAGTTAAATGTAAACATGTGATTCATTTGAAAGTAAACTAGAAACTTTTTACTGTGAAATCATAGATGCTATTGTTACAGTCTTGATTTTGTCAGCATGTTTAATTTTCAATTGCTCCTGATAGTAATAATTTATATTAGGTATCTTATGCCCAATTTTCATAAATTAATCAGTCATTTTAACTTTATATGTAATTATACTCTCATTTTTTCATATATCTTCCATGTATCTATATATATAAATATATATAGATACATGGAAGTGGAAGGATGTTGAATTTCTTAAATATGGGATGACATGGGGTATTGTAAGGTGCAAAGGTCATCAAGCGAGCAGCTTTCTTCTGCAATCTAAACAGTGTCATTGATGTGGGAGTACTAGTCTAGGAGCATTCTATGTACTATGCATAAAACCCCTATTTTTTATTGGCCTATTTTAATGTTAAGTAATCCAATGGGCAATCCTATACTTATGAAGCAATGCGGCATGCATGAAGTCAGCGGCATAGTCTGCTTCTTTTAAATTTATGCCATTTCAAAGTGGTTTCCACTAAGAAATTGCATTTTATGAATTTTCAATGGTAATTTGTAGTAAGTGAATAATTTTTCCAATCATTGCAATTTCGCAAATGATATGGTATGCAGTCACATGCATGAGTGCTAAGATATACACCAAAAAGGGTGAAATTCATCATGAAAAAATCATTTGACTTTACCTTAGAGCAACTTGTTTGTATAAACCCAGCTGAAATTTTCCTTGATTTAAGATGCTTGGGGGTGTAACTGGCTAACACACCTGACCGGCAATTGGGAGATCAGGGTTCGAATCCCGGTCAAGTCAAATTATTTTTTCATGACAAATTTCTCCCTCTTTGGTGTGAGTACATAACTTCATCATAACTTCTGAGGATAAATCATTATCTTACAACGCTTAAATGAGGGTAAAGGAGGCCAATTGCTGTGGGCATCATTTAGAAGTAAAATCATTTTAATTTTACAAGGACTTGGACTCTTGTGAAGTTAGTGTTCAGAGAAGTCATCTTATGCTTACTCTATCATTGTTTTTGTTGTATTTTTGCTTAATTACATGAATGTGACCTATTCTATGCTTTTATTTGCAGAATATCGAATCCCAGGAACTGCTGCCCCCGATGGTAGTTGTGCTTTCACTTACCGTAGCACTAGTCGTAAACGTGGTGAATTTAATTCTCCTCGCTATCCTTCCAATTACCCCTCTACTACCAATTGTACATACCTATTCTTAGCAACGCCAAATGAGCAAGTAAACATTGTTTTTGACCACTTCAAAGTTAGAGCAGATGGTGCCAATGCTACTTTTGGGTCTTATGGGTACGTATAAGATAATTTGCATGAATTTTATTTATAAGGGTTCTGTTTTGATCTTAAGCTAGTTTATTGTGGAAAGCTATACTGAAGTAACATCAAACTATTTTTGTTTGGCCTAAATCAGTGTAATTATCCAATTACTTAAGTTACAAGTACATTTTTCAAATTTTTGGAGAATCGGGAGATATTACCATTTATCTTTGAGTACAAGTCAATTTTAATACAATTCAAAGTCCTCTTTTCAGTCTTAAATACAGACCAAAATCCACGACTAGAATATTAGATGGAACAAGAAAAAATTGCACAATCTCTCGTTTGCTACTAAAACATTGAACCACTGAGGGCATAAGTATAAATATTGGAAAAAGTATTGAAAAAATTAAATTCTAAATTCCCCATAAAGTTAATCATTAAATTTTTGAGCTGCTGCATAATTGGCTATGTAGATGTTCTCAGCATTCTTTGATGCCATTTCCAGCATTGATGCATGAGGAGGCAGTTATGCCCTCCATCATGGTTTAGAATGAGGGAATCACCATCCATAACTTTTGCAATTGCACTCATAGTGTTATATGCCCAGTATTTGAAAAATAAATACAGAAATGCGGCCCAAGGTGAGGTCATTATCTCAGGTGCAGCTGGGAATCTCTGTTATTTTGTGTTCTCTTTATAACATAATCGGCAATGTGGAATGTATTTACATTGCAAGCTGTAAGTACCAATTGTATTTGGAATTGGTTGGCCCTTATATGAAATGTGAAAGATAAGTTGAAAGTATTTCTCTGTAAATATTCTTGGTTCATTAAAGTAAAGGAGAAAAGCATAATTTTATCCCAACATCATGCTGAACTATTGACCCTGAACAAGTTATGAAATATAGTGACACAACTTTCAGTCAAAGGTACGATTTCATCCACCAAAAATGCTATAATATTTCTTAACATACTCTGTAGTCATCCTGGGTTTTGATTGAATCATTACAAATTTTGTTGACCCCAATCTGCTGAGGGTCAACATTGTGATAGTCTGGCGGTATGATCTACTTGGTCCAGAAGGCCATTATGTCACATATTAACAATCTTTATTATCCTTAAAATGATGTTTTGCATAGCCTTCCTTGTCTTACAACTTAGATATTTTTATCCTCATAACTCCCGTATGTTATAAGTCATTACGAACTCCAATGATAAATGATCCTGCGTATTTGCTACAGTAAGAATTAGAAATGCACCTTAAATATCACCAAATCCTGGTAATCACAGTGCTACTGTCAATTACTGCCTGCAAGGTGGTCATGAATGAAAATGTGGATGCACTCCTGGTATTGTCAGGGCTATACCCAAAACACTGGATCTGAGGGAGTGATAAAAACAGTGGCATGCATGAAAGGTAAGCTATGGAAGCTGTGCTTGCCCATGCTGTATTGTAATAATATACATGATTCCTTCACTTAGGTAATTTTTTTGTCAAGAGCAACTACTCTGACATATTTATGTGGCAGTCAATAGATGGCAGTGCATTGTGCCACTCAGCCTGTCAAAACCCTTGGTGAAATATTGTCCATGGGTAAGCTATGCGAAGTGAGATCCCCTATGCTCTCCCTACGACCAGGTTTGCTTAGGATTTTTACGTGAATGTCACCAACTATCATTGCCCATACAATGGGAAATATGGAACAGAAGGCTATGGCACTAAGCCTAAAAATTTTCAATTTGAGATATAGCCACCTTGTAACCACCAGTAAACACTTCTGTGAGCAACATACAGGTATCTATAGGAGTACCTGTCATTCTTGGCAATAGTTTTTAATTAGAATTTCACAAATAATTAAATGACCGTGCAATGCAGGTTGTATGCCATTCTAGTGTGCAAGAGCTTACCCAAGGCAGGTTGTCACTGCATTCCACTGGATAAAAAATGTAATCAACATAGAGTATTATATTACCAATGTGGTAATAATGTGAATGTTGCAGTATGTTGTAACTTTTAGCACATTTCCTAAGCCAAAAACGAATGAAATTCCTGCAAAGCATGCACTGAACAAGTTATGCTACATGGAAGTATTTACCTACATGCCTATAAATGAAACTTGCATGATGAAATTTTTTATCCGAATATAATTCATTTTTTTACCACCCTCATTAACTCAGCTTGTACGTAGTTCAAATTTCATAGTAAATGTCACAAGTATCTCGAGAAAGAGTTTTGGTTTAGGGAATTGTGTAGAGGAGTTACTATGTATTGCTTTAGATCAAAAGACCATCCTGTGATTTGTCTGGGCCAGATTGATCCTCAATCCATTTTAGCTGAGTTACACAGTGGTAAGATAAGCTGTCAGTGTGCCGATAAGTGTTGGGATCAGCAATGGGAGATCAATCCTTAGAAGTAGAAATTTTTTTGTACCATCATATTTTTTAAATAAATATGTTGCTAATTTCTATTTTTAATTATCAATTGTCTCATACGTATTGCACCCAAGCGACATGTATATATGATCTAATGCATCAACGTCAACATGTAGAAAAACACATTGAGTCATTTGGCAATTACTTGATTGGCTTTAATATGGCATTTGCAGTGCTGACAGTTCTTTAGAATAAATTTAATATAGTCAAGTGGGAGTCTATTGCCTATTTATCTACATCCTAAATAGTATGCATTTTATACTCGCACGCATGTGTTTAAAATTACATAACCTACAGGATAACGGTTCCCTTTAGCGGGTGTGGCCATGGGTGGGATTAAGAAAACAATTGGCCAAAGGAAAGTGGAGGTTTTTTGCACTATTTTCTCGTAGATAATGAGTGATGATGAATCGTGGATCACAAAATAGCTACGTTTAGATCTTCATAGCAATTATATGTTATTCAAAATTAAACAGGCATGTAAAACATGAATTACTACTAGTTCTAAATTTAATGTCTTATGCACTCATATAAAATTGCATTAGCTATTTTTAATTCATGCTAATTGAATCAGTGTATGAGATAGATACGCAGTGTAGGAGGAATTGGTGGCCAAACTTCCCTTCTTGGATATTGTAGAGGTGTGGTCAGATGGTGGAACTTTAGAAAGTTGCATTGATGCCAAAGGCAGAAAGTAGAAATACTTATCATAAAAAACGCATATATATGCTCATTAATGCTCTTTTAACTGTTCTCATTTGGTTATAACAAAGCCTTAATCTACCACACTGATCTATATTTGCATACCTCCATTGCTTATGCCTCTATCATGCAGTATCTCACATGCTCACTCATTCAAAATACTCCAAATGTAATTATTATTGATGTTTCCACAATTTCTGGCTGATAGCTCCGATCTACTTCCAGGAATCAGGGGGCGTCTTCATGTAAAAGTGATTGCGTTTCAATATAATCCCTTCAACCTGAAGATGCCCAGTACATGTGGGGTGAAACTGTTGCCTTAAAAATAGCCTATGCCATGGAGATTCCTGGAAGCAGAATGAAGCCATCAAACTCCTAATGTATCTCTTCTTCATAGTCTCTCTCAGCATTATCATGCATAGTTTTCTTAGTATACCTCTTCCTCAAAACAGTTTCTTCTTCTTTCAAATAGTTACCTGCCAATTTATTTGGTAATTTGACTCCCATCCATTCTCTCAGTAAATACAGCAAAGCACACTCATCCCGATCTCATAATTCATTCAACAGTTGTGCCCTTGCCATCCCTGGTCAACATTCCATGTACCAATTGTCTCTTACATAATCATACCAATTTCTTGATAAGCCCACCAAATGCAACCCTGGCTGCCCAGCTTCGGATGCTTAAGGCTTCAACTGCTCTAAAACTTTAAGTAGGGTATACAAGACACATTGCAGGTTTCATGCCACATTTTGATGCTTTAATCATACCTGTTGCTTTTTAGCCATTATAGCTATATTAATAATTCTTTATAGAACAGTCATGATGTAAATGACATTGATAACCTTCA
Organism: Pyrrhosoma nymphula; assembly: GCA_963573305.1. Classification (NCBI taxonomy): domain Eukaryota; kingdom Metazoa; phylum Arthropoda; class Insecta; order Odonata; family Coenagrionidae; genus Pyrrhosoma; species Pyrrhosoma nymphula. The sequence goes on from OY754332.1 coordinate 32,230,418, forward strand.
ATTAGCTCTGTCTCTGGCTGAAAACATATTCACAGACTTAAAAAACATACTGTTCTAATGTAAATTTTCATTAAACTCTATTCTATTTAGGTAAGGCAAATGCTAATTGACATCTATGATTTTATACTACCTATTCAAAACTAATTAGGATGAAATAAAGTGCATATGTGGAAAAGAAAATGCATATTTTATTAACCCTGGGTATGAGTCTTTAATGTCTAAATTTTCAGTCCAATGAATAATACTTGTATATTTTATGCTGCTTGTTTATATATCAACTTTTTGTTGTTATTGTCTATCTCAATGTTTATGAGGTTTTATTTAGAATTAGTAGGAAATTCAGACTAGATGGTAGCCAATGTGAACTCAGAACAATGCAGAGAAAAGAAGAGTGTTCTCTTCAGTTTTTCATTAATCCAGTACCCTGCCCAAGAGCCTTCGGATATTTTTATTTTAATTTGTTAACATGCGCCTTATTGTGATTTCAGTTGAGGTTTTGGTCTGCTGGCATAGTCCATTGTTTTATTTCACCCATTAATTAGTTTTAAATACCCTTATAAGAATGGTATTTTAATATATTTTTGGCTATTCACACATATGGAACAAGCTTCAAACAGTGGTCCAAAAAATTGAGTCTTTAATTTTTTCATTTCACCACCCAAATTGGTATAGCAGCAAGCATTTGCATCCATCCAAAATACATTCTAGATGCAATATTTTTCATCAATCAATTCCCAAATGTTTAACTAATCATTGATGAATTAACCTTATTAGAATATGTACATAAATATTATGAATTCCGTAAATTCAAAACTAAAAAAATAAATATTACATTAATCTGACTTTGGCAATTTTAGCACTCACTGCCTGTATTTTGGCAGAGTGCATGATTATTATAGTGCAGAATATATCTTACCATAATTTTGGCTTATCCAAAAGTTCTTAAGTTTAAACTTTATTTAACAAAAAAATAATATGACCCTCTCATATTATTTTTTATTTTAACTGCAATCTAGTAAAATGTCAATTTACCTCATGAAACAGTAGACTCGCAAAAAATATTGAAAATAATAGTTGAAATTTATAAAAAATTGGCACAAGCTTTTTGATAGTGAAAAAAAGAGAATGCTGTGGGAGCAAAAGGATGATTCTTGGGACAAATGCTTTCAAAAGGATATCCATGCACTGAAAATGAATTTTTTTCCCCTTGTTTGCTCAGAAATGAAAATTTTGTTCAAAGTCATGCATTGTAGTCAGGTAAAGGAGTAATTATAAGGCAGTGTGGTACTCTCTAAATGTTACATATTCACCAAGGTCAGACAGAAAAAAATTAATTTCTAAATAGGTGTATTTTTTTAATTTTCTAAAAAATTCTATGAAAGAGGAAACTTGGTATGGTGAAATATTGACAGAGTTGTAAAAAAATATTGAGCATTTACAATGACAAAAACAAGAATAAAACTTACTCAGCATGCTTTGGTCTACATTAACAGATGTTTTGGCCAACCATGTATTGTTATAAGAAGAATTTTATAGAATTAATATTGAGAGATGCCCTAAATTTGGGAGTAATTCCCTCACATCTAATTACAATGTTGTGGTTTTATTGAAGGTCTTACTGTCAAGAGGATTGGCTAGAAGTATATAATGTTTATAAAGATGGAACTGAAAGACAAGTGGGACGTTATTGTGGAGTAACTGCACCTGGTCCAGTGGAATCAAATCGTGGAGCCATCGGGTTGAAGGTTCTCCTCCATTCTGATGGAGAAGGTGTATTTAGTGGATTTAAGGCCCGCTACACTTTTGAAGTGGCCAAATCCATTTTCGGAGGTAAGTGAAGTGGAGAACTCGATACATATTTGCATACTTTGAATTTATTTTTGCCTGTACTTCTAAAAACATTCAATAATGAATACAAAACATGAGGAGCTTGCTCCATATTCAACTATGTATTACAATTTTTCCCTTTAATTGCTCGATTCCCTGACAATGTCACGAGACATGATTAGCATCAATTTTGGATATGTGTACAATTTTTTCAGGTTATATGGTTGATGATGGTATTGACTTTCTTCGTACCTAACTTCCTTGTTACATTCACACATTGCAGATTGTGGGAGTAATTTAAGTAGCCAAGAGTCTGGAGTGATTAGCAGTCCCAACTGGCCTGGGAATTATGATGGTCCCCAAAGGGGTCTTGCAAGCAAAACCTGCAATTGGTTCGTCGGAGTTCGCCCTCGGCATAAAATTTTGTTAAATTTTGAATACTTTGCTGTTGAAGGTGAACCGTTAGGTAAGAAGATTGACTTTTCAAAATTTTTGATAGGTGTATCTTTTCATATTCATTTTTCCATTCCTGATCATCACCATCTAACTGAGATATTATCCATACATAACTTCTCAGCTGAAAATCTTTTTATTTCGTATCAACTGTATGACAGTTAATTCCTATCTAGGAAACTCTTGATTAAGCAACCTAATTAAAAAAAAAATATTTTCTTTCAATTTTTATTTTCCATATTAAATTACAGGAAAAATAATGTCCATTCTAGGTTTTCACTAAAATCTGATAACAATGTAGATGAAATATGCAATTTTTTATCCAAATATAACAGCTGTTCCAGGGTAACTTCAATGAGTTATGGGTATAAAATGAATTTTCTGAAAATCCTATATTTGATGGATACTTATTAATTAATGTATTGAGTATTTCCCTATTCTAATTTTTACATTTCTAAGCATTTGCGTTTCAGTCTTTCATTGTGATTAAGGTTCATTTTTGGGTACTTTGAATGACTTCAGTAGCAGTTTCAATCCATTGTTGACAGCACTGGTTTTTCCCACTATTAGAGCTTACTGATATGCCAATCCTTATTTTCATGCTGGTCTCAGCTCGAGGATGTCCTGCAGCTGTGGTCCGAATCTGGTATACATCTGATGGTCCACCATTGGAGTTATGTGGAGAAAAGCTTCCTTTAGATCGCTCACAGTTTACTTCAGATGGGAATACTATGAGAATCAGGTACATAACTTGGAGTGTGACATAGTAATCTCTCTCAGTAAAGAGGGCCCCCTTGCCAGCTTTGTCTTTTAGAAGAATACCCGCTGGTGGTCATGCCTGCCATAAGAATTAAAGGACTTTCTGTCCACATACACCGATGAGGACGGATTGAAACATCCTTTTCTGCCCATGAAGTGGTTTTACTGATGATAATCTGATGTTTTTTCTAGCAGAAAGGTAGTAATTAAAACGATGGGCAGTGAAGTAAAGCTTAAGTTTTTCGAGTGTTACATCTGTATTTATATGTTAAACATTATCAGCTTTTTGGACTTACCTACTTGGAAATTGGAATAAAAAAACCTGGTAACAACTAGATTCCAAAACTTTTAAAGTACTCCTTGTATTGCAGATTGCCTACCCATCGTTTACAGGGGTTAACAAAATTTCTGCGACGTATTTCACGTTAGAAGGTCTCAACCGTATTCATTCCGTTAGCAGTTTTATGAACTGTATAAATTCACAAAAAAAAACATTTTAATATAAAATAAAGTATATGGTGGTCATATTGAAGGTAGTCAAGAGCTACACGTAGTTGAACCATTATTGATCCGTTATTTTCTACGACACAGCAATCACAGGATGCTAAATTTTATGATGCCTTACAATGTCTATCCAGTTGATAAAAAGTATATCCAAATTTAATAAATGTTGCTTAGGTTTAATTTACATTTACAATGCAGAATGTCTTACTGCTATGCTTCTACTGTTTTTGAGGCACTATGCATCGCTAGAAATAGCATTGGTGTTTTCAATAAAACTTCAAGATGACCATTCAAGAAGGAGGCTTCCCTCCTTGCATCATGCGTTGAAATACTGCTCTATTTACCATTTTGATTACATTCCTCTTCCATATTTTCATAAATAAACAAATTGTAAAAATAAATGAAATAAAACTGATAAAGAATAAAAACTGATAAAAATAAAACAATGTGCTAAAACACCTGAGGGAGTATCATTTCTGCCTTTTTCCTTGAAAGAAATTTTTTCATTAGCCAAAACATTTCTTTCATAACATACGCAGGTTATTTAAAGCTAACAATTGACTCAGTGACCTAAACCACAATTATTAAGGTGTGGTATAGGTGTCAGAACTGAAGTGCTATTAGAATACCAAAGTACGCAAAAAAAAAATAAAATAAAAAATATAATGGATTTAAAGGGCTGATGGCTCATTCTCTTTTCATTTCAGCTTCATATCAGCAGATAAATCAGTAGGAGCTCAAGGCTTCAGGGCTGTGTGGACAGAGATTAAGGATTCAGTGGAAGCTCCAGTTGGTGCAGTAGAAAAACCATGTGATGGAGGATTTGTATGCCTTAGGAGTGGGTTTTGCATTTCGGAAAGACTCACTTGCAATAAAGTTCCCAATTGTGGGTATGATGATCGCTCTGATGAAGCTAACTGTAAGTACCTATGCTAAGATTTTCAGTCCACTTTCATGGCTGTCTTTAGTAGCTCTGGATTTGTCACTTCTGTCATATCAATGCCGTGTTAAAGACAAAGATTAGATTATAGTGAATCAATTTTCGTGTTTCAAATAGCTCTCATGTTATAACGTTGAGTCAGATTGGGTGAAAAACCACAAGAGATTTATGTTAGCAGCTTAATCTCAATTAAATTAAATCCTCTTAATTGGAACTTTTGTTCAATGTTATCATTAACAGTGAAATGTCTCTATTTTAACTTCAATTAATTAAATGAGGTAATTTTATACCAAGGGTCAGGTCAAAACTGACTGTGATTCTTCACTTTTCATTTAAGATAGATTGATTAATTTTCAATACTTTTTTAATGCAAATCAAATGTTATATTTAACTACTATCCTAGTTTGATCATTCAGGGGCTCCTTGATATCTATGCAGGTTTTGAAGATAACACTCCTTGATTTTTTATAATATTAAATACAATGGTGAGCGCAGAGTATATTTTGTTATTAGTACTTCATCCAGCTGTGAATGCTTTCCATATGAGCTCTTCTCTAGGGCAATGGCTGATTTGTTTCCATATTTGTCTCTCTTTTATACAATGTTTGACTAATATAAACTGCCTGGTGTCTTAGTATTAAAAAAAATATAATTGTGATCAAGGGGCCTGGTTTTGTAGAGATCATCAGGCTGTCATTCAGTAGATGTGAGTAAGTGATCAAGGTGATACAGATCAAAATTATCTGAAGTGAAGTTTTCAAAAAAATTAACAGTTGAGTGATTTGATTGTTCAAGGTCTGAGGTAAATACATTTAGATATTCCATTCAAGCACCTTTGGGGCTCTCGGGTTTTCATCATCTGAGAGTGGGATGTCATTTTTTCTCTGTGAAAACTTAGGTGTTGGATTATTTGTCTATCAGGATGGATGATGTCTTAATTAAAAGATACATGGGTCACACTATGCTCACCACCCTTAATTATCACCAGAAACACATATTACAGTAGCCGGAAGTGCTGGAAGATGAATTTAAAAAAGCACTGACAAAGAGCACATAACAGGGCATAATGAATTATATGTAGAGCTCACAAATGCTTTGTAAGACCAGACTTAGGTTCTTTTCTTTAAGGGTGAGGAAGCATCAAAGGTTTAAAATATTTTATATCACCCCATTGTCTTTCACTTGTGTTTCTAGACATTGAAAGCCTCTTGACCTGATTTATTAGTCTGATCAGCTCCCTTTACACAAAGTTCATTCCATACAAATAGCTCAAAAAATATTCCATTGTCATTTCTACCCTCTTTCAGTAGACTCTCATTATTACAAAGTTCATAGGACCAAAAATCGGCGGTCGCAATATCGAACTTTGTACCAATGTTCTTTTTAGAAACATCGCGAAACAATATCCCTTTGCTATTTTTCTTATCTGTTCAGTCTTTTGTGTGTTATAGCCATGCTGTGGATTGATTTCAGATGTGTAGGTATGACAAATGATCAAATTATGCGCAAAGATATGAAATCCAACATATTCTGATCAGTGATTCGAAAATCACGTACCACGCCATTCCTTGTCCTAATCATCGCAAGTCAGGATTAATTCCACGGAAACTTTGATCCGCTGCTTGGACAGTAATTATGTCGTGAAATCAATGCAAATTCCCTCAATAATATTTGATGCTTTTTGTTTTCGGAAGATTGTAACTCCGACAATTATGCGTGACAAGCGACACCATTCGCGAGTTCCTGGCCGGGCTGAAAAGCTCTGAAAAGAGAATGTGAACGTTAAAACTTGGAATAGGATGGAAGTAAAACTTGGAATAAGATGTAAGTAAGTTTTTTATTGCATAGAAATAACCTTTAGATATAATACAGTAATTTTTCAGAAATTTCCATCACAATGAGTGACAATATTGTTTGCACAAAGGCGAAATATGCAAGTTTAAAAAAATTTAAATACAGCAAGTAGGGCCCTTGCATGCAAACTCGTGGACAGATTTGAAGGGCTAATGGACTTTTGGAAATTATGAAAGGGATAAATAACATCCAAGGAAGAAAGACGTTCCACTGGTAAAGCACTTTTTATTGTTGAAATGAAACATATGAATAGTCTTTTTGTGCACAGAAAGATTAAAACACTATTTTTAAAAATCTGTAATTTCTTTTTTAACTTTGTTTCACTCCATTGTCTCTTCTACTATGGTTTCAATTTTTGTCAAATGATTATTGAATTGAGAGTCGACATTATTTCAGATCTAAAAATTATCAAGAGTGTTTGGAGTGAACATAACTTCGTGTTTTGTGGGTGGAGCATGAATCATGGCATTTTCATTTTCTTCACTGCTTTCTTGACTGTGCCCTGCCACAGCTTTTTCTATTTTGTCTTCGCATAGTTGGAGATCATTAACAATTGAAATTAGTCAGTTTTTGATGGTGATATGCCAACACGAGCAATATAATCTCTGAAATCACTTGCTAAACCCCTTTCCTGAGGGGTGAATATGTCCATCACCTCCTAAAAATTTAAATTGTGTATAAATACTTGCAACTATAGACATTAATTGGACATTACGGTCAGTTTTGAGTTTTATTACTTACTAACCTCAAAATTGCCCACAATAGTTGCGGCCATAGGGAATCCTACTACTCTCCAGCAGTTTGCGTTTATTTGGGAAGAAATCTCTTTCCAAGACTCTATTACATCACGAATTGCATACAAGATGGTCTATTTTGCAATTTCCTGACTCGTTTTCCCCATTTATTCCCACAAATATAAATAAAATTAATTTTAATCAATAACTGAACTAACAATAATATAGACAACTTGAATGCCTGGAAAGCGTAAAAAATTGTGTACACACCAATCCAGCATAGGTAGTATTGTACAAGTCTCCTATGTTACATTAGGTTAAAGTTTAAAATAATCCCCTTATCCAATTGCTAAGGTTTATTTGTTGTATGTGGAGGAAGAAAGACAATGTGTGTATTGGGTAGATGTAGGTTGTCAAGATGTTTGTGGGAGCCTGCGTTGTCCAGCAGGAAGAGAATCTTCCAATTTTCTCCCTTCTCTGGTCATCCAGCTGTTCTCATTAAAATTGTAGAAAATGGGAAGGTTTTCCTGTTGAACATTTATTAGGCACTATCTCATGTTTCCCGATAAAAATTGGTTTTATCTTGTTGGTACCCATCTGGTTTAGTAAAAGACCCACTGTCACTCTCATTTGGTGTTTCCTTCCTCCATGGCATCACTCTCCTTTCAATTCAAAAGCTGTTTCAGGAAGAGTGTAATAGAAGAGCCCTGTCTCATCAAAATTAAAGCTGTTTTGGGGCTATATTCATTGATAAGGGCATGATTTTCCATATGCCATTCAGTTACAACATCGTTGTTGACAGCACTTTCATCACTACAAACCTTTATGAGGGTAATGTTGAAACATGCTTTAAACTCTGTTAGCCAACAATGCTGAGGTTTTGAAATCCTCAATGTTTCTTTTAAGGGAAATTATTTCTGCTTTATACAGTGAAATGGAGCCACTGACAGGTAGTTTTTCTTAACAACATTTGCAAGAAAAACATTCACTTCACTTTCAATGTCAGCAAATTTAGTGCCATGGGTGTTCTTCTTCAGTGACATTCCTTTTGCCACTTCCACTTGAATTTTTTCACGGTTAGAGAGGATGGTGGAGTGCATCAATGGAGAATCTCTAAATGTTTTTGCAATTAACGTCTTGCTAATTTTGTTTTCTTCAACTTCATTAATCATCTTTAATTTATCATCCATAGATAAACCTCTCCTGGATTTCTTCAGTTTTGATGACCCATATTCCACAAACTGCACACTACTCATCACAATTGTAATGCACTCCTTGTAGCACCATTGTCATGAAATCCCTGAGCTAACTAGCAAGGACACCTTCACACTCGTCAAGTTAAGACTAACTTATGTCAGAGCAGTTCCCAAATGTTCTCTAAGAATGCTGAATCTTATACGTTTACTTTGTTTGTCTGGAGAGGAAATAGCTTATGGGTGGGGGGGGGGGGAGTTGCCGGCAACCAGTCTCACAGCATCAAAAATATTACTATGCAACATAATGAGAACCCTGAGTCATGTCTTCAAGTCAAGTGATGCTGCTCTGAGATAAGGGAAGTAGGTGAGGCAATGATAGTGAAGGAAAATGCCTAACAAGGGAAGCCATTTTGAAGGATTGATCGCCTTCATTCATATGGTTTATTCGTTTGTGGCACACTCCTTCATTTGAATTAACTGAACATTTCATATGTAAGGGATTTATCTCCAATATTAATGATTAATGGATGATGAAAAAGAATAGAGATGTAAGTCAACCCCTGCTTCCTTCATTTCATGCCAAATTTAACCCCTCCAATAATTTTCAATCTCAAGTTTTATACAATCGGTGATCAAGCCTTTATTGCTGATGGTGAAACCAAGCCTTAGAATAATGTAGCATTTATACACTTGGATACGTAACAGAGAATACCCCCTTTATAAACCGTGGCCTCTTAGGGGGAGGGCATGTACTACCTACTTAGAATAAAATTCATAGTCCAGCCCTATTGAGTATTTTCTTTTAGAGTAAATGACTTCCAGGGAGTGCTTGGTCTGAAATTTGATCTATTTATGGAGAAATCTACCAAAAACAATGAACCTACAGTAGTAAACACACAGAGAAATTTTTCGTGTGTTAAATACCTCTCATAATGGGGTGGGAAATCAGAAAGTGGGTTGGGAGCTGAGGATGGGAAAAGGGAGTAGGTGGGGTGGAGTGGGTGGTGGAGCCAAAGTCAGACCAGGAAGTTGGCAGAGAAGGGAGGATTAGCCAGGTACAGAGTGTAGGACTATCATTGGGTTAGTGGCCTTCGGAGGGACAATAGAAGCAGGAGAGGTTGGGGAGTATAGTGAAAGGGAAAAAGACAAGTCCATATCTTTTGTTTCTTCCCTTCCACCTCTCCTCGTCCTCTCATGCTTTCAGTGTTCTTCTGAAGCTGACTAACCCAATGGGAGTCCTGTACTGTCAACCGAGCTAAATAGCTTATGTGAAGTGTCCATTGTTTACTTGGTAGTTCTCAAGGTCTTGGGCATAGTACTTGTGGCAAAGCTTCATGATTTGTAATTCAGTGTGGTGGATGCCCGCGTGAATGCCGTTTTTTATGCATTAAATTTAATAATAAAAAAGTTTTTTCTGTTTCTATTGGGACTGGGACTAAGGTTCATAATTCATAAAGAAATTTAATAATATTGTTTCTTTTACCATATGTTTGGATGCCCCTTTAATCGAGACCAACAGTTTTGCTTCATAAAAACAAAGGTTTTAAGAGCGTGGTTTGTAATAACGAGAGTCCACTGTATGTATCTCTCTCCTTCATGGTCACTTAATCATAAGGTGGTTTTGACTGGAACATCACCGAAGCCTCTTCAATTTCTCTCCTTGGCAGACACTAATTTACATAAAAGTTGATGCAAAAATTTCTTAATATGATGAATCATTTTCAGGTAAGGCTCATAAACTATTAAAAACTCTGAAATATAAAATTGAAGATTGTCCCTTCATTACACTACTTTTTGATGAGCATTGCTGAAAAATAAATGTTTTTTGATGAATAAAAGATTCAGCTTATTCAGGAAGGTCTTGAATAAGTCAAACCTTGATATTCCCATGGTTATGATATCTAGGCAAATCCTAATATAATTAATTCAGTAGTTGGAATCTGTTGTGACTGTGACGTGAAAATTTCATCATTGTCAAGGCTTGGCGATTCTGAGTCCTTCCCGAATGAAGGCCCAGGATTAATTCATACATGTCTGGAAAATTGGCTCTTAAAACTTGAAATATCCACATCAAAGGTCTTAGAATTGAAAATCTGTGGTCATTAAATTTACTGTGGTAGACAGGATGGCAACATGCCTTCCTAGCTTCCCAAAGATTGCACATTCAAATCTATCCTTGAGCAAGGCTCTTGCATTTCCCTTGGGATTAAGATTTAGGGGTTGGCAGTACAATTAGCAGTCAGGGTACCCAAAAACCAAGATTGACTACTATTTGGAAACTGGCTTACCATAAAGTAAAAAATATATTGCAAGATTAAGATGATTTATGGTATCTTGGGGATAGTTGTCCTCAAAGTCCTCATTATCCAGGAGTTGGCTGCCATATGCACAGGTAAATGTTTGAGGATGCACTAGTCCCTTGATCCATCTTGGGAAAGCTTCCTATGTATTCTGTTCCTAATAAATTGATTTATTCTCTGGGTGTACCCTTCCCATCAAGTTCTATGTATCATATTTTACTTTAATTGACTCTTATGTTACTCTTTTTCATTGCTGATTTCATCCATCCATTTGCTCTTCAGCATCTATCTGTAAAAAAATGTGTTTTCATAAAATCAAATCAATCTTTGGGCATGGCTGTTTCATTTCCCTTGGGATTAAGGTTTAGGGGTAGGCATTATGATTAGCAGTCAGGGCACCCAAAAACCAAAATAGACAACTATTTGGAAATTGGCTCACCATAAAGCAAGAATATATTTCAAGATTAAGATCATTTATGGTATCTTGGGGATATTTTTCCTTTAAGTCCTCATTTCTTTGCCCAGTTTTCCTCTGGCTCACATTCATCTCTGGCCATCTCACTGAAATGTTTAAGTCACTCTCTCATAGAGCACCAAACTCCAAACAAAGGTTTTTTCAATCTGCTTTTTTGTCTCTTACCACTTTTCCTTTCAGTACACAAGTTTCATCTTCATCGTGAATGTCCTCTCAGTTTGAGCTACTTTTGTGTGACTATCAGCGGGTGACTCCAATAATGTTTATGCATGGCCAGTTCTACAGCTCTATGAGCTAATTTGCATATAATTTCCATCTTCCTTCAAAGTAGTAGTATTTTTGTTTAACGTGCTTCAACCGCTATGGTCTTTTAGCACATGTGTGATACGTGCAGACAGGGGCAACAGCACTCAGACGAATTGGAGGATCACCCCTCCAAACTCGAGCCAAGCCCAATGATGCTTAACTTTGGGGACTAATCGGGAACTGGCAACCTGCAGGCAGTTGCCCTATCTTGGTTCATTCATCCCTAAATGTCCAAATACAAAAGGAAAACTTGGCCTCCTCTTTCCTCCTCATTGCAAATCAGAATAATCCACATGCTAGAATGTGGAAGCAGTGATGACTCTGACTACCTATGATGGTGGCAATAATTCATCCAGATGTGATTAGCACACCAGTAGAATACTGAGCACTAACCAAGATTCTTCTTTTCTCTCTGTAAATTAAGAACTCATTAGTTTATGCTAACTTTTATTTTACTATAAACTTAAGAAACTTCACCAACTTCAATTAATATTCAATCCAATTCAGGATTCAGTCAATTAATTTTAGTTTGGTAATCATTGTGAACATCCTATCGGAGAGTGTGTTTGGTTGATGAATCATATTAGGGAGTAAGCAATGGCCAAATTAATATATATGTAGTAAATTAACTTCTGGCTTAGAATTACAAGGAGATTTGCTTCTGGAAACTGTATGGCTTATGATGTGCCTCTACATCTAAATTTTGTTGGCAGCAAAATTACTGTCTTAAAAATATAATCGATGCAGTTGAGTATGGAAAGCCCTGTAGTTTTGAGAAAAATGATTTATGTAATGACGAAACTTTTTCTACGTCTTATTATGAAATTCTGCTTCTTATATTTTCTAGGTGGTGCATATGCCTCCCCTGTGTCCTTAAGAGCACGTCAAACAAGTGTGCTTCTGTTGCTTGGTCTTTCAATCCTTCGAATGCTCTCTTGAATGAGACAAAAGGTTCATTTTGTTGACCACTATCTGTGACATCTCTTCAAATGTCCAATAATTACTTTCCTTCGGCTCAAATAATTTGCTCATGCACAAATATGCATGATTGTATGGGTCTGCAGTTACAGTGCCTGAAGTGCTGCACGAAACTCAATTTGAATCCAAAGGAAAGGTTGTTTTATTCTTCGGGATAATAAGAAAAAAACATGAAATAAAAATAGATTTGCATTTCAAATTTTGAATACCTTGAGGAAAAATCATAAGTTTTTTCTATGTGTAGCATAGAGTAATGAAAAGATTTAGTATTTTTTATGTTCTTAAAACAATCAGAGTGGATATGTTCAGACTAATCACAATATTGTTGAGGAATATCTGTCCATGAAACCATATATTTCCATATGGTAAGGGATAATATCATCCTTTTGGCATGAGGTATGCATGCTCATTTTGATATGGAAAGGTATTATGAAGTACTCTTTCCATTGAAAACGGCCATTGATTTAGACTTCTGCATATTTTAAGGTAGGTTATTTCATTTGAATTCTTCATAATTAATTTATGAAGACTTTATGATTGGACATTGGCCAAAATGTTGAATGCAGTTTGATCACTATTGTTATACATTATTGAATTTAATGAAAATATGTGATATAGGAGGGAATGAGTTTACTGAGTGGTGCCAATGTTAAAATAAAAATCTAAGGTGCTTGTATGAGCATTCATCGTTTGAGTATCGTTTAAGTACTTACAGTTACAATACTTAAATATTTTAATGCATCTTAGGTGATTAATTGATAAAAAATTTTCAGTATTATTTGGTATAAATGGGTGTCAACTTTTAGCTGCTCATGAGAAAGTTGTTAACCATGAGATTGTCATAGGTGGTGGTGAAAATGATAGATTTGTGTTAATTGTTAACTATAAAAATGCCTACAGAAAGAAACATTTTTTCAAATGCATATGCCAGTGCACAAGGGTGAGAATGTGAGTTGTAAGTGTTGAGTGCTTTAATAATTGTTGAAGAATTGGATTAATGAACAAAGGAATATGAAAACAGAGTGATTGGTGTATGAAATTGTTTCCTGTCTGATAAATGCACAACCCAGATGCTGCACATCCTTGAAGCATATGTTAAGATATGTATGTTCAAGAAATGTGAGTCTATTGTCATAAAGATGCAAACAAAACAACCTGAGACTTTTCATGCTAATTTTCTTGAAATTCTTAGGGTAACACTGAGACGCTAGTCTGAAAATCTGGCAGATTATTGGTTACAAAGCATCTTCCATGGTGGTAGGCCTAATGTGGTTCAAGTGCATTATGCTTAGGTATGGTTCAAGAAAAATAGCATCTGGAAACATCTGGACTGTATGAAGTTTTGAAACTTTTGTAGGCAGAAGCCATCCTTGTTGTATGAAATTTGAGATTGAGTGTTATTCTCAAGATGGCAGTGACATTTAGGAGCGGACAGTATTTGAAACACTCTTTACCTTCTGCAGGGAAAGCAACTAGATCCCTCTACAATAAATTTTTTCCTGTGTAAATTGAAGACTGACTAGTGCAAAGTGAATAAACAGAAAATGTTTGTGGTTACATAATGTACATTCAAGTGGCGTATTGCAGCTGATATCTTATCAGTTATTTACGTTAAATGAAATGCATTTTCAATGAAGTTTAATGTGTCCAGTTAAATAATTGTGTATATTATTGTCTTAAAAGCCATGGTATATTTATTTAACAACCTGGAATCTGATGTTAATTTTGATAATAGAACAATATTTCTTCTTCTTTTAGACTGATAATAATCTTTACATTTGATTTATTGTTATTTATGAATGTTCTTTCAGTATCTGTATGTTTTCATAAGCAAAATATGCTGGTATCATCCTCCTGAAATTTAATTGTTGACATTGAGTGAGACATTTTATTTATCTTGTATGATTTTGTTTCATGCTTCTTTCTCGTTAAATGTTGATATATGCCTGCATTTAATAAAAGTAAAAAAGTAGAAAAAATGGCATATTGTAAGAATTTTTAAGTGAGAGTTATAATAGCTGTTATGGAAACATTTTCACATTTGTAAAATATGACACTTTACTACTGGATTTACTGTCCAATAGTACTGTGTAATCATCTGTTACTTTGAAAAAAATAATGGGTACTGCTGAAAGCTTATTAACACTGATACTTCCAGAATAGGAATATCAAACAACGAAAGTTCAGACTGGATTTTACAGTGTTTCAGCTTATATTTTTTACCTACTGGTGCATATGTGAAGTATCATTGAGGAAACTGTAAACATGAGAAGCAAAAATGATCACTCCCTCATCCTAAAAGAAAGAATTGAAGGGAAAAAGAATGCTTCATTCAGGGAAGGATTATTGAGGGGCAGATTTGGTTGGAGAAGGTCAAACATTCACTAAAGCATAGTGTATAATGTTTTCTTACTTACGAAAAAGGGAATAATTGCGTTCATGACTTGTTTAAAAGAATTGAGGTATGCTGCAGAGCTAGATTGCTAGAAAAATTCAGGAGGATGAAAATTTTTGCTAGAGATAATTTTTGTCTAATCTGGGAGTACATTAAAAAAATGTGTTGCTTTTAGCTAAATACGATACATAATTCAGGCTATGTTATGCCTGTAGCTGTTTAACCAATAGTTAATTCCCATTGATGGAAAGGGAATATTCACAGCTGAAGTTTTGGGGATTGGGCCATGCAGCATTAGAGATAGAGAGGAAGCAATGGAAGCTGTTCTTATTATAGTTAGCAATATGTGTTGTAGCATCTGTTTCCAGTCATATATTTTGTGTGAACCTGGTAAAAATATGGCCATAAAGAATTGTGACATGAAAAGAATAATTGAAATTTATGTAAATATTTAATATATGTTCCAGGCAGTGAAATTATGATGTAAATGGGCTATATTTTAATTTATATTCTTCGTTTGCTAATGATCTCAACTCCTATGTTTTGCTCTGGTGCAATAGTTTTTTGTATGAGGAAAGCACAAGCCATGTCTTTGCACGGGTTTGTTATAATACAATGTTAATGAATACTTCCTGCTCAAACACATATACATGAGTTACTGATGAGCCTCAGCATTTAGGGGCATGGTGACTGTATGATATGAGATGTATAGCTCTCTTTATTTGAGAATACATAGTCTTGAAATGAATTGAGAATGCTAGTTATGTTCCTTTTTTAACCCAGAAAAAGTTTTTGTTATATTGGTTTATACTGTCGAGTACATGATGCAGCAATGCTCACTGGTGGATGATCCTGCTGAATATTGTCGTATAAATTAATGTTATTGTAGTGTAAGAGGGAGCCAAGTGGCTTGGTGTGGACTTTGATTTGGTGAATAACCATAAACTGCCATAAGAACTCCTTGGATGTTCTAATCTCTGTACTACTCCATTAAGTGGAGGATAGCACTGTTTAAAGATACAAGTGATGAAAGTTGTTAACCTCAGTAACTTAAAGAAATTGGTAATTTTGACATTTTGAAATTAATTTTAATTTTTTTGACTATGCATTAAAATGAAAGTTTTAAAAAAATTTGTAATTCTACAGCATTCATTTTAAAAAAGTGGACCAAATTCCTGGAAATATTCATGGCATGATGCACATTTCATTTACCTTAATCAACAAGCATTTCATGTAACCTTAAGTGAATTTTATTTGGTTATAGGAGGCACTCCCTGTTGTAAACTGTAAGTTTGATTCACTAGTCAGTGTAAAGCCAACTCGATTTGCAGCAATAAGGAATAAAAATGTCACCAAGCTCAAGGCAACACGACTGAATCCTACAGGAGATATGAGTGTGGTAAAGGAGCTGCTATCGCAAATTTGAGATATTTTTTATCCCTGCCTGCATATGGATAGTCATGTTTCAGAATATTGAAGAAGCACAAAGAAACATGAAAGGATTCAATTGGTATATCTTCATTTAACTTGATTTGATTGCTTAGATCATTTCATACAGACTATCTGCCCCTGGCAGATAGACTGCTGTTGCCCCTATCTGCCCCTGGCAGATTGGGGCAATAGCAATAGGAGAAAATAGGAGGATCTCCCATCCCGATTCAAGCTGAGCCTAATGGTTATTGAGTTCTGTGATGAAGCAGGAACTGGTGTTTTCATTATGGCAGGCCATTGCCCCACAATTCCATTCAAGCACTTATCAAACTGCACATTGCTGAAAGGGCTTTTCCTGAATCAAAACACCTTATCATCTGTGGAAATACATTGGTACATGGACATGGTGCAACTGTGTTTTTGCAAATCAGCTATTAGTAGATTATTAATTATGATCACTTAATTTATAGGTAATTTATTGTATTTCATTTACCTTTCATTGAAATTATGCATCTTAGATCCATTTTTACCTAATAATAAAAGGAGTGATCAGGGATTTCAAATCCCCTTTCAATTATATTTTTTTCATCCATGTTGTTGTTCTGAATTATAACAATGTCAGAATCCACGGTTCCTTATTGTGTACCCCTGGTTTTTCCTTATTCATGATTTTTTTCCTGCTATATTGGCATGGGGTTTTAGGGCTCCAGCCATTACAAGGAAGGATACAGGGAAGGGAATTGGGAGAGAGAATGGATGGAAATTGAGATGTGTTAATATAGAATAGTGTCTCAATCTGTTTTTGTTATAATCATCAATGGTGCATGGAAAGAAAAAATTCTTAAACCTTTCTGTTTGATGGTCACTTGATTCTCCTTTTTTGTTGCTTTTTTCTGCCCGACAGATATAGTGTGGGGTTAAAGTAGTATCCACCCTGTTGACCTGAAACTTGTGAATTATGAATCTTTCCAGTGACCTTAGTCTAGTGTGTAACCTTAAAGTCTCTTGCAGCTCCCAACTCAGCCCTTCTAATAGTTTCATCATTCTTTCTGTTCACTTCTGTTTGTTCTGAATATTAATTTTTATTAGACCATCACCAATAAAGGATTTTGAAACACTTCATTGAGGAAACTCAACAGAATTATAAAGAAAGCAATTTTTATTGACAAGAGTTAGCATTTAGGGAGTTAGTTACTGCAAAACATATACATAAATACTTATTACATACAGATTACTTTTCTCCAGTATTTTCCACATGCATATACAGAGGAACCTGGTTAGGACGTTCGTCCTTAGAACGTTTTCCTCCTTTTCACGTTGATTTATCACGGTCCCATAATCATAGGGACAAAATACAGGTAAAATTATTTGGTTACTACGTTCTAAACTTGCCGTTAAGCAACCCGATCACCATTTTTCTAGTATTATTTAGTCATGTAAACAACCAAAACTCCAAAGTTAATATACTAAATATTAACCCTTAGCATTTGCATGTTTATCCATATGCATTCCTATTTTCGTGGCGTGGCGTACGTAAAACAGTACGCGGCCGATTAGCGGGAGTGAAGTTTTTGAGCGGGTAGTCGTTCATATTGCACGTTTTGTGATCGTAAGGACAGTTAAAATGGAAAGCAAACGAGTTGTGAAGCAGATTACAATTGCAGAAAAAATTAAAATTCTGGAAGAAGTAGACAGAAATCCACGCGTCAAGCGAGTTGAATTAGCACGAAGGTTGAACATTCCTGCATCCACTTTAAGCACGATTGCCATTAATCGCGATAAAGTCGGAAGTGGTAATTGTGACAAAAAATGAAAGCGCATTCGTGAAGGGAAATATCCGGAATTAGAATCCATTCTCCTTTAATGGTGCAAACAAGCACGAAGTTCAAACGTGCCGTTTGATGGCTGCATCATCAAAGAAAAGGCGTTGCATTTGGCTGTAAAAATGGGCATTGAAAATTTCCATGCCTCCTATGGTTGAATCGATGAATTCAAAATCAGACATGGATTAGTTTATAAGTGTGTGCGTGGTGAGGAAGCCAGTGTTAACCTTGGTGTGGTTGAAACTTGGAAGAAAACGACCCTGCCCAAGCTGCTTTAAGGGTACAGCCCCGATGATATTTACTATGCTGAAGAGACTGGTTTATTGGTATGCACTGCAGCAAGAGTGGAACTGACAAGCTAATGCCGCTAGTGATAGGGAAATCAAAACACCTGAGGTGTTTCAAGAACATTAAAACCTTTCCCTGTCAATACACAGCCAACTCTGCAACATGGATGACAACATCAATTTTTGAAGCCTTTCTGCATGGGTTAGATGCCAAACTGAGCGGCAATAACAGAAAAATGTTACTATTTGTCGACCACTGTGCTGCTCATCCCATCTATACAAGCTACCTTAGAAACATCCGGATTGAATTCTTCCCAGCAAACACAATGAGTCACCTTGAGCCCCTTGACCAAGGCATCATCTGATGTTTCAAGTACAAATATACAAAACTGCTGGTACAAAAGAGGCTGGCCACCTTACAAACAGCCGAGCAGAAGATAGACGTAATGCATGTGATGCACTTTGTCAAATATGCATGGGATTCTGTGAACAGAAAAAAAACATGACCAGTTTGTTTAAAGTAGCAGGATTTAGTCATATGGAGCCTGGCATTTCGGATGACACGACACAAGAGGCAGAAACGACTCATTTTCCTCTAGAGGAGTGGTGTCAGATTGCTGGAGAGGTGTATTTTGTACTGCAAGTGCGATGATGATCTTGATGTTTGCCATACCATGTCGATTGTTGAGATTCACGAGCAGGAGTTGGTGGAAATAGATGATGAAGATGATGCCGAGCAAGGAACTGAGTCTGATCCATCTCCTACATCTCCAACTCTGACCAATACACTCGAGGCTATTGAGTACGTGTGCCATTATTTGACAAGTGTTGTGGGAGCAGACGACGCTTTGACTCTCCACGCGAAGCTTGTTGCGAGAATATTAGAGCTCCGAACAAAAAATAGAAAGCATAGAGTACCTTGGACAATTTTTTAAAGTGAATATAAACCATTGAATTTTAAAAATCTGTACACAACAAAACATTTCAATTTTACTGTCATAAATGGATATATCGATCGATCTTACAATCGATCTAATGTTATTATGCGAAGAATGGATGTTGCAGAAATTTAGATAAATACAATCATGATACAATGTTTCTGAATTTTTTGATCAGTTTTAAAACAACTCATTAACATTATATTTAGGGCTATTAGACCTTAGAAAGGCTACATGGCTTGGCAAAACATCTCTTTTTATCAATGAATCAAGGCGAAGCGGTGTGGTTTTCATATATTTATATTTATGGGAAAGCTCTGAAGCGTAGTTATCATTCAGTTTGTATTCATTTGGCAAATTAGTGCTTATTTTGTTAATTTTAAGCTTGAAAATAGTTAAGGAAGGCGTGAATATGAGAACTTACACAAGTAATGATAATTATTTTGACTTCTCATCTGATTGCAATTTGCTCAATTACAATATTTACTTTCCTGGTTATCACCTTTTCCTGGTTATCACGTTTTGCTGATTAGCACGTTTTCCTGGTTTGCACGTTCATTTTTGTGTCCCCTTCAAAAATGTCCTAACCAGGTTCCACTGTATTTTGCATTTCATGCATTTATGTGCAATTTGATTATTTCACATTTCTTTCAGATCTGGCAAATTTTTTAGAGCGTGGCTTCATGTCATCTTCAGATCTGATGATGAATCGCTTTTTCTAGCAGAGCGTTTTGTTTCATGTTGCTGTTGGCTATTTTTCACTAAGCTTTATTTAAAGAATTCCCTTTGTGATATTTTACCTAATGTTATGGCCTTGAAAATAACATGGCTATTCTCTGCAGCTGTATACAATATACAAATTGTTGAATTAATATAAAAATTAAAATATACATGGTGGTTTGGTGGAACACTTTCAAACTTTCATGTTAATGATATCTACAGCAATTTCGGTGTAGTTATAAAAGTGAACTATTAAAGGGGTTTTGTTTTCATTGTGGCACATGTTTACGCTAGGGTGAAGGGAATTCATCACAAAAACATTTTTGTTATGACAACAACGTTATCAATGCAACATCGCTGCAACATTATCGGTGCAACATTTTTAAGGCAACCTTAAGACATTTCCCTAGCTTTAGCCATCAATGAAATTATCCCATAATTAACATTTATGCTGATAATTTGTCAACAGACGGTTCTTTCCTTGTTACTCAAGTAATACTTTCTCCCTTGAAACTCCCTTGCCCTCTCCGCTAACTCTTCCCTGCCCTCTCAAAATAAAAAAGGGAATTCACGTCTGAAATACTATGCATGTTATTATCACGCGATGATATGTGTATATACATTGTATTATCCTACCTTGTATCTACCTGACGGCTTTGAATCTATCTAATTATGGTAAGTCCTATGGCTCTAAGTGCACATCTTTGCCCCAGATATTAATTATCTTGCGTCTTGAAAGTTGTATATATATCGCCACTCCCGTGGATTAATGTGACTTCGAGAACTAACTTTTTAATTGCGATTATGTGATTATAGTTAGAGGAAATACCATCCAATCACGATAACAGTTATCAGATATTAATTAATTGAAAACCTATATAGCCACATAGTATGAATATAAATGCAATATTACTGAGAATAAACAAGATTTTTTCCAATTCCCACATGTTTGTTCACATTCACGTTCACAAGCAGATGCAACTAACTATGTAGTAGAATAAATTATTCAAAATGAAATATATATTTATACGTGAAGACAATGTTCACGTGCAGGAATGCAAAGTGCCGCAGTTTTCCAACCCCTGTGGTATAATTATAGATGAAGTATAATTTAAATCATAGCTGGCGTTAACATTGCATGCACGTTGATTCAACGTTGACTCATAACGTTGTTTGGACGTTGATGCATCGTTGTGGCAGTGTGAAGTGATAACGTTGTGCTTGGATGTTGATGCAACTTTGTGGCAACATACACGTCATGTAACATTGTGACAGCGTCCTCTGCTACTATGGGTACGGTGCTAATTATGGTGGTGCCTCTAAAATTTTTTGCCTAATTTATAGAAGTAAAATAGCTATCATAATAAAATAGTTATCTGCAGTTACATTGAGCCCTTTGATGTAATATAGTACCATCAACTTCAACACCACATTATCTTCAACTCGTTCATCATTTCCCTTTGATTCATCTTTTCCAAGATATGGAAAAGTCATTTACCAGATAGTTCAATTTGGCATCTAGAGTAGGTTTGTACTTTTGCCAAATATGCCGGGCTTTGAGGATATTAATTGTGGGAATGGGCAACTGGTCTAGCCAAAGAATAACTGTTCCTCAATAGTGATATTCCGACCAGGTTTGTAGCATGATATGCAATTATCTACATATAAATATATGTATACCAAATAAAAGGCACAAGTGCAAAATCATCATTTTGCAATCCAGCTCACCTCATATGTTTTTCATCAAATTTAAGAAATTGCAGGATTTCACAGAAACATTTTCATGACAAGGCAATGGTTTACCCCAAGATTCATTCCACATTTCATTCACTGGACGATTTATTGCCCCATATGCTCCTCGAGCATACATGATACCAATGAAAGCCCCTAGTTCATCCATAAACAGAGATCACTCCTCACCACCAAGCACTCTGTGTACCTCCAACTTGGTGCATCTTCTATATGCTCTAGCATTTCGTTATCAATAAATGCCATGATATCAATAGTTACCATGCACTTGTGACACTTTCATCACTTCCTCCTAGCATGGGGAGTTGGTCCAGGTTGCTCTGTCAGTACACTCTGTTGTGCTCGCCTTTCACATAATGAAGAACAGCTGTCAAGCATGGAACAATGTAGTCAATATTGCTGGTGACCTTTCTTACAAACTTTCAAATGAAACAATTAAAATGAGATAGTGAATGAAGCACCACTATGTAGTGAGAAACTAACCTCATGGGGGAAAAATTAAACGCAGTTGCTATTCTCATAGGCTGATTGCTTTGTACTGCACGTGATGCTTCACATTCACATCAGTCTAAAATCGACTAAGGTCATCCTGCACCTCTGCTCTCACAGTATGCTCATCTACCAAATAGGCTTTCTTTATTGCACTTGATTCCAATTCGCCATATTATCATTCATAAAATTTAATCGGAATCCTCTATATTGTAGAAAAAAGAGAAAGTGCTTGGTGTGGTGAGTGAGGAGAGGAAACTTCTGAAGGAGATTAGGGGGAGGGAAAGTGTGAGGTTGGAAGAGGTGATGAAATGCAAAGGGATGCTGAAGGCTGTGACAGAGGGGAGGATGTTGGGTAAGTGGGGAAGGGTCGAGGATAGAGAATAGGTTTTATGGATGGGATGAAGAAGGGTAGGTTGCATGCTGGGATGAAGAAAGAAACTGTATGTGTAGGTAGGGCCTTGCGCATGTAAAAATTTAGAGAATTTTATTCACTTCCATTTAAACCTACCTTAACCCATAACCTTGCCAGAGTGGCTTCTGATTTTACTGTTTCTGGTGTGAAGTGGACGACCGCAAGGTCAAATGCGTCCTCGGCCGTCAGTGTCGATGTAAAGAACCTTGATTCGGTTTCCAGGTGAATGACTCACTGGGAAGCCAGGACCAGGGCCAAAGGTTAAACCAGTTAATCCATTTCTGTGTGCCACAACGAAGGTCACGGGTGATAAAAAACTTGATGTTGCGGACTAGGAGCTCAGATAAAAATATATCTTTTGCAACTGATTTACCCAGGTTAAATGGAAATGGAGGATGCTTGTTTTATTCGCGCTCACGATTAAGTAGAGGCAAGAGCAGGAGTTCATGAGACGTGTTTTGTGCTGAGTAATTGAGGCCTACTTTCGAGCTCGAGGCTTTACCAGTGAGCGTTGACGGAACTTAGACGAAAATCAAACGCGAGCACGGACAAAGTAAGCCAGAATAAGCCTTGCCGAATGAATGACGGAATCGGCTTCGAGGATCTGGTTTCCTAAGATCCTTCATTTCTTCTAACCTCCTTGGTATCGCCGCAGTTTGGCACGATTTGCGTCCGTGATGCCCATGCGGCGTGAGGAAATATGGTCTTTATTACCCAAGAGGCAAAGAAACTACCACTTGACGACTGAAGTAGAATTCACTGTGCTCACTACGTTGAGTTCATTCAAGATCGCGTGTGTGAAGGGCCCTGGCACATGGGCGTCTTCTTCGGTACACCTTTGGGGAGAAAAAGCTGAGTGTTGGACGACGACTACCGAGAGACATACGAGATTTACTTCCTTTTCTTCTCGCTGAAGAAGCTGGTGGCGATCCCCGGAATTATTCGACGTCCTTGTGAGTCTTTTTATGTTTCTCCTGTACAGTCACCCTATAGTGACGAAGCTTTTTATACGTTCATGCATATGCATAAACTTTTGAGTTGGTGATGGTTTTCGGGTTAACTGGCCATCAAACGGAAAACTAAGTAGAAATTTTCCGGAATTCGCACCATGGTAACGACTACGATAGGTAGTCTTTCGTCGAGATCTACCTAAAATGCTGGCCAAAAATGATTTTTTAAATACTTTTTGTTTTGAACGATGCAATGGCATGTTATGATTGTACATTCACCAAACTAAAAAAAACAAAATCATTTAAGCTATAAGTGCTTTTTAATACCAGCAGATATGTTTGAAGTTTAGAAAAAAATAGTCAACTCTATGGCTACCTTTTTATTCACAAAAACAGTTTTGCGTTTTTTGCTCTTGACGCGTTTTATTATCACATAAGAAATTTTCAGACACATTATGTAAACTTGCGCACTTGGTAAAAGAGGGTTAGCGATTATTTTTTTATTGTTAATTATTTACCTGTGCTACTTTTAAAAAAATAAAAATGCACTATTTTCCACGAATTTTTCCCATATTGGACAAAGTGGCGTTATCGACGTTGCTTGGCGGATATATTTATACCAAATTAAAGGTTAAAGTCTTTGCCATAGTCTGAGAAAACAATTTTTGCCCCAATTCGCTCCACATCCACTACAGGCTAGGTATTTACGACAAGGAGGGGCCGCCGTTTGCCGCGGGGTTGAAATGCGGAAATTTCGGATTTTGTTGTACCTAACATGAGTTCGATGAAAACTTATGTTAGCAATACACTGATTTGTACAAAATCAGCCACGGTAAAGTCTATTTATCATTCTCCATTCAAAGTTTTTCTTCGGCCTTACGACCATTATCTAGAACGATTTAAAAAGCAAGATTCATCGCGCTCGCCGGCTCGTTGGTTGCCGCAGTCTTTTGCAGCGGGAGCTAACGGTTATCGCAGAGGAATATTTTCTCACTCTTGGGAAACCCAAATTTCCAAATATTTATTCATACATACACACTTATTTTGTATTTTTACACATTCTGGAGCCTTCTTACCATCCGCCTCTCGAAAAAAGGAAATTACCCCAGGATATGGTCAAAACCCGACCGACCGCCACAATCCTTATTTCGGCCTTTAATCCCTTAGCTATTGACTGAGTAAGATTTTCCTCTAGCGTTAGAGTACTTCGTTCCTTGAACGGCTGAGTAAGGTAAATATGATGTTTTACGCTTTGTTATTCATTTATACAAATGCCGTTCGTTGCTTTTCTATCTCATCACGTGTGAGGTGGTTTATGCGTAGAGGACACGTCCATGCACGAGTTCCACAAATAGCACTCGCAGGTTTTTTTAAATACGCAAATTTCCCATTGGTCTAAACATTTCTATTCATCTCGAGTTCTTCTACCACATATCTGAT
Organism: Pyrrhosoma nymphula; assembly: GCA_963573305.1. Lineage (NCBI taxonomy): Eukaryota > Metazoa > Arthropoda > Insecta > Odonata > Coenagrionidae > Pyrrhosoma > Pyrrhosoma nymphula. The sequence goes on from OY754332.1 coordinate 32,255,381, forward strand.
AAATTTTCAACAAAATTTTTTAACAGTTTAACATATTCCCTTCATTATTTGTCTTAGAATATATATGCAATGCTTTATAAAAAAACTAGCGCTTTGAAATCAAAATACTCGTTTGGATTATCCCCAACCCAGTGTCATATTAGATTTTTTTTGAGTGCCAACTCCGAATCTCCTTTAGTTTGAACGTTAAGAAATGGTGGGTAAGTAGAAAAGTTCGTTAAAGGTACTTGGTATCGTCTATACTGATCGGGTCCCATTTCTCAATCTAGAATAACTCCATTTAGCGATTATTTCGATATAATTTCGAGATTTCTCTTTTGAACAAATCTACAGATCATCAGGAGCAAACATGAGTTTGAAAGGAGAAAATTAAATTAAAGAATCATTCAGAACAAGAATGGGGTTTTTGTTATACATTTCAAAGCCTGGACAAGGGACAATGAGTGATGACAACACTGGCCGACGTTTTTTTTTCTAATCCCAAGCTTTCATCGGAAATTCCCGGTATGCTAACCATTTATAGCTGAAAATATATACTCGAAATATTTACTATCAGGATGTTTCTTATAGATTATATAAAGATTATTGCGTATTTTCTCTTCCAAATTAGGTATTTACGAGGAGCTTATTCTTAAATTTACGACAATTTCGAAAGCACGGTGTTATGAGTTCAAATAATTGATACCATATTATCTTATCATTACTCCTACACAGTTTCCCTTAACGTAAAGTTGTACCCGTGGTAATATGTGCAACCCTCTGTGCATAAGGTGCTACGTCATGGGGCACCTATTACAAAGGCGGCAGTACTCCCGGTAGGCCAACTATTAGAAGAAGCCTTGGAATCGAGACACAAGTATAAAAGAAGTTAAGGGGCGTATCACACGCGAAAAAATTCGTGGTCAGCTGAATTCAAGAATCTTTTCCAAAGGCTACTCGTTACTCCATGAATATCAGAAAATGGCATTCCAAAAAATATAAGACGAAATGTATCAAAAGAAGCTCGGGATATCCTTCTGATGGAGGTGCCAACCACTTCTGATGAAGAAAGTGATAGTATTGATTCAGATGAATACTGTCAATAGTTAAGTGCATTCATAATATTTATAATTCATTATTGTATTATATATTTTCTATAAAGCATTTAAAATATTTGAAGAAATTCATCTTGCAACTTAACTACTATCCTTAAAGTAAGATTAGCTTTTGGTACTGTCAGGGCGCAGCAAATCGATTTTTAGATTTTTATTATTTCCGCAATTTTGTATTAAAAAGGTCACGGATCAATCTGTTGGCTCACTACCATGAATTTCATATTTGGGAACTTACAAATATTTAATAGGGAACATATCGTTGTTCTTAATTTAAAAAATATGTAAGATATGATATTTGGCCAGGTTTTTTATTTCAGCCCTCTGCGCGCCGGTGGCATCCGGATTTCCCTCTGGTGGCAGGTACTACCATTCCTGTTTATCATGAATCGTTCCTCATCACCCTCTTCAGTTCCCATGTTGTAGAGATTTGAGTCTGAACGTATCGTGTCAAATATTTGACAGTATATACGCGTGGAGTACCCCATGTCACAACCAGACATCACTGGATAGAAACCTAATAATAATAATCTTTTTATGCCTAACAGCTACCGAAGCCATTGACTAGGTATTTAATATAGGGACGAACACACATAACCATGCCTTGGAGGTGTAAATTTCCTACCCAGTCGGGATTAGAACCCGCGACCTTCGGTTTGGCAGGCGAGGACTTTACCCCGCCGCCACCGAGGCCGGGTTAGATACTTTTATAGAGAATTGTTATATATTTTCAAAGGGGATCTTCAACCAAAATGACGGCTCATTTGGTGAGGGTGGAGCTCCTCAACTACTAAACTCAAAGCGAATGAAGTTCCGACTTCGAATAAACGCAAGCAGTCGGTTTCTTTTATTAATTTATACGAGAGCAAAGAAAGTGTCCACGTTTAAGTTAGGGAGAAGAGTTCAGAATCTCACTTTTTATAGTAATTCATGACCAGAAGGAGCGATGAATAGCAGGCACTAATACCAGATTAAATACTGGGAAAGTTTTGACTTTTAAGAATTTGATATTACATTTAGGTGGCGGAGCAGTTAATTCATGTGGAAGCCGAATCCACATCGAATGAGGGTTTTATCGTTTCCACCTGTTGAGTGGTTCAATGTGAATCATATTCAAGAGTTACAATGTTAATGGGTAGTCCCATAATTACTTCCCTGTGGACACGTTACGCTGCCAATTTTCATCAGCAGTGCTATACCCAAGGAGTCTATATTAATGTAATATTCATGGCTATACCGCATCCCTTCTAAAAACATTGCCACCGTGCGGCCGTAAGTGAGACTGGCGAGTTTGTCTTTCTTTCTCGCCGGTAGGGAGTTTTGGCGATGTCGACTCCTTCTTAAGCATATCTGTTCTTTTTTACGCCAATAATACCTGATTGCATTTTAAAATATGATTACAACTAATGAAAGCATAAAGTGTATGGTGGTACTCTGACAAGAAATCTTTCAGCATGGAGTGAAGAACTAGGAAAAGAGATGAAGAGAGGTAGTCTTTAGCCAAAAACAAGTCCAAATCATGAGCCCAGTATTTATTAGCCTTTCGTGGCTGCGTTGAATATAAAGCGAATTTAAAGACTGCCAAAAAGACTCCATAGCATAAATGAAAATTTAAAAATTGAGATGATAGGCTTATCTTACCTTTTGCAATTGGATGATGCAAGAGTTAAACTTAAAACAGGAGGATACTCCGGAATAACCAGCCACTCCTTTCGATCAGCACTCTCGTTCTGTCTCCCGCGAGTTACGGTTGTCCATATTGTAGACTCTTTGTACTCTATTTTGTACCATGTGACCAAGTCATTAAACGCCTGGAACCAGATGCCTATGGTTTATTTCCAGCCCGAGTGTACGCGACGACATAACAATTCTCAGCATCTGAAAACCATTGAACCAGTCTTTCCTCTCACCCCCAGCCATCGGGTAAAGAGAGCGGTCCAAAATGACCTGAACCCTTAAACCTCTAATACCTCAGTATTTTTCTACCTGCCTCGAGCGGTTACGTGGGCCAAGGCGACGGAGCATAGCCCCGAGTCCGTAGGGGGGAACGCCTTTCTCGGAGAGCGAAGGCATCGAAAATGCAAGTGGTCAAGGGACAGGAAGGGTGAGGTGACTGGAAAAAACACAAAACAACCTTCGATGGGGGAAACAAGTGACAAGGCAACAGGAAGAGACTGACTTCGCGACCAAGAAACCGCAAATTGCAAAATTGTATTTATTTTACTACGCTATTTTACCACTTGTTACGACTTTGACATCTCGTTATAAGTCATTAGAAGCGAAGAAAATAGGTGTACTACATCCGTATGATGTATGTATATGCTATGAGTTGCATTAATGTTTTTGCTAATCAATGCTGTCTCTATTAGAGATCGTCACAGGATGACATGCAATGAAAATGTAGAGCAGAATTAAAAGAGACCATACTCATCTCTATATTCAGAACATCAGTCAAGTTAAGTCGTTGTATAAGGCGCCCTGCCATCTCATCTATTTTCCACTACTCTGCACACACATCCCACACTTGCTCTTGTACCCTGCTCCAGCGTTTCTCATCCTTGTCCCACACTGCTGCCTACACCCAAGTCTTGTACCCCCATCTCCCACACCCCACCCCCCTCACGCCCCTCGCCCCTCTTCCACACTCTGCACCGGCAAACCACACCATCGTCCCGCATCCAAGTCCTTCTAGCGCGTCCAGCACCCTCGCCCACACCCATGCCGCGCACCCACATTAGACACCCGCTCCTTAATCCACTCTCTTCTCCCGCGTATCTCAAGTACGTCTTATTTACCCCCGTCTCGACAAACGTCCAATACTAATTTCACCAGCAGCTCCGTGGTAGCGCTAGGACAGAGCCTCCATCAACTGCCGCGGACACGCTTCAAAGACGAGCTCCAAATGCGCTACGAATGCGTTTTCCGGTTAAGAGACATGAGAGAGCGCAACGCGTGCTGTTAGTGAAAGTCTGATATCCCTCTGAAGCGCTGCTGCCGATCTCCGTGTGCACAGGGTTTATTATGAATGAATGGCTCAGAGCAATTTAGTTACGCCGAAGGCGGAAAATGGCAATATAAAAATCTGCCGATGACTTAAACGCTAATAAATATCATTAATCATTTTTATTCGACTTGTTGACGATAGGTACCTTTTATTTTAATGGAATTAAAAGTAAAAAGTGTGTTCCTACACAGGGGTGGATAAACAGGTGATCCAGAGGACGCGGACGCCCCCCCGTAAATCATGGTAAATTAGAAAAAATTCTAATCATAAAACATTTCAACCCCCCTTCCCCCCAGACCTCCGGATAGAAGCAACCCGCCCCCTCCTAAACAACGACCTTGATCCGCCCCTAGTTCTACAGTATCGGAAGATTATCAAATTTGAATGCAAATACCTCAGCCTATCTGAAATCAGTTAATTACCTCAAAGATCAGACCAGATCCATCTTCAGTTCATTGCCTCTTCTCAATAATTGCCACCCATCGTCGTAGGAAAGCATAAAAGCCATTGTGATTCTCCAGTGTTAGCCGGCGAAATTTTTACACTTCACCGCTCTTAAATACCTTTGTATGAGGTATCATTAGCTCGTGAATTAGATCACGAATTCTACTTTGATCCGCTGTTTCTGTTTATATATATATATATATATATATATATATATATATATATATATATATATATATCACATCAGATTAATTAGCTACTGCTAGATTCCATTAATTCTTTTTATTTTCAGTACAATTACTTCCTTAACCCCCCGTGACTCGCGCCCTATTTACTAACGCGAGAACTCGCGTGGGGTGTTTCTGACACCCCACTCTTTTTTTCTATTTTTTTCTATTCTATAGTCCGATTTTACCAAAATTCCTTTCTTTATTTGGTTTATTTCTAATTACTGCTAATATTTGTTATTTTATTACAAATAATGTTCGAATATAAACAAAATAGTGTTCTTATATTGCTATATAGTGAGTGTTTACTAGTAATCGTTCGATATGTATCGAATCGTATATGAAAGTAATCGGTTGTCGATAATTAGAATTCAGTTTAACATTTAGGCCGTTATCATCACATAGTAATCATTTAATTCATTTGGGAATTCAAATAATATTACCGAGGGTAATTGGTAACGTTACTACGTACTATTACGATCTCCCAATCACGGCTCTCTCATACCATAAACGTTTTTCTCCAACATAGAATCATGTAAAAATACGTGACATATTATAAGACCAGTAAATAATTGCTCAGAGTATTATTTCAGTTATCCCCGCCTGCTCTATACGTTTATGTATCAAATTTGATTAGATGTGGAAAAAATGGCTTTGCGACTTTTATCTGCCGTCTTTGGAGCTTTTTGAAATAAATGTAACCTAATAACCCTAGCCGGTGATTCCTAATAACCTTCTAGTCAATTTCGACATAAGTATTTCAGACTCGGAAATCATGGGAAATAAAACAGGTTTGCTAATTTTTACCACGTCTTCCTGCATTGCTGTCCTTTCTCTGCTTTTTTCGTGTTAGTACCGTATTAGTGCTGGTTCTAAGGTCTTCCAAGAAATGGCAGAGGGACCTAGGTAAAGCTGCATCTTTTTGGAAATCACTTGCTGCGCACCAGAGACCTGTAAGCGGTTGGAAAAAGCCAGACGATTCCCACGCGACTTTGTTTATTGCTCATGCCAGTATGACGTCCATACCCAACCATCCCGGTCAGTCGTACTCCTGTGGGATTGACACAATTACACACGCTTTGAGGGGAGAGAAGGGGAAGTCTGGGAAATAGAAATGTAAGGAGAGTGAAAACTCCTCTGCGCAGCGAAGAGTGACTGGTAAAATAATATGCCTGCTGGTCGCTATTTAGCACTTTCTTCGTGTAAATAGAAAGATTAGTGACTTTGGTATAGGACTCCCCCCCCCACGATCTCTTCGGTGAGCCCAACACTTTGCTTGCAATAAATACTTTTGTTCTGGCGGTCACTGAATCCATGTGAAGAAGAACAGTTTCCTCCCTTTTGGCAATTCAAATATGAATTTTTGTCGTTGTTTTTCTGAACGGTATCTTTTTATTTATGATTTATTATGGTTTATTGTTTTTTTTTTGGCACAAATTATTTTGTCTACAGTAAGTCTTTTTTAGATCAATTTTAGATGATAATATTTGTGAAATGATACCTATGAAATGGTATCTTTGTGAAATGCGATTCGCACATATTCCACAAGTTGCAAAGAATAAATTATTTTTTATGTCTTTGCCTCTGAGAAAAATCACACACCTCCCACTTCCTCTCCTCTGCTTCCAATTTTCTCCTAAATTCCCTTGGAAAATTTTTTTGTGAAACTCTCTTAGCAATAAAAGAATTAGTTAAGCCATTGGCAATTTCTCGGAAGAAAGTTCTCCTATTAGTCATCATTAGAGGATATATGCTGCTAAAAATACTGAAGGTATTGATGCCTGATGTATTCAACAAATCGTAAAATATCACCACTGGCAATCTCTTCGTTATCCTGGGAACACTATAAGTAGCACACATCTGATCTACCATGTCTACACCACCTTTCTTCCCTTGGGCTGTCGTTTACTCGAAGAGGACCGTCTGGATGTATCCCGAGATAAACCTCAACGTTTTGTGTGTAATAGACAGTTATATCCATGAGAACAAACATTTTTATCCCGTACTTGGCTGGTTCATTCGGTAAATGTTGGCAGAAAGAACATCTACCCCGAAAAGTATCAATTGCTCATCTATAGTAGCAAACTCGCCTATGCTGTAAAGCTATTGACATTTACATACAAACATATCGAAGACCTCTCGTATAGGAGCCAACTTAGCTGTTTTTCTCTTATTTTATCTGTCTGTGACATCATAAAATCGTAAACATTGCAGTAAAATTTCAAGTCCCTGATCACTCATTGATTCCCAAATATCTCCATACTCAAACTATCTTGATCCCGAGTATTTTTTGTGTTCTGGCGACCTGATCTGTTAGCACCTAAATAAAAAAGTATCCAAATGAGACATCTGATTTCAGAATCGTCCGTAGGCTTAGAAAATCTTTTTCAAGAATAATTTTTCACTTTTTCTCCAAGTTTGTTATTTGTACTATTTACTATGATCTGATGGATTTTTTCATCAAAAATGATGCTGAAACAATGTAATGGAAAATTATATCATTTTTATTTCCCTTGAACCCAACTGCCTGAGATACAACGTTATGGAATGGTGTTCGAACGTTTCGTCGTAGCTCAACAGTACTCCATTTCGTCATACGAACTTTACCCATAAAAATATTCATTTGTCACAGCAGCATGCTCAGTCTCTAAATCACTGATGTCCTGACGTGGCTGGCTATGTTGTGCTCCGATTTTTGTGCTGAAGCAACCTGAATTCGCTGCCTGAGTCAAATTCATCTTCATCAGATATCACTCGAAAGCAGAACAGCAGTTTCTATGTCCCTCTCAGAACGTAATTAGGCCATCTAAGAGAAAGAAAGTTATGTAAATTACGGAAATACTTTTTACGATGCCTAAAATTTTAATTTATATTTATCACGGAGTAAAAATATCATATACTCTGACCTTGAGTTTTTCGCAAAATCGGTAAACTTTCCACAAACAACAGCTTCCGATAGAAAGTGTTCTCAGAAATAAATAATAAAAATTTCCTAAAATAATGCGATGACAGGCGTATCTGACTAAGTTTTTAAAAAATAAGATAAAATTTAAATATTATGATGAAAAAAATTGAAAATTTATAAAACGTAATGATGTCTCAGTAAGCTGAATAATAAAGACGTATCGATTGTAGAAAAAATATTAATGCGATAATTTAAAGTAAAAAAATATACCAAATATTAGGATGAACTATAACTTGCGACAGTAGTATGTAGATAATGCACTAAACACCATGAGAAGAAAACCTTCACCTATTTAGGATACGTTTGCAAGCATTAAAATAACACTCGCAAAATTCACTCCGAAAACATGCGCACTGTCTTTAAAAAAAAGCGTTCGATCTCGACCAAGATAAAAAAAAACTATGCAACAACATCTTAAACTCCAGCTACTGAAGAGAAGGGGCCATAAACTTTGACCGGAAAAATATCCCATCCGAAATAAGACGCTGGGGTGTCTGGGACACCCCGCGCGAGTCACGGCGGGTTAATCCAGAACTGTGGTGTCCACAAATAGGGGTCATAACGCAAAGTGCGTTATAAAAAATCTTTTTTGGGGGGAGGAACCCGAAATTTCAGGGAGTTTGGGAGGAGGAGGGGAGTATTAAAAAACATTGTGTATGATGGGATTAGTCATTGAGCTTGGGGGATGTGCACCAATGATCCAGAGAAATGTGCTCTATGACTCTAACAAATTTTAACATTTTAAATTGGTCACATTAGCTTTCCATAAACAGCACACAGTTTCCCATTTTCATTTATCAGACATTCGTTTCGTATGAGTTACTGACAAGGATCACTTTAAACGTGGACGTTATAGACAACATGGAAGAACGGTTTTCATTTTAATTTCACTCTTACTTCCGAGAAAGTATTGAAGGCGAACATCCGAATTTTAACTGTAATGCTGATGCAACCGCACATCATCTCACCGTCAGTAATGTTTATAAATTGTGAAAAGTTTCAATAGCGAAATTACTTATATAGAGTTTAAAATTCACTCTATACGACCAAGGTATTCATCATTTTGTATTTTTAAACAACTTTACACGTAACATTTCAGCGCGACTAACATTGAACGATTTGACAGAGTACAGGTTTATCTATTATCTATGCATTTATCTATTATCACCATTGAAATTTTGTCAAGTTTCGTAAAATCTTGGTGATATTTCCAACTCCTCTCGGTGAGTTGTTTATGGATAACGCTACCTATAAATAATAAAATATACCAAATAACTAATAAATATGGCTTTCATCTATCACCTATTATCTCTGGTGAGTTATGAGCAGCAAGAAATTATTCGCGAATGCCGTCACTTTTTAGCTTCCTACAGCACATATCCACTACCTGCACTACACTGAACTCCATACATTGGAATGACGATACCCCCTCCTCGAGTGAAGCCAAAAAATTGCGCATCCGGCCATCTTACGAAGGACCTCTGAGCATTGCGCTTCATAAAAATTCATGGAAAATTCATGCATCTTTGAACATTTTTTCCTTGGATCATATAATTCGGATTGAATTGCGATGTGGAAGATGTCACTGGGATTTTTAACTACTGTTTAAGCACGTCAAAAATCACTATGCTCACATCCGATTTTTCCACTTTTTCCCATTGAAAATACATGGTCCGAGGGGCTTCCCAACATGGGCGATCTGGCTTCAGCTGTTCCTATATGCGCCCTGGCGAAAATGGCCCGTTTCCCGAAGCGTAACCCGAGCGAAACAAAGCGTAAGTCCGTTTTAGGAAGCGGATATTCGCTTCGTGTACGCTTCATTGCATCTACCTTTGGCGTAAACGAAGCGGAAGGAAGCGACACCTTCCGCTTACGCTCCCCTCCGCTTCGTATACACATCCATGCTTCTTCCTTTAGCGTAAACGAAGCGGAAGGAAGCGACACCTTCCGATTTCGCTCCCCTCCGCTTCGAATTGCGTCCCATGACTTCTTGTTTTAGCGAAAACGTAGCAGAAGGAAGCGACACCTTCCGCTTCCGCTCCCCTCCGCTTCGAATACGACTCCTTACTCCTTTGTTTAGCGTAAGCAAAGCGGAAGGGAGCGACTCCTCCGCTTCCTCGCCTCTCCGCTTCGTTTAAGGAAGCGGAACTTTCCGCTTTCGCTTCCCTATGTGTGGTAATTGGAAAAAAAGCTTGTTTATTGTCATTAATATTAACTTTAAATTCATCCTGTGTGGCAACATAGGTTTCAATTAATTAATGCCTGATAACTGTTATCGTGATTGAATGGTATTTTCTCAAACTATCACGGCATTGGCATTTTTATAATTAGTTCTCGCAGTTACTTACACGGACGGGAATGACCTGGAGTATACCATTTTCTTTAAGCGTAACCTTTTCGTCCAAGGGGTCCTAAAAGAAGGACCTTTTGTCTCCCTTATCGCAACGCGACAAGGAAGACTGGGGCATGAAGACCCCAGAGAGGCAAGTCCAAGGAGCCTTAAAGAGCTGGAGGGACAAAAAACCGACCCAGGTCGGGCGACACAGCTTCAAGCGTAACTTTTAGTTTCGAGTATAAATGACGTAGATAGGCATTATGTAGGAAGATATGAGTTGTGCTGTGCGGTCGGGTATGTAGTTGGTAGGAAGTAGGAGATCGTCCATGAGTGTACTCTGTAAGTTGCAGAATGCATTTTCCTTGTTAACATGGTCGTTGCTAAAACAACTTACGCTTCGTTTTCTGCTTCGTGCATTTCTCCGAGCGGTTCATTTTCCGCTTAGTGAGAGCTTCCATTCGGTAAATTTTCCGCTACCATACGGTTCATTCTCCGCTTCCTTACAGTTCATTCTCCGCTTCCGCACGGTTCATTCTCCATTTCAATACGGTTAGTTCTCCGCTTCGTTATGGCTCCTTTGTTCCGCTTCTTTGTCTCAATTTACGGTTTTTTTCCGTTTCCTCTCCGCTCCCTTTTCGCTTCTCTACCGCTTTCCTTCCGCTTCACTGGCCGTTCCTTCCGCTCCGTAATCCGCTTTGTTGACGCTTCCATTTTCACCAGGGCGGTATCCACAGTATACGGCGATTGTCATTCGATTGTATTGAGTTCGGTGCTCCACTATCCATTCCGATAGTCGTTCATCCTCATGGTTCGATAATATTCAACCCATTTAACCCATGGTTCGATTCAACCCCTAAGGCAATTTTATCTTCTGCGAGGAAGATAGCGAAATATTTCCCAAGTCGCCAAAGGTTGCCGTGAATTAAGTCCCGTGCAAAGATGACATATGTATAGTAGCTCTTGGAGATACTGATATTTAAACATTTTCGATAGAATTGTAGATCTTGGCGGAAACCTCCTCCTCACATAAAACCATTGAACTCACAATTTATTGGAGGGAAACCCGTTTTTCACGCGCGGAAAAATTGATGATATCAAAGAAAAAAAGATTTTAAGCAAACTTACCGAAGATATGGCCATATTCATATCGGCGGTGGAAGTGCGATGGAATACGTTCTGGACGGAGTACCTCGGCTAGGCTGCAGGTGGCAGCAAAAGGCCTGCGGGAATGAAATTTCGCGATGTGCGATGGAAATTTAAGTTGGAGTGGTCGATTCAAAATTAACTCGAAATGCTTTCCCGATAATCGGGAGATGCGTTGATTTCCGTTGGACGAGGGTGATATATTCGTGATTTGTGGAGTCTAGGTGATATTTACGTTAAAATAAACCGGCTTTCCAGTGCTGCCTTTAAGCAGAATAGGTGTTCTGGGGAGAGATATTGGGATCATTTTGAGTGGAAAAGGATGGTTTTCGAAGGATAAGGGCGATATATTCGTGAATTGTGGAGTCTAGGGGTGATATTTACATTAAAAGACACTGTATTTCCCGTGCCACCTTTAAGTAGATTAGGCGCCCCGAGGAGAAATATTGGGATCATTTTGAGTGGGAAGGGGAGGCTTCCGCAGGATGAGGGCGATATATTCGTGAATTGCGGAGTCAAGGAACGTCTAGGTTGGTGGAAAAAAGCCGGGTTACTAGTACTACCTATAAGCAGCATAGGTGTTAGAGACTGAAATGAGAGCGTAATTTACGTATTATAATAGTAAGAAAGAATTTGGATGCTAAATTCGCAACTCTGGTAGTAATTCGTATAGTCGGAACACTTTGGCAGAAAAAATTTAGCGTTACGGGAAAATTGCATACCCAGCAACGTATATCCCTCCTTACCTCGAAGTTTCAATGATCATTAAACGTACCCTGAAGAGAATCTGATTTTGAAATGAAGTAACTGCGATGGAAGCGATTTATCTTGATCGTAGCAAAAGCGAAAGTTTTGCCCTTCACTACTCTTTAAATGCTTTAATAGTAGGCATTATCTAAGATAATAAGGTAAGTAACCTACATGTGGCGCTATATGAGTGGCTGTGTAATTAAATTACGTACGCCGTGATACGGCCGTGGATGACGCAAATGGATAGGTACGCATGCAAGGACGAACACAGGTTTTGGTGGGGAAGATTAAAATGAGTCGAATTATAACTTAAATAGTAAATAGTAAAATTTCTGCCCTTATCATTTCAGACACACCTGTTATTCTTTGTTGAATTTAGCAAAAAAACACGAAATATTAAATTGTAATAATATATTATCCAAAGAAGACTTTTTAGTGAATGAGATACTGGTAATAAATAATAGCGATAGTTCGTATTTTTACCTCATTTGTATCTGGTTTTACCACCGGATCGATGCACTCGAAAAAAGTATAAATATTAAAATGCACATGCGCAGACAAGGTCATTATTTGTCCCCTTTTCGCAGCATTCACGACGACATTAGCCGACTGCGAAATTTCTCACGATCTTCCCCGCGCAAGAAATACCCAACACTCCAAGCCTAGACCTGAAAAGGGTTTTTCCGCAGATGAATTGTAAAGGGAACGGGAAGTTATGTGGGTAGAACATGGTCTGTGGTCATGCGAAAGTCTCTCTAGGAGTATGCCAAAAAGGGCAGTTGCACAGAAGTAAAATTCACTCCCAGTAGGCATGGAGCGCGTAAGCATTACGCGAAATTCCATTTCGATTGAAGAAAGAGACGGTCCCGCTCTCCACATGGTCCGACTTTCAGAAGTGAAGGAACAGAATGATTTGGGTACTGAAGAACCACCTCGGCTTTGATAGTTCCTCAGTCACAGGGTATTACTATTTGAGAAAAGGCAATTAACTGATTTTTGGAGGGGTAGGGTATTCATTCATTCTAACATCCTCCGATACTAAATAGCCATAATCCATACCTTGCATTCCGTGCTTATAGCTTCAATAAGTGGAATGACTTTCATATGCATTGAAGTCATCGATAGCTTTTATATTTCTATTTCCCATTGACATCGCCAGGGATATGATCCGCTGAGGTTAAGTAATACGAAAACGATTGAAGTAAAGTTGTTGTATTCATAAAAGGCTGACCAAGACTATTACCATGGAATTCTGAGACTTCCTGGAATTCACTGGCGAAAATAGACAAATGAATTCAATCCACCAACCATGTCAAATCATTCAACGTTAGTCGTGTACAAATTGTTTATTTACTGTAAATATGTTTAAAAATATCAAATGAAGAATATTTTGTTCGTGCACCTTGAATTTGAAACTCTATGTTTTACGTTGGTTAATTTTCCCTATTCAAAAACACTGACGGTGAGATGATAAGCTGCGATGACGGCTGCGTCGCCATTACAGGTAAAATACGGATACTCGCCATCATTGAACTTGGTAAGTAAGTATAAATTGAAATAGACATCTTGTTTACCTTCCATGTTAAAAGTCATCATTTCTAGTAATTTATACAAAAAACTTCCATACTCAACTTAAAAGTGTGATATAATTTCTCTGGGTTAATGAAACATTGTTCTGAATGCAAAGAAAAAAAATGAATGTTGCATGCGCTTCCTTATCTTTTATGTGATAATCATGTACAAAAACTGTGGAACATATTAGAATTCCTGATCTTACTCCCTAAAAGTTCATTCTTTATGAACTTTATCGCCGAGAACTTAATTAAGTAGAGGAACAATTAATGAGAACTTAGCTAACTGATTTTAATGCTTTACTTTTAAAAATATTAATGCATGGTAAAAAAGTCTTCCAATCAAATATCAATTTATTTTTAAGAATAAATGATATTATCACTGTAGCCCTCATAAAAAAGTATTATTACCGCTACGTTTGAAGTAAATACTGGTGAAATCAGCCCGTGAGAGAGGTAATAATCTGCGCTTCTAATTTTCGAGGAATAAAACACTAGAACTAATTTTTATAGATACAATCACTTTCAACATCGGTCCACACGGCGATCGCGCGAGGAATAATTCGAATTTCAAGTGCCTCCCATGTTCAGAATAGCTCTAAGGGGCTGAGTCAAGAGCGCAATTTACGTATTATGTTAGTGGCAAAATATTTGTATGCAAAATTCGTATAGTCTGAATACGTTGGCAGTAAAATGTTAGGGGCTACGCGAAAATTTTGCGCCCAGCATCGTGTTTCCCTTCTTAGCTCGGAGGTTTCATCGATCATCGAAATTACTCGGAAAAGAATCTGATTTTGAAGTGTAGTAATGGCGATGGAAGCGTTTAATCTCGAGCGAAGTAACACTGAAATATTTCCCTATCGCTAGGTACTCTTAAGATGCCTTTCTAGGAGCCATAATCTAATATAAGGTATCCCACATGTGGCACCATATGTAGTAACTGTACTGTGTATTAGGTAATGCCGCGGAGAATGATGCATATAATATATTCCTACTATAACACTCCAATTTTTAAGGAAATGGGGCTATTTTAAAGCCATATCCCATTGATCACATCTTCTTACCAATCCCCCTGTATTTTTCAATGTTTAAAGTAAGGTGCTATCACCTGTAGATTCCCGCCGCCATTATCGATAATACCACATTTTTATTTCAATAATCCGCTGTGGTTAAATATATTTCAAATTTACGAGACAATTATTCCCCACAGTCATTATTTGAATTAGCTATCTTGGACTTGACAAAATTTTACCCGTTTCATCAGCGGAGAATTTCATACATATTCTTGAATAGTGAACATTAAAATTTTGAAAAGGTATGTCAAATATCGATCCTTCAACATTAGTCACCTTCAAAAATTACCATAAAATCATTTGTGTTTCTACGGTTACTTTGTCTTTTCAGGCAGGCTTGCCACTTTTAATTTTCGTAAGACTTCATGAAAGTGTCATAATCTCAATGTTTTGTATTCTTGTTCAAATACTAAATTAAATAACTTGTATATTTAAAACGTAATTTTAAATTGTAACTAAACGTTACCCAAAGTTGATTAATTAATTAGCGACAAACTATTGGGAAACAATGGCGATAGTTCGCACTTTGGCCACATTTGTATCTGGTTTTACCAGCAGATCGATTCACTTCAAAAATGTACTAATATTAGGATGAAAATTAAAAGAAGCATGCGCATATATCACTATTATTTGTCCTCTTTGCGCAGCATTTACGACGAAATTAGCCGACTCAGGAAATTTATCGCCATCTTCCTCGCTTAAGAAATACTAAACACTCCCAGCCTAAAACTGAAAAGACCTGAGGGCTTTAGCTAACAAATTGCTTTGGGAGGGGGAGTTATGTGGGCAGTACATGATTTGGGGTAATTCAAGAGGTTTTCATGCAGTATGCAAAAAATATAAGTTGCTCAATCCATCGAAGTCATGTCGTCTCCCAGTAGGCATGGAGCGATATTTAAATTGATATTTTAATGGCAATAATTATTTATTAAGTAAAATTATTATTTGAAAAAGTTATGCATTAAAATCAGTTAGCTGAGATCCCACTAATTTTTCCTCTACTTAATGAAGTGCTCGGCGATAAAATTGATAAAAAATCAGCTATAAAGGAATAAGATCCGGAAATTCTACTTTGTTCCGCCGTTTGTGCACTAAGTTATCGCATCAAATAATAAGAAGCTAATCTAGATTCTATTTTGGCTCTTTGCTTTCAGTGTTTTTTTATTAAACCAGAAAAATGATATATTCGTCTTTTAAACTGAGCATGTAAGTGTTTTCAATGGGTCAAATTAATTGTCCCTAAACATATAAAAGTAGTTATCGCAGCTCATTTTCATTAATCAGACATTCGTTTCGTATAAACTACTGGAAATGATTGCATTAAACATATTAGCTATGCATGATTTCAGTTTTAATTTCACTCTTACTCATTGCTAGAGTGCAAAATGATGATAAGTATCCGTATTTTACCCGTAAAGGCGACGCAGCCGCTCATCATCTCACAAGTCAGTATTTTTTTTGAATTGGAATAAGTATCTATCGCAAAGTTACATATATAGTGTTTCAAATTAAGTATTTTCGAGGAAATATTCTTCATTTTTTCTTTTTAAACAGCTTTTCACTCAAAGGAACAATTTATGCTCGACTAACGTTGAATGATTTGACATGGTTGGTAGACTGTATTGATTTATCTATTTTTGCCATTGAATTCCAAGAATTTTCGGAATGTCTTGGTGATAATGCCACCTCCTCTCGGTGAGTCATTAATGGATTGCATTACTTAATATGATTTCCATCGTTCTCATAAAACCTCTGATGAGTTTTGAATGGCAAGAAATAATTCGCGAATGTCGCCACATTTTAAGTTTCTAGCACCACATATCTCTACCTGCACCACCTATGGCAATAGTCGTGCAGCTTCACGGCTCGATAATAATTAACTCAACCCGCAAGCCAATTTCATCTCAGAGGGTCATATCCCTGGCGATTGCTATGGCAACAGGCTCTCCCACTGCTTCCGAGCCTTGATTTATTGATCCAGCGCCGTAGACACCCACATGGTCCGAAGTCCCGTTTGGGGAATTTGAATCGCATCTAATCTCTACTCGATCACCTTAGTTGCTGCAATATGATGTCGAGTAGAAACTTCAGCTATGCTATTTAAATTTTTATTTCATTTACCATCCAGGTTTATCAACAATAAAATACTGCGATATCCATGAAACATGTTCCCTTTTATGGAATGTGATAGCATATTCTATAATCTCCATTTCTAATATTAGATTCAAAGTAGACAATACCAGCAGGTTAATGGTGATAGAAAGAAGATTAACACATTTTAGCATATTAAGGGCAAAACAAATCAGTAAAATCTAGCTTATACGCCCTCAAGGAATCCCTTGACCCTGTCTCTTGTAAATTCAGCGTTGAGTAAGTATCTGAGATTTTCGGCAAAGTAAGTTGTCATCTGAAGTAGCTATCAAGTTGATCCATGAATAAGTGTCTGAGCCGTATAAGTTAAGAGTGTAAATGGGTAAGACATTGGATGGTTGGGGCTTTAGAGGGACCGAAAATTAAGTGATACAAGACGACAAGATCTTCAATGAGGAAAAGGAGTCGGTGAAAGTTGGAGAGTGGTTGTAAAATCTGTGACAAGAGACGAAGGAAACTTTTTAATGGGAATAGGAATGATAACTTCAATGATTGCGAAGACTGCAATTACAGGATAAAAACCTAAAGAAATAAATTGAACGCAATACTATTATCATGTTGTAAAGGCCTTTGTTGTCTGGTCGCTGCTGGTATCATAGCCGTCGCAACTCTTCTTTGCTTCTCATTATTTTCTAATTACTTCGATCAGGATAGCACCTAAATACCCTTTGTCTTGGTTACCTTCTCTGTACCAGAAAATAACCTTATACTGTGTTTAAAAAAGTCATTGTACCCTATCAGGCAATAAGTCAATTTTCTTTTCCTTTCCTTCGTACCTTTCTTAACTTATTCTCTTTAACCTCCTTTAAAGGATGAATATTTGTCATCGTCTCTATCCAATTTGCAATATATTATCTTCTCCATATGCAAATTTGCATTTCTTCTGTTTCAGACTTTACCTGTTTTCCTATTTTCTATCTCCCACATCAATATATCATTGTACCGCAAGTGAAGGTCCTATAAAAATTTTCTTTTTTAATTTTCAAATTAAATTGTCCTTTTTTAGATTCCTTGGCCAATGCAATTCTTCCATTGATTACATTAATAAACCTTATATTTGGGGTCATCAGGCATAATAGATAATAGAACTGTTTATATTTCATTGTATTTTTGTCTACTCGAAACATATTGGAATTAAAGTTATACGGGTATTTGTTTGCTACTACACTTCTGATTTCCTTATCATTGATTTCCAGTTTTCATTGACTCAAGACTTCTGTAAATATTCTTAGAATTATATTCACTTCCTTCACTAAATCACCCACAATTCCTACGCCCTCAGCAAACCTAACGCATGCCCATGCGCAAACTATATGGAAGTACAGATAAAATATTTTAAAGACGTAACCACTTAGGAATTTTGAACGTTGTTTTTGGAACAATGGCACCAAGACATTCCGAAACTTCCTGGAATTAAACGGCGAAAATAGATAAATCAATAAAATCCACCAACCATATCCAATTATTCTAAGTTATTCGTTCGTAAATAACCACTTTAAACTTTAAATGTAAAGCCGTCTAACAAGACTAAATGAAGAATGTTTCGGTCTTACACACTGAATTTGAAACTACATACCAAATTTTGCGATTGAAACTTTTCCCAATTCAAAAACATTAATGACGGTAAGATGATGAGCGGATTCGCGACTCAGTTATAATTACAGTTAAAATTCGGGCGCTTGCTATCATTACACACAAGGAAGTACGATTGGAATTAAAATTCGTTCAAAAGCAGCGTTGAATCAGTTTTACGACATGGAAAATTTCCAGAGACGGGAACGTAGGCACTCTTAGATGTCAAGTGAGGGAATTATCTGGGGGTGGAATAAGGTAAAGCGATTACAAATGTTAGAGTAAAGGCTGAAAGCAAAAAGAGTCAGGAGTAATGCCGGGAAAGTGGAAACATTCTTAAAGCAACTCCATGGCCGAGTAGAAAGTCCAGTATGCTTAATAGCCCTACGGGAATGTAGTGTGTATGGGGATTACTTTGGGTCATGAGATATAATGGGCTTAAAGGTAAATGAATTGTGATTGAGCAGTCTAATTTTTATTGTTTTCATATCAGAGTAGCACTTTAGTACAGTCATTTGTCCGACGGGTGGGACGTAAATCTATGAAACCGCCGCCGCATTTCGTTAAGAATGGGTCAATGCCGACGCCGGGGTTCTCTCCACTCTCCGTTCCCTATACAATCCCTCATTGATGACCATCTATCTTACGTAAGTTACCATCCTCATGGCTCGTCTCTATTTCTAACACATCTACCATGATAACTCGCGTAATGCTTGCAATGGAGACGCTCGAAAACACCTTCCGTAGTAGATCACCTCTCAAGGGTCGAGTTGACTAGGTAGTTCGTCTGCCGTGGTTATATTTTTGTAGTGAGTACGCTAGTATGGCAAAATCCTCGTGAGATGATGTCATGGGAAAAATTGGAATTAGGGAAAGCGTTGAGGTATCGACATTAAATGTCTCGTCTATACAAATATTTTAAGTATATTGTTAAATAAGACCTAGTATAGCTAAAATTATTATGAGTTGCCTCCATAGTTACAGCGAGGATATATCTAATTTGGGGTCGGAATTTCCATTTCGCTAATTTTTTTTATTCCCGAATATGGTGGGATGCGCAGATGAATTATCTATTAGGAAACATTAAACACTTTGCTCTGTAAATTTTATGCAGAAGAGAATAAGATTAAGGTGTTTCAGAAAAATGGGTATTTAGCAGATGAATTCATTTTCATATATTTCCTTATATTATTTAGATTGTATCATTACTGTACAGCAAAGAGAAAAATTCTTTATGGAAAATTCTTCATGAAAAAAATCATTTGATTTGACCAGAATTCAAACCCGGTCAAGTGATTTTTACATGGCAAATTTCACCCTCTTTGGTGTAGGTATATCTTTTCATCAGTGCACGTGACTGCGTACCACATAATTTGTGCAATTGTAATGGTTGGAAAACTGGTATAATTATTGTTTATGTTTACCATTAAAGCTCAAGGTTGGCACTGTAAATACTTGACATTTGTGCGTAGAACGATGCCAAAAGTTGAACAAAGATTGATTTAACATAATCATGATGTTAATAATAATTTAACATGCTAGTACTTTAGTTGCGAAAAGTCATTCACTAATGAATATCGTTTGTCAATTTTCTCTCGAGCTAGGAATGCATGGAGTATTGGTAATCCCTACGTCACAAAACGATTGAATGACCAGGGTAAATCGTTATTTTTTCGAGCGCAGGTTGGTTATGAGAGCTAAATAACTGTGGTAGAATGGTAGTAATGGAAATGGAGATTTTACCGTAAAATGACTTAAATGTAATTTTTTTCAATTTATAGAAGCAATTGTCCCAATATTATGACGTCAACAGAGTCACAGCGTTCTATTTTAATTTATTTACTGATTAAACTTCGATCTACTTGACCTTAAACCTCCAAGCTCGGAGGAGATTTAAATGTATCCCATCTCGTAAGTCGGGGGATATTTAAATGGAATCGCTGGTTTTCCGCTGATTTAAATGGAATCGCCGCGTTGTAGTCACTACGTCGCTCGACGGTATGTGAAGTTCGTGCCCAACGTAGTGGCTACGTCGCTCGTTGTTGAAGGGTTAAAGGCACTAATGGCTGAATAAAGGGGGAGAAGAGTATTTTTTTTCTGTATAAAAATGGCTATCAGCAGAAACTAACATGAGACACAAATTTTTCCAGTGTATGACAGTAAATAATGTTTTCAATGTTACCATTGCTGAAGTCAACATGCTTAGGTTCAAAAGAAATAGTGATCTAGTCGGCTCATAGGTCTGTAAGAGTATTAAATATAAAATATATATGTCGGCCAATCTATGGCTTTAGTACGTGACTTTTAAATTTTTAATGCAGGATTTCAAGAAAATGCTGTTTCTTCTCGGCATCAATGGAAAGATGGAATTTCTTAATAATACCGACTCATGCAGTTTTGAGGGAACACCCAGAATGGGGAAAGTGATCTAAGTTAGGAAAGATGGCAACCTTATTCGATGAGCGGCGCAGATAGGTATTTATTTTTTCGTCAGTAGGCCAGATTGCATAATTATTATTATCTAGGAAAAATATTTTCCTAAAAGAAAATACTTCCCTTTCTTTTACGATTTTCTGAATAAATATTTAGCATTTTTACTAGATTGAAAGCGTTATAAAAATTCAATTTAAAGTAAAAGATTTAGTCATGAACCTATATATTAAATAAAAACTAGGAAAATATTAAAAAGTTTTCTTAAGAGGGAATTCTCGCAGAAGTGGGAAATAGCCGCTGGTTGCTCATTATTTGCCGGTTGCCTTCCCTAGTGCAAATGGATTAAAATAAACGGATTTTTGACTCGGAAGCATGTCATTTAGCGACAGCTATATCACATTCCACGCAATTGGAGAGTTACTATCATCATTTTCTCATGGTAATTTTTAATTTTCATTCATAAATCTTTCTTACGCTAGTAATATTTCCTCACAGATTATTTAAATTAGTGCTCAGAAGGAGGAAAATACACCTACCGATGGACCTATTTATTGTGAAACTTAATATACCATCGTCAGAAGAAAGGAAACGAGTTCATATGCATTCGTGACAAACCTTAGATGCAGGCGATGAATGATTAACAGGTTGCAGTTGAGATTGCTGAATACAACACTGGGACATCGTTCATGCATTCAGCTCATATTTATCGTTAATGCCGTTAAATTAGCTGGCGAGAATCACTCTAGCAACGAACAAAGTCCGAAGTAGGTATACGCTCACGCGATTGCAATGCAAACAACGCACGACGGCCATATTGAGGGAGAAAAATAACTGCGCTCACTTTAAATCGGGGTGCCGTCTCAATTTCCATACACCCTCAGTTAAACTGCGCCAACATCTTTTACACCAGCACTTTAACTGGGGGAGTTATTTAAACCTCCATTTATGAGGTTGATGCTGACAAGGCCAGCAAGCCTAAGCGACCGGTACTGTACTATCCTAATGATTATGCAACATTAACGGCCAGTAGTGTCGTGCGGAAATGTGTTAACCTAAGGGGAAAAACCAGAATAAATCTAAGAAATATTTGTTGAATTAGAGCTAGATGTATCTGTTTCCCACGAGTCTTTCATTGGTATTTCAGTTGACGTAAAGTTAATTTCACGTAGAATAGGCCACCTTATGCCGAGATGGGACAGGAACGTTGGAGCACCTCCATCCCTGCGTAAGATTAATAAGCTCAGAGCGCATAAGTTAGTTTTAGTAAGCTAATACTTAGGTTAATACGGCTCAACGGTTTCGCAGTTAATGTCTGCCTATTGTAGACAGGGACAACAGCAGTTGGACGAATACGAGGATCACCCCTCCGAATTCGAGCCGAGCCCGACGATTCTTTACTTCGGTGAATGAGTAGTATCTGGTGTTTCAATCGAGGCCGGCCATTTCCAAAGTGTCGCACTTTACTAACAATATGTATAGGCTATCGGCTTCTCCGTCGTACAAATATAAGAAAAGGCCAGTTTTATATGCTACAACTAATCTGAAAATGGGGAGAAATACCGGAAATTAACATCATGATGGGCAACTTTAACGCAAACGTTTAATTCATCCTTAACCCTCCGGAATTCGCGCCACCTTAGTGTACATGGATACCCCGCGAAGAGTACCTACAAATGCACTCCCTTCCTTTCTTAATACCTGTCTTATAATTTTAGGTGTATTACGCTAGATTATCATTATTTTCATGCCTACATTTTTATGCAATGATTATAGCATGAAAAGTAGAAATGCATAAACTTTTTTTAATTAAAAACACATATCTACCATCTTGATGACATCACACAATCAGGAACAGCTAAGAACATCCGATTTCCCAGCGTCGCCTGTACGTGGGACAGGGTGCACCATTAATTGGGTGTTTCGCGCCAATTTAAACAAGATTCTTCTATATTTAATTTTTATACTGACTCGGCCAATGTCACTACTTATGTGCGATATTCCACAAGAGAATCGCACTTATGTGCACTTGCGGGTGACTCCGTAAAGGTAACTACCGTGGCTAGTCCCGGTTCCCTCAAAATTAGTCACTACTTATTTTATTCCATATCTTCACTTCGGTAAATTGAAAGCGATTAAAAATACTTTTTATATAACCGATATCTACACTATCCAATATGCCTTTTAGATATGTGTAACATTACTCCGTGACGCTAATCAGTGAAACCCTTGGCGCCTTCTGTTAAGACTGTCGATGCCAGGTTTCTCTCCACCGATCATCCATTTCCCAAATTTTTCAACCCCCACCCCACAATTCTTTTATTCTGCTAATTACCTCGGATGTCGGCCGTCGACCCAAATCACAAACCGGCCGAGTGAGTGAAGTCAAATGAACGATTATTTTGCATTGGGATTGAATTAGGGAAATTTTGTCCTGATCACTTTTGCCATCGTCGACACTTTTCATGATTCGTACATAAAAGTAATCAAAGGTATGTGGACAGTCGGCTACCTACGTGTATATTGAAAATACCAGGTGATATTGTATTACCAATTGATTTTTCTATATGCATATTAAAATTTTCCACAGAGTTACGCCGGAAACGTTTTCTCATATACCTACGTGTGTTTGTTTAGTGCGGTTTTAGCGTAAAATTATTACTAGGCCGTCAAGGTTGGAATGTAATGGGCAACGGCCTGCATCGGTGTAAACACCGGTTCCCGTTCTATCACGGTAATTAAACGTCACTGTGCTGAAGACGAATTAGAATGGGCGATTGGCATCCAATTCGTTCCGATTTTCCCGCGTCTTTAAGTGACATAGAGTAAGTGCGAAATGACTTTAGCCGTCAAAGTACGTAAAATGAAGTAATAACTTCAATCTGAAAAGGTATCCCATGTGAAACTTTCTCCGGGTGAGGATCATAATCCGGCAAAGAATACGACCACCGTCTGCAGATCACTTGCGCTAGCCGGATGTATCACTGGAGCAGGAATGTGACAAGGATGAAAAAAGATGCTATCAAAATTGCTAAACGCTCCAAATATTTATCTTCAGTCCAGATTTTACGTCAGATATTTTACATTTTTATAACTTAGAGAATCTTATTAATTTTGGCACAGCCTTTTCTTCTTCATCTTTTTGGTGAATTATTTATCATAAACAAAATTCGTAGAATTTTGAGCTAATTTCATAATTTAACTAGGTTATAAAATTCTTTGTACATCGAAACATTTGCAAGGTGAAATGATAGGAAGATGAATGAAAATTTCTAATATTTTTCACATAATCTTGGTGAATATGACAACATTTTATCACAACTTCTTTATTCTTCATCTTTTCATGCACTTAATGCACTGGAAAAATTATATTAATTCACAATTTTAAATATTTGTATAAAATGTAATGTGAATGTTAGGTTTTTTTTCGAAAATTGGTGGTTTTTATTGCATAATTTTGAGGTGTTCAAAATTATATATAAAAATTGAGGATCATTGAGATACGTAACTGATTCGCGTAATAACTGTAATCATTGAAAAAAATATTTTATTCGAATAGCCAACAAAATCAATGAAGTTTAAGCCATTTGCACTGAAACAAATTTAGGATTTGGGAGGTAAACATGTTAACCACTGGGCAGATTTTATTTAAAAGTAATGACTTCATGAAAACCATTCTAACTGTTCACATTTGCAACAAAGTATTCCATCAGAAAAATTTGGAACGCGGGAGCAAAGAAAAGATGTTTGAGGTAGGCCATGGTTTTATTTCATGAATTTATTGCAAGGCTCGCCATTGGTGGAGAAGGCGCTTACAAGCGCTGAGATCAATAAATGCCCCTCAACAGGTGACTTGACCCACTTCGTCTGCACCAATCAGAGGGTTGTCTATTTTCCTGGTCGCAGGGAGCAACGGTACATGGAATTTTCAGTTGAGGCGCATCTCAATCAGCGGTGGATGAAATTATTTCTTCCTATTTCGTACATATCTGCGATTCATTTGGCTCTAAATTTTCTCATTAAAGCATTTTAGTTATGCAAGTACTAAAAATTATGCTTGGCAAAAATTAAATTTTTTCCCCGCTGTATGAATTATATTTTTTTCCTATTGTATAAAATTGAATGTCACGTGCATATATAGCTGAAATTAAAACAAATGTAGACTGCTACAGGCAAATTTCTGCGCAGTTAATGCAACCGTAGCGATTTTTCAGAGCGATTCCAGTACTTTTCATGATGAGAGAATATTATGAATCCCATCGGTAATTGATTCCCAGAGGAAAGCAGGGATTTGCAAGTGTAGGTTCTGATAAATCGAACGAGCCATTTCCCGTTAATTCTGCACGATTATTTCCTTTTGGAAGCGACGGGACACCTGACGCATGCGCATTCGGTGACGGGCGTACGTTCAGTCTGGCAGCTCAGCACATTTGCTGCAATCACAGCAGCGTGTAGACGTATTTAAACGCGCCCACGTTACTCGAACGTTGATTCGTTTTAACATGTACCGCGATATGTACCGTGACATGTACAGCGACATAGTTCTGATGAATGGAGTGTCTTGTGATTTAGGTATGCCGCAGAAGGTCGAAGTCGAGAAGAAGCCTGTCAAGAGATTTCACTGCGTCAATGATTATTTCAATGATAGCAGTGATAGTGACAGCGACGAAGAGGCAGCAGCAGCCACCCCTATCAAGAGGAGGAAGAATGAGCCCTTCATAAGGTACAACAAGAGCTTCCTGACATACGCCTTTGTGGAACACGCCGACCGCAAGACCCCTTACCCCGAGTGTATGATCTGCGGAATCGTGCTACCGAATAGATACATGAAGATGAGCAAGCTACGGAGACACTTCATGAAAAAGCATGCAGAATCATCTGACAAGCCGACAACGTTCTTTGAGAGCAACTTGGACGCTCTCCACATGAAGCAAGAAATA
This sequence comes from Pyrrhosoma nymphula, assembly GCA_963573305.1. Taxonomy (NCBI): domain Eukaryota; kingdom Metazoa; phylum Arthropoda; class Insecta; order Odonata; family Coenagrionidae; genus Pyrrhosoma; species Pyrrhosoma nymphula. The sequence goes on from OY754332.1 coordinate 32,281,077, forward strand.
CCTGAATAAATTGGCGTATTGATATTAGTATATCGAAGGGGATTAAGGTGGGGTAATTGACATTGATGAATATTTGGGCAGATAAAGTGATGGTTCCCCCAGATATATATTTCTCATATTTTTAGATTGATGTTTTGCGTGTTGTGCGCGGAAACGTAGCCGAGATGTCGCCATATATCCAAATGTTCATGAATATTGGAAGCTGTTTAATGTTTACATATTCCTGAACGTCGCTTTTCAAAAATCGTATATTGTATGCACATCAATTTGAATTCATGTAAAAAATCTCGTATGCAGATTAATGTTATTTTTGCTTATTAGTAGATAAACGTACGGGAATTTGTATTCTTTACGCAGTGGTGAAAAATTGGTGAAAAAGTCTAAGATTATTTTAAAATTTTAAAAACTTGAAACTGTCGGCATGATTTAAAATTATGATATTTTTCTTTACGCGGTGCTTAAAATTTTGAAAATTTCAAAGGTTTTTTTTATAACTCTAATAATTTGAAATCGTCCACGTGACTCAAAATTATGATCTATGACTTACGAAGAGTTCAAATTGGTGACAACATCGAAGGTTATTTGAAAACATTAATAACTTTAAATTGTGATGATGACTCAGAATCATGACATATTGTTTACGCAGTGTTTTAATTGGAGAAAATCTCGAGTGTTATTTAAAAACTTTAAATCGTCCAGGTGACTCAAAATTATGAGTATACTTAACGCAGTGTTTAAATTAGTGAAAATTTCGAAGGTTATTTTCAAACTTTCATAATTTTCCAGATAACTCAATATCATGATCTATTCTTAACATAGTGTTTCAATTGGTGAAAACGTCAATGGTTATTTTAAAACTTTAATAACTATAAATTGTCCAGATGACTCAAAATCATGAATCAAAAATATTTTTTGAAAATTGTAATTTGGATCAAATTAGTTTTTTTCATACAGTATTTTACCTCTTTCACATTTATACACTTGTGACTGGATTTGAAACTCAAATGATATGTATAATTTCATGGAATGAGATTGTCCTATCCGTGATTATTATATCTATTGGTATTTGTGGTGAAATAAAATCTATGTCCTAAAAAGATTTTTGAGAAGTTTTCACTTTATTCACTTAACATTTAACACCTTTAATTAACCGCAGAACATCCTTTGTATGTGGATTTAGTGCCTTCTAGTAATTTTTGCTTCAGACGAGAAGAATTTAGGTCCCCTCAAAATAGTAGTTTTCACCTCTCTTTCTATCTTATGATAGCTAATCATATAGGGTTTTACGTTGCTTATCGAAAAAAGTGACATAACGTTGACTTTTTATTCGATTAGGGCCTGATAGATCCTTGCATGATGACTGATACATGTAAGTGGAGAGAGTAATTAGATTAATAGTAGGCAGAGAGATAAGATTTTCTGTTGAAGCAAGGGTAGTAAAATGCTATTTTTGAGCAACTTTATTAGTGATCATCAAATGTCAATTTGGTGTCCAAATATTTTTCACTTCTGTATTTCATAACTATGGCTTTTTTTCGTTATTATACTGAATCGAAGTTCCAAGGCCATAGGTAAATCTTTTGTCTACAGTGGATTTCATTTCTGTTGTTTGATTTCCTTAGGTACAAACAAATAGAAAGCAAGGCAGCCAGGAGAATATACCTCTGTGTGTTTGTAGTAAAATAAATTAGAGAGCTACTTTATTCACATGCTCAAAAGTGCTTGGAAAACTTACCTTCTGGTGAAACTGGCAGATAATCACTTTTATTGCTCAGTTTTCAGCTGGGTGTTCTTTTGTTTGGGGTTACAGGAGCATTATACTTCCAATTAATAATTACTTCTACATTAAAATGTTTTCATTTTCAATAATCCAAGAAAATAACCGTCAGCTGATTGATTTTAAGAAATGCATTTTCATCGATGGGGAAAGCTTGACCTTAACGTGCAAATTCATGCATCCATACCGAGTATTTTAGCTTTATACCTATCTTAAAGAGGAAAATATATTTCATATCGCTCTTTAAAGTTTTTCAGTTCATTTTACAGGTGTGATTTCATCGGTCATGAAAGTATATTAATCTCGTTTTAAGTTTTAACTCATTGACATGCGATCGTAAATAACTTATCTCGTTGATTTTCTGTTATAAAAATAGAGGCAGGGAAATATTTTTTAGTTTCAGTACCATAGTTACTCATTTAGATTTAGCAATTTAATTGAAGTCTCATTATATTTCAATCCATATCACCTATTTGTTCATTCAACGAGGGTTGATTGGAACCGATGATCTCCGCACAAATACCACGGGGCCAACCGGGCTATCGGGGCAGCAGCAATCAGCTGTACTTCCCGCCTTGTCTCCCTTCGCTGCGAGGGGCTCTTTGTCGTGGGCGCCCTTCCTTCATTCAATCGCTTTTTTCCCTGGGGCGGAAATACTATGTAAGGTAACCATTGCCCGTTGAAGTATGCTTGCGAAAGGCCCAGGAATACCTACGTATTTGAAATTTGGGAATATATGTATAAACCTACTGTTAATGCGCGATCGAAGTGATGAATTAAAGCCAGGTAAGAGGACGTATACACTTTAATTATAATTCATGACCTTACTTCATGAAAGATATTTCGCGGCATATATTGTCATAGTCCAATGATTAACGCACTAAGATCCAAATCATGTTCTCATCCCGGGGGTATCTTTTTGGGGGTATTTATTGTATGAACGTCGTAATTAGGCAAAAATCTGTAATTTATTTTATTCGTATTTCCCGAGATAATCTACTCATTAACTTCGGAAACAGAAATCTCTCGGACAAAGCATTTATTTAGATTCGCTTCGTTTCTGAAATTAATTTGGAATTAGTTTTCAAATTTTCAAATGAGTAATTAAAATATTGTGAATGTTTTTTTTTTTTCAAAATTGCCTTTTCATAGGCATTTAAAATCAACAGATCAGTGGAAGACTTTTTCTTTTAAATCTACGTGATTTAAATCTAAAAATGGGACTAGGCTAAATTCGCGATGATCTTCCGCTGTGTTAAACAAAATTTTATCAAGAGAGGTGGGGCGAGTATCTACAATAATTATCCGATATAAATCCAGTACTAATGTGGGTGTCAAAGTAACTACTTCTATGGTAGCTGTAGGTAGACATCCATTATTGGTTCAGTGAACTGAAGAGACGTAGTAAAAAAATGCCACAAATCATCAGTCCCCTAGATCGGTTATGATAATTTTAGATGTATCCAGTTCAAAGTTCACTGCTAGTATGAAGGTTTACAGTGATCCCCGAGAACCCACTCTTCACTTTGGAAATACCTCCATACAGGGTTTCAGGTACATACATTCCATTTCCCTATATATTTTTCATTGGAGCTTGCTACCAATAATAACGCATGCATTATACATTTTTCTTCTCCCTATACCACTTAACTGAAATTCCTCCCAAAACCACTAATGACATATATTCTCACCTGCGCCCATTTTCCAATTTCTATGCAACATTGCTCTAATCTAGCAATCTCGTATTGTAAATCTTTTAATTGATTAATTTTTTCTCTTCATATTAATTATTTCCATCATTCCCCTCTTCCCTATTATCTCGCACCAATAAAAAACAAATTACCAATCAACAGTTAATGGGTCTTTAAACGAGAAATGTAAGGAAAAATCACTGCACTGTATATGCGCTAGTGAAAGATTATAGATTGAATAATATTTCCTATTGGAAGCGACCTGACGCTTGCGCAACTGGGTTGACGGGCGCCCGTTTAGTCTGAAGCTCCTCACAATTGTTGCAATACTTTCAGCGTGTGGACGTGTTTGAACGTGCTCCCGTCACTCAGTCACAGAGTAATTTAACATGTACCACGATATGTACCGTGACATGAACTGCGGCGTGGCTATTAAAAACTGCGAGTGTTGTGTTTCAAGCATTCCAAATTCCGAAGAAGTCGAGAATAATCCTGCCCAGAGATTTTACTGCGTCAATAATTATTACCGCGGCAGCAGTCATCCTACGTACCGCGATATTTTCCATCACATGTACTACGCCGTGGCTATTAGAAACGGCGAGTATTGTGTTTCGAGCATTCCAAGTAACGCAGAAGTCGAGACGGAGCCTGTTGAGACATTTTACTGCCTCAATGATTATTTCAGCGGCAGCAGTGATTCAATGTACCGCGATATGTACCGTGACATGTACTACGACATGGCTACTAGACAGCGTGAGTGTTGTGATTCAAGCATTCCGAATAACGCAGAAGTCGAGAAGGAGCCGGTCGAGAGATATTACTGCGTCAATGATTATTCCAGCAACAGTAGTGATTCTGAGAGCGATGATGAAGCAGCAGCAGCCGTCCCTTGCAAGAGGAGGAAGAGCGAGCCCGTAAATAAATACAGAAAGAGCTTCCGTGTGTACGCCTTCATCGAAGATCCAAACCATAAGACCCCTCATCCCCTTTGCATGATTTGTGGAATAACACTGCCGAATAATTTCATGAAGTTGAGCAAGCTACGCAGACACTTTATGACCAAGCATGGAGAGCTATCTGGCAAGCCACCAAACTTCTTCGATAGATACTTCAACGAGCTCAAATTGAAGCAAGAATAGCCTGAATAAATTGGCGTATTGATTATATATCGATGGGGATTAAGGTGGGCTTATTGGCAATTATGAATATTTTGGCTGTAATGGTGATGGTTCCCTCAAATGTATTTTCCCATATTTTTAGATTAATGTTTTGCGTTTTGTACGCGGTAATGTATCCGAGATGTCACTGTATATTCAAGTGTTCATGAATATTGGAAGATGTTTAATGTTTGCATATTCTTAAACGTCGCATTTCAAAAATCGTAAAATGCATGCACCTCTGTGTAAAAAATGTTGTATGCGGGTTAATGTTATTTTTGCTTATTAATTGGTAAATATATTGAACTTTCTTTTCTTTACGCAGTGTTTAAATTGTTAAAATAGTCTAAGGTTACTTTAAAACTTCAATAACTTGATTTGTTTAAGATAATACAAAATTGTGATATTTTCCTGACAGTATTTAAATTAGAAAAAACGTCGAAGATTATAATAAAACTTCAAAAAGTTTATTTGGTTCAGATGTTTCAAATTGTAATTTTTTCATTACGCAGTGTTTAAATTTGTGAAAACGTCGGAGGTTAATTTAAAACTTCAGAAATTTTAATCCGTCGAGATGATTCAAAATGTTGTTCTATATTTACGTAGTATTTTATTAGGTGGAAACGTCGAAAGTTATATAATAACTCAAATAACCTGATATAGTTCAGATGACTCAAGTCATGAATCAAAAATATTTTCTGACAATTGTAATCTTGATCAAATGAGCTTTTAATTACAGTTTTTTCATGTTTACGTATTCTTAAATGTCACTTTTCTTAAATTATAATGCATGCACATCTTTGTGGATTCATGTGAAAAATGTCGTGTGAGGGTAAAAATTATTTCTGGATATTATTAGACTGATGTATTGAGGTTTGTTTTCTTTACTCACTGTTTCAATTGCTGAAAACATCGATTATTTTTTACGTTTAAGGTTCGAAATATGGTAATTGTTTAGGTAGTGCATAAATTGGTGAAAACTTCCAAGGTTATTTTAACACTTCAGTAACTTGAAAGTTTCCAGGTGACTAAAAATCATGAGCCAAAAGTATTTTGTAAAATTGTAATTTGGATCAAGTGAGTGATTTCAATGCGGTATGTTAATGTACTAATATTCCTTAACGACGCTTTTCAACTTTGTGAAATGCATGCACCTCTATGTGGAATTATGTGAAAAATGTTGTGTCCAGTTTGACGCTATTGTTTGCTTTCGTTTTGGTAAATTTAGTGGGTTTTCTCTTTTTTATGCAATGTCAAAATTGGTGAAAACGTCTAAGACTATTTGAACGTCAATGACATGAAGTTTTTCCAGAAGAATAAAAATTATGATTGTTTTTTAATTGGTGACAACGCAGAAGGTAATTGAACCCTTCAATAACTTGACATTATCCAGGAGACTCGACATGGCGATTCAAAAATATTATTTGAAAAATGCTATTTAATCAAGTGAGTGGCTTTAGTACAATGTTTTAATGTTTACTTATTCCTGAACTTCGCTTTTCAAAAATTGTGTAATGCATGCACATTATGTGGATTCAATGTACAAGTGTTGTTTGCAGGTTGACGTTATTTTAATTATTAGAAGGTAAATGTATTGGGTTTTATATTAATTACGCAGCGATATCATTGTAAAATCGTCGAAATGAACTTTAAAACTGTAAAAACTTGAAATCGTCCTGATGACTCAAATTTAAGATCTATTCTATACGCTGTGTTTACATTTGTGAATTGTCCAAGGTAGTTTAAAAAATTGGATACTCCCCAGATTACTCAAAATTGCGAATCAAATATATTTTTGGAAAATTGTAATTTGGATCAAATGAGTTGTTTTCATACAGATTTTTATCTCTTTCACATTTATACTTCGTGGTCTGATTTTAAACTCAAATTATATGTATAATTCCATGAAATATGATTGTGTCTTTATATTTACGGTATTCGTGATGAAATATAGTCTATGTCTGAAAAAGGTTTTTGAGAAGTTTTATTCTTATTCACCAAACGTTTATCACCATTAATTGCCCGAAATTACTTCCTCTGCATAAGGATTTAGCATCTCCCAATAATATTTGCTTGAGATGGTAAGTATTTACATCCCCACATGTTTTTTCAAACTTTCTTACCAGTTTATAAAAGCTTATCATACAGGAGTCTTACTTTGCATGTGAAAATTTGTCTGTCATTACATGTTTACGTCTGGTTCGATTAGTGGCAAATTGGTCGCTTATTCAAAGTGAAATTTGCAAGTTGAGTTTCTTCCATAAGTTAACTGTCAAAGTGGTCAAATGCTATTTAGGAGCAGTTTTATTAGCAATTTTAAAGTGTCAATATTCAATTAAGTTTCACTTATTCATTTCATAATTTCCGTTCTTCTTTTATTTTGATATTTTATCGACCAGATCTTCCGTATTTTTAGGTAAATTGTTTTCTCATTAACGGATTTCACATGTGAAGCATTTTTCCCAAGGGCTATAAAATAAGTATACAAGGCAAAACGTGTATGACGTATTTGCAGTAGCAAAGTTCAAGGATACTTTTATGCATATCCTAGAAAATTTGTTAACAATTTTCTTTCTAGTGAAACCAGTTAATGTTCATGCTCAGTTTCGAGGTGGGTGTTCTTTTATTAGAGGTTCCAGGATTTTACTTGCAATAAATTATTACTTTGAAAGCTTAACTCTTACAATAAGTAAAACCCAATTAAATAGCTGCACATAGCTGCATAAATTTCAGAAAGAAACCTGCGACGTTGGAGAGAACCGGACCTCACAACCTAAAAAAAATCCTTGCATACAAACCGAAGTGAGTATTTTCCTTGTTTACCTATATTTCAAAGGTAAATTTTTTCATATTTTATTTTTTTAATTTTCCATTCAGTTTACGGGTTTGTTCTCTACAGTCATGGAAGAAAAAACATAATCTCCTTTAAAATTTTGATTTTCACCATGCGATTGTAAATAACGGATCTCGTTGGTTGTTTTTGCAAAATATTAACTGGAAAATATTTATGTTCGTAGCAACTTAAGTACTCATTTGCCTTTAACAATTCAATAAAAGTTGGATAATAATACGTCAATTTCGTCTCTTGGCCAATTTCCCAAGGCTTGGTTGAAACCACAGAAAAACTCGGGGCCAACCAGGTCATCGGGACAGCAGCAGTCAGCTGTACTTCGTGCCCCTCCTCCCAACGCTCTTAGGCTCGGGCGCCGGCTTCCACTCGAACACTTTTTTCCCTCGTGCGGAAAAGCCGCGAACTTATAATTGAAATACGCTCGTGTAAGGCCCGGGCAAACCTAGATATTCTGAAAATTGTGAATAAATATGAGAAGTGATAGATTCAAGCCAGGCAAGAGCACATACCTTTTTTAAACTACGATTCATGCCAATGCCTTCCTATTTCATGTTAGATATTTCGTGGCATGTTCTGTTACATTAAAGTTAGCTACTCATAAAGTCCTAAGGATTATCTGACCCCGGTAGTATCTTCTTTATTTATCGTTTGAACGCCGCAATTAGGCAATAAACCAGTAATTTATTAGATTCGTATTTTCAAAGATATTGAAGGTATATGAGTCTGTCGTCGGCATATTTTTTTAATTGTCTGATGAGTTACACTCATTCACGAAGTGGATTCTATAGCAATCACATTCTCAGTGATAAGATGGTAGATATAAGATAGATGATAAGATTCTCAATGATAACATCTTTAGAATTTTCCAACTGAATATTAATGAACCACGTCCTTCCCATGGAAAAAATAACACGTATTAGAATAAGTTTCGTGAATTACGTTTACATTTAGTAGATAAAAGGAGTTAACAAATTTCAAAAATTTCATAGCATATAAGGAATAACCTCGAAAATATTTCTTAAAAATGGCGAATATTATCACTTGATCAGTTCAGAAATGATGATGAAGACATACTACAGACAAATTTTGTGAACGAAAATTGCTGGGTCAATAGCATTTATTTTGATTCGATTCGTTGCTGGAAATGGATCGAAAAACATCTTTTTATCTCCGTTGCTGAAATGAAATATAGTGAATGTTATTTTAATAGTTGCTATTCATAAGCATCTAAAATCAATAGATAGTGGTTAGCATTTTTTATGCTTATTATTTAAATCTAGGGATTAAATCCATGCTGGTGCAACTATCAACCACTGTGTTTAAAAAAAATTAATCAATGTATAATAATTTGGGGCCTGCCCCTGCAAATATTTTCCCTTCAAACAGACAGTGCTCACATGAATGTTAAAGGATTTGTATGGCAGCCATTTGTATTGTTAGCCATCCGTCTTTCGCACAGTCTGCTGGAGGGGCTAAGGTTGCTTAATAGCAACCCTTTTTATATTTACTATTGATGAGATGCACCTAGGCAAATTTCAGTGACTGCTAAAATGTATATCCATTGTTTTAGAAAATGTTTCGCTTGATTTTGGTCACCTAGTGGCAAAATCATCGTCGCTTGTGGGTACTTATATATATATAGTTCTATTGATATGCAAAACGTTTTCGTTTATAATAAAAAACATAATTCAAACAAAATTTCAACATCGCAAATTATTGAAAATATAAAACAAGGAATCAGAAAAGTTAGGCTAGATTTATTTAGCACAAGAACTTATAATTAAATTTAGAGCTATTAAAGATTAACTTACAAAATATGGGGTAAAAATATTTATTGCATCTGATGTTTTTTACTCGTCCGAAGAATGCATTGAATCATAATTTCAAAGTTTCAGTATGATAATTTTAGAATAATTAAGTTGAATGTTTACTGCTTATATGAAGGTCCCAAAAACCCACTCTTCTCTTTAGTAGGCATTGAAAATACCTGCGTATAAGCTGATGAATTAACATATTGTTCATTGGTAATTGCTACCGATATTTACGTTTATTAAGTGTATTTTTCTCCACCCTAAACCTGTAAACTGATATTCTTCCTTCAATCAATACTGACGAATATTCTCACTGGCGCCCATATTCCAAGTCCTATATGGATTTAATCTAGCAACCCACACTTTTATGAAAACATTTTATTGATTCATTTATATTTTTTCTCTTCAGTGAACTTATTTCTATCATTATTCTCTTCCCTCATTCCTGTGAACTGGTAACGATAAAATTCAAGATAGTAATCAATAGTTAATGAGCCATGAAACGAGAAATTAAAGGAAAAATTACGGCAACACTAATGCAGTAGTGAAAAATCAAAGATAGTCTAATATTTCCTTTTGGAAGAGACGCGACACCTGGCGCATGCGCAACCGGGTGGACGGGCGCCCGTTCAGAATCTGAGCTCCTCACAATTGTTGCAATCCCTGCAGCGTGTGGACGTATTTGATCGCGCTCCCGTCACTCAGACGTAAAGTAATTTTAATATGTTCCCCATTCCGTGCACTGATATGTACCGTGACATGTATCTCGAACAAACCATGCAAAATGCAGAGTGTTGTGATTCAAGCACTCCAAATAACTGCAAAGTCGACGCAGATGAAGAAAAAGAGAAGTCTCGTGTTCCCAGGATTCCAAAGTACGCCGAAGTCGAGAAGAAACCTGTCAAGAGATTGTACTCCGTCAGTAATTATTTCAGCGACATCAGTGATGCTGACAGCGATGATGAAGCAGCAGCAGCCGTCCCTATGAAGAGGAGGAAGAGCGATCCCATGCTTAAGTACCGCCCGATCTTCCGGACATTCGCATTTGCGGAGAGCAAGGACTTCAAGACGCCTCATCCCGAGTGCATGATTTGCGGAATCGTGCTGCCAAACAAATACATGAAATCGAGTAAGCTACGCAGACACTTCGTGAAGAAGCATGAAGACATATCCAACAAGCCGCCAGGCATCATGGAGAAGTACTTGGACGCACTCGAATTTCAGCCTGAAGAACCTGAATAAATATTGGTATTAATTAATATTTATATATCGAAGGGGATTAAGGTGGGCTTATTGGCATCGATGTATATTTGGGCTGTTAGATTGGTGGTTCCCCCAGATATATTTTTCACATATTTTTAGATTGATGTTTTGCGTGTTGTACGCGGAAATGTATCCGAGATGTCACTGTATATTCAAGTGCTCATGAAACTCGAAGGCTGTTTAATGTTTATATATTCCTGGACGTCGCTTTAAAAAATCGTAAAATGCATGCACAACTATTTTAATTCATGTGAAAAGTGTCGCATTCGGGTTAACGTAATGTTTGCGTATTAGTCGGTAAATTTAGGAGGGTGTCTATTACTTGCGCAGTTTTTAAGTTAGTGAAAAAGTCTATGGTTACCTTAAAGCTTTGAAAACTTTAATTTGCCCGGATGATTCAAAATCAGGAATAAAAAATATACATTTTTTACTGGATCAAATGAGTTGCTTTTCAAGGCAATTTGTTGTTGTTCAATATTTTCATTTCTTAAATGCCATTTTTCAAACAATGTAAAATGCCAGCACACATATGGAAATATGTCGAAATATTATTTGCAGTTTAATGTAATATTTGCTTATTATTTGGTAAATGTGGTGAAGTTTCTTTTATTGACGCCCTATTTCAGTTTTAGAAAACGAAGTTTATTTTTAACGACTATCTTTTGAAATTCAATTTCTATAGTATGGTCTTTTTTACATTGTGTTTCTATAGGTGAATAGGTCGAGGATTATTTAACATTTTAGTAAGTTGAAATCGTCAAGATTACTCAAAACCATGAATCAAAAATATTTTTTGAAAAAATCAATTTTAATCAAGGGAGCTGCCTGAATATGCAATGCTTTTATTATTCCCGTACAACGATTTTCAAAAAACATTTAATGCATACGCTTCTACATGGATTCACATAAAAAATTTGAATGCGGTTTAAGTCATTTTTGCTTATTACTTGGTAAATTTAGTAGGTTTTCCATTCGATACGCAATGCGTTTAAATTAGTGAAAACGTCGAGGAATACTTTTAACGAATGATTTTTAATTGTCCAGAGAAATCAACCAAATAAAGTTTTCTTTAATCATTGTTTAAAATGGTGAAAATTTAAATGTGGTTACAACACTTCAATTGCTTGAAATTGTCCAAATTACTCGAAAATGTGAATCAAAAATTTTTTTTATTGAGAACTGTAATTTTTACCGAGACAGCTGCTTTAATGGAGTTATTAATTGTGTACATATTCCAGAACCACCCTTTTTTAAATTGTTAATTGCATACACAGTTATGTCAAATGTTGTTTCCGGGTTTGTTGCATATTTGTAGGCAAATGTAGCGAGGTTTATATTATTTACGCAGTGTTATAATTGGTGAAAACGCCGAAAAGTAATTGAAATCTTTAACTACTAAAAATCAACCAGGTGACTAAAAATTTTCTTCTTTTTATATCTTACCTGATGCAAAATTGGTGAAAACTTTCAAGGTTATTTGAAACTCAAATAACTGGAAATTGTCCATACGAATCAAAATGATGTTCTTTCCTTTCTTTACGTAGTGTTTTAAGTTGAGGGGACAGTGAAAGTTTACTTTGAAATCTTGAATACTAATTTCGAAACCTTCCAGGTGACTCAAAATCATGGATTAAATATTTTTTGAAAATTGTAATTTTGGATCAAAAATTTATTGTAATAAGTATTTTTAAGTTTACATTCCTGAGCGTTGCTTTAAAAAAAAGTTTGACTCTTAGCGCATATTTGTGGATTTATTTGAAAGTTTTTTATGCAGGATAATCTTATTTTTAATTGTTTATAGATTATTCTTTTGTTGAGAACTGTATTTTGTGGGGTTTCTATTCTTTATACAGTGCTTGATGAATTCATTGAAGGGTGCATTAAATCTTTAATAGCCAGAAATCGTTCAGATAACTCTAATTTCAGATCTATTCTCTATGCAGTGTTTACATACCATGTCAAAATTTCGAGAAGTTTAAAATGTTCCAGATGACTCAAAAGTGTGAATCAAAAATATTTTTGGAAAATTGTTAATTGGATCACATAAGATGTATTCTTAGTGTTTTACCTCTTTCACATTTATAATCTGTGGTTGGATTTGAAACTCAAATAATGTTTATGATTCAATGGAATGTGGTTGTCTCTGTCCACGATTGTTATATTTATTGAAATTTGTGGTGAAATATAGTTCTTGTGTTAAAAAAGTTTCTCAGAAGTTTTCATCATATTCACTAAACGTTTTTTCACTATAAATTATCCAAAATTTCTTCTTTTGCATAGGGACTTAGAACCTACTAATAATCCTTGCTTAAGATGGTAAGTCCTTACATCTCCGCAAATATTTTAAATCTTTCTTACCATTTTATAATAGCTTATCATACAGGAGCATTACTTTGCATTTGAAAATTTGGCTGCCATTACATGTAAACATCTGATTCTCTTAGTGGTAAATTGATCGTTCCAACAGAGTGAGATTAGTAAGTTGAGTTTCTTCCTTGAGTTAGCTGTTAAATTAAGAGAAGTCAAATTCCATTTCTAAAGTTTATATTTATAGAAATTACTTTAGTAATTTTTTAATTTCAACTTGTCGTAAAACTAAATATTTCACTACTTCATTTCATAGCTTTCGTTTTTTTTCTTACGTAATTATATCGGCTTGCTATTCCAAATTTTCAGTAAACTTCCTGCTCACTAATGCATGTCATGGTGGATAGTTATTTTGGCTATTTTATGTTGGTTAAAAAAATTAGTAAGCAAGGCAGTTAGTAGAATCTCTGCGTTTGCAGTACAAAAAGCTGATCGCTTCTTAAAACATATACTCGAAAAAATGTGAAAAACTTTCCTGATTGTGAATTTGGCAATCAATAATTTTACATGCTTAATTTCCTGGTGTTTTATTTCGTTTGGGGTTATAGAAGCATTTTTCCTTCGATAAATACTCGCTCCTACAGCTAAATTTTCCCAAAAAGTAGAATTTAAGAAAATCGCTGCACAGTCGCTTGTATTTCAGATGGATACCTGCGTCTATGGGGAGAGCCTGACCTCTAAGTAGTAAGAAATACAAGCATCCATACGGCGGTAAGAATAACCGTTATACACCTATCCCTCATAGGAAAAGGTATTTATTGTTCTATGTTATAATTTTTCCATTCTGCTTGTGGCCTTGATTTTGAAGATCATGAAATAAACATTTATCTCCTAAAAAATTTGGATTCGTTGCAACGGATCGCGTTGATTTTTTTTCGCAGAAAATGTGGCAGGGAAGTATTTTTTCAATTCTTAGTATTGTGGCGAACAGCATAATCAGTATTATGACAGCGATTTTTTAGTCATATGTTAATACAGAGTTGTTACAGAAGGATTACTGTATTTTAATAACTAATTACGGATTTGATAAAATAGCCTTTGGTAAGGAACAGCCCCGGCTTAAATTTCCTACATTGGTGACCTCGATGTTAGATGAACACACAACCTTCTGATGCCGCGATAATAAAACTGTCATTCTCAAAATTAAAAATAAACCAAAAAAGTTTCCATTGATCGGGTAAAGCCTGCCTTTGTTCTACTGGAAGACTTAGAGACTCCTCCTGCGGATATTCCGCGTCCGGCAAATAAAAAACCTTCAAAAACCCATTCTTCATCTGAAGACGTCGATGAAGGAGCTCGTTCGGGATTAGGGTTTTCTGAGGAATCACAGCCATCAATAAGACCATTTACCTGAAACCACCACCCGTTCCGGAGAAGGGTTCGCTTCAGGGACATGCTGAACCTATAGCCACATTCACAGCCCAGGGGGGTAGTGTGGCGAACAGCATAATCAGTAGCATGTCAACAATGTTTTGGTTATGTATTTATTCAGAGTTGTCACAGAAGGATTACTGTATCTCAATAATTAATTACGGAATTAATAAAATAGCCTTTGGTAGGGAACAGCCCCGGCATAAATTCCTAGTTTCTTAGTTACTCATTTGGCTTTAACAATATAATTGAAGTCACATTGCAGATAGGCCATCGTTCATTCATCGAGGCATGATTGGAACCGATGACACCCCCCGGTACGAGGCCAACCGGGTCATCGGGGCAGCAGTAGTCTGCTGTACTTCCCGCCTTGTATCCCCTCGCTGTGCGGTGCTCTTGTGCGCAGGCGCCGGCTTTCATTCAAACACTTCTTTCTATGGTTCGGATATACTATGAAAATATACTCGCACAAGCCACAGGCATAGCTACATATTTTGAAAATTGGGAATTTGGGAAACCAGAATTCGGGAGATTATGTATATATACAAAGAGTATATACACACATATACACTGTTTACGCGAGATCTAAGTGATGAGTTTAAAACAGACACGAGGATATACTCTCTTTCATTACGATTTATGTCAGCGCCTTCCTACTTCATGAAAGATATTTAACGACATTTTGTCACAATCCAATGAGAAACTCATAAATTATCTGACCCCGGAGTCTTGGTTTATTATTTTAACGTCGTAATTAGTTGAAAAGGCTGTAATCTATTTCATTCATCTTTTCAAAGATATTGAGGACATCCAAGGTTTTCGCCGGCATATATTTTTAATCTTCTTATGTGTAAGACGCACCTACAGAGTGTATTATTTAGCAGCACCTTCTCAATGATAAGATTGTCATATCTTTGGAAACTCTCAACTGAATACCGTTGATCTATGACCTTCTTGTTGAAAAAAATCACGTTTGATTTAAAATATTTGACTAAATTGTATGATTTATGTCTGCATTGAGTAGATGAAAGGACTTACTAAATTTTTAAGATTCCTAAAAATCTGCGTAATATCCATTCGCTGCTTAAATTGGATCAAAAATATTTTTTAAATCTTCAATGGTAATAAAAAATATTGTGAATTCCATCTTTAAAAATTTCTATCCATAAGCTTCTATAGATTGGTATGAAAAATACCTACAACCTCTTTTACGATTTTATAAAATCGTAAAAGAGGTTGTAGGTATTTTTCATACCAATAATTTAAATCTAGGGATTTAAACCCTAGGGATGTATTTGCAATCATCTGCCGCAGTTTAAAATATCTGTGTGACCAGGTTCTGCGAATGATTAATCATTAAATAGTCAGTACTAACATGGATGTTAAAGGAACTATGTTGTAGCTAAACTGGAGAGCACAAAGCTCCTAGACAGCCATTCTTTCATTAATATATACTATTGAGGAGAAACATCGAGGTTAATTTCAGCAATTTTTAGTTGTATCTGTTCACATAATTGTTGAAAAAGTTTTTCTAAACTTTTTTCCCTTAAAACAATGTAACATGTCGAGGCCTCTTAATCATTTGGCCTCTTAATCTTGTGACAAACAATTCCATAGAAAATGCAGTTAAAGACAGTGAGTGAGCAAACTTAGTGAGGTGATACTACTACCCGTAAATGGTAGTATTACGGGCATTGAGTCTGCCTCATTAAGTCAATGCGTTTATGAGAGGTTATTTGTGTGTAAAAGAGAGCATTTGCTTGCCATATTGCAAATCATATTTTAATGCATATAGATTTGAGTGCACTAAGATAGTATAAAGTTTTATTCATTTGCAATACAAAGCGTCATTTCAGGCTTGATCTGGTGGAATATCATAATTAAAGAATATTGGCAATTTCATCATTAAAGTTAATATTGTGGAAAATTGCCAATATTCTTTAATTCATTTGCAATATTAAGGTGTTTTATCAAAAAGATTATTCAAACAGTTTAAACATTTAAATATTTATGTATACTAAAGAATAATTTAAAAATTTAAGCTAGACTTATTTCACATAAAAATTAATAATTAAATCAAGAGCTATTAAAAGTTAGGTATCTGCCCAAATCTTGGGTAAAAAAAGTATTGTATCGGAGGTTTTTTACTGCTCCGAAGACTTCCTTGAGTCATAAATCCCCAAGTATGATTATGATAATTCTAGAATCATCAATTCGACAGCTTACTGCTTGTATGAATGTTTATACTGGTCCCCAGAAACCCACTGTCCACTAAAGTAGACTTTTAAATTGCATTCACATAGGTAAAACGATTACCCTACTAATCTATTTAATATGTACCTAATTAATGTTATATTAATATTTATAGTAATATATTAATTTACTAATTCATTGGTACTTTGTACCAAAAGTTTCTGTTCCAAAATACATTAATTTCTCGCCTCCTAAAGCTTTTAATTGAAACTCTTCTACATCTACATCTACAAAATACCCTGCAAGCCACCTCAGGGGTGTGTGGCAGGGGGTGAGTAATCACCAACATGCATTACACTATACCCTAGAAATAGTGTAACAACGACTAATTATGCATTAACATAAATCGCTATTGCTTGTCGCGAGGCGAAGCCTAACAAGCATGCACTACACCACAGATATGCTCATCATGGAGAGGGACCGTTATTATAAATGTATTTTGGAACTACACAAATGGACAGACTCAAGACTTATGTAGGAAACATGCACGGCGTGATATTAGTACTAGAGATAAGGATTCAAGTATTAGGGAATACTACTACTACTAAGAGCTACACTACCTAACGACATTTCTTATTTTTCGTGCAAAAAATGACATTTTAAATCTGTCCATCCTGCAGTCTTGTTCCTTAATTTTATTCTCATGATCTGATCAACCGTAGTATGTAGGGTACCATAGATACATTGCAGATCATAGAACATGGGAGAAATAATACTTACGAATACAAAAGAAGAAACGTAATTGGAAATCATTTTCGAAAATGTGCATCACTTATTAGCATTTTACCTGAATGAGTCGTCGTGGAGAACGATTAAATTCTACTCAGTAGGATTATGGTGAAGAAAAATGCAATTTGGAATTTACGATTTCGGAACTGTGACAATGCGAAGTGAAACCTGTGAGTACACGAGTGTCAATACTTCTCAATTTTATCTACAAAACACCCTGCAAGCCACCTCAGGGGTGTGTGGAGGGGATGTGTGGTACTTACGTGCGAGAAAAAAATAATAAGTTGATCGCTGGAAGCTTTTCGCAGGCGCAAAGCAGAGTCCTGGTTAGAGCGTCACAACCTCGAAAATGAAGCGATGCAGACGCACAGTGAGACAGTAGAACTGTCGATACTTGTTATTCCGAAGATGAACACCAGACGAGTGATCTTCCCTCGTTCTTAACTGTCAAATATGCTCACTGGCGCCCATCGTAAAATTTCTCTGCAATATTGTTTCAGTTTCAGTTTCAGTTAATGTAAAAGTTTTTATTGATTTTTGGTTTCTCTCTTCATTTTACTTATTTCCATCGTTACTCTCTTCCTACATCCCTATAAACTGAAACCATTAAAATACAAGGTTACAATCAATAGTTAATGAGCCATGAAACGAGAAAAAATCACTGCAAAAAGAATGCAGTAATGTAAAATCAAAGACTCACTAATATTTCCTTTTGAAAGAGACGCGACACTGGACGCATATGCCAATGGGTAGACGGGCGCCCGTTCAAAATCAGAGCTCCTCACAATTGTTGCAATCCCTGCAGCATGCTCAAGTAAAAATTTCTCCCTTGAAACTCAACTGATTCTGAACTGAAAATCCACTGAATGGGTGAAAACTGGCTAGAAACTACCTTGCAACTGGACTGCACTGCCTTGGCCTCAACAAGAAAAACTGAGGTTAACTGAAACTCCACTGCTACACTCCCTTGCTACTCCATTTAAGTAGAACTGCTTCTCTCTTGCTGCGTGAGTGCTCCACTGCCACTGAACTGAACAGTTGGCCCAGGTCAGGCCATCCTTTAAACTCCACTGCTTCTCCCTTGTCACGTCATTTTATTGCCTTGCCACTCAGCTGCTGCAGTATTTAGGTATCCCCAATCACAACCTAACTGAACTGCTTCTCTCTTGCTGCGTGAGTGCTTCACTGCCACTGAACTGGACAGTTGGCCCAGGCCAAGCCACTCTGGGAGTCTGAGCCTCGCGGTCGAAAGCGACCCAACCCTTTACCACGGGCAGTTTATGGCAGCAACTGACCAGCCACACTTTAGTTTATAACTTCTAAAAGTTAAACATAAATCGAAAAATTATGTTCGTCTTTGTGTTGAACTAATCACGCTGATGAAAAAGGTTCTTTCATCGCAGTTATATGATAGACATTTTACGCTTTTTAGTAAACCAAGCCGATACATTTCTTGCGGAGGCCGTCCAACTATCCCCATGTATACGCTGTGGATGGTGTTAACATAAAGGCGACAGATGAAGTGAAATATCTAGAAGTTACGATAACTTCGAACCTATCGTGGGGAACACATATAAGAAATATTTGTGGCAGAGCTCTGAAGAAGCTAGGATTCGTCAAGCGTATTGTGGGAAGATTTTCGGATGAAAAAGTAAAAGAGAGGTGCTATTTCGCACTCGTCCGGCCACACCTTGAATATGCAGCGAGCATATGGGATCCGCTGCAGAAAGACTTAATCCGGGAACTTAACAAAATACAAAGGAAAGCTGCGCGATTCGTCAAAAACTGCTACGGGCGTACAGACAGCGTTACACAGATGTTAAACGAATTAGGCTGGGAACCGCTAGAGACTCGGAGGCTGCGCGCTAGGCTTAGATTACTTGAGCAATTGAGAATAGATATCTTTTAGAGCGACACGGAGAACATCATATTAGAACCCCACTATATTTCCAGGTCCGACAGAAACGATAAATTAAGATAGATATTTTGCCGAACGGATAGGTATAGGAATTCGTTTTTCCCCCGAACAATAATTATTCCTTAAGGGACTTAAATTAATTCTAGGCGTAATTTCATTAGAGCGTTTCCTTTTTTATATGTAAACGGCTGGTGTCCTAACACCCCCCGCCACACGCCTATTGAGGCGGCTTACGGGGTAGTATGTAGAAGTACATCTACATCTAGATGTAGATGTAGATGTAGTATGTAGAAGTAGATGAAGCCAGTTTAAAGTACATTATATTACTAAAGCACGAAAAATGGTTAATCTCTATCGTATAACTGCGATAAAAAAAAACATTTTCATCAGCGAGACTAGTGCAACACAAAGACGAACAAAATTCTTTGATTTATGTGTAACTTATAGAAGTTATAAACTATAGTGCGACTGGTCAGATGGTGCCATAAACCACCCGCGGTGAAGGGTTCAGTCGCCTTCGACGCCGAGGCTCGGACTCCGAGTTCAAGTGCCTCCCGAAGAGGCCTCTTGTTCTTTCAGGCCAAGGGTTTTCTTGCTATTGTGCTCAATGATCCATTCTGTAATAAGAATTTTAAGAAGCATCTACCCCGTGTGTTTAGCACGTGGTCCCTCCTTCACCCGAAATTTTGGCAAAAATGGGAAGCCTGCAAACGAATAGGAGAGATGGTTCAGCCAGTAAATACTTTTCACTGAGAGCTTTGCGTTATTTATTTCCGTTATACATCCTGTTATTTCTATGTGTTTATTGGTACATGTATTCAACAATTTCCTCCTTTCAACATTTCTGCATGGTAGGGGTCGTATATAGACTACGTTACCGTTTTCGGTGATTTTTACCCCTCTCCACCACCCCCCGTTCGAAAAAGTGCGGCTTATATTCGGAGAAATACGGTAGTTATATATGACAAATTTTCAGTAACTATATAAATAAAGCTACGTAAGTCTAAACTTGACTCATTTTCTCACGCCGTATGGCTGAAAACTCTCAAAATATCAGTTTTTTGCGATTCTATAAAAATTACTGCGGTGAGTAATAGATTAATTTTTATAAATAGTTGAGAAAACATGCTAACTATAAACCGTTAGTTTTTTGACGAAATCTAGGTGCTAGAAGTTCCTATTTTTTTTTAATATTCTCTATCTATGGAGCGCACAGCCGTAATCTATCCCATGCAAAACAGCTTTCATTTTCAGGTAAATTGCTCGAAGAGTAGTTCGGCAAGGGGTTTATATTTTGATATCATTGGAGTTTTGAGTTTTTTTCCTTTGAAATGAGGCCAAATTCATCAAATTCTAGGTGAAGTGATTTTTCGCTCGAACTACCTTAACCCGCGAGAAGGTTAAAATGTTAGCAATTTGATGGTATGAAGACTTGCAACATTGTAGAAGCAATAATTCACTTACATTGAGTTATAGTAGAAGTTTGGGGTGTATGAAACAACCCGCGCGCCCTTCTCCATGTTAAAGGGTGCTTTCCAATCACCCTGCGCAGATAAGCTCACATCGCAACAGATTGAAACACACGAGCGCACATTGAAGCAGACGATTGGAACGGGTCTGCGCTGAAGTGTTTACAAATGGTGGAGCGACCAGCGGCAAAATTTGAGTTCAAAATGACTTTTGCTTCCGCATAAAATACATGAAATATATACAGGGGTAATAATTATTGGCTCAAGACCTATACCATGGAAATTTCATGAATGAAATTTGAGCTACTTTAATGCAGCAGCAACATACAATTTGTGAAATTATTTCATTAAAAAGGACAACTTGTCTCACCTCAGAGTCCGTCTATAATTTATTTTACAAAAGAATTTCACTTTCTTATTTATTTCAAGTTCTTACGATAGTTGATAGAAAGGAGGTAATGGAAGAACCAGTAGCAGTACGTATTTCTTTAAACCGAGAAGAGCAGCGACTCCCGCTCTCTATCATAATTATTATTATTATTATACTGTTACAGTTGTAACATGACCCTCCGAGTCCCCGGCAAGCATCGGGTTTCATTGCCGTCATAATGGCCGGAGACTCAAGAGGGGTTGTGCAGTAATCGCAGCCGCGTCCGACGCCCATCGGATGAGTGGCTACGCTGCGGTCGACCGGAGTTTCAGTGGAGAGACCGTCAGGTCATTAGGCAGCAAGGGTGTGCCAGCCCATTAATTTACAAGGGTCTGTGGCCTCTGTGCCAGTGCAGTTGCAAGGCATTTTATTGCACAGCTTACCTGCTGCCACCCCACTTCCAAACTCCCTTGGTTTTGTTTCAATTTCAAGGCAGTTTCAGCGGAGAAGCAAGGCAGCGTGATTCAAGGGAGTTTCAGCCCTGTTTCAGTTGAGTTTCAAGGGAGAAATTTTTACTTGAGTGTGGCCGTATTTGAACGCGCTCCCGTCACTCACTCGCAGAGTCGTTTTGCGATTTGTACCGTGACATGTACTACGGCATGGCCGTTGTCAATGGTAAATGTTGAGTTTCAAGCATTCCAAAGAACGCAGAAGACGAGAAGAAGCCTGTAGAGAGATTTTGCTGCGTCAATGATTATTTCAGCGACGTCAATGATTATTTCAGCGACAGCAGTGATAGTGAGAGCGATGAAGATGCAGCAGCACCCGCCTCTAATCAAGAGGAGGAAGGGCGAGCCCATACTGAAATACAACAGGATCTTCCGGACATACGCCTTTGCCAAGAAGGCCATAAGACCCCTCATCCCCAGAGCATGATTTGCGGAATCGCGCTGCCAAATAATTTAATGAAGATGAGAAAGCTACGCAATCACTTAATGAACAAGCAAGAAGAATTTGCTAACAAGCTGGCAAACGTCTTCGAAAAATACTTGGCCACACTCCGATTGAAGCAAGCAAAGTCTGAATAAATCAGCACATTGATTAATATATCGAAGGGGATTAAGGTGGGCAACTTGGCATGGATGAATATTTGGCCTGTGATTTTGATGGTCCCCCCAAATGTATATTCCTCATATTTTTAGATTGATATTTTGTGTGTTGTACGCGGAAATGTATCCGAGATGTTACTATACATTCAAGCGTTCATGAATATTGGATGCTGTTACTTGTTTTATGAATTCCTGAACGTCGCTTTTCAAAAGTCGTAAAATGCATGCAAATCTATGTGGATTCATGTGAAAAATGTCGTGTGCGGGTTTACGTAATTTTTGTTTATTTATAGGTAAATGTAGAGGACTTTTTATTCTTTACGTAGTTTTTAAATTGGCGAAAAAGTGTAATGTTATTATTATAAACCTTAAATCGGTCCAGAATTGTTTTAAATTTGTGTTCTTTTCCTGGCGCAGCGTTTAAATTAATGAAATGAGAAAGGTGTTAGCAAAACTTTTTAAACTTGAATTTAAACAGATGACTCAGAATGAGGAATCAAAAATGTTTTTTTATAAAATTGATTGTTTTAATGCAGTAATTCAATTTTAACGCTTTAATTAATTCACTTTTCAAAAATTGTAAATGTATGCACATACATATATATGGATTAATGTAAAAAATTTCGCGTGCGGGTAAAGTTATTTTCACTTGTTATTAGGTAAATGTAATGAAATTTGATTTCTAAACGCACTGTTTTAATTGCTGAAAAGGTCAAAGGTTCTTTTGAACGTTAATGACTTGAAATTCAAATTCCAAAGTAAGGTCCTTTATGGCGTAATTTATAAATTGGTGAAATCGTCGAGGGCTATAATTTAACTCCAAAAAAATATGACGATTTCCAGATTCAAAATATTTTTTTAAATTGTAATTTGTATCATGTGAGCTGTTTAAAAACGGTATATTAATGCTTAAATTTGACTGAACAGCGATTTGAAAAAAATGTGAAAGGCACTCAAATATATACGGATTGATGTGAAAAATGTTACATGTGGGTTAACGTTATCTTTGCTTATTAGTTGGTTAATGTAGTAAGGTTTATATTTTTACGCATTGTTTAAATTTTTAAAGTCGTCAAAGGTTATTTTAAACATTTAATAATTTCAAATTATCCAGGTGACTCAAAATTATGATCCTTTCTTTACCTAATACCAAAATCGGTGAAAACGTCGAAGGCTATGCTTAACTGCAATAACTTTAAATTGTTATGTTGGGTCAAAATTAAGTACTTTCCTTAACGCAGTAGGTAAATTGG
Organism: Pyrrhosoma nymphula; assembly: GCA_963573305.1. Taxonomy (NCBI): domain Eukaryota; kingdom Metazoa; phylum Arthropoda; class Insecta; order Odonata; family Coenagrionidae; genus Pyrrhosoma; species Pyrrhosoma nymphula. The sequence goes on from OY754332.1 coordinate 32,304,466, forward strand.
TGAAAAAGTAGAAGTTTATTTTGATATTTTAATGACTTTAAATCGTCCAGGTGACTCAAAATCATGAATAAAATATGTATTGATCAAATTGTAATTTTGGATTAAATAATTTGTTTCAATAAGAATTTAAATTTTTTCATATTCCTGAATGTCACTTTTCCAAAATTGTCAAATGCATGCACATCAATGTGAATTGGTGTGTAAATCGTATGTTGGCTAGCGTTATTTTTTATTATAAGTAGGTTTATGTATAAGTGACGTTCCTATTCTTTGCGCAGTGTTTTACTGGGTGGAATCGTCGAAGGGTATTTTAAAACTGTAATAAGTTGAAATCTTCCAAGTGACTCAAAATTATTATCAATTCTCAACGCAGTGTTTACATTCGTGAAAATGATGAAGGTGGTTTCAAAACTTCAAAAATAAGATACTGTCCAGATGACTCAAAATTGTGAAACAAAAGTTTTTTTATTGTAATTTGGATGAAACGAGTTGTTTTAATATAGTATTTTATCTCTTTCACATTTATACTCTGTGGATGGATTTTAAACTCAAATGATATGTATAGTTCCATGGAAAATGGTCTCTATGCGTAATAATTATATTTATTGGTATTTATGGTGAAATATAGTATTTGTCTTAAAAATATTTTTGAGAATTTGTCGCATTATTCACCTAATGTTTATCACCATTAATTAGTCGAAATTTCTTCCTTTGCATTGAGACTTAGCATCTCCCAATAATGTTTTCTTAAGATGGTAAGTATAATTGCCGGTGTATTGCCGCTAATTGAACCGTGCCTTTCTCTCGACTGAAGTTTGTAAGGTGAGTATTTTCTTTGATTTAGCTGTTCAAGTAAGAGTGGTTACATCTTTTTAGAAGCATTTTTTTCATTAATGTCAATGTTACTACGCATGTCAATGTTACTACAATGCTACGTTATAATATTTTTTATACTTAATTACATGCGTTCCGTTCTTTTTTTTTCGAGAGTTTATCGGCTCGAAGTTTCAAATTTATTTTTGCTAAACTTCCTGCTCATTAACGTGTATCATATCTAAAATTACACAGGCTTAGCTACAACAACAAAGGAATAGTGGAATGTTGGTATCTAATGGGAGTAAACGTGTATTGCGCGTTACGTGTGTAATGCGCGATCAAATTGATGAATTGAATCGATGAATCCATGTCCTTTCCGTAGAAAAAAATGCATACATTTCCTGTATGTTTGCAGTAAAAAAGTTGACAGCTCTTAAATACTGAATAATATATTTTAAAAGATGTTTGAAACTTTCCTTATAGTGAAACTGACAGTCAGTTATTCTTTATGCTCAGTTTCCAGGTGGGTGTTCTTTCATTAGAGCTACAGGAGCAATTTACATGCAATCAATTTGTGACAATTGTCAAAGACGGATCGCGTTTTTTTTCGCAATGATTCAATGATTCTTGCAGGAAAATATTTTTTAGTTCTTATCTGTTTGGGTTCTTAATCATTTGGCTTTAACAATTTAATCGAAGTAGCATTGTAGTTAGATCAATATTGCCTCTTCGTTTTTCCATTAAGGCACGATTGTAACCTTTGCACAATACCTCCGGGCCAACTAGGTCATCCCTATATGCACTAGGTCAGCAGTACCCATATGTACTTCCCGCCTTTTCTCCCCTCGCTGTGTGGTGCTCTTGTTCGCGGGCGCCGGCTTTCATTCAAACACTTCTTTCCCTGGCACGGAAATTCCGCGCACAGTAACTCGTGCTCGTTGAAATATGCCCGCGGAAGGCATAAACAGACCTAAGCATTTTGAAAAATGGGAGTACGTGTACTGTTAATGCGCAATCGAATTGATGCATTAATTTAAGTGATGGACCCATCTCCTTTCCGTAAAAAAATCACATTTGATTAAAAAGTATTTGACTAAGAAGCATACATTATGTCTACATTGAGTAGAGTAAAGGAGTTACTGAATTTCTAAGAATCCGTCAAATCTGCAGAATCAGCTCGTCAAGTTCTCTCAAAAAATTGAGAATATTATCACTTGATTAGTGCAGAAAAAAAGGTAACTATAAACTAATAAGAAATTTGACACACAAAAGTTTCTCGGTTGAAGGCATTTATTTTGAATCGATTAATTGCTGAGATTGGATCGAAAATCATCTTTAAATCTGCATTGGTGAAATAAAATATTGTGAAAGCTACTTTTAAAAAACGCTATTCATAATTATTTTAATCAATTGATGGTGATAAGCATTGTTATGCATATGATTTCAATCTAGGAACCAAAACAAAAGGGATATTTTTCAACCATCTTCCACTGTGCTTACAAATATTTAATCAATGCCCCTGTGGGGCCTGCCCCTGCCAATGTTTAGTCTTTTAAAGGGTCAGTATTAACAAGGATGTCAAAAGGACTACTTGCATGGCAGATGTATGTAGCTAGCCCCCTTTTTCATAGCCTAGTAAGAGGAAAGATAGCAAGGGGATTAGAAGGGTTTTCTACCTGTTCAGCCTCTCCCAAAGGAGGAGAGGGACAAGTCTCCAGCCCCTTTTTTTCTGCACAGAGTGGTAGGCGAAAAATCTAGCTGCCACAGCTGAAGTGTTAAATCACTAGTTTTAATTGATGAAGTGCATTCTTAGGACAGTATTTGTGGGCATTATCCTTCCAGAGCAGTTTGTGTTTTATATAATGATAATGACAATTTGAAGGAAGGAACTGTGTTCCCCCTTCTGATGATTAGAAGAAACCTCAATATCTTGTGGGTTTGGGAGATGGAAGGGTAACAAAGCAAAGGTGTTGACTGAAGGACACAAGCTATTCTACAGTAGGGAAAAATCCAAAATTAGAAATGGGATTAGTATTATAGTTCACAGGAACCTTAAGGATGGAGTTTGCTGGGTATGACCCAATACCGACTGGATTCTGAGTAATATGCTTTAAATACAAGGAAACATGGCTACAATTGTATGTGGCTATGCTCTGCAAGGAAGCTGCGATGAGGACGAGAAAGATACATTCTGATGAGAACTTGATGACATGATAGTAAGAATAAGAGTGTTTGTCAGAAGTGACATGAATGGGCATTTGGGAAGAAGATATAGTAGGGTAGAGAGGGTGCATGGCTGTTTCCAGGAGATGCGCAAGATTGGTGGAAGGTGAACAGTCAGATTATTAGAAAATCAGTTGTTAGAGACAACAACAGGAAAACAACTACCTGTTGAAGAGGGGCTTGACGGTGGAGCAAGGAGGTGCAGGTTGAAAGAAACAGGCCAGGCAAAAATGGGACTTGTCTGGGAAGAGGGCTGACAGAGATACATATAGGGTAACAATTAAAAATGCTAGGAGAGCTGAGTCAAGGGCAAAAGTGTAGGTACGGAGACTAATACCGCCAGCACAAGGCATGGGCTAGGTAGGTATTAACCACAGGTAGTCTGTCACAGAGGCAGCCAGTCTGCATCTTATTAATGAATGTGAAAAGCGGATAGATAATATGAAAATCATAAAATAATTCTAACATGCAGCATGCATCCAAAATGACCTTCTTTAGTACACCATAAAAGTGACTGACATTAACAATGTAACGATACTGTTGGTACCCCGTTGGTTACACACCTAAGGGTTGGCAGTACACCCGGCGAAACAATGGGGTAGCGAGGAGATGTGGGGGAGTTGTTGTGGGGAGTGAGTGATGAGAGGACGCTTTTCGAAAACGGCAAAAGGGTGAAGAGTAAGAGAAAGTATATCAATAAGAAAAAAGTGTATGTGAAGAAGAGGAGGAACAGGGACGCAACGGGGGAAGACGATCCAACCGACGGTGGGCAGAAACTGACGATCGCCGGGGAAAGACAACCTAGTGCCGCCATCCACCAATTGGCGTCGGCCCCAGCAGTGGACGATCGCCGGATTTGTGATCACTCAAGTGTAAAGCAGGACCACGGGTCATAAGTAAGAGAAAGGTAGGTTACAACAACGAACTTCAGCAAAAAGCACAGTAAAACCTATCATAATTGCAACTAACAATTTCCTTTGTTAGCATCCTTGTCATCAACCCACTGAAAGGAACTGCGGTTGAAATTGCACTCAATTTACAGTTGAAATTATTTTTACCCTCTGAAAATAGGTATAATATAAATAATCCATATATGTATATAACTATTCCTTGTAAAACTCGAACTAGCGGAGGCAATTTATATAGATTAAAAATTGAGTTCCTGGTAGAAAGGAGATTAAAATGTCAAGAGGATCATTATAAAACCCCAGAGTATCCCTAAAATTAATATTTGGTTTAAGAAATCACAATCATTTAATAAATTAATTGTTAAGGGTGGTTGATAAAATGTTGCACTCTTGTAAAATAGCTTGGGCTGCACACTGTAGGAGAGCTGCGACCCAGGCCAGGAGTAGTGTTGGCATGGCAGAGGGATTCCCCATTGTCGTTGGGCTTCATCAGGGATCAGCCCTCAGCTCACATCTTTTTTTATTTTTTTTATTTATAAAATTGTCCACATACAGCATGCTTGCCTATTTACAGTGGCACAATGTAACAACAAAAAAACAAGAAAAAGATATATGAATGCATTCAAACAAAAACAATCAGCTTAGTAACAATCTATGAAAATAAACACAAAAAAAAAGAAGCAATTAAAAATTGCCAGTGAGATACGAAAGAGCACGGCTGTTAAAGGTGTAGGAAGAAAGTGAAATTGGGTCAATATTGTCTGGAAGTGAGTTTATCAGGGAAGAGAGGCGGAAGAGGAGGGAGTACTTGATGAAGGATAATCTGGGAATGGGCATGTGGAGTATCGAATGTGTGCGAGTAGGTCTACATGGAACTTTAATGTTGATACTGCCAATCAGTTCTGGACAGTCAATGGCAGAGTTGAGGATGCTGTGGATGAGTTTCAGGTCAGATTTGAGAAATTGTTTAGGGAGATTAAGAATGGATAGTGCAGGCATAATAGTTTCAGTTGGCATATTTCGAAAATGAGATACTCTGTATTTAACTGCCTTGCAGAAGAAGGAAGTAACAGGCTGAAGGGTCTGAATGTTAGAAGGAGCTGATATGGACCAGATGGGGGAGAAATACGTGATTATTGTGATGACAATTGTTGAAAAATATGACCGTAAGGCTAGTGGATCTGCAATTTGTGTGAAGCAGTAGAGGAGGCCAAGCAGAGACATTGCTTAATTTTTAACTGCAGGGATATGGTCAGAGTAGTTGAGTTTGTGGTCAATCAAAATGCCGAGGTCTTTAATGGAGGAGATGCGATTGAGATTTAGTGAGTTTATATTGTAACTGATATCAATGGGGGAATATTTTAGGGAAATACATATAACATTGCATTTTCTTGGGTTTAATTTGAGTTTCAAGGTATTGCACCACCCTGAAACCATGTTTAAAGCATCCTGAAGATCACAACAGTCCGTGAAATTGTGGATTTGCTTAAAAATTTTGCAGTCATCTGCGTAAAGAAGGGTATGAGCTTGTGAGGAGGGAACTAGGGAGGCCAGATCATCTATGAAAAGATTAAAAAGATATGGTCCGAGAACACTTCCCTGGGGAACCCCAGACGTTACAGGTGACCAGTGGAATGAGGAGCCGGTAAGTATTACCCACTGGGATCTGTTGCTGAGGAAGGAGTCAACTAAGTTTAGGAAATTACCATGCAGGTTAAATCGAGTAAGTTTGTTAAGGAGAAGAGAGTGGTCTCTTGTTGGTCAGGCAGGAGCAGCCAGGGAGGAAACCATGTTGATTCTTGGAAAGAAAAAGGGAAGTAAAATAGTAGAGTCTGTTAAGGATAATCCTTTCACAAACTGAAGATAGCATTGGTATTAAATATATTGGGCGATAATTAGAAACTTCATCTTTAGGGCCATTTTTATGAATGGGAATGATGTTTGCAATTTTTCCATTGGGAAGGAAAAGTGCCGAGGGAAAAGCAATGGTTAAAGAGGAGGCACAAGGGGAGGGAGAGTGAGGATGCACAGTGTTTGATGAGTATGGGACTGAGGCCATGGGAACCAGAAGCACGATGGAGAGGGATTTGCAGAGATACTCAAATACCTCATGAGGATCTGTCTTAATCATGGATAAGGAGTGGTCACGAATTGGAGTGAGGAAGTGATCACGATTAATGGGGAGATTAGATAAAGGGGCCAGGCAATCTGTAAAGAATTTATTAAATAAGTTTGGTTTATCTTGACCCGCCACATTGAAATTTTCATATGGCATCTCAAGGGGGGTGCGCGGCCGATTACAGCGACTATTTACAAAGGAACAGAATATTTTTGGGTGGGAGCAAATGGAAGAGGAAAGGCCCAGCACGTATTCTTTGTGATCACAGCGGATTAGCTTCTTAAAGCAGCAGCAGATATCGCTGAATGGTTTCTGAGTGTTCTCATTTTGGAAAGCTTTGTAAAGATACCAAGCACAATTCTTGACCTGATCATGGTTGTGCTGGTGGAGGATGTCAAGAGGGAATTGAGCATGTTATTTATGGATGGCATTGCTCTTCACGATGTGTCCTGAGGAAAACTTGAAAAGACCCTGGAGGAGTAGAGAAAGGGATTGGAGGAGATAGGTAAGAGGATAAACCAGATGAAAATCTGAACATGCCAATGGAGAATACCCAAGACACATTTATATGACTCCAGGATGGAAGATTATCACTGGTAAGAAAACTCAAGTGCCTGAGGTCTATTTTTGAGAGGAGTGAAGACTAAGGTGAAGAAATATAGCACCGAATAGCAAGCAGGTGGATGATTTGGAGGAGGATAAGCAGGATCCTATGTGACAAAAGGGTTAGCTGTAAAGTGAAAGGGAAATTTTGCAAGATGGTGGTGAGGTCGAGGATGCTGTACAGGGCAGATACATGGCCGATCACAAAGGCACAGGAGAGATGGATAGTGGCAGAGGAAATGAGGATGCTGAGATGGATGAGAGGTGTGATGAAAAAGGACAGGATAAGGAATGATCACATCAGAGGTACAGTCAAGGTAGGACCTATTTGGAAGAAGGTTCATGAAAGCAGATCTCCTTTGAATGAAGATCTCCTTTCAAAGTGGAACTAAGTATTTATCATCGACATTAAAATGAAATAATTTTTTCCTTAACAATGGATTTCGTAACTTACTTATGGTTATTCTGAACTTAACAACCATTGCCTCATTCATGCTTACATTGATCCAAGCACTTAATCTTTGTTAGGTGTGGTAGGTTACAAATTCAGACCAACTGATAAAAAGACCTCCCCTACAAAATCAATTTCTGAATTTTCAGCAAGTTGCAAGGAAGCCTTCCTCAAAGAAGAGGAGAAGAGGGCTGAGGAAAGAGGGACAGGGTTAGAAGTGAGACAGTTGAAGGGGAAAGGGTGAGTCCCCATGTCATCATCATCTTGTCTCCCTCCCTGTCCCCACCCATACCTCATACCACAGCCTCAAGCTTAACCAATATGTTAGCGAAAGCTTCCTTGCTTCCCTCTCTCTCAGCATATCCAATAAAGCTCAAAACCTGAGAGCAGGCATGCATTTCTTGCTCATGCATTTTCATGCTCTCTCAAGCATTTGATTCCTCAGGTCTGAGGTGGGTCCACTAATCCTGACTACTTCTCCTTTCTCCCCCTCCCTCTCACCCCCTACTACCCCTTTCTTACTCCTCCCAGTGCCTCACCACCGATCTTTTCCCTCTTACCTCAGCGCTCTTATCCTCTATGTAGAGGAAGGCCGACTTGGAACTGGCCATAAATTCAGAAACTGATTGCGTGTAAGTGTCCTTTTATATCAGTTATTCTTTGTTTGTTTCTTGCAACATCTGTGGCTTCACATTTATAAATAGATTAATTAGGATTCACTGGTAAATATTAGCAAATTGCTTAAACAAAAAATTAAAATATAGATGTTACCTCACACTCACTAGGCTACATTTGAGTAAGCTGCAAGAATTTGGGAAGTGAAGAAGGAATTAATTCAGAAACTTAACGAAATACAAAGAAAATCCACAGGATTTGATAAATGTAACTGCTATGAGTGAACAAAAAGTGCAACAAACTTTAATCACAACTTATTAGGCGAGCTACTTGAGAGTAAAACGTTATATATGCCTAGCTAGCATTATAAGAAAAGTTCTGATTTCAGAGTTTTGGGGGGATGAGAGGGGTGAGAAGAGGTCTGTGGATAAGGTCAGAGGGCAAGCAGGAATGATCGGGGGAGGCAGAGTAAGAGGAAAGAGTTAGGAAGTGAAAGGACAGTTAATAGGTAATGCTAATTGTAAAAATCCTTCCCAATCTGCTTCTCTTCCTGTTGCGATACACGCCTCGCTTCACAAAAAATCCTTCAACCACTGCTATAATTTTCAATTCTTTTTTCCCTCCCCCAACTGCTCCCCCACTTGAACTGAAATCGGTGGAATTATCTTTTATTTGGTTCTATAAAGCTTTTCAAACTCCGGGCATCAATGTCTTTCACTAAACTCCCTTCCCCTCTTCCCCCTCCATTCCCTTTCCTGCCTGCCCCTCCTTTAAAACTGCATAACTTTTTTCCCCTTTTTCTCCTCCAATCTCTTCCCCGCCTGGCCCAGCCTGCCCTCCCCTCCTCTCCTTTCTTCTCTCCTTACCCACATCTGCATCCAGTACTCTCTCCATTTCATTAGAAGACAGCAGAATACTGTCGAAAATTAAACCGTTCGTGTGAGTTTCTTTTGTTTGTGCCACTATGTTTTTTACTTGTCACTCCTGTGACTCCTTATTGGATATATATAGGGAGAGACACAGAGAGGGAGGGGCAATCGTTACAAGACGAGCGGTGCCCATTCATTCTAATATTGAGAGGAGTGGTGGATAAGGCAATATAGAAAGAAGGGCAGTGTTGGCAGAGGAGGATGTAGACAATGTTAGGTGTGGTGCAAGAGGGTGAGAGGACAGAAGGGAGGGGAAAAGCGAGGAACTTGTCCGGCAAGGGCTGGGTGATGAGGATGGTGCAAGTTTTGCATCGCGGGCGGTTGCACGGGGTGGGAAGGGATTTGGTGGGTTTGAGTGATTTGGACAGGGGTTTGGTGATTTTAAAATGGCAGATAGATTGAGGGGGTGTCTAAAGCTGAGAGAGGGACATTGGGGGAATATTTTAGAAGTGGTTAGGTTGTCTGATAGGATAGGGTAGAGGTTTTTAATAATTCTTCTAAGAGAGTCAACACCAGGGAAGCAGGTGGTACAGAGGGAGATATTGTGTTGAGAAATGCTATTGGTGGGAGGCAGTTTGGGGGAGTGTGGTTTTTTGAGGATTTTATTATTGAGAAGGTGCGCTGGATAGCCTCTGCGAAGAAGAGATTGATGGAGGTTAGTGAGGAATTTATCAAGGGAGTCAGGGTTGTTGCAGATTCGGTGGCCACGAATAGAAAGGGAGTAGGGGAGGGACCGTTTAGTGTGGGAGGGGTGGCAGCTCTTGCAACTGCCTGCGATGCAAAACTTGCGCCATCCTCATCACCCAGCCCTTGCCGGACAAGTTCCTCGCTTTTCCCCTCCCTTCTGTCCTCTCACCCTCTTGCACCACACCTAACATTGTCTACATCCTCCTCTGCCAACACTGCCCTTCTTTCTATATTGCCTTATCCACCACTCCTCTCAATATTAGAATGAATGGGCACCGCTCATCTTGTAACGATTGCCCCTCCCTCTCTGTTTCTCTCCCTGTCGCCATTCACATCTCCTCCCACAACTCCACTTTCAATAACACTTTTAAAGTTGGTCTACTTGCTTCCCTTCCCCCTTCTTCCTCTCCCCTTCAGCTCAAAGATCTTGAATCTTCTTGAATTCTGATCCACCAGGCTTTCTCGCCCCCTGGACTCAATAAATCACACTAGTTTCTCCCTCCCACTCATCTCATCTCTCCCTGCTTCCTCACTCTCTTCCTTTTGCTCCCCTTTTTTCCTCTCTCCCCTCCGCTCGCCCTCTCCCCGCTCTTCGTCTTCCCCTCCTTCCCCTCTTACACCTTCCTCTCCCCCTCTTTCCCCTCCTTCCCCTCTTACACCTTCGTCTCCCCCTCTTTCCCCTCCCATAACTCAATTTCTATCCTTTTCCTCATTCCTTCTCTTACCCTAGAGAAAGGTGGAGCAAGTCTTCACCGAAATATCGGAAGTTTCAATTTGTGACTGTCCTTTTTTTCTGTTTCTGTATTTTTATCGGCCACCCTCTTGGCATTATATATATATATATATATATATATATATATATATATATATATATATATATATGTGTGTGTGTGTGTGTGTGTGTGTGTGTGTGTGTATATATATATAACTTATAATACGTGTTTGTGCGTGTGTGTGTGTATATATATATATATATATATATATATATATATATATATATATATATATATATATACACACACACACACACGCACGCACTATATATGCAGTATTAGGTAATATATAACTATAACAGGTGCAGTAATATATAACTAGAGGAGATGAAGGCAGTCCTAAAAACATAGGTCCCCATAATTCAGGTGCAGGAAAACAAGTAACCAATTGAAGGAAGAAGTACCTACGAGAAGAGTGAAATCAGCCAAAAAATAACAAGAGATAATTTTATCATGAAAGAAAACTCTTACCCAACCACTGCATGATATCTATTGAACGTCCACCCGGCATCCATACATCGCAAGGCCCCGACAGATTAGATAGCATGGCATCACATCATTGTATACTCAGACGAATTTTATCCACTGTAATTTCAGAAGATGACATTCTTTAGTGACACAAGGAAGCAATAAGCAATTGTATATATAGGTAGGAACTCATAACAGCATGTTAACTAGTAAAAACAATGCATTGAAGGCTGCAATTAACTTTGCTATATGGCAACAATACTTAGACGAAATCCAAGATTCGATCGCGATGCACCCCAATTACAAAGATTATAATTCCTATGGAGTTGATAAGCAATTAATAAGACGTTTGCGCCAATCGCGAACGTATAGGAGAAAAAAGCTTTGATGCGATGAGAATTAGAATTACGTACATGTAATTATTCACGAGAAACGTAATTATGTTCAAATGAGATTTTTTAAACATAATGCGAGATATATTTTGTGATTTGAATCATTTGAATTATGGCGGACGATAGTTTGCTATCCGATCCGCAATTGTTATCCGATCCGCAATCCCGCAACACCGCTGCGAAGTCTGTGAGGCGATCGCATGAACATGTGCATGATGTGCATGTTCGTGGGCGATCGTTACGAGATGGTTACCAAGGCAACCGTGGAACGGATGGAAAGCTCATTCAAGAAGAGGGCAGTATCTTTTCTCGGACTTACTAATGGAAGCACGGGGGAGGAAACCTTGCTGGATCACAATGTGTGATTATGTTGCTTACTCCTGGCCAAGAATCTAACGGAACGGAAATTATATCAAAGAGTCGAGGAAAGTTTAAGTACGTTAATCAGTTCATTGTGCTTAGCTCTGTAATTTACATCGGAATTGTGATTCCAGGGAATGTCTTGATTGATCCCGGTACAAACTTAATGTTGAAAACATCCAGTATCACTTTTAGCAATGTCAATTGTGGCGTAGTATATCTATATGGCTCAATTATTAATAGACATATTTTCCGTTATATTTTGATAACTCGCGCAGCAAATGTTTTGTGACTACAAATTATCTGTGAGCTGCTGATTGGTTAAAGAATATAGTTGGTAATATCCTCGCACTTCCCTGTGGTTATGGAAATTGTATATTTCAGGTGCTACCACATACAATTCGCTTGTATTCATCCCACATGTACATTTGAGAATGAATCATTGAAACTAATTGCCGATATGGCCACTCATCCATCTCATTTCAATGATCACTTCATCAACCTTTCACCCATCGCCAACCCTCACACTACCCGTAATATTTTTAATGCTGCTCGTAGTAATTTCCTATTTCTATCCCCATCTACGGAGAGGAAACAAGACTATTTTGAATCGTCTAGAGTCGTAAAATGTGTTTCGGTCTATATTACATGCGCTAAAGCTAAGCAACATACTCTATTAAAGTAGTTAAACATCATCTGATAGTCTAAATTAGTGACCCAGGCAGCACATTAATCTTGTAGAAGCATTTCAGTAACGCTGCAGGCAAAAGGTTGTAACCTGGCAGCATTGCAGCAAGGTTAACATTGCAGTGATATGGCAAGGTTAATATTTTAATGTTGTTGTAAAATGTTGAAAGATTCATACTAGTGTTAAATAGTTACATAGCCACGTTAGGACAAAGCTGATTCAGAAAAGAATAGGGTGAGGGAGGATAGCACACTCATCATATTTAGGTTGTTGCCAAGCAACTGACTCCAAGAATAATTTACTGGACCTCCCGAGAGGTGATGATGGAGCGCTTGTTGTAGTGCGCAAGATGGGAGGCCTCTGCGGTGATTCTCTCAAAGATGTCATTGACAATGAAGTTCATGATGCTCATGGCCTTGCCAGAGATACCAGTGTCAGGGTGCACCTGCTTGAGCACTTTGTAGACATAGATGGCTTAGCTCTCCTTCCTCCTGCGCTTCTTCTTCTTGTCTCCCTTAGAGATGCTCTTTTGAGCCTTGCCAGCCTTCTTGGCTACCTTTCCACTAGTCTTGTGTGGCAATTTGCTCTGTAAAAATATTTATATAAAAAAAAAGACTCATCACAAAGAAATCTAGGAATCTATCCAGCGAGATTAATAACATCAAAGGCTTTTCCTGTATAGAAGTGTAAAGGCAGTATAATGTCTGACTTCAACTCCTATCATCTACTAGCAATTCAGTCTTTGCTGACTAAAATATTTGAAAAGGTGTCTAATAACAGGCCACTATCTGTCCTGGAATTCCATAGTCTCCTATCCACTAGACAACATGACTATTGTCAAAGCAAGTATACAATCTATACAATTAGTGGTACACTTCATCATATTTTGTATGCAATTACTTGCTGCTTAATTATTTGATATTTGCAAATGTTTTGAATGTGTTACCCATGCTTTGCTCCTCAAGAAACTGCAGTATCTTTGAATCTGTAGATGTGCCAGTGACTATTTTATTGGATTTGAACAGTAGGCTACATAGCACACTTGCCACACAAGGCACCTTAAGGGTACCTTTTGTAGGCATGTGCCTTTTCATTATTCAGGGTGCCTATTATGTGCCTTACAGGAGGCATATATAAGGTGCCTTCATCAGGTATCTGTTGTGCACCTCATTTAAGGCACAAGCAATGTGGATTCTAGAGGCATTGAAACTTACCTTATTAGATGAACGGTCACATATTTTCAATGGAATTACTGACCCTCAATCATGGTGATCCCCACAATGAATTGCAGTCCTAGCTTGAACCAAATGGGTTGCACAATTGGTTATGAGATTGTGCTGACCACTGTTGATGTCACACATGAACTTAAGGTCATTGCCTTGCCAACTGCAGGCTCAAGTGGATAGTTTAGCACCGTGAAATTAGTTGTGAAACTATGTATAAATATTACCACGAGGCACAATTTTTGTTAACAAAATTCATTTTGGGCAATTAGTATGCTTCATTGAGTCTCAAGGTGATGCACCCATGTAGCACAGACCTGAACCCTTGTGCATCTACGATACTCTCACAACGAATACCCTTTGGGGGATGACGAGAGTGCGTGAGTTCTAGAGATGGGTTGGTCATGAACTATCGAATCATGTAACCCGGGTCATCTCTGAGATTGGTCGGTGAATGGGATCATTCAGATGACCGAGAGGGCCATTTTCGGATGCAGGTCGTTTGCAACCCTAGTCGTTCTCCATAAATCAATCACGACCCGTTGGTCATTTGTGATTGCTCACCAAGAGGGTCACTTCCAGACGTAGGTCATTCACGACCAAAAAGCCACATGTATGTGAAGCAGTCGGTGTGGATGGAACTATTGGTGGAGCACAGAGGTGCTGCTGTCTCCGGAATGCTTTGTGTTGCAGCCCCTGGCCTGTCAGAATGGGGAAGTCTACTAAAACTGGATGATTATGCGATTTAAACGTATCCTCTGCACTGAAAATAACAATACAAGGGAGAGAGTATAGCAATGAGCAATATAACTTACGACTAATTCTGTTGTACACGAGTTGAAATTGAACTCAGATTTTTTAATTAAAAAGTAACTCTCTCAGTGATTCAACCCGGAGGTTGGTTTGGATATTTGAGGGTAGAGCTCACCCCGGACTAAGCCACAGGCGTGTGAATTTCACACATTCAGGGTAGGGGGGCCAGTTCCTTTCCCTGGCCCACCTCGCACTCCGAGGATTTTTTTTTTATTAAAAAGTATTGATGTATTAATTAAATTGACTGGCAAAGTAAGTAGGTCCATGGTTTTCCTCGATAATTTTTGTCATTTCCTTAATATTTCAAAAATCAGTGCGAACATTATGAACCAGTGCATCCTCAAGAACCCTGGGATTGCTCGAAAAATATATTTGGTGCTATTTACATTTTTAACGACCCCGAAAACTCCAGAAAAGTCACCCAGCGTGGCCATGTTGACTGCCGGAGGTTTGCTGACTGACATTGAAGTGCCATTAGAGAGAGGGTTGCGATCTACGATCATTCAGGTGGGTCGTGATTGGGAACAGTTGTGATCGTCATTCACTTTTTACAATCCCGAGCCATTCATTCATGACAGAATCACTCAAGTGAAAGGTGATCGTGATTGGGATCACAGGAATGACTGACTAAGCCCATCACTAGTGGATTCTTCTGTGAGCAACATCTACATTTTTTGACGATGGCTTCTTTGGTTATCCTCATCTTGGTAATCAATCTATATTTCCTGTTTGCCAGGTGAAAAATATGAGTGTAGTCACTGCAGAGAAATTGCTGTCAGGACTAACAAATTCCCATCCTAAACATTTCCATCGTAGCCCATTTGGATTCCTACAAGAATTCTGCTGGACTAGCAATTTAAAAGCTGATACCAGTTGCATTCAAGCTTGCACACTGGATACATTCAGCCATATTCCAGCTTGAAACCTGGATTTCTCCAGCTGGTCTTGTTATTTGGGATGCTCACCAGTTGTAACAACTTTAAGAGGTTGAACAAGCAAGGATTATATGGGGTGCCTCAGTTGTGCCTTTACGGCACCTATTCACAAGTCTCAGCAAAATGTAGTTGTTAGGTCGAATACTCAATTTGGTGGAGTTAATAAGAATATCTGAATTTGAGGTTTATTTCCATGTGCTTTTCGTGTAAATCTCTGCTGTGGAAATGATGATGTATAAGGGTTTTTTTAGGCCATTGGAAACTGATTTTTTTTAAAGGTGAGAATACTAAATGCTGTGCAATTATTATTTTGCAGATTGTAATTACCTAGATGCAAAGCGGTAAACTCAATGGTGCTTTTTCACGTGCATTATTTATATTTTTATTCAATTTTCGTGCAATATTTGTGAATGAAGAAATCCAAACTCAGGAATCCCAAGAAGAATTGACAGGGAAAATTGTTGAATATTGGTATTGCAGTATACCAAAGGTTTTCATGAATTTGGTTTTTCTTGATGAGATTGTTGGAGAGGATCTTGGGTTTATTGAGTTTAAAGGCCGAAATGTTGAGAGAGTTTAATAGGCAAAGTAGATTCTTAATAAAGCACTTGGCTATTATAGCTGCTTTCATTGTGCCAGCATTATGGAATTTGTTTAACTGTAGAAGTACCATTACTACAATGGACGAGTTCAGCTTGGCTTGCTTGTCATGGGAATGATCTCATGTGAGTTTTTTATGCTTCCTATGATGACAGTGTCTTCACACTGACATTAAATGATGACTTAGTTTTTGCTTATATCATACTTGTGACCAGGCAATAGAGTTTTTATTTCAATCTCGAACCTAATCGCTTCAAAATAAAAGTGTCACAATGAGCTAAAATCAAATTGTGATGCAGTTAGTACTTATTTAGCCTTGTTTATTCATATATTACCCCACGTTTGCTACAGACCTGGAGAACCTGGAAAAGTCAGGGAAATTGAAAATGGCTCTGAAAAAGTCAGGGAAAATAATATCTTACCTGGAATAAATTTAATTGTTTCAGGCTTGACTTCGTGGAAGTGATAGATATCCATTTTTTTGGAAAAGTACAAAGTTTTTTATTAAAAATGGATATCTTACCTGGAAATTTGCTTTCCCAAGTCCAAATTCTTTTTTTTTCAATATGTGAGCAGTACCATTTTAGGCACTTTCTGTGTGTGTGTTGACTTTGTGCTTTTAGTACCTCACCTAATTGAGGCATTGGAGCTCTTATTTGGTCTTTATCAATTAATTATATGCACCTAAAATTGAATTTCAGGCCATATTTTATGCTATCATTCTGAGGATGATGGAATATTTGTTTTTCCTCAAATTGTGTAAGTACAGGTCCGTGCTAGTCACTCCCTAGTCATAATCACGTCCAGCATGAGTCAGTAACATCAAAAGGAACGAGCAACAGAATTTCTGGTCCATTGAGTGCCATTATTTCCCTTTTTATGAGAGTATTAGGTCTCGAATGTCTGAGAAACATGATTTTACCTTTGAAAGCCTAACTTCACATAGTGAAAAAATTTATTCATTGAGAGGTCAAGGTACACAGGAAATGCAGGAATTGTATGAATGGAGGTACATAGTAGGACTCAAGTTGTTTTTGTACATACCTCAGAATATGTACCATTCTTTGTGAAACTTCTATTTTGAATATGCTCTTATATGAACTGGCTTACTTCCCGTTAAATCACAATGGAGCCTTTGCATCATCATAATTGCTTGTCATCAACCCTAAGGTTGGTTTGACATGGTTTTCCACTCTATATTTCTGTCAGCTTGCCTCTTCACCTCTACATATTTCTTTGTTTCCTCATCATTCATTATTTGCTCCATGTATCTTAGCTGAGGTCTTACTGTGCTTCTGGCTGTCTTCATTAGACACTTGTATCTTAAAATATGCCGAAGTAGGTTGTCCCTCCTTTTCTTTCAAGTTCTTATGAAATTTCAATCATCTCCCAATCATCTCAGTGTCTCTTCGTTAATCGATTGATCAATCCACTTGTAAGTCCAATTGTATATCCTTCCATACATAAATTCCTTGTGGATTATTTTTCAAACAGCTGCTATTAATTTGTTTGAAATTCTAAGAGTGGTACTCCTCATTCATTATATGTATTTTCCTAATCCGTATTTACCCTTAGTTCTTCCTTCTTGGTTTTGTGTGGCAATGGCATACCATTGTCCAAGCATTATTCCTCTTTCACATTTTTTTTAATTCTAAGATATTTTTCACAGACTATTTCGATTTCTTCATAGTCCTTCATAGGCATGTAGACTTGTACAGCTATTGAGTCTGTGAGCTTAGTTGCTATCTTAAGAATGACTATCCTTTTTACACTGAAGGAAAATTTTCACATGCATTGTAGTGCTATTAAGCATAATTCCTACCCCTGCATGTTTATTGATCCAGTGTGTATGATCCTGTTGCTTCTAGGAAGTTCCATTAGCTTGTAGGTGGATAAAAAATTTAAAAGAAAGTGATGGTAACAGGCAGCTCCTTGGGATTGTAATGTGCTGGTTTCTCCTTGCCTTCCATTTGTCAAAGCAACAAAGTTACAGGCAAGGTAACATTTACTTTGACTTTTTTTAGGTAAATGTTACAACACCTGTAGTGAAGTGAGTGTTGCTGTACTGTCCACTGTTTGGGTGCTGTCCACATTCACTCGTGAGGAAGGGTCGCCACCCTTGTTACCACGCTTAGTTTTAACTTACCCTGTTTGCTTGTTGTTTGTCTGGATGGAATCTTGTAATCGAAATGTAACCTACTTTCCAATGTTCAATCGAGCTGAAATTTGGTACACTTACTTAATCTCGATGACATTATATGGATCAGTCATTAACTTTACTAATTACGTAGTTAATCTTCTAAAATTAAATAGTTTATATTTTATATTTATTTATCCTAACCTGACGCAACCCGCATCACATTGTCTACTCGTAGTCAGCGCTGCTGCTGGCGCTGTCGAAATCAAGCCCACTTCCCAGTGCTCAATCGAGCTGAAATTTGGCACACTTACTTAATCTCGATGACATTATATGAATCAGTCATTAACTTTGCTAATTACCTAGTTAATCTACTAAAATTAAATAGTTTACATTTTATATTTATTTGGCAAATGCCTACCATTCTTGGACGTCCTTTTGAAAAAGAAGAACGACGGAAGACTAGGCCACGAGGTCTACAGGAAAAAGACTCACACGGAGCGGTACCTACAGCATTCTTCACACCACCATCCACTACAGAAGAACTCTGTAATCAGGACGCTGTTTCACCGAGCCCTCACTATTTGTGACGAGAATTCCTTGGAAAAAGAGAAGAAACACCTGAGGAAAACAATGGAGAAAAATGGCTACCACTGAGATGTCATCCTGAGGGAGGAAAGAAAAATAAACATGGCCCTGACAAGGACCGACGACCAATCTCCGGAAGAAAGACCGAAACCTCCCGCGTTCGCCATGATCCCCTATGTTGCGGGAACCGCAGAGAGGATTTCACGCGCTCTCAGCAAACGCAATGTAGTCACAAGGTTTAATTGTGTCTCCAAGACCAGAAGCCTTCTCGTCAGAGTAAAAGACCGTGTACCTATGCAGTCGAAGAGCGGAGTGTACGAAGTCACTTGCAGCTGTGGGAGTAGCTACATTGGGCAGACCTCCAGATCCCTCAAGTGCCGCCTAATGGAGCATCAAAGGGCAACTAAGAACAGACAAATACGACTCTCTGCCATAGCAGAGCACACATGGACGGGCCCTACCCACAACATCAACTTTGAAGAAGCTAAGCTAATTTCCGAAGAAAGGAGATATTTCCCACGTCTTGTACGGGAGGCCATCGAAATAAGCAAGAATGAAGACAATTTCAATAGGGAAGATGGCTATTCCCTCGCGAATGCCTGGAAACGCGTTTTGCGCGGGAAAAAGAAAAACAGCAAAAGCCTATCACGAGTGACCTAAACCCTACGGATAAGATATATAAGGCGGCCAACATACTGCATCCACAATTCACTGACCTGAAGAAGCCGACTGCAACGCCAGCGAAACTGTCGTCCCTGAACAATGGACCTACGCGGTGTAATACCCGGAAGAAATGTATCTTCATACTCATCAACCCGCGGAAGCCTACACAAGGAGTTTACATTTTATATTTATTTATCCTAACCCAACGCAACCCTCATCACATTGTCTACTCGTAGTCAGCGCTGCTGCTGACGCTGTCAGTCGAAATCAAGCCCACTTCCCAATGTTCAATCGAGCTGAAATTCGGCACACTTACTTAATCTCGATGACATTATGTGAATCAGTCATTAACTTTGCTAATTACCTAGTTAATCTAATAAAATTAAATAGTTTACATTTTATATTTATTTATCCTAACCCGACGCAACCCGCATCACATTGTCTACTCTTAGTCAGCGCTGCTGCTGGCGCTGTCGAAATCAAGCCCACTTCCCAATGTTCAATCGAGCTGAAATTTGGCACACTTACTTACTCTCGATGACAATACACGAATCAGTCATTAAATTCACAAATACCAAGTTAATTTACTTTTTAGTACACTTGAATATAAGCGTGGTTTTTTTTAAGATTTTTTTTTCATATTTATTTCTGTTTAATCCCCATGACTCCTTGTGTGATGAGTATAGATGATTATTTCGCAACTCACCTGAAGGCTGGCCTATCATATGTGTCCCAGTGGGCTCCCTTAAGCATAGCCACGAGTGTGCCTTCATTCTGATGTGAATGTCGTGTACGAAATAGACTTTGGTATTATGCAGTCCCATTGAAATGGAGGTACCTTGACACTTAAATGATATTAAATTAAACCCTCGAGCATGTCTTTATTTGCAATTATTTTATCTATACATTGAGCATAGTTCCCTAATGTTGAAGATTTCGTGTATACGTTGACTGGAATATTTTTAATACCCTAGTGGCTCTTTGAAATTTTTCCAATAACATTGTTGTTATTATTTTTTATTAAACCAACAACTACCTACTAAAAAAGCCAACATCCTTGAAGTAGAAAATATGAGTATGAAAAAACTGCCGACTTAATGAAATAATCACTTCTTTCTACCACATGGTTCAGAAACTTGGTTATTCTGTTCCTTAGTGGAAAAAGATTATGTAGATATTCCTGAAATATGAACACAACCGAAGACAATTTTTTTTATGATACTAAATTTTCAGCCTCTATAATTTAAGAAAATTTCATGTGCTGTACGGAAGAAAACAGTAGAATTAACGGCCCTCAAAAAGGGAGCTATGTGAAGTAAAATACGTGAAGCAACATTGACTGATAAGATTAGAAGTTGTCCCCTGGTTGCACAGACTTTGAAATACGATTGAGTACATAATGTTCATGGACAACATAAATGAAGCATTTTTCTGCATAACCTTCAAATATCTAATATTCATTTTGTACATAAAAATGACATGAAATTCTGTTAAAAAACATCAACTTTCACAATTTATTACGTAAACGATGTTGTTCTTTAGTTTATCTAGTCATTAGAAACCACAACTCCGATGAGTTTTACATCATGGCCGTAAAGGCAAAGGAGATGCTTTTGTTGAAGGGTATTTTTTTTTATCTCGCCTTCAAGTTTTGGCCTCTGCTAGAAAGAGCATGCGGAAACACGCTCTCATTGAATTGTCGCCACTTCTGCTATTGGTAGGTATTCTGGGGGCCGTGGTGTAGCCCTAGTGGTCATAACCCATTGATTAGATTAGGATTTATTTGTAATAAAAGGTTCAAAACCAATCTGTTTTTCATGTATTTCACTATAACACATATTGTTATCTCTACATGGTGTGCATATGTTAATGTTTTTTTTCTCTTATTCTTGCTTTTTCTTTAAAATACCAGCTTACGATAAAATGGATATTTTAACCTGGAAAAATGAAAATTTTGGCCCGGAAAAGTACTGGAATCTCATAATTTCTGGTCTGTAGCGACCCTGTACCCACATTATCAGCACAATTAAAACCATCTAAACGTGCTTGATAACCTTGATGACCATTAACTAGCTTTAATCTTTTTCTTTGGAGATTGAAAACAAATTTCAGAGCATCTTTAGGCATATCATTATGTGAACAGTTCATGATATTTTTGTTTGTAGACTTTTGCAGCTTTTAAAGTTCATGATAGTTTTTGCAGGAAAAAATAATCTGCTGGATTTGAATTTTAATTTGGTGTACGCCAAGTAATCAGCAGGGGTGTACATTGATACATCCTCAAGTTGGCAAATTGTCAATGGAAAATTTTTAATGGGATGCGTTACTATGTATCCTTTGGTGCTGCAAGAACATTTTTTTGCCTTGGAGTTTGCTTTATCCATTGAGCATCTTAGAATGTCCATGCACTCCATGGACAGTCCATGACTTAGAATTTCCTTCATATCTGCTCAAAAATAACTTAGATATGGCAAGAAATGGAAGAGAAGGTAGATGCGAGGAAATTGCAATGGTGAACTCTATTCACGCTCATTACCAGGAATATTTTACATGTATTTTCATAATTCGTTAAATGACAGTTCTGAAAACTTATATACTATCTTTCCTTGAGGTCAGTGGGTAAGATTACGTGCAGCCTAATTGTCATAGACAATTATAGGCAAAAAATAGAGTGGTAGTCCTGATATATGTATAACCAGAAAAGTTTTGGGAAGGGCTTGAGTGAAGTTTAGCCTTGCTTCAATCTCCTTCTTGCCGATGTAACACACTTTACGTTTCAATGATAAGACGAATGAAGAACGTTCCTCCAATGCTTATGCTATCACCAGGTACAGTAAACCATGTTAACGATAACTGTATATTGACGTAAACACTTGAATTCTATTCATGGAAAATAAAAATAATCAGGTTTGAAATTCCGTCTGAAATTGTTCATGTATAGGGATATTTTCTTTTTGATTTTGGAATTGTCTCACTATTCCACCTGGCCCATTTGCATTTAGGAATATAGAGTCATGCTAATTGGGCTTTTGGTCTTCATGAGCACTGGGGAGTGGAGCAATATCAATTGCTATAAATTTTTTCTGAGGATATTTCTTTCTCAGTCGCAGCCATGATTTTCTAATGTATCCCCATGAAAGCTAGTTAATGTCATCCGGTGGGGGCAGTCGTACACTCAACAAGACTGCAAATTGAAGGTGCCTTTGTAAGGCCCCTTAAAGGTGCTTTTACCCTATAATATCAGGGCACCTTGAGAGGTGCCTTGAATGTGCCTTTTGAAGGCAGTGCCTTGCCTTCAAGAAGGCACCTTTTGGGTGGCAGTGTTTTACATGGGAGACATCAGTAAGTCACAATCAAAATTAATGTTACTCCTTATTGCCTCTTGAGAAAACACAAATAACACAGAGCTCTGTTCTGGGCATCATTATGGTAATTTCATAAGTTAATGAACTCCGATATTTTCGCTAACTTTCTGCGTGTGTACCCTGTGCTCGATCCAGATGACACCAACATCATTGCTTCATCTCCAACTTTCAATAGCTTTTTAATGCAATGCAAAAGTGCCACTCCACTGATATAAACCTACATACTACCCTGCCAGCTGCTGCAGAGGTGTGTGACAGGGGGTGTTAGAACTCCAGCCATGAAATAGAAGGGTATAGGGAAAACAGAAGAGGAGAGGACAAAAGTGAAGTGTTTGCTTATTTGTCGACGATGTGTCTTATTAAAGAGTCGTGCTATTTTTGTTATAATCACTAATGGTATGTGGAAAGAAGGAATTTTTTTACCTATCAGTTGGGCAGTGAATCTCTCTTATTTTGTCACTTCTATCAGTTCTGTAGATGTAATGCAGGGTGGTAATAAAATCCCCAGTAGGGTACTGAAACTCACCTGATCTGAATTTTTCAAGTAATCTAAGCCTAGTGTGTAACTTCCCGAGTCTCTTATGACTCCCAACCTAGTACCTAGCTGTATAACACTTTCTGTACGCTTGTAGAAGTTTTTAATGAAGCATGTGGCATTCCTTTGTATTTTATTTATCCAATCAAACATTTCTGTGCAGGTTCCCAAATGCTCATAATATATTGGAGATATGGCCTAACCAAGGAAAGTGGCATCTCTTTCACTTTTTCATCGGATTACCTTTCTACAACTTGCTTTATAAATCCTAGTTTCTTTAATGCAGAACAACAAACGTTTCATATGTGTTTCACCCACACTATGTGTGAAGTTATGGTGATTCCCAGGTATAGGGAAAGAAGTGTACTACAGTGCAATTACTGAGGTTAAGGTTGGGCCCCCATTCAAGACACCACGTTCTTGCATTCACCACGTGAACCTTTTAGTCAAGTTTCTCCTCAGGGCTCCCCTCACCAATTCCCTTCTCTTCAAAAATACTTCGTCAGCAAGAGCAGTTCTACAACCCACCCCCATCCCTTCCCATGCTACTTTAACCATTTCCTTGGAATAGAAATTTAAAAGTAATAGTGATAGTGGCATTATGGCCCTTTCCAATTCTCCATTGGCTACCTTGACCAGTGCCCTCGTATTCATGTTAATATTCCTAAGAAGATGTCTGTTCTTCCATTCTACCTTTAATTTCATCAGAACTTCTGTTAATTTCATCCAACCCTCTCAATAAAATTCGTTCTCAAAACCTATGAAGCAAGAAAATACATCTTGACCATCTTTTAGTTTTCTTTCCGCGTATGTTCTCTTCACTTGTTCTTATCCATTTCCTGAACCCAAACTGGTTTTCACCCAGGTGTTCATCATCCTTGCTCTCCAGCCTCCAATTATGACTCTTAAGAACTACTTTTGTCACATTCAGTATTAAACTTATTGTCCTATACACTTCTCGCATGCTTTTGCCTTACTCTTATTTGGAATGGGAATCAATAGTGTCTTCACAAAGTCCTCTGGCTGCACTCCTTCAACTTCTTTCCTTTTCAATTCTACCCCAAAGTCATGAGAACTCAGTGAGTGTGTTATGTATTCATACAGCCTTGTTCCTTTTCATGTTCTGTAGTGCCCTTTTGATCACACTATCAAGGATATCAGGTCTGATGCCATTCTTGTTAATATCACATTCCCTTTCTACATTTAAAGCACTCAGCATAATATCATTACTGTAAAGCTCTTCCATTTCTCCTGGATATCTTTTGGTTCTACCACCAGTTTCCCTTTCTTGTTTGTTATCGTTGGAGTTCTCCCTCCCATGGTACTGCCTGCCAGTTATTTTACCTTCCTATGCAATGAGCTTGCTCTTCCTGCTGTTTGAAATGTCTCCATGGAGTCAATCTGTTCTCTTCATCATGCTTTCTTGGCTTTCTATGTTTATTATCTGCCTGTTGTTCAATTTTCAGCACATTCTATTGTCCATCACTGTGTTTATGTTCTTCCATTTTCTTCTCTTTTGCATCTCTATTATCATTGCTGTCATAATCCATAGTTCTCTAATGTTTTTTGCACACATGTAATATGTCTACAAATGCTTTTACTGCTCTCTCAATTTCTTTTTTCAAGGTTTTTCATTCATTTTCCCCATATCTCTCTCCATAATCCCTAATCTTAATTTTATTAGCCTGTCCTGATACTTCTTCATCACTCTAGTCAGTTCTTCAGTATTATACTCTGGTGCCCTCTTAACTCTTAGTATCTTTTTTAATTCAAGAAAGATTTCATTACTACTAAGCTGTGGTCTGACTCTGCTTCAGCCCCTGGAAAAGTATGCAAATTAATAATATTATCAATCCAGTAGTCACAGCTATTGTGTCACTTTACTTCCTTAAGTCCTATGTTGTCTACATATACCTTCTCCATTTTTTGTTTTGTTTTCCAACTTCCCCACCCATAGCCTAGCCGTAACATTTAAAGTGCATATGTGACTCTTGAGGTCCTTTTTTGCGTTGACTTCTCGTCTGCATTTTCCTTTACTACTTACTGTGCCAGTATTTCATGTTATGATGACCATGAGAGCATTGATCCCACCGTTGAAGGCTGTGCACCATCAATGACTACAACAGATACAAGATGGAGATTCTAAAACACTCCACCTATAACACTTCATATATTCCATCTTTTTCATAATCATATTTTCCATCTTCCAATTCCTTTTCCGTAGTCCCTCCCTTATTCATGGCTGATGTCCAAACATCCCCTTCCCTACACCCTTCTGATGTGTCACAGGGTAGTATGAAATGTATTCAAAGAAATTCTACTTCATATTTTCTAATTACCCAATTCTTCCTAGAAATGGATAGACATAATTTAATTAGGACTTCTATGTAAACTATATATTTTACTTAGGAAAGCTATGAAACTGATGTGTTGCCTCATAAAATAAGTGATTGTAAGAAAAGATGATTATGCAATGATAATTCCCTCCAATGATGTTTTCTCCATGGTGAAGGAAGAGTATATTCTTAAAAAATTGGATTATGTATTTTTTAACCATTTTGATGTTACTTGTCAATTTATAATTTGGATTCCCTCAACTTCTTTTTTTGCTATAATTATCTCTTTTTTGACCCCTTAAAAATATTAAGAGCTACAATAGCATTGAAATTCTGAATTAATTTTTTTTAGATTTTTTGTGGCCAAAAATGACCTCTGTAAAATTTTTGAAAAATTGACTTCGCTTGCAAAATGCATCCCTCCAATTGTGACGTTAATTGCTAAAATGTATCACATTTATTTATTTATGAACCAATGTTCTAAAATTTGGTGTCAAATTGAAGGCAATGCTTTGTTATTTGAAAGTTATTCAATGAATATGTAAATTGTTGAAAACAAAGTTGTAAAGCTTGCATTACCCAACAAATTTTTACTTTTTTGTTGTTCCAGTTAGCTGTTAATAACTTAAAAATACAAATTTTTATGTCTTAATAATTTTTTGTCAATAGGTTCTTATTATAAGCTTGCTCTGGAGAACAAATTTTGAGGGTGTTTTTTGTTTTTTTTAGAAAAAAAAATAATTATTTGTTATTCTTGAAAATATACTACGCTTGCGTTATATGGCTTAAAACAACTGTTTTACTTAACAAGGGTAGAAGTTAAGTGGCGAAACTTTCGTGGTGATTTACCGTGTATAATTGAGTAAAAGTCGTAAAATGTCTTTTTCAGCTGATGAAAACCTACCCCCATCTTTTAGTTGAATCACTAATTGTAAATGAAGTGACTTATTCGGGTCAGTATTTCCACATTACGGGGGCATAAAGATAATATGTCTGTGTTTTACAAATACTTTAGCCATGGAGAATGTTTGCCTGGAAATGCATTTGATTTATGTCCTAAGTTTCGTATTAGGATCCTACCAATCAGGGGCGGCTCCAAACCAGAGGTTCAGAAGGTTGTAAAATGAAAAAGAAACTTATTTAGCTTAGTCATATGCCTACCATCGTACTTCAAGGCATAAAATAATGTTGGCTTTTAGTTGTAGGTCTATGAAAAAATAAATAATATACGCCAGGTTTTTGGGGGGGCAATTACTCCCCCCCCCCCCCCCCCTTGGAGCCACCAATGCCAAATACACTTGGTGTGTCCGCTTTGCTGTATGAAACTGCTAATATTCATTAGCTCATATTAATCCATTCTACAAGGCCATTAGCATTGCACAAATATCGCAGAGCGAATCCTAAAATAGTTGGATTTACAGATTTACTGCGTGCGACGCTGAAGATTTTAAATCTCCATAAGTATACTGAACGATATGTTGCATATGTATTTACATGCCGTCGGTGAAAATAGCTCTTTTTAGTTGAATGACATTAAATCTTATTATTATAACTCACTCATTACGATGAAATAAAAGCAACTTACTGTCTCAAAATCTGGAATCGCCCGTCTTTATCTTTAATGCCAGATGATAGTGTGAATGAATGAACGCCAGTGTCATTGTATACAAAATCACGCTTCGGTGTTAAGGCAGCATCTTACCCTGCACGCGCACATCACAGCTCTCATTAGAAACCTATGGATTTCCCTTCAGCGCTACCAACTCTCGCTCTGTGTACGCTACAGGTACAATAACCAATGCTGTGGATGATGATACACTCAACATAGACCAAGACGACGATATAACTGCCTCATCACGCAATAACACTGACATTCGCATCAAAGAACACCATTAACATCTCCATGTCTGATTAAGCAGAAGCTATGGAGTTTTTGATACATTTATTGAGCATTTGTCATTTCTTTACTATGTTTGCCGCTCTTTGTTTAAATATTTAACATAAAGCTGTACATATTAATATATTGGTTCGCTTTTTTAAACCTGAAACAATTGAGATAAAACAGTATTTTCATATCGGTTTATACTCGAGTCACGGATTTTATTCGATATTTACGGATGAAAACAAGACTTCGACTTGTACTCGAAGGTATATTGTAAATTCTCACATATGGGCAGTGTCCCTATTTCATTGTTTTAGTATTAAAAGCTCGTCCTATGAGAAATGTAATGACGCATTATTTCCTTAGGTGGTTATACAGTCCCTTGCTTTCATTAACTCAATGGTTAATATGAAGCGTTAGCTTGCATTTTAATTGCTTAATAAAGATAACTTTGGGTCATTTCTGTAGTAAATACTGGTTCGGCTGCACTTGAAACTTGAGTAAATGGAATGAGCAGCTTAACTAACCATAAATCATTAACCCCACCATTCGTTTTAGAATAGGAAATTTGGTCGTGCTATGTGAATACATTCTCAAGTGACTTTTCTTGTAGTGAATGTCCTGTGGAACCAATTGGTATTAAGCGAGAGTTACCTGCAGTGATAAACCATGCAAATTTTTTTTAATGTCAGGAAGGAAACAGCAATTACGTAAAAAGGACGCGCTCTTAACAAAAAAAGTCTCGCTGTTTCCATGTAATTTTCCCCATAATCATTAGTACCTGATTACATTTCTTAATAACATGTATGCACTTGTATTTACACCTGAGTCCCTGGCCTATTAAAGGATTTTCGCGCGCCCTATAGAAATTTGTCACGTGTCAGAGAGGATGAGTAAGGCAGATAAACACATGAGTCCTATGGGTAGCAACAATATTATTCTGATTAGCAATACTAGAAAGTGTAAGTACAATGTAAGCGTCCACTCTTATTACATGTAATTAATAATTGCTCAATGGCTTTAATGAAATAAGCTGCAGTCTGTGGATCATAATAAGTCAGCAGATTTTGCAGTCTTTAAATTTTATGTGAGATAATCCAAATATATGTTCGAGTATAAGCATCTGGGTGTTACCTACTTCAGAGGGTTATGCTCCATGCAAACCAAAGGGTTGCTTTATCAGTATATTATGCATATATATACTCGAGGCTTAGATATGGTGTTGTTGCCTGGGGTCATTCCTCTCACACACGAAGACTTTTCAAATTAAAAAAATGGGCCATCAGAACTATTACCCCAGTGAATAGAAGATCCAGTTGTAGGCCTCTGTTCAAGAAGCTTAAACTTCTCACTCTGCCTTCCATTTATATATTTTATTCAATTTTATATGGGAAAAAAAATATCAATGATGTAATAATGAATGTTCAAATCAAAGATGAATGAATCAAAGATGTTCATGGGTATGATACGCGGCGGAAGTCCGACCATAGGACTGTGCCTCACAGCCTATCATTACATATTCTCTCTAATAACCCAAAATATGCCGGATCCAAATTTTATAATAAACTACCAACTAATATTAAACACATTGAACCATCCACCATGTTTAAAAGAAAACTATGGAATTACCTCATTGATAACTGGTTTTACTCTAGATGAATTTATGACCTCATGATCTCATATGTATTTCTGTTAATTTGTATTCACTGCCCCCTGTTAGTGGTTTACATGTATGTATTCATCTTATAAGCATTGACTTATCCCATGCTTGTAAGAACAAATCCCGGGATTAATAAATTATTACTATTATTATCAACAGCTCATGTGTAATGCATGCCAGTAATACTGCTGATGCGCTACTAATGCATGTTCATGAAGCTGCAGCTGAAAGAACCTGGGCTCTTTCACTCCTTCCTTAAAATGAAGTTGAGTAGGTTAAATTTTTGCTGATATTATATTTTCAGGCCCATGTTTTATCAGAAATCAAGATTACTTAAAATAAATTTGATTGAAAAGAATTACTGTAGATGCAGTGTACTAAATGAAGTTCTCAGAAAGGAACATGCAGTTCTATGATTCTCTCGTATTTATAGGTGTCACTTCCAATTTTCAAAATCTGTTGAATAAAAAAATTTCCCATCGGTTGAACCGCTCACATAAGAAGCTACATACTCATACAGCCATGATGTATTTCATGCCTATTTTGAATGGAATGTGTCATGTAGTCAAATAAGGGATGGAGCTGACCACCATTGATATCTCAGATGAACTGTAGATTATTTTTGTGCCAACTCCAGGTTGTAGTAGATAGTTCAACATCACAAAATTAATTAAAAAACTAGAGAATTACAATGAAGCACGATTTATGTCGTAGCATTCATGATGGGCAATCAAAAAGTACATGTTTTGGCTCTCGACATACTCAGTCGTGTAGAACACAAGAAAACCCTTGGGATACCTAGTTGATTATGTGTGTCGTTTGTGAGAGTATGGCATGCCGAGTTAGCCTTTTTGAAAAGTATCTAATTTGGAAAGGAACACTGTGTGGTATTAGTGGTAATCGTGGTTATCTTCATGTGGTAACATCCATGAAATGTCCACCATCCAGATGTATGATGTGAACGGATACATCACAAACGTGATTGCCTTTTTTCATCATGGAGTTATAAATATATAGATGCAGTTCTGACGTAGGTTTCCGTGGGGCTTGGATGGATGTTGATTATTCCAATGAAATTGGAGTAATCTGTATAGATGTAGGTTTTGTAATATTGTGATACGTCTTCAATGAGGTTATCATCATGGTGAATGCTGTGTGATGCTGTTCTGGGATATTTCCTGGTGCCATTATAGGTAGGGCTGTATGTCCACGTGAGTGGCTGCATATGAGTGCCAAGAACGCTACTGAGGCGCTGCTGAAGCGCTTCTGCAGTGCATCTGACATGGCTAAAATGGAAAAATAGGGTTGTCAGGCATACGTCGGTAGTGCATCCAAAGCAGCTGCAGCTATGAGCTGCTGATACGCATCAGCAGCATTTTTTTTCTACAGGGTATGCTTGATTGAGCTCATTGAATACACTGTTTAGGCAAATATGTTTCATTCAGTCATCTTACCTCTTGGCATCTCATTTCTTCTTGAAGTGGTGTTGGCGTGGCAGAGTTCATCAAATAACACTCCACCTAGTCAATTTTGCTGCAGTATTATGAGCATCGTTGTCTGAGCTTTTGGATCCCTAACTCTGCCAATCATCCCAGCATTAAAATATATGCTGTGGCTAGAAAGACTCCTCCAAATGTGGCATATCCAAATACTGACAAATGGAAGCATGTCTTCCATTGCAAATCTCCGTGCAGTATCTCCCGTGCAATTTTCCCTTGCTCTTGATGTAAAATTCAAGTATTTATTTTAGTTTTTTAAACAAAGCAATCATATGCTCTTTATGTGCCTATATAAGTGATGTCTGGGCAGTAAGTACTTTTCCTGTACATTAACACATTGAGTGCGTGTAAGATATTGTTGTCATTTCCCAGTTCCTAAAATTTTCAATGTAGCTATTTTAATAACTAATTGCCCTCACTTATGTTAGACACCCACCAGCCACTTGTGCTGTTTGTGTCACTGATGAGTGACAACGGCACTCAATGTGTTAAGATATATTTTGAAAACATTTTGCCATATTTTAATTTTTATTTATGAATTAAATAACATGCACTAAAAGATGATATGGGATTTGATACGGTATAGAAGAGGTGTATGGTCAAGTTTTATTTAATTTAGAACAAAGAAATGATTCACCCACCTTATGCTTTCAAAGGCTGGTTGACCATTGTATGGGGTGATGCTTAATAGCTTAGGCTAATCAGCATCTGTACTGCATTCATGGATGAAAATAAATTAATTTAGAATCGTACACAAGCCTTTTGGGATGAGATTTACAGTATGTGCTTCATTTCCACTGTAGCAGTGGAGCAAATTATATTTACTCTTCCTGAAAGCAGCATCTTCTCATCTTAATTTAAGCATTGTAACACTGCCTTTAAGTGCTCCATTTCTAAGTACATATTGGCAAAGACAAAAGTGTTTTGAAAATTCTACCTGCCTAAAGCACATAAAGAATCATAGTTTTATCAGTTTCTTCTGATTTAAAATTTTGGCTCGATATTTTAATGCATTCTAGTGCAGTCTGACAAAGTTATGCAGGAGTATATCATAAAAAAGCTTTGCATTTAGCAGTGACGCCTGGATGAAGTACATAAAAAATTTGCGTCCACAAAAAATTGTGTCTTTTTAAACCAGATTTTTTACTCATGAATATGCATCCCATTATGAGTTCATAATCTTTGGTATCGTACCAATTATAATACATCCTCCAAACAATGAGGGTATACTGAATATAAATTCTGGCCTTATTCACTGGAATTTAAAGGATCCACATCAATGAGTGAGCATTTGCGAAGAAGATAGTACATATTTATGTATTTGATTGAATGTTTTATTTAACCATTGGTAGATATCAACAGTAATTTGAAATGGATGCTTATTCATGTTAGTAAGAAAGTAAAAGAAAGAATAAAAGTTGGTGATTTTCGATGCACTATTGGAAATTTGCCTACTGTAACTTAACTGACCTGCTACAGAGGTGCATGAATGCATGTAATGCAAAGCAAGGATAACTTAATCCAGACAAGGATTCCTACCCAGATACCAAGGTTAATTTTTGCTGTGCATTTTGTGCTGGTGTAAAGTAGGTGATGATGGCATCATTCAATAAATATGAAAATTTGCTGAGTAATTCTTACTGCAGAATGACTGGATGTAATACATTTGTGATTACATTTGTGTAAATTATAAATGAAAAAACAGTAGTTGGCAGAAAGCCCTGGTTGGAAATGCTCATTGCTGCTTTTGGTTTTTGCTTCAATTAAGGAAGTGATGAATTACATTCACAGATGGTTACTGGGTTAAAGAAGATCACTGAAAGTATCTCTTTCTGCAGAAAATTTCTCAAAAGATCAGAACATGTTTATCTTATTGGGGCCAAGAAGCCTGTAGACCTTTTTTAGGTTTTGGGTGATGAAATTAATGTCAAGTTTTCAAAATGAAATAAGTCCTTATTTGAGTGACTGATCCAAACTCAAGTCATTCTTCACTCAGTAGGACCACTATAAATGAACTTGTCCTACCATTAATCAATTCATTGTTAATGAATTACCTACTCAAATTCTGTGAAAGCAGGTGGTTTGTTCCTGCTGTCATGCCCCAGTGTAAGGATTAGCAAACTGTTACATACTGTTTAACAATGAGGATGGTGACTGAAAACAATGGCTTTTCATCCTTTTTGATTGTTGGAATCAGTGGAAAGTGAATGAAAATTTGACATGGAAAATATGATATAAGAAGCGAAGCAATTTGGATAATTTTTTGGCCATGTCCACTTTCATATTTTCACTATTATGCAATGGTGACGTTTCTTCCACCATATCTAGATCTTCCCACCAGTTTTACTCTGGGCGATTTTCTATTGGAGGTAATTTAAAATTCAAAGATAAAAATATAG
Source organism: Pyrrhosoma nymphula (assembly GCA_963573305.1). Taxonomy (NCBI): domain Eukaryota; kingdom Metazoa; phylum Arthropoda; class Insecta; order Odonata; family Coenagrionidae; genus Pyrrhosoma; species Pyrrhosoma nymphula. The sequence goes on from OY754332.1 coordinate 32,337,133, forward strand.
TGTGTACTAAAACATATATACTAAGCATATGCTTTGATGAACTATGTTTATTGGTCTCGCGGAGATAGACAGTAATCTCAACTTTATTAATAGTTGTGGAAAGATGAGATTGATTCCCAGGCAGTGAACCTGGAGGCATGGTTTAGCTGTTAGATCTCCTTGGCTAACTACATTACTATTTTGGGAGATGTCTATTGACTCATAGTCCTAGAAAGACTTCAGCCCGAGGATGATGGCAGAGCTTGGATTCAAAACTTAATATTTGGATAATCTTTAAATTAATATGCTTGGGAATACTTACTTTTAATTTCTGTTGCTGACAAATTTACATTATTTGTTCAATTATGATGGGATGAAAGATATAGGAATTAAATTTATTCAGATGTATATTATTTTTAAAGTTGTGGTAAAATCAATTTATGGGAAATTGTATTTCACGATTGCTAAAATTGATAGACTCTAGTGGTCCCAGCTGTTATCAGTTTTACCAGTAAATCAAGTGGTCATAAATCTGGAGCCATGTAGAGGACATTTATCTTCTCTTTATACAATCACAATCATACTTTGTTGGTTTGCTGGAACTTGAGATGGTATTTGCCCTCATACCTTGGTACCTACTATGGACTAAAAGGGGGAACGTTTGGTCCGATAAAGCTATTCCAATCTGTAGGTATTGACACTGAGATTAGGTTAAAATAGTGTTGGCTAATATCAACAAAAGACAGGAACAAATACAGCACTGTACTTTTAATCAATGATACTATCTAATCTGACAGAGTAAAATACATGTACAGTGTAAATTTTCATGTCCATGCACAAATACATCCACAGTACACAGGACTTTTAAATAGATACTTATAATGGCTGCTCCAGATTTTGTCCGCTGCTTCCAATATCCATTTAAGAGAGGTCCGTAGTACGAAGGTATTAGTGTATCTTCTAATATTTGAAAGGAATATTTTTGAAAGAGATTTTTATGCTTCAAGAACTGTGGCTGCTATGCGAGAAATAACTTAAATTGGCAGATGTCTAATAGCAATTGCCACCAAGCTGAATGTTTTTTTGTGTTGCTTCATAAATTTCTACAGTCACATGATTTCTGCAACAGTGATCATGATATCAAGCTCTTAAGCTGGAAACTGATTTAAAAGCAGTGACTATTTATAAGTAGTTATGGTACTTTCAACTAGTATTGAAATACAATCAATAGAGGATTTACATGTCCTAAAATGCTATAGGCCTCAATCCTTCCTGGCCTTAGCGGCAGCCAGGCAGCAAAAAACTCCTCATTTGATTATCCCAGAGTTGTAGGTTCTAACATGACCTCTTAAGTTTTTTATCACCAAGAGCAGTTGTGCCTGTGTCAATTCTAATTATTTTTGGCTCCGGAACATCTAGAGAGTGGCTTATAAGAATCGTGACTGGGGCAAAAGTACTGCCAGAAGTATCTTTTGAGCAAAAGGATCTCTGTGAATTAAATTTGGAGCATTTATGATCCGTGAGACCAGTTGGACAATTGCTTTGGCAACTCCTTCTTCAGGTATAATTTATAAAATATAGCTTTCAGTACTTGAAATTACATTTTGTTCTCACTTGGTAAGTTGTAAAGTTGTTAGATGAGAAAGTTGGTGCTCATTCTAATGTGTTTTGGAGAATTTGGTGTATGAGATGTTAGGCATATAACGGAAGAGATATTTAATGAGGGCTTAATATAGGTTTAATAACTCTTAAAATTTTACGGAGCACGCAGTACCTTTCTCAGAATAGGACTGTATTTTATTTGTAATTGTTTCTATCAGTAGTTTTCTGGTTGAATTGTTCATTTTTCTCTCATTTCTCAATCATGAAGGTATTTATTGATGCAATCAAAGTAACAATTACAGTATATCATTATTGGAAGTGCGTGTTGGAGTAGCACCAAAGCATTGTAGAAAGAGTTCAGTGCAGCAATACTTTTGAAGAAGGCTTTGCAAATTATTGATTCCACATCTGTTCCAATGAGCTAAAACTTTACATTAACTTTTTTATTGAAGATTAGGATAGTCTGATAGAATAAAAAAATCAATCAACCGTTAATTGCTGGTTGGATTCTTGTTTCTTAGCGTGAAAGTTATGATTGCCACTTGCCAATGTACTTGTTGTTTATTAAATAAATTAGATGTTTTGTAATTATCAAATCACTTAATACTTAGAAATAAGTAATTAAACTGCATCACTTCTAAATATAAGCGGCTTTGCTTTGAACTCAAATTAGTGCCATTGGTGCAAAATATTTTGAATTGATAGTGGCAGTGGTATGTTTCCTAACCTGGAAATATGTATTTATAAAAAGAGATACATCTAGATACCTTTTCTGATGATAGTGATACTTAAGATATATTTATTGCATACACTTCTTTATTTTGATACTATTACAATTAAAGATGCCCAGTTAATAAAATAAATACAGACACAGGTTCTTTTTTCTCACTATTTTGGCCTTTATTATTTTGTTGTGACCATCCCAAAAGAAACAACTTTATTCATGTATTAAAAGACATCCATGTTGGCTTGGGAAAAAAGGGCTCCTTTTCCATGCATTCTTCTTTTTTCTTGTTCACCCATCACATGTCTTCATCATGGTTTTTCACTAAAAAGTGTACAAGCCTAGCACTAAAAAATTACATTCCCCAACCTAATTTAGACTTAAAGAATCTGTAGTGGGCGGCAATTTGACCTATGGAGAAGTGGATTAATCTTTTGAGGGAGACTTTATGTCCATAAAATTTAGGTGAACATTTTCTATTCCCCAAATAATGAAAGGAAGATAATGATAATTTTTCAATGGATTAGAGTAGCATAGAAGTATTCCACATCGCCAGCACATACAAAAAAGTCTTGGCTTGTGACTTAATAATTTCATAACCTAGTAATTACTATATATTAATGATGAGAACTTGTTATTTTAACTTTACAACACTTTTCTGGTTTTTTTCGCAGGAACATTGTTCAACATCATAAGAGAATACAACAGAATACTTTTTGCGTCACAAGTTTGAGCACAACACTCATATAATAATATCTAGGGCAGTTCTTTGGTTATGTCTCATCTCCTACAAAAAAGGGAGTTATCACATCACTTGAATTACTTTTCAAGCCTTTTCTTGTTTGCCTTTTTAACAGACAAAACCTTTTGAAGTTTAACATGAACACATTATGCCAACCACCATGTTCATCCATTTATCCAATTCATCATTCTCTCTCTGTCCATACGAGCCCTTGGAGGGTATAACATAAAACATTTACTCTTCCTTTTGAGTCAGCGCTTGATTATATTGTCAACATGGCTTTATGGAGTCTCCTTAGACATCATGCGCATAATTGCATTCATTGACAATTAACAACATAACTTATAACCACAACAACTTATTTCAAGTTCTTTGTTTTCTGCGTTTTTTCCAAATTTCTAAATCTCTTTTTGGTAAAATTTTGTTTTTAAACTGATTAATATAACATGATTCTTTATCTCTCAGATTGTTGACATTTTGAAGGTCTGCGGCTGTATGAGATATTTTTTTATTATGGAAGCAGTACTAGCATTGCTCGTGGCACACAGAACTTTATCCCAAGGAATACATTCGAAATTTTCAAGCCTAGAAAGCGAGCAGTATGGCTTAAGTTATTGTCGCACCACAGCAACAATTGTTTAACGTGTATCTGCCGCTGTGAAATACCTTAAAATTCCAATGGATTTATCTGAATACCTAATGGACCCCTATGACACCTCTCAAACAACCACAACCTTGCTAAATAACAATTATTGCATGCTCAATAGTCTTTGGTTGGTGATGTAACTTAATACCACGATTAGAATTAGGCCTGATGGCCTCAAAAAGGATTGGATTTTATAATATCTCTTTAAGAGCAATTGCACAACTCCTCGAAATGCATCATCAAAAAAGTATGATAAAATATTTCTTTGACGATGCACTTTCAAATGTTACCTGTATTTTTTTCTTTTCTCATCTTATTCGAGCATTAGTGATAAGCAATATGCCTTATCAATTCTAACTCATTTAATATCCGGTTTGCATAATATCATTAATACTATGAGATTTTTCCTTAAATTGGACACCATTCATCATTGAATGATTAGAAATTAATTTTATGGCTGTTTATAGAAAATATATTATAGCACTTTATGTGCAACATACTAATCATGCCAACTTAAAACATGAGAAAAAAATACCTTCGGTTCCCAATAAATAACAGATTGTTCATTTTTTGTTTACAGTATTCAGGTGTTATATTTATCTGCGCATTCAGCACTTAGATTCTGTCCATTTGTTTTCATTTTTTAATTGGATTAATAACGCTAGTGAGCATTGAGGACGCATTCTCATACATTTTGCTGTGGCAGCAACCTCAGATTTATATTGTTTCACAGGGTACCAGTTTCCACACTGTTAAAAACTCATGGGTCGATTTACAAAGGTATCAACAGCCATTCACGCAGGTATACTCGGGGCGACAAATGAAACATTCTGGAAAAATTACTCCTCACCATCTCGTATAATAATACAATTTATATACGTATCACCGTGGGCAGGATGGCTTATTCTTTGAGAGGTTTGTCTTCCTAACTCTGTTTATCCTTGTTTCCCTAAGGTGTGTCTTGGTTCCTAGAAGGAGAGACGCCCAACGTGTGCCCACCAGACACTGGCTGGCCCGGGAGCAGTACCCGGCGGTTGCTGTCTGCCCGCGCGAAGCCGTACCAGCTTCGAGCACCAGTCCCTCCCGACCACCCCTCGGTCACAGATTGGTCACGTACTGCGGCTGCCGGAGGATGGCGCGGACGTGCAGCGTGGTCACAGGTCAAGCCCCAGTCCCGCTGCCCGGCCCCACCGCCACGGCTGAGCCACTGGTGGTGCTCAGGCACGGCGACACCACCCCGTCACGGCTCGTCACCGTGGTCCCCGGGCTGCCGATGGTGGTGCTGGAACCGCAAGCCTTCAGCTCCGTGAAGATCTCCGTGAAGAACGACGGCTCCGCGTTGATCCGGAGCATGGAGCGCGACAGCCGGTGGACGATGGAGAGGCACCTGTCCCAGAAGCGATCCTTGTCTTCGTCCACGAGGAACGGTTTGAGGGGATAGGATATCTCGTTGCCCATGTAGGCGTAGGAGAGGTAGAGGCAGGTGAGCACCACAGCCTGCAGCCCTTGCTCCGACTCAACCGCTTCGGCCTCGGCTGCTTTGAGGGGGTCCTTATCACCGTCCCTGCTGCCCTCCCCGTCTCCAAGCAGCTCGCGCACCAGCATGTACACGAAGACCACGTTCGCCGGGTTGATGAACGCCACGTCCTGCGGGAAACAATTGAGGAATTAGAGTCGCTCCCGATTACACCATAGCGTCGTCGTCTTCCGAGAATGCGGAAAATGATTCCGGGAGGGTGAGCTGATTACGTCCTAAAAGGTTTGTAAATTAGATTTAGATGCTGTTTTTATCATATTGTGAATGGTAATATGCCGGGGCGAGACATTGAATAGTCAGTGAAGGGTGTTCTTGCCATGGCAATTCAAATTGAAAGATAACGAGTTTCACAAAGCATTGGGTTTGTTTGCGATGATACATCGAGATGGGATAAAGCGCTCTACGAATTACTACATAAATTTGGGTAAAATGTAGTTAAAAAATTTTTATGCTTGAAAGCTGTGTGATTTAGCACCCAAAATTCTCTCTCGGATGCGCAGATCACACCACACGGTTAACCAAGTCGTGCGAAAAACTTTGATTTGTTGGGGTTTTATTGCTTAGGGCATTGTGAATGAATTAAGTGTTATGGTATTTGATATTGTAATTTTTACGCGGAAATCCCGGATCCTCACGTGGACCCCCCGTCATTTGCGTTTCGTTCGATGCCATACCTATGTCCCAAATCTGTGATCATTTATGGTATACTAGCAGGCCACCCGGCGTTGCTCGGGAAGGAGAAGGGGGATACTTGGAACTCATGGTAACATAGCAGGATTTGTAGGGAAAGGAAAAAAAGCAGGTTAGTTGACGCAGGTAAAAGCAGGTTAGTTCTCTAAATCAACAGAAAACAGTGTAAAAAGGCAAAATAGAAAACTCTTTATTTCCGGAATGCGAAACTGATGAGGGACGGCTTACAGCACTTCTTTATAGACTATGTTGGTAGTTTTTCCTGTGGGGGTGTATATGTACAGATGGTTTGCTGATCCCACTCTGGAGCAGGCCACTTAGAGCTGGCCATGGACACAACAGTCTTCTTCCAGGTGTATGCCCACCGTTTTGAAAGTTTGTCCCTGAGACTTATTTATCGACATTGCAAAAGTGAGTTGCACAGGAAACTGCAGGCGTTTGAAGTGAAAGGGCATCTCTGTTGTAATTAAAGGAATTCGCGTAATGAATGTGTTTTGGCCTTTCCCAGCGCCTGTTTGTATCCTCGCCTCTATGATGTGAGGATACAATGCCTTGACTGTTAATCTGGTGCCGTTGCAGAGTTTTGGCTGGTCAAGATTTCTTAGAAGCATGATGGGAGCGCCAACTTTTAGTAGGAGTCGGTGAGGAGGGAAGCCTGGAACGTTCAATGAATTTAGAAATTCCGTGGGATAATTAACGAAATCATCCTCGTTGATGGGGGTATCTATAGATTTATAAATGCAGGGATCTCCGGGGATTTTTACCAGCAGTTCCAGATTTATTGATGTAACCACTACATTTTTTGGCGCTAATATTGCCCTGTCAGATAGCCAGGACGGATCCATGTGATGGGCGTTGAAATTTGGGAACACTTTGTCTATGAGGCCGTTAACATTTTGAACTGCTGTGCTTCTTTGGAAAGACTGATTTTGTTGTTGCAGTCAGCAGGTATGTTTGCTTCACCTAACTGCAGTAGGTTTTGTGCAAATGAATCAGAATCAGGATCGCCAGAAAATCTTGCGCGCATGTTGGTTGTAAGTTTCAAAGTTCTAACATGGCGCCACAAATTGGAGGATTTCAGACATGCTGTAATTTCATCAGCTTTTGTTCCCTTGGGTATGACTGGGAGAGTCTGACGAAAGTCTCCAGATAATACAACGGTTATGCCCCCCATCAGTGTTGCTGTCTGTCTTAAATCATGCAAAGAGTTGTCCAGTGCTTCTAATGCCATTTTGTGTGACATTGTGCATTCGTCCCACACTATAAGGTCACACCTTTTCAAAACTTCACGGTGAACGGTGAAGTTGCGAAAAAAGGCAGTATCGGAAATGGAAGTCGCCAAATCGGCCTTCACCTCGCACACAGCGCACACAAACATACTAACATGGCAGATTGAATGGGGTTGTTATCGGAAGGTGGGAGAGTAAGCAGAGCGCGGGGATGGGTGCTAGGTGGCGCTGAGCGCACTTGCAGGGTTCGGTAATGAGAAAACGACGCTAAGGACGCATCGGACGCAACCGAAAGTAGCACTACTGGGTTCGGGAGCATGTGATGCACCTATGTACCAACTTTGGTCGCAATCCGTGCTGCCGTATGGAAACGTATGCGTGAAATGAAATGTTTAGAAATGGAAAGGGATAGGAACACATAAAAGGACGAACACAGGGTTTGGTGGGGAAGCTCAAATTATTCTTAGGAATAATTTAGATATTGCTGGTATAAGATCCTAAAAATCTTAGTGAGTGCAGCCAATTGGGAAAATTATTGTTCATCGAGCGTTTAAGAACCGCTATATGATCCAGTGGTAAGGAAAGTTCGGAAGTATGTACTTATATGCCCTCTGTCTATTTCGCTTGCTGCCGGCACGCGAAGGCCAATTGTTTCACTCTCAGAGGTTGCACGCAAGATAGCGTGCTTCGTACGGTGGAGGAAGGAAAAGCGCTTGCCATGAGAATGTTATTGAAAAATTCCCATAGTCTTTAATGATAAAGTTAAAGCAGCGTTTGCTTAAAGTCGTTGGAGATATACGTTACATTTCTGTCAGCATATTTTGTATTTTTTAGTAGCAAGAGAAAGGTGAATGAACATGTCAGCCCCGTTATGAGAGCATGTAAGTCTCTTCGCCTGCTTAAAAAACAGTATCGTTATACCCTTTGATGACTTTTTGTGACGTAACTTAAAGAGATAGAACAAAGAAATCATTTATAACTCCCTTACAGAAAATTTAGTGGGTAATCAGGAAGTAACATTTGATTAATTTAAAAATTAATTTCATTTTGGCTTCAATTTCCAACAAATTTTTTGGAAACATCAGTTCAAAAATCTAGGGATAACTCGGCCTATGACTCCTCTGTCATGGATTTAACTATTGATTTTTTTCAGTTTGTTTACCTATTCTGGGGTTATGAGGTGACTTGTATGCTTAATTCTTAGCTGAAGTTGGTTATTCAGGGATGCTGCCAACAGCTTGGGTCATTAGGAATAGGTGAGTAGGTTGGTAGTGGGAGGATTTCTAGGTCACGACGGAAGAGTAGAGAGTAATCCGGCGTCAGTATTTGTCTGTTATTAATTAAAAGCATTAAGAAATCCTTTAATAGTTTGATGTCCCATCTGACGGACGGAGTACTTCTCTTTCGTGTTCTTCACATAGAACCTTTGTAGGAATTGGAATTCCCATGAAACAAATGCGAACTCTTCCGGGACTGGCCTTCGGGATGAGAAGCCAGTGCTCTAACCACCGTATCAATCCGATCCCCTTTATAGCTCATATGCGAAACGTTAGTCCGAGTAGAGATAGCAAATATTCGTGGCACTCGCTTGTTCACAGAATGATGTGAGAGAGAGAGGAAAGCATACTTAAAGAGCATAAGAATGAAAGCATAAGGACGCTCGGCCCCTCCAGAGGTCATGCGAATGCCCTTTGGTGCCTCCACCCGCTCCTGTGCTTGCCCCTCCCAACATCGACACCTTTTTCGGGTGCAATTAACAGAGCACACGCAGTGCGCGAGTGTTAAGTGAAAAATAGGATAAATTGCTAATATAATTAATACGGGTGCATGCAGAGTATTGTTTCGGTTGGCCCGACGTGAACCAACTTAGTGGGGACAGATATATAAGGCAAACAGCGGCAGCAACCCTCATTCCCATGACGAAGTGACCAGCAGTGGGTCACGAAACGTCGGGCCAACCGAAACAATACGCGGCATACACCTGTATCATAATATTTTTTTAAGTCATTATGAGCCGCGAAAGCTTTAATAAAGAAAGAATAAATTGCGTCTAATGGCATCACGAAGCCCCTCGAGGAAGTTCTCCTGTCAAATGAGATAAATTCCTTTTTTTATTTCCTTACTGAGAAAAGCGTGCCCGCTATCTGGTTGCTAAAAAAATCAACTTTTTGCTATATTTTTTTCTCAAAACATAAATTAGGGATTCCGGAAGCAAGAATCAGTGAGGCATCGGTAAAAAGTATTTTATTCTCGCCATAAACCAAGAACTGATGGAAGAATCGTTTTCTTTCATGAAATTTAATGCAAGTATTATGAAGAAGCTAACCTAGTTTTCGAGTTATTTGATAATTACTGCAACAATTAAAAGCGGCATGTGCAAGAAGTGAGATTACTGTCGGCACATTGGGCTGGAAAAAATATTCGCTCAAAACATAATCGTTGAATAATGTCATGCGTCACTGTCACTGCTTTCTAGTAGTCTAGGCCTGCCATCAGTGAGTTCAGTACTTCTCCAACGTCGCCAACAGTCGTGGAGGAACCTCATTATATAGTTGACAGTTACCGGCGAAACGTTTTGGAGATCTTTCATGCTTGGAATGAAAGGTATACCGATAGTACTGTGATATCCACTAATTATTTTATTGTTCACGACCATAGTTCATGTAATTTCACCCGATTACGTAGCTATGAAACGATACCATGGCTGTGAGCAATAAAATAATTTGTTGAATTACGTTGTTGTAAGCTCACCTTTCACTCCGAGCATGAGACCTCATCAAGTTCTAAACGTGTTTGAGACAGGTTGGTGTGGCGGCTAGAGAGTACATCCTAAAGGACTGTGGTTTGAATCCTCGTATAGGTGGAGAATTTTACTAGGAATCTCGATCCCTAATTGTGTGTGCTATGTGGAGAGCACTTAAATTGCGATACTCCGCCCATCTTGTGGGATGTTAAACTGTGGAATTTTGGCACCTTTCGTCGAGATCTCGAGTAAGCAAGGGATTATCAACAACTAAATTGCCCCCTTTGGTGGCGAAGAATTAATTTTGGGGTGGAAAAACCGTGGGATTACAATCAAGTTTCCCTCAAAACTGGGTTCCTAGGTGTTATCAAGAGGTGATGTTTAAATTAAATGTAATGGCATCAAACAGAACATGGAACTTCCAGTTGAGAATCATCTGGCATAATTAACCCATGGAATAAAGAGAATAAATATAAAGTATTTTCTTGTATAAAATTTCATGGGGGTGATAATAAATTATGTCTAAAAGCCATTTAAGGCTGGCGATGTTTAAAAAAATGTTGAGAAACCCTGGAGTACACTAGTGTCGAGGACGGGTCTCTCTTCACCCTACGTACTTCCCTTACCAACCAATTCTTAATGGCTCAAATTACTTCACTTTTCGGTCGCCTCCTCATGTAACCAACCAAATGTGGGAGAGATACTCCGATGCTGATCTCGGACAACTGAGTCAGCGCGAGCGTACAGGGGCCGGGCCCCTGGATGCGCCGCTCTGGCGAACGACGGTCAAGTTCCCTGAAGAGGCATTGCAGGACACTGTTCTCGATCCCAATGCCTTCTAACCCCCTGTGATTACTTAATAGCGTAACTTTTCCGCTGATCCTTCGTTGCAACTAATCTCACTTATGAAGCAGCTGTACAAAAAACTACCTCAAACGTACCTACTGTACACCTTGTGATGCTGCTTATTACTACAGGGGTGGCAAAGGGATATGTTACACTAGCATCTCAATTGGATTTGCTAAAGCTTAGAGTTTTATCTGTCGGTGTTCGCTAATTGATTACTAAGGATCCTGGGTAAGGTGAAATTTTTTCTGTCTGGATTCGACACATTTTCATCTTCCCCACCAAACCCTGTGTTCGTCCTTTTATGTGTTCCTATCCCTTTCCATTTCCTATGATTGTATGAATTTATTCGCGCCTTTGAGCGTCTGATTTTCGAATGGATGAGTGTGTGTGTGTGTATATATATATATATATATATATATATATATATATATATATATATATATATATTATTTTTTTTAAGTTTTGCCGACGTTTTGGACCTTCATTGATCCATCTTCAGGGCTACAAAACAAATGATACATGATGTTGAAAATGTTTTACAATTCTTTTTTGACTAGATAATGGTTCATTTACAGTCATTAAATATAAAAATACATTGACATTTTCAAAATTTTTACCTTTAAAGTTTGTTGCTTTTTATTTACAAATTTAATTTGGTTGCTGAGATCCATTTCTTTGTTAAAAAGTTATATGTCATTTATTAAATTATGATAAATTTTGCGTAGATAAGTAATGCCTGTCCTTTTATTGCAATTTTTTTATCTTTGCAAAATTTATCAAAAAGATTATTCAAAGAAATGTACCATATATCCAGAAATAAAAAAAGTTGCAATAAAACGACAGACATTACTTATCTAAGCAAAATTTATCATAATTTAATAAATGACATAACTTTCCAACAAAGAAATGGATCTCAGCAGCCAAATTAAATTTGTAAAGAAAAACAGCACCAAACTTTAAAGGTAACAATTTTACATATGTATATGTATTTTTATATTTAATGACTGTAAATTAACCATTATGTAATAAAAAAAGAATTGTAAAACATTTTCAACATCATGTATCATTTGTTTATAGCCCTAAAGATGGATCAATGAAGGTCCGAAACGTCGGCAAAATTAAATATATATATAAATTGACCTAAACTCTTGATATTTGCACCGTGTATTAAAAGAGGTCGAGAATAAATACCATTTGAATGGTAAAGGTAATTTATTTCCTCGCAACCCCTTTATGCCTTCAATTCCGCATTGCAAGAATTCGTTTTCCGAAGCCGCAATGTTGCAAGAGTTCAAAGTGTCTCGTGCGAATGCGAGATGTCGGGGGTGAGCCACCTGGGCATGTCTGCAGGTGCCGCCGCCAAGGTGAGGTCGTTGAGATGGAGAACGCGGTTGAGCAAATATTGGTTTCTTAGCAGATGGATAAGTGGCTTACGGAAATGTAATCAAGGTACATATGCCTAATTTCCTTGTGTAATAATTCCTTGGCTTCTTGAGAGTTTTTTTTTTCATGATGCCCGCAAATTTATTTTTAATAATCTTGAGGTTATATAATATGACTCACCCACCCGGAAATTCGGTTTGCATCATTTCACGCGGAGAGTGGGAAAACCGTCTCATCCTTAATTATGTAAGTATTTATTTTATAAATCATTTCCCTAAAGAACGTCCAACCTTCTCCTTAGCAGTTTTATTGCTACATCCGCCAACCTTGTGTGATTGCTGACCGGCAGATATAATCTGGTCTGTGTTGCATGAGGCGTTGTTTTTTACTGATTTAATTAGTTGTTTAGTTAACAGATAGTCGTCTCGTACGCCGCAAGAAATAGGTGATTACGAGGAGGCCATAGATGGACAATATAGGATGCAATCCAACGAGTAATTAAGGATGGTAGGACGAGAGTTCCATCGTCAAAATCCAACTAACGTAAAGAAAATGTGCCAAGGGATCAGTCGTCTTACGTCCCACACGACAGACGAAACACTTGGCTTAAAATGTTCTCCACACCTTCAGTGGAGGAACACCCTTGTAAGCTCTTTTACAAATACAAATCCGGTGACTTCAGTCACCGTCCGAGGGCTCTCTTGGATAGCTCGGCAATTCGCCACTGTAGAATGCGATTTCATTTTCTGATTTTACCGAGGGTTCTACATTTATGATTTTTTGAGGAGGTTTTCAGTGCTTAAATATTGCTAGAAAGAGTCCTTTCACTGTTATTTAATATTATGATTGCCGCCAATCCTTCCGAACCCCTCCTTTATTTATTGGTCGAAACCAACGTATTGATTATCTAAAATTCATTAAAAATACTATTGATAGACATTTTAATAGTAAAAAATAAAAGGAAAACCGTTTTGATATAACTTAAAGAAAAGCAGATTTATTCAGAAATGTCAAAGAGTGACATCTTTGTCACTAAAAATTGGCCCGATCAAAAAAAGGATAGTCATATATTGTAAGAAAGTAGCTCACGAAGCATTTTGTTCAATGTATTATTATCGGGTAATAGATTTGACCAGAGCATAAGAAATATCCTGATATTTCACTCACATTTTTACAACAATGCACTTGGAAAAAATCGCCTCGGAGGATAAATTAAGTATCAAGTATACCCTTATTTTTATGAACGTAGGCAACAGCTAACCGTCCACTATTACGTTATTAGCGCTGGAGTCCATTTTAACTTGACTTTTGTATTTTCTCATCGGAGGTCAAATAGAATTTTAGGGAACATAGTTTTTAAAATAATATAAAAATAGCATCATGGTCAAATTTATCCGTACATTTCCTTAGTTGCAATCAAAAGTGATTAAAATATTTGGGTCTATTAAACATTGAATTAATTCGTCAATCTTTTAGAGTCCACGTCCCTTGATTACAAGCACAAACAAGTTTTGTCCACGATGGTAGATAGTCTTTGACCGCTGGTATCTCCATGTTCTCCGGGTTACGCTGGGTCGGTGTACCTTGTTGATGACGTTTCGTATCCAATGTAGGCCACATCTTCAGATCAGATCCGAATGCCAAACGGTGGACCTGTATTTATACCGCCGTCAGGGTGGCCTTTCGGTAGCACAGCCAATCAGCGTTACACTGTAGAATGGTATCCTTGCCAGGGAGTGCTTTAGGAAGGCCAAGGACGAAATGAGTATGAGTTTCTTCATGGTCATCCTCGAGTTTCCTGATGAGTGCTGAAATTCTCTCCCCCCGTAAAGGCGTTTGGCATTCGGACCTGATATGAAGATGTGGCCTGCATTGGCCAAGAAACGTCATCGTCAAGATACACCGACGCAGCAGTTCTTGTTGAAATGCATGCATTATTTTCAAACCATTATTTTTCTGACGGTCATTTTAGGATGATTCGGCTTGCCGATCAAATTGAAGCGTGAGTTTTGATATTTTTATTGCATTGGGAGCTTAAAATAGTAGCTAAACTTCACCGCTGTTTTAAACTTTGTAGTCGTAGTATAGAAAGAACGAAATAAATGATGAATATATATGTGCCAGATAATCCTTAAGATGTCCATAAATTAGGCCTCAGCCTGTAGCAACCATTTGGAAGGGCACACTTGCTAAAAATCTATTCTCTCGATCGTCAAAAAATTACGGAGTTTCCGTATTAAGCCATTTGAATAGTTTAGGCTAAAGGCAAATTTGGAGATGCGAATAAACATATTTATAGCGTGCCATAAACCTTTTTCATGCATTGAAATTTCAAAATTAAGGCAGATTTCAAGAGATGTGATTTCATATTTGTTATGTTTACCAAATACTAACCATACTCTGAGCTCTCAGAGATGCAAAAATTTAAATACATGACGTATTGATCCCCATCAATCATCTAGCTGGATCCCTGGAGACATTGTGCTGCTATCCTTTCGTCGTCGACGTAAGCTTCCGAGTTAAAGGTGGTACGATGGCTCTAGTCAATTAAGGTTGCTTTTAGAGGAAAAGTTTCGTTGAAAACAAAAGCTGCTTCCAAGAAGCATTAACAACGCTTCAGGTGTGAGGAATACTCTGCAAAGAAATAAATAGGAAGATAAATGAAAAATGCAATGAATTTAAACATAAAAACAAATATAAATCTACATAGATGTAAAATAAAATAAATTATAAGAAAATATTTGGAAAATTTAAATAAATAAGTGAAAAAGAGCCTAATCAGCATCAAGTAGTGGTTTATTCCTTCAATAACTGTTTCTCTAGCAAATAAGTGGCTATGGGAGTGATGAGAAATTGCTAAAAATAAAATTCCTGCCTAGAATAAGATGTCGTACTTTCTTAAAGCTTATTGCTGATAAACGTTACCCAGTGTTTAAATTAAAATTATCGGAGCAATTAAAATAAAGGTTATGACCTCGTAGGTAAGTATAATTCAGAATAAATTGCGTTTGTTATCTCCGTGCAAACGAAGCCACAAGTACGGTGAATGACTTACCCTGTTGATCGTCCATAATTTTCAAGTTTGAAAAGCCTTGCCCGCGTTGTAAGTTCCGATTATATATATCAATAACTGCGCTTATGTCAACTTGAAATTAATTTCCTCCACGCGTGCCACGTTTTTCCTCCAATAATCTTGAAGACCCAATTGACTGGCATTATTTTCAGGCTCCTAATATCATCCGGAAGTTTGATACGAGTTACAGAAAGTCTCGGTATTTCGTCCTCGCTTACGAGATTTTTGTAAGATCAACGAAATGGTAGACTGGACGCAGCATGTGATAGGGAAAATTTGGGAGAGAAGTTATCTCGGGAAATAATCTTATTTTTTGAAAAGGTCAATGATAAACTATCAGAACAGGATGTCATTTACCTCGACAATCAAAACAGAATTATATGCCTGTTTTCCCGGAAAGGATGTCTTCACGACAGAGTATTTCGCCAGAAAAAAACTATCCTATGGAATGCTTAAATGAATGGACAATTGTTATTTTCGCCTATTTATTATGATTACGTCCTTAAAATTCTATGTACTTTAAACATTGTGTTGTCTTGTCAAATGAATATCGATTAAAAGTTTTATTTCTTAAATTTTAAATTATATTTCGCCTTACAGCATTCCATAACGCTCGCTACATTATCGCTCCGTTGGCTATACCAATTCTGTGGTTACACTTCTCTGTGGTCACACACACTTTCTTTGATGTGTATAACCTAAATATGCGGTAAAAGATGGTGCTAGTGATATAATGCTTAGTTTAAAGGAAATTACTGCGCACCAACTGTTTCAGCCTCGCAGATATTCACTCCAGCTGAGGGAGCTGGTGGAGCTGCTGGAAAAAATGAAGTTTAAAAAAAGTTGGTTTTTGGAACTAACAAAATAAATGACTTTCCCAAATTTTTTTATGATTCCAGTATTTGTGAAAAATAGACTGACTAAGCTCAAAGAAACAGCCGGATCGATCGCAGGTTTTTCACATTCCCTTTGTTATCATTGCGGAGGTTTCAGTTTAAAGAATAAGTTTTTGTCCCCACGAGAGCCGCACACAGGTCCATTGCATTAAAAGGTACAGCGTACTTTTCCACATAAATTTTATCTAACGATGCCATATGACGGTGAAATGTGCCATACCAATAAAATTTCCGTGAATAAGCACGTTACACCTTTTAATGACATGGATACATGCAACTTCCACGAAGTAATTGAGCCTGAAGCCTGAATAAAGCCTGAAGTTATTGAGCTAACACTAACCAGAGGTGTTGGGACGAACAGGCGGGAAGGATTATCCGCGTCGCTCGATATTTTTTAGCATAGGACGTATTTTTTGCGTAAAACGTTAAATAATTAAACATGCATTAGAATAGAGGCGCTAGAACGTTCAGACGCAGACAGAAGTCCTTTGGAAGTCAAGATATTCCTCACCTGGAAAAACGAACAAGCCTTACGACATCCAGGGATTACAGCTGAAACCTACGTTCACCAGATATATGCTATTGCTAAATTGCATTTGTTCTATTATTTTATTTACTTACCATCAATCTTACTTTTCGTTATTTAAAAGAGCCTAAACGGAATAAAATAGCCCGACTCATCTCTTGAGCTGTGGAACCTCCAAAAGTTTCTGCACTCCACATGTCTCCCTCGTGACTCCGACTGACCTAATAACTGCGTTATTTGAAAACATTCAGTTGTACGGATATCGAAAGAGTGAAACTGTCGGCCTTCCATCAGCAACAATCTACGCCTGAAACAAGAGTCTCGAAAATTCATTCGCACAGTTTTTCCCCTGTATCCTCGATATTTGACTTCATCGTATGGCATTCCCCGTGGAAATGTGAGGGAAGGGTTATTATGTCTCTTCGGCGATTTCATATTATCCTAGTAGAGGTGCACTGAAGAAAGGTTTACGGCAGAATGGTCGGCTTGTCAGACGAATATTCTGAAGTTATTCGTTGAACCACTGATACTTAACATCATTTGATAATCAAGCTGTAAATATCGGAACGAGTTCTTAAGAGTGTAAAACTGAAGATGCTCACGCCAGTTATAAAAGTATGTGTTATTTTAAAAATATTCCTCAACGGAGGATCTTTGAATAGGAGGTTTTCAGGTGGTTCTTTTTTACTGCCTGAAATTCAGCATTATTTTAAAAGCACATATGCATTGAAATTTAGGATTGTTGATGTTATCTTCAGGTTGGCACTTTGATTTTATTATTGGGGTGTCTTATGTACACAATTATCTGAATTTAAGCAGATATTAGCCCCTGGTATGGTATTTTTGTGCGAAACTCGCGAAAAGTTGTTTTTTTCCGATATCCGCTCGAGGACCAGGTTGATTTCCATTCACACCATGTCAAAGCGACCATCTGGATTTTTGGCAATGAAGTTTAGGGAATCATTATATCGTTACATGTATATTTTTACATGGTGTCGCCTCATTATCTGATAACGTCCAATTTTGCGCCATTGAATGTCCCCTAACTTTTGTATTCGTTGTTTCATCGACAGCGACGGACTTTTATAGGACAGAAATGTGTATTTACTTTTTCGGACAGTTTTATTTTGCTTCCAGATATTGATTTGGCTGGAAGGAGGCCTGTGAGCCTTGTACGCTAACCTTCTCAGCTCCTTTTCCTCAATTCAGTTCTTCCATTTTATTTTTCAAAGGTCGACCGGACCAGATATATCCCTAAAATCGCTTTTCAAATGATAGCTCTGTCTTCGTGACAAGCCTTAGCGTGCTTACATCCATGTAGATTTGTAGTGAAGCAGAGATGATTTTTGCTCGTGAAAACGCTCTTGCAGCATAATTAGTTTATACCTCCCTTTCCAAAGCTGTTTTCGTTTATTTTGGTGAATTCATTATTGATTTTTACTATTGAAGATATAAATAACCTCCATTTGACTACAGAAATGATTGCGTTTACCTTTCGTTTTCATTAATGTCACTGAACTAAGAATGACAATTGATAATTCTTTTATATTAAAATGACGTTTAGAAATATATTTGACACCCTTAAATTGACTTTAAAATATTGATGACTGAATTACAGGCACGGAATAACAGCTATCAAGTTTCATGACTGGGGCAAAACTGACTGCAGTGATTCTTAAATTACGTTACAAAATTTGATTGCATGTGATTTTTTTTCAATTATGTGTTACGTATTTCTTATGGTTAGTCTTGCTCCCATATGCCCTTGGGAACGTATCTCCATTAACAAATTTAAATAATTCACTTATTCTCTCTAGTCACGGGTTTACGATATTTCTCTCTACCATAATGCGATGAAATTGTCTAATTAAATTAGCGAAACAGTCATAAAAATCTTTCTATGACCGAAATTTACGCGCTAGCGGAATCACATCTGCTTGTGTGTGTTTATGAGGACACGCATGTGAGTATTGCTACTATTTCCAAGTCTTACGAATAACATGAAATGTGTGTGCTCCCGGCCATTTTTGATTGTCCTTCAAAAGCACTTGAGCTCTTGAGAGGGGAATTTGAAGAATGCGAGGTGAAAAGGAAGTCAGTAATACAAAAAAATAGTGACTAAAAACAAATTCATGTTTACCTTAGAGTGTCGTTTCTGCTTGTGGCATGAGTGTGATTTGATTAAAAGCGTGTCTCAGATTATGATACGCCTCACATTATGATAAGCGTTCCGGCCAAATAATTAAAGTTTGCCTTGAGCATGGACATTGGATCATAATGTAGTTATTTTTGACTCGTGGGCATCCAAATGTAATCCTTCCAGGAAAACCCAAAGGAGCCTATAAGTTATAGGCTCACAAATTACAGATTGAGGCTAACTCAGCTCATTTATCACTTCGGTCTCTACTAACCAGCGACATTTCAGCTCTGCGAATTTCCTGCATCCAACTTTGAGCCCATTGACGTCACAGCTTTTTTTGTCGCAGCCATATGCAATGTGCGGCGATGTCTCTGTCGATAAGACGTATGTGAGCTTTAAAAAAAACAATTTATTTACCAATTATTAAAGTGTTGTGCGTTGCACAAAAGCAATAATTACTTCAATTAATCTTGAATTTTATTGTCTAATATATTGATTAATATCTGTTTTACGTTTGCAGATAAGTTATTTCCTTTTTATAAGTATAGTGATAACATTTTCGTCTTAAAGTTTTTCTGTTTTTACCAAAAGTAGTTAGGAAATTAACACGACTTTATCCACTCTTGCATCTATTTATGAAGAATACAGTGGATTCGGCACACCATGAGACGAAATAAATGCGTTAGGAACATACTGCACGGGTAAATGTAAGGGTAGAACTCACGAGATAGAACAAGGAACAAATTCTTAGGGAAAACTAAAAAGGTGTCGGGAAAATGAGTACTGCAAGTAGCAAAGAAGTCAGATGGGGAAGTAAGGAATGCTGCAATCTGCCAATCTTAGATTTTGAAAGGCATGATGAGATTAAATCGCTGCCTGGCGCGCATAAAGTTAATTTGTCCGTCCAAAATGTTATTACCATTGTCAGGGCTCTAATTTGAGTTGAAAGTTCCTTGATGAAACGTAGCGGGACTGAAATTTTGTTTCTAACTGTTGTAAGGGCGAAATGTCGTGTGGCTGAAATAACTGACTCCATATAAAGTAACCACGTGTATGGGTAGTACCATAGTCTCTCAGAATTTTCACCGGGTAAGGTTTTTCATTTCCTTAAGCCTTAGACATTCTACTCGTCCGTCGTCTTCAGGGTTCCGATAATATAAGCTGCCCTGAAAATTATTATGGATCCTGATCCCTTTTTAATCCTTGGCGAGTAGGTAGGTTTAGCTTTATAGGGTGCGTCGACAACTATGGTCCTTTTGCACCACGCAAATTCTAGTTCATATCAATAAATATGCTTAATATAAAGTTAGACAAAAGGCAGCATTAAAAGCCCAAATATGTGAAAATATATTAGATTTTACTTATTAGGTTAGTTTCCTTTAAAAACGTAATGACATGGTTTAGGCGATCGGCATCGTTGCCTAGAACTTGTTCTAGGTCGCCGCTGATGGCTAGCTTGTTTCGTGTGTCCCGATATTTGTCACGCTCCATCAGGATATGTCGCACACTGAGAGGGCAGTCACCGTCATCACATCGAGGAGGAATTTTCTCTTCTGTAAAGAGGAACGAGTGGGTCAGGGGGCAATGCCCGATTCTTAAACGTGTGATGACGACTTCTTCTCTGCGACTACCCCTGACGGAAGTGGGCCACTCTGACGTTTCCGGTTTAATTGTCCGTAACTTATTGTTTGGGACATCACTCCAAAGTTCACTCCACTGCTCTAGGACTACTTTACGTAAAGTAGCTTTCAGGTCCTGGTAGGGTACCAGCGTCGTCGTCGGCTCAGGGATATTTAGAGCTTCTTTTGCAGCTGCATCCGCCTTCTCATTTCCAGCAATACCCATATGTCTTGGCACTCAGAGAAAAATAACTTTGATTCCCTTTCTATTAAGGGATAACAGGGTAGTATGTATTCGCTAGACAATTGGGTGTGGTGAAGAAAATACGGATATGGATTGTAGCGCGCTCATTGAATCCGTGCAAATGATAAAAGACCCCGAAAAAACCTCAATTTCATCAAGGGCCATCTTAATAGCCAGCAGCTCCGCAGTGTATACGCTACACAGCGCATTGAGCCTGGACTGGACGACACCGTGATGGGACGAGGTAACCGCGCACGAACAAGCTGCATCCGACTTCGATCCATCCGTTTATACGGGGATGAAGTCGGAGTGGTGGCAGAGAAATTCTTTGAAGAGACGTTGGTATTCTAGAGCAGTCGATGACGATTCCTTGACGATGATGGACGAGTTGCAGATCGAAACGTTGGGAGAATGAAGAGCCTTACCCGGTGGAAAACCCGAGAGATTTCACCCTAAAGATTCGCCATTAAAACAGGAAACCATACATTAACCATTAATTATTTCGCAAGACTTATTTAATATACAAACGGTTTCAGACGTGATGAAATCGCCGATTCTACGAAACCGGTTATGCATTAAATGCATACGCTTTGCTATTTTATTTAGCGATCATGAGTTTTCACAAAGCTGTGCCTGAGACAATGGAGCTCATAAAGAAATAACTGGAGATAGAAAAGACAGGGATCAGTTGACTTGGGCTTGATGCCTCCGTGAAGATGATAGGGTGGGATAAATATTTCGAGAAAGAGGGATGCTGTTTAGACTTCGCGGAACTGTACTCTGCATTACTGAATTTTATGTGCTCTTTCACTTTACTTTGCAGTCCAAGAGCTCGTGGTAACGGGTGGCTCACTGGCGAATCTTCGATACTTGAGCGTGCAGAGAAAGGATGTACTTGCAAGAGTCGACTCATCCTTGGGTTGAATCTCCACTTCCAGTTGAGTGAGTGAAATATTTAATATTAAACTCCGGAAGTTTATGAATGTGGTTGGACATAATGTATACAGTGACATCAGAAGGTCACGGAAATGAGTTGAAAACGTAGGCTAAAAAAGAAGTAGATCGAGTCTCCATGCACGAAAGTGAATCCTATACATATTATGAAAAATTATGTACCCAAGATTACCATCAAGCCATTACATTTTCTGTGGTGTTGCATTAAATGCTCTAGTTTTTGTGAATTATTTTTAGTTTTCGTGTGTTTAGTTCTTCATTAGTATTAATCTTTAATAGTATTAAACTTCACAGTACCACAACAATTCTTCATCAGTCATTTCTTTTTTTGGTGTATCAACTGCGTAAAATATGACCGATTGTGCACAATAAATCTTTAAAGGGAAGAAAGGAAAATTGGATTCGTTATTCTCCTATACTGTTTTGCCTCATGGTTCCTTCTATGCCCTTCTTTGATCATTGGTGGAAACACCCGAATGTCATGCTTGAGAGAGTGCATTGAAGTTTGTTTTAATTTCTGCTGAAGATTACCGTCACATAAATCGTCTTAAACTTTAATTAAAGGGCCTAGTGTCTATAGAAAAATTATTGTTACTCAAGTTGATGTAAGTTAGAGATCCATCTCGAGGGCAAAGGAGCCGTCATAGCATCTCCATATATATTCTAACATTAATGACAGATTACTTATCTAGAAGATGGGTGTGTTGGGGAGGGAAAAGAGAAGAGTGTATAAGATTTGCAATTGACATGGCAGTATTAGCGGAAACCAAATAAGAAATAATTGGAAAGCTGGAAGACCTTAACACCAAATGTATAGAATGTGTAATGAAGATGAGCCAGAAGAAGACCAAGTGTATGGTCATCGGAGGAAAAGGGGAGAAAATTAAAACCAAATTAGAAGGGGAATGCATAGCGCAAGTGAAGAGCTTCAAATATCTGGGGAGTGTTATAACAGAAGATATGTCTTGTACAGCTGAGATAAAAAGACATAACATTAACAAAAGTAGGGTTCCAAAGGAAAAGGAAGCTACTCTGTGGGCCTTTGAACAAAGAATTAAGGAAGAGTTAACTCTAGTTACGTGCTATATATGGAGTGTGGCACTATATGGGGCGGAAACTTGGACAATGAAGAAGGTAAATGAAAAAAGACTGGAAGCCCTGGAGATGTGGATATGGAGGAAGATGGAAAAAGTGAGTTGGAAGAAAAAAGTGAGAAACGAGAAGGTACTGAGGAAAGTGGGCGAGGAAAGGACTCTGATGGAAACGATTAGAAGAAGAAAGAGGAATTGGATTGGACATTTCCTACGAAGAGATTGTCGACGACGGGTATAGAAGGAATGGTGGAAGGAAAGCGGGGAAGGGAAGGAAAAGGAAGCAAATGCTAGATAACATCAAAATAAGCACAAAGCGCTTGGCTGAGAGAAGAGTGGAGGGAAGGAGCCCATGAGATAACCTTCCATCTGGAACAGAAAAACAAATGAATGACTTATGTTCACCAGGCATATTCAAAAATATCCTTAATTGGTAAATTTTTAGTTAAGGTACCTGATGACAAATGAGTTCTATATCTTCATTCAATCCTCGGCATTGTTTTACTCTTTCGGAAGTACTACTGCGATACTTGTTTTGGGGTCGGCTCTGCCATGCTACGAAAATGTTTAATAATACCACATGTTCCCTATAATTACATTTTCTGAAGTAATTTCAGGTTTGAGAATTATAAATGGTCGGTCGGAGCGATTTCCGGGGAGTACGAGGAGCAAAACGGAAAGGTTCTGAATTATGAACTTACTGTTTTAACTGGCAGCTGCCTCTTCACGCCCTCCGTAGACATCGCCAGTCATATTATCGCGACGAAATTTAATTATTTATTTATTTCCACGATCCCGAAAAACGCCACTAATGGCCTTTTACATCGGGTGTTTCAACAAGTAACAACAGACGAACACAAAAACCCATGTCCTAAGTGGAGAAAAATTCACCCAGGCAGGGCTCGAACCCGCGACCCTCGAATTAGTAGGCTTAGGACTTAACCCCGTCGCCACCTGGGCCGAAATTTCTCAATCTTTGAGTTGAATTCGATGGCAGATCCTGTTGAGGTGTAAAGTTCTCGGTAACGTCCCTTACTACTAAACTCTTGGTACTGAATTCATTGTTCAAGGTATTTGATCTTATCGTAATCAGTCATTCATGTCAAAACGACACTGATGCTGACAACAGTGGGCGAGGATCTCATTCAACCGCCATCCGCATGAGGTCGTTTATTGAGTTTCCAAAAAATAGTGCATATAAGCAAAGACCTGAAAGCATTTACAGATCCTGCCCACTTATTAAATTGAAACCTAATCCATATTTTTTATGATGTCGTGGAACCCGCTGACAAGTCCTTGAGACTTAGCGGGGCCTAAATTGTTGTGTAAATGGCATTAATATGTATTAAATGTAAAATGTTATTTAAAAAAATATATAATCAGAATTTTAAGCTTACTTCGAAATATTTTGATTGAGTTTTTGTCCTTCCCGCGATATTCATCGTAACGTATAGTATTGATAGTACTTTAGATTATTAGAACATGGTACTTCGTGAAAAAGAGATTTCGAAGCACTGCCGTATAATATTTAACATATACTGTACGCATCTCTATCCTTGCATAATTCAAAGATTAAATGCTTCCTGCTGTATATTTTACCGCTAATATGCCTTTAGCATTTTTAAATCTTCCTGCAGAAGTATGAATAACACTTTTGCGTGGGAAAAGTTTCAACTAATATCGAGTAAAATTCAGTCAATTCAAATGACTTTTAAAAAAGTGCGTGCCATTGGATTGACATAAGTAGCTTATTGATATAGCTATTTAACATTCTCTAGAACAGTGATCGGCTACCTATGGCATGCGTGCCGCCAGGTGGCACGCTAAAGATTCGTTGTAGGCACGCCAAGAATGCGAAGATTAAAATTACCTCTCCGATTTTTTTTGCCCTTACTGGGGGATGTCAAAGCCCGGCTTGCTATTAAATGTTATCTCAAATGTGGCACACGTACATATATCGGTTGACGACCCCTGTTCTAGAGCACTTCTTGAGTTTGATTAATGACAACATGGGAGGGAGGTGGAAAAATTTGAACCGATTCATTCAAGTTAACATTGTTTAACCAACATAATTAATATATTTTTGTAGTATCCATTTTGTTAACTTGGCGCATAGGGGTCGCCTGCCGATTCACACACCGCAGGATTGAATCTCGCCAAGGGCGTGGCGGCTGTGTAACCAATCGTTCATTTCCAATTGATGACGCTGATGTTTGCACAGGAGTGTTACCTAATAGTGAGACAGAGTTATGCATAAAACATTAAAAGAATTATTAACATTAAAAGAATGTAGAAACTTGAGGGAGTAACCGTTACTCTCTATTCGCATCCTGTTCGTAAGCTTACGCTATATTCTTACTTAAATGAATTCGGGTTTCTTATTCTGTTATTTGCTTCAAATGATATTGATAATTCTCCATGGTTAAGATTTAAATACGAAGAAAAACGTCGAAATTTGAATTGATCACTGTGTTCGCCCCGTTACATAGCTTTTCACAAGTATTACGGGTAATACGAATATTTACTCTTGAGGCTGATTTTATTCCGTGAACACTTATAGGCGCTTTGTGTGGGAAAGTATTCTATCTAATGTATCGTCGGACGACGAACTGAATTTCAAACATTTACCATTTCGGCTAGCAGAATCCAGATTTGAAAAAAAAATCTGGCATGTTCTTTGTTTTGAAAAGGTAGTAATTTTTCTTTTCCCTACTTGCCAAATTCGATCAGCTACCGCAGCAGCTATTCGATCAAGGTCACATTTCGCGGTGGAGTGTCTCAAAACTAATAGGTTATCTGCCTCGACCGCTTTATGAATGGAGCTTCGATGCCCTAGTGGTCCACGTTTTGCTTACCCACCGCGCACAGATTCGGAGCGCCACCAGCGCCCTAGCGGCCTTGCGTCGCAATCGATAAAAACATTGGACGAGTCCACTTAGCTCACGGGGGAGGGAAATGGCTGCCGTGCCACCTCAAAGGGACTGGAAACAATGAGTAGTCAACGTTTTTCGAGAGCGATTCTCTTTTTAAATGATGACTAAAGCTAATCGCAAGAAACGATTCTATCATGTTCATAAAGACGAGTTGAGTCCATTGTCTGTCTTAGGTATATTCCCACCTGAAATCCATTAACAAAATGATATGTGAAAGGCCTTTAAGGGAGATTTGTTGAGAGAAGTCCTTGAGCTTCATTCAGCTTTTCTGTGGACTACATAAAGGTCTTTGGAAGGGAAATACTGAGTGAACTCGAGTCACATACTGATAAATCCCATGCGTACATCAGACGGAGGAGAGTGCACATAGTTTTAGCTCATCTCAAAATACAGAGATCTTTTTACCCTTGCACAATGACCGCGCATACTTCCATTATACCGTTTTTTTAATCGTGTGAAACAGTACACCTTTCAATTGCTGGCGAGTGCGCCCTCTTGATTGGTTTACGTAGCGAAGAGGCTCCAATATGAGACAAAATGATTTGGGACCTTTGTTGAGAATGTGGTGGAAGCCAGAAGAAGATTTGAATTTCCGCTCAACTCTAGGTAAAGCAATATCCAGATTAACTGCATTGGCCGACGCGAATATGACAATTATAAACTTAGCTCTTTCAATGGCTCTCAAACGGGATTAGAGCAAAATGATTCCCGATATCATTTGCAATCGATTTAATAAAGGAATGTAGGGATACACTTAAGGTCTGAGTTGGATAGCTAAGTTCTGGGAATGGTTGTGCATAAATATGAGCAAATTTTATCAAAGGATATGGGAAGGTATAATTTTAGGCTTCTACGTTTGGATTTTATCGTAATATTATCATTTTTCTTGCTTCTGAAGCGTCTTACATCTTAAGAGTTAATTATATTTTAATCTGTGCCATTCTCATACGACTGCCGTATATCATTACTAACTCAGTACTTACACTGTGAAACATTATGGGAGGAAATTTCTTATTTATTGGAGAAATTCTTTGATGGCCTAGGTCGTTGGAGTTACTTATATTGTAATTATAAAAAAAATGTTGTAATAAGTGGAGCTTTAGAAGGTTTCAGCAATACAATTATCTGTAATAATTAATTTATTGCAAGTACCATTAAATTAATTATTATTTTCTTGTCTAAATGTCAAGGTCGAAAATACTTCGGGAGAGGGAAGCACGCTATACACAGGTGGTAGAATGAAGTCATTGGATGGCTTGAATGGCTGTTGCATACCAGTGTAGGGGCCAATAATTTTTTTGCGACTATGCTCAACTCTTGTTGACGTACCCAACGAGTTAATGTTGAACGTTTAATGTCAATGCTCGTGCTTATTTGAGTTTTACAATGAAAATCAGAAATGAGAGTGAATTTGAAAAATAAAAATAATTTACCTTTAAGTAACGCTCATCGTGATTAATGAGAGTTGCTCGAGTCATGTAACACTCCTGAGTTATGAGTTGGCACTTGAGTTTGATGGTATACTCAGTGGACTTCATTGCGACTTAGCATTTGGTTTTGAAAATGTTGGCCAATTTATTTTTATGCACCCTTTTTAACCACGGCTTTTTGACAGCAAGGCAAAATTGGGCATTTTCTTTAATTATTTTACCTCTGTAATCTGTCGTAATATTATCTTTTTTTGGAATGATTCGATAATAAAATAAGTTTTCTTTGAGAGAATATCATCGATGATGGCAAATCGATAATGTATTGCCATATCCGCCATGAAAAATTCGTGGGAACTATCTCGTATAATTTGGACCGGAATATTTCTGTAACTTTAACTAAAAGCATTTGAGTTAATAATACAAGATACTTAAATTAACTGTTAATAAATAAAGGTAAATAATGAATAAAATGTATTATGTTTATAGCTTTATAATAAAAAGATAGATTTCAAGTTTAATCGGAGAAAAGAGAACAAAAAACATTATAAGATAAACTTTCTGTTTGAAAAATGAATTGTCAAATCTTAGTGTTGATAATAAATTTATAATTATAAGATTCATTTGCATTATTCGGATAGTAACTTGTTTCGTGTGTTCGGAGGCAATTTTTACTCAAAAACGTTTAGTGAAATGCAGCATGGAAAATACTGGCTATTTCATTAACCGCGTTGTTCCACAAGATAATTACTCCAGTGTGAGCACAGATAATATAAAAAGGTAGCTCTAAAAGCTACACCATCCATATACAAAAATTTTGACCGTGAGTGTAATTCTCATTTATAAAAATATGCGTTGCCCAAAACTCAAGTAAATGATCTTGTGAAATATTCCGTAATTATTCATTTGCAGAAGTGATTAATAAGAGAAAGTGAGCGTGAACTAACCATGCCTTTTGGGTTCAGTTACATGCTACAAATAGAGCCGAGGCGGGAAATAGTATAAACATGTCGTGTTCGTTGGGTGCAAGTTACATTTAAAGCTAAACGTCATCATCATTTCTAATTAAGTGAACTACTTGACCACGCTTCGTGAAAATTTCAATTACGTTATAATGATCCGCGATATTCTTCCGGCCTACATTAAGAAGACTGTTAATGGCTTTCGTTTTAATTGTAGTTCTCTGAAGCATTCTTCTCAGTTATTAGCATTACTGTAATAATTCATCTCATTTACTGCGCGAGTACCTGCTAACTACGAAGCTTATTGCGTTAGAGTTATAACAATAATGTTGGCTGCTAATGTATCTAATTATTTTCTTAATGCGTTTTCAAGTAAATTGCAACATAATATTTTATGCTGCAATAAATATTTGAATAAGAAATTGAATGGAGTTTTAGCCATAAATTTAAACTTTTGTTAAAAGCAATACAATGAAGACTGCTAACATTTCATTAAGCATTAATTTCCTTATAGTGAGCACTTATGCAAAGAGAAGACTTTAGAAGAGGATTGTCTTAAGGACATACCTGTATTAACTTGACTAAATGCTCCTAGCAGTATCATTTTTGGAAGCGGAGAGTAAAACTATTTAAAACCTGAGGGAAAATAAGGGGAAACTACATTTATTTCATATTAGTTCATGATCTATCTCTAGAACTGCGTAAATTTTCACTTCCTCCAGAATCAAGGATAGTTCAATATTGACCCATAACTTTCTCTTGCCATTATCGGTCCATGGATGAATTAAGGTATTTTTTTGGACGCTTCCATGAGTGTACGATATTTTTTATTGATTTGAAGCTAATGAAGTACACAGCAGCTGTTTTTGAACTCTCATTTGAGGTAAATAATTGGAATCAACATAGAGAATGGATTTTCTAAGTTTTTTTTCTGTATGTGTGTATAAAATATCACCGAAATTGGCTTTAGCTTTTCGCTGGCGTAAATTCACGCATTCGCAATGCATTTTTTTACAAATGCATTTTTTTGGGTGATGGCTTCTAATTATAGATAGGTACTGCTGAGTTTTTTGGGATTCGCCTAAGTAGAATGTAACATTAGGCAGTGGGAAACATGCGGGGATGCTTGGGCAAAGGAACCTCGAATAAATGAAAGGTCCGCGAGGGAGACCTTCTCTTCATTTTTCCGCTGCTTGCCTCGTCCTCCCTGAGTACGTACTCACTATTGAGTCCCACCAAGTTCTTAGAATTTATTTCAATACCCAATTTAATAAAAAGCATTATGTATGCCATGCAGAGAAGATCGATAAAGTAGAGACAATGACACACGAAAATACACGAATCCTCATTGATGCGACTGTGTAAAGAATAGTGGGTCAAAATTGACCCAACCACAGTTTAAGGATAATTAAGGATTGTTTACAGGTATGGTGATGCCTGGAAATTTCAAATTACGGTTATTAAAGGGAAGCGATAATTGACGGAGAGGCATTTTATTCTAGTTCTCTAAGAGTAAATTCAAAGGAAGGAGGAAAGAAAACATTACGAGTTGGATCAAAAATGACCCAGCCAACGTTCTAGAGTTATTTCGTTCATGCGCGTGCCATTTCATTCAAAACGGACGTTAACTCTTAAATGTGCTCATTTTTTTAATGTCTCGTAATCTGAGGATAGATGATGTACATACCGCTAAGTGGAGTCACGTACGGGAAAAAGATGCGAAAACCTGTAAACAATGCGTTTGGCACATATTTTAACGCCCGTACTGAAACGGAAATGGTCAACAGGGAAATATGCCAAAAAGGGTCAAATACGTCATTTAAAATCATTTGATTTGACCGGAATGTGGACCCGGATCTACCAATTACCGGTCAGGTGTGTTAATCAGTTCCCCAAGCCTCGGTTTTCACGATTTTCATTCTCTGAGTATATATTTGCACCCTTTCGCGTGACTGCGTACCACATAACTTGTGCAATCGGAATGATTGGAAAATTGTCAATAGGGACTTCATTTCCGCGAGGCACTACAAGGGGCGTGCGGGAAATGGTGTAATGGCACCAGCGCAAAAGAGATATTGCGCCGGAAAGGGACGACAAGGGAGATGTGCTTTGACGGATTGGTGTTTCCTTATGTTTTTGTTGTAATCATTAATGATGTACCGGTAGAGAGAATTCTTTAACCCATCTGTTCTGCGGTGAATTTATTTGTTTTGTCGCTTTTTTCTCTCCTACAGACTATGTATAGGCTAGATACGCTCTCTGTGGAGAAAGTTATCTGCACAGTAACTTTGAAGCGCTTGACGGACAGGAACGGATAGTCAGCCAATCGAAGTCTCGAAAGAATAAAAAATTGTAAATCTTCGTGAGCGTGCCTTATTTATACGTGGCATCTAAACTGAAAGCATTCATTCCTACCTTTCTGTTGGCAATCAAATTCTGTGCAGTAAAGTGGAATTTTATATTAGATTTACCACCGAGCTTCCTAAACACTAAGGGTTATTTTATGAGGTTATTACACGGGATAAAGGGGCTCCACCTTGCACAAGCCACGAATCATACCGTGTGTGACGTTATTACAATCGGATTGCCCTGCACCCACGAGCATAATATTTCACGGATAGCGTGCGCTCCTTCTATTGCACATAAGCTCGAAGCTACAAATATGTTCTGGGGGTAAAATAATATCTTGCTTCCAATCATTGCATTGAATAAATGATGTGGTAAGCGCGCACGGGTGCAAAAGCCAAGGCTTGGTGGTATAACTGGCTAACCGGCAATTGGCAGATCCGGGTTCGAATCCCGGTCAAGTCAAATGATGTCTTCATAGCGAATTCATCCCCTTGGTGTATAAAATAATACCCGCTGTGCCGAGCTGAAGCTCGTGAGATACGAATTTTCCCTATACCTAACATTAGTCTATCGTGGCAGTTCCCAACCTGTAGGTAGTATAGGTATAGCAAGACTTAGTTCCACTCACCAACGGAGAATTAAAGGTCACTTAGGGAGAAACAAGCGTAGATGAGAGGGCAAAGGTATTGAAGGACTTCCGAAGGCACCTCTGGAGGCACCCTTGGCCCCAATATCCCACCTCTCTTGTATGCTTTCCCTTGCGTCATGCTCTTCATAAAGGAGCGCCTCCGAGTTTCCCTATACCTCTATACGTGCACGCTTAGGAGTACGCACTTGGCGGTTTAGAGGAACGCGGAAGAACTTGATTAATGCAGATTAATTTAAGGATAAAATATAGCATAAATAAAATAAATAGTCAACATTTTTCTAATATATGTGCTGCTACTTTTGGGAATGGTTGACTAAGGGGTATGAAAATCAAAAAAGGTTAGGTACCGCTGGCCTAGCATAAAACCTTTGGAGTGTCAAGCGGCTCCAAACAGTCTTTCTTATACTTTTATCACGGTTTCTTTTCGTTTGCGGCAGTTTTTGAAAAAAAACACGCGGGTTTTCTTTGTTTGTTTTATTTTAAGTAGCACCAGGGTTAAATGTTTCCTCGCTACATACCGATGCGGCGTACTCTGGATACAGCAGAGTGTAGTGGTTCGTCCGTAATGCGGGAAGCGTGGGACGAAGGTCATTCGCCCAATCCGGGGAAAGGATTCGCGCTCTGCGTCACGCACGCACGAGTTCCCTTTCTCCCGATTTGTCCAATGACCTTGGATCCGCCCTGCCTTCCGTATACGAAAAAATCCCGCTCTAGCGTGATTGATGATTGCACTTTGCGCATTTGACTTCGTCCCGGGGAATTTCCATGGAAACTGATTATTGATTTCGGAATAAGGATGGTGTCGTGGCTAGAGTAATGGATTCCAACCCCTTGGGCTCGGGTTCGAATCCCGGCAGTGGAGTGGAGCAGTTTTTCAGTGGGCTCTATTTCACTAAGTGAATATTCCGTAAAACTTATTCATGTGTGGTACCGTCCGATTCCGTCCGTCTGATGGAACGTTTGACTGTGGATCACTTGTCCCTTACGTCAACTGTAAACTAATAGCCGAGTTACTATCCACCCTTACTCCATTTCCGTAATTATTCTTCCCTCTTCAGCCTACTCGCCTACCCTTCATGGCGAAAATTATCTCAATTGATTATGTAAAATGCTTTTTATCTAATCATGTCAATTCTGTTGGCAATGTATAAGTTTTTGATATGTATTATCTTTCATATGTAGATAAGATGTAATTTAACTCACTAATTTTGTAGTTGAAAGCAATAAATTACCTTAACAATATCAGGCGCTTCCCAAATAGTTAACCTACCTGCGTTTTTCATGGATAATATATCAAACTAAAATATCTATAATGGAGCAAGGATTGATGAAAATGTAAAAATATGCTAAAAAATTGGGCCCTGAAAACGTAGATTTGCAGGAAAGTAAAAAATTGCGTAGAAAAAGGAGGAGAATCATTAATGGCGTATGTCATGACATTTCATTGGGGAAATAAGAATGGTTCAATCGGATATCGAATTAGAATTTAAATCTTTTTATTTATTATATTTTACATACCTATATTTTATTTACACCCATTGTAGTTCAGCCAATTTAGCCCAAATTGAAGTTTTTAGCCAACTCAAATAATGAAATCGAATCAACCGCATTAATGAAATCATTTCAAATGGCCCAGTTATGTAAAAGTTTTAATCAATCAGTGCCAAACAAATTTTCATGCCCGTAAGCTGTACGTGTGGTCAACTGCACACGCCTAAATCGATATTTATCATCACATCCTAGTATATGTCATGCAAGCCACCCAACTGTTGGTATATGGCGGGGGATGGGATCAATTGGGAAAAAAGTTGGTTTCGAGGCATTTGGTTTAGGTTCAAGGCAATCAATTTACAACTATATATGGCTCGCAGTTGGAGGAAGTCAATATATTTTGGCATCCGTTTCTCTAATTTTTTGCTTGTCCTCCAATAGGGAAAAATTGAACCACGAATTATTGTATTAACGATCAGGTGGGATCTCGCCCTCCCGCTAAGTTTTTCAGCTAGCATCAGAATGAATTATCTCCTCCCTAATTATTCCTCACCCAGGGCTAGAATCATGCATTTAGTGTAGAACATTTTATCTTGATGATATTAAACGAATCCGTTCGTGAGCACACTGCGTACCGCAAATGACATTTTCCTCTTCTGGATCCCAAGAGGGTGTGGCAGTATTTAGCTTTTGACATTTAAATTTTTATCGCCTCTACAAAATTATGTAGGTAAATTAAACAATTTTAAGCCTACCCAAAATAATTGAGCATATGTCGCTGCGATTGAAAAACAATGCCTAACGCAATAGTTCACTTTCTACTATACATTCTCTGTATGATTAATGGGCAGCGAAGATTATAATCGAACCCGTAAGTAACTCATAACCCAGCTCATAAAGCTAACTCGATGATATCATTTCCTAACCTGTTTTCTTTTATATTGGAGGATTTAGTTGTTTAAATCGGTTTTGTTGGTTATTCCAAAGTGTATTTGATCCTAAATTGTTCCTATCCGAAATAAGTGAACTATGTGTTATTCGCAGTTTCTTCTTCATTGGTAAGAAATGATGCAAAATTCATTAAGACCTTAAAGTCCAACTCTTTGTACGACTGGGAGCAATATTTGCATTCGGCTTTCTCTGCTACCTTCTGTTGACAGTTGAAATTACTAACTTTTCCATCAGTTAACTAAAATTTAGGGTTATATAGTCTTCTTAAACTCCAGTTTTTTCATGGATCGGGATGAAAACGTACCATAGCTGTGTGGTGACCTCATTCAGTCCTCACATGTCCCAGGGATAAGTCAGAAAACTCCTTGTCTATAATTTTTTCCTTGAATCTTCAGCTACGCTGATGGGATATTATGCATTTTTACCATCTTTCTCGTTTTTGTTTTCTGTTATTCACCGCTTTCTCACTGTATCATTTTCCGATAGTTTACCCTGATAAATATTGAGTTTTTTTATTTAGTCAGGTTAAGACTGAATGTGGTCATAGAGGCATATTTCTATTACAAATCTCTATAAGCCAAGCGTATTGGCAACGAACCTGATCGCCTAAGCTGTGTCATCGCGTTTTTTAAACATACCCGGCTTTTTTTCACTAATTTGACGTTGTATACATTTATAAATTTTGTTTCATAATTATTGCGCATTAAATATTGCTAAATTTTAGTAACGTTTAACTGTTTAGAAGGTTGTACCATGGAAGAAGGAGGAGTTCCATGGTTGTACGAGGTGCGAAACGATAATTAGCCGTCGGCGAACCCTATAAACCTAAGCCTGCCTAATCTACCTCCTTGTTTCCTACGTTTTACTGTTTTGAGATGTCTCCACTTTTTCTCGGCAATTCCCGCCTCCCTATCTCCACGCCTTTTTTCAACTATCCCCTGGTAATCCTATCGTTTCACTCCATCTCAGGCTTCCAAATTCTATTTCATATTCAACTTTGACCTCAAGGCGTCTCAAGGACCGATGGCGAGCCATTCGTCAAAGATGTCAAAATACACGGAGGAACCTGAAAGTAGAGCCCTTTCGTCGAACCAACGTCCCAGTAACCTGCCGAGCAGCAAACCCAATTCTACCGCAAAAGTCGGCTGTTTTCACGCCACGGTCTCTCCTTTGCCACGGTACCATCTCTTACTCTCAATTATTGATTCAAGATTTTCATGCACATCGTTGATTGGCCATCTAAATGACCAGGCGATAAGAAACGATGGAAGTCCCCTGCATTCTTCCGCAATTGTGTTTTTAACGGCGCGCCCTCAATTTAGGTGGAACGACCATTTTCAGGCGAGATATCGTGGGGAAGCGCCTTGACTAAAACGGCAGAATAAAATAGATTCCGTTTTACTAACTGTTTCTTTACTTTACATTTAATTAATTACATTTAACCGCCTACCAGATCACATTGCCTCATATAAGTCGGTTAGAATATTTCAAAAAGAATTAAAAACATGACTGTTCTCCGTTACAAATATTGAAGACTATTTTTTATTTTAAGAATAATTTCTGTAACTATGGAATGTATTTGATCAATTAGTGTTGTTGTATAACTTTATTTCCCATTGTTTCCTGGTGTATGATTGTGTGAACACACTTTAAAATGCATTTTAATATGTAACATGCTGACTCTACTGCAAAATGAATTTTAATATTTTCATGTTGTGGCCTCGCACCAGCCAGTTATATTTGGTAAATTTAAATTATGACATCCCCAACACAGGTTTTCTTTTACCTCAGGGGTGTCTGTTGTTCCACAAATCAATTGTAATATTGTGTTTTGTATGTATAAATGGTGGAATACATACTACTACTACTACTTTTATACCACGTGTTTCGACGCTGACAGCGTCATCAGCATGTACACTAGCGCATCAGGTATAGCGTGCTTAATCATGACCTTGTAAGCGTCCAAACGCGTTGTATAATACTAGAATTGCTTTGACAGTACTTATGAAATCCATTATATTCTTTCCTTTTATTCGTCGCTTTGAATGCCTCCTGTCTGGAGTCGGACACTAGCACTGCTACCACCTCAATGAGGTCATTACCTCTAGTCTGGATTATACCCTTCCACACATCTGGCACCAATTTCTATTCACTTCAGCCTCAGCTCTCGAGTTTTTTTTTGGATGCATGGTCCTTTACTACTTTTACCCTGCGGTGCTTGGAAAGGACAAGAAACATGGTGACCTCATATTTTTGTGATCGCTAATGGAGCACAACTAAAACCCTGTTATATATGTGATAACTCTGGTTAATAATAATAATAATAATGATATAATAATAATATGTAATAACTATAATTAAAGGTAAAAAAATTTTGATCTAGCTCTCCGCTGATGAAATCATTTAAAAAACAGTGTGCTGATCTAATGAAATTTACTTTCATGCTGCATAAATAAAGCATTAATGTAAATGAAAAAAACTGCGCTTTTTAACTTAAGCATTAATAACTGCATCTATAGCGATAAAAATAGGATTTTTTTCTCTATTTCTACGACTAAATGTTGCATTGTAATGGAGCTATTCTGTTCTGTTAAACAGTGTTTGCTATCATTGACCCTCTCAGCTCATAATAGTTGTTATAGTCTTGCCCTTTCTATCTATATCTTATTAAGATGTGCATCTAAAACTTGTTTTTGATGAATGAGCGTCTATAAAATGAGCGGTTTTGAATTTCGATCGCTCTTCCTCGCTTGTAAACGTTTAGTTTTTATTACATTTTACTCTGAACTTCTGATTTGATGCCCTTTCAAACGATTGTCTTATTGGAAAAGCGAGAATGTGTCCCACATGCAGTAAATTTGTAAATACTCAATAATTGATTCAATTCATAGAAGTTATTAGGCTAAAGAGTGAACAAGAATATACATTGTAATTATGCTCACTGTATCAGAAAATGCGTTAATTCAAGAGATGGATGTGAAAATAAAATGACAAAAGAGTTATAATGATTGCTCATAGTCCGTTGTGTAATTAAATGTGTATCATACTGAAAGAGCAACTACAAGGAAGAGAGCCGAGATCAGTTCTAACGTCTCATGAGCAACTATCGATTTTTGGTTCCGAAGAATATACTGAAATGTATTGTACTATTTATTTACCTCTCATGCTTCAGATTATGTCAAAGCGGCAGTGTATGTGGCACAAACCTAAGTTTTTTGTCTACCGCGCAGGAGAACCTGATAAATAGGGCAAGGTTTTTAGTTGGCTAAACAATGGGGATGAAAACAACGCTGAATCCGTGCTGGCCTCATTGGCCCCAAAGTAAAACGCTCCATTACGTATGTGCTTGAATATATCTTCGAGCATTATGCTGCTCATTGTTAACGCATGACTTGTGATCTGAAGGAATATTGCTGAATAGTTCGACTGGAAGAGTATGTGGTCTTGCGTTTTTTACTCTGAATTTCACTGCGTAAGTATATTTTCCTCTTTCATTCTAAGGCCTAATCAGGGAGATGTTAGATATAATTTCTCTAAATAACAAGTTATCTCTGACTTTTGCTCCTACCTGAGAACTTGGTATTTACGGCATGTTCATGCATTCACTCGCATTTATTCAGTTTTACCAGTGAAGTGTTTGAGATGGAGAAATATCGAAGCTAGAAAGCGGTTGTTAAAAACAAGGTGCTGGAGGTTGATTACTTCCTCGTATTAAAGTATAAACGATTTATTTCCCGAAAGGAGTATTCATAATTCATTTATTTTAACTTCATAAAATATTCTTTTACTCATTGATTAAATTGGGCGTTGCTAGGAAGTAAATAGATGATAGAAGATAGACCGTATGCTAGAAAATAAGCTAAAGGATAAGACGGAAAATAAGAGACGAATAATCATGGGGGATCTCGATTAAGCAACGTTTGTTGACTGGAAGTAAATCATAATCTATGTAATCATTTAAGACGTGTTTGTATTAAATGGGAAATGAGGAAATGTTAAATTAAGTAATTTAAATGACGACGACTCCTGCTTTCGAACTCATTTTCCGGTCAGAACATCATTCATTTCTTGTAGACGCCATATTGGATTTCGTCGTTTTGATATCAGTGGAGAACGTCAGCATAGGTGATACTTTGACCGGAACTATGGATTGCGTTTTCGGTTTCGGAAGGTTCATTTCGGCTATGAATAACAGTACTGCGTTTTAAACGGGTGTTTTCCTTCCTTGTAAATTTGAAGTATGATTTCTTTTATGAATTAAGTATAGCTGAAATCGATTCCTGATTATATTTGTACACTAAATTAAGATTTTTATTGCGTTATGTACGGCCGGGAAGGAATTCAGTCTGACATAGTAGGCTGTGCCAGTACTCGGAGACTGAACTAAGGCACGTTACACTTATTATAATGATATATTGGAATACTTATCCCGGACTTCCTCGTGAATCAATGCCAAATGACACACTGGCGAGGGTTAGTATCGTTTACTTCACCAATAAATGTCGCAAATTATTTGCACGCACAGAAGTACCAGCATTAACGATGGAAAATATTATATTGCAGAACCACAATGTTGAGTTGCATATAACTGGAACTGCAAGTCTTCCATCGCGCAACCTCTAGTTGATCTCACTAAGTTCTTTCGGGTAAAACTACTCTCCTTTTGTAGGCAGTAATCCATAAAATATATTGGCCACTGGAAAATATGCCATGTTCACCATCAGGGTTATAGCGGGATGCACATCGGGGCTGTACTTGTCAAAATAATATGAATCCACAGCTTTAGAAAGCATTCATCGTGGCCACAATGTGTCCCTCGCTTTTCACTTATCACATGTGTAATTTCGTTCAACTTTCATGATTTTCAGTACAATTGCATGGCGAGGGCCAACATCGAATTCGCGTTCAATTAGCATCTACCGAATAAATAGTTGCCCATCCTGAAGCACACTCAACCAACACTTATTATTGTATGCCAGAACTTGTCCTTCAGTCGTTTCTAACTTAGAAACGCAAGTCTAGCATGAGATAATCTTCTGATACGTCTAAGAAGGTGAATGGCACATGTACCCTGTTACATGAGCTTTCCAGAAGTTGTGCATGTAACGTGACCTTCCCTGCACATATGCACACTGTCTTCACGTTGCCATTTTTTGCTCGATAGATAACTCTCCATGTACACACTTTATGGTCCCATAAGTAAGTAAGGAAACTATAGACACGAAGTATCAATGTCGTTTCGTGCCTAAAGAAGGCGAGTGTATTCACTGAAGAGTAAAGTTGCTCATGTTGTTTTGCGGCGCGTCAAAAAAATTGTTAGTGGCGCCATCACTGAAGAGTAAGCCAGTTCCGTCTCGTGAAATAAGTGCCAACTTCAACGGTAAATATTGGAGATAATGCATCAAGGCATCATCAAAATATCCGCTCTATATGAGAGAAGTTCAATTCTATCCTGTGTCTTGCAAGTTGACTAAAAAAGATACCCATCCAAGTTCCACGTATTTTTGTACTAAAATGAGGATGTGGTCTTTGCAAAAGCTAGTCCCGCTTCAATTTTTTTTGCAACCCAATGTATCTTCAATCCTGAGATGCTATATTTTTACATTTTACATTTATTTCTATGTAGCAGTAAAAGTAGGAAAACACTGTCATTCCTTTACCACAAGCGAATGTAAAATGATTCACATGTATAGACAGTCGCAATTTTGGAGCTATTTGGACATGCATAGGTCATCGAGACGAATAAAAGGTATATAATCCCAAAACTGTTCCAAATTCTTTGTACAGTTTATAGGGTCAAATAATAAAAAAAATAAAAAGGAGGTGCTCCAAACGTACTAACCTGCTGAAGTCAATGAACCATTACCATGAAGTCAATGGTGAAGACTATCACATATTCTGTCGACAGAGAGCCAGTGCTCCTTAGTGACACCGAAGTCCAACATCATCGTATTATGAAATTACCTTCGTATTCTTTCTTTTCTCCACTCCTCCGACTTCTCGGGAAAATATTTCCAAATAGATTTAATTGAAGGAAATACAGTCGGGTTGAGATTTCGGTTGTTTAAACTTTATCGCAATTATTCGATGCATACTCATCAATCGAATGAGCGAAATGGTTTACATTTTTACTACCCTAGGGAGCGGTATGTTATTCTTTTTAGGACAAAAACAAGTTAAAATTGATTGTGGACCTTGTTTTTTTAACATAGTTTGTGAAATTGGCTTATTTTCTATCCAAGTAAGCTCTGATATGGGGATGGATCACTGCAAAGTTTCCTGATATTCGTGGACTAAGTTATCACCGATTATTTAGAGGATGAGAACGGCGTTTTTGACCATTTTAAGTTTTAATCGATAAATTAAACCCTGATTAATTTGTCTTCTCGTGATAAATGTTTCGGCTGAAGTATCGGGTATGTATATCTCGCTCATCATCAAAATGTTTCTTCATGATGGCCGACCTACCTCTTTGCGCATGCGCGTACGATAATGGTCTTTTCCCCATTGTTTTTTCTGAATGTATTTTAATTAATGACGTAATCATCTCAAGGATTTTTTCCGTTTTTCCCATACTTAAATGGAGTAAAAATAAAAAATGGTATACATTCTGTATGTTTAGAGTAGTGAAGTCATATTACCACCGAATAAACAATGGCGTACTAAGGGTTGGGCTTTACAGTTAAGTAACATCCGGTGTTACCGGTGCTAAAAATTATCGCATACAATTGCGAAGGCTCCAATTCACACTATTTGGGCATCTAGTGGTCTCCGTACTTTTATTAGCTGCCGTTGGGGTGGTAAGCTGCATCTTATAGACGAGACCACAAGTATTCGTTTTACCTGCGCTAGGGAGAACAGAAGACCCGTGTCCTTCTGATTAAATGGTTTCTCACGACACTTATCCTGTCGATTCCATTCAAATCAAATATACACATCGTGAACTCTTCTCAAGATCTCAAGCAGGTTACATCCTGTATTGCCGCCTTCATTTAGCGCAACTCCCAAGATTTACCCCGTTGGAGAAATTACGAGATGAGTTCACCCTGAGTATGGGCCTGGAAAACACCAGATCTTTCTTAAAATGTACACAGAATGAAGTCTCCCAAACGGTCACAAAGGTTTTCAAAAACTCAATCGAGTACGATGATTTTCATACTTTTCGTGTCACGTCCTCTATTTGTACTGAAGTTATCCTGGTTCTTTTTAAGTGGTTCAGGTCACGTAAGCCACAAAAACGGTGAGCATGCCTCCCGGTTATCACCCCACCGAATGATTTTCGGATGTATGCGAGAGGCATAATCTATTTCCAAGCCTGGGAAGTACCTGCTATGGCCTCACAGCCCTTGGTAGGCGGAATCAGAGGGGTCGGTTACAAATTGGGGGATTACCAGGGGGGGGGGGGCATGCGTTGATGTTGATGGGTGCCCGAGCATAAATGGGCGGGGGTGGGTGGGGGAGCCACGCACCTGCCAACCCTGCAGCAGGAGGCTTCGGTCAACGGTCCGCAGCCACATGATGGCGTCGCCGGCCTGAAAGTCCCGCAGGCCGGGGCAGCGTCGGTGCAGGTACATCCCCAAACACTTGAGCAGCTCGGACGTGGATGCCTGGATGACAGTCTTCTTGGGGGGCGGCGGGGGCGGTGGGGGCGGCGGCGGGGGGGTGGTAGCCGCGCCCGCCGCCACGGAGGCGTGCAAGTGGTTGAGGTGGTTGGGGAGCGCGGCGGAGGGGGGTGCGAGGCGGGGGGACGCGAGCAGGGCCTTGACGGAGCCTTGGACGACGAGCACGTTGTTATTGTTGTTGTTGTTGAGGATGGAGCCGGGGTTGTTGTTGAGGTGGTGGCCGTGGTGGTGGTGGCCGTGGTGGTGATGCGCATGGTGGTGGTGGAGGTTGTGGGCGCTGTTGGCGTGGTTGTTGGCACGGACGAGGTCCAGGGGCGCGAGGACGCCGGGGGGCGGCGCCGTCCCCGCCGCTGACGTCACCTTGCCCGCCGCCGGGTAGTAGCACGACAGAGCCTTCTGGATGTTCTTGTTTTTGTCGACGAGGAGCGGGTGGATGGAGTCGAGGGGCGGTCTCAGGGGGACCAGGCCCCCACTGCCGACCACGCCGCCTCCGCCGCCCACACCTCCGACCCCGCCCACCACGCTTCCGCGGTTCTTGTTGTTGTCGAGCTTCTTTTTGTTATTGTTCACCGTGGAAAACCGCTTCCAGCTGAGCGCGTTGATGAACAGTGAGTGCTTCTTGAAGTTACCGCCGCCCTTGTTCTCCAGCGCGTTCTTCTCTGAGATAATCTTCGAGCTCTCCAGTAGCTGATGATTGTTCGCTATGTGGTGTTGGTTGTTGTTGTTGTTCTGATTATTGTTGTTGTTATTATTGTTGTTATTGATATTGTTGTTGTTGTGGTGGTTGAGGACCACGAGGGGGGCGGCGGGCGTCACCTGACCAGTGGTGGCCGTGTTGGTTGAGCCGCCGGTCGAGGGTGGGGCGGATGTCTGCTGAGCCTGCTGGCTCGGCACCGGTGGAGATACCCGTGGCGAGGCCGCGTTCCCGTTGGTAAACAATACCTGGCTCCCCGTGTTAACCTGCTGATTGTTGTAACCATGGTT
The DNA here is from genome assembly GCA_963573305.1 of Pyrrhosoma nymphula. NCBI lineage: Eukaryota > Metazoa > Arthropoda > Insecta > Odonata > Coenagrionidae > Pyrrhosoma > Pyrrhosoma nymphula. The sequence goes on from OY754332.1 coordinate 32,379,168, forward strand.
GCTGCCGCTGCCTCCACCCCCGCCGCCTCCACCCCCAACACCTCCTATCCCGCCTCCGCCCACCACTCCCCCCGTCCCCCCTACGTGACCCCCAGCACCTTTGATTTGGTCCACTCGGTTCCTGGCGTTATTCAGTTGTTCATAGCTGAAATTGTTGAGCGTGAAGTCGGTGCCGACGCCGATGAGGCCGCCCCCGGAGCCTCCGTTACCCCCGCTGCCATTGCAGACCGGAGGCCGCCTGTCACGGGGGCTGAAGCTCAGGACCGTCCCCATGTCAGCTAATTGCTCGGCTCCTTACTTGGACCTGCGAGAAGAGGGAAACATTAGTGTGCGTCTATGTGGGTTCAACCCGCTTGCCTCGCGGTGAGATTAATGAAAATTCCCGATAAAAAATCCATAAAGTTCCTTTATCCTGTCCGGCTTAAATTGTAGTCACTATCTTTATCGCGAACCGTAAAGGATTAGCCAGCTACTGGCAACGGATTTTTATGTAGTAGGAAGCTCAGCCTAAGGCGGCATTTAATTACTTTCCGGAAATTTTAAGTAGTTATTCCTGCTGTGATATGCTCTTATGAAAACTACAAATAATGAATTGAATGGTGTAAATCATTGCTGTTTGCGAGGATGCAGTGGTGACTACAGATGTATAGAGCAAAGCATAGCTACATCGCAATCCAGAGCAATAAAAAAATGTGATTGTTTTCATCTGTGACGTGTGACAATAGTGCCTGTCACATCGTAAGCATTACACCTTCGGGCTTAATAATGCATCGTTATTTACAATTACTTGCATTTGTCTCTTATTTTAAATGACCCACCTCTATTACACCCTTCGATATATAAGATGGCGCTTTTTATTAGCATCAGAAAATGGTACTTGAGAAACCAAAATGGCCGCATAAAAATCAATTTCAAGTGCCATTGTCTATCCACGCCGGCAGCGAAAGGGAGGGTGACGGGATTAAAGCGTAGACACCCACTCACATCCCGAATACAACATGCGTATTAAACCCGAGCGCGGAGGAAAAAAAGTTACGTAATCCATGACATTTGCACAGTCCTCCCTCCGCGAGCTCGTACGGAGGGGCAAGATGGCTGCCGGCACATCCAATGTGAGCGGTTTGGCGAGCGCAACGCAATGACAATCGATAGACGTCGTCGGAACACTCGCGCACAAATTGGGACGGGGAGAAAAACAGTGGTGAAGGTACTTCGGAAGCATAAGAGGATATACACACTTTTTTGGTAGGCCGAGCAAGGCCCCTCTGATTTCTCCTCAGATCACCATGTGTTTTTAGTTATGTCTCTTCCTCACTGTCTCTACACAAACACTCCAGGGAAAACGAGTCGTCTTGCAAGGATGTGTGCCTCCCTTGCAGCAGCAGTGGAGGACGTTGCTGCGTCGAACCCTCCTCTTGCTTTGTGGAGCTTTCTAAGGATCGGACGGACACCCTTATTTATTTTGTTCAGAACCCTTCAAGTCGTAGCACGGAGCGACAAACTCGACGGCGATGGCACTTATTGGCGGTTGTGTGTCGTGGCCAGTGGAGATGTCCGGGGAAGTCCACGTTCGCGAGGCAGACCGACCGGTGCGCTTGCACTGCAACTGAGAAGGATCTCCGCTCGCGAGTCGAACGCCCCCTCCCTGAGCCGATCCTGCCCCCCTTCAGTGTACGACACACGCGCCCCTCTCATGGCGCACCCCTGGTCGTCACAGCCCTCCCCTCCCTCCCCCAGGTCGATTCCTCCCCATCCCCCATTCCTAATCCAATTTGCGCGTCTCCCCTGGCAACCACCGGGCCCACGGGCGATGATGTCACGCGGAGGCCGCCCCATTGGCCGCTGCCTAGGTCACATGGTTTCCACCCCCCACCCTATCCCCCTTCATTTCCCCATCCCATCGCACCCCTCGCCCGTGCCCTCCATCTCCCTCCCCTTTCCCCGCCCTCGCCTGCACTCCTTTGCCCCGACAATGAGGATTACAGCATCACAATCTCCCCAAGTAGCACGGAGTCACTGTAGATCCCCTTTTTTTGTATTTCCTTTTTTCCGTACCCTTTTCTTCACCCCTTATAACCACGACGTGCAGCTTTTTCTTACACTCCCTGTATTCGAATCGGGGATGCGATGATGGGTCACTCTGCAATTTTGAGGGACTGCGGATCGATCGATGCGAGTCGGGAGGGAGGCGGGGACCTTTCGCTATATCGGATTGCATGGAAGTTCGAGTCTAGCAAAACAAGAGCGGCCGGAGTGCGTCACTTGTTTTGTGTTTTTCTCCAGCTAAGAATGTAGCGATTACATTTTATTATAATCATGTTTATTCGTTACTCTTTAGTATCATATTTATAGTTACTTTAGTTCTTCACCTTTCTTAGTTGTCTCTTTGCATTACATCTTTCATAGTTACTGTAGCATTAGCTCCTCCGTGTCTCTGACCAACGTAAATATAATGTTTGTGATTATTGCATTATTTCATAACTTCAAATACATAAGTAGTATAAAATGAATGGAAGTTTAGGTGGCCTTGTTGTTTATACTTGTGTTAAGGTTAACTTCTGAATCTTTTTAATGCGTTGCATTTAGAATCAAAAGTAACCAAAAATAAAAAATAACGAATATATAAAATTAAGTTCCCTTTTAAACATTCCAGTAATTCGTTTACACAATTTTGGAAAATAAGGATTTCATCATCTTGCTGAGAAAAAACCGTGATTTGGCCAAACGCATGGTTGTTTTCTTAGCGAACGGGTTATTTTCGTGCTGTAATGTTTTATACGATCGCCCTGAGAAACTGAACGTCTTGGCATATTTACAAATGTCTTTTGATGATCAAACCTAGAACAATTTTAAGTCACCAGATTTTCCAATATGTGAATCGAAAATTAAAGTTATATTCTCCTTGGACAGAACCTGGTCGTCCATTCAAGAATTAGATGACAATGTGGTATTTTGAGGGATAATCAGATTTTGAGATTTGGTTGTAAACATTATTGGGTTGAAATTTTTTAGGAGAGATAACTGAAAAGAAACGAACTCTTGGACATGGTTATTTGATTTAGGAGCTGTTGAGACGTATCGGGGTACTATCAAGTGTGATAAAATGCTGAATATTTGGTGAGCGAATCCGTAGAGGAAGAAAATGCGTGTTCGAGAGCAAGAAGGGGGTGTAAAATCTGAGAGACTTACTCCGGCCCGCATTCAAATATGGTCCATTTTGAGGATTCTATACATACACAAAGTGGGTGAAAAAGACATTTGATTTCACTATTCCTTCTAATACTTTTTCCTATTGCTCCTGCCAGGTAATTTCAAAATGGCGACACTTAACCAGTGATTTACATCAATAAGAAACAGGCATTTGTGAATAATTATAAACTTTCTATTATTTATCCACGTTCTATGCTGAATGACTGTCTAATGATTATATCCAGGAATAATTATATCAAATTGGCATTTTTCTATTCATTTCAGTTACGCTTGCTATATTTGGCCGTCGAAGAAGTAATTTAGATATTATACGCCCTGAAAAATTGAGCAAGTGCAAGTCAAAAAGTTCTTGCACCCATGATATGCGTACTAGAAATAAAACTATACGTGGAAAAGAGGGTTTAAGACAGGAGGGAATTAGGTGACGAAGTTGATGGCTATGCATAGTAAATCTCCGGCGGCTTGTGAAAGTTATTTTGTTTTCGTTGACTACCCTTGGTCCCTTATCCATCCTCGTCTTTTATCCATGTGCTCGCTGTCTCGATCGAGTCTATCCTGAAATATTGGCATTGATACTGAGAGACTTGTTGTCATGTTATGTATTTCACCTTTAAAACTCATTTCCAGGAATTTTTTAGGAACTCACGGCGCATGTATGCTATTAATTCAAACTCTGATAACCAATTTGAGCAGGATAGCGGCAATAATGTATGATTAAATGTATCGGGAAATTGAATTCCCGGAAATGGATTACCGAGAATGGTCGATTTTTTTATTGAAAATTTTAAGAATAATTCGTTGATTTCGTGACATTCCATTTAATTTAAAAACTCGAATAAGTTAATAATTAAAGTATTGGCATTCTTTATTAAAAGATCTGGATGAGGGGAGAATTCTAAGTAGTATTTGCTTCCGGACTTAGAAAATTAGAGCATCCGAAAATGTCCGATGACTTTCCACTATTTCATTAATGATTTCCTTCCATATCAGCCTGCCCATATCCCGTGTCCTTCGTGTTCGAGTTTGAATCATTCGGTTGGATATTGGCGTTTCATAAATATACGGCTGGAAATTTCGGTATCATCATCGTATAGGACAGATGGGGAAGGGATAAGATTTTCCTCCTAAATACTATGGTAGAAAATTTTGCTCGATAGTTTTCGGCATATTGGCAAGAAGTCAGCAATGATTTATTATCACCTATTCTATGCCAATTAGGAGTCAACAGCTCTTCATTTAATTTTCTTAACTTTCCCTGTGCATTTTTGTTCCGGTTCCTCTTTTGTTCCATTACTCAACTGGTGCCGTCCATTGTTACCTGTGCTTCGTCATCTCATCTTGTATCCTCACTTTGTAGACCGTCTCTCACAGATATGTCCATTAATATAGAACAACGAGCCACTTAATTAAATTCCATGGACGAAACGTATTAAGTTACATTTAGATATAGCCACTGTGTGATTATCTCGTTACTCTTCTCTTCTTCAGTGTTCAATCTGTTGATTGATTTGCAGCTACTCGCCATTCTTCTCATATATCTGCCTTCCTCTTCCTTTCAACGTAACTCCTGCATCATATATCCTTCATTATCTGCCCCAGGTACTGCAGACGTGGCCTCCCTATTTTTCTCTTTCCTTTAATTTTTCCTTCTATTATTAATTTCAGGAGCCCTTCGTGTCTCAACGGATGTCCAACAAGCTTTACTCGTCTCTAAACTATGGTTTTCTCTAGGCTGCATTTTTCATCTACTCTTCGAAGAACTTCTTCATTCGTCACTTCGTCTGCCCATCCAATTCTCAGCATACGCCTATAACACCATAGTTCAAACGAATTCAGTCTCTTTTTCTCTTCTACCCTTAAAGTCCACATCTCACACCCGTTTAACAAATGTACACGAGACATAGGTTTTAAGGAGCCTCTTTCTTATTTGAAGACTATTGCATCGGGACGAAAAAATTTTTCATTTTTTGTTAAATGCGCTTTTGCTTGATTAATTCTACTTCGCACTTCCTCCCTACTTTGCCCAGCTTCAGTAATCTTACTCCCCGGGTATACAAAGGAATCCACTTGTTCGAGGCGTTTATTATCAACCACAATCTGCGCTTTCGCTTGTCCCACTTTGTTGCATACCATTATCTTTGTTTTAGTTGAATAAATTTTCATGTTGTATCTTATTCCCATGATTTCATTCATCTTTTCTATCATTCTTTTAAGGTCTTCTTCCTTTTCCGCTAGTACAGCAATATCATCCTCAAATATTAGCATTTCTATTCTTTCACCATGTATTCTTACTCCCGTTTTGTTCTTTTCCTGACTTCTTTCAGGGCCTCTTCAATATACATGTTAAGTATCACTGGTAATAATGCGCATCCTTGTCTCACCCCCTTCTGGATTTTAGCTTCTAATTGCTATTTATCTCCCTCCAGAATAGCTTTTTCGTTCCTATATAGATTCCATATGAGTTTTCGCTCTGTATAGCTGAGTCCAGCTTTCTGTAGAACCTTAAATATTTGGTCCCATTTAACGTTATCATAGCTCTTACAGTCAAGATAAAATTACTTGATGTTATTTATGTTTTTATTGTTTTAATGTTCACAACCTTTCCTCTCTATTCTAACTTATTCTTTCCTCTCTATGTTAACTCGCGTTGTTATCATGAAGTTCATTGTTAATTTTGCAACTTTTGTATTTTTACGTTTGAGTTAGAATATTTAAGGACAAATTTCTTTGTGATCCAAGGTGTAAGCTTTTATAAATTTCTCCACCCAAAAATAAAGCCTTTTATTTTTGACCTCGTTTTTTTTTACCTCTGTGAAACGGTTAAAAAATGGAAACCTGATGATAAGATTTGGTGTGTTCCCCGCGAACAAGGCTGATGACTTTTTTTCAAGTTTCCCCAGAGGGTCAGGAAGGCTGCTGTTGCCAACGTTTCGTCGGCTTTCCTTGCCATCGTGTTCAGGGCTGAGGCAGGACGATACAGGGACAGCCGTCGGTACGTTGGAAGCAACAGCTTCCTGACCCGGTGAGAAAACCGAGAAAATTTCATCAGACTAATGATGAGACTTTTATTAATTCTGGATTAAGTATGACTTTTTCTAAACCTAAACACATGTTACCCGTAAAACAGTGAATGATACTATCGAAGTGGACACTACCAAAACAATCAGCGGAAAATTAACGAAGCCAATGCGTCATTATGTTGTAATTTTCGAGGCTTTCGGGTGTTATGAAGAACATGGACTACGTATTCGTTATGTTCACCATAATTTATGCGTTTTTATTTTTTAACCAATCAGTTTGACAGGATGTACGCCTTTAAGATGACTACAACGTTTTCCGGTACTCTTTTCATTCTTCCCTACACGAGTCGGTCACTTGGATCAAAAGAATCCGAACCGAACTACCGACTGTCCAGTGTGTTATGGATCGACATGGAAGGAAGTCCAAGCCCACGTGAGGGAGTCGAGGGAGTTAAATGGCACGTGTAGTCAGTTATGCTCGAGAGGAGGCAGTGAATCACAGTGGGTAGAGTTCATGGCAATTTGCCTCTCATATTGATAAGACTTCAATAGTTTCGATCCTGTTTTGAAATATACATTCCACCGCGCGAGCCGCATGTGGCAGGGGGTGTTAGGGAACCAGCCATAAAGAAAGGGTACAGGAAAAAGAATAGGGAGATGAGAGAACGAAAGGTTAGGTGTGTTTCGACGGATTAGTGTCTCGCTCTGTATTTATTGTAAACATAAAAGGTGCTAGATGTGAAGAAAATTTTAAACCTATCTGCTCGATGGTGGATTTCTCTCATTTTGTCACTTTTGTCTGCCCCGCAGATAGTATAGGGGCAAAATAATAACCTCCGTGTCGTTTTGAAACTCGTTTGACTCGATTTTTTATAATTGCTACTGTTTGACCTTCGAGTCTCTAGCGAATCCTTCCTAGAGTTTTGTCTCGCTTTCTGTTCACTTGAACATCGCCCTCCGTTCGCTCTTTTCTTTGCATAACCCCTTGGAAATAAACAAAGAACGCCTCAGTAAAACAATCTGAAGAGTATAAGAGCTTACACCTGATGCTCAGCCAGTTGTAATCACTCTCACATTCTTCCCGATTCGATGAAGTGCTTGAACGGTGAGAAATATAAATCAAGGTCAATTTTTGCAAATATCAAATCCCAATTTTTACAAACTAAATGAATTGTCAAACATCGGCTGATGAGAGGAAAATTTAGCTGTTAAATATAATTCTCCGAGTATGTTTTTCATTGCTACATTTGAGCCCAGTCACGTCCCCTAAACGGCACCTCGTTGATCTTTTCCTTTGGCGATGTTTAGGAATGGGACATAATGCATCTGTATGGCTTGCTCTACGTCTGGAAATGTCTCCGAATGCCAGCAATTTTTCTGTGGCTTTTCAAAATCCTTCTCTAAATTTAGCTCAAAAATATTATATTCAAGCAAAATGTACTATCAAATTTACTTACGCATTAATGGCATCGCATTACTTATGCCTTCAGTATGGGATTTTAGGACTGTATCCTATCCTATGTTTGCATCTTGTAAATGATATACAGAATGTTAACCAACGTACTTGGAACGGTATCCTCTAACGTGGCCTTTTATGGAAAAAAATACGATTTGCATTTCCACCTCTGAAGAACAGTTACCTATTGTATGCTTTTTCATTTGAAAAGAAAAACACGTCTTTGTAGATAGCATAAATAACAGGACATAATCTGCCATAACCTATCTGGAGACATAAGTTACGTATTAGTGGATAACCAACGCAGTGTTCGAAGAATGCTGGTATTCTCAGAGCATCTAATCTGATTACAAAGCTGGAGCGGTACTAAAGTGTGCTTAGGTATCGCGAATCATTATTGATATGTAATGGACATATCTATTTTAGTCTTTTGTGTCATGATTGAATGCTATTTACAGAGTAATTGCATGTAAGCATACGTATGAATTGCTATCTGTAATGAGAATGTCGGAAAAATAGGTACTGTATGACCTTTATGCCGATGTACTCAATAAACGCAAGCCTGAAGATAAGAAAAAGACTTATTAAAAGTATATATTAATGCTCTCACGCGGATTCACGCGAAAAGTCGTTAATGGTATTTGCATGGCCTTGGGGTGCATCTCTATTGATCAATATTTTTATGGAAAGATAAGAGATTTGGGTGCCTTTATGCCCCAATTTATGGTGAATCGTGTTATTTATATGTTATATTCATGTTAGTCAACGGCCTGCCACGATGGGTGGCGTTGGTGTGGCGGCTTACAAACCCAAAGTTTGAATTCCCGTGATGAGAAGCTGTGGTCCTCTTGGCGCTTTTCATTCAGTGTAGGGTAATGCCGTCGCCGGATTTCCCTACACCATGTATCCATTCCCGGAATGATCTTTCCCTAATTACCCACAGTTGTGCTAATTAGAGCTGTGCCATAGAAAGGAGAGGTACCGACCGTAGCCGACGATGACGAAAATGCGCCCTATCGGTTTTCTCGGCGATTACCGACGGTAGAAGTACTCTGTGCGGGAGATTGGGCCCTGCGTTGCAGCGATGCACACTGATTGAGGCGATTATAAAAATGTACTATGATGTTTTCAAATAATGTTTTTTTCGTTACTTGGATAGCAGTTTAAAGCTAAAAAGAAACTTCCAAGTGTATTCCTGAGGTTGGTTCCTATACATTGGCAATCATGGGTATTTTAGCCACTAGAAAATGAAAATAAACTTCCGGGATGTACAAGATGTCTCTAAAGTCTTAATTTAATTTTATTGTTCTGTTTTAACTTTAAAAAAATAGTCCAATTTTTTTCAAAACGGAAAATAAATGAAGTTTTATCAAGTTTTAAATCAAATATACACAAATGTCCAATGCACCCACCTCCGGCCGCAGGGCACAAATCAAGCCGATAGTCAAACTATTACCATACCTTACGTATCAAGGTCCTCCGACCTGAGCGTTTTGTGGCACATAGCCATCCCTTCACTGCAAAAGATCTCTACCACCTTCTAATGCTCTGGGCAGTAGGAGCGACAGTGCCGAATTATCGACGGAAATCACGCTGCACAGTTGAAACAGACGCGCACGAGTAAAACCGGAGAACAAAGAACGTTCTCTGTGGCTGGCTCGCCTTCTTGAACAACACCTGACACACCAGTGACGACAACAACAGCACTGACGCGAGGACCGCTCCTGTACATGCAAGTGACTTCTCCCGCCATCTATAAGAAACTTGAATACTCCTTCTTTCCTTTCTGCCCTGTAAGCCTTTCATTCCATTACGATTAGACGTTTTGAAGCTAAAACTCTTTGAAGTAGGATGAAGACTTTGTAGACGACCTGCATAATACGAATGAAAATGTGAGTTTCCTCTCATTTACATTATCTATCATAAAAATATCCACTTTTGAGTGGTTCAAATCAATCTCAAATCACTATTATACAACTTCATAACACCCTGCAAGCCACGTCAAGGGTGTGTGGCAGGGGTGGTACTGATAACGAAGCGAGAACAAGTTGGGAGGACTTGAGGCCAGAAATCATACCGTATGCACTGCCGTAATACCTAAGTGGGTTCCTTGGAAGGGTTACCGATCGGAATCTCTAATATTTTACGTCATATCATCATTTGGTTTCCTTGCGCTCGAAACTCACCATTTGCTGAAATGGCCTTAAAAGTTGGTCGCCGCCCCAAATGAGAAAACCAACAGAGGCACTTCTTTCCATGTTTACCATGTTTTGACACATCGGCCACGCATCACGCATGGTGGTGGGGTTGTCGAGCGGTCCCAATTCACGGGAATCGAAAGTGTCGCCGGGTGGCCGCCACTCGGCTTCCTTTCGGCCAGGGATGAGTGACCGTGAAAGTGCGCTGTATTTGGGGCGTGCAGGGATAGTCGTCGCCCCCTCTATTCAATGTGCCCCGCCAACCGCCCACTCTTCCTCGTCGTATTCCTCGGGATTCAAGCCAGCAATTTGGGCGAAATAAATGTAGGTAAACAAAGGCACGCTCAGGTATTACGTATTCACCCTCACTGCGCTGGTGTTTTGAGAAGCGAATATTACATCCCCTAAATCGTTGATTTAGTGGTTCGAGTATTGGACTCCCATCCTGATGGCCCGAGTTCGAATCCCGGCTACGGTGGAGATTTTTCAGTTGGATCACAATGAATACTGGTGGAGAGCGCTTCATATGTAGTACTCTTTCCGTCGCAAGGGACAATAAACTGTGGTCCCCTTGTCGTATTTCGTTGAGAATGGGCTAATGCCGACTCCCGGTTAACTCTCACCGTCCATTACCCTGGGAATAATCCTAATACCAGCCCACCCAACAATCCTTATTGGCACAATTTTTTTTCTCTCTCGGACGATTCTGGTGGTCCGTGTAACCTCAGTTGACATTCTCCTCACCATATTACCTACCAAATAGCTTAATTTTGTCATGGATAATGTGACTAACTAGAATATTAACTATGGGGCAAAATTTCATGATAATAAAAATGAACTTAAGGAGTGGGTTGGTTAAGCGTTGATTTAGCCAAAAAAACGTCAATTGAATAGACAGAAGGAAAACAATATAGGTGGCTATTATGACTGACCATTCGAATAATGTGTGTTGGAGTGTGAAAAAGAAATAATGTGTAACTGCTAATTCCAAAACCGTCCAAAAATCGCATCTGCCACGAGCTTTTGCGAGGGTTTTTCAGGGGAAGGGGTTAGAAAAGCGGTGGCAGGGTTCCTCCCGCAGCCTTGTCGTCTAGGGTGGAATGACGGTCGTTTCCCTCCCCCCTTCTCCCCCCCCCGCCCCCGAGGCCCTGCCTTCTTCGCCTTCCGCCCCTCCCGTGGCCTCCGCCGGTCCCCCGCAGCTGCCTCTTTCGATCGATGCCGCCACTGCCCCCTCATCCCCTCGGTTGGAGGTGGAGAGGCGGGGAAGGGGACTGGGCCAGCCGGACGGGGGGCAGCAGCCCCTCAAGCGACGCCCCACTGCCGCCTCCTCCTCGCTCCCCCACCCCCATTACTACGCCACCCCCGGCGTAATACGCGCGCCCCCATATGCAATGCGTCCCCCCCTCGGTGCCACGTGCGTTAAATTACACCCGACGTGCTCCCTCCCTGTAATCTTGACCCGCCTCGTTCGGGGGCACCCGTGCGCGAAGCGGGCCGGGGAGGCGAAGCGATCTGCCGCGGACTCTCGTTGTGGTCGTGCGTCGAGATTATGATCACCCCCGTCACTCAGGTTATTAGTCGTGGACGGGGAAGGATTCGAAGTCACCCTCTCGTGATACTCCCTTCCCTGCAAATGCCATCACTCGCTCTTGCACCCCATGCTGCTGTTTTGCTTCTTGGGTGGGATGTTGGAATTGTTAATGGTGGCACCTAATTGCCTCTGTAATGTTTGAAATTATCCTTTAATCTATAAATGTAAATTTAAACAAATTTAATGAACTTTAACACGAAGCCCTATAAAGGAGGAAAGGAAACAATAATAGCTGGTGGAAGAAATAGAGATGATAAGACTACAGTGAGAACAATATTTGTTAGAAATAATTTTACCATCAACAGTTATTGAATAAGAAGGAAAGGGAGAGTAAGTAGAGGAGCCTAAGGAAAGTAGAAGTATTGCATCAGCCGGAAAAAGAGACTTGGAAGTAAGGATTCTTTAAAACCTATGTACGGAAAATCCCATTATATTGCAGTGGAGGTCGAATGACAGTAGCAAAACAGTGAAGATGGAAGGAATGTATTGTTACAGAAGAATGAAGAGGATAAAATGTAGAGAGAATCAACAACGATACGTCCTTTGATGACCTGGAGATAAAAGACGTCAAGTGAATGCGCTACGACAAACTCATTGGATTCATTCTAAGTTATTTTATCCCTCTTGAAATTCAGGGTGGAGTAAGAATGAATGGAAGAACTTTCGAGGAAGACCAAGGATGGAATGCATTAAGTAAATTTTGAATTATGTGAAAATTATGACGCAAAATGTTTTTAGCTGAAAGGAGATTGTAATGAATAGTTGCTATCTTTAGAGTCATGACTGATGATGATGTTAACTTTTGCTGTGCATAAACATATGACACTTCAAGTTTTTCGCCTGTTACTATATATTTTCGAATTTAAGCATTCCTTAAACCACATTTCTATTCGTAAGCAATGAAAACATTAAGGTGCCATCTACGTAGCCATGAATTATGTCGAATATATGTAGTTAAATGCGTATTATTTGTGAGTAAACGTGCCAAAGTAACGGCTTCTTAAAATTCAAGTGCATGCTCGTGCAAAGTAGGAAAATAAGATAAAATTGTGTTACCAGATTAACGCTCTAATGCAAAATACGGATGGTAAATGGAATACTCGAACTCCCCTCAGGTCTCCTGAGCCATATTCGCCGGCGTTAGGAGTCAGTCAGCTTTCGTTTGTTTCATCTGGAGTTGGCAATGCATGGAAATTGTTTTGCATCAAAACCCTGTAATATTTGTAACCAAGCCTATATATCCCATAATTTACAATTGAACGGCAACCTTTAGTATCCTAAGCGTCAAGAAACAATGTGTGTGGAATTAATACCTACAGTTCTTTCAATTTTTCAATTTCTTTATAACTTGGCCTACGGATGAAACCATCCGTGAATGTTTGTCTGAAGCGGTGAGCCTATGAGAATAGAGAACCCTCCAACGAGCTCTAATTTGGACAGACGCTCGTTGGGTAGTGAATTCGCGGGACGTGGAATATTCGAGCTTTGATTGATCTCGAGTGTCGAGCTGTGGATTTTTTTCGGGCTTGACTGTGTACACCTATCTAAAGTGGTGAATGAACCATTATTACTTTGCACTTTGCCTATTTAGAAGTACTTTTGAGGTACCTTGGCCTTAATTTCTATGTCGAGCAACCTTCATGCCCTTCCCCGAACAAACCATTTACCCCTCATGCAGTCCGTCTTCAGATCTTCACCTAATCCCGTCATATCACATTTATGTTTCGTCCTTTGCCCTGTTGTCCTACGTCTGCCCTCAGTAACTCTTTTCAACATGCCGTTATCATTTCTGTGCCTTTTTATTTCACTTTCGCTCCCTCCTTTCCTTTATTATTCATTTTCTTCGCATGTGTGCGTCCAGTGCATTCTATCCATGACTCTCTCAATATATACGAAGCTAGCAAAAATATCCTGATCATACACTTACTAGGTTTTTCATTTAGCGACCGCACAACCCCTACGATTTTTATCGGTTGAATAAAAATGTCTTTATTACATTTCCTGCTTGAATAAGAGGTCATTTTTACTTTACAATTTCTGTTAAACAAAGGAGTAAGCGACTGCTTTTCGCACCAAAACTTTATACCTCTTTCACAATGCTGTTTTGCTATTGATGGATAAAGAATGTGAAACTTTCCACTAATTAAAATGTTTTATCCATCCATACTGTTCAAATTCCTCGCAATATCGCTTGAATATTCTGAATTTTCTATTTTACTACCGTAAACGCGGGCTACTTTGGCCCACTTTTTAGCAATTTTAAATTCAACTCCGAATAAATCTGCAATTTTTACTAGTCTTTATCTCCGGTAACCTCTTTAACACAACTTAACTATCATAAATTTTATTGATCAAGAGATTTTTATGTTTATTAAAGTCAGCTAAGAAAAAAATATATTTTTCAATCGGGCCAATGTTACTTTTTTTTACAATGTTATGTTAGGGTGAATTTGACCCAACTTGCTTTTACTTACTTTGAAGCTTTGTACAAGGAGTTGTGGCCAAAGAAAGACTTGGGTTTAAAAGAAAACATCAACATCTGAAAGAAAAACGTTATAATTCAAAGGAAATACAACATATTTTTATAAAAAAGTTGCGAAAGTCGAAACATTGTTAGGAAAGTGAAAGTCTTACAAATCGCTGACCATAAAAAACCTCTTTCAACAAGTTTTGGGGGTTAAATAATTTGTATAATATCGTTCCATTCGTAAAACAACAAGTATTTTTCTTTCGGCCACTTCCAAGACTTCTTAGTGCGTTCCATGCATTCGACAGTTGCAACTTCTTCTGTCACAGTAGCCAATATCCCTGGAAACGGTAGCCCATTCCAATGAACGAGAAAAAAATTTCGGTACTTTTCCGTTACACGGAGGCCACCTTAATACTGTCACGAGGGGAAGTTTGCTAGAAGAAAACCAAGTGTTCACTCGAAGGCCCACTTTCTTACGACACGGTCTAGTGTTGCATTGCCGAAAAGGATTTTCATTGCTAAAATATAACCTCATTTCATGTTCTTTAACACATTGTTTCGATAATGGTAACAACCTTCTGGACTGTAAGAAATACACAGCGTCTTTCTCAGTGTTTGGTAAATCCCAAATCAACGTAGGACCACTCATTTCAGCACAAAAATTGGGTCACTTGACAGATAACGATTACCACGCACGTCGGGAACAAGACTGAATTGTAATGAAGGACATGTAGCGACAATGACAGATAGAGATAACGATAACTCATTGTTGCCGCGCGGTTCGCGGGTTATGACACTAAAGGTAAAAACGTAAATAAACAACTACAGCGCGCAGTATTGAGGCGGCCTCCGTATAACGGAAAAGTACCAAATTTTCCTTTTTGCAGAGTTCTCTTCGAGTTTTCTCCTGAACTTCTTACGGGAAGGTTCTCGCTTGAGCTGCGTTTAATCGGAATATAATATTTGTGAACAATATGTAGGTTCTATTCGTCATCGCTTGAAAAAACCATATCGCTTTAGCCTGATGACATGAGACTATAGTTGTCTCTATTTTCTTCTTCTGTTGATGAGAGGTCCATGGTTTTCTTACCTCTTTTTTTCTTCATGGATTGTCCTTTGTCTTTTTGTTTTTTTACCAAATCATTCTGTCGCTTTCTTGCTGTTTCTAACTTTCTCTCTCTTATTTGCGACCTACTTCGGTCCACAAAAAAGCTAAACCAAAGTAGGTAGTACTTTGGAGGTTACCAGAACGTGATTTAAAAATTATTAATTTTAGAAAAACCATAGTGCTTAACAAAGGGGAAACCACATTACCGACTATAGCATTTATTCATTCATTCATTTGAGTAATCTACCGGTTAGAGGTAGGTTATGATGAAAGTCAGAGAATATCCAACGAACTTACACGTGCCGTGCTCTTTCTACCTCTAATATATCTTTCTTCATCTCAGCATAAGTCCTACCTTTCTTCATCCCGTCCATAAAACCTAATCTCTTTCTTCCCCTTCCCCGCCTACCCAACATCCTTCCCTCTATCACGGCCTTCAGCAAACCATCGCCCCTCATTACCGCTTCCAGCCACCTACCCTGCCTTCCCCTAATCTCATCTATACGTTTCCTCTCCTCGCCCACCATGTCAAGCACTACCTCATTTGTCTTCCTTTCCGTCCAACGCACTTTCTCCATCCTCCTCCACACCCACATCTCGAAGGCCTTCAGCCTATCTTCGTCTTCCTCTCCTAAGGTCCACGTTTCTGCCCCATACAACGCCACACTCCATATCAAGCTCTTCACCAGCCTCTTTTTTATATCCTTACATAGGGTTCCCGTCATCAGCTCCCTTCTATTATCGAACGCTTCCTTCGCCAGCGCTATTCTCCTCCTAATGTCTTTACTACTATGTCCTGTTTCTTCTAGCGTACTACCCAAGTAATTAAATTGTTCTACTTGCTCCAGTTTGTGACTTCATACTCTTATCACCAGCCTCGCTTTCTTTGTCCTATAGAATCACATTACTTTTTTTTATTATTAATTTTCATCCCGTATTTCTCGCACTGCTTTTCCAATGCATCTACTAAAGTTTGCAATCCTTTCAATGACCGACTGACCAACGCCTGGTCGTCTGCGAATCTAACCGACTTTATCCGCTGGCCTCCTACTTTCATTCCCACATCTAGCTCATCCCATGCCTCTCTTACCATGTCCTCAGCATAGATGTTAAAAAGCAAAGGCGACAACGGGCACCCTTGCCGCACCCCGCGACCTATAACTGCCCACCCTGATTCTCCCTCAGCTACCCTCACCTGAGCACTCCGACCCATATATAAGTTTCGGATGAGTCTCCTTTCACGCCAATCTATTCCTATTTTCCCCAATATCTGCATTAGTTTCTCCCAGTTTACTCTGTCAAACGCCTTTTCGAAATCCACAAAGCAAGCGAAAACATCCTGATTATATTCTATGTTTCTTTCTATAAGTGTCCTCATTACCCCAATCGCGTCTCTGGTGGCCCTCCCCTTCCTAAATCCAAATTAGTCTTCGCCTAAATAGTAGTTTTCTCTGCTCTCCAACCTTCCACTTATAATTCTCAGTACAACTTTTGCCGCGTGCGAAATTAAACTGATTGTTCTATACTCCTCGCATTCTGACGCTTTCTTCTTCTTCGGGATAGGTATTAATACTGTTTTCACGAAATCCTCTGGCCATACTCCTTCCTCGTAGATCCTGCGAATAAGTTCGAAAAACGATTTTCTCCCCTTACTACCTAGATTCTTCAGTAGCTCCGAAGGTAGGTTATCGGTTCCCACGTCTTTTCTACCCGTTATCTCTCTTAATGCCTTCTCTATTTCGCTGTAAAGTAACTCTGGTCCGAGGTTATCCGTAACTATTGATCCTTCATCCTCTAGATCTAGGCTAAAGGGCCTATTCTCGCTGTCATATAGCTCTTCTACGTATTCTCTCCATCTTTCTTGGATATCTTCTTGTTCGATTAATATCTTCCCTGCTTTGTCCTTAACCTTTGGTATCGTTTTACCTCTCTTACCGCCCGATAACATTTTCACCTTGGCGTACAAAGCGCCCACTTCCCCGTCCTCCTGCAGCTTTTCTATTTCCTCGCATTGTCCCTTCCACCAGTTTTCTTTTGTCCGATTGGTCACTCGCCGGAGTTTATTATTCAATTCCTTGTACTTCCTCTTGCCTACGTCGGTGTTGACGCTCTTCCATATTCTTCTCTCCTCCATTTTCTTTATCATTTCTTCCGTAACCCCCTGCTTCTTAACCCTCTTCTTTTCCACCGTTCCTATTGTTTTTGCTGCCGCTCCTGCGATGCCTGTTTTTATAATCTCCCATCTGCTCTCTATTGTTCCCATCCGCTTTTATTCACCTATGTTCTTTTCTACCAGCTCTTGGTATTCCCTCCTTTTCAACCCTTTCAATGCTTCCAAAGTTCCACCTCCTTATCTTCCTACCTTTACAAAGCCTTTTAAATCTAACTTTACACTTCATCATCACCAAGTTGTGATCCGAGTCCGCATCCGCCCCAGTAAGGCTACGCGAGTTTTTTACACTGTTCCTAAATCTATGCCTTACCATTATATAATCAATTTGGTATATCCCAGTATCACCCGGCATTTTCCATATGTACCTACGCCTGGGGTGATGTTTAAACCAAGTGTTTGTCACTACTAATTTATTTCTTCTACAAAATTCAACTGCCTTTTCACCGCGATCATTTCTTCTTCCTAGCCCAAACCCTCCCACTTCTAATCCGTCCCTCCCTTCCCCCACCACTGCATTCCAGTCACCCATCACTATCAGGTTTTTCTTTCCCGGCACTTCTCTAATATTTCTTCTACTTGCTCGTACACCTCTTCCACCTCTTCCTCCCTATGGTTGCTCGTAGGCATGTATACCTGGACCAGTACGAAATTCGTCGGGCGTTCTTTTATTTCTACCACTAGTATCCTGTCGCTCACTTGTTCAATTTTTACCACCCTCAGCCCCAATTTTGTGTTCAGCACCATGCCTAACCCACGTTGACTCTCATCTCCCCCACTATAGATTACCCTGTAGCTATCACTCCAATAGTCCCCGCTATCCTTCCATCCCACCTCGCACAATCCCAAAGCATCTATTTTTCCTTTTTCCATTTCCTGCTTAATATTTTCAAGCTTCCCGGCCCTCATCATGGCCCTTACTTTCCATGTTCCTATTTTTACCGCTGTTTTCCTCCTCCTCTTTCTCTTTTTCTTCTTCTTCTCCCTCCTATCCCTTGTATCCGCCGATGATGATGCTGTGCAAGCATTTCGTGTGATGACGACCGCGGAGGCCTTGCCTCCCCCGCTGCCGGGCTCGACACCCACCCTAGTGGGCTGCGTCCCGTAGTTGCCAGTAATCAATTCTCTGAGAATGACTTTCATATTCTAGGAAGTGATAGTTGAGAGGTATTCCCACGCCACTCAACGGTATTTTTAACGTGACACCATCACGGAACTACCTTTCGTCTGGCTCCTACCCTTCGACCTATCTGGTATGGGTGGCGGCCCTATCAGGAGCAATAGTACTTGCTCCTGCCAGTCCAGCTCTAGGGGTGATTGGAACGCACAAGTCCTTCCACCACGTCAAGGTCGTAGTTCAAGGAAGAGACAGCATTTATTCATTCATTCAAGTATTCTACCAGCTGATTGGTAGGTTCTTGGACAGTCCCCATTTTGTATCCCAACCTAATAGAAATTGTCTCGCATTCCCTCCTAAGGATGGCCCGTTATTAGATCCCTCTTCAATTCTTCATATCTTCTACCTCCTCTTATTTCGTCCAGAATTCCTATCCTCTTCCTTCCTCTCCCACGCTTCCCCAGTGTTCTCCCCTCTATCACTCTCTTCAACATGCCCTCTCCTCTCAAAACCTCCTCCATCCATCTCTTCTGCCTTCTCCGAACCTCTGCCACAAGCTTCCTCTCCTCTCCGACCATATCCAATACCTCCTCGTTCGTCTTTCTCGCCATCCAGCTAACCTTCTCCATCCTTCTCCAAACCCACATCTCAAACGCCTCAAGCCTACGCACATCCTCCCTTCGCAATGACCAAGTTTCCGACCCATATAGCGCCACGCTCCATATTAAAGTTTTCACCAGCCTCTTCTTTACGTCTCTTCTCAGACCCCCCCTCATCAATTCCCTTCTCTTCGAAAATGCTTCTTTAGCTAGCGAAATTCTGCATCTGATGTCCTTACCACTAAACCCATTCGCCTCCAAAATACTACCCAGATACGTAAACTGCTCGACCTGCTCTATCTTCTGCCCTCCCACCCTTATATTCAGCCCCGCCTTCTTACTTCTAGAAAATCTCATTACTTTCGTTTTCTTGTGATTGATCTTCATCCCATACTTTTCGCACTGCACCTCTAATGCATTCACCATTGACTGTAACCCCTTGGCCGACTGACTAACCAATGCTTGATCATCTGCAAATCTCACTGATTTTATCAGCTCCCCTCCTACCTTTATTCCTACCTCCTCCTCCCCCCAAGCCTCCCTTACCATTTCTTCTGAATACACATTAAAAAGCAACGGCGATAGTGGGCACCCTTGCCTCACTCCCCGTCCTATCGTGGCCCATCCCGATTCTCCATTGACTACCCTAACCTGCGCAGTCTGATTCATATACAAATTTCGAATCAGACGCCTGTCCCTCCAATCGACCCCTAATTTCTTCAACACTCCCATTAATTTCGTCCATTCCACCCGATCAAATGCCTTCTCGAAATTTACGAAGCATGCAAAAACATCCTGTCCATACTCTAGGTTTCTTTCTACTAGCGTCCTCATCACCGCTATAGCGTCTCGCGTTCCCGTCCCTCTCCTAAACCCGAACTGGTCGTCACCTAGGTATTCATTTGCCTTCTTCTCTAGCCTTCTGTTTAGAATCCTCAGAACTACTTTGGCCGCGTGGGATATTAAGCTTATTGTCCTATAGTCTTCGCAAGTTTTTGCCTTACTCTTCTTCGGTATAGGAATTAGTACAGTCTTCGCGAAGTCTTCCGGCCACACTCCATCCTCATAAATCTTACGAATTAGCAACACGGAGTACAAATCCATAAAGCAACACGGAGTACCAAATGACTGGAAAATTGCCAATGTAACGCCCATATTCAAAAGTGGAGACAAGGAACAGCCATGTAATTACAGACCGATATCTTTAACGTCCATTTCATGCAAAATCCTTGAACACATTGTTGTCAGCTCAGTAATGAAACACCTAGACACGCATAACTTGTTAATGAGAACTCAACACGGATTCAGGAAAGGTAGATCATGCGAAACTCAGTTAGCGCTGTTTGCCCACGATATTTTAGTCTCCGGAGAGGACAACATTCCAGTGGACGCGATTTTTCTTGATTTCAAAAAAGCATTTGATAAAGTGCCCCACGATAAGTTATTAGTAAAACTAAAATCATACGGCCTAGACGATGATGTAATTTCCTGGATCAGAGAACTTTTGAGCGATCGCGTGCAAAGAGTAGTATTAGACGGCGTAGCCTCCAACGAAGTTAGAGTCACATCTGGCGTCCCTCAGGGTAGTGTCATAGGCCCACTCCTCTTCCTACTCTATATCAACGATATTGGTGACATAATAGACAGTAAACTTCGATTATTTGCAGACGACGCTGTAGTATACAGGGAAATCCGTAGCAGTGAAGATAAGGATAAACTAACGAACGACCTTACTGCAATCCAAGCATGGTGCGATGCGTGGCAGCTAGAGTTAAATTTGAAAAAATGCGTAGTAATGAAATTCTGGGGGAAAAATTACTCCCCACAACAGAGCTATTTCATTCAGGATACCCAATTAGAGACGGTAGAATCCGTAAAATATCTCGGAGTTAGGCTCAATAATGATCTATCGTGGAATAAACATATTCGGGAAATAACAGGTCAAGCTAATCGTAAATTGGGATTTGTTAAAAGAATTCTAGGCAAGTGCGACGACAAAGTGAGAGAAATAAGCTACTTCTCCCTCGTTAGACCCCATTTAGAATATGCTTCCAGTGTTTGGGATCCTCATGAAACAGGCTTAAAAACAGAGTTAGAACGTGTACAGAGAAGAGCAGCCAGGTACGTGAAAAGCCGTTACGATAGTCTTGTTAGTGTTACTGACCTCTTAGAAGAACTCGGATGGGAATCACTGTCAGACCGTAGATTGAAAACAAGACTAAATCTATTATGTAAATTCAAGAGTAGTTTATTTTCCGTCGAAGTTGATCATATTTTACGACCGCCAACGTACTATGGTAGATTAGATCATAAAAATAAAATAAGAGAGATAGACTGTAGAACAGATAGATTCAGAATGTCGTTTTTTCCGCGAGCGATAAGAGACTATAACGGCTGTGTAAGGACTTAGAAATAGATTAGTTGACTGGTAGTGTAGCTTACTAACTTATGTATTTCTTAAAGCATGTTTGCGGAGTTTTATGGTGATTCTAACAGCATGTTTTGTATGTTCTAGCTTCATAGGCAGATTGCCCTCTTAAGTAGCATGTAGAATATTATGTGTCATCGTACATGTGTGGCGTGCATGTGGGGATTCTCTTGCATGCTGTATGATGGTTTTTAGTTATCCTTAATATTCATGACCGTGCGGTGTGCATGTGGCGGTCCGCTTGCATGCTGCATTTTGGTGACTTGTCACCCCCTGCCAAACACCCTAGAGGTGGCTCGCAGGGTAATATGTAGATGTAGATGTAGATCACCGCTATAGCGTCTCGCGTTCCCGTCCCTCTCCTAAACCCGAACTGGTCGTCACCTAGGTATTCATTTGCCTTCTTCTCTAGCCTTCTGTTTAGAATCCTCAGAACTACTTTGGCCGCGTGGGATATTAAGCTTATTGTCCTATAGTCTTCGCAAGTTTTTGCCTTACTCTTCTTCGGTATAGGAATTAGTACAGTCTTCGCGAAGTCTTCCGGCCACACTCCATCCTCATAAATCTTACGAATTAGCGCAAAAAGTTTTTCTCTTCCGTTCTTCCCCATGCTCTTTAAAAACTCTGCAGGTATGTCATCTATTCCCACCGCCTTATTCCTTTTCATGTCTCGTAGAGCTCTTTCGATTTCGCTATCTAGGATACTTGGTCCGATGCCATATCTGTCGATATCGTCTTCCCTTTCTATATCTAACCTATTGGGCCTTATTTCTTTACCATACAGCTCTTCAACATACTCCTTCCACCTCTTCTGGATCTCTCTCGGTTCAACGATTACCTTTCCCGTCTTGTCTGTTATCGTTGTAATTCCCCTTCCCTTATTACCACCCGTCAGTTCCTTTACTTTCCGATATAATGCATCTGCTCTTCCCTCTTTTTGGTATTTCTCTAACGCGTCGGTCTGTTCTCTCCACCACGCCTCTCTTGCTTTCTTTGTTTCTCTTCTAAGCCTGTTATTAAATTCTCGGTATTTTCTCTTACCTAGCTCTGAGTTTACACTCTTCCATTTCCTTCTCTCCTCCATCTCCCTGATCATCTCCTTCGTGATCCACGGTTTTCTAATTTTAGTTGCACTCACTACGCCTACCGTTGCTTTCGCCGCTTCTATAATTCCATTTTTCAAACTTCCCCATTCATCTTCCACTGATCTAACTCCATGATCCTCACCCATTATCTCATCCACCTTCTCCCGATACTTCTTCTTCATTGCCCCAGTTAATGCCTCCGTATTCCACTTACGTACCCTCCTTCCCATTCTTATCTTTTTCAGTTTTACCCGACATTTCATGACTAATAAGTTGTGGTCTGTGTCTGCATCAGCTCCTGGATAAGTATGCGAGTTTTTAGCACTATTCCTGTATCTGTGACGTACCATTATATAATCTATCTGGAACCTGTCTGTGTCTCCCGGCTTCTTCCAAGTGTACCTACGTCGAGGATGATGTCTGAACCATGTATTCGTAATTACTAGGTTATTTCTGCGGCAAAACTCCACAGCTTTCTCGCCCCGGTCATTTCTTCTTCCTAGCCCGTAATCGCCCACCTCCCGCCCATCTCTTCCTTCACCCACCACCGCGTTCCAATCCCCCATTACTACCAGGTGCTTACTTCCTGGTATCCTACCAATTATTTCCTCTAGCTGATCGTACACCCCATCTAACTCCTCCTCTTTATGATTAGAGGTAGGCATATAAACCTGGATTATAACTAAATTCGTTGGTTCTGCTTTTAGTTCCACGACTATTATTCTATCACTCACCTGTTCTGCATACACTACTTTTCTACCAAGTTTCCTATTCATTACGAATGCAACCCCGCGCTGACTTTCATTCCCTCCACTATAAATTACTCTATAGTCGCCGCTCCAGTAATCCCCGTCATCCTTCCATCTAACTTCACCCAGACCCATGATGTCTACACCCACCCTCTCCATTTCTTGCTTTATATTCTCTAGTTTCCCTGCCCTCAGCATAGTCCTAACATTCCACGTGCCTATTCTAATAGTTTCGTTCCTCTTCTTTATCTTCTTTTCCTCTGCTGCTGCGTCGTCTGAGCAAAGATTTCGTGTGATGACGACCGCAGGGGCCTTGCTCCCACCGCTGCCGGGCTCGACACCCGGCCCTCTTGGCCGAGTCCCGTAGTTGCCAGGATTCATTATCAATTGAGAACTGTCCATAATTTCAAGGTTTTTGTTTTAATTGAGGTAGTATTCCTTGGCCTTACTCAATAGTGTTTTTTACGTGACACCATCACTTCAGAGGCCGCCCCACTGGGGTCAGACGCCTTTTGCAGCCGCCTCACTGAGGTACACAGCATTTATATCTTTTTTAAATTAATTACTTACCAAACTGGTGAAACATGTATAACAGTTTCTTCAGTAGAAAGTTAGAGAGCTAAAAATACACGTGTGAACGCAGATTAGTAAACAACTGGTGTTGCTTACTATCGGCCAAATAGTGTATCACTCAGATACCTTGCGTTGCCTGCCCAGGGCTGCTGCTTAGTGAAAACTACCAAAACTAAATTGAAATATGGTTCCTGAAGGTAATTATAGAACATTTTTTTGTTTTTTTTAGTTTGGGCCAAAGAAGGACCCCAGGGCCAAAGTAGCCCGTGTTTACTCGGTATTTTTATATGACTTTTTAGGAATATGACAAGCGATACCAAATACTACAATTTTAGCGCTATTTGATGGAGAGATCTAGTAAATAGCTCTCTCAGAGGATAAGTTCTCAGATACCTTCTTCAGTTAATGGTGCTTCGACGGTGTAGCGGATGAGTCAAGTCAAGGAAAGTTCCCGAGCAGCGGAGTACGATGGGCTTGACGGTCAACCGATCGGGAAGGCTTGAGAACCAGAGACCTGCATAAATACCGGAACAAGATAGCCTTTGGGGCCAGTCCGTGAGAGTCAAGCCCCAGCCGTGTATTACCCGCCTGTCTTGTGATATTAAAGCCTCTACAGTGTGAACCTGACGTGTTATTTCTGCAATCTTGATACATGGTGTCAGGTGTAGTGATACGAAATGATAGAAGTGAAAAGCGGTCCGTCGTGGTCCATTCCGCAGCCATTTTCCTTCGTAGCAGAGGGCTGGTCGAGATGGAGCAGAAGGTTTGAACGATATAGACGCGCCTCGAGATTGAGCAAACAACCGGAAGAGGAACAGGTCGACGCGTTGATTTATGCAATGGGCGATGACACAGACGATATATTACTTTACTTCACTTTATCGGCAGAAGAAGAAAAGAATACGACATCGTCTTCGGGAAATTCGAAGAACATTTTATTCCAAAGAAAAATATTATTTACAAACGTTCCCGATTCAACAAACGCATTCACGGAGAAGACGAAACAATAGAAGAATTCGTAAGAAACCTACATGTGCTCGCTAAAAATTGTAACTATGTCACACTGAAAAATGAATTAGTGAGAGACCGGCTGGTGGTCGGTCTGCGAAATTCTAAGTTGTCGGAAGCGCTGCAGATGGATCCGGACCTTACTTTAGAAAAAGCAGTCGCGAAGGCTAGGCAAGCGGAAGACGTACACCGGCAGCAGGCGATCATCTGGAGCCCAACGGAAATCGTTAAGTCTCCTCCGACACCGTCCGGCTCATCGGAACTAGACGCAGTACGGAAGGAAGTCCTACCACCGCGCTCCGCACATCAGCGAAGGGTCGCCGAAAAGAATATACGCGGGCGTGCGTGTCCCCGGTGTGGGAAACGGCCGTCGCACGCATTCGTTCAGTGTCCCGCTCGCCAATCTGCGTGCGCAGTATACAAGCAGAAGGGACATTAAGCAGCGACCTGCAGGACAAAAATGGGCGCAGAGATCGACGATCAGCAGCCAGAGGAAGACGCCTACTATTTTCTGGGATCAATATCAACAGGTAAAGACCCATGGAGAGTCCCGATAACCATCAATAACCAAACAATTTTGTTTAAGGTTGATACGGGTTCTGATGTCACGGTGATTGGAACCGAAGTGTTGAAGAAGCTGAACGGAATTCATGTGGAAGATGCAAATTTGCGGCTGTGTCCCTACCCGAAACGAGATACCAGCGGTGGTGAAGATAGTAAAAAATATATTTGCAAAAGAAGCGGACCCGTGTTTGGGGCTTTTAGCGTACCGTTCGTCTGCTTTAGAGTCAGGTTACTCTCCTTCGGAATTGCTGATGGCCCGCAAGCTCCGAACCAACGTGCCACTGAGCCCGATATAATGTTAGCTCCCAAATGGTAGCTCCGAGGCTCTCCGGGACAAATACAACGTCGTAAAAAATGAATACAAGAGAAATTATAATCGATGATACCGCGCTAAAGAATTGCCCGAATTGAACTCGGGGTCGTCAGTTTGGGTGAGAGATCGGCGTCAACACGGAAGAGTGGTCGGAGATTCAGGTCAGCCGCAGTCCTACCTTATACAAATTCCGGAAGGAATCATCCGAAGAAATCGGGCTGCAGTGGTGCCGTCGAGGCGACCGCCGAGAAATAGGGAGGAGCCAGACCAGCCAGACGATCCGTGGTTCGAGAAAGCGATTGTGGAGGGGCATGGCGGGAGGATTACATGGAGGGGGGACAAACCATCTACCGGAGAATCACCATACCGAACGAGATATGGATGTATCGTTCGCCCACCGCAACGACTACAGTTGTAGCAGAGTGAAAATATTTACTGCTAATTTTTGGCTTCGTTTTATCAGATGTAGCGGATGAGTCAAGTCAAGGAAAGTTCCCGAGCAGCGGAGCACGAGGGGCGTCAAGGTCAACCGATCGGGGGCGTCAAGGTCAACCGATCGGGAAGGTTCGAGAACCAGAGACCTGCATAAATACCGGAACGAGATAGCCTTCGGGGCCTGTCCGTGAGAGTCAAGCCCCAGCCGTGTATTACCCGCCGGTCTTGTGATAAAAAGTACGTTGCGTTCTGCTCATCTACCGTGAATCGGTCCCTTTCTCTGAGCGTGTTGTCGAAATAGACCAAAACTCGGCTCAGAAGCACGGAGTATGACACGCAAAAGGCACGAGTGGTACATAAACCACATGGTATAGCGGCGGCTGCCGGCGAACTGAGGGCTACAGACTCCGAGGCAGCGCTCTCCCGGCTCTCCCCACTCTCGCGCGCGCAGAAACTCGCTCAGTGGCTAAAGGCGAGGTAAATGGGAAAATGTCCCCGCCGAAGAGCATGTGAAAAAAGCGTGCATTGGGTCGGATGGATTGACTTAGTGTCGCTATTATGAGGAGTATATTAAAATGGGATGGACTAAAATGAAGATAAAGGATTATCGTTTAATAAGAGTGCAAACGATTTTGGTTTGGAGCAAATGATGCCGTCATACTCGTCGTAGAAGGCAGCAAATTTTGCCGAAATTAGTGTTTTTCCGTGGTCAATATTACAGTGTGAAAAACGAGAAGTGAAAAATTACTTAACTTATATTAAATATCGATGATTATTCTTTGTAAATGAGCATTAAAATGTTACGTGGATAGCATATCAGAGGCCTCAGACGAATCCAACCAGACGTCTGCAACGTAGTTTTTGGCTAGGTACCCGGGGGCCTTAAAGCCTCTACTGTGTAAACCTGACGTTATTTCTGCCACCCCGAGACAGATGGTTTAGGTCATTTCGCTCCTACTGACTGCTACTTGCAGGCTGGGGCAACAGCTCTTGGCCGATAGGAAGATCATTTCTTTGAATTTGAGCCAATCTGATTGATTTTGGTGATAGAATAGGAACCGGTCATTCCATTGCAACTATGCCTACAATGCTTACATTCGCATCATGCAACTGAACTTCCTTTCTGGTTAGCGAATAGTTTTGAACACTTTTAATGCTTCGCGTTATCCAGATATGTTACTATCTAAAAACAACCATTACCTATCTATTTCAAATGAACCAAATCATATCCGTTAGTCACCAACCCAATAGAAGGACTGAGAGAACATCTCATGCGTTAATGTGCTCTGGTATTAGTTTTATTCATATTTCTTGTCAATTCTTAACAAAAAAGATTTTTTGATTTTACTGGCTTTCAACTGAACATCCCTCGTTTCAAGGCTTGCGTGGGGTGCTATTCAGGCTCTCTTGATATGCCTACGTGAGTTTCCTGGGAAAAGACAGTGACACACTTGCCCATATCGGACTGTACCTTGATGTAATTTTAAGGAAAATATTTATGATATTGGAAAGAACTCTTGGTAAAATGCTGGGATATCAGAATTTGAAGATTGTGTTAGGTAGAACGCGTGATACTTCCTGAATAATAGAGTTGAGTACTCTACGGGCACGAAGTCTTCTTAGATTACCCCACGTGCAATGAAATTGTTCTTTAATTGTAACTTGCATCGGCTGGTATCTAATTTCAACTCAAACAAGTCACAAGTCTTACAATTTGTCACCCCTACAAATTTATATGATACAAGAATCTGATATTGTGCCTGCAAATGAAGTTATGATTGTTTTGTCCGAAAATCCCTATTTTTGCCACCACCACCACCGCGGTTGGTTTATCTAAAATATTTCAAACAAACAATTTTGGTATTAGTCTTAGAAAGTATAATAAATTTAAACGAATGCAATGTATTTAATATTAAGGGATTCATATAGGAGGTATATTATAGGTGATGGTTTTGGGGAGTAACTCCCCTCCCGGGTTGCCAACCCTCCCGTATTTCCAGGGAGCTCCCGTATTTGGCCCTGCCAATATTGGCCTGTATCAATAACATAAGTAACTTTCATGCTATCAATTTAAACTTTAGTAAGGTATATGCTTTGTATGTCTTTACTGAGTGCATGCAGTATGTTTTACGTACCGTTCACAACTCAAAAAGTAGTGTTTTCTGGTGAAATTTTGTCGAGCTGCTAAATCTTCCGTATATTTAAAAAAAGTTGGCAACCCTACGTCTACTGGTCATGAAGCGAAAAACTATGTAAAAAATTTTCGGAAGTCGCGCCATGGTAACGGCTACAATAGGTAAGTCTTTCTTCGAAATCTACCTAGTATTCCATTGGTTTGCTTAAGGTGAGGTCTGCAAATATTTTGTACAAGATCTTTTGTACTAGCCTTAGTCTAAAATTGTGGTAATTCAGGTCTATTTTAATTTGCCTTTTCCCTCATTCCAGCACCAAACTTCTTTCAAAGGTTTGCTTTCCCATCTTGCTTTGGATTCTCATCTCTTCGCTAAAAAGTTGTGACTTCTCGGTATCAGTTGTTTGTTTTGTCCAAGACAATCCAACTGAGCTCAGCCTGAGCTCAACTATCCCTGATGGTTTAAAAACATTTTTTCATGCGGTGGATATCAATGTCTTCAGGCTAACGTCACGACACTAGACGTCACTCCATTCGTTAATGATAGCCCATTTTTATTGGACTATCCTCAAATAAACATCAGTGTGGCTTGTTTATCATTTTCTGCACATTTCGGCTTTCAATTTTGTCAGCTACGTTGGAAATTGAATATTTAGATTAAAAATCGGATTGATGTTCAACTGAAACAACGATGGAAATTACTATCATTAGATTACATGGGCGTTAATCAGATAACTCACCTCATACCCATTGGATAAACTTTAATACCTAAAAAAAAAGTGATCATATCAATTTATTAAGTGAGCTGTGGATGATTAGCTCTTGGTAATGAGGAGACTATATGGAAAAATGTGTGGATTGAAGAGCCTACTTTCCGAATTAATTGAAATGGGAATTGAATTCAGAACAGCGAGTCTGATGCGCGTGAAACTATTCGGGAAGCATTGATAAATAGAGGCCGAGTCTATGTGTACCCTGGAAGTAGATATAATGAGAGTACTTTCTGTGACGTCAGAGAGCAGTTATTGCGCTCATAGCACTGTTTAAAATGCAGACATTTTATAGCCCTCATATTTGTGGGAGCTACATGACTACTGCGCAAATTTGAATTTTTTTAATTTTAACTGGGTACTTAGGAAGAATATTTTCAGGGTGGAAATAAATTAATTTAAAATCGTAAATAAAGTCGTAAAACGTACCCATAAGAATACATATTACTCACTACGGTTATCATGCCGTTAGCGTTGTGGGTGTAGCCCTAGTAATTATTGAGAAGTTCCTTATTTACATAGGTCATAAGAATTGCCACTCTTTAAATGTACACTTCGGGTAACCAACCTTCGGGTTGAATCACTGAGTGAAATGCACACTACGGTGGCATTTCACTTGATAATACATTTTATGCATCGTCGTATTTACATTTTCTCGCGATTTTATGGCGTAAATCTGATACATTTCGTAAATAAAAAAGAAGAGTATGCGAGGTTATAAATTAATTTATGACTAACGCTCAATTCTTACTTACCAAATACTAATATTTTTATCTCCATTATTTCATAATATACTTATGAAATTCCATGATATAGATTTAAAAATAGCTATGCTATAATAGAATCGTTACTGTATTACTCTCAGTTATTAATTCCAGTACTTTTAAAATTGCAGTTTAATAACAGCAAATAGGTGCCATGGTTTACTATATTCCTGTAAAATAAAATTAAATCTCGTGCGTTGAATAGACCATGAGAAACTTCGACTATATCTTCTGACGAGGACTGCCAAAGAGTAGTTGATTCAGATAAAGTGTAGGTACTCTTAAGTGCAACGATCCTTCTTCACGCTGACAATGAGGTACATAAGGAACGCGAGAAAAAGAGAAATTTCTACCAGTGGCTCCTTCGTGTAAGGGTTAAATACTATTGGCCTTGATTACCATGGGTGGTAATTTATATATTGATTATCATTTATGTAGTGCCAACAATATAATTGTAATAATACGGTAATCGTAAAATGAATCTGCTGTGTTAAGTAAAATGGAATGCCATCGCTTTAATTTCAAATTCAGCATTCAGCTTTACAGGTTCGTCTTTAACATATTCTTCTGGCGTATCCCATCCCCAAAACTTCTAAATACGTGGAGTGGACACTTTAGCCTAACGGCTATATTCATAGGTTTTTTAGGCCAGGTATAATGAAGGTAGTCCAAAGCGTTTCCATTGCACCAGCATTCATGTCGTTTTATCCGTATATGATGTCATTCCCGGCGGAATGAGTTCGAAGAAAGTAAAACCTATGGCATGCGGAATTAATGTTTAAAGTATTTACTCGCATAAAAGCCGAATGAAATTTTAGCCAAAATTCAAATCCTCACTGAGACTGGGGCTAAAGAAATCCTCATTAACGCGAGTTAAACTGAAAAAAAACCATGATTACGGCTGTATTCATAATTTTATTAGACCGGGTGTGAGATCTGGCGCTTCCATTAAACCAGAATACGAAGCTTTGTTTTATCGCTGACTGGCGTTGGTCCTTGTGTCTTTAGTCGGGAGGAAGTGAAAGGTGTGGCATACTGGATAAGCTTTAAAAATTCGAACTCGTGGCGAATGCAAATACAATTTTTTTTGCCCCGCTGAAATCCTCAGACGAGGACCAACGAAAACCTCCTTAAACCGTGTTTAACTTCAAAATAATGATACTGCTCCAACAATTTTTTTGCTCCTTGCTACTGACGCGACGTGGTGTCACGGACTCTGCTGCTGTTTACCCGGAAATGTGTCGAGCTTAGCCTGACTCGGTCAACGAAAAGTGGGTCATTGCCAGAGGCGTTTATTTCCCCGGCCTGATTCAATTTTACCCCTGTTGGGTTGTAGCTTACTGAAAGCCGAGCGCTACCGTTTCAGTCATAGATAATGTCATTACTCGCTGCATTTTTAGTGAGTTATTTTTATTGCCGTAGCTATAAAAAAACAGAGCTTCTTTTCCGATTTTTTTCCAAATTCCCTTCAACGAATATTGGTGGCGAATATCATTTTGTGGATATTACAGAGTTAAATAGTGAACTCTCCTGCTTCAACTTTTATTGGCTTTCAAAACATTTTTCGTACCCCTTCCTCATTTAGTAACCCCTCCTCTAATAGTATTTTACTATCTTAGGAAGGTTCCACCTATAAAAATGACTTGCTATTATTATTTTTATAGTAATGCTACTCATATAAAACCGTATCCCCTAACTGATGAAGCCAAACATTTCCTACCTTACCTTACTATTTTTTTTCTTAAATTAAAGTTGAAAGTAGGAACTAGAGCTTAAATACTAGACTGGATAAAACAGGAAACATCCATTTTTTCTTCTGCAAACATTTGCCATTTTTGCAAGTAATTGATGTAGGAAACAAATTATTCATGAACATTAAATTGCACTGAACGCGCCAATCCCGCTTCGTTTTTGAGTTATTGCCTAATAACTACAGTTATTGAAGTCAAAATGCTATAGTTCTACAGAAATAGCGCTACTTCCTGGTCTTGGAGCCGTAAAAAAGTATACATTAACTCATATATTCGTCGACTGCTCTGCTTATTTTATAGCTTTTGTTTCTCAAGAACTAATTTAATTCATCAGTGAAAGTGGTAGTTTTTAACGACGTAAAAGAAAATTAGATCTCTCATTGGTTTTAAATCACGAGAGAGAGTTATAAATTACTAAGGAAAATTCTTTCGCTCCACACCCTCCTTCACCATCCCCCTTCTCTCGCCCTCCCCATCGAATTGGTGTGGAGGTTGGATTAATGGCCTCCTATGCTAGGGCCCGGATTCAAATCCCGGCGGTGGAGGATATTTTTCCTTGCGGAGTCCCGATCCTTAGATGGGTAGTATTTGGAGAGCTTTTCAAGCCCAGTACTCTGTACACCGAGTGTACCACACAAGTTAAGCTTTGAACTCCTTGGTGCCTGTCGTAAAGAGTAGGGTCTTACAAATTCCGGATTTCTCTTCACCCTGCCTCCAATCCCCGTGTGATCTTTCCCATTCTACCTACCCACCAGTCTTTAATGGCATACTACATGTATGGCCTCAGTTGTTTGTCGCCTGACTCATTGTCTTTGTCTTGCTCATCATTTCCCCCCACCTCCAGCGTATATCTATGTCGATGGATTGTATTTGAGTGATAACTAGAGTAGGTGCTTCGATTCCCATTCCGAAGGTCTGTTCTGTGTTAGAATCCCGGAAATGGCGGGAATACGAGTTATTCAAGGTTTTGAATCCAGTGCCCTTACGA
This sequence comes from Pyrrhosoma nymphula, assembly GCA_963573305.1. Taxonomy (NCBI): domain Eukaryota; kingdom Metazoa; phylum Arthropoda; class Insecta; order Odonata; family Coenagrionidae; genus Pyrrhosoma; species Pyrrhosoma nymphula. Next base: position 32,411,666 of record OY754332.1, read on the forward strand.
ACCTACCTATAGACGACTGGAAGTGGGCAGAGCATAGAACTTTCTTTTTCATGCTGTAGGTGGCAGTGTTCGATTTGTGGGAAACATCACGAGCCCTCACTGTTTACTGGTAGCAAAAGGTTGGTAACAGTAACTTGTAATTACATGGATAGCCTCGTGGGGATAACGTGGGGTAAATCGCTAGAAGAGTTAAAAAACTTTAGTGTTGGCTCATGTTTGACGTATATCGGAAAGGAAGGAAGCCAACGAATGATAAGGGAAGGTTATCGTCTTTTTATATGTGGCTACATGGAGGCCTATACTGAATCGGGGCGCGCTATTCCACGATCGAGCTATTCTACACCTCATTATAGCTCAAGTCCGTATTCTGAATCGAGCCGGGCAATAAATAGCTCGGGAAAACTAGTGTTTGTGATGATTGTAATTTGAAATTTCAGCAGCCAATGAGGAGCAAGCTTCTAGCTTCGATGAAATATTCATTCCCTCATCTAATCTATAAATTATTTTACCTCTTAAATAGATAAAATTATAATTATGATAATTTTTATGTATTATAAGCTATAACTTTTAACTTACAAGCTCCAAGCAATATATTCCACATATTCTATAAAATGACTTACGATAATATTATGGCGGAGCGGTGAATGCTAATGTGAGTCTTCTGCTGTAATAAGATTTTAACATTACATTTTTAAAGTTATTTATGTAAATAATGCCTGCAATCCCAACTATTAAATAATTATGGATTTTCCTCTTTTCCTGTACAAATTTTGTGATAGTAGTGAACCTTATTAACTATTGGAGAGTCGTATATCTCATGTTGACATTTGTATTTTTGTGACTGGCTTTTTTGACATGCAAGTACCGTAAGTAGTCCTTCGGTCGAGAACTATCATTATTGTAATACATGTTATTCTACTCTGTGATTTCTTATTCAACTGGTAGTAATGGCCTCGGAGCTCCCATTGACTGTTGTTAAAGTTTGTTGTGGCATTCCCACATAGCAAAGCAAGCTTGCTGCAACCTTGCAGCAAGTTTGTCATTGCAAGATAGCAAGCTTGCAGCAAGCTTGCATTGGCAAAATTAAAGCTTGCAGCAAGCTTGCTGCAATCCGACTACTGCACTTGCCTCAAGCTTGCTGCAATGTTGCACGCAAGCTTGCTGCAAGCCTGCAGCAAGCTTGTAGCAAAATTGCAGCAATCTCTCAATGGCAAGCTTGCTGCAATCCGACAACTACACCTGCTGCAAGCCTGCGGCAAGCTTGTAGCAAAATTGCAGCAATCTCTCAATGTCAAGCTTGCTGCAATCTGACAACTACACCTGCTGCAAGCTTGCTGCAACCCTGCAGCAAGCTTGCTGCAATCAGACTACTGCAAGCTTGCAGCAAGCCTGTTGCTATTTTGAACTGTAAGTTGCATGCAAGGCCTGTGCAAGCTTCATGCAAGACAAACCTTGGCCAATTGGGCCAATTAATGTTTAATTGAAGCACACGTTTCACTAACACCAGCAAAAGTAGGTATCACTAACACCAGCAAAATTTGACGTGGAAGTCAGCTATTACTACAATTAACAAACTTGACAATATTTCCAGTCGGCCGCCATATTTTCCGATGTATCAAAAAGCAAAATCGGTCCTGCTGCTGAGGCATTGCCTTACCTTGAGAATGCAGAGACTGCATTGTTGGACTTAAAATAATTGTAAACTTTAATTAAAAACTTACAACTTTTATTCCTCTTAACGCTGGAATAGCATACATAAAAATCACAAATGTAAAATACTTAACAAATGAAATAAAAGTTGAATCATATGATGCTTTCCTTCAACTGCTGCACACCACAAAAACAAACACCATGCGAATGAGAACAGTTCATTTTGCTAATTTCACAGCATATTCAAGGGTAATTTGTTTACATTATTACCTCTTGAAATGAAGTAGTAATAGGTTTTTATGGCACTGCGAATTCTCTCCCAAATTATAAAAAGTGTTCCTGCTGCGGTTCCATCCTTATAGCCGTGAGCCTCGCTTCAACACTTATTCTGAAAAGTAGGAATGATGACGTTACGATTTCATACGCAAAGAATCCCGCATGAATTTTCTATACCAAACAAAGCTTACAAGTTAAATTAACGATGCTTAAAAGAACAGGAGAGGATTGATGTTTTGTCTTACCAGAAATCGGTGACGTCCGTCTTTCAAGACTTCGCTCACACTTTTCGTAGGTTACACCCTTGTTCCACTGATTACACGGTAGGCTTCCCATGAAATTTCCGATTGAAACAGCTCATTGTAGGATGGAAAAACATCGACCTTTGGCTCCTAAAAGTATTCCAGAACTTCAATGGAGTATCACAAAGTACATGGACAGAAAGGTGATACGAAATATTTAATGTGGTACAAAGGATGTTTTTAGAACTTAGATTCTTAATGAACCACGATTGTTAAATCATACCTGTAAATTTCTTTCCTTCCATTCATTCTTCTTGCAGACAATTCAAACAAATTTACGTAATGTACCGCAATCCAGCTACTAATTAGTTGTAAATATCACAAATAAACAAACGACACAAAACACACCAACGGCTCCTACTAACTTCGCTAACAACAAAAAAATGAGCATCTAAATGCACCCGGCTCTATCCCTTTATCGTCAAAATCAAATATTGCCAAGTTGCCAGAGTCCTGCAGCAAAGTTGGCAAGGTTGGCACACTCCATGCAGGTTGAGTGCAACTAGCCTTCTGCTTGCACCGAACGTGACAATATTGGCAAGTTTGCAGCAGGCTTGCATCAATATTGCCAATCTTGGCGAGCCGTATGCAAAACTCAAGCAAGCTTGCCGCAACCTTGCATGCTATGTGGGATTGACGCGTTGTAAATGTAAGCGAGAGATGGGCATAGAATAATGTTAATTTCGGTCTCAGTTGAAATGATACAGAAATAATTTTACTGTCTTTATAATTGTTGAGGATTGGCTATTTAGTAAACATCTGAGGTTTTTGTTGGTAATGAAAATTTTATGAATTATTTTCCCTGAAGAGGACCCTATTTACGTGATGTTTCACGGGGCGACATTGGACTTGTTGTTGAATTTTACTCAAGTTTACCATTACTATACACGAAGGTGGTGTGCACTTTTTAATTCCACCCTAGTATACTTGTTCGTACATATGCTTGGGAAATTCTAAAATTATAACATAGAGTTTTGTAGTGTTCTTATTTCCTATAAGAAGGAATAAGCGATGGGAAACATGGATTTGTGCTGGAAAATTGCATTACGGAGTATGAAATTATTCTATCGAATAGTATAATGTTATCCTAGCTATTGAGAATAGCCCGGTATCAAAGGCCGAGCAATAATATTTCGACAGTGACCGGTGCTATCCGCCGTTCAGAATACCGAATAGCCACCGCGCTGTTGTCATCTTTAGAATAGCCACTTCCTGTGACTATTTCAACATTCAGAATACCGAATAGCCACTGGGTCTCCAGAATCGTGAAAATAGCCACTTTTCGCGCTATTCTGACGAATAGCTCCGCCTTATTTTCATTCAGAATAGGCCTCATGATAGATGTTTGGACGGGCATTCTCGACGAGGACGTGGTTGTGAAAGCGAGGTGAGAAAGTAATGCTTAAATGGAAATAAATGATCTTAAGGCATGATTGGAAGTATGAAGGATTTTAATCGGCGTTGCCCTACAATTTCCCCGCAGAAATCCTCCTCTCTGAATTGGAGTGAACATACCCTCATGTGCTGGGATTTTTTCTAATTGCTCTGTCGTTACGCCGTATCTTCACCTCCCACAGTTTTCTCAAATGTTTGTCCTTTGGAAACGAATAAGACGATATCTTAGGTGTAAATGCACTATTATTGCACCCGGGTGCCACACAATACTGCACCATCGCAAAGCAATGCGCTTTATCAACCAAGAAAGAACGAGAGCTTCAATCACAAATGGACGATAAACACACGAGTCAAGCCGGGCATGGTGAGCTTGGTGGCATGTTTCCCACAAATCAGCTGCATCGGTCACGTGACCTTCGCTGTGATGTTTATGGGCGGAGCCAAGTCCAGTCGTCCATTGGTCCTCTGTGGCGCAAATGGCCATAACTATTGGTTGCCTCCCTAAATAGCCTTCCGATCTCTATGTTAATCGCAAACTTTCAAATCGAATGCACTGCCCCGTTCAATGTCCACCCCTTACCCTTCTTCTAAATCATTACTTATTTCGAGGATATTCGTCTGAATACATAGGGACATCTATTAGTTAGGAGGAGAAGTTTTCATTGGCCAGGTCAAGTATATCTTTTCGGCAATAAATATTCTCAATTCTCTAGCGGTTGAAGCGTGATATCTCGTAATTTTGGATGAAGCGGCAAGAATATGCCTCATGTCGATGAAGCACACGTATTGACGGTGGTGTTCAATTTGATCTTAATTCGCTCCCATTGTATTTTTTATAAAATACCTACTATAAAGTGTGACGTATTGATTTCCTCGCTAGAGTTACAATGAAGAATCCGTGGCAATCTTTACACAAACCTCGAGTATAATCGAAAGCTACGTGCTAATAGCTAAATCACACTGCGCAAGAGACTAGACGTCAGGGGCAGTTTCGAAATCATTCTATGCGATGTTAATAATATCTTAAGCCGTGTAATATTATTTTTTAAGTGTTTAACTTAAGCCGTGGTAGGCTCCATAACCATCGCGATTTTTAATGTTCGTCAAAAATTTGAGGATGTTACCGCAAGGCTGCTAAGATTTACCAGTTTGTCTCTTCGGATGGCAAAGTGTAGTCTCCTCGAATGGAAAAACTGACGCGCCGGAGATAGTTTTATTTACGATCATGTTATGTTGTGTTGTTGTTTTTGTTCCGAAGAGATTCCCTGTGTGGTACGTGTGTTATGATCAATAGAAGTTTGATGCAGGCTTATTGCGCGTTGGAATTCCTAATTGTGGTGTAAAGTCACATTTACCTCTTAATATACTAGGAAGTGATGATCACTCGAGTGATGAGCCGAGTGGTTTATTTACATATTCGTGATTAATTGTTATACACAGTGCCATGCCAAGTGGAAGTTCATTTTGCAAGTACATACATACATATTTCGGGGTTGAGGATTGAAATGTGATTGCCTTTCCTTTCGTGGTGTTGTGTTTATTCTATTATATACTTTTGGTAAAATACTTCTTTGGCTTTAGTGTTTCTGAAGTGACGAAATGGTAATGTCGTCATGAAAGCTTTGGAATTGTTTCCTGGTGCAAAAATACAACTATTGTGTACGCAATAAGCCACAATAAAATTACTGTGTAGCATGATATTTTGATATTCTCGTTACAATCGTGTTTGATCCTGATCCTAACTTCATTAATGTTATGTAAGATTCTTGATGATGATGAGACATGTGCAAATAAGCTATGTCTAGAGGATAATCGAATGCTGTGCCAAAGTGGTACCATGTCCAGTATTTGTCAACAGAAGTTAATGGCTTTTTTCTAGAATGATACCATTTGTACAACGATAAGTATTTTCATTTCGCTCAAATCCGTCATAATTCGTCGGTGAGCAGAAGTATAGATTTGGGAAATGTCATACCTACGATAATATTACAGTCTTTAGAGAAAATATTTACAAATTTTGGTGCTGCTATTCTAACAATGAAAGTTTTTCAGTTACTTGGGATGGTGAAGCCGAGAAAAATAATGCATACTTCTTACAAGATATTCCCTTCCGCTTCTGCCAGCCTCTCGACAACACAATGCTCATGTTTGCACTTACGACTAAATCTATGTTCCCGATATCTACAAGAGAGCATTGAGACATCAATAAACATCAATATTATCTCACTGAAGTGTTTTACGTTTAACATCACGTAGTAAGGTAGGTTGTAATTAATAATGATAACGTGATTCTGCCTAATAATTGGTAAATTCATTGATTTCGCTAAGTAATGATTTTCCCGCCACTTTTCTCGTTTCTATACTATTAGCATGCATTACTGCTTCTCTATCGTTTATCCAGTATCATATATATTGTAATTCAGAATGTTGGAACCACCGTTTATCAAAAATATTGTTTAAGCTCATTCTTCCTCAGTCGAGTTCTATTCTTGTCTTCTGCTTTCGAAGAGCAGACCATTTCGTGACCATTTTCTCCCCTTCCGATTCGATGTAAAGATTCGAACAAGGGACGGGCCGAGTGGAATGAATTCGCAATATAACTTTCTCATACTTTCGGTAGCGCCCCGATAACGTCGACGTTGAGAACTTCGCCTGAAGATTCATAATCGCAAGGGGCGAAATTTTCGGGTGTTCCAGAGCGCGGCGTTGTGAAGCACGGGATTTTACGTAATCACCGTACAGGGCTTGCTGTTCGTGCATAGCGGAGTCGTTGCTCTTTCGTCTCGATGTAAGTCCTCAGAAGTTTCAAATAGTATTGGTTAAGTGCCGCGGGCTCCAGTCGGGAGAATGAAGAGCCGATTGGCAGGTATCCATGCGTTTAAAAATTGATAATTGTGCATGGGAACATACAGTTTTGGTCCCGAAATATACGCCGATTCCGGCTATTCTGGGGGTGGATTTTATGGAGAGATCGGAGATTAAGCTAGATTTTTTAGAGTACAGCTACGCCTTCAAGTTACGGCTCACAGTGGTCCCAAATCGAAAGAAGCTGGCCAAAAGTCATTTTTTCAACTTTCTACGAGGAAGTTCGGAAAGTTCGGAAATTCGTATTCTACAGTATATGGTCTGCAATATAGGCTACTACAATGGTCACTGTACTGCTCATAGTAATCTGTGGAACCCGTCAAGCATGGGTCATTCGGGGCAAATACGCCTGTCGCGCGAACTCCGTCGATATGAGAGATATTTACCTTCTTAGAACAAAGCGCTCGGATAATACATGAAGGTTAAAAAATTACTAAACGTAAATTGGTACCTCTAAGCAACACTTCTTTGGATTCCTTTAAGTTTTTTTAACCTTAATAAAACTGTTCAAACATTAAGCTATTTTTACTTGTATTTTGAAATAAAAGGAGCAATATCGTTTTTAGCGCCGCTTTGCTCCCCGGATATTTCAACATAAATTAAAAGAGTAAAGTATATAGAATATATAGAAAAAGAAAAATCTTGCATTAGTTTGCGAATTTGACCTCAAGATCGTTATGAGCCGTGCGGTGCAGTGCGCTGCCGCGGGCGGCGGGCGGGCCGGCAGGCGCGTGGTGTAACCCAAGGAAATCCCATTTTTGTGGCTAGGTTCATATGATGTTGTAAGCGTTGCATATTCATATTGGAAACTTTTATAGGATACATTCTTTGCTCACCTCGTGAACTAGAGATTGTCCATGTGGTACAGGGTATATAAATCAGGCTCGACTAAAATACTCTGTGAGGCTCGATATTCATCAGTAACACTCTGAGAGCTGCAACAGAAGTGAATGGGCGTGATGGTGGAACATGAAATGGCTGGGCTGTACAAATAGTTTTTAATCATTCCTGAATTGTAAAGTTCCTTAAATAGCTGGACCAACCTTTCGACCGCATTCATCAGGAAAGCGGACTCCTCAAAGCGCACTCGTTAACAGCACAAGCTCATTACGCACTTGTTCCCAGAAATCCTTGTAGCCGCCGCGCAAAGAAAATTGCTGCCGAAATGGGTAGCTCAATGCCGCAATTTTATTGCCCTCCAACGAGAAAAGCCCAACCAGGAATGAATTGCACTCCGGCCACCGGGAGTGAATCCTGTGACTGCACGTGTGCAAAATTTCTTGGAAAAATACGAAGGGAGGATTAAGGCCCTCCTCGACACAAACTATGTCGCAGTTACTTTTAAGCATCGCTAGTATGTAATCTGCTCGCCAGAATTTAGTTTTTCTTAGTTCCTTGCATGGTAAACTTGTGTATTGGGAGTTGATTTTTGTGCTGTGAGTTGCTTTAAGCCCATAGGAAAGTGTTTCATCTACGTTGCGAACAGCAAACAAGATACGTCAGGATTCTAGAGGCAAGCCCACTGCATATTAGTGCTACGCAGTACCTATTTCAAGTTCTCTTTGGTGAGTTTTGCGACTTTGGATGATAATCAATATCTTACTGTATTTGATTTGTGCATCAGGATTCAGCCCGATAGAGATCGTGTTAAGTGTTTGATGGAAGTGAGAATGGTTGTGTATCTTGAGGTGCATGAAAAATTTATCTATAGCCTTTAAGAAAAAATATGTGCTGGACTACTTCATTAAAATTTTTAATTTAGGCGAAGATGTGATCTCCAAAAATGCTTTGGAATGTTTCATGCAGAAATCTTTTTCTCCATTTTTTTTTTAAAGTGGGAGCAAAGTTCACGACGTGATAGTGTTTTCAGGAGATAGGTCGGAAGTTGGCTGCAACTTAAGTTTAAATTCCCTTCCGTTGTATGTCAATATCTTACTCCGGTGAGTAATTGTTACGTAAACTATGATCAGTTGGAATATTTCACGTAATCTTAATAACACCATAAATCTTAGTAGGTTCGCCAGAGTTAGCTGAAATTGGACGACTGAGAAAAACTTGAAGAGTCCAGTGAAAGGTAAAAGAAAATAAATACAGGGAAACTTTGAGCTAGTTTATGACCAGCTGAGTTAGCCTTAGCTACATCTATGAGCTACGGAAGCAGAGGTGATGAGTCGGCTGCAAAGCTAATCAAAGAGGTAAATCCTACAAGAGCGTGGCGCTTTTTATTGAAATGGAGAGTAAAGGAGGGGAAACAGAGCGAAGTATCACCGGAAAGAGTAGTTTACTTGGAAACTGGTTTCGAGATCAATGCTGCTCTATACAGAGAATATTGTTTCTCTACGAGAGATTTGTTGTCCATCTTTACGCATAGTATTACATGCCACTCGCCCTACACAAGCTGCTAATTCACGGTACAGCCATTGTCAAGGAAGCCATCCTTCTTATTTGTCTATTATCATAATAGGCTATGGAGGCCAGGAACAAAGATATCCGAAGATTCCGGTAGCACCACAAAGGAAATCTTCAAGAATGGCGAGATCTATTCGGAAGACTGCTGCGGAAGTGAGAATGGTTGTGTATCTTGAGGTGCATGAAAAATTTATCTATAGCCTTTAAGAAAAAATATGTGCTGGACTACTTCATTAAAATTTTTAATTTAGGCGAAGATGTGATCTCCAAAAATGCTTTGGAATGTTTCATGCAGAAATCTTTTTCTCCATTTTTTTTTTAAAGTGGGAGCAAAGTTCACGACGTGATAGTGTTTTCAGGAGATAGGTCGGAAGTTGGCTGCAACTTAAGTTTAAATTCCCTTCCGTTGTATGTCAATATCTTACTCCGGTGAGTAATTGTTACGTAAACTATGATCAGTTGGAATATTTCACGTAATCTTAATAACACCATAAATCTTAGTAGGTTCGCCAGAGTTAGCTGAAATTGGACGACTGAGAAAAACTTGAAGAGTCCAGTGAAAGGTAAAAGAAAATAAATACAGGGAAACTTTGAGCTAGTTTATGACCAGCTGAGTTAGCCTTAGCTACATCTATGAGCTACGGAAGCAGAGGTGATGAGTCGGCTGCAAAGCTAATCAAAGAGGTAAATCCTACAAGAGCGTGGCGCTTTTTATTGAAATGGAGAGTAAAGGAGGGGAAACAGAGCGAAGTATCACCGGAAAGAGTAGTTTACTTGGAAACTGGTTTCGAGATCAATGCTGCTCTATACAGAGAATATTGTTTCTCTACGAGAGATTTGTTGTCCATCTTTACGCATAGTATTACATGCCACTCGCCCTACACAAGCTGCTAATTCACGGTACAGCCATTGTCAAGGAAGCCATCCTTCTTATTTGTCTATTATCATAATAGGCTATGGAGGCCAGGAACAAAGATATCCGAAGATTCCGGTAGCACCACAAAGGAAATCTTCAAGAATGGCGAGATCTATTCGGAAGACTGCTGTTAACATCCGATCCCTTCATTTCCACCATTACAAATGTTCAGAGAAAAAAATTATGCCCTTATCAGCAGAGGTACGAAGTCTTCTTACTCTGAATGATTCGCAGACCAATAGTGAGACTGATGAACAATCAAGCGATGATTTTAAATATCTGTCATTGTTTTCTTCAATAATTAATAATACAACTATGGAAATAGCTTATTTATTTTTTATTGCTATTAATATTAATGATACCCAGTTAAATAATAAAACTGATAAAATAGTTAGTGCCAAAGTTGGTGTACATATATATTAGTTTCCAAACCTGGTAGTTAACACAAGAAATGGCTCTACTGAAGGTCGTGGGTCCGAATCTCGCCTATAACTTGGATGAAGTGATTTATTTTTCAATTCTTACAGTGCAGAACAGAATATTAGCTATCGGATTTCCTTATACATGCTATTGAAATGGCCATTAGTGTGTTTTATTAATTGCTTACGCAATTTTCTCGTAAAAGCAATAGCATTCAGTGATACAATAAAAATAACTTCATATTAGGATTATGTGGATAGAAAATATATAGGAACCACGATTACTGTTCAATTTTAATTAGTTAAAATTATTTTGTTTACACAATTATCAAGTAAAAACATTAAAACTCACAGATTCAGCAGAAATAACATCGCGTTCGGATTATACGGATATAACAACATGCGGAACAATCAATAAATTTCAATTTAAATTTGTTGCATTTAATTGTTTACATAATTTGTCTTGTAAAAAAAATATCAAAGATACAGCAAAATAAACCTCAAATTAGGATTCAGCGGATCGAAAACCTTTAAAACCAACGTTCAAATCTAGTAAGTACGGAAAAATAATAGCGGTATTAATTTTGGCCGGCTTTTTTCGATTTGGGACCACTGTGCGGCCGATGATAGAAGGCTCATTATACGGCGGAGATTAGGGGAGAGATGAAAACGAGAAGGCAAGCTCCAAAACAATAGAAAACCTTTTGGTAGAAGAGAGCCTGGGTTTAGGAATGTTTTTTCAGAATCCGGCGGCGTAACTACAGAGAGATTGGAGACTACAAACTTAATTCCATTTTGTGTGCTACTGATTCCGTCCCAGGTAAATTCCCACCTTGTCAGTATACTTCGCCCTTTTTCCGTCTCCGTCTGTACTCCGTCTCTTTTTCTCCGGCGTGTTGCTCCCCAGCTCCTGCTGCCGTTCGTCCTGGTGTCCGACCCGTCGTCGCGCTCAGTATTGCCCGCCTATTCCTATATAGCTTCCCGCGCCCCTACCACCACCATGACGGAAGTTTTTTTTCCAACCATCCGCCGAGTTGGCGGATTTATTTTGATAACCGTGGTGAGTTTTATTTATACTGGTGCCGCGGGACCATATCAAACTTAGTTTTTGATAGTTGACAGAACCGCTGTAATACTTAAATTATAACATTTTAGCGTTAAACTTTACAAGTATTTTTCGCTCTGGTATTTGATAGGTCCCATGAGGTGCAATTGACCTAAGAATTCGACCGACCCAAAAGCCCAAGTCTACTTGCCTATTAAGTAAATCGCATTCACCAGGTACGCCGAAGCCAAAATTGACCTTGAGACATATCCCGGAATAGAGGAATTGCCTCGTTCGAATTCGCAAACTACGAGAATATTTTGGCTTGAGGTTCTCCAACTGATTAGGATTTATCGCTCAAGTTACCCTTACACGTTAATACTGAGACTCGGGTAACACCCCTGTCCAAGAATGACCTAGTGATCTGATGATGTTGGTGAAGTCTATTCGGGTTCTTCACCGGGCTCTGCATTTCTGCCGACGTTTCCGTGTACGAGTCGTCCATCGTCATCAGGGCATGATGACGATGGACGACTCGTACAACGAAACGTCGGCAGAAATGTAAAGTGGGACCCGGTGGAGAACCCGGATAGACTTGACCATCTCTGTTGAAGTTGGGAATCGAACCCGTGAACCCGGCACCATCATCAGTGCCAATCTTCATCGGCGACAACGAACATATTAGCCCTGGTAGCCAGGTAGCATGCAGTGGTAATGTTATACAGGTTTTACGATTCAAAATTCCAATTCTTCTCCTCCCTCTTCCACACTTACGCAACATATAGCTTTTAATTTTGCTCGGCGAAACAAGACGCTTATGACTTCTTCTCGGTCTTCCTGGGCAGGAGCACGGCCTGGATGTTGGGCAGAACACCAATCTGGGCAATGGTGACATCGGGTAGGAGCTTTTTCAACTCCTCGTCGTTGCGGATGGCGAGCTGCTGATGACGAGGAATGATCCTCGCCTTCTTGTTGTCCCTGGAGGCGTTACCGGCCAACTCCTGGACTTCTGCGGCTAGGTACTCCATCACGGTGACCAAGTGGACTTAGGAGTACCGGCACAGACGTGCTCGGCGTAGTTTCCCTTGTGCAACAGACGTTGGATACGACCCACGGGAACTGAAATCCGGCCCTGCTTGACCGAGAGTTGGACACCCCCTTGTCTTTGCATCCCTTTCTTCGTCCAGACATGGTGAGTATTTTTGACAGTAAGGCTTGGACTTAACAACCTCCCTCTTATCGCCCTATAATGCGTTGAGTTACCTCTCAGTACGTTTTTCGTACACTTTTGCTGATTCCTTTGGCTAGCAATGTGCCCAAGTTCAGATTATTCCCATGTATCTGCACGCATTCTTACTTATGGAGTATATGGAAGTGTAAAAGGTAGATATAAAGTTGTCAAGAAGCCGAACAGGGTGCGTTAAGGTAATGCTAATTTTGGTTTGCTTGGAAGTTCCATTAATCCAATAAATAATAAAAGTTCCAATAAATTGTTTTGGTGCTCCTTCAGTGGCTGGGAGGGATTTAGTGTGCGGTATTTAATCTTCCCAAGATTTAATTTGACTGAATGTTTTAAGAGTGATTTGGCCTATAGCCTAATTGTTACCAATCAGTTCATGCTTAGCAAAACGTTTTCAAATACTGCTGAGACATGGGCCGTAATGTATGAACCGATACGGTTAATTGCTATTGTTAGTAGCGGCATTGAATTAAGCTCCAACTGGGGTGTCGGTGGAGTTAGAGTACTTGGTGATCCCGTAGTTACGCGAGACTATTTTACGTGGTGAAGCTAGGGTTACCATGAGAGGACATCAACACATCGTGATTTCAAAATAATCCCTTATGTGTTTTCAGATGTGAATGAGCGTATTCAAATCATCATTGGTTGTTCAATCCTAAGATTGGTGGACTGCATTTACCTATTCAGATACAAAGTAAAACAGACTCTGCAAACTTGTTATTCTGCATGATAAAATATTATGCGTAGAATTATATTCTTCAAAATATGCATTATGTATTTGTACATGTGATGTAAATATCCTGCGTTCTTAAACCAATAACTTTTCTTTAAGCATGAAACCGTTTATAACAATGCATTATATTTCTGAGTATAATCATGATGCAACCAACATACATGACATATATTTCGAATTATACTGAACCATTAAGATTGAAGTCCTTCCGATGGCACAATGCGCTCACAAATTCTACCAGTCCTGTTTTGCAATAGTAAATACGGTAATATTTAGCATAATGTTTGAATCAAAGGTAACAGAATTTTGGACTAGCCCACTTTAAAAATTCAGGACGTTTTTTCGCCAGAATGTTTTTTACATGCCAAATTTCAGGATAATCCTGCTTCTTCAGGACGTATGGCAACCCTGTGCGAAACGGATGCCACGAGCATGCGCGAGTTGGGTGTGAATGCTATTCAGGGGGCCTATTATGTAACTTTGACTCGGAGCTAGAGCTATCTGTAATTCCGCCCGGATTTGTTTTGATTTTTAGCTCCAACCCTATTACATACCGGCTGGAGTTACGAGAAGTCTCCGAAAGAATGCGGAGCTACAGTGGCTATGAAAAATTCGGAAAGCTAATCTCTAGAAATGAGTCAACCAATAGGAGCTTAGGTATCCGATAGTCATTTTTTTCTGAGCAGGCGGGTTTATCGTGAATTTCGGAATGGAGTCCCAAACTTGTATTTCGTAAGTTCACGTAAAATAATCAATATAAGCTACATTGTTGAAATGTTTGTACTTTAAAGCTTATTCATATACAGTTATATGTCATCCATTGTATACAGTCATTCCTTTATCGTCGAATTCAAACCTATTCTCTGCCCATGTTGCTATTATGGCAATGAATACGATTTTAGATCCCGGCAAAGGTCGGAGAAAATAAGCAGGAAGCAGTGCGTGGTGCTCACTAATTTTATGAGTGAGCACAGAAGCTTTGCCCTTGGCGTATTCCAAGGAATAAACGGGAAGGCAACAATGAATAAAATGTGGGGTGAAGTTACCAACCTCCTTAATACACACGGACCTCCAAAAACAGTGGAGCAGTGGAAAAGGGTGAGACCGAGTCTGATTGCCGGGATATAATTTTGATTACAAATATTTTAGAGCTTATGGTAAATGTAGTAATTAATAATTCTGATGAACCCAGGCTTGGAAAGATCTGAGGGTGAAGAGCAGAGCAAAGAACGCTTAACTTCGCAAGGAACGCAGGGCGACAGGAAATGTGGAGGTATTTTTCCTGTGTATGGACTCACTTTTTCATTCAATTCATAACTATAACTCTGACTCATTTAATTTTAGGGCAGTACTCCCTGTCTCACAGATGCGGAGCAGTCAATCTTAAGCATAATCGGAGATGAAACGTCAACTCCATTAGTCGACACCATCGATCCTGGCTCAGTGGTGAGGAAATTGTAATTAGTGTAGGTAGGCAGAGCATGAAGTGAAAAGGACGTAACAAAATTTTTGTTTTATTTTTACTAAGGAAAATTGTCTACAGCAGGATGAGGAGGGGTTGTCTATCCCTTTGGAGGTAATTTAATAAATCTCATAGACAATTTGTCGGGATTTAAATATGATTGTAAGTACCGATGATAGAAGAAGTTTGAAATTTTGTTATCCTTCATTTATAAAAGGTAGTGTGTGGGGAAGATGAGTGGCAACAACTACCGAGTACCAGTGCCCAATGGGGTATATGAAATTTATAATTTGGATTGCAGGAGAACATGTTGTAGTTGACCATAAGCTGCTTTATGGTTGGTTGGTTTATGGTTGGCCCAACTCCTCTCTGGTATCCTCCCTCGGCCAAAAATCTCAATGTGACCAGTATCTAAAGAACAGAGAAAGTCGCTAAATAAAACAACCGTACAAAGATCTGTACGGGAAACTCAATACTGTGAAAAACCTCGTTGACCGTGACAATGTCATATTTTATCGACAGTTAAAAAAATGTGCAAGTGAGATTGACAGATGCCAACACTGTAGTCTGCACATTCGCAAATTAGGCAATCATGCAAATAGAACGAAGATATTTGAACACACACCGACACATATATTTAATACGAATAATGAAAATAAAAATGTCCAATATAATACGAAACGTTGAATTTCCTTCTCTTCCGTTAGCATGGAAGATTCAACATTACTCACGTCCATAGTGATATAATGAGAAATCTTTAATAATATTTACCTGTTTTTCCACGCTTAGTCCAGATATTCTGCGTTTCCTTAGTGTGGGTCCCAGAGACCGGCAGAGATATTGAAAAATGTCTTTCGACACTCTGAGAAACATTCGAAAATGGTCTTCATTTAATTCGATCGGATTGTGGGAATCCCTTATTCGTCTCCTTTCTAGTGTCAGATGCCTCCTTCTTCTTACATACTCCGCAAACACCCTCATCATCCTTCCCCAATATATGTTTATTGGTCGATCCATTGCCAAATCCTTCAGATTCAGACGGCAGACATCAACAAATGAAAGTTGAGAAGCGAAGGAAATCGGGCTGGAGTTATCATAAGGACGGGTCTAAAGACTGCGTTATTCCAGCCCCGAGATAGCTCCAGTTCGCAACTCCTTTCGGAGTTATTTTGACTACTGTAATCACAAATTGAGCTATGGCAGCCATCATAACTCTTATAGCTCCGTAGCTCCGGAGTTATGACTTACATAATAGGCCCCCAGGAGTTGACATGTTGTTGTGAGTACCCTGGCCTGGTGAAGAGCGTGGCCTTAGCTTTTTTTCTCGTTCTCTTGAATACTAACTAGTCTAAACATGACGAAAATAAAACACTTTGTACAATCCCATGCTTTTTTATATTCCGAAGTCTAGGCTAAAGTTACTTTGAAAATTATGCTATAGTTGTTGAAATCTATTGGGGCAATGGAAAAATGGTGTGGAATTTTGCAAACTGCTTTTATTGATTATGTATAACGTTGGAAAATTCCAAAAAGTATTACCTGTCTCCATGAATTTAACAAGCGAGTCTGATGAGTGGTTTTGATTTTTTCCTCGCCCCATCACTGAGTCTTAGTATTCTTATTCCTTTCAATCAATGTATTATTCGTGTATTGAATGATTTTATTGAATCCAGAAGCCAGTATTATTTCACCGAAGCTAACACTATACACCTCTGCCCTCCACTGCAGAATATAAACTTCATTGCATATGTCATATCTCAATCTTTTTAGTTATTTTTTTTCTAAAAAAAGATTTAGGAAAGGAGTGAAACACTTGCGTGACTAAATAATAGCTAAAGTCGGTTCGAAGTTTTCACTTTACTATGAGCCCTTATTGCGCTACTCAGTCCATGTATCAGCTCAGGACCTTTCAAGCACAGCATTGCCAGATATGTGATAATTTCAATGTACACTGCATGACTGGGAAATACCCAATGTATATGGGAAGCACAACCCAGTTCAGTTAGTAGCTCAGCATAGTTTAAACGTTTTCCACATTGCTAATTTCTTACTGTTTATGCATTTTCTCAAGACAAGGAAGGGAGAGTGAGAGAGAGAGACGGAATAGTGTAGAGCCAGCTACGCTGTTATCCATAAGGGGATAAACTGAAAACGCCATGGTAAAATGAAAACTTGGAACGCACTATAGTAGGGTCCAACTTTGAATGAATAAATGTCTATCCTTATATTATCCTATTTACTAATGAGTACTGATCTCTATTTTATCTCTTTTTTAATGCAAGTCTCTGCTGTTAGGTTTATCTGCTGATTAATCGGTCGCTTTTTTCGACATGCTTGACCTCTTGTAGACCTGCACTATCGCAATACACGGAATTAAGAAAACCCTAGTTGTTTCCAAATATTCCTCTCATGCTTTCATGCAGATAAGGGCTCTCTTGGTGACCGCCATAGCGTTTTCTCATAAACTTTCGGCACCACCTTCTCGCCCATATTCTTGGAGGAGAATTTAATGGAGTCTCTCTCAGGAGCGTTCATGCGTGCCCAAAGAGCCCCCATTAGGCAAAGTAGGTTGGCGAATGAAACTCGTGCGGAGTAAATTACGTTGGAGACGATGCGCTTAATCGCGCTACTCAGGAAACCAGAAGCTCTTTCACCCCGTCTCGGCTTTATTAAAACACTACGATCTAGCTCTAATGCGCCATTATTACGGGGAGCCTAGAGAACGTGATGACCCTCATCGCATAAGCCATATCTTTTCATTTTCAAAAGAATCTACTCTTTTTAATTCTAACGGTTGTATTTTTGTTTTATGTGTACAGATTTTCAGTCTTTTCAATGAAACCATATTTTGTAATATTAATATTTTTCTGAGATAGCAATGAAAGGTGCAGTGTGCCTATGCGCACACAGGTAACGCAAAATAGGTAACACAGTATGGCTTAAGTAGTCGGCGAACTCTTAAAAAAATAAATTAGAACTCTACGGCTTCATCTAGAATTGTAGTGATTAATTGATCCCAGAGTGCGTCATAGATAATTACGTAGGAAATTTCGTCTTCAACGGGTATCGTCAAATTTGAGAAATTTACCTCTAGAACTAGTGATTAGGTATGCACTGTTGTAATTAATGTTATGCATGGTTTATTGAAATTGTAGTTTACGTAGTAGGCATGTATATATTTTTATGTGGGCTATGAGATGCTCCAATTACGCATTTCCACGGCTCTGATCTCAATTTACTTCAAGTGGATTGAGGCTGTGGTGCATTGCCATTGCAGTCCGCAAGAATGCAGTCCGACCCGTGAAACGCATTGTAGAATTGGGGCATGAGATTAGATCGATAATCTTCAGCATTGTCCTTGGGAAAGTTACTGATCACGTTCAATTGTTCGCTCAGGATTGGGTGTTAGGTGATTGATGCTTGACTTGCTAGGTAATTCTCAAAGCTGGCCGACGCTCGCTTGTTTATTGACATAATTATGAAATTTTTCGCTTCAATCCTAAGGATTGCAATTCTTTGTAGAATAGAGCAATCTTTTTTGCAGGATAGGCCGTCATATATCCGAATAATTGCCTTTAGATAGTGGAATACAGCCATTAGGCATCGTAATTGAGCATTGAAGTGATCGGCCTCGATAATGTGCGCACGACTCTCT
The DNA here is from genome assembly GCA_963573305.1 of Pyrrhosoma nymphula. Lineage (NCBI taxonomy): Eukaryota > Metazoa > Arthropoda > Insecta > Odonata > Coenagrionidae > Pyrrhosoma > Pyrrhosoma nymphula. The sequence goes on from OY754332.1 coordinate 32,430,033, forward strand.
TAAATAAATGTAAAAAAAATGGCATTTAGTGCAGCTAGCAAATGAATTTCTCGAAATATTAGCTGTTACAAATAACGCTCTCTGACTATTTTATGCGCCCACGATACGCATTCGTTTTTAAGTGATATTTCATGATGAGCGTTATGATGTATTTCTATGCTGTTATTTTACGACTTAAATCTTTACAAAGCGAATACTCCAACCGGTCGATAGTATAATTAAAGAACAGTAATTGACACCAGTGATTCTCCTCAAAATAATCAGCTTAAAGTCACTATGGGGTTTTGTCGATGAGTTGACGGAATACTCTATCATTGCCCAGCTAGGTCAAAACAAATAACCTCGAGGCAGTGGAGGAAGATGACAGCCATTCAAGAGACAGGAATCGACCCTTTACTGCGGCGCGCTAGATGACTGATTCCTCCCTTCCGGTGCTGAATACTTTGGCGTAGCATATTTAAAGCTCCCGTATTATTTTGTCGATTATCCTTGACGATTGGGGCTTTCGACCGACGCCGGCGTATTTAGAAGTTAATTTTGAAGCTTATTTTTCTATTTTAATGTTCTATTTTTCACCAAATGTCTTATTTCACGACGGGTGTATATTTACTCCGTTAACACCAAAGGTGAGTATTTTTCATTGCGTATAAGTACGCCCTTTGTAGCGAAAGGGTTGGGACTGGAAAGTAAATCAAGAGGGAGTACAAAATACGCTGATATTCCGGCACACCGGACCGCGAAAGCTCCTGGTTATACTGTATATTTTGTTTCGTATTCTATACCTTTTCATTTTGCAGTGGAGCTTATTTTTTTTAAGTAATACTGAGCTGTTGATCACTTTTTCCCGAAATTTTGAAATATTGTGCGTATGTTTAGTAGTGATATATTTGAAAACGACGTACGAGAATATATTAAGTTTTTTATAGTTTTCAGACGCCTGTGGCCAAAGGGCCCAGTTTGGCTTTGCAGCTGGTATCGGTGTGACCCTGTAAATCTCCCCAAGGTACAGCTGAACGCGCAGTTTCCTGCGTTCGGCGTTGACCGATTGTGGCCCCGAAATCGATAACGCTTCGCCGGAGGGGGTGCACCGGTCACTGGCTGCAGCTCAAATGTTTTTGCTCGATGTCCCTTTGCAGTGGAGGTGATTTCAATGCTCATGATCCGTAGTGGAGGATTTCTAAGGCTCAAAGGAACCAAAGGGAAAGGATTTAATCTTCTATTAATAATAAGACTATTTTTTATGAAATCGTTTAAGCAGTTTCTTTGTATAATATCGGTCGCTACTTATAATGTTACCGATCGGTCTGATAACTCTCTCCTTCAACTGCATCTAAATCTACGCTATTGTCGGCCAGCTGCTTGAAGGATGTGTTGATACGCTACCAGCCATAAAGTAAGAGCATAAGGAAAAGGAATTGGGAGAGGAACGAGATGGCCAGTAAGTATGTTTTGGCAGACTTATTTTCCCTATTTCCTCTTGTTTTGGTCGTTATATCGTGCCAAGGGAATAAAGAATTCTTGCGCGACGGTGACATTTTCTTTATTTGTTGTTTAGGTCGGACTTCGAGATGTATCGTGAGCTTAAAATAGTATCCGATGCGTCGATCTGAAACTCCGAAGAGTTTTCAAAGTAGATTTATTGTTAGCAAGCGTGCAACCTTTGCGTATCTCCCTTGTATATGAGCCGATGAGTCGCAATATCTTTCAGAACTGTGGAATTCCTCCCACATAGATGAGCGAGAACCACGCTGCTGCTGAATCTGAAGGACTGCGTGATCCAAGGTCCTTAATCCCGATCCTAGGTTGGCTTTGACGCTTCCTCTCGGCCCAGGCGAGAATCGGCAGTACTTCCAATCACATTTCGGCGAAAATAAAGGGCTGACCCGAAGTAGAAGCAACCGATTCCCTCACCAGTAACTTCTCCGAAACTATGGAAATAATTAACAATCGTCGGCTCGTTTGGTGGCATGTGAGGCGAAGGCGCTCTAAATGTATGCATTTGTGTAGGCTAAATGCAGTGGGAAATGGGGTACCTGAGAAGTGTTTGTGGCAAAAGTGGAACGGATTGGGTTAGGAATCAGTGGGCCTTGAAATAATTTGAGTTGGATGCTCTAGTAATGGACGTACATGACTGGGGATTGCTTCGTTGGTTTGGTGAAGTCGAGAGATGGATGAGAACAGAATAACGAAGTAGATTTATGACAGAGGAATGAATGGTGTGAGAGTCATCAGTAGTAGCTACAGTAAATGGAGGGAGAGAGAGAGAGGAGGACATAAAAGGCCATAGGTAGGTAAATGTGGTGGAAGAGACTCTAAAGAGAATGGGTATTAGGAGTCTTTTAAAACAAAGAGTCTGTGAAGCAATGCATTAATGTTACAGAACCAAAAGAGGTATGCAATGATTGGGCAGTATTGAAGAAATTAATTAAAATTGAGGTAGTGCCCTAGGCCTGACACCTATAATAATACTCTTTTTACTGTGCCTTCCCCAAAACTAGTATGTAAGTAACCTTCTGTAAAACATAGACAGCATCTCAGGCAAGATGTAGTGGAAAGTATTAAATTGACTGAAAATCACGAAATTCAATTTTCACGAAATCAATTGGTCGTCAAAATGCGCTTCGATCACTTATCCATCCCCAGTTGACTGTGATAGTTCCCTGATTACTGATTAGTTTTAGCTGAATGAGCCGAAACGCGTTGTGACAAAGTTTTTTCGTGAGAAAGAGCCCTTTCATTTTAGTAACATAACCTTCTATATTTTCTTTCTGGTTGTTATCGGATTAGGAGGAAATATGTCTGAAAATTTCTTGGAAATCGGGTAATACGCTCAAACATCTTTTCTCAGTACACCACCACCACCACTTCAGTGCCTCATAGCCTTGGGCCCCTTAATTTATATGCAGTTCCTGAATTTGAACTGGTTTTATCTTAAAAAAACACACTCCGTTAATTTCTATTCAAAGTTTGTACTTCGCATCTCACAAATTATTGTTATTCATTGTAATTCACATCTAAAAAATCTTTATTATCTATTTTTACGTCTGCATGATTTTTATTCACTACCCGAATTTGTTTCCTAGAAATAATAGTACTAAATTTATTTGAATCCCCGCACAAATCTTTCATGTTAATCACAAATAGGCCTCAGTTGAGGGATTATCCGAGCAAGATTAGGTGCGCTTAATAAATAGGATTATTTATAAGTATCCGGAATCATCTCTGAGTTCAAAAACTCTGTATTTATAGAAAGAAAGTTTTGATATGATTTGATATTTGTTGTGATGGATATGTGGGTAGGAGGAGTACGAGTAGAGAACAAAAAATACTTCAAAATACCCTCTACCTTTGGTGAGCACATGGGTTAAATATGGATAAATGAAAAAACGTAGTGAACTCCACAGTGAATTTTATTGTCTCAATAAAATCCACTGTGGAGTTCACTACGTTTTTTCATTTATCCATAATGGAAAACTTCCACCACCTCTCGCCGGAATTCATATCCTCTATTATGGGTTCAATGTGTTTTAATATTTGTTTCGAAGTGTCTTAATATTTCAATACCTGAAGCACACTGAGATCTTTGTTTGTTTGAATAATCTGTCACGCCATTTCAAGAAAACAACTTTCCGGGCCCGAGTGGCCAAAGAGTCGAGTTTAGATAGGTTATTTAGTCGTTTGCGAGTTTTTGTTTGATATATTGTGGTGATTGTCATAATCACGAAGTACCCATTCAAGATTTCTGAATCATGCATGGTGCGTATTCGTAAGTGATGGTAAATAGTGTGTAGCAATAAATTTAAAGAATAAGTAGAGTCATAGGTTAAAGAATAGAGTAAATGGCGCACGAAAGTGAAGCCTTTTTCAATCGATAAATGCTTGACTATCGCGCGTAATTTTTCCAAAACATTATGATGAATACGGTGCTTTTCTTTACATCTACGAAGTACCGTGCAAGCCACTACTAGGGTGTGTGGCACGGGCTGATTCCACACCAGGCATGCAGCACTCGTCCCAGCACAAATCAGAACCTCGCATGCTCCCCCTGCCGCTAGGCGCAGGCCAAAAGCAGTCAGGAGAACAGTGCGCAGTGCAACCGGAAACTGGGAGAGTGATACGTAAATGAACATGCAAACATGCAGAACAATTATATAGACACATCTAGTGGTTAACGTTACTAATACTGTTAATTTATGAATGCTACGAGATACTACTTCATGCAGAGAATAAAATAAAATAATGCCGGAAAAATCGACCGGTTTGAAGTGTTAGTAATGATGTTGTGTTATTAAGTACAAGTGAAAATTCTACTCTACCTATTGAGTGTGGGAGTTTCATATGATTGATCTATCGCAACTATTATGATCCCTTATTGTACGTGGGAAAAATGACATTTTAAATCTATCGGTTCTGCAGTCAATTTCCTGTATTTTATTCCTGTGATCGCTTCTACCGTAGTACGTTGGCTCTAGCAGTATATGTTGAACGTCCGGCAAAATCTGTCTGCTCCGAACTTGCGCAAAAGATTTAACCTGTATTTCTCCCTTCGATCAGTGAGAGATTCCCACCCCAATTCCTTCAACAATTCGGTAACACTGCTGAGTTTATTATAACAACTTTTCGCAAATCTTGCTGCTCTCCGCTGTATTCGATCTATTTCAGAGATTAGTCCTACTTTGTAAGTGTCCCATATGCTAGCGGCAAACTCCAAGTGAGGTCTCACGAGTGAAAAATAACATCGCTCTTTAACCTTCTCGTCGCATTTTCGTAATATTCTTTTGATAAATCCCAATTTGCGACTACCCTGTCTGCAGATTTCCCGGGCGTGTTTCCCCCAAGATAGGTCCTGAGTAAGGGTCACACCTAAGTATTTAACTGACTCTACATTTGATAAGTCTGTTTGATTAATTGTGTACGTTTCGTTGACCGAGTTATTTTTGTCCAAAAATTCATAACAACGCACTTTTTAAAATTGAATTCTAACTGCCAAGTATTGCACCATTCATTTATAGCATCTAGGTCTTTTTGTAATTCAATGTTATCAGACTCATTGCCTAGATCCCTGTACAACACTGCGTCATCTGCGAAAAGGCGAATTTTGCTCGTAACAACGGTAGTGATGTCATTAATATACAAAAGGAACAATAAGGGACCGATGAAACTTCCCTGGGGTACACCTGATGTTACTTTCACTACATCTGAACTAACGCCATGTAGAACTACCCTCTGTTCACGGTTGGCTAAGAACTCTCTTATCCAACATATTACGTCGTGGTGTATTCCGCAAGCTTCCAACTTAACGAGTAACTTCGAATGAGGGACCTTATCGAATGCTTTTTTGAAATCTAGAAATTTTGCGTCTACTTGGACAAGGTTTTCTCCCGATGGTGGTTGACACTCTTGATCGCAGAGGAAAGGATAGGAGCGGATTTCTTTGAGTTTTATGTAATGCTTTTTTCTGGTTACGAAATGTATTGAACAGTTTATAATAAATTATTGTTCTAGCACCGGGTAATGCTTCTTATCTATCTTCCTTTCCGTCACTAAATGTTGATAGCTCTTGAGGTACGAAGTATTCCTGGTCTATTCTGAGAAAATTAGACAAGTCATTCATCACCGGTTTCAGTCCGTACGGACATATCCAGTTGGTTATAAAACGTCTAGATTTCAAGCTCAGATTTGTCGGAGGGAGTATTATCACGAATGACTTAAATACCAGAACATTCTGGTCATTTCCTGACTTATTACGCCTTACCTTACTCGCTACCTCATTTTTTCTCGAGTGTGCTGACTGCCATGAGAGCCTAAGTGGATGTCCAGTTCTAAGTCCTTAATGATTCACTTATCCTGAGTTTCCAATTGATTTTACCCAGTGCCTTTTCCGCATGAGTAGACTACGGGCGTCTTATTCCACCGCTGAATAGAAAGTAATTCCCAACACCATGACCATCTCGGTTATCTGTGGAAATGTTTAAGAGGGCAAGTATTTTTTATTGGGATATTTGGGGGAATGGGCTTTTTCTTTTTTTCGAGGTATTAAGAATTATCAATCATGTAATTTTATTCCCACTGCTTGAATCCACGCATGGACTTGAGCTTCCTCCAACTGCAGTAACGTAAATTTTAAAAAGTATCCAAATTTTGTTAGGAGTAAGGTCTATCAAGGACATAAATGTTGGTGATTCGCATCCAGTGCAGCAATGCAAAACTTTTTCTTTTGCGAGGATCACAAATCTGGCGATGAAATGTCGTAATGGAGGAAATTAAAAGGCTTCAACATGGCCAATCGAGTAAGTGATAGTTGTCGCGACGATTCCGCTATTTTATAAATGCCATTATGTTCTCCGAGAATTATGTGTTTAATCTCCTGACTGTCACAGATGGATAAGTATTGATGAACATGGATTATTGAATTAATAAAAACGTTTACTTTCTCGTGATTTGTTGACAGACGGTTTTTTCTAATTCTTAAGAATGCTCTTAAATATATGGACATTGTAGATGAATGACTACGTGAGCTAATCACCATCGTTATTAAAACGCATCATGTTTTTTTTCGTTCTATGTTGAACGCTGATATGGCACAGCAGAGGACCTGTAAATTAATAATACAATCAGGTTAACTTTTTGATATCCACTTTTTATTGCACATAGAGATACTAACTCTGATACGCTGCATTATAATTGATTATCTCCACAAACTTAAATGTTACTAGTTCAATTTGATGGAATAATCATTTCTGCTGGCCGTCGTTTCATAGTAAGCGCATAGTTCTCTATGATAGAACCGTTCGGTTACGTCTGGGCTGTTCACAAATAATCTGCCCGGAGCTATATTCTGTAGCTCATTAAGACATGCTAGTGACTTCTGGCGGTTTGCTATCATTCATAACGACTTATTAGTTACAATTTCTATTCCGAAAGTCATATTTAACGACTTTAATGTATAAATTTGTCGATGGGAGGGGGCAAACTTCGTTAGGTCTTTGGTTGGCATTGAGGCATTTAAATACGCCGGAAAAAGCCGGGAAACATTCATTGAGTGACCAAAGGTTTCTCAGGAATCTGTTTGCAATTAAAAGTATTGCCTCGCTTTTTATCTCACAGGTATATGGCTTTATATGGTTTGTAACAAAGTCATGTCTCCTCCCAAGGGTTCTTCAAAATAAATTGTCCACCGTAATGATACACGTTCGTACCCATCACGCCGTTCCCTTCTGGGGCCGGCGAAGTCAAAAACTCTTAATTGTTAGTTAAGTGTTAGGCCTTGGAAAATGGCTCTGTTTTAATAACTTCTCTCTCACTGCCATATCCATGCCTGCCTCTTATGCTTTGCTATATTCATAGAGGTATTGCTTTCTACCCGCTCTCTTGTTCTTAAGACCCCTAAAATCTATCCTCCTAAAAGTCTCTTCCATCACATTCGCCCGTTGATTTCTCGGTCTATGAGTTCCTCTCACACCATTCACTCCTCTATCATAAATCTGTATCGATATTTGACTCTAATCGAAACTAATTTATGATAGAGGAATGAATTGTGTGAGAGGAAGGGATTAATGGAAAACGTCGTAGGTGAACGTGGTGAAAGACACTCTGAAGAGCGCTTTCTCTCTAGCGGCCCTAAACCCACTCCCTCTTAATAGTTTTGACATAGAAGAGGGTTGGACGACCGATTTCTCGGTCTATGAGTTCCTCTCACACCATTCACTCCTCTATCATAAATCTGTATCGATATTTGACTCTAATCGAAACTAATTTATGATAGAGGAATGAGTTGTGTGAGAGGAAGGGATTAATGGAAAACGTCGTAGGTGAACGTGGTGAAAGACACTCTGAAGAGCGCATCGTAATTTGGACAATTGTTAAGATTGCCTGTTACAGAGTGGTTTTGTGGTTGAGTGAGGTACGCCACATTTGACAATTTTCGGTAACGACAGCCTTACGACGAGTTCTTGACGAGTTTCAGAATAGCAGCGCTGTGCATAATGCGGTTTCTATCTATGGGCACGTGACATTCGGCGGGAGGTCATGACTCCCAGAAGTGATGACCTTCATATCTCCACTCTCACAAACAGTACCCAACGTGCGTAGCATCAGGAATTTTGCTCACAGGCAGTCCCATGTGCCGCGGAGGAGGAATTTTTGGTAATTACAGAGAACAGATGAATCGTCCAACCCTCTTCTATGTCAAAACTATTAAGAGGGAGTGGGTTTAGGGCCGCTAGAGATTCAAAGGTTACACTTTAGGCTAAGGGTGCTAGGTTATCTACCAGTCAAGGTAGGTTTACATGGAAGAGAGTAAAAATACTATACATTTTCAGAGGCACCAACATCTAGCTGTATACACAATTTCTTTCTTCTCCTCAGCATACGTCCTGCCTCTCTTCATCTCGTCCATAAAACGTATTCTCTTCCTTCCCCTTCCCCGCTTACCCAACGTCCTCCCCTATATCACGGCCTTTAGAAACCCTTCGCCTCTCATTACCTCTTCCAACCACCTATTCTACCCTCTCCTAACCTCCTCCAGAAGTATCCTCTCCTCACCCACTATACATAGCACTTCCTAGTTTGTATCCATTTCCATCCACCTTTCTTCATTCTCCTCCAAGCCCACATATCAAACGTCCGCAGCCCATTTTCGTCTTCCTTTCTGAAGAGTCCTCTTTTCTGCATCATTCAACGCTATATTCCATTTTAAACCTTTCGCCTCCTTTACATTCTGACTCTAGGTCCCCATCCTCAGCTCCCTCCTGTTGCTAAACGCTTCTTTCGCTAGCGCTATTCTCTTTCTTGTCTGAGATATAGTACATTTTTTCCTGCGTATTACCTAAGTAATTTAAAATGTCTACATCATCCAGTTTGTGCCTTCCTACTTTTATGACCACCGTTTCTTTCTTTTTCCTAAAAAATTTCATTATTTAAGTTTTCTTGTGATTCATCTCCATTCGGTATTTCCCGCTCAAATTTTCTAATGCAGCTACTAAAGCTTGTAATCTGACTAATGAGATGGAGTAACCTACGCGTGGTCGTTGGCGAATCTAACCCACTTTATCAGATGTCTCCCTACTTTTATTCCCACATCACGCTATTTTCGCTCCTCTCTTACTGTTTCCTCGGTGCAATCGTTAAAAAGCAAATGTGACAACGGGCAGCCTTGCCTTACCCCGTGGCCTGTTACTGCCCACCCTGATTCTCCATCACCCACCCTCACTTGTGCCCTCTGGTCCACGTATGAGTTTCGAATGAGTCTCATATCTTGCCAATCTATTCTTATTTTAATGAGTACTTATCTATATTTTCATGATTATGTGTATCTAGTATTTTATAGTCCTTGTATTAATGTTGTTGTACTTGATTTTTGTGAGATAACGAGTAGGGAGGCCTTGCATTCCCAGGTGCCGGGAACGACAGCCGACCTCGTGAACGGAGTCCCGTAGTTGACAAGATTCTATAATGTATGGTTGACTTATATTTTTCTGGAAGTGATAGTTGAGCGGTTATTCCCATTTCCCTCCCCAACAATATTTTTAACCTTACGCGATCACGTGAACTACTATTTGCCTGGCTCTTACCGTTCTGCCAATCTGACATGGGTGGCCCTACCAGGAGAAATAGTATTTGCTCCCACCAGTCCAGTCCTAGATGTTATTGGAGCGCTCAAGCCTTTCTACAGCGTCAAATCTGTAGTCTGTAGTTGCGAAGGGAGGGAAGGTTGCAAGAAAAAATCGTATTCCAGGAGTTTTATATGGACGCAGTGATATTATTTACCCCATTTCTGCATGTATAGAAAAGACAGCGACTAATTGAATGAATTTACTGTGGAGTAGATAGGTATAATAGTTATTTCTTGCCACGCGCCATTCATGATTACAACAAACGCAGAGCGAAACTCTTCATCCGTTATAACACGTCTCACTTTTCGTCCTTCACCTATTCCCTTCCCTTTCGTGTACCCTTTCTTTACATGGCTGTTGTGCTAACACCCCGTGCCACTCGCGGATGTAGTCTACAAGTCAATCATCCACTCATAGCCGTCCTCTTTCCCCTCACGGGTAGTCCCGAGGGAATCCCGGCGGGTTGGGGGGGGGGGAGGCGAACGGTCACCACTCTCGGGAAATCAGAGTCCCGCTGCACATATATGACTTTGAGGGGCCCGCCGCCCATAAAACGACAGCCGCTCATCCAGAGAGGGTCGTCAAGGCAAACGGGGTCACAAAAGGTCGCATTGGATGAGGACTAACCCGTCACCTTCTTCTCAGCCTTGCGCTAACGATTAGATTGTATGATCCCCAAAAGAGGCTAGATTTATCTCTTCGCGTTGCGATACTAGAGGCTCCCGCAAACAGGAGTGATGGGTATTGCACCGCCTTCTGATACCAAACTGCGCAATTTGCAGTGTCACGGTGTCGCCGGAAGTCACCCACAATGACGCGGCAGCAATGCGTAATAGATCGGTGGGAGGGTGACGTCATCGGCGAAATTGGGGATAACGTCGTGATGATAAATTATTGCAATAATTAGTTGTTTCCCGCGAACTCTTTTACCAACCTCAGTGTTAAGGATTACAGATTTGTTCTCGCTTCGCTTTATTCTCTTGTTTTCTCGGTAAATTGTTAATAGCCACCTGCGCTTGCATTTCCGGAGACGAATCTCGTCCCGGTCAAACACTAGAAGAACCATAAGATCATCCTTTGGAAATTAATCTATGACTGAAGAAACCAGGCTAGGATTAAAACTTCACGCCGGCCTTGCGATATGCATCCAGCGAGGAAATAAAGCGTAGAAACGCCGCAATATGGGCCTTGCGATAAAAAAGCGTGGGGCGATATTCACTTGTGTGCTAATCCCATCGTTGAATGCAATGAAAATACCAATCGCGATACTGTATCGCGACGCGAAGCGTTATTTATAGGGATGGTCGATTACGATATCGATTAATCGAATAATCGATTATTTTTGCAATTAATCGAAATTTTTGAATCGATTAATGCAACAGCCGATATCGATTATGTATACCCGATTAATTTGACCGATTACCGATTATTACGCAATCTTGTCTTGTGAACTGTGATGGATAGAGTGGTTCACATTCGTCTTCAATTCGAAAATTTGACTGTGGCTGAACTCTGCGCAATGACGCCGTAGAGGTATCAAAATAGAATGCGCATGACGTAACCACGTAACACTACGCGGGACCTTATTTTGCCGGGCACTCACGTGTCATGTGTCAGATGTTGCTAGTCTTATGTTCACTTGTTGTCTTTATGTCAGATGTTGCATAGCCTTGTCTTATGTTCGCTTGTTATTTTGACAATAAAATTGGTTACAATGAGGATTTATTTCTTTTTATCGGTTAGAATGTGTTTATTGGTATCCTCTCCATGCTATCAAAAATGCTTTTACAAAGGTCGCTACAAAGAAATATTTTTTCTACACTGTTGGCGGCTTCCCACAAAACTTTACTTTGTGCTGCGTACTGAGCTTTACGATCAGCCCATATGGTGGAAAACTGCCCAATCTTGTCAGACTGGGAATGGCGAGCATAAAGCTCTTGATAGGAGAGTACGGTCAACGTTTGATCTCGACATATGCGATGCGACAATCGAGGCTTCTGATTGGTTCCCTACATGTTTGGCCTACGCGAGTGTTTTGTTGGCGTCAGTTGCCTGTTAGAAAGCATTGGAGTAGTTGTGTTTTTCCTGAAGCAGCGTAGCGTTTTTTTAATATTTGGTTGTCAATATGCCTCAGTGTTGTGCAGTTGGTTGTTCAACGCAGGCGAAGAAAGAGACGAAGTTACATCTTATCCCTTCGGAAGCAGGGCATGAAATAAGAAGTAGATAATGACTGAAAAGGATATCCAGAGCCAGGAGTAGAAACATCAGTTCCGTCAGAGAGAGACTTTTCCGAGATGAGTCTAATATAATCTGATCTGAGCCACATTACCAGTACCCACTTATCAAAATTGCAATTTTTAGCTTCAGCTCCCGTAAACATTTGGCAATCGTCCAAAATTTAAATGGAATTAAGAAATTTTTCACAACTCTGTTCTCTGACACGCCTCCTGGAAGTTAACCTAAATTTTAGAATCTGTACTTATGATAACATTAACCTTATAAAATGTAAATTAACTGTTTTACTTTATTTATGGAGGGACCATAACCTTGCAAGGTATGTTTTGGACGTTGTCATAGGTAATCGAATCGATTAATCGATGTATCGATTAGTAAAAGCAATTAATCGGGCGCGATTAATCGGCTGCTTGCAATTAATCGATTTACAAAGTAACGATTATTTTTAAAAAATCGCCCATCCCTAGTTATTTATCACTCCTGTTTGGGGGAGCATTTGTCGCCCCACGTTTTATCACTGCAGGAGGTCGACCTCCGCGATCCTGCGTTCTGCGTTTGATAACGCCATGGTACTAATACATTGGGTAGGTCGCTCCCGTGAACGAAAATGCGTCCGTTCTGCGCATCCAACGCTGTGACGTACGCTGGAGGACAAGCAGCGGCGGAGCATTTGAAAAGGAACTGGGAACTCCACGTAACCGGTGGTGTCAACCAAACCACTTTTATGGAACTTCTGAACACATGCATAATACCTATTAAATAGCTTAACTGTCATCGCATGACAACTTAAAAAAACATTGAACATCGTTGATGTTCAATATGATGTGGTGTTCGTTGAACGAAACGAATTCGCCAGATACCAACTGGTGCCGATTGAGTCTTCTTAATGAAAACTTATTTGACATTAGGAGATGTTATATCACTTTGATAACGCTGAGAATTATGCTGCTATGTTACGGCTGAGTGATAAAACGGCTTTTAGAACTCAAGAGAGCATGAAGACACAAAGCTTGTGTTCAAGAAGTAGTACGGTGAGTGAGATTGTCGCTAACTTACAGTATAAAGATGAAACTGAGTGAGTGCTACATTCATAGTCGGCATTGAAATATCAATTTCAAAAGAAGGCAGATACGATATTTTAGAATTTAAAATTCAAAATTAGAACATGTTCTATTTTTGCTCGCATGATCCCATGAATGATCGCATGATACGAGCGCACTACGTCAATCATGGTTGTTTTGATATTGAATTCACCTCACTTCGCTAAAGCAAACTCATAATAACATATAATGAAGGCTAGGAAAGTCATATCAATGTATTTGGAAATAAATATCTCTGTAGGCAGGATACATTGCACACACTTTGGCAGACGTGGAATGGTCATTTGGTTAAAACTATCTTGGAGGTTTTGCAATATGAAAACATCGAAATCTCGTAGGATTAACCTAAATAGATCTAACCAGACCTAGAATTGTTTATTCAGGGCTGCAGTACAACTAGTACAACATATCTGGCCCTATTTTGACTTCAGGATGGACGGCAGAAAAATGTTCGTAACGATATCAACACTACTGCTTTCATCAAAGTTTTAGGCTAAAAACTATGGGAGATACTACCAAATGCAGAGACGCAGAACAGATCTTCGGGCAATGATCTCTCTTCGGAACTGTTTTTTGAAATAATCATACCTGTATTCACAGTATATCATTCATTCCTCACCACCGACTGAATATATTAGCTATATATTTGTATAAATACTCGATTTTGAACAAGGTACGATGGACGAGTGGGTAGCGTGTCCGACTCCCAATGAGATTAGTGAGTGGAGACAGCCGTTTCAAATCTGCTGAATAGTGAGAATTTTTTGATCGTTTTCCTACGTTCCTTTGCAAACATTTTTGAACATATCGTTATAAGTTCATAATCCAAAGAACTGTGTTTTTTTCAAAACGTTTAAAAACTTAAAACATTTCGTCTAGATAGCAATAATTTCATTTTCATGTCACCGTGATATTAATATCGGGTGACCATCTTCGTTGTTTTGATAGTGAGTTCTTCAATTCGCAGAATTAAACCCTTATTATAAAATATTGCTGGAAACTATAGCAATATTTCATTGCAAATGATTAAAAGAACACTGTAGGGAGTACGCAATGCATAAATTCGTCCTTTCGTCGGCATGCTCGAACCCACTTCATTTTCATAGAAGTTTCTTGAGGGAAACGAAAAAATTTCAATTTCCCCTCGCCATTTCTGCGGTTGTTGTTGCAGCCAAATACAGCGCAGGAAGACATCTTCTCGGAAGATACTTTTCCTCAGGGAATAGGAATTACTCCAAAGAGCTAATCACAAAGCAAAATCCACAATGATCCACAATGCTCAAACCACGGAATTCAGTAGCTCTGTCCTCCACGCTACGTCACACACTACGTCACATACTATCGCAGCACAGAGGTATCGATAGATGACCGAGATGCGCAACGGCCTACCTATGTGTTAGTACCATGGATAACGCGGTATTCCTGGACGTAAATCACGAGGCTGAACTCGTGGCGTTTCCTCTTCGGCAAGGAGTGCAAGCGCGGGTAAGCCCTCTCGCAGGTAAGGAGGAAAGCACTCCATCAGATAAGCAGGTGAGCTCTCCGCTGTTCACCATGAATAGGACGAAATGAAATTTCGCCAGGTCAGTTATGTCTTTCGTTGATAACCGTTCCGCTCCTAGGGCCACCTCCATCCTGGCGATTATTCAAAAGGTCACCTTTTGCATTAATTTATTTTGAAACAATCTTGTACAAAACCTCCAAATAAGAATCAAATTCACGGAACGTGTTCATATTCTTTGTATGTAATTGTGTCAGGCCCCGGCCTTGTAACCCAAAGCTTTCAGGTTCGAATCCCACTTCCGGCATGATTTCTTTAAAATACAATGAAGGTCCCAATCTAAGTGGTACAATGCAATCTTAGCAGTCGGAGTAGCATAAAACCACTCTTCTGCTACGGAGGATTTTATGTTTGCATTAGTTTCAAGGCATAGGCTTAACCAATCAATTATAATTCTGTCTTTGGGCAGGTCAAGACAAAGCGGCATTTCTCTTTTTCTGGTTTGGTACCTTCCTCCGTCCTCAATTTCATCCCCCATCTGGTATCTCTTTTTTCCTTTCATTCGATTGCCATTTATAATTCCCTCGATGCCGTATTCCGCAGGCATTCTCCTCTCTTTCAATTGCCCAGTCATTTCCTATTCCTTTCTCTTGTATTGGTTGCAGAAATTGGCTTTCTTTGCCATATCTTCTCAGAACATCATTTCTTACCCTTTTCTTCCATAATGCTCCTTATACTTCCCTCCGTATCCTTATCACTTGGGTGAGACGATACGATGCAACCGTTGCCGCAGGTGCACCTCGCATCCAAAGTTTTCTTCCACTACTGCATCTATGAACTCGCCTCTAATCCCTCTACAGGGCCACCGCGGTTCTCAGTAGCTCATGGACAGAGCCGAGTGTGGTTTTTTTTATTACGAGCGGTTGGTTAGTTGGATGCTTAATGAAAGGCGGCGACCAACGACTGAGGTCATTTGCGTCATTGAGGATTAGAAAGTAGATGGTCGAGGGAAGAACTATTTCATTAAATACATTTTTAAACATTTTCTTTATTCCACATTTGTCGAGTAATACTCGCTGTCAACCAAAACTAGCAAAATCATGTACATAAATATATTTAAGGTGTCGTAAACTAATTCTACTTCCAAAACTGAAGCACGTCCACGCAAAATACGTGAAAGTGCATTTTGGTTTTTATTTTCATTTTATTTTCTTATCACTTTTGTTGTTTTCAATGGCAGAGTGTTTGTAATATTAAGTCAAATTTAGAGGAAGAGCGAAGAGAAACAGAGGGGATCGCAGTGCTCTCCACGTGGCTCTCGCGTAGAGGTCAGAGTTGCACTGAAAAATGTCGCCGCTGTCAGGATTTGAACCCAAACAATGCGCATCGCATGCCGACGGTCTAGCCACTGCACCGACCCGATCCCCTCAAAAATTAGTGTACGATTAGAATTGACTTTGGCGGTATGATTGCATGTGTGCTCGACTGCAAGTGACCTTTTTCATTGCCCAATACGCTTAAGATGGAACTACATTTAGTCTGAAGGGTGAAGTACCCAAAAAAGTTCGTGATACCTACTTCTTATCTTCAGGGATTAGGCTCAGCCCGTTTCTCAAAGTCTTCGTCTTGGTCGGCGAACATAAAGAGGGCCACTAGGCTAATATTTTAAATTGATTCTGAGGAGACGGTTTTGCTGTATTCTTCCTATGCAAATGGTTACAACATTCGAGTTTTATCTTTCTTTCTGTTAATTCATAATTACATCATAAAAATATATCTCCCTTCTTTCACTTTTCCTCCTTATAATATCCCGTATAGCTCCTAAAACGCGTGAATTAGTAAACCTGTAATCTTCAAATAATTCATTATGTTCCATACCATTATATAATGATAAAGAAACTCCAACGTATATGTATCTTTTTCATTCTTAGTTATCACCGTAGAATCTCCCGTGAAAATAATTCGTAAACTATTTAAGTTTCATGGAACCTGTAATGCACTCTGTCATTAGAAAAACTCCCGCTTACTAAATCCCACTAAGACGAAACGAATTTAGCAGAAACGATATCGAATAATGTTTGTTTTAATATGCTCTCTAAAGCTATCGACAGCCAAGTTATGCCTCACAAATATTCAGTCCTGAACTTCGGCTTGATCTTAACAAGTATACTCTCTTGGAATACGCATGTTGTCGAAATATCAACAAGAGTCAAGAAAATTATTCATTTGTTCAAATGAAAAAGAAGTTTGTTCTCGTGCCATCCGAAAACAGCTTGTGCCTAATCTTATGTTCCCGACTTTTTATCACATTTCGTCATGTTCACCGCACGAATTTAAAGTACGTCGGTTTAGTCCGACGCAACGTATGGCGGCGGTTTCTTAGCGGTTTCTTATTTTTCTTTTGGCGTTATTTCATGTCAAAACGAACAAAAATAATACCGAAATTGCCCTTGACCTAATCGATTTCGACCAAATTTGCAAAGCGTATTTCATTTTACGATATTGTTGGCCTAACCCAATTGTTTTGCCATGTATGCATCCGTTACTTTAGTTACGCTAGTTTGAAAACTTGAGTTTCTCGTAAATTGATGTTTAATTTGTGCTCGATATCTCCGGGCACACATGTATAATACTTATACCACAGAAAAATGCTCTTTTGAAAGAAAAAGCAGCGGCACAATATAATTATGTCATTATATAAATATTTTGCAATGTAGTGCATCAATTTGTGTTTTGAAAACTTCAAATGCGTTATTCTCAAAACACGTTTCTCTTCGATCTCGTTAATTGTATTATATTTAATAGTAACTTATCTATCCTCGAAGTTTTGCGGTGGCAATTTTTCTTTTAAGGTAGAAAATCATTTTCATGTGTCGGCATGTTTGCTTTTTACGTCGGAAGTATCGCGGCATCCTAGGCTGCGATCCAAAACCACTCGCATCATTTTTATGCAGGGGATTTAGAGGAAAAAAAGAATTGAAAGTAACCAATCGTAACGATGTTCTCTGCCTTGGAATGTTGAACCGCTTGAAACCTCGTCATTGTTAAGTTGAATTTTTACGCTCAATATACCTACAAACAAATCTCAGCATACCCGGTCGATTTGCTTATAACTTTTTCAGGTCCCTCGTTAAACGAGGTTTGATTTTCGAGATTTGGCCCTTGATTTTCCTGTAAAGTGCAAAACATACCTCGTTCAAATAAAAAGTTCTTGGCTTTCCTTTCCAAATAGGGAGAGACTACATTTTTTGGATTTTAGCCGTTCAACATTTTTTCAAAGAACATCCTAATTCTAAAATTTTTGCTACAGCGTAAAACTGAGTCATTAACTTTTCCTTAAACTGGTGTGACATATTTATAATATCATCGCATGCTTTTGCCGCTATTGAATCAGTGGTCGTGAACTCGGTGTGTTAGGGTGATTAACTTTTCCAAATTTTCCGAGGACTGGTGTAAAGGTAATGTAGCCTGTAACAATTCAATTGCCCGTTGCAATTCCATGAAGAGGGATGCAGGCGAAGGAGGTTATCTGACAGTAGTGACCCTCGTAGTTGGCGTGAGCACAAGTGGGTGGCGGTTATGGGAGAATAAAGAGAAGCGTGATCAGACAGATTAAGCATTGAACGTTGCTTCCTTTCCATTCTGACGCTCCCACAACCATATAAAGGTGTCACCAGATTTCGGATAGAATGGACGGAGAGGATTTAATAAACCCATGATTAATGATGTTAAATAAATCGCCAATTGGCGTAATCAAAATATACAGGAATAGTTATGAGTAAATATAAGGCGAATGACATAATCACGCACGCACATGCTCATATACTCATACAAAAATTACAAATCCCCCCCACCAAGATTGCTCCATGTATTCGCTCCTGGTCCAAATATATATCGAAAATATTAGGGGAGATACAACATCTTTTACTCCGTTTTTGTTTAATTTTCATTACCTGCAGGAACCAAAGTAGTGAAATTTATCGACCTAAACAGCAAATATAAATTATCAGTCTCAATGTGCTCCGGTTGTTCGTCCAAAACCTGAAGAGTAATACAGAGGATACGATGAGTTTGATGGGCTTATATGAGAAACAACATGATCACTAGAATGGAGGGTGTTGGGAAACCGGATGTTGGCCGTACTTAGTGTATTCTTATCGAAAGTCGCCAATGGGACCCCAGTTTAGCGTCTCATCCGACGGACGGTCTTCTGCACTTCAAACGAGTTCTCCACACAGCACCCAAGTAGAAACTAAGAGATTGCTCTAAAAATTCTTTGCCACTCTCTGTAATCGAATCCGGGCCTTTTTTGGGATGAGAAGGCAGTACTGTGGCCACCATATCATCCTGATATCCCATTACGAGCGGTCCGGAGAATTTCATCCCGTAGTACTTTATCATACCTCGTATTCGTATGGGTGTGTTCTATTGATTTTCGGTGCCGTTGTGAGCGTGGGAAGTGTTGTATGGGTGGTGGGATGGGAGGGGAAAGGAGAGGGGGATGGGGAAAGGGTGGGGGGCAGCCACGTGACTGCGTGTACGTCACACGGGGCGAGCCCCCCTTCTTATCCGCTGCATCCCTGCCAAACTATTCCCCCGTGGCCCCACCACCGCTCCCCTCTCTGCGCCCCCCTCCCCGTCCTCTCCTAGTCGTTCCCCCCGCCCCTTTCCACCCCCCCGGGGGTTGCCAACTCATGGAGGGTTTTTTCCAAGAGTTGTCCATTCCCGGAGTCGGAAATTCCGGGAGATGAAATGCCAAAAAATATTTTGAGGTACCACGAGTAATGTGCAATCCACCTTAAAGAACTGCATGAATGTGTCAGTGTTTATTAATTTCAAATGCCAACTGCTAAGCCTACATTCTTTATATTCTTAAATTCACCTGCGATGTGTTGTAACCTCGAATAATCTAAAAGTAGGCATTGTTTTACTGTAGTTAAATCCTGGAATAAACATTTTTATCTAATTAAATAAAAATTGGAACAACGTTTTTATATCTTATCATATAATAGTGTGAGTTTTTCCAGTAGCGAATATGATATTTTTCAGTAAATTTGATACATGGATAACCATAATGCAAGGAAGTTCAAATATATAAAAATGACAGTTGGATAATCTACTTTACATGAAGAACGTAGTTTTATCCAAAATGTTGATACCTACGTATTCAAATTTTCAGTAATATTAGTAATAAAAACGTAGGAACCATAGGTAAAAATCGTAGCTGACGCTGATAGTGGAAATAATATTTTATTAATGACTATTTAAACTTAAATTGGGAGGGAAACGCCTCATCGGGAGATTTTGAAAAACCTTTTCCAATTTCGGGGCTCTCCCGGAGATTCTCCGAGAGAGTTGGCAACCCTACCGAGACCGTCCGACCCCCTCCCCCGTGGCACCCCTGACGGCGGCGCACGTCACAGCGGCAGCCGCCTCCTCTTCCCCCCCCCTGCCGCCGTCCCTTTCGTGGCCTCGTTGGCCCTGCCCCTACTCCGGCTCGGCACATGACCGCGCTCACGTATGACCCCGCCGCATGACCTCACGCGATTGTCCACTGGCACACGCACTCAAGACTAGCAGTAGTGATGGGCGAGGGGGACGGTCTATTCATATGAATTACCATTTCATCATTATCGGCGGTCATCAATCCAAAGATTGGTTTGCTGCAGCTCTCCATTCCGTTGTCTTATCAGCTAACCGCCGTGTTCCTTCGTTTGAACATCTCTCACGATCGGCTTGATCTATTTTATCTTTGGTCTTCGTCATCAATCTCTTCAATCCTGTTTCCTTCCTTAATTGTCCTCGGGGGGCTGTTATTCCTCTGAATGTGGTTATATGGTTGGCTATTTGGGGGATGCAACCGGAAAAATTGAAATAACTTGCACCAATCAGGATAGACGGGTAGACTGGTTGAGGAAGGGTTATATAGGTAATGGAGGATGGGAGGGGTAACAAATTTGAAATGGCTGTTTTTCTAAAACGCAATGAATGAAAACATTTTAATATGCTACAGTCATTAATGAAAGCTAGTAAAGAAGTAATTTATTTTCAATCGTAATATTTGCTATAATTCAATAACTGATTAATATAAATGGTAATTCGTGGTTGAAAGTATTTGGGCGACTAACAGCTGAAGTACGTTGGCCATTGAGGATCCCAAAGGGTGCCGAGGGAGCTATAAATAACGCCTCATCCGGCAGATAGAGTATTGCCCTTGGAGTACCTCTTCGAACAGTATATTGGTAGCGAATCTTGATGGTAGTCGTCTGCGCGAAGTGTGACGTCAAGGAGAGAAAGGCTCGTGTGGCAGGGGTTGGCGAATGGGCGGAGGGGAGAGGGCGGAACATGAAAGGCAAAGCTGCCAACATGACTGAATTTAACTTGATAGGGCGGGAAAGTGCCAGGAGGGCGTTTCAGGGCAATGTTTACGATTGGAGCAAAGCTGGACAAAAGATGTAAAAATAGTACGTGAAAAACTTCAACGAGTGAAATATGGAGGAAAGAATGGCGGAATATAGATGTAATAAGATTTTTAATTTAAGCTCTCTAAAGAAAAGAGCCAGACAGAGACAGCACTTCCTTAGAATTATTTTTGCCATTGTTTCTGTTTTTGAAATAGTTTATGTTTCCGATTTTCCTTTCGTTAAATAAAACTCCACTTACTGCGATTTTTGTTGATATTGGTGATGTTTTCTGTACTTATTCTTGTTTATGGTTGTGTAGCTTGTTTACGACGTATTTTGTGGGAAATTAATATGTGGTTGGCCGGAATTGCTGCCAAAAATTGCAAAGTGAAAAGAGGCGCAAAAGCCAAAGACGCCGGTTTTTTTGCATTTTGAAACTCGTAGCTTCATTCCATTAATTTGGAGGAAAATATCTGGGCTACAAATGATTATCAAATGCATTTATAGCAAAATTCTAAGTATGGCTATTCTTTCGGGTTTGGGGATACAGCCAAACCAAAACTTTCACTTTTCCTGAATTATCGGTAAAATTGTGAGTCAATAAAATCGCATTCTAGGAGCAAATGATATCTAAGGAATTCCAAAATTTAAATAACTAGCTTTAATTTATTTTGAGGTAAAACTTACATGCGCTTTTGGTGTTAATAGTCGTTAGAGGTCACCATGTCAACCAAAAATTAGTGAAATATAGTACTTTTTGATGCCGAGCATGGAAACGATACCCTCGGCTAAGAAGTGGATCGGGCATTCTCATTACTTAATTTTTCGGCTAGATTCTTTATGATAATCTCAGTATTTTACGGATATGTATGATTATCTATCTGACGACAACGGTAGGTTGTACGCTGGGTAAACTTGTACAAAAATAAGAAAGGAAATAAGGCAGGTGAAGAACTTACGCAACTGGTCTCCCATCGATACCGGTTTCAATCGCTTAGCGTTAAAGATTATTTGGCACT
Organism: Pyrrhosoma nymphula; assembly: GCA_963573305.1. Lineage (NCBI taxonomy): Eukaryota > Metazoa > Arthropoda > Insecta > Odonata > Coenagrionidae > Pyrrhosoma > Pyrrhosoma nymphula. The sequence goes on from OY754332.1 coordinate 32,451,906, forward strand.
GTTAGATTTAGAAATGAAGTACCTTGAGGGAATGGATCAGGTTAACGGTCAACTGAGTCATACAGCTCCCTATCAGCTAATTCAATCCGCTAATTGAAGACGGATATATGGTCGAACGATTTCCGAGTAGATGGGTCATCATATTGCTGAATGATGTTTGGGATGCGAGGGGTGGTAGAGAGAAAATTCGCCTCAGCATGAGCTAACTTAATCGAAAAGCGCTGGGAGAGGGTACATTCTGTGCGTCACTGCACCCTACTTGCGGAATATGATAATTGAGCCATTATTCTTAACGTACAACTGCACATTCGTACTACCCTGCTATCCGCCGCCGCGAGGGCTTGTGGCAGTGGAGTGTGAGGAAACAAAACCCAAAAAACGAAGGGTGTACGTAAAAGGAATAATTGGAGGGAGGGAGTGATTCCAGAGGTGTGCTTTCCTGCACTTAAAGTATCGATCTGTTAATGTTGGGTACTTGGATGTTTCGTTGCAAGATTGGATTATTGATACTATCTGTTCATCAATGTATTTCTCTTAATTTGCCCCTTTGATCTATCCTTCAGATGTAATGCGGGAAACATTTATTTCCGCCATGTCGACCTGAAACTTGTGAAATTTGAATTTTTAAATAAACTTAGTGTAGGGGAATATCTTAACTACTCCTCCCCATTAAATTTTTAGAAGTGAATCTTGGAAACGCGAGGATAAGATTAAGTATGAGATAAAAGTAGTGAGTATCTGAGGAGTATCTGCGGTAAAATTAGGTGGGATAGGGTTAGGAATAATTGGGTCATGAAAAAATGGGTAATGAATGCTTCGGTTAAAAGATGAAAACAATAAGGAGCGTGATTCTTGGTCTTTGCCATTTTGAGAGAATGGATGACAGGCGAATATGGAAACAAATTAATGATACTAGAGTAAATGATGCCTCAAGAAGGGGTTGATAGAGAATGTCATGGGTGAGAGTGGTGGAAGGGACTGAATATGAAGAATGTCAGGAGACTTATGAGCAGAAGAGCGTACATTAGGTAATGCATGAACGTAACGCAAACAAAAGAGGCGTGCAACGTTAAGTCAGCATGGAAGACATTGATTAAAGCAGAACCCGTGTCCTTGGCCTAGCACCCATAGTTCAGCTCTTTTGACTCTCTCTCCACTCTCGCAAGCATCAAGTGTAGAATAACCCAAGCTAAGAAAGCGTTCATGATGAAAAGGGAACTATTGTGTTCAAAGACGATAGGACTACGAAACAGTTCGTAAAAACATTCGTGTGGAGCGTGGCACTCTATGGATCGGAACCGTGGACTATTGGAAAAGCAGACCAGAAAATTTTAGAAGCATCCGAAACATGGTGTTGGATGAGAATGCTGAAGATCAAAAGGACGGATAAATAAGTAATGAAGAAGTTTACAGAAGAGTAGAAGAGGTCCATATAAACACTCCACAGAAAAGAAGAACCAGATGTATTAACCACACCCCGAGGCATACTAGGTTTGTGAAGCAAATAATTGAAGTGAAAATAGAGGGAAAAGTGTCAAAGGAAGGCCAAGGGATAAATATAGACCAAATGAAGAGGAAAGGAAGAAGTGTCTAGGAGTAAGGGAACTAGCATTAGATAGGGAAGGATGGGGGGCTGCAGTCAACCAATCTTAGGATTGAGCGACCAATGATGACGATCAGGGAAGTGCGTGGTGTATGAATTCACCCTAGTCCAGCTTCTAACAATTTTTCAGTCTCCGCTCGTTCATGAAATGGAGCTTGCTTCTTTGTTTTGATCATGTCGAGCGAATGGGTGAGAGTCACATGACTAAACATATTTTTGACTGAGGAATGAATGGTGTGAGTGGAAAGGGTTGACCGAAGAAGTCATGGGTGAATGTGGTAAAAGATACCCTTGAGAGAATTGATATTAAGAGTCTCAAGAACAGAATGGCGTGCATGAAGCGTTAAGGAATGAATGTTACAGAAGCAGGAGAATAATGCAAGGCTAGAGCAGTACGGTAAAAATCATTGAAACAGAGCCAGTTTTACAGGATTAGAACCGAGAATTAAGCAGCATTGAGGGTGCCTACCTCGAAAGGAAACGGCGTGATGGGTATGCATGTATTATCATTGGCAATAATTTTGTTATTAACCAGGTTTGTGACGCGACCACCTAGCAACACAAGAGCACGGGTTAGATACACCGCATCGAGCATTTGTGCTGTACTTGTCTCAAGATCGTATTAAGGTAGAGCTCCTAAAACCCTAGCCAACAACTACCAGATCACTACGGTGGTCCGCAGCACAATAGGCTGCGGCTTCCAGCAGCCGCAGAAACAGCAACTGTGGCTTGAGCATTTTCAATGGTTCGGCTCAAAAATTACGTTAGCAATGAAACATAACAGACTTTGAAACCAAAGGGAAATTCTGTGTGCATTGTTTATCACCCACGTCTATAGTTGCCTCCTCCCACTCTCCCTCCTTCACTCTTCCCCCAATTCCTCTTCGAACCTAGCCGTTTGCTCTTGTTCTATACCGCTTTCTGGTGGTCGTTATGAGAAAAGCAATTGAAGTCTGTATCTTTTTTATTCTATATACTCCCATGGATTTCAGATAGTGAATCTCCTCCAAGAGAGTCCTCCAAGGTGCACTATTTTATTCTAATATCTATCTAGTCGTTTGGCTGGCATTTATTCAATGCCTGTATAGGAACCTACTGTTCAAGCGGATACACGATGATTTCTACAGATTTGATTGGAGTTTGCATCACTTTCAATGAAAAAGAATCAATTTCTAGTAAAGTGTCAAAGATTTAGAAAAAAATATTTGCATTCAAAAGTTTTAATGGCGATTAGGTGGGATTTACTATATTTATGTGTATGATTATTATTTTTTCCTCACAAACTCAAAAGCGATTGCTTATTTATCAACTGCACCTTCTGATGTTCCTTGAAATGCAGAAAATCTATTTTATTTCGAACATTCTAATGTTGAGCTAGGTAAGATAATGGTGAATTCAGCTACACCACAAAATACGATCAATGAATGGCAGTAGTAATGAAGCCCACAATGATCACCGACTCTGAATATTTTGAAAGATACGAGCATCGTATAAGCATAAAATATTTCCTTGGGCTCCTACGGCTAATGGGAAACAATCTCAGAACAAAACTGTTGAATACAGTTCCGGGAGTCACTTCTTAGGTAAAACATAATATTTTATTCTGTAAAGGAAAGAAGCTGCTAAGACATTTATAATTCTCACATCTTTTAAAACTCTAACCTACATACTTCCATTGATCCCTAACGCTTAAGCTGTCACTGCAATGACGGCACATAAAGCGGGGCTTAAAAGAATGTATTGCGCACACACTTCTCCTAATGCAATACTTTTTTAATATATTGAATATTCCTTTTCAGCTTTGTCTTCTGACCTATCTTCGCTGTAGAAAGCAAATGCATACTTTTATTAACTTCTTTAAGTAAATCATCTCCTTTGACATTTTTGTTTACCAATCCCTAAGTATGACGTTTAATGTGGTTTTCAAAGGGGTGACCGATTAGCCATAAAAATCAGAAAGGGGACTTTGAAATAGGTTTAAATATATTAGAGTCAAATTTTACAGTGGCTTTTGTACGTTTCGCCCGCACCAAGGGCCATCGTTTGAATCTCAGCGGTGACGAATATTTCGCTCGAGATTCCATCTGAGAGGGTCCTACGTAGAGAGTAAATGCTAAGTAACGTATTCTGCACGTTGGACGCAGTCATTCGATTGGGCGCTGCGTTGGTCCGCGTCAAGCTTTTACACCACCTCATACGGCTTATTCATTTCTCAGTCATGAACAAAGCACACAAAATTCATTAAATCTTGTAAGCGTGCAACTTAGTGTGAATTCAGCATTTCACCATTCTTTGGACCCGGCACAAAGGATCAATGCATGAACTTAACAAAATACCAAAGCAAACCACGCTTTTTTAAAACAACAAAGTGCAAACGAAACGTGTGACAACATTATTGGAAGGACTGGGTTTGTAGCCGGTTGAGACTCAAAGATTACACATTAGGCTAAGGATTTAGATTTCACGAGTTTCAGGTTGAAACCGCAGACATATTTCCCTCCAATTACTTCTGTATGACAGACGAAAGCGGAAAATTAACAGATACACTGTCAAACGGGTAGGTTCAGGAACTTTTTCATCGCGCACTACTTATAAAAATCTATAGCGATAGCAGATTGAAACAATAATTACCACGTAATATCTAATTAATTATCCCTTTCCACCCCGAATCCCTTTTTTCTCTGCCCATCTTTTTTACGGCTGGAGTCCTAACACCTTCAGCTACACTCCCTTGCAGTAGTATTCGGGTTAGTATGCAGACGTATAGGGATAGCAAAACTTGGTGTGACTAGTTTGCGAAGAGCGTAATGTCACGGAGAGGAAAACATACAGGAGAGGTGAGACGATGGGACTAAGGGACCCTCCAAAGGTCCCTGCTAGAGAAAATGGCCGATGAAGGTCCGAAAACCTCCCCTCTTATTCCTGTTCTTGTTCCGCCTCGCGAAACCCAAAATAAGGCTCCTTTCCATCTACACAGCGCCCATCTCTGTAAAACATTATTTATCTGCCCTCTTCCACACACCCTTTCTTTTTTGTATTTCTAATGACGTACTATTTTTATATCTCTCTTTTTAATGAAAGAGACTTCTCCGCATCCTTTCCATTATTCACCTCTCATAGTCGCGTCTACCTCTCCGAGCGGAATTTTATAAATAATGGTAAACATGTTATTAAATTCGATTTAATTTTCTTTCATTCATTCTCTTATATGTCGTTGATTACAGTTTTTCGTTCCGTGAATTGTATGCACTATGTAATTCTTTCGCTATCCAGTGGTTTACGTAATATATTTGAGCTGTCGATGTATGTAATTTCAGAACTTATTTCTTGGTGGAATATTTATTGCTGTATTAAATAAAAAAATATGGGCCAGTTTGTATATTTTTGGATTATTTGTTAATTAAATAAATAATCTGGCTGACTTCACCTGGTAGAGGCGGGAAGAAGTCTTCAAATCTATTCGCCATTTCTATGTGCTTTGCTTTTCGTGAAAGAGCCTGAAGAGCAGTGCCTCAAAGGGCAAAGGTCACTTTGTGAGTGAGGCAACGGACACCTTGTGTGCCCGTTTGAGAGTGGACTCCTTTCGGGGTGATCCTTCGCGTGCCGGACACAACGGGGACATTTCCTCTGGGAAATCTTATTAATCGGCCGAGTGGTCTCGGCAAATGCCCGGTCAAATTGTTGCGGATCGCTCCTTCTCCCGAGATATACATTTACCTCGCAAGAAATGATGGAAAAATCAAAGAATACCATCGACGATGAATTCGTGGGAGAGGAAGGAAAATATCATTGAGTGACAAAGTGGTTTGGGTTTCAAACAAAGACTTATTTTTGGTGGAATTAACTAGACAGGGATCGAATGAACGTAATGGCTATAATACTGGCTTCTAATCCCAAAGGCCTAGGTTTAAATCTCGATAGTGGCGGACATTTTTCAATGGTACTCCAGGTTGCTACTTCGGTGTCTTAAGGAAGGGATTTAAGGGTAATATCCCGTCCTTCGGATGGGACGTTAAACGCTGGATCCCTTCGCGTCCATCTTTTAGAGGAAGCTAATATGTACTAACGATGAATGTCTCTCCACCCTTCATCCATTCCCCTAATCAATCATTCCTTTACCATTCTACTCACTAATCCATTTTTGGCGTAGATGACCTTCAATCTCAGTCGTCTCCCCTAATAACCAACCTAAAATATTTTGAACTATGACTTCGAATGGAATTCACTATTTTACTAAGTATACTGTCAAGTAACGTATGTATCAGGAGATTTGTCATGGAATACGTTGCCTTAATATTTTACTCAAACGGAATTCACGTTGAACTCATGCATCATGGAGACCATTAGTTAAAGAGTTCGATCGTGGTAACATGCTAAACGGTTACCAATTTACAATTCTGTTTTATTACAGTCATGCTAACATGCATACATTTGTACAAAATGGAAGACTTATAATTCATTAGCATCCCATTCAGACGATGAAAGTTGAACAAAAAAGAAATTGAAAAGAGTATAAAAACATAATTACATTAACATATTCGGCGGCATCGATCATAGCTATCGTAGTCTCTAATCGTAGGTGGAAATTATCACTTTCAAAGAACTGCGGAACTGTCCGCGCAGTAACTTTAACGGAGTCACCCGCTGATGGTCACAAAGTTGTGTGAAATTCACAGTGAAATGATTTATTCGCCTGGACTGGGAATGACTGGGATTCGCTTGGACTGGGAATCCCAGTCCAGGCGAATGATTTTTTCACAGCGAATTTCACACAATTGGAAATTATCACATTTTATATCTGTCCGTTTTGTAATCTCTCGCTCTCTTTAATTGTATGCATGTGGTTGTCGGTCAAAACTTTGTGTGTCCATTGAGGGTGGTAGTCTTCTGAACATATTTAGGATAATTTACATCTCTGGGAGCATCACTTGACGCGTTATGTCTGCCATGAACCGTTATCTCTCCAGGTGTATGAGATTTATCTACTAACAATAAGGGTTCGCTATTGATTACGCTCTTGGTAAGGACAGGACAGTATTTTAAGCTTATTTTCCTGTTTCATTGTGGCTTGAGCTACGACACAAGCAAGCGAAGTTCAGTATAAGCCGTAATAACTTCGATTTAAAAATAGGTAAAGGAACGCTTTAAGTCTAGTCCACGTCCTCGGTATTTCGATCTCGACTTAGGCTGGAAAGCTGGTCCTTCGATATGAGTTCCTTCACAGAAAGCAGTAATCATAGCAAGCGAAGCGAAGCAAGCAAGCGAAGTTCAGTATAAGCCGTAATAACTTCGATTTAAAAATAGGTAAAGGAACACTTTAAGTCCAGTCCACGTCCTCGGTATTTCGATCTCGACTTAGGCTGGAAAGCTGGTCCTTCGATATGAGTTCCTTCACAGAAATCAGTAATCACTAATCATAGCGAATCAGATTCGTTTTTGAACGGCAGATAGCGTTTGGCACTATGAGTAGCCCACGCACGTACACTCAGTATGCAGTTTCTCGTTTAGCACCGCTGCTTCTACTGGTCGATAATTTCGTAATATCTTTGATCTTTCCCCCAGTCGAGTAAAGCTGCGTCCGAGTTCACCGTTAAGGATACTTCCAAGGCCTTGCCCTTCCGGGGACGGCGGCCACCTCGAAGGATGTCCGAATACGTTGGGCCTCCTCAGATGGATCCGAAGGAGGGCGCTTCAATTAAGGATGCGCCGGGGGCACACTTCCACCCGTCCTCGGCCATTTTGAAATGTTGCATTCTGAGAATACATCCAGGGAGAATGCAGCACGCTTTGTGAATGTTATCCCTGCCACTTTATTTTAAAAGGTTAATTCATGACCTTTGGGACTCTTTGTTGAAAGGGAGAATTTTTCACTTTAGTGAAGAGAAACAGACCGTAAAATTGACGTAAAATATTGTTTCCTTCTGCATCTGATGGCGCTCTATGTAACAGGGACAAAGGTGGTAATTAAAAGTTATTGTTTGTAGGAGTGAGAAGGCAGCTCTGTTTTTAAAATATCAGCCTAAAATACATAGACGCGTGCAAAGTTTTTCTGCTAGTCATCTCCGGAATTATTATTTCGTATATTTTTGTAATGAGATAAAGTTTTCCTGCTTGACATTTTATGTAGTAGATTGCGTATGTCTTCAACTGAGAGTGAAAAGCAAATGCGTGAGAATAAAGAACAAACACCAATTCACCTAATATAACTCCCAAAGTGAAAATACTCTGGAAAAGCTTAAGCTTAAATAAGTTAAAATTAAAGGTACTCTTTTCAAATGCAAAATATTAAACAAGAGTTCCAATGCAATAAGTTGCCTCGTTGGGTGTATTTTTATTAAATTTTGCATGTGTAAAGCTTTCTTTTAATGTTATCTTATTTAAGCCTTAGTTTTTCCCGTGTATTTTCATTTGAGAGTTTTCTTTTACTTAATTGGTTTATAAATAAAGATGGCTAATCGATTGCTTCAACTAAAATGAACTCCGAACAGAAAATTATCAATTGCTAATAAATATAGATAAAAAATAAAGTACACCTAAGTTACTGTTATTTTTGATTGATAAATTTAAAAAGATCAATTCACGACAACTTCAAGATGAATTACTATGAACAAACTAACTCCTACAGAAAATGGTAGCGCCAGTGAAAACATGATAAATAAAACCGCAATACATTATGCACCGGAACATATGCAACCTACAATATTTATGAAAAGGAATAAACTTAACCCCTACATCATTGCATATTTTCGCCCAACTCATACGTAGCTCCGCTAAATCAACTAAATAGAAAGACCAATTTTGATTTTGTAAGAATCCTAATTCAGTTGTTTTGTAGTCTTCAAATTTTTCTCTTTTTCAGTTCGTCTCAGAGATGGCAGTGCTGTGAACAACGGTGTCCGAACTCGTAAATCCTTGATGCACGAGTTCGTTTGTCACCTTCCCTTGCCGTCTATGGTTGGGCCCCTGAATCCTAAAAAATTTAAGACGCAGCTTTTGACTCGCTTCAGAGTTGAGTTGCCCCTTGAATTCTGTGAACAGGCTGAAACTATTCTCACCTTCATACAGGGATTGCCTAAACCGCAGGCGAATTCACCTATTATCTTTTTTTCTGTGTTTGAGGACGGAAATTACATATTTACGACAAAAATTGCTTGCACTGAGGGGATCGGATTGTGTTGGTTGCTAGAGGGTTGTCTACACATCCAGAAGCTTCGGGTTTGAATCCTGGCAATGGTGAAGATTTTTCATTTTAATCCAGATCCACACTTGGCTGCCATTTGGGGCGCACTTCCAGTGTGGTGACTCCTGCTACCTCGTTACACTGTGACGTTGAACTGTGGTTCTCTTTGCGCCTTTCATTAAGAGAAGGCGAATTTCGTCGCCGGGTTTCTATTCTCCGTTCATTAATTTCTCAAATTAATCGTTCCATTATCATGCTACTCACCAATCCATTTGGTCGAAAATTAGCTCATCTCTCAATCGTCTCGCCTAATAAACAACGCAAATAGTTGTACACAGTCTTCTCGTGGATTATGGTAGAATAATCGGGCTAAGAATAACTAGTTCGGGCCGAGTGCACATCGTCAATCCGATATTTTAGAAAATATTAGCAGGTATATTGGCATTTTGAATTTTAATGGAACAGTGAAACATTTTTAAAGTTTGTGATCCAAAGCGCCGACAAGTACACTGCTCAGGATTACTGAGTTCACAGACGTTTTCTAGATTATGTACATTATTGATCGTAACAATTCATCAGGGATGGATCTCGTAAGGCTGAGTCGGTCGTGGTAACAATTTTCCTGTAATGTATTCCGTCGGTCAGGTAACTTTCAATTGAAATTATTACTTGAGATCACAGAAGTCTTGATTGCTTGTTAGGAGAAGATGCTAGAATGAAAATAATATATTTTCTGTATTAAAATCTACATACTACCCTGCAAAACACCGAGAGGGGGGGGTGAGTGTGGCTGGTGGTATTGGGACTCCATCCACGATAAGAGGAAGGAATTTAGGAAAAGGAGGAAGAGGACGAAAGAGAATTTTATGTTAACGGAGTGTTCTAGATTCTTGCTGTGTTTTTTTCTAAGTCAGTAATGGTTCGTGTGAAGAAATGTTTTTTGTTCATACCATATTAGCAGTTTATATGCCTTATTTATTCGCTTCTATTAGTTCTAGAGGTGTAGCGCGGGTTTTAAATACATTAGGAATGTGAATGAAATATAATATTATAGACACTCATTATGTATATACCCGAGGAAAAATATGTAAATATACTAAGGCTTACCATTGGTGCCAAATATATACATATATACACATCATCAGCTACGGATAAGCAGTTTCGAAATATAAAACGGTAAATATTTGTCATATTATAATTTCGGAAAACTGGTTCCAGGCCAGCCGCATAACCAGAGATAACAGAAGTTTTTGGCAGAAGAAAATGAGATTACCTTTTCAGGGAGTTGGTTTACCGTTGCTACTTTCGAACAGAGCATGTTTCACGTGTTAACGCTGTAGTCAACTAAGGCTACTGTGATGCGGAAGATGTCAGCGTTACTGGCGGTATCTTTTGATGGGTAATACGTGTTGCTATCGCTGTGCTTGCTATGCAGCATTAGGTGGAGTGGTATATATAAATTTATCAGGTGGTAATCACTGAGCGAGGGAGTTCAGAGGGACATGGTGCTACTGGAGGCTCTGGAAGGTTTTGAATAATCTTTGGTCAAATTCGCTCCCTGCCGATTTCCCGATTTAAGGTTTGTCCAATTTATTGGATAAATGGTAGCTATTACAGTGAAATTTGGCGCAGGCAATTTAATAATTACTGATAATTCCAAAATGCAGGGAATAAATTTCTCTGCGGTTTTATTTTCTGTATCTCCTTTGGTTTTCTCTTCCAAGCAAGGTTGAGCGTTAGCATATACATCTCTTACTGGTAAATGACAGGTATTAATTTGCTGAAAAGTTACTCGAAATGTCCGGAGCTAAACCCATCAGTAGCATTATCATCTGGAGAAACACGTTGAATACAAAATTTACGTCGGAGGAGAATATGGAATTTACATTCAATCTGGCTTTGCCTACAACAGTGGTTCTCTAACTTTTTAACTTGCGTACCTCTATGTAGCCTATTTTCCCATGGCATATCCCTTGGTACCCTAATCAGTTGGACATCTCGTAGTAACAGAATATGCTTGCTATACTTACGTCATAACCGATTCACTTTTTCTTGCGTACTTCTAAACCACCAGGCACGTAACACTTAGGGGTACACGTACAACAGGTTGGGAATCGCAGGTTTAAATTATGGATGGGTGATGTGGGTCTTCTATAACTCAATATGATCTGATAGTTTTTGAGATATGCATTGGAGACGCATTGGAATGGCTAGCTGGGGCGTAGTTTTGGTTTCAATACTCTTATCCTCGCATCATCATTATGCTCTTTGCCAATTGATTCTACGGTTTTGTCTCCGAACCATACTGCTCTGCGCACTAAATGATCGGTTAATCCAATATTTTCGTAATGTCTTTACCTAGAGTTCCCTTCATCAATATCCTTCCTCTCATAATGGTTTCCTTGATCGATGCCGTTCTGTGCCTTACATTCTAACTGCAAAACCCATTCTGTTACAAGGTACTCATTAGATAAGTGACCTGAGCCACTTATCCTTTTCCATGGCCTCATACAGGGCACATCATGAGGCATTACTGCCTCCTGAGTAAGATAATGGAAGGAAAAGTGAAAGGAAAACAGAAAAAAGGAAGAAGAAAATGTGATTTGTTGACGGATTTGAGGGAGAATAGGATCAAGAGATGAAAATGTGGGCACAAAATAGAGAAGTTTGGAGGAGTTCAGCTGGAACCTGTCTCAGAACAGATCTACCTTGATTATGATGATGACATACGTGATCCCACCTTCCTACATTTGGGAAATCTTACTACCTTTGTCCATGGCGGGCTGAGTAACATCTTAACGTCCTCATATCTCGCTGGCTCTATAAGCTTTCCTTATACTTTTATTTCCCCTTCCATTTCTCCCCACGCATCTCGTATCATTACCTCCCTGAACTAGTTAACGAAGGAACGGCGTTATTGGATACCTTTGCCTCACTCACCTATATATCGTCTCCATTTTGATTCTGGGGATCTGGTTTTTGTGGTAACCAGAACACTTGCCTTCCATCTGGAGGGCCCGTTTTCGAATCCTGTAGTTGGTGTAGATTTTTTCGGTGGAATTCCAATCCCTACTAGAGTGCCACGTGATGAGCTCTTTGAAGGTTTAGTACTCCGTCCGTTGGATTAGAATTCGATCCGTGGTCCACTTTGAACCTTTAGTTAAGAGTAGACTAATGCTGACGCCAGGTTACCCTTCCTTCATTCCCATGTAATCGACCATTACCGACCTACCAACTTATCATCTGTGGCACAAATTGTGTCAGTTGTCGGTCGACTTCCCGAATAACATGACATTCCGATTCGTTAACTGCTACCCTGACCGGAACCATCTTACTCATGCAAATATTTCTAATAAGCCTTCCGTCCCGCCTATCTTCTCCTAATTTCGTCAGTACTCCTGCTAATTTCGTCTAATTAAATGCATCAAACGCCTTCTCAAAGGAAAAAACAATAGCATATAATGGCCGTTGTTGAAGTTTTCTTACATCAATGTCTTTTCTACTCCTAGAGTGTTACACATTTCCACCCCCTTCCAGAAACAAATTTTTAGACCCTGAGTAGTAATTATCCCTACTCTCTAGTCTTACTGAATGAGCTCTGATAAATGAATAAACCGTGATGGTTTTTATTATATCACAAAGAATTCTTTGGCTAGGACACCTAACACGCATGAAGAACAGCCCAGAGAATATACTAATGGAGACCGGATAGAAATAGCACAAGAGGAATACTCAGGAAAAGATAGAGGGGTTAAGTCTAGAAGATATACGAAAATGAAGTTAAATCTTTTGGTAGAACCAGAAAGTGACGGTAAATAACTGTTGGAGAGGCTAAAATTCTGAGAGGGTTGCATCTCCATAAGAAAAAGAACACGGTAGCACTGAATGCCGCTGAAGCAATTAGGAGGTTCTCATTTGCTCAGAACGCGTATACTTTGACACCTCGATATTTGTCTCACTACGGCTTATGTGAATGGCACTTTTGAATTACGATCGAAAAGAATAAAAATGGAATCATCTGAAGAGTAGACTTGTAGAAACAACGGACAATTTTGCCGCGGCCCGGAATCAGAGTGCTTGTTTCTCGGATGTAGATTTGCATTTTGCACATTGGCAGTGGGAGGTCAATATTTCCTGTGACTGGGGAGGAGTGACTTCCCCTTCTGCAAATGGCAGATTCACATTACGTATGTGCCGGCAGGGAAGCCACTGCCACCTCTTGCGTACATACATACCTGTAAGGCACCGAGTCACACTTGGAGCTGATAGCTTCTGCCACTAAAATGGCCGAGGCGCATACACCCCGAATGCAGTTTCTTTTCGAGCACCGCTGTATCTTATAGTTCTTAATCTTAGTTTGTAATCCATTAACATCTTAAGAAATTTGGTGTTTCCGGTAGTCAAGTCAGACTCGCTTCAGGGTAGAGATGCCCCTTCAATTCTGTGAGCAGGCAGAAACAATTCTCTTCTTTATGCGGGAGTTGCCTACATTGTAGGCGAATCCAGGGGCCTAATTCTTGTTCTTGTCGCGGGACAAGGAATCCCGCGTGTCCCGTAACCGATTGCGTTCATCTCCCATTCTCGTTTTTTGCGTTCGCGTTCGTGATAAGGTTCGTGCTACTTCGGCTCTGAAACCATGGAAGTGACATCAGCGCCGCTACGTCATCTATTTCAACCAATACGAGAGGAGTGGACTTTCGAGTGGCAGCTGTTAGCAGACGAAAAGGCAAGAATAAGCCATGAATGAAGCAAATAAACATTTTCAAAAGCTTTAATGTCATAAGTTCGCTTGTAATACTTTTATTATTAATACAATTGCAACTTAATGGTATTCGATTATTCACTTACAGCGATTGGTTCACTTATTTGTTTAGACAATAAGATATCAGTAAATATAGTGGTCACGGAGAACCCTTACAAAAAAATACTGTAGAACTATATTTAATTAGGATCTAAGTATTTCCCGGCGAATGCTTAGGATGAATATTTCTCGGTTTTCCAGCCGGGTAATGGTGTTAAACTGCACCGACGTTTCAATGGCGTAGTCTGCCATTGTCTTCAGGGTGAATTCACTATTACCCGGCTGGAAACCCGAGAACTATTCATCCTATATTTAATAACTGTAGCATATAATTATTTGGAACAGTAGTGATTATAAATATAACCACTGTAGTCCTATAGTGATGAAATATAATGGCTATTGGGCTATATGTAATCCTATTGATAATTTAAAAAGTTGACTAAAAATATTTTTCACTGAAGTAAGGATGATAAGAACACCATATATAAAATAAAAACGAAAAAACCTTAGAAAGAAAGAGAAAGAATCATTCCTCAGGAGAGAACTGATCTTCAAACCATCACATCGTCAGTCAATCGCCTAAGCTACTAAGCTAACACGGCAACTTGGTGGAGGCGAATGTCACGGGGTTTACATACCGCGACATCAATAGCTGGAGATAATGCTGAGGTACTAGTACCTCTATGTTTTTATATTGTTGCCTCTTCCTTGGTAATGTCGATGTTTTTTACAGTTTACCTTTTCATAATTATTCTTCCTCATGATCCTGATAACTAGGTATGCTAGAAGAAAATAAAATCAGTTCACAAAAGGTCCTAACCTAAGTTGGAAAGGAGAGTAGTATCTAGACGATGGAGACTGTTCAATACGAATAGATCCAATTACACAAGTAACAACAAATACGTCAAATGCAAATTTTGGAGAGGAAAACACAGCAATATGATTAGAGAATTGAAGGCAATGCTTGATATGATATTGTCATATCAAAGAATTTCATTTCAGTTCCACCAATTAAATTTGTGTGAATGCTAGGCAAAAAGTGACAGACGTTGACGCTAAGAGCTTAGTAAATAATGAGAATAATAGTAAATTAGTTTATTAAGCCATATTTGACATGGAAATATTTAAAATACGAGATGAAATAAGGAAGATGTTTAGAGAGCATATTTAGTTCAGAATTGACCTTTATTTAAATTATAAAAGCACCAACAAAACAGAAACCACTAAATTTCACTCTTGATTTCTTAATTAATGATTGAAAAATTATGTCTACTTGACTTATTCGCACACCGTCCACTCAATCTCACTTTTTTCACTTCCTACTTCCACAACATAAACAATTTCCAAGACATCCATTAACGGATCCTGTAAATTTCATGGAATATAACTTAGAAGCACTATGTAAGGTTTCACTTAACAAGCTGTTTGCAAAGAACGATCACTTGGTATTTCACATTACATTCATTAAGACATCCATTACGGATCCTGTATTTCATCAAAAATTACTTAAAATCTCCATGTAAGGCTTCACGTAACAGCTGTTTGCAAAGAACGATCACTCGGTATTTCACATTACAGCCGAATAATAGCAAATACACATTTTACTGCATATTAAAGAGTATATGTACGTCGTTTACCAACATATTTATCCACACATAGCCTCAGATGTAAAACAGCACAACACAACAATAGGCCCACTTCATCAAAGCAGTTGCAATAATATTTCATAAAATGTCATGCATATTCAATTGGTGGCGTATATGATACTTCACGATTACGGGTAACCTATTGTCGTTGAAATTACTTCGATGCACACTGAAAACATAACTCCACGTTGATAATAAAAATAAACAACCACCAAAAACCTTTCTCAGAAAGATGGAATCTCATGAATAAACGAACTTAGTTAATAAAAGCCTAACATGATGGTTACTTACGTCAATATTATTGCATTATTCCTCCCTAATAGTGTTCATGTATCTCAAGATTAAATATGCAGACAACTACAAAACTTTCACTGGTAATATCCCTCGCAGCACAATCAAACACGCATTTCTCGCTGGAACTTGAGGAAGCTAAGTGATACACTGTAGCCATATTTATGTATAATAACAAATAGTAACTAAATAAGTTATTCTAAGCTTCTTATTTTCTCCGTAATAAAATTCCATCGACATATCACTGCCTCGCAAGCTGTGATAACTTCTTCATCGCAACGCGCGTTCACTTTCGTGATAAGTCATAAGAGAATGCCGAGCACCACTGTGATTGGACAAGCCCTAACGCTATCACGAATGCTATCACTATCCCTGTCACGAGGATAATACCGTGTAATGCAATCATGGTTAGAACTGGCGTTCGCGTTCAGTATCGCACGATATGAGAGAACCAGAATTAGGCCCCAGCTCTTATTTTTTTTCTCTAAGGACGGGAAATAGATATTTACGTCGAGAATCACTCACACCGAGGGCATCGGGTTGTCGTGGATGCTAGAGGATTGGATTTACATCCATAAACCCCGGGTTCAAATTCTGGCAGTGGGGGAGATTTTTCTTTATAATCCAAATTCAAACTTGATGCCATTGGGAGAGCACCTCAAATGTGGTGCTCCGGCCATCGAATGTGATTGTGCACGTTCAATTAGAATTCAATTAGAACCCCACAACATTTCCAGCTCCGACAGAAACGATAAATTAAGAGAGATATTTTTCCGGACGGATAGGTATGGGCATTCGTTTTTTCCCTGAACAATAAGGGACTTAACTAAATGCTAGGCGTAATTTCATTGGAGCGTTTCCTTTTTTATATGTAAACGGCTGGTGTCCTAACACCCCCGCCACACGCCTATTGAGGCGGCTTGCGGGGTAGTATGTAGATGTAGATGAATTGTGGACCCCTTGGCGTCTTTAATTTAATTAATCGATTGTGGCGATACTTGGTGGAAATTATTGATAGAATTCTTGATGAGAAAAATTATCGTTCTGTTTGTCTTGATTAATGAGGCTTTAGACGTCGAAACCGGTAGGCAGCAATAAAAATTTTTGGAATTTGTACGGTGTTTTTTTCTCATCATGAAGTCTTTAATTTAGATTAGGTCAATGACGTCACCGGATTTCTCTTCTCCATTCATTCACTCACATATCAACTCATCCCTTACCATGGTAGTCGTCAATTATTAAGACGCTAAGTATTGCCTCATCTCTCAAACGCCTCCCCTAATAACCAACTTAAACAATTTTAAACTCAGTCTTCTCCGATACCTTTGTACCATTCACTGAGATTAGGCCAATGCCAACACCGGGTTTCTTTTCTCCCTTCCTTCATTCTTCGAATTGCCCTTCCTTTATCAATCCGTCCAAGTCTATAACTTCTCATAAGACCTCTGCGGTTGGTCGCCTCCAAGTATAAATGCAACAATTGGAACTGTCAATGTAACTATTTTGTGTGGTCAAAGTTTTCAGTTTTGGGCAAACATTATTCGTTTGTTTTTTATTTTTATTATTCGGTTTGGTGTGGAGTGGCGGATATATTTCAGTGGAATCCCAATCCCTAATTGGGTACCGTAGGGAGAGAAGTTCAAGTGTAAAACACCATTCGTCGATTGTGACCTTAAACCGTGGATCCCATGGTACCTTTCGTTAAAAGTAAGTTAAAGCTGACTCTGGGTTTCTCCGTTCCCAAAGTATTTACTCGTCACCAATGTAAAATCGAGTTTGCGACCGTGCGGCTGAGTCCCGCTTCACCCGCCGGTTGCTGGGGCGACGCGGCTGTTACGTTGATGCGATTTTGGCACGTAGCAATCCATGTGGCGCTTTGACACTACATATATCGCTTAAAATAGGCCTCCTAATGTGTTTAATCAAGATATTACGGAGAAATTGATGGCCACTGGAGCAAATAGCTTGCTATAATCCTATGTAACATTATGACCGCTTTCTCCCAATTCAATGTAGGACCTAACACTAATATTTCACGTTATATCGTAATTTGAGCCGTTCTTAGGGGTGCGTGTTCGAGGGGGTTCGAGGGGAAGCGTGGTGGCCTAGTGGGTAGAGCGCTTGGATACTGATCGAAGGGTCCCGGGTTCAAATCCTTTGAAGCCTTTGGACGTCCCAGAACAAAAAATATCCTCGGAGTGTGAGGTGGCCCAGGGAAAGGAACTGGCCCCTGATTGTGTGAACTACATATTAAACAAAGCCTCTGGCTGGTGTCCGGGCTGTTTAGGTGATTTTTGGAAGAGTATCCTTCACAAGTGTCGAATGTTCATGGGTATTCAATTTTAGTTTGTTAGTAGAAAAGAACATTTGGGTGTGGTTTTTGGTAAATTTTCACTTTCCTGGGATCTTGTTCACGAAGCCTGCTTACTCTGCATCATCTTCTAGTGGAGTAAAAGACGATATATTTTGCCAGCGTCCGCTTTTACGGTAATGTACAGTTACAATGTTTGAGTTACAATTAATTTCGCTTTCGGCTCTGATTTTAATCGATACCAAACGATGTTGCATTACTTTCTCATCATGATTTTGGCATGAATTTTAATTATGTCACTGCCCGTCTCATTTGTAACTATAGAAGTCTGTGGAATTGTATCGTTTAAGATGGGATTACATAGAGATTTGATCACTTCTACTCTTTTACACCTGCAGGCCCCAATCTCCTTACACGATTTCATTCTTCGGCTCGACATACGCTCTGCATCTCTTCATCCCATCAATCCGGCTTATTCTCTTTCGTACCTTTCTCCTCCTAATATCCCCTACCCCGCATCTCTATCATAGTCTTCAGAATCTTCTCGCTCCTCGTTACCCCTTATAACCAACATTTCTGCCTCCCTATTGTCCCCTGCAGCAAATTCGTCACCCCCGAAGCCGAACACTTCCTCGTTTGTCTTCCTTTCACTCCATCGCTTGGTGTCCATTCTCTTTCACGCCCGCATTTCCAACGCCTGCAATCAATTCTCTTAAAAGTAGCGAGTTATTATATATCATCTCGACGTCAAAGGAGACCTTATAAAATGATCCTCGATCAATTAAAATCACTCTAAAGTGGCCTACCCATCAGTCAAAGAACCTTTAACTATTATTGTTTTACTATAGCCAAAAATTCCTTCCAGCAATATCAATTTCTCTACATGCCACCTTATTTCTAGAAGGTGCTCACGTATGGAGCCAAATTAATAAAGATGCCAAAACATACGTTGAGATTATTATCGGAAGAGGTATTAGAGGCCAGACGAGGGGACACAAGGAGATTTCTTGAAAGTTTCTTGTGGGCCACCAGCGAAGACATGAATTTTCTAGTTTACCAGAATTTACGGGGGGCAGCCGCCCCCCTGCATCTCTCCTTAATCCGCCCCCAGTTTACTGAAGACATGTTTCGAAGATTTCTTCCTACTTCGTACCTCTTGATTTCAAGCTTCAGAGTATTATCACGTAAGACATAGGATTACACAGACTAAAGTAGGCTAATTTAAATTTAATTGTTATGAGCGACGTGAAGATAGACATTGATTTTATCAGTGAAGAGGAGGAAATTAAGGAACCTAAATAATAAAGCAGTGAGGAAGAAAGTAGTTATAGCTACGTCAAAATTTAGTAGGGAAATAATAATTTAATATTGAGTTATCCAAAATTAAAAACAATTCACCTCCAAATCTACGTCAAAATTTAGTAGGGAAATAATAATTTAATATTGAGTTATCCAAAATTAAAAACAATTCACCTCTAAATTTAAAAAAACGTTTGGTGAGGCATATTAATACGTTCAATATCTGCTCTTTATCAAAATGTACGTCATCTATCAACTAGTCTATAATGTAGCCTTTTCGCAATTCCTAGGCTTTTGTTTAATAGGTTCCTTGGTCCCTTGAGATGCTATTTTCAGATCGGCAAGATATATTAAAGGTCGTTTACAATTTACCAGTGAAACCAGCGACTATCACCTATCGCTACCACTGAGTAGGCAATCCCTCTCAGAACATATGTAAAAATTTGGACTTATTATTTTCGTTGACTATTTTCTTCTGGTTCCGTGAAAAGCATTGCGTGAACCCCGAACCGGTTATATAGTCGATTCAATCACTAGATAACATTATGGAATTAGACTGGTTTTGATTGAATTTTTGACGATTTTTATTTAACGTTTTTTCTGTCATTAAGTTTGGATAGAAGGATTGTTTGACTGGGAGCGAGGTTGGTTTATTTGCTGACGGAAGCTTCTTGTTCTCTATGCTAACCACTTCCGCCCTTCTTCTACTATGACTTCTTAACTTCTCGCAGTGCATCGAAAATGGCCATAAGCAGATCTCTCAGGTGTTCTGTAATGTTGTCATGGCCTTGTTTAGACGAAAAATTTTAAAGATGTTATGCTTCCCCGGCAAATTTTCTTGGTAAACTCTTCTCGGGCTCTCATCTCACTGGATTAGGTTACTCCTTTTGGCGGTAAATCTTGCTGATGACAATATCACCGTCATGACATCATCATCGTCATGGATAATGTCATCAGCCAAAAGGACGATGGGAAAGTCTCCCATTGAAACGTCGGCCAAAATGAAGACTCCAAGAAGAGCTTCTCAGTATTTTACGGTGTCACAATGTTTTAAGTTATCCCTTTTGCTGTGCCGTCTGATGTCGCTGAGCCCTCTCCCTTACATCGAAAATATTTTATCTAAAATAATCTGCACCAAATTTGCTCCTCAAACCCTTCTCCATTGTAATATCCATTTCCCTCTCAACTCCAAAATATCCATTCTTTATTCTATCATCCCTCCACAAATCTTGTGCGGCTCCCCTATCCGGAAATTTATCAAATCCAACCACCTCCATGAGGTCCAAATCTTCTCAATAAATTCTGCAGACAAATTTCTGGCTCCCCCTGGCTCATTCCGAGTGCCTTCATCCAACAAGGACTCTCTTTCCCCCTCACTTCAAGAATTCCTCAACCAATGCACCCGCAATCATGTCTTACTAAGAATATCGCAAAACCCTCGTATCTTCTTCCCTCTGGTCCCCCAACCTCCCCTTTGGAAAATTTCTCTCTCGCCGTCAAACTCTACCCAACATTGACATCAAAAAGAAGAAACTGAAAATCGAAAAATTATCTCCCAATCTTACCTAGGTCCAGCTTGTTTCCCCTCACAGAAAATTACCTGTCAAAGTCTTCTCCCGTCTCAGCTATTATTCACACTGCCACTCTGTTCACCCGTCACGGTACTCCCGTACGCTCGGCCCCAACCCACCGCTTTCCCAATCATATCGTCCTTAAAAATACAACACACCCTGCAGAGTTCAGTCTCACTCCACCACGCTGGCCGTTCCTCACGTAACTTAACACACCTACCATTCCCGGACTGACCAATAATCAATTAATCCCATCCTCCCCCCTCACTCTCTCAAACTTGCATTTTAACACACTTCCTCTCCATCCTCGTGGCAATCGAGATATAGATGATATATGATGCTTAAATAAACAAATAAAAATAAAAAAGGCTATATCTACTGTAACCTGCGTTCATCCTCCTCCATAACTTCCCCCATCATCATCATCTTCCCCCAACCTTGCATTACCTTCCTGCTGTACCCAACGTTTCTAGCGGGCTCGCGCCCGGAAGAAAGAAGAAAGGCTTACTCCGGTTGAATCGGACTCAGATGCTACCGGTTCAAAATTCGAATGCGAATTAACGAGACTGAATAATCAAGCACTCCAGAGTGTCTCTTACGGAGCATTACGATCCCCAGGTATCGAATGTAATGAGGCTCACATGTTGGCACATCTCACGCCTCTCCGTGTTTGGCTTGAGGGGCCGGTTATTGTTTGAGGTGCGACTATTTCCACATTTTAACCGTTAATCGGATTGAAATACTTAAAAGAAAGACTAGAAAGATTTACAGGGTTGATACAGGCCTGGAATGCCTGGAAAAGTCGTGAAAATTGAATCAGGGCCTGGAAAACCTGGATAAGTTATGGGAAATGAGAAATTAGCCTGGCAATTTGCTGATTTGCAAAGTCAAAATCTGATTGCCTTAAACAAGTCTGGAGTACCAACCTTAGGCTTTATCTCTTGGTATGTGGGATTCTGTTTCTTAGTATTTTACCGGAATGAGGCAATGTAGCTCATATTTGGTGTTAAACGATTAATTATGCCCTTTAAATAAACTATTAGATCCATCCCATTCTTTACGCTAATGCTGAGGAAGATGGAATATTTGTTTCGCCTCAGGTATTTTACACGTAATTCTTGGCGCTCCGTTTGTTAGGAAACTTTATTCCCCCATAAAACATGCGTTGATGTGTGCTGCTCCTATTTTTGCGTCTTCTTTAAAATACAAAATAACCAAAAGGCTGATATTTAAACCTGGAAAAACCGAAAAATTTGCGTGTCAAACCTGTAAAAGTCCTGGAATTTCATAATCTAGTCTATAGAAAACCTGGAGTCGAACTTGGTTGCTGTATGATAGTTTTTCAGTGGACAATACGCCAACTTTAAATAGCAGTGAGATCTGCTTAGCCGGGGAAATAAACAGCATACCACGTAAGAGCATGTTAGAACCTCTCCATTATTCAGGAGAGAAGATTTATTTCTATTGTATATTGCTCAAAATTTTCTCGACTCGCTCGCTCTTCATCCTTCATTCTTAGGATGTAGTTACAATCATATATCTATAAATCCTTCCCTTTAAATTCCTGTGTATTCATTCATGTGCTTAAATTATTCGTTTGCAGCTGAAATTGGCGAAACTCCGCAAGCTTAAGGCCCTTTTCGCATAAGAGTTTCGGTTGTTCTCTCCGCGATTGCTCATGAGAATATTGCGGAATAGACAACTCCTCTTTCACTTCTCATATTGCTCTTATGATGCAAGTGCGCACACAAGAGAAACGATAGTGAAAAATGCAAAATATCTGGAGGAACGAAAGCACCGTCCACATTGGCGACTGGTTTACTTGCTGATGGAAGAATATTTTCCGTCCTATTTCTGTAATCGGAGCAATCTACGCATCCCTGCGTTGGCGTATCCTCTAGGCAACGTCCTACTCCATGTTTCCCGATCCCCTTAAGCTGCATTTGGGGAATTACCAATCCAGTTAGATTTGGCTGAGTTTACGGTTGGCTTTTTGAGGCGACCGGCTGCTGAGGTTATTTGCGCCATTAAGAACGGTTGGAGACGGTAGAATTATTGGGTAATGGGAGGAATAGTGGAGAGAAATATGGTGTCGGAATTAGGCTCCCATCACGAAAGGTGCCTAGGGAACCACAGTGTCCATCCGACGGACGGACTACTGCTCATCAAAGTGCTCTCATAAGTATGATGCGGGATCCCCCCTTACAAATACCCACCTCTGCTGGAACTCAAACGTGGACCCGCGGGATGAGAAGTCGTTACTTCGGCCACCACACCAACTCAATCCCCGGTGGATGTTACAATTCGTGGGAGTTATTATGAACGTTCTGATCTTGAGATTTAGACATATGGGGGAGGCGAACCGACAATTAAGGTTATTTGCGCCATCAAGGAGAGGTAGGTTGTTTAGTAAGTGAAGGTTAATTGGGAAATGGAGAACGGGTGGAGTGAAACCTGGCGTCAGCATTAGCATGCTTTTAACGAAAGACGCCGAAGGAATCTCAGTTGAACGTCTCATCCGACAGACGGAGAGTTACACTTGAAGTGCTCTCTAGAGATGGGCAAAATTTCTCAGTAATCGATTAATCGTATCATATGATGATCGTGTCGGGAGAATCGATTCAGTGCAAAAATCGGGAAGGCATAATCGATTATGAAGAATCGGTAAATAATCATATGATTTTTCTGTGAAGTTCGTAGTGGTTCGTAGCTTCTGTGACGAGCAGAAGAATCGGAAGAATCATACGATTCATGTGAAGCCTGTGAAGGATCGTCAAGGATGAGCATCACTCTGCGCATGCCTGACGGGTAGCATAATCGGTTATTTGAAGAATCGGTAAATAATCATGCGATTTTTCTGTGAAGTTCGTAGCTTCTGTGACGAGCAGAAGAATCGGAAGAATCATGCGATTCATTCAAGCCTGTGAAGGATCGTCCAGGATGAGCATCACTCTGCGCATGCCTGACGGGTAGCATAATCGGTTGTTTGAAGAATCGGTAAATAATCATGCGATTTTTCTGTGAAGTTCGTAGCTTCTGTGACGAGCAGAAGAATCGGAAGAATCATGCGATTCATTCAAGACTGTGAAGGATCGTCAAGGATGAGCATCACTCTGCGCATGTCTGACGGGTAGCATAATCGGTTATTTGAAGAATCGGTAAATAATCATGCGATTTTTCTGCGGATATATTTGTAACGGATGGAATAATCGTAGAGGAGGATCGCTGAGTATAGGAAGCGGAAAGCGATGCGCCCCGATTTTTGAAACGAAGGGTCTGTTGAAATTATTTCACGGTGTTGTATGATTGTTGTGAAATCATTATATTCAGTGATATATAATTATGTTCTCTGACTGAAGTAAACGATACTGTGAAGTGACGTGGGGATAGAGAGCTGTATATAAGGAGTTGATTTTTGTGCATTTGTGTTAAATAACCTAATTGAAAAGAGGAGAATAGTAGGTGACTAATCAAGGTTATTGTAAAGGTTTTGTAAAGGAGAGAGGTATAGACAAAATGGGAATGTTATAGGTCCCTGGAATACAGTAAAAAATATGTCTCCATATGTAATACTTGGTATAGCTCTTATTCACACTCAACATGCTGCAAAATTTACAATGATTGTAATTTACATGGCGCAGTGATGATGATACTTGAGTTATAAATATATATATATTTATTATTTCGACAGAAATGGTAACTTATGTTGTCAATCATATATATAATGTACCTAGTTATTCTATTTTTTCGAAAAATTAGCTTAGTATTTCAAAGTATATGTTTTCTCGACATCTTATACTTCATGGTGTAAATATCAGGAGCATTAATACTCCTAAATTAGGTCAAATATTATTAGTGTTATCCTTGAAATGAAGCTGTCTGTCATAAGGAGTCATAAACGTTTTACCTCATCTCTCGTTAAACCACATGCATCTGAGTCATATTTTTTATCTGCGGCGTTTTCATTCGTCTTCTTTCAGATTTTGCAGTCTTGCCATCGCAGTTCAAACATAAAATGCAAAAAATAGCTTTTTCATGGGCTATTTGAATCTTTTTATTTTTAAACTATTCACTGGCAGTTGCGAAAAAAATCATCAAAGTTCTAAAGCCGATTATTTTTTCCCTCGGTAAATTTTCAAATTACACCAATCCCGCCGATTTTTTTCTGACGGTCATAATCGGGATTGAATAATCGATTCAACGATTAAATCGTCCACCCATAATCGATCTAATAATCGAAAGAATCGGAAGCAAATAATCGATTATGATGAAGAATCGATTTTTTTCTCCCATCCCTAGTGCTCTCCGTATGGCACCGAAGTCTCGGATCGGGATTTAACTGAAAGATCTCCGTCACCGCAGGGATTTGAACCCGGGTCCTCCAGTTTCAAATCCCGACCACCATACCAGTCAAATCTCTTTATAGGTTTGTTAAGGATTCCTTAGTTGTCCCTGTCTGAGTCGCGCAACCGTATGGTTGAAGAGAGTAATAATCCGTGGCCGAAATAGTTGCTTCCTGGAGACAGCATGAGTTAGCGGCGCGTGGCTGACCTTGAACGAACTTTCCCTTTCCCAATGACATCCGATGCCTATCTGAGCATCGAAGCTTGAAGACACAAGCATCCAGTGTCAGTCCAAGCGCTTAGTATTTTCTTGGCAGATGCTTTTTTTCTGTGAAATTCACCAGGTGCTAGTAAAATAGTAATAAAAAGTAGTTCGTAATTTTCCACACTAATATTTTTTATCTCAACCGGTTTCAAAGCTTACACGTCAAGAGTCTACTCTAGTACTCTGGTTTATGTAAAAATAAATGATGTGGAAAATTATGCAGTAACTACCTCTTAATACTATGCATAACATCCACGAAGTTAGCTCGTCAACGACTAATTTTATATACGAGTAAAAAAATCCCTTAATTGCCAATAGCCTTAGAAAAACGAGCAAAAAACTTTATTTAAAGATCATTATTCATTTGTTGAACACAAAAAAACAAATGAGGTAAGGTTAAACAAATAATTTAGAACGCCTGCTCAACAACGTCGAGCTTTCTTGGATGATGTTCACCGTATTGCGCTCCAGCGGGCTTAGGTCAAGCAGCCTTGAAGATTCGGATCCGGCTCTACTATCGGTCAGCATTGATCCGATCCAAAAGGGAACAAGAAACAGAGAACTTCTCGAGTTAATAATGTGCGCTGCGATGTTGACGGGGGCAGGAGGATGTGTGGTGAATTGGGGGTGGGACACGTGATGGGGCGCGCGGCACTTGTGGGGCGTCGTCGTCGGGAGAGACGTCAATCGGCGGCGGCCGGTCGGGGGAGGAGGGAGGGACCGTGCGGCCGCGGGCGGACACCCTTCTTGCCTCCTCCGGCACACACCTCGTGAATCCTCGTTCTCTCGCAGTTTTACTAAACATATCCCTTTCCTTGATACAAAATGCTAAAAAAAGGAAAGAGTGGTGGCAATGTTGAATTATTTTCTTCACTCTTTGAAGAGATGGAGGGAAAATTATGACGATACCCTTGTGTTTTTGTCGGGAAAGGTTTGCTGTTCTAGTAAAAATTGGAGTATGCCGTAATTGCGTCGAGGATCGGCATCTTCAGGTCCTGATCGTTCAGATCCTCGGTGAAACCCGGGTCTTGTTGGCTTTCAATGTGGAAAAACAAGTTGCGTTTTATTTCAAAGTATGAAGCAGTTCCACAAAGCTGAAATAGATACAGTTAACTGTAAACCTCGGTTGTTGGCTGATTTCTTAACTAACCAACTAATATATGTGTATTATGTATTTTATTTGGGGGACTGGAGTGAGGGGAGAGAAACCCGGCTTCGAAATTAGTCTACTATCAACGAGAGGGGCGAAGGAGCCTACCACCGAATAGCAGATACAACACCGAAGTAGGGATCGCGACTCCGTAGCATAATCTCTGCTACCTCCGGGATTGGAATTCACGCGCGCGCACATGCATCCATAAAATCATATATGTAGCATACGGACAGGGGAAGAAGAATAAGGGATTTAAGAAAACTTATCAGCAGTCGTCAATCTGAATATTGTTTTCTGAAGCATTCTACACTGTTCTTTTTTTCAGCGAATTGCTTTATACTTCACAATTTCTCAACCCTAAATCCCTCATAGTTGCTTCATTTATCCTTGCTTGCTCTTCTTAGGTAATTCTCTCCATTCATCGTGTTTATACCATAAAATATTGTTTTCAGAAGGCCAAGTAGTTTGTGGCTTCTACTTCGCCGAGTTTTCGGTAAACACCTGTTCTCCCCAGCTCGTCCTACTACAAGTTAAAATATATGTATTTGCTGAAGTATGAAGCTACCCTATCACTCTCCTAGTGCCTCGTGTTCGGTGCCAATAATTTAGATTGATTCAATGAAATTTGAGCTCATTTTATAGTTTCTCATAATCTTACTTAAGAAATCACGCGGTATAGTCTCGTGAGTTTTGAATTTGTTTTTGGGCGACTATTTCATCCAGATGTGTACTGATCTACTTGAGGTGTAATCCCTCTGGCGGTGTATAGCTGGGGTTCTATGAATCAGTCGAACGTATAACGGTTCGCGTAACGGGATGGGAAAGGTTTTTAAGGGATTAGCTGGAAGCGCCTGCGTCGCTGCTGCCCCACATTATCCACGGCCAATTAGTGTCCATAAATATATTAGTCTTCAGATTGGAGACCTATTTTTACATCAAGACCTAATCGGAATATGTACGGTGGGGTAAGAGGAATGTATGAATGACATGTACATTCCAGTAATCTCTTTAAATCACAATGATTCGTCGTTATATCTTCTACAGCGTTTTCTAACTGTGTTATTTTAGCATTTCAATTGTCAGCAATACG
This sequence comes from Pyrrhosoma nymphula, assembly GCA_963573305.1. NCBI lineage: Eukaryota > Metazoa > Arthropoda > Insecta > Odonata > Coenagrionidae > Pyrrhosoma > Pyrrhosoma nymphula. The sequence goes on from OY754332.1 coordinate 32,479,459, forward strand.
TGGTGTGCTGAATTAGCGTTTCTGTTTCGTAAGTAGCACTTCGACACTATGCTGAATGATTTTGCACAACCATCCATTGCTTAACTGACCGATCTGGAGAAGGAAATTCGGCTGAAGTGGTCATTGAGCCTTTTCCTAACCAATCCATCATTTAAACGTTGCTGCCTACGTAGTAGCATAGGTTTCTATATATTTTGAAACTATGTCATGGCTTTTATCATCCCTTTGTTAGTCCTTAAAAAAATGCTTGATAAATATTACTCAGACAAGTAGTAATATTCACACTTCCATGGAATATATATGCACTCGTAAACAATTCCTCTAGCAAAGTACTAGAGATCTAAAAGAGATATACCGTAAAGAAATGAAGCGGTTTGCTGGCGAGTAAATAAAGCGGATAGGTGCAGCAAGCCATCCTGCCTATTAATGACTGCTAATGATGACAGCATGTTTATGCAATACAGTAGGTTTACCAAATTTTATATGTAGCATATTTACAAAACATAATGCGTATTATGTTTTCTGCTATATCAAAATTATATTATAATACTGCAATTTTCTTTGCAACAGGCAGTTGTATTAATTAAAACTGGTTGCATGTGATTAGTTTCTCCGTAAGTAGTTGCGGGATAGCGGAATTGCAATCATTTACAATTTAGGCAAATTTACCATCGCAGCTAGTACTTCTTCATGGATATAAGCTGGAATTCATTTCAGTAAGTTGCTCGCGCATGAGGAAAAATAGGTAAATCAGAATATCCCCATAACATAAACGGTGGTCATCTTCATTTGAATTAAATTGAGGAATGCCGTCAAAGGCTTTATCTATTTAAAAGTACATATATCTTTAATTTTTATCTCGTTGCTTTTCAATCGGGTAGAGAGAACTCGTGTGATAGCGCTAAATGAAAGCACAGCAAAAACTAAAACATTTATTCTACATTCCGAAGTAATAAATCATTAAAAATAAAGATTGAAAAGTGACGGAAAAATACTTTCTTTGGCGATTGAGTTGATGATGATGAAACTATGAAATGAGTTTTTTTGATTTCATTTTAGGTTAACATTTTCCTCAAATATTGCTGAAAAAATGCGTTCCAATTTTAGGCCCTATCAATGTGACTTACTAACATTAAATTCCATCAATAAAACTTCAATATTCTTCAATAGAGTTCATCTGGAGCCATAATTAGAGAGAAAAAGGATAACACCTTTAGCGAAATATCGGTATTATCATAATTTTGCGCGCGAGGCATTGATGGAAAAAATTTTGCATTAAAATAATACAGGTTACTTGAATGTTTTGTAGTTAAAAATATGAGGATACGCATAGCCTTGATATGACCACATTCTCTGCATAGAGGAAGTCCAAAAGACCTTATATTGTGTTTAAAGCCGTTGGTATGAAGCGGTTGAGGGAATATTGTGATATGCGTAAGTGAAAATTTTAATAACTTTCATAGCCTCTCTCTTCATTATTTTTAGATTTACTAGCTAAAGAAATGTTTGGAATTATACTCTTGTAGAGGTCTTTCATGTGTAAACTTGAGTGAGAACGACACGAATTCCTCGCTAAAGATAATTTCCATGGCCAAGTAATAAAAAATACTACCTGTAGCACGGCAGCTTCCATTACCGGCACTGGTTCCCTTCTTTATCGTATAGCATTTATAAAGTAGGTAGCTATAGCTACCTACTTTCATTATATACAGCCACGTATGGCTGTATCCTTAGTATGCTTTTCTTACGCGTCTCCGGTTTAAAAGTTTTTAAAATGCGAGAACTGTAATAGTATTTCATATACGTTCTGGATATGATTACAGTACTTGCAGTAATACCGAGTTTACATCCCCATCGATGACGTATATGTATGCAACAACCAACATTACACTACACGAATTAAAAGAAAAAACTGTGAGCCTTAACTATCCGATTATTAGTATAAAAACGTAACTTGTACCAATGGCTTCGATTCTTAAATCACGCAGGTCTCTTCGATTGGCCGGTGTGCATTCACTGAAACCTGTTTCGACTTAGCAGTCACTCTAATGATAATCCGTCATGATAAGGTCACTCTGATGCTACCACGTTCCATATTAACCTGTTTTTGCGGAAAAGCCTTTCTGTATTAAAACTACCTTCTTCTGCTTCACTGGCACGTCAATTTAGGGAAGCAACAAGTATGTTCTCTTAGATAAAAGTTACATGATAAATAAAATAAACTGAACTTACTGTGTTCTCCAGTGAGGACTCCGAGTTATGCGCTGTCCAGGTGTCGTGCGACTAATAAAATAACCACTGTCGCCTGTCCAAATGGTCGCAAGCTTCCGCCCCTAGCCAGCCCTCCCCGACGCTGTCCCTTACCCCTAGGTGGGCGTCCCTCCCCATCCCACCACTCTCTTACGTCCTTGAAGGATTATCCTCCGGGAAAAGACCGATGTCCGTGATCGACTCGCGGACTCTAGCGACGTTCTAATTCTCTCGTGAACGAATCCTATGGCTATGTTCACGAAGCAACCAAACACTTTTCCGTACAGACGGTTAGTTATAAAAAACACCTACTTACTACTCATCGACATGTGGCAAGGAGTGTTTGGACGCCAGCCATGAAAAAGGAAGGGGATACGGAAATTGGAAGTGGAGAAGGACGAAAAATGCGTTTTTCTAGGTTTAGTGTCTCACTATTTTTGTGGTAGTCTCGGTAATAGTGCAAGGGAAGAGGGAATTTTTGTGCCTGGCTTTTCAGCGGAGTCTTTCTCATTATGTGTCACTTTTGATAGCTCTAGAGATGTCGTGCGGAAGAAGTAAAATGAAAAAGTATTTTTTCCCCCGGAAAATCGTGTGATCGGAATGTTTCTAGTAACCCTAGCGTTTCGTCTACCCTCCCAAGTCTTTAGTGGCTCCCAACCTATGCGGAAAATCCCAAGCTTAAGGGAAACAATGTGTCTCCCTTAGTTCTCATATTAAATCCTTCTATAGAGGGTCCCAAATGCTCTTGGCGTACTCGAGGTGTGGCCTCAAAGGGGAGGGATGCTAAAATCTTAGAGCGTAGATTGAACCTCTAGGCAAGACAGAAATATTGCTTCGAAATAAGATGGTAGTTCGTTCCCTATTTCATCCCACTGCAGACAATTATTGTCTAAAATATTGATGCTACTTGGTGTTCATTTTAACACAGAAAATATACGACGTGGAAACGTAGTAAACATCGAGTCTCCTTGGGTATTATGAACCAGAATTCAATGAATCACTATGATACCATGGTGTTAGATAATGATTTAAGACAAAAAATTATCTAGTCATTCTCAAATATTCATTCTGAGGGCTCGTGATCACACAATTTATGAAAACTTGAATCGTTCTGATTCATGCGAAACGCGTAAAAGAGTGTTCGAACTTTGAAATCGGGTAGGTTTTTACCCTATTTCTACAAAAATAGTACTATCTAGCAACGGTTATTTGAGAAAAAAATGTCAGCTCTCATAATTCGTACTCACAAGAAAAAATCTTAGGCCCCAGATATCACCCACTTGTATACTCTTTCTCCCTATATCTTACGGGAGGAAAAAACCTTATGAGAGTTAAATTTAGCTTTTCTTTTAACTTAATAAAAACTTGAAATCCCCCAACCATTATTTTTTTAATAGGAAAAAGTGGTTGCGCATGGCGGAAAATTATTTTTAAATTGATACAGTGGACATAATTTTCGTTGTTGTTATTTTTACTATGGGACTCCTATGTAGACGGTATTTTTTACTAAAGATTCAATGCATAAACTGGACCAGAGAATTTAACTTTGTCTGCAGAATTTTAACAAATAGTTTTAAAAACTCGTGTTCGCTTTAAGCCTTTGATCGTGAGTAGGATTTAGGGCAAACAGGTTCGAGAAGAGGAAGAGCTTTATGGATGAGTTGAAGAGTATGCGTACGCATGCAAAGCTGAAGGATAAAATCGTGTGAAATGATGGTAGAAGCAGTTTCATCTCCTTTAAAACTAATTTTAAATTGTTGATCACAATATTTTTCAACGAGGAAAGCGATTTTAGAAATATTTTGCACCTACGCTGGGATAATTCAATGGGACGTAACATTTTTGTGGTGGTTTCTCTTCACAAAAATGTTATGTCCTGTGCTCCTATATTTTGCTTCAAATTTTTTTAGCAAATGCCCTTATTTTCATGTGTTCCATAAAGGAAAAATATATAGGTAATTATTTTTTCCTTAAGTTTAAAATGATCTCCCGTCAGGGCGTTCATGGAAATTCAGGGAATGGCAAAATTATTGGTATCACTAAAAGTTAATGGGATGTCGTTGCATGTTGGTAAACTCACTTGCTTCTGCCAAATTTTCTGAGGTCCAAATAATTTCAACCCACCATGAAGTAACTCGAAGTGAACTCAGTTGAAACAACTGAGTTCTCTCTGAAAGATTTTACTTCAAACCTTCATCTCTCACTGAGGTTTTTAGTCCTCACCTAACCATTCCAAAGATTGAAATTTCTATTTTAAAGCAATTACTAATGTGTAGTTGTTGACGATGTTCCATAAACGTTCTCATCCATTTTTTGCAATTATTTGGAAACCTCAACACCAAAAAGTAAAAAAAAAAAGTTGTAAAGGAAGGATAATCATGGGGAAGAGGGTGGAGAGAATCCCAGCGTGGGAATTAGCCTACCCTTAGCGAAAGGCGTAATAGGGTCCACAGCCCTCCCCTCTCCCCCGTAGCAGATAAGGATACAAGTATTAGGGAGTACTACTACTACTAAGAGCTACACTACCTATCGACTAACCTAGTAAAAGTCTCATTGGCAGCTGTTATGGCCTCCTATCGTTCGCTTATGTATTCGTTCCGTAGACGCCGCGAACGTCTGCGCAACGTTCGGGTCGGGCGAAATTGCAACAATTTGGAAACGTACTTAAGTATTGAAAACTTCCCTATTGTACTTGGGGTTAGCTTGCGAAACATTCTCTGGTTTCTGAACGAACGTTCTCGTAACGCCCTACGAACGTTTGTGTGCTGCGTGGGTATGTCATCACTGACAGTCATTACTCTGAAGGTGGGTTTGCTTCAGCTCTTCAATCTCTTCTTCTTTCAGCTAACGGCTGTATTCATTCATGATTCTTTAATATCACTCCCTTAAAAATATTCTTGACGTATTTCATCCTTGGTCTTTCTCGGCAATTGTTTTAATTCCTTGTTTCTTCCAATGGAGCACCCAGGAAGCAGTTTGTTTGAATAATTTCTTCCATAATTCCTTATCCTTCCATATCTCTTTTTCTTCAGTTTCACTCGTGTATTGCTTCATACACCCTCATATTCTTAAAACTCCAAATATTCCTCATTTTAAGTCTTTTCCACCATATTCACCCTTGGCTTTCTTTGATCTACCCCTTACTCTTTGTTTCATTCACTCCTCTTTCATAAATCTGCTTTACTATTCTGCTCTCATCCATTCTCTCATTATGGCCAAGCTAATGAAACACGGTTTATTTTATGCATGTCTGTTACCTAAGCATATACGTTCTACATTATTTAATGACTCACTCATTCCTTACCTTATTCCTATTATTTTACCGCAAGTAGGTACTATTCTCCGATACTTGATGGCGAAACAGCTGATCTATACGTAAACGGGCGTGAACCCCCTCTGCACACCCGATAGATACTGTCAACTGATATCTTCCCCACCCTTTTCATCGTTTTTTTTAAACAATCTTCTCGGAATGCTAAATATACTAATTATATGCTCTATAATTGTTGTATTCATCCATCTCATCCTTTCTAATTACGAAGTTACTATTCTCCCAATTTCCATTGCCTTGTTCCAAAGATGAATGACATTCCGTGCGGTCGTGTCTTCGTTGGAACAATGTTAGTTTTAACCCGCACGAAGTAAGTGCGAAGGGTTTCGCGGCGTTTTCTCATGTAGGTTGGCTGCAGATAAAGGTGCTGCTGGTCTCTATATAATTGGTTGTTTTTCGTGGAAATTCTTTTCCGAGTGTTATAGAGCTGATATCCATATTTTATGCATCAAAATTTTCGTAGTACTTGGCGATTTAAATGACCTCACGCATCCTAGGAAAATAACGAGACTCTTTTGAGATCACTTTCGCTACCTCGAAGTTAATTTCGAGTCCCGGTCTGGACCAAGCTTGTTCTGCTGCGGCCGAGAGGAGGAATTGATGGTTTCTCAGTGCTTTCCGGTGTTCCTGTAGGCGAAAGCTGATGACTCTGTTGGTCTGTCCTATGCACAATTTTCCCACTGCTGCCCTTCACTTCGTATGCACCATCGTAGGCCTTATGTGGAATGTGATCCTTGGGTTTTGGTTGGATATCACCCGCTTTCTTGACAAATTTGAAGTGTGGCGTCGTATTTTTTATCAGCCTGGCTATCTTTTCTGATGTCACCGCTATGTATTGAATCATGGCGTAAGCTGCCGTTTTGGCTTCTATTCTTCGTAGGTCATTTATTGAGGCCATTCCCTTAGTTGTTTTTCTTTCCTGAAGATACTTCTCATGACTTAACTTGCTGTAGTCATTCTTCTGCAGGGCAGCGATCAGATGTTTCCTTTCCTTCGCGACGGAGAAATTCGCCGTACGAGATGCTCTCGGTGAACTGAAATCTCAATTGGAGATGTCTTATGTTCCGGGTGGAGGTGGGAAGAGATGTGGAAGTACCGGGCTGAGTTTTCAGCGCATGCGAAGGAACGCCGTTTATAGACGGCGTAAATTTTTGCGCGAGCGAGAACGAGCGCCGTATTAATTCGACTGCAGAGTCTTAACGAGATGCAACGTGCAGAGAAGGCCCAGGGTGTCACTAGGGACCTCCCCCTGCGGGACGCCGAACCCTTTCCTCGGCCTGCTAGCGGAGGTTATCTCGCTTTTGTCACTCAGTGTCAGTCACTACTCACTCGGTATAGTTGCGGTTTCTTTTTTCTTTTTATTTTGCTCTCTCGGTCGATTCTAGCGGTCTGTATGCCTTTGCGATACCGGTAAGCCATTCGCTTATCCGAGGCGCCGAACCACCACGAACTTGCCAGGAACACCCATGCACTGAGTATGCGAAAAACAGACCCAGGCGGGACTCAAACCCGCGACCCTCGGATTAGCAGGCGAGGACTTTATCCCGCCGCCACCAGGACCGGCGGTGTTAGCTATGAGTTTACGGAGTGAATACACTGAAAAAACTATTTATTGCGCACTCGGAAAATAAGACTGTGGCGAATATATGGGGGTCCCAGCGGGCCCGCCCCCCCCCCTCTCGAAATAAGGCTGCGTGGCCGTGGCGAGAGTCGCTCGGCACATGCCCGGATACCTAAACTACAGCCGGTCGCCGCTAGCTAGCCAGTCTTGGCCCCTCCCCTAAAGTTAAAACCTATATTCGCCACTGCAATAAGACATTCCTTCAGTTGCGCAGAGTTTTTTGCAAATTTTAAACTGAACTCTAATGTTATCATTAACCAAGTTGTTGGAAGCATCCTTTAAAAATAAAATTTGCTAAATATTACTGTGGAGTCCTATTTTAAGTATGTAAATGCACAATGAAACATAATAAATACACTTCTGAGCCTGTACGTTACAAATATGAAACAAGTGTTGTTATAGTTAATGCACTGCGTAAACAGTTGACCATGGGTAAATGCTGCATGTGGGGCTGGCACTGTGGCGACGGGTCCAGATTACCTCTGCCCACTGGCCCAGGAGGAATAGATTGACAGTATTGTATTGATAGTATTGATAATATTGTATTGACTTTAGATGGAATTCCTTCGGGCCCTAAGGCACTTAGTATATTGGTCTATTAGCACTATTGTTCCGTTGTGCAAACCATCTTGATGAGAAATGACCTCTGGAGCCATATGGTCTCCTTACCTATGGTCAGGGTGTCCCCAATGGGAAAATCCAAGATTTCTGTAAATGGAGTCCTGAGGTGCCGATTCCAAGTCCTAGTGATTGCAACATTCACTCAATAGATGGGATGTGGTTTCCTCGTTCTCTTCGCACCATCTGCAACTTGAGCACATCATGTCACCCCTGGTACAGCCTGCGAAGTGAGTCTCCTGCAGAAGCTTGATTGCTTTCTTATCAGATGATGTGCAGCCTCCCAAGGGAAGCAGAAGAGACCCTACCCCTGGGTCTCCCACCCATGGGCCTATAGATAACACCTTGTGAAGCCTTAATATTTCTGGAACTATCTTTACACTACTGCAGTAGTTCCTTCAAGACTTCCTTTATGATTGCTTGACTGTCACTTTTTATCTATGTTGGCCAGCTTTGAAGCCTTCCCACTCCTGTTGATTTCTAGCCCTTTTGGGTTTATTGCAGACCTTCTTGGTTTTCCTGTGGAGGCCTTCAAGCTCTGTTTCCCATACATAGTAGTTGATAAATCTACTCCCTGGTTTTGAGGGGGGAGCCTTTAGGAGAGGATGAGATGTTTTTTTGCAGGAACATTACTGCAGCCTCTATCTTGTCCACTCCTGAATTTCTTCTGAGGAGACTTCTAAATGAAACTCCTTATTTCCTTTGATTCACAGTTAGTAAATGTAGGATTCCTATTCATAATACACTGTTTTGTGCTTTCCTGTAAAGTGAATAGAATATGCCAGTGGTCTAACAATTATATTTCCCCCGAACTTCTCCATTTCTTAACCTTATGCACTATTTTGAGGATACTGGGACTAGCCACCTTTACAGAGTCACCTGCAAGAGCACATAAAAATCCACTGGGGAGAGGGTAGCATATCAAGGGATCCGGGTTAGAATAACAGTCAAAGTGAGTGGTTTTTTCGGTGTGGAATTTCACTTTTATGCACTTTAACACATTCAATGCAGAGCACGTCAATAGGCATGCTCCTGGCTACACCGACTGACGGAGCACGTCAATTGATGTGGTCGTTCCATTCCGAAGCCCTTTAAATTTTTTAAAGCCGATTTTGACGACTTTCATGAAAATCGGGCCCGCATTGAATGTGTTAATACTGGTGCAGTGAGTGATTTATATCACTTCATCCCTTACACTGTTAATGGAGATAGATTGTGATCATTTATTGAGTAGGTACAACTCGGTAGTCATTAACTATTCCAAAAGAGCCTCTCCCCTCAGGTGGACCCCAGAATACCCTCACTAGGTGGTATGAGATGGAATCACATCCCACCAGGTGGTGTGAATGTGTTCAATTTTTCATGTTATACTCCTTTTGACTTGTCCCTACATCTGAACAGACCAATGGGGCCAATAAATAATAAAGGACTAGTTCTCCCATCATCATCATGGCTGCCCTGATGACAATGGCAGAAGAAATGGTCAAAAGGTTGGTAGCAGCCACCTTTCTGACCCAGTTGTAAACCCAAGAAAACTTCAACTGCACTACCCTTCTCATTTTGACTTTGTCTTTGAAGCATAGAAGCACCACTGTCAAGTCGTAGGTGATGAACTGTGATACGTGTTGGTTTGTTGGCTTAATAAACATAAACCATGTCGTACTTCTGGTGAAAAAGAGGTTTATTGAACAAAATGAATACTGTTACGAGATTACACATTCAACACACGACACAACCGACCACGAGACTCTCCGGGGTTCACCCACTCCACCCATTCAAACACGGATCATTCACACAGGGTGTCCAACCAAGGAATATTTAACACACACAAACACTCGTACCAACACTCCCCCTTGTAGAATATTCCTTGCAGTTAAGGAAACAAAACTGAATAAATAATTGAACAACACACATAGCTCAATCTAAAAGAACAACTTAACCATGCAAATATAAATAATCCTCACAATAGGATAAAATGAATGAGCTATGAACTTACATGACAACTGCTTATATCTTACGTTTAAATGAATGGAACACCAATTTACAAAACTGTTTGGCCAATTTCTTTGGAACATCATGTTACCGTTCACAATAAAACAAAAAACTTTGAATGACAGGCCTCATGTGTTTCTCTACACCATAACGGCCTGCAACATAACACAAAACACTTTTACATATTATCCAATGAAGAACAAAATTTACTTAAGCCCTAATCTGGCAATGCATTCCTTTACTCTAGGCCCTGGTAGCCCTTTAGTTAGCACATCAGCTGCGTTATCGCCTGACGGTACATATTTGAACTGGTTGACACCACCTTTTCCCTCAAAAATGAAATTTAATGTCCATGTGCTTATTTCTCTCAGAAATAGTTTCGTTCTTACTGAGACAAATTGCTCCCTGGTTGTCTGCTAGGATAGTGCAAGGTGTCTCAATGAATTTTTCTTGCTCTAATTCGTAAAGTAATAATCAGAGCCAACAAACTTCCTTTACTACCTCGCACATCGCCACGTACTCTGCCTCTACGGTGGATAGTGCAACTGTTTTCTGCTTTCGAGACTGCCAACTTACAGCCCCACCCTCATGTACTATAGCATACCCACTGGTTGACCTCCTGTCTCCCTTATCTGCACCCCAATCTGCACCTAAGTAGACTGACACTGGCCTGTCTTCTTTCTGGTAATGCAGCTTGTAGTCTATTGTCCCCTTTAGGTACCTCAGGATGTGTTTGACCTCCTTTCAGTCCCCTTTGGTTGGGCAGGCACATTTCTGACTCTTGAAACTGACCGAGTACAATATATCTGGTCTCATCTGGTTTTCCACGTACAGCAGACTGCCTACCGTTTGCCGGTATTCATACCCATCCCACTGTTCGTCATCATCTTCCCCAGGAGCTCTCTGGATCACCACCGGCATCGAAACACTTCTGTATTCCTCCAGACCGGCAGACTAGATTATCTCCTTCAGGTAAGCAGGCTGGCTGATAGTAATACCGTCGCCATCTCTGCTCAGGCACAGTGACAGTAGATTTGCCACTGGCCCCAGATCGTTTATGTTCAACATTTTTCTCAGCCTTGTCCTCAGCACTGACATCTCATTGAATTGTCCACACATGACAATGTCGTCCACATACAGGCCCATGATAACGTTACTATCTCTAGACTTGTACACGCACGGGTCGTTTACGCACCTCGTCATGTCCAGGCCTTCTCGAAGCCTTCTTTCACATCTATGAAACAGTTCCAGTCCTTCCCAGCTTGGTGTAAGTCATAAAGGCTTTTCCTCAGTTTACACACAAAAGCATGAGAGTCGCACTTTGGGTTTTCACAACCTTCAGGCTGTTCCATATAGATGTCCTCCTCCAGGGTGCTGCTGAGGTAAGCTGATTCCACATCTAGATGCTCTATTTCCCATCCTAGCTCAACTGATAGGGCTATCATCACCCTCAGGGTCCACCTTTGGATCACAGGACTGAATGTTTCTTGATAGTCTATTCCGGGAACTTGGGTGTGTCCTAGAGCAACGAGTCGTGCTTTGTATTTTGTTACTTCTCCGCGCTCGTTTCTCTTCAGTTTGAACACCCATTTGCAGCCTATCACCTTCCTCTCTTCTGAACGTCTCACCAAACCCCAGGTTGCATTTCTCCTCAGACGGCTCATCTCCTCTCCTATAGCCTCTTCCCATTTGTGTGCATCTCTCCTAGACATAGCTTGTCGATAGCTCTCGGGGTCACCTTCCTTGTCAGTAGACACGACACCTGTGACCAATGCAGTGCGGTTATTACAGCATGGACACTTTGGTGCTGTCTGCCTCTCTCTTGTCAATCACCGTAAAGGTGGATGCTCCTCTTGCCCATCTCCTGCAGGTCCTTCCCAGAGTGCCTGGCTGTCTCCCCCTGGAATGGCGGGCTCCTCATTGGTCTCATTGCCTATGGGTACGACCTCCCCGTCATTGTCTACAGCACTCACAACCTCTTCATTTCTATTAATGAGATCATTGTTTTCTGCCTTATTTTCTCCTAGAGCTTTGTCAAACAAATCATCTAAAACCTGAAACTCCAACTTTCTTCCCACTGGCTCAATCTCAGCATGCTTAGGGTTTTTAAAGGGAAATGCCTCTTCATTGAACACTACATCTCTACTAATAATTACACGCTTCTGGCGCAAACTCCAAACCCTATAACCTTTGATTCCTTCTGGATACCCAACAAATACACCTTCCTCTCCTTGTGGATTTAGTTTTCCATTTTCAACTGCTATCCATGCCTGACATCCAAAAACTTTCATCTTATCTAACTCCTTTTTAGTCAAAGTTTCGTTTTTCCATATTTCCCAAAGAATCTTACCATCAATAGCATGTGAGGGACATCTGTTCCTAATGTAAGCAGCAGTATTTAATGCCTCAGTCCACAAATAATGTGGGACTCTGATTCAATCAACATGCATCATACCATATCTAGCAATGTAAGGTTCATTCTCTCTGCCTTACCATTCTGAGCAGGTGTATATAGCACTGTTAACCTCCTTCCTATACCATTGGCATCTAAATGTTCTTGGAATTACCTAGAGATATAATCCCCTCCATTGTCACTTTGCAAGAACTTAATTTTTCTTTCCTGACTAGTTTCTGCTTGTTTTTGAAACTTTACAAATTCCAAAAAACGTCACTCTTTTTCTTTAACATTTTTACAACTACATAATTTGAATATTCATCAAGGAATGTAACTGCATATTGTGAACCTGTCGGAGATGACGGCAAAATCTTTCCTACAACATCGGAATGAATAATTTCCAATACACATTTCACTTTACTTGTTCCGTCCTTTGGCATACCACTCTTTTTCATTTTTCCTTGGACACAAACATCACATGCATCATCATTTACCTTGTTAATACCCAATGCAGGAATTTTGCAAAGTGCATCCTTATGCACATGGCCTAACCTGCTGTGCCGCAACGAATCTGAACAAACCAATGCTTCATTGATCTCACACTTTGTTTTCAATGTGTACAAACCGATACTAGCCTGATACTCTGCCGCCAATGTAACAACATTATTCTCACACACATTCAAAACTCCGTGTCTTATGTTAACATTGCAACCCTTTTCTTCAATTTGGTGTACTGACATCAGATTAAACGCTAAGTCTGGCGCAAACAATACGAAATCTAAATTCACTGTAATCTCACAATTTACAGGTTTCAACTCCACTGCACCATAACCCTTGACAGGCAATTTTCTACCGTCACCAACTCTCACATACCCACAGTCCTTTTCAACAAAGTTTTTCAATGGTCCATAAAAGGGAGCCATGTGTTTCGAACAACCGGAGTCCATGAATCACTCGTCAACATTCCAGACAATATTTTTACCGATCACACATAGTGAACGTTCCTCATTGCGAACTACAGCAGCTTGACTTATTTTTCTGTTTTCTCTCTTGAATTTTTCCCTTTTGTACTCATCTCCCTTCGACTGCTGACTCTTCTAAAACTTCCCTTCACGACACCATCTTGCCGCATGACCAATTTGTCCACAGTTATAGCAACAAAAGGGTTCTGCTTCCGCATTACTTCCACTCTTATTTCGGAACTTTCTCACTACTAACGCTGAGTTGGAGGAAACATTTTCACTCGCACTTTCAATACCGTGTTCTCTTTGAAGCCTTTTGTCTTCTAGTATTAACCTAGGTTTCATTTCACTCGTAGTTAGGGTTTCATCGTTTATCTCTACACTACGAATAAAGCCCTCGTATTTGTCCATTGGTAGGCCAGTTTCCAGCAACACCGCCAAACTACAGTCAGGTAGTTCCAACAATCCTGATTTGGCAACTCTACAGTGTAGGTTAATTTTCTTTGATATGTAATCTGTCATAGTCATGCTGCCTTCCTTTCTCAAATACAAAAGTTCGTTAAGTAACAGTATTGCATGTAATGTGCCTGTTCTATTGCATACCCTTTCTAGTGTATCCCACACATTTTTAGCTAAATCAAGACAGCCCACATCATCTAAAATAGAATCTGATATGACATTAATTAAAAATAATCTGGCTCTATCATTCGTCTTTCTTTGCACCGGCGACAGTTCACTGACGTCTGCAACATCAAAACCAGGGTTGGCAGCTGACCAACAATCCCGAGTCTCAAGTATGGCTCTCGTTTGGACGGACCAGTAGAAATAATTTTGTTCATCCAGTTGGATATAAGAGTACTCTTCTTTTACAGCCATCTTTATCTTCAACGAAAATCGTTGGCACTGGCGCACTTATTTAAATCTTTTTGCGCTATCCGCAACTCTTCCTCTGCTTTCACGGTTTCAGAAGCCACCTGGGCCCATAGCCTGTTGGTTTGTTGGCTAAATAAACATAAACCATGTCATACTTCTGGTGAAAAAGAGGTTTATTGAACATAATGAATACTGTTACGAGATTACACATTCGGCACACAACACAACCGACCACGAGACTCTCCGGGGTTCACCCACTCCACCCACTCAAACCCATGGATCATTCACCCAGGGTGTCCAACCAAGGAATGTTTAACGCACAAACACGCGTACCAACAATACGTGCATGACATGTAACCCATTAACAAGGATGCAACTCCTTGGTCTTTGAGCTGAAGTACTGAATATTAGTTTACATCCAGCCATATCCAGTCCTCTGTTTCTGCCCTTGTAACTCAAGGGTTTCTGAATCAGAGCAATCTTCACCTTACCTTCAGATAAGATCTTTTGAAGGGCATATGTGGCAGCTCTAATATGCTGAAGGTTGGCATTGATGAAGAGGATGCCCATCATTGTTGGACATCTTCCTCTTGTGTCACCATCCCTAGTTTCTCTCCCTCCTGTGGGTGGACCTGTTCCCTAATTTCTTTATCATTGGGCAATGGCCTCTTCAGGAATGTGATTACCATTCTGTAAAGGCCATTGTAGCTCCTACAGCTTGGACCAACAATGTAATTTGCTTGAGCAACATCCACACCAATGGTGTAGATGGCAATTGGGTGCCATTTGGGGTCTCAATCCTCTCATACAACCTCCTCAGAGCATTCGAGAGACCCTGGTTGACCCTTTACAGTCACTCAAAGGTGGTCTTGGCTTCAAAGCATGTTAACCTCCCTTCCAGACCATATAAAATATCCAGACCACTGAAAAGTTATCTCCACAAATGATCTCCAGTCCCACTTTTTTTTTAGTCTTGTACTCTCTAAGGAGGACAGCTCTTGGCCATCTAGGGTGGTATCACAGAGTTCCACCAGCCGAGGAAAGGATGTGGCACCCAGAGAACTTGGATCTTGAAATGGACGAAAAACATAACTGTGATTCTTCACCATTAGAGAGTTCCATACGGTGGAGAGTGAAATGCTCATTGTACTTGTGACAGGGAAAGCATTTCCCATCACAAGTCTCTGGTGTGAAAGGGTTAAGCATGAGGCCAGATTTGACTCAATAACTAGGCAAGCTCATTCAAGAAGCTCGAAGCCTCCTCTGCGTGATACTTATAAAACCCTCCCTAAATCACAGTTCACAAGAAGACCACTCTTGGGCCTTGACCAAGCTACGAGACGTCAGAACTTGGACTACAAATCACCACACCTACCCAGAGTCTATTCCTCAAACAAATGACTTGAGTTTAGAGAACGGTTTCTACTCATTTAAGTGTAATATACAGAAAATGGAATGCTACATTTTTTTACATTTCACAATTGTTATTTTATAACGGGCACATTACTGGCAAAATCAAAAATATTTATGCTTAATTAGAACGAAATTGGAAATAAAAAGGAGCCTAAATAGGTAATAAAAATTAAGTCAAAGGATTTTCATGAAATTATAAGGAGAATGTAATGTACCTGCAAAAAAATACATACATTTTCAATTGAAATATGCAGTTCAGCACCTAAGGATTACTCTTCTCTCATGCATTAGAACTTAACATTATTGAATCATTGGCTTTTTCATGGTAGAAACAAATTGCACTTTATACTATTTTTCCCACACATTCCATGATATCATCCTTGTTCAATTGAGGCCGCCTCCTTTTTTTTCATATATACTCTTTACTTGTAAAGGAGAAGTACTGAAGCAGCATCGTAGCTAGGGGCTGGCAAGGTGGGCGGATGCCAGTGGCACAGCCCTCAAGGAGGTGAACTTTGCAGACCCACATCCTGCGGGCTGCTGGGACACAGTCACACAAAATTATAACATGATGCTAACTCACATTTAAAAACTTTGCTTTTGATTACAATAGCCACCCCCACACATTAGGAACGGTGCTTTTAACTCAACACAATATTTGTAACCAACTCTAAATAAAAGATTTAAAAAGAACTTTCCACGCAAACCAATATTTTGTCACACTCGTACATTAACATTGGCCGTTTTTCCACTCTCTGGCACACGCCCATCAAAGCGGCGGGGCGGCGCCCCAGCACCTAACCGGCCCTGTCGGCTGGCATTTCTCTGTCAGAACGACCAGCGAGCGTAGCAAAACACTGTGTGGGGAATCCTCGCAATTTATTCGTTCGGATTTTTAGATACCTAGTGTTAAAATCAGCATAGTGCGATAAATGTAAGTTATAATTTTAGTAATAAACTTATGTTATTTTAATGATTTATTAAGTGAACACAAAATATTGTTCTTAAGTATTTCCAATCTAATCGAGATATTTCAATTCAATTAAATTCAATTCATTTATTATCGTGGGCCATTTGGCCCATGAGATAATTTACAATTGCACTACAATTCAGTAAAAATCATTTGACAGAGGTACAAAGAAAAAAAAACACTACAGCAAGATTCAGTAAATGCAAAAAATATAAAGGAGAAAAAAAAGGAAAGAAAAAACAAAATATAAATCTATACAAGCATATACATACATACGATTGCATCCCGAATGTGGATACCCAGGTATCTAGCCACACAACATTTCCAGACATATTAAATACATTGGTAACAGTATCACTATTTATTCAAAGGAAAATATTCAGGTATAACAGAAAAACATAGCACCAATAGAAAATTATATCATGAATACAGAATATATTCTCCCCTCATCACATCAGTAATCAATCACGTCAGCATGGTTAGTTACACTGGAAATTTCCATGAACTATCATGAAACAACTTATATACTTTAGTCTTAAATACATGTATTGATGGCAAGTTTCTTATTTCTATCGGTAGTGAGTTCCATATTCTGGCAGCTGTAACCATGAATGATTTATTGAGATGAGATGTTCTATGGTGGGGGATATGAATGTCAAAATTGTGATTTCTAGTGGGTATGAAATGAATATTTCTTTTCCAAATAAATCTTTCGTACAGATAAGGCGGGTTACCAGAAGAAAGTATTTTGAATGTGAGGCAGGTGAGATGATAAAGGTGGCGTTGTTTGAATTTCATCCAGTTTAGGCGGGCATACGAGCTATTAATTCGATCCCACTTTTTGAGGTCAAAAATAAATCGTATTGTTGAGTTCATTGTCACTTGTAGTTTGTTGCTGTTTTCTTCATCTAGATTTGTAAGCAAGGAAGAGCAGTAATCCAGGTGTGGAAGTATTAGTGTTTGTACAAGGATGGTGCGTATTTTAGGGGATATAATATTCTTTGATCTATACAGTTGGTGTAATATACCTAGGGTTTTCTGTTTCGTACTTTGTACTTGTTGCTTCCAGGTAAGATGTTTATCAAATGTTACACCAAGGTTTTTTATTGCTTCTTCATATGGTATGGTGTAGTTTCCGATTTGAATGTTGGGCAAAGATAAAATGTCTATTTGAGCATGCAAGTAGCTTTGCCCAATTATTATCGACTTTGTTTTACATTCATTTAATCGGAGGTGGTTTTTCAGAGTCCAGGATGCCATTCGCTCAACGTCTTCACTGATCAGCGCTATTGTAGATCTTAAGTCCGGAATTGACGAGTGGCAATATATCTGGAAATCGTCAGCGTAGAGATGGTATTTACAGTGTTTTATGACTTCGGGGAGATCATTTATGAATAACGAGAAAAGAAGAGGGCTGAGGACTGAGCCCTGGACTACGCCTCTGGAATTATATATCCAGTTAGAATATGTGTTATTGGGTCCAACCACTGATTGGGTTCGGTTACTGAGGTAGGATCGAAACCAGTTTACTGAACTACTTGAGAAGTTAAATTTCGTCAATTTATGAAGAAGCAGTTCATGGTCTACCATATCAAATGCCTTTGAGAAATCAAATAGTACCAGGACTGTGACTTCTTGGTTTTCCATAGCCCCTCTTATATCTTCAGTAATGTTCAATAGTGCAGTTTGGGTACTGCATCCTGTTTGGAAGCCGGATTGCAATGAATTTAATATGTGGTTATCAATAACAAACCTATTGATTTGTTCAAATACCACACGTTCTAGAATCTTAGCAAAAGCACAAATGATGCCTATTGGTCTATAGTCTGACGGATTGGTAGGTTCAGAGCATTTTGGGATTGGACGTATTATGGAATGTTTCCATAAAGTTGGATATTGCGCTGTTTGCAGAGAGGTATCGAAAATATTTAGAAGCGCAGGTAGTATCACCAGAAGAGCCATCTTTATTGCGGCAATATTTATTTCGTCATGACCTTTTGCACTTGTCGTGATGTCTTTGCATGCTCTCGTGACTGATAAGGAAGAACTATATTTAAGTTATTATGTTTGTTTATTTAGAATGGCACCACCAAAAAAACCGTCTGGTTCCAAATTCCGAAAGATCAGAAGTGCATGCAAAGATGAACAAAAAATGTAGCCCACACATTAAGTAAATGGATATCGTCGAATCCAGAACAAGGTAGTACAGCTAGTACATCGCAGTTACAATTTGACACCACAGCTTCTTCTATAGAAGATGTTGATGCCTTACTGGATAGACACGAAGAAAAGAACAATAGTGACATTGGCGATGGAGCAGCTTCAGATGAAATAGAAAATCATGGAATGCATTGATTAATGTATTATATTTAGTATTAGGTTAGGTGCCGTGGGCAAAATTTTTATTTTATACCATCATAGTCATCACATTATAAATCACATTCATAGTCTTACAATTGCTTTATTTTCAAGCGTTGTACCGATATTGGATATTTTGGATTCGGAAGATGCTGATTTTGATTAGCTAAGTGCATAAATTATAATCACCCTAGGTCATGGCTCAAGATAGATGACAAGGTTAGGTGTTGCCTCATTGAACGTGGACCAGAGCAAGGAAAATACTGCGATTTGAGGCTTTCAATAACTGATGATGGCAGAACTTTTTCAGCTGATCGATTTCAGAAGACCTTGTCAAATTATGAGAAAATAGAGAGGAAGTGGCTCATTAACAGTGAAAACGTCAAATCTATTTTTTTGTTTTCCCTGTTTATTATTCGGTATGAAAGAACTGATTTTTTCAAAAGGTTCCCGTGATTGGAAACATAAATCCAAGAAAAGGAGAACGCGAGAACACTGTACAACACCGTAAATGGTATGTAACATATGGAAGGAAATGGAACTGCAACTGATAAAAGGTAAAAATTTAGACAACGAGTTGCAATGTGGTATATCTGCAGAAACAAAACAGTGAAGATACATTCTAAAGGTAGTAATAGACGTAGTACTGTTTTGTGCAAAAAACAAATTGACTTTGAGAGGAGTCGAAAAAATTGGACATCGTAAATCTGGTATATTTTTAGTACTGTAGAACTCCTAGCTAAACACAATCCACAAATGAAAGAACACATGTCCTTGGTTACAAAAGGAAGCCCTTCGTACTTATGACTAACTACCTATACAAAACGAAATAATTTCTGCACTAGGATCAGCAGTCAAAAATAAAATTGTGGTGAAAATCCTGCAAAATATTGCAGTATCTCATTTGACTGTACTCCAGATATCAGCCACCAAGAACAAATGTCAGATATTGTGCGCTATGTACTTAGATACAAATAATGGAAAGTGTGCGGTTGAAGAAAGCTTTTTAGCTTTTATAAAAACTGATGAAAAAACCAGCAGTGGACTAATGGACAAAATTGTAAATAAATTAAGCCAAGATTGTCTTATACTATCAGACTGTAATAATAATAATGTTTATTAACCCATTGCACTATTAAGGGATAGGTGTCGTCCAAGTAAAGTAAAACATACAAATACACCAAAATACAAACATGATCAATACAAATACATTACCCTGAAATACTTGCAAAGTCAAGTGCAAAGTATTCTTCAATGCTGTATAGTGGTCTATCAACCAACCATTTCTCCAATGCCCTTCGAAATTTACATGATGTGGCCATTTGAAGGGAGTTTGGCAACATGTTGTATAACTTTATACCCATGTTTAAAGTTTTGTGTGTTATGGTTAATCTGTACTGTGTTATATTCAGTTTAGACTTTGTTCTTGTGTTGTAACTGTGTATGTCAGCCCGAGTTTGGTAGTCATCACTATTATCTTTGACATAAGGAATGCATTACATATTGACTGTAAATGGTCATGATGGCAAAACTACGGAACAGCGGGCGACAGTCTTCCAATATGTGGGGGACAGTCGTATGACAATGGCGCTAACATGGTGGGTAAATTATCAAGGTGTTCAAGCATGAATCTTACAACTGAATGAACATGCCATATTTTTACCATTTATTGCCCACTCACTAAATTTGATTGGAATTCATGCGTCTTGTGTAACATCAGAAATGACTACGTTTCTCGGCACAGTGCAAAATATTTTTAATTATTTTTTCGGATTGATTGAATGTGGCATGCTTTATCAAATTTAAAATTGACTTTGAAGGGTCATTCTGATATGAGATGGTCATCAAAATATAATTCAATTCACGTATTGTGTACTCAACTACCACATATAATGAAAACATTACATACTGTTGCAGAAGGAACTGATGAAAGGAGGACATATAGAGCTCATTCTGTATCTTCAGCTAAAATCATTTTTTAAATCATTAATTTCAAATTTATTTGTTCATTGGTTGTATAGGATCATATTCTTAGAAGTATAGACAATGTTAATCGCATTTTACAGGAAAAACCTGTTTCCTTTGAGGTTGCATCAAGACACTTGCAGGGCCTTGTGGATTTTTTGAATTATTAAAAAAAATCAAATAGAGCTGTGTATTGATTCAGCAAAAAATCTAGCAAACAAGTTATCAATAGAGCCAGAATTTTATAAAAAGCGTAAATGAAAGGTTAAAACAATGTTCAACTAAAGAACCAAGAATGATGCGGCCATAATGACTCCACTTCAAAAGTTTGAAATTCAGCCTTACTGTGCACTAGACACACTTATTCAGAAAATGGGATGGAGATTTCAACGTTCAGCTGCCGTAGCTTCTGATTTTGGTTTCCTAACACGACTTTTGTTACACGAAAGCTCCACTGAAGAACTAAAGAAATCCGCAGCTGATCTCACGTTAAAGCACAAAGATGATATAAGTGCCAACAAGTTAGGTTTAGAGATTGAAAGCTACAAACACCAAATAAAATCATTATTGCCTGATTAAAAAAATGCAGATTACATTGCACTTCTTAATTGCCATAAAGAATATGGCTTAGTGACCAGTTAATCCAATATAGGGATTACACTTTGTTTAGCATTGACGATTTCTGTGACTTCTGCCAGCTGTGAAAGATCTTTCAGCAAATTAAAATTAATAAAAAAATATTTATGATCGCAGATTAGCCAAGAACGTTTGAGTAATCTTGCTATACTATCGATTGAGTAAGACATTGCAAAAAGTATTAATTTAAACCATATTATTGACAAATTGGCCTCAGAAAAGTAAACTTTTTAGAGATTTAATAATGTCTAAATGAACGAACTCGCTTTGCATTGTTTCCCTTCCAACATAATAGTAAGTAAGAACTAATTTTATGCTTAAATGTATACATAACTTATATTAAACTTTCAAAGTTATTGTGTTGCTTCTCTTCCTAAAAAAAAAGTTTTGGGGGGCGCAAAATTCAAATCGTGCCTGGGGTGCTCATGACCCTAGGGTGCTGTACTTGAAGTACTACTGAATTACTTGATACTTCAGCACATCAATTAACATCGGTACTTGTAACTTCTCTCATGCGCGAATAATTATCACTGTAATCACAAATTAAAGTGAATTCGGCTCAAGCGTCTGTTGTGCTGTTTTGTGGTCGCAGGTCGTAATGTCCTTCTTTTAACTTCATATTATGTAAACACTTTCCTTGACAATGATCTTATGCTCTCTCACATTCAACTGAAGTATTTTACAGACAAAGCATGTACTTAAATATCCACCATGCAGCTGGTAATGTTCTTCGTCTGTTCATGCCTTACGTATGCGTTTGGATTTCCCCTCATCCTTAGGTGAGAGTGAGTCTCTCGATAGCCATAAGGTTTTCAAGCCTCTGTGAAAACTTGAGCATGATCATTAAAATGGTAAAATCGAAAGTCTTCAAATTTTTCATGCCACCCCCAATTCGATGCCAAATGACTAAGAAACTCCTGTGCATAAAATTAGCTCAATATCTCCACAGGTGGTCATGTCCCATGTATTTCTGTATTAGGAATGGGTGTCCCATAATTATGAGCATCATGAGGGAGGACTGTTAGTTTTCTGCATCCTCCAAGGTTACTAGCTAACTTGCATCAGCAATAAATGTATTATCCATTCTGGGTATTGTGACGGACTGGCTGCCCTCACTTTCGGGGAAGGTGGGTGCAATGGGATCTCGGGGTGCAGGGTGATGTCAAACAGGCGAGTTTAGGTTGGATGACAAGGGAAGGGTAAGAAGGGGATGGGTTGAGTGAGGGAGCAATCTTCGTTGCAAGAAGTGAAAGCTGAAATTTTTTTCAAAGGTAATTTTATCAAACCAAGGTTTACGCTGATCAAATAAACAAAACGCTTAATTCTGAACTAAAATGTACAAGATATAGAAAAATAGGACAGCTGTGATTACTAGACAAAGCTCTCCTTTGAAATTCGGGGTTAAAGGGATCTTAAATCTACTAATGAACATGTTATATTGCAAGGTAACACATAAAAAATAAAACACTCGTTCAAACAATCATAGTGCTTTACTTGTGATGTCTTTAATTTTAAAGAAATAAACATTGATTATAATCAACTTGAAACCTTTGATGCCCAAGTGGCCAAAATTAACACAAACTGGGAAGCTCTCTACAAAATGTAATTGTGGCTCCTTTTTGGTGGCTCATAAGTTGTTCGTTGAATGAACAATATCGGTTGTATCACTTTGAAACAAAGGTGAGGGGGTGAGATATCACACTTGGGGAAGGTAAACTCACTGAGGGGGGTAGCACGTGGTCTGGGCGATTACACCAGGGGTTTTATGGGTTTTTTTGTCTTACTTCCCTTTCGGTGGGTCAGGAACGCTGGTTCTCTGCCGGGGTGGTGTCTATGACTCGATCGTGATTCAGGAGTCCATGCGGGAACTTGCCTTGATAGGTCAGGATTCTGCTAGAGTGGCGTTGTCCCCTCTTCCGTCGAAATTTTCGGAGAGTTGAGGAAGACTAGTCTTTTTCACAGATCTCAAGTGCTATTGTTCTCGCGGCAAGAGATCGTTATTGGAAGCCGCCGTGTCGTGCCTGCCTTCAGCTGTGAGTATCTGCACTTTCCACGACATCTGATCACGGTGTGCCGGGAGGTGTTATTATCTCCAACCTCCAGCAGCCAGTCCCTTGTGTCTCTCTCCTCCTCATGCCCTCCTTACACGAGAACCCGGTCAGATTATTCACACCACTTGGCAGACAAAGGACAGGCAGAAAGCACCCCATGTCATGCCCATACAGAATCAAACCTCCCGCGGGGTGAGACAGCTTTGTCTCTGTAATTTATAAAAATAAAACCGGCATGTCAAGCAACAACACACGCTGCTGTCACAGTATATGTACATATATTATTTTTGTCATGCATGAAAAATTCAATGACATATTTACCCTTCCCTTGTTGTTGATAGAATAATTGATCAGTATTGTTTTCTCAGCCCTTAAACACCACAGGTTGATTATTTTTTGTAATCTTGCTCAATGTACAAAACTCTTTGTTTCTCTTATTTATAGTTTACACATCATAAATACTCTGTATTGTTTTTACAGTACACTTCTTCTCATCATTTACCTTGAGCAACCTTTAAATCCTAATGATCATATTTTCTTGGCTCCTTGTTGCATTCCTTCCCTTATGACCATCATTAAAGAAATCATAGGAAGTGAATAGCCAAAAGAAAGGTCCTTTAATCTATTGCATACAAGTTAATCTGGTGTAAAATTCTCCTATGTACTCTACTTATTAGATGAGCCTATTGCCTGATGCTGCTCATACCAGCCTTATTGTTATATTTTTAGAGCTTTGAGCATTTTAATTTGCTTAGGAATTGGGACATGAAGGTCAAAGAATACCGAAGCTGCTAGCTCCTTGCTAGTATGACACAAATACTCAAGAAAGTAGTTACTACAGTTTTAAAGATTTCTGCAGCTAACTTTTTAGCGCCAGAAGGCCGATCTATCAACCTCCAGTGAATGTGCAAAACATTCTATGGGACAGCGTAGTATCAGCTGGTCTTTTTATGCAAATAAATGTTAATATGGAATTCATGATGAGAAATAAAACAGTAAAAATTCCACTATTTTTTCTTGCTCGCTTTAGACGTCGAAACCAATCGACAGCAATAAAAAATAGTGGAATTTGTACTGTTTTTTTTTTCATCATGAATTCTGTCAATAACTTCCACCAAGTATCACCACAATCGATTAATTTGGTTAATGTGGAAATTTTAACTACCTTCAAAATGAAATCTAAAAGCATTATTTAGTTAACTAATATTGTAGTAAAATCCACAATATTCTACAGGAAATTGCCTAGAGACTCCACAGAAGCCATAACAAGGAAAACAATTTCCTTTATCAAGAATTCTGGTTTATCATTGGGAACTGCCAGGAATCTGGAGCCTGAAGCTCCAGTTCCTCCAAGGCTTTATGGGATGCTGAAAATTCATAGGGAAGGAGTGTCGTTGAGACCAATAGTGAATTCTATCAGTTGGCTCACTTATAATTTGACAAAATATGTAATGAATCTATCCAGTCTCTGTATGTTGATCTTTGTGAGCATCGCATCAAGAACTCAGCCGAGTTTTTTAAAACCCTTTCTGATGCTCAAGTGAAAGAGACAGACATATTGGTAACTTAGATGTGGAGTCTCTCTTTACTCACGTGCCACTCACTGACACCATGAAGTTGCTGGGAAATAATTTCAACAGCGGTGCCATGAAATTGTTGTACCAAGCATTGATGTCTACCTATGGTAAATATGATGGCGACTTTATGAGCAGGCTAATGGAGCAGCAATGGGTTCCCCTCTGTCTCCAGCCAATGCTAATTTTTTCATAGAAAATTTTGAGGAGAGAGTACTCTCCTCAGCTCCTCTATGCCAGAGGCATTTTTTCCATTATATGGATGATACCTTTCTCATTTGGCCTCATGGATCTGAGGCTCAGCAACTATTTTTGAGTCATATTAACAACCAACATCCTAACATGCAGTTCACAATGGAGATGGAGACAAACTGCTGGATTCCCTTTCTCGACATTCTCATCCACCCGAAGGATAATGGAAGGCTGGGCCACAATGTCTACCACATGCCAATGCACACAGATCTGTATCTGAACGGCTGCAGTCATCACTACCCCTCCTAGGAAGCAGATGTTGTCCACTTAAGTACATCATGTCAAGGCCATAGCCGTACCGAGAGTCTTTCTAATGAGTTGAGGCATGTAAAGAGGACATTCTGTCAAAATGGATACAGTGAACAGCACATCTCTTTGGCTCTTAATAAGACTTCAAACTCTCACAAATTGGAAACTGAAGATGAACACCCTAAATTGATCACCTGGGCCATTCTGCCATATACCTCCACAGTTGCTGGAAAAATCTCCAGAATTCTCAGGAGATACAATATTGACACCATCCATAAACCTATTGAAAAACTTAGAGACCTGTGAAGTGAAGTTAAGGATGCTTCTGGCCTTATGACTCCTGGTGTCTATCAGATTCCTGGTGAATGTGGCCTAGTCTATGTGGGGGTGACTGGAAGAACTATTGCAATGAGGCTTAAAGAGCACCGGAGATATTCCAGGCTTATACAGCCCAAAAATCTGCTGTTGCTGAACACAGCTTTAGTCTTGACAACAGGATTAAATGGGATAGAACAAAGATTCTTTGCCGTTCAAACAGTATATAGGGATATACTGGCTAAGGAAGCTATTGAGAGCAGGCTGGAAAAAGATTATTTTAATTGTGATGCTGGCTTTCATCTCAACAACTCTTGGAATTCCATTTTAAAGATACATATTAGGAATATTACAGCAAATACTGCTCCTTTCCGTTGATGTCATTTTTTAATTTTACCCTCCAACCAATCAGAAATCACCTGAGTTTTGGACACAGATATTAAGCTTGTCCTACTTTAATTTAGCAACATTTACCGTGAAGATGATAGATGAGTCATCCGTTGAAATATCAGTACTTTTTGCCAATTTCACTGTGGTATAATCCTTTTTTAATAAAATCTTTTTTATGCACTAGGTTCTTAACATATGACCCAAAACAACTGTTTTTGTAAGTGTTATAAAATAACACTTAAAGAGGTTGCCAATAGTTGAGTAGACACTAACAGTGAAGTTTAATCTGATATTTTATGTATAGGGGTGTCTTTGAGATATAGTCTTAAAAACCAGGGCCAAATGGTAGTTTTGGCCCAAAAACTCACCATTGTCAGCATTTGTGGATAAAGTTTCATTTTGGATGAGAAGGTTGCTATTGCATTAATCAATCAACAATATATTTTGATTTAAATCGATATTTTTCTTCAAAAACCTTGCTAGAACTATTGAATGATTCTTTGGAATGCAACCCACAAGACACCAAACATCTTCCTTGCTGAGTCAGGGGGCTTATGCTAGAATCCACTTGACATCTTGAGTTGTGGTGCACGAGCTCGAGTGATAAAGTTGAATTGTAACCTGAGTTGTTCTGAAAACGGTATGCTCAATCTCAAAATCATTGAGTGTGATACAGACCGCTCGAGCAAGAAGATAAATGTGTGGCAATGTTGCAGGAATGTACCCTTTGAGTGGGATAGCACCACTGATTAAAAAGCATTGTCATCTCGTCATGCACTACTAAGTGATGCAATGTAATCTCATGAGTAACAATACATATTACATTAAATAATCTCTGATGGTCAGCCCTATTACTGCCTAACCCTTCGATGATGTCCAACTTACTATTATGCCCTATGGATTTGCCTTGTATTTACACTATTTACGATGTCTGAAATGCTTCGATCTACTGGCATTCACATTCATATTATAGGGGAGCCTAAGTTTCGTTAATAAATTTAGTAATTTTTTCAAACTTTCTACTACAATATATATGTAATAGGTACTTTCTTTGACTATAAATCTTTTGCCTCTTTTTTCCTTATTTTTGGTATCTGCTGTTTTAATTTTACCATCGTCTTGAATCCCTTATTATCTTGAGGAATGCTTATATCCTCATAATCTTTGAGAGACACACTCCAAAGCATCTGCATCAGAAATGTCGAAGGGAAGTTCTTGGGAGGCCCACATTACTAGCGCACCATTAAGGCACATGCTGAGGTTGTTATGATTTGGCCTCTCAATGGAGCCTTACGTGGGTGAAGCGGCTACTTGAACAATTGGAAGGGAAATATTCTTTTTCGGCCTTGGAAAGAAAGATTAAGCACAAGCTGATACTGATTGTGTCCCTTGAAAATGGGCCAGTTGCTTCTTCTTCTTTGCCTTTTGTGAATCCCCTCGTGCTTCACAGTGCTGTGCATAGCAGTGAAATCTTGGTGTGCTTTCAGTATTTTTGACCGGTAGGTATTCATCACCGTAAATATTAAAAATTTCACTCTCTTGATACTGATATGAGTGACTGATTTTATTAAAATGAGATACTCTTTGCATCAATAAGGGAGAATCTTATGTTGCTATTTTTCTTCCCTGTTGAAATTGAAATGGCATTCAAAAGCAGAAATAGATTGCTCCAGTGGAATAGTGAAATGATAAATTCAGTACTTGGATGTATATTGAATTGAATTGAATTTTTTTTTATTTTTTTAGGACAATATCCTCTAAGAACAAGACACTATTGGCAACATCAAAAACTTTACAAATATCAATCAACAATCAATCAAACAAACAATCAATCTCGTTGTGAGATCCAGATCATATACATCAATGTAATAATTCCATTAAATTTAGCAATAACAATTATGAACATAACATCTCAATAGTATAGAAAATTATATAAATACATATCATAACCAATTCACAAGGAGCTAGGATTTATTAGAAGATAATGTACCTTAGATTTAAAAGATTTTAACCCTTTAACATTTTCAACGCGGCGATAAAATTTGTAAGTTTTGGTGGTGACTGAATTATTTTTTTTGTTATTAATTTTATTCATAGCCACATTCAATAATTGATTGTTTAAAAAATTGGGAAAAAGTTTTTAAATGCAAAATCACAATTTTAAATTTTGACGTTGATCGACGTCGGCAGCCACTAGATTGCGACTCAGTGGTGACATGTGTGGTTGCATACCCAGGTCTTTATTTGGAGCAGCTCTCCTAATCCTTTCTTTGGCTGTCATTTATGTTGAACACTATGAAATATTTGGTCGTTCCATACAAATTCATTCATTCATCGAACCAACCTTCAAGTTGAAAATACTGAGTGAGTGAATACAAATTTATACATTCAATTATGTTTGTCTTCATAAAATATAATGTCTTTTCTTGTTGTTTAAGTCATGATGATATCATATTTGTAACCCATTTGCTTCCACTTTTTGTGCTTTTATTTTTCAAAGGGCCAATTAGGAGGAGCAATTAATGCATGATGAAGGGAGAGAATTAGCCTATCAGAAACATTTATAAAAATTATCAAAAATATTTTATTCCTTTGACGTGGAGGAGAAAAAAATTGAAGAAATCTGAGCCACTTTTTTACTGGTGTGTCACAGCTTACCTCAGTGTGATACAGAAAAGAATGCTAATATTAATGAAAAACAAATTTATCGTTGTCATTGGTCAACCTGGAGGTCTGTATAATCCTAGATGCTAGAGCTCACCCCGTAATGATCCCATAACCGCATGAATCTCACACAAGGAGTACAGGAACTAGTATTGGATAGGGAAGGATGGAGGACTGCAGTCAAAAATCTTAGGATTGAATGCCCAATGATGAGGGCATGGAGGGAATTACCTTCCCTGGGGCACCTGTAGCGATAATCTTATGTTCCTGAATGAGAAAATCCCACCCACCCTCTTTGGATGTGTAAGTTACCAAAAAGCCTTCATCCAGATTTGAGCCCTGGGCCCTAAGAATTGTAGCCATGCACTCTACCCTGAGGAATATCATGCTGTTCTAACACAAATGTACAGGTGGAAATTGTGCAGAGAGACTTTAGGATGGGTTTTACGGTAAAGAAAATATTTATAAACCAAAACAAGGTGAAGTATGTGGATCCCAAGCTTCTTGTACCATTTCATAGTCTTATGCTCAATCAGGTAATACAACATCATTTGATCATAGTGATTGATGCTGCTCATTGACTCATTGTACCAACCAATGACCTCCAGTTTCGAAGTGACACCTCCTTCCCGATGACCGACATCGGCCAAATTGCCACCGAATTTGGAGCTGATCATCAGTACATCCCGCTTATCCCTCCACTTTATAATGCATACTCTGTCGGTACTGAATACATCCACTACGTCACCTCGTTTCAGTTTTATCGCTATGAGGCCAGGTGGAGTCCCCTTCCGATTAGCTCTAAGAGTTCCTGTACAGTAGATCCTTCACTCAAGTAAGCGGTGAGCCAAGTGAAGTGGGTCAGCACATACAATTTGATTCCATGCCTATGTTGCTTACTTTTCATGTAAATACGAAAGATTAGACGACCCCTACAGAGAACCATGGATTCATCTATGCACAGTCTTTGTGTCGGGATCACCATGCTTGATCGCTTGCATGATCGCGGCAAACCTGTCCCGACTAGTGCATTTCCTAAAGCAAGGAAAATTAAATAAAGGTTCTACACTCTAAAAGTCTGATACTCGACTCATTGGACATGTGCCCATATGATGTAGACCCCCTAAAAAGGTTAAACATTCAACCGATGTTAGCAGCTTCCATCTAGTAATTATTGCTTTAGGAAATACGTTAGCCGAGAGTAAAAAGTCTGCTTGTCTAGTAGTCTCCGTCACTATCAAGGCGACTAGAACATCAGTCAGTAATAGATCAAAATATTTTCTGTACTCTTCTACTGGATTTGATACATTCAGGCCTGGGGTATCAGTAAACAGAAACTTAGAGGCGGTCGGTCTTTTGTCGGTCCATGTATTTGTCTTCATTGCAGTCCTTGTCCTAAGTGGGAATTTATTTCCCTGGAAGTCTCTTTCCTTTTCCTCTACATTCCTTGTTGCTGCCTGCCTGAGTTTTCACCATGATGATAATGAATCTAGTAAAAAAATATAAATATTTTTATTAGCTACAAGGCCAACTTATACATAAATGGAGAAAAAAGAATTCGATAAATAATAGGACAACTGGACACAGTACGTACCGGACAGCATGCACACTTTTCTTCACCCACTGGTCAAGGTGATAATTATATGCTTTTTTTCTTGCTGCTATATAAAAAATTAAAATAAATAGGTAGATGAATTACCATCCATTTAGTATGGACTGAAAAAGCCAATGACGATAAATACTAAGGACGTTATTTGTAGAATATATGTAATAAAAAATAAAGCACATAAGACTACAACTAATTCAACTAAACATTAACAATAAGAAATAGTCATAATCTAGTGATAACAACGGAAGTACGTAACACTTTTCAAGTATAACTCTTGTCAAAATACTAAAAAAGAAATTTAGATACAAGGAAAAAGTAATCAATGGCAGTCTGTGAAAATTGGGGTGGGGGGAGTCCTCTATTAACACATTCAATGCGACCGTTTTTATTTTGTACTTCTATGGTGCAGCGTCCATTTTTTTTACAATGCCTGCTCAAAATTTTATCTGCAGTGTCTTTTAATGATAATAATTAAATACCATTGTTGAAATTATCATATAACAAAAAAAAAATTGTCGACATCTTAAGAAGTCAGCCGCCAATGGGAAGAAATATAGTTATGCACCCCGCAATACACATGGGAGATAAATTTAGTTTCACCAATTGTTTTTGTTCGTCAGATGTATTTCAGTGAAATGATGTGTATTACAGCATCAAAAACAATGTTAACCCTTTGAA
Source organism: Pyrrhosoma nymphula (assembly GCA_963573305.1). Classification (NCBI taxonomy): domain Eukaryota; kingdom Metazoa; phylum Arthropoda; class Insecta; order Odonata; family Coenagrionidae; genus Pyrrhosoma; species Pyrrhosoma nymphula. Next base: position 32,510,625 of record OY754332.1, read on the forward strand.
TGCTGCCATATACATGACATAATTTTACCCCGTGGCGGCTTTCTTTTTTTTACGTAAAACGTAAGTAAGGATGCCAAATAAGTCAGGAAAAATAATTAAAAAATTTGGAGTGCTCTAATTTGTTTGTTATTCGAATTTTTATTTATGACGTGATATCACGTCATCAGTGACCAGGGATAGACACGTGATGCGGGTTGCATACACACGACTTTTTTATCATCTTCCATTTTTCTTTCACATCGTTTCTTACATGAAGTAGCGACAAAATATATGCAAAATGCATGTATTTTGTTACTACTAGTAAAATATTACATTTATTGAACACTCAGAGTTCTAATTGAAGTAATAATGATTAGAAATGAAACAAGTCCACGCGGACAACTGTTTGAATAGGATAATAATTCCTTGAAATTTTCCTCCTCTTGCTGCTGCGTTCGGGTATAAGGGTGCTGTCCTAGAATATTGAATAATATTTGTTCTTTTCCTTCTCAACCCACTATTTTGATCGTTGGGTTTTTTACTCCTTTCATATTTTCCGCTCCGTCGGAAACTTTTCCTCTAAGACGACCCCCCGTAAGCGTTAGAAACAAAACAACTAACGGTTCCACATTGCATCGGCGATTTTGCTGCAGCTGCATGTGTTGGGCGGTATTCCCCGACTCAAGATTTCTCTTTGTGTATTTATGATGGTGGATTAGGGTGTCCCTTTGTGTGACACCACTCAGTCCGGCTCCACTAAGGATGGAGGGGGGGACCGAGAAGAGGTAAGAGGGTGAGGAAGTATAATAGCACGCTGTAAGTGGCAAGATTTAGTCGGTACGTTTATATGTACATACTGTGAGGACAGCTTTCTAGGAAGTGCCTTCGGTATGTCATGAACATGGGTGTGAGGTAAGGAAAGATTTTGCCGACACGTGTCCTTTTCTAGGCTTTGGGGTGGTGACCGTAGTGAATCTGCTGCCAGGGTGGAAATGGATGCGGAAAGAAGGAAAAAACAGCCCCAAACTTTGTCATTTCTCGCTTCCGAACTGAAGCCAAAAACAAATTTTAGTTAGCTTGACAGGGTTCATTCAGGCCACTTATTGCAGATCGTGAGAAGAATATTCTACCAAATGCTCAAGTTTAATTTTTTACTGGTGGTAGGAACGTTTTGAATTTTAGTGCCAAATTCGTTTCAATTAGAGTTGAAAATTCAATAATACATATTAATTGGAAGAGCATTGCAGCATCTTTATTCCATATTATGTACAAACCCACTCACTAAAAGCAAGAATGATTGTTAAAGTTTTTTTACTACTCATACGAGGGAAAGATTGGATTCGTAATACATTGGAAATTCCAAATCAACTTATATATGTAAAAACCATACTCTTACGCAATAACTGAGTCATGAAACCAGAAATACCTGTCATAAAAATATATTATATTTAAACAATAAAATATTTATCAGTAGAATGACACATCTATACACAAAAAATTACTTCAAAAATATTTTTTAAACATTTAGATATGCATTTTTACAAGTACAAATTTAAAAAAATACTATTTACAATGTTTTATGATAGGGAGCAAAGCACTCAGGACAAAGTGCTGGAGAACCCTCACAATCAGGACATAAATATGCTGCCTCCTTCCTGCGCCCGACGGTGTAACAATTCCTGCAGCGTCGGTATGTCTTCTTTCTGCCATCTTCTACGAGGATGAGTTCAGGGAAGTGGGATAAAGATTTTGAGGATACAAGGGATATTGGGTCAGGAAGGTATGAAGGTAGAATGAGGGATTTAATAACAGAGAGCCGGAATTTATATAAGGAAATGTTTTCGGGAGGCCTACGGTAGAGGGCTGTTGACAAGGATGATGTGAAAGATATGGATGCCCAACTTTTTGTACCATTTAAGGGTTTTCCTTTTAATAGGATAATATGCCATCATCTGATCAAAGTGGTCTATTCCGCCCATCGACTCGTTGTACTTCACAACGGCCTCAGGTTTAGGAACGAGCCTGTCTCCTCTTCGGGTTGGCACGTCAACCATGCGACTCCCGAATTCGGAGCTGATCATCAAAACGTCCCTTTTGTCCTTCCACTTTAGAACACAGATACCATCGTTAGTAAAGGCATCCATAACTTCACCTCGTCTCAATTTAGCCTTTGCAACTTCGGAGGGGATGCCTTTCCGATTTGCCCTAAGAGTTCCTGTGCAATACGTTCCCCTCTCAAGCAGTTCGTGGATCAAATTGACGCTGGTGTAATAATTATCCATAAACAATGAATGGCCCTTGTCAAAATGGTCATTCATTAATTTATGAACAACGCGATCAACATGTCCACGCCCTCCAAGTTCAGAGTCGCCGGGCCCCGTATACACAAGAAATCGCAGAACAAACCCGGAAGGCTCCGTCAGCATATATAGTTTGATTCCGTACTTTTGCTTCTTGGATTTCATATAAATACAGAATCGCCGGAATACGGAGGGTTCGTCCTCCTCCCCACTTTCCCGCTCGCTAATCCCCCACTCGGAGTCTTCCGAAAAATCCGAATCCCCGCTCTCCTCTAGGAGCTCCCATAGCTCTTCGTCTGTATATATTCGCCTGGAGAAGGCGGAGATCTCGGAAGGTAGAGTCATAGTCCTGGTAGGAGTGTCCTGCCTTGACGTTGACGGCTGCGAATCCTGCGCAGACGAAGGCTGCTGGTCTGCCGTCGAGGTTGAGGTAAGAGGAATTTATCCCTCAGACGGCGTCGCCTCCGCCTCAACCAAAGAGATTCGTCTTTTTACTCGCTTACGCACCACCTGTAGTTAAAACATATTGTCTTTGTATCAAATTGGTTAAATATGCATTTTGACAAATAATGGGCCAAAATAATCACTCAGGGTTATATAGAACAAAGAGGAAATGCTGCAGGCAATAATTATTCCGCTCAACTAAATGAAAAGAAACTGAATGAACTAAATATGTATAATGGGTAACTGAAGACTTATGAGTGCTTTTAAACAATTAATTATACATATATCGAGGGAACAACAAAAGCTTAAGAAAAATTAAGAATCACTTTCTCAGCAGGCCATGAAAAAATATCCAATGATTGTATCGGAAAATAATCATACATATGTATATATACATAAATATAAACAATAAGCGTACAATTAAAAATAATTTAAATTGTTGATAATTTACTCACGTTTTTGTTTTATTAACTTTCCACACTCGCACCGCAGAACTACGTATTATTGCCGCTTCACTTGCAGCTTACCGCTGAGGAGATGAACTGAAAAAAACACGACGAGAGAAAAAATTAGAGAAATGTTATAAATAATTGAATTATTCAAATGTCAGAGTAAAACTAAGAAGAAACTTTAAATAAAAGCAATAGTTTACGTATTTATTGGATGAAAATGGCGCAATATCATAAGACAATAAAATAATAAATATACGACCTATCGGAAGGAAATAAATACAAATAAATAATTATATGCTCAACATGGATTGGCAAAAACGACCATTATAAAATAATAAAAAACAATTAATCGAGCTTCAGTAGCTAAATATAAGAAATGTAACATTACATTCAAGTACATTTGCCATAGCCAGGCATGTATGGCAACAAATACATAAACGTAAAACAAACTCGCACATAAGAGTGCGAGGAAAATGAATGGAAATCGGCTTACCTCAAGGCAAAAGAAAAACTTTTCTCCCGATGTACCCAGGACAGGCAGCTCGAAACGGTCTTCACTTCTGGGCTGCTAGAACTCAACTGAGCGACGTAGGGGTGTTCAAGGTCGTAAAAAATCTGAACCGAGCCCTGGGCGAAAGCCGGAACCCTCAGGGTAACCATGACGTCATCAGCCCCAGGGGATAGTACACCATGACGTGATATCACGTCATGCCGCACTGAAGGTGTTAAGGTCTTATATTATGTAGACTCTAGAATAAAATAATAATGGAGCCCACAATTGTGCTTCTTTTTAGGAAATGAATTTATAGCCACCGCGCTAGATGCCGGGTGTACATGACGCTAATTATCTTCACTGACCATCAATTTATTGTTATATTTGTCCAACATGGATACTTCTTCGCTGGGTTAAATTTCATGTGTAAACAGTAGTGTTTGAGGGAGAAGGAAGAGTGAAAGCGAAACTTACAGGTATAAGTATCTACCCACGGCAACCCAGCTCTGCTGGATGTCAGACCATTTCACTTGACATCCAGCATATACCTAAGGTCCTCACGGTTTCCCTCGGCTTACTTCATCTCAACAGCCTGATATAAGGATTTTCCCAATGCCTATTTTCTTATGTCAAAATCCCTCCTCCCCTCCCCTCCTCCCCCCCCCACCCCCACACTTTCTACCGGACTTTCAAATCATACCGTCAACATTGACACCCCAATGCACGTGTCGACATATTCCTTCCTTCTTCCGACAGTACACCTTCACATCACCCGAAACGAACCCTCTGCCTCCCCTGCTCTGCCCACTCCTACCCTTCCCTCTCCAACTCCTCTGACTTCACCCAGAGTACCAGAAGAAAGGATTACGCAGGCCTCTTCGCCACCCAAACCCTCATAAAGAGAACCAGATGGAAGCAAAAAGGAGATGACCATTTTCAGTGCACCAAATTCTTTAAGCCTTAATTGTAAAAATTATTTGTCTTCCACACGCAGTCTTTTCCTGCACTCGAAGCCTCCTCCAGGTTTATTTCCAGTCAAATACCCCCTCGCCTTTCTCTTTAATGGTTAGGTTTTTTTCACTCTTCCCTATTGTACAACGTGCTCAGAATAAGAATATATATGCTTTCAATTACGTAAATATCTTTTTCCGTAAGGAATCTAAATATACATTACACTGTAATTTTCAAAGGTGGATTGATAAATTTTAAAGCTAACGTAAGTTGTGGAACAGGTTTTTTTTTCTCCATATTACTAATTGTTTCATTGCTAAACCTAAAGAGATAAAAACCCTCCTCTCTTTTCACACAAGTTTTATTATAAATTACAAATTTTGTCTTCAAAAATACATTTACAATTTTTATTTCTTGCTATGGTACTCCATAAAACATGGCCTTTGGCAGACGCCAGGCGCATCATCACAGTCGGGGCAAGACATCGTAACGTCTTTCCTTTCTCCCTTCAAGTAGCACATACGACATCTCCTTTGCTTTCTTTATCCTCCAGAAATTAGAGGAAGGAAGTCGGGAATATAGGTAATAGGATCCTTGGGAGTTGAGGGATGTGAACTCTGGCATGAGGTCATTGTTACCAATGCATCTATGACTTCCAACCGGTAATCATACTGGGTTTTCTTCTGCCCACTGTACTTGTTGTACAGAATGTGGCTATTGATGATAATTAACTGGAATATATGAATAGCTACTTTTCTATACCATTTTAGTGATTTGCGCTCGCATGGATAATAAGCTAATTGTTGGTCGCAGTGGTAAACACCTCCCATTAATTTATTATAAATGAGCACTGCTTCCGGCTTAGCAGTCAATTGGCCCCTGCGATTTGAAACTTCAACCTTCCGTCCTCCAAACTCTGATGAGATAAATAAAATATCGTGCCTATTTCGCCACTTGAGGACACAAATTCCTTTTTCGTTCCAGTATTGAACTACCTCATCTTTGCTAAGTCGCTTGGTTATTACTTCAGCAGGATTGCCTCTGTGGTTGGACCTAAGAGTCCCAGTACAATATATTTTATTTTTAAGGAGTTCTTGAGCCAGATGAATGCTGTTATAGTAATTGTCCATATACATTGAATGGCCAACACCCTTGAAATTTTCTAAAAGCTTATGGACAGCTTTATTAACGTGTCCTTTGCTGCGCACTTCCTTATCTCCTGATCCAGTGTATATTAGAAATCACAAAACCATCCCAGACGGTTCAGTCAACTTGAAAAGTTTAAAACCCCCTATGAAAAATTTGTACACAATGTTTACACAGGATGTGTACAATGTACACATTTTATATACATTTGTATAAAAATGTGTACATTGTGTACATTCTATACAATGTACACATTTTATAGGGTGCAGTAGTGCAAATTGTATATAAAGTGTACATTGTACACAAATTGTGTAAAGCCAAATTGTGTAAAATGTACACATTTTTTGTACAATTTTACACAATGTACACAGGAAATCCTGTGTACACTGAGTACTACTTGTACACAACATTTTCAATGGGGACCATTCTTATGGCATTTTCCCTTTATATATTGGCGGAAAACTTGAGAGTATATATTCCGTAAAAAAATATGAGGGTCCGAATTAAAGATCTTAACCTGTGGTAAGAAAAAAATGACAAAATTCAGCAAGTAAATGCATGCGGTAATGGAGAAAAACACAGGGAGTATTCTTGATACTCTCGTCGGATCTTTATTTCGTGAATGCGAAATTACATACGTTACTGTAAATCAATATACGATCGGCAGGTTCGTCGAAGATGCATCAAGGGAACGGGGTGATGAATTGGCAGGAGAATTAAAGTCTTACACTCTATGACATGGTTTATTCAACAACCAAAACCCAACTGCCGCCTCTTCCACGTGTCCCTCCTTCATGCATCCATTGTCCGCCTCGCTTCTGCTGACGCCGACACAAGCACATTCCAACTCACCCCCAGACCCTCACTTAGCGAGCAACCATAAGCATGGGAATGCAATTCAGCATCAGCGAGCGACGAACGGAAGCCGGCGGGAGGTGGGGAAGAATGCAGAGCAGCCATTTACATTACTGTCATTATTGGGAGATTCTTTTGTTTTGTTTGTCAGAAAGAAAGTTGAAATGAAATGTGATACATCACATTTATTCATCAAAATCATAAGAACCTATGAGCAATTGGTCGATGGTAACTAATTTTTACTGCTTTCAAATGTTAATTTTATATTTCTTGAGTTATTAACGCCTAACTCACGTTCTCAGCTCTCCGTAGACATCTTGATCACTAAAATAGACCAACTCCTTCCAGAGATACAACTGAACTGAGCGTGCAGAACGCTCATAGAAGCCCAAATTTGACCCCCACGCGCAGTACTGTGACATCACCTCACAACCCCCCGTTTGCTCGCAATTAACCATTTTCCGTAGTCAACAAAATGGGCTATCCACTCATAGTTTTAGATATTGTGTAATCCTTATAGTTTTTGCACAAGAGGCCCTCAAAAGTACACAAATATTGGTCGCAGCAAAACCTTACATGATGCAGAGAATGAACCATAAGATGTTCATTCGCATTCACATCAAAAATAAGTCTCAGAACCAGAAACAGCTAAGCTCATGGGCGAGGCAGAACACCAACTAAAAGCATCGCAGTAAAGACACTTATACCGGAGAGACCATAGGGAGGCAATAAAAGAAAAAATCGCAACCCGGCTGGTGCCATCTTAAGACGTCACCCGCCAGCGGCGACAACCCACCATGACGTCTTAAGATGTCATCAGCATTGAAAGTGTTAAGTAATTAAAAAAAAAGAATACATATTTTTCATTTCGCCAGTAATTTTTTTAAATTAGTAAATGTTCATCAAGATGGAAAGAGAAATAAAAAGAAACTCTGAAAAAGGTGAAAATAAAAAAATGCATTCTGATGCACTTATTAAGGAATTGGGGGAGGAAGCTCTTTATCTGAGAGATGACTTTTACCTACAATGTCATACCATTTTACTAACGCTTGAGCTGGGGGAGAGCGACTAATGCTATCTTTCAGCCCTTCCCTCTTCTAACCAAGAATGTATTCAATGATGTGTTGTATATATGTTATGCTTTAACTTTGACTTTAGAATCTCTTAGATAACTTTTGGCATTATTCTTTGTAATCATCCTCCAGATAACTCGCGACCTCTGGTGTTTTCGAGTTTAGTAGTTCTTGAAACCTGTTATCCGAAAGTTAAACCGAACATGTTAAACACCGGACCAAAATCTGATTACTTGTAGCTTGGGAATGTTTTATTACGGAAGAAATCTTCGAAAAAGTAGTAGTACACAAATAAACTCATCAAGTCAATCCATGCAAAATTCACCAGAGATCGTGACGCAAGCAACACTGATACTATTGATGTTAGGGCTTTGTTTAGACTGTTACCTAGCATATGTATACCACACTAATCTATTAAATATAGATGAACAGAGGGGAACGAAGAATTGTGATAGAGAAATTTCATCTTGTGATAAACAAGAGAAGATTCCTGTTTTTACTAAAATACCTGATATTTGACATCAAGGAAAGTCATTTCCAGCGAAAAGAAACAGACAAATTGGTAGCAATCACAGAATTTTGGGAAAGTTTTGTCAAAAAATACAAGTATTACTCCTTAAGGTATAATGTCACCGTAGATGAGATGCTGGCTGCATTTTGAAGACAATGCAGTTTCCACCAATTTATTCCATCGAAGCCAGAAAAATACTGCATGAAAATTTTTGTGGTAGCGAATAGCCAATTATTTTAGTGCTACATCTTAGAAGTATGCGTAGGGAATCAAACGAGATGGTCCGATTTGGGTGACTGACAAGGTTTGCGATGCTATAATGAGATTAGCTAAACCCATACACAAATCTGGGAGAAACATAACTGGGGACAACTGGTTTAGTGATATTCAGATGGTGTCAGACCTGAAAAAGGAAAATCTCTCACATGAGGGTACTTAGTGAAAACAAAAAACTGCAATTCCAGAAGAGGTATCCGGTACCAAAGATTTGTATTTTAGGTACCTGGCTCTCGATTTCTGTTTGAAGTCACAAGTTTCACTTCACCCAAAATCATTAGGGTGTGTAAATTCCTCTCCAATAAAAAAGACGAATATGAAAATTTTTAACTCCTGAGCATATTTTGAAATTATAAACAAAATTTCACAAAATGAAACTCAATCTCCACGCACTTACTCTGAAATAAAACTCCTTGCAAGAGACTTTTACGACCTGCCCACAAGCGATCTAGTTGCAGACTGCTATTTCTATAGGCATGATGGCATCTCGTACGGCTCTATATCGATAATATGTAACAAACCATAAAGATTTTAAGCTGACGACTGTGTGTGAGTAATACAATCAGAGCACGTAAGACTACAAAGACATACATACTGTATACTATAACATAATAAAACAGTCTAATATGGGTAATGATTATCGTGTAAATCATAAATACCCGTGTATTTATGAATTTTGGGTATTTACCTGGGTAAATACCCTGGATTATTACCCCGATTTATAAATACCTAGATATTTTACATCACTAGTAGGGCATACTTTTATATCCAACCAAATATTCGTGGCTAATAAAAATATAACGAGGAAATACTCGCTATATGGTCCTTGAGAGCATTCATATCCACAGTGTGGAAATGCCGACTACCTCAAGCCTTTCAAAGCATATGACCATGCACAGGCACGTAGCCAGAAATTTGCTTCGGGGGGGGGGCTAAGTCTAGCTTAGAGCATGAGTGCCCCTTGGTTAGTGGTCCCCTTGGCGAAAGGCAGTCGCCACATGGGGGAAAAATTTCGGGGGGGGGTTGAAGCCCCTAAAGCTACATGCCTAGACCTGCAGTATTCCATCTACCAACTCGAAAGTAAGATGGATCAGTGAGAGAGATGAGTGCATAGGGGAGGGAGCTCAGACACAAGTGTAGATCCTCACTTTTTCATGGGCTTATGCTGGACTATTTGCTGACAGTCTCTTCATCTCATAACACGGTCTTGGCTACTACCCAAACTGTGAGATACACAGCAATTCTCAAATCTATGCACAATAGACTGGTGGTTTTGTCACAAGCTGTTCAGATCTCCTTCTCTAAGACGGTGACTTATGCTTTCTTTACCTTTGAAAGGCTTTGTAATCATGATATCTCACAAATATAATTTTGATGTCATTGTTGCGGGAATAAGAATGAAGACTGTACATTTTTCAGCCATTCTGTTATTCGCGTTTTATCTCAGGTAACCCTGAAAACATGAAGTACGAGTATTCAACATTGACGTAGTAATGTACATACATACCTGTCTGCTTCCCCTAGGCTACATGTGACCTGTCTAACATAAATTCGACATCCATTCTTTACCTGCCCACGAAATATTAACCCTTAAATTTCCTTTGATATTGTTTGATGCCTTAACATTGTACAAGAAGTCAGTTTTCGCTCTCTGGCTGTGTTTGTCACCATTATGGTGTTTCTAGTTTTCTAATTCCCGTGGTTTGAATTGAAGCTGACTTCAGGCCTTGTGCCTTTACGATGACGTTTGCTGGTATATCATACAAACTGAAGTTTGATTGGCAGTTTCCATCTGCCCTAGAACATAGCTGTACTATTTACATAAGTTTATAGCATACTTCAATACTGTATGCTATTCACTTCTTGGCATGATCGCTGGAAAGACACAGGGAAGTTTGGCAAAGAAAAGAAAAGGCCTTACTTCGCAACATCCTCCTACGCCACCAACCAATGCTTTCTTTGAAAGCTTTGAGGGGAACCTAAAACTCCATTTACCCTTCATCATGATATCTTCTTGACGGATGGGAAAAACCTTCACTTGGTTTTTCCATCACAAAATCATAGCGTTTTTTGAGGTCTTCAATTTTTTTTTTTTAAAGTCCTTGAAATTCCATACTGTTTGAATTTGTATGTTTATGAACAAATGAATGATAAGACAATCTGATTTGGCAAGGAATGCATTTAGGTGTATCGTGGGTTGCATACCCAGGAATCAAACAATGGTTCTAGCTAGGTGCTTTGAGAAAAATATCAATGTACTTATATCCAAATGTTGACTAAGTAACAAAATAGCAATATTATACTCCAAAAAGAAACTTTGTCCACAAATAAGAACAATGAAGAGTTTTATTAAGACACAACTTCTTCAAAAGCTGCACTCAAGCACTGAGGTATAAATATTCATTTTACTGTAGTAGACGTGGCATAAAGGAGATCAAAATAACAACACATACTCAAGCCAGTCCAGTAGTTTATAACAAATTTTACATAACCTCAGTTGTAACATAATTTTTCACATTTAATTAATATGTGATAGCATATCTTAATTATAATAGGCAGGGAACCTGAGAATATAAATGCTATGTATTCTCACTAAGCAAAATAACTTGTAAACAAAATAAAAATTCCTCTTCTAAATGTATAATCTTCTAGCTACTTCTAAAAAAACATTGAACTCTAAATTCATTTTGCCTTATATGTACTTCAAGAAAGTCTTATTTTTCAGAAATAGTCATGTCAGTCTCTGAATCACCTATAAATGTCATATCTGCTTTCTCAATTTTCTCAGAATAGGTTCTCAATTCAGCCTCTACTTGAGGATACTGATATTCAAACTTTGTTTGACTTTTGGTTGTAACTAAGGTGCTACAAAATTAAAACTGTTATAAATGCAGACTGAAAAAGGAACATTTTTTAATGCATAACTTTAATTGTACTTGTTTTTTACGAATCCCAAACAGACTTTCTTTCATCAGATTACTCAAGCATAAAAGACAGCAATTGTTCTAAAATCCTGATTTTAATGTTTTATGATAAAAATGAACTGTTTTAAATTGGCATCACTTCAAATACTTTCCTGTTAGAATCATATCAATCATTAAATTTAAATTTCCTACATATTTACTTTTTCTGCCGCACACATGAAAATTATGGCACACTTGGGAAAGTGATGCACATCCACAGTAGTGATGGTGTTATGATAACATTATAGCCTTATTTTTGGCTGCAACGAAACATGGGTGTCCCAAATAGTTAATGTAACATGCTTTCATATAAATCATGACTTTCACGTCTGAGTCTCCCAGAATTCCTTGGTAGGCAAAACATCTTTATGATATAAGATGAATATTATTTCATGTTGCGTTGGCAGGTTGATTATTTTTTTAATACTTAAAAATGCACACTATCTTGTGGATGCATTAATGGGTTGCACTAATCGGCCTCAGAATGTTGGAGTTGATCACTTTCTTCATTTCCCCAGAGATGAGAAAAGAAAGAAAATGTGGTTCATCCTTTGGGGCCCACAGCATTTGGCTCTCGCTTCCAAAAGGCTTTTGCCAATTTTTTAAAATTGCCACTTTTTAAAAATATTTTTTGTTAGGCACTAATTCCACCTAAAATGACGAAATATTTTCTGGATGCTGACAACTAATTGGGAAAAAATAAAAATTATATTTTTTATGAGATGATCCATTATTTTTATTTTAATCGATTTATGCCCAACGTTTTTTTAGAGTCAAGGGAAGAAGAGTCAGGAAGACTTTTAGAGTCAAATACCAAGCGGTTCACATGAAATGATTGTTTTAGAAATAAATAATGCATAATTGGGAAATAAAAGCTCTCTTTAATATACGTAACTTACCATGTTGCAGTAGATGGAGAGGATAGTTCCACCATGTCAATTTTAGGAGTCAACAGACAGAAAGAAGGAAGGAAACTGAGAGTGCAGAGTGTTTCCATTATTGTGACTTACATTATAGTGTGCAGTAAGCAAACTGGCAGCTCCTTACTACTGTTTGATACAATGCAAGAATTTTTTTCTTAGTGGGTCGCTATTGACCCACTTTACATAAATGGGTCAATACAGCAATGTTTATTTCAAAGAGTTTTTGTTTTGAAAAAAGTGAAGTTTAACCCTTTTAGTGCTAACCTCCACCAGCCGTGCTAGTGAGAAATGCGGGGGGTATTTTAATAAAATGTATCATCTTAGGAAAAATAACATTATGAAGTTATTGTTTTAGATATTGATATGCGGTTTTTAACAATTTTATATAAATTGAATTTTTAATAATAATACTATTCTTTGACATCAAATGAGAAATATATGTATTTATTTCAAAGTTATAAAGTTAAACAATATTTTTAGCAATAATATTTTGATTTTCACACACAATGGTAATATAATTTTTTTCACATTTTATAATGAAACTGCTATATTTACATCAAATAAATAACCAAAAAAACATGTGGAAAAAATTATAACAATATAAGGAAAAATTAGCGATTGGCATAACTTTTAGTCAGCCTCTGTATAGTCCCACTTTGTGGAAAAGTCTTATCTTACAATTTACCACTAAGTTATATTAGGGCTTACCTCATTATCGTTGTGCCACACACCTAGCACCTATGGTGAACCAAGCAAATGCTGTGCACACCTTTCTGACACTGTATACATACTGTACGGGACCTTTTTCTCTTCTGGCCATGTTTTCCAGAACAAACAACACAATTTTTTTCTTTTCTCCCTGGAAGTTGCTGGAGTCCAGCTTTTGACCCATGTGCAGGAGGGGATACATCACTCTCGGTCTTTACAAGCCATTCCGACCCTAGAGAGTCTATGATGCTTGATGTATATTGAAGTCTTGTCATTATTTTTATTGGATTATTTTCTTTATAGGTAAAAAAAATTGAGCACCTTACGAGCAATTACACAAAAAACAACTTTCTTCCAAAAGTTTACTGTACGCCTTTCATCCAAGTAAGAATATACCATCATGACAGATGTATCAATCCCACCCATGTAACTATTATATAAATTGATTATTTGTGGTCTAACTAGTTCTTTGATTTTACCATGCCTCTTTTTACTTAGATGAATGCTTTGTGGTGTTGCTTTTGTGGAAAGCAGCAATACAGGATTTTTTTTTGTTTTTTTTTTCCTTTTGCCCTAGAAAAAGGATTTCACCACTTCTATAAGAGTAACTGTGAATGGCTTTTGGTACCCACTAATGTTTCATCTATGCTAAGGTGTTCATGTGGTGTATACTGATGGCGAAATAGGTGATTAGCATGGTCAACAATGGGCTGAAATTTGGCACAAGGGTCGTACTTTTCATTACCAGGTGGGAAAAGTTTGGAATTATCTGTGAGATGGAAAAACCTCAAAAGCAATTGAAAGCGATCTCTAGACATCATTTAACCAAACCACGGTATGGTGCGAGAATTATTTGACCAGTAGGAAAATATAGTAGGCCTTTTAGTTACACCCATCTCCAGTAAAATAGCAATGAACCCTTTTATCTCGTTCACTGTCACTTCCCGCAACCGCCTCACCCTCGATTTAGGAGATATTGTTTCATGGGCGGTGAGGAACTGTGCAGCATGCCTGTTGGTTTCCTGTGTAAACAAAGTCCATAGCACAGGGGTGAAGAACAAATTGAAGTATGCTATGGGTTCTGCAGTCGGTAATGGTGCATGCTTGGGACCCGGTATTTCTGCGTAACTGAAGGCGTTAGCACTCCAAGTGTCATGACCTTCAGATATTACGTTGAACTCCGGTGGTGGAATTACATCGGTAATGTCACTGCTTGCCCAATCTTCGTCACTATCTGCCATAACTCTAGGCTTTTTCCTCTGCGTCACAATGTCAGAGTCATCTGAATCCGAATTCACATCGTCACTCAGACGCCCGCTCTTGTCATATTCCTCAGAGCAATCGTCATCACTTAGCGATAACGAGTATTTCACCAATTCTTCATCCACAATATCTTTCGAAGTCTTTTTAGTTGCCATTTCAGGTAACCAAAACGAACACAAAAAAATAAACGTACGTATTTTCTTGTAATAGCACTTGATTCAACCGCACGCTTGCAAGGGAAAAGCCGCACGCTCGCAAGGAAAAAAACCGGACTGAGCTTCGAAGGCAAAAGAGAACCCACTGCGTTCCTCGCACACTACCTACAATCTAGTAACTATCTCAAGGCAGAATAAGAAAAATTCCCTATCACAAAGAGGATTGCTGACAATGTAATCCCATTACAAAGGGCCCATATGATTACCTAGGACGGAAGGCAAGAGAAACCGACATGATAACAAAGTAATGATTTCATTAGCATCGTATCGTCCAAGTCTTAGTTAGCAGTTTTATCAAAACAGATTCATCATGACGCATTCATGAGGCTGCAGATAAGCCTTTTAGTGGGCTCTCATAGTGGAAAGACCACTCAGCGAAAAGAGTGAGCATACGATGAGTCTGTGCAACCCCACACGTAAACAGTTCAACGTCAAAATTACAGTAACATTCATACTTTATGAAAAGTATTTAAAATTAAAAATTAAAATTAAAAAAAACACGTTATATGTAGCAGAGAATTCATATTTTCGAAAGAAGAAACAACAAACAACATGAAATTAATATTATATAAATTATAGCAATTTAAACAATAGCCTGCGTTTGAGCCGATATATCGGCCCGCCGCACTTTTCCCCCGAGATGCAAAAGCCGATATATCGGCCCGCCGCACTAAGAGGGTTAAAGTTGCATAATTATGTAAACTCAACATTTATCATTCATAAGCGTGTGCATTATAAAATATTACACCAAACATTATATCAATTGAAATTTGTATTTAAATTAACTATTTAATACATAAGATAATAGATAATAATATATATATTATATAAAATGATACATTTCATCATTTATTCAGGTAAAATGCAGAGAGAAATAGAGAGTGTGTGATATAATAATGGAGAAAGAGAGGAAGTGAGAAGAAAAGATGTGGCGGTGGAAGATGGAGAGGTTTAGAGGTAGTGGGCGAGAAAGGGAGAGAAGGTGGGTGGGAAGGAGGGGGAGGTAGGGAGGGAGAGAGAAAAGGAGTAATGGGGGTGGAAGATGGAGAGTTTTATGAGGTGGAGGGTGAGGAAATGAGGTGAAGGGAGGGAAAGGGGGGCAGGGAGGATGAGACAAAGAGGGAGAAAGAGAGCAATTGATAAGAACAGTTACAAGGGTGGTGTGGTTATCAAAAAAATATTTTTGATTTTGTCTTGCTATGTGCCAGCTCCATTCAACAGATGGGGGAGAGGTCATTAAGACATCAGGCTTATCCTTTCACTTTGATAACACCTATTCCCAAATTTTGCACTATTTTTCCTTTTTTTAGTTTCTTTTTTAGTTGTATTGGTTAACCTTTTTGGATGATGTTGATGGTTCTAATAGCATCAGTAGTCCTATGAACTAATCTCTGGAAAAGATTGGGGCTACTGTAAAAATTGTCCATGCCTACACTTCTCCCTGAGGCTAATTGTTTTTTACACAATCTCAAAACAACTTTTGCTGATAAATAATGTGTATCCTTAGTATCGAATTTCACAGCTAACCTTTGTCCCAGAGCCACTATACATAATATATTTCAGCAAATATCCAGAGGAATCACGCAGTTCAAACATTTTTTTACCAAAACTAGTGGCTTTCATGGGAATGAACTATTTCCATGAAACTCTGCCTTTCCATAAGAGTAAAGAGTCATCAACACTTACTTCTGTTACAGGTATATACACCATCTGGAACTTAGCTCTCAAGTATTTGATAATTGGTAAAATTTTATACAATTTAGGATCTCAGTGTAAAATCTCCTTATTAGTATGCCTTATTACTGTCATGGCTTTCTTCAGCATAGACCCGGGTTCGAGAGAAAAATGCTATTAACACCTTCAATGCTATGACCATATACAACGATTTTTTTTTCATTCTGACGGCATTCATTTTTTTGAACAAAATGTTACATTTAACCCTCCTAAAGCCGATAACAATGATTTTGTTACATAGGATTTTTAATTTTTGTTAAAAAAAAATTAATTTTTGACGTGATAGGACGTCATCAGTCAACCGGGATAGTCAAGCAATGGGGGTTGCATACTTTCGCCATTTCTCCCACCGGCTAGTGTTTCTTTTAGCCTTATATTTTTATGCAACTTTTTTCCACACTACCTGCAGATCAAAATTTATAGCAATCTCATTCTTGCATTGTTTTTTATTCTATTTAAACTAGTACGCCTCTCATTAAGTGGAGAGCAACATCAATATCTGCTAAGTATGAAAGTATATACTTATAATTGCAGATTCTTTTACCTGTGGCTGAGCAGAAAATATCGCATATAAATATATCAAACTTCTACATCAGAAAGCATAAATAAAGTAAATGAAAACAGTTTTACTTTTAATACACTAAATTATTTTATTTATCAAATACCAAATGATTAACAAATTAACCGACTCTAATATAACAATAACAATGATACAAAGAAATATTACTTTACAAAACAAAAAGATTTGTAGTAAAATGATGCATAAAACATTTAATATAACCTCATCCCTTTTAGTATTTACAATTTACAAAAAAATGTTTACATAATTGCTTCTTTAATTTCTTTTTTTGTGGAAGTTCGTAAAGCATTCCAGGCAGAGTCGAGGGGACCCTTCGCAGTCAGGGCAGATATATGCCGTTTCCCTTCTAAGCCCTTGAGAATAGCAATATTTGCATCTACGGAAGGATTTTTTGCCGCCTTCGAGGAGGACAATTTGTGGGAAATGGAATGGTCTGGAAGATATTGCAGGTTTGGGATCGGTTGCATAGGATGGAAGAATGAGGGACTTAATTACGGAGAGTCGGAAATCAAGGATGGGAGTTTTTTTCTGAATATTTTGGAAAATGAAAAAGCTATTGACTAAGATGAGGTGAAATATATGAATGCCTAACTTTTTATACCACTTCAGGGTTTTCCTCTCAATAGGATAGTATGCCATCATTTGATCAAAGTGGTCGATTCCTCCCATCAACTCGTTGTACTTGACAACGGCCTCTGGCTTGGAAACAACCCCATCTCCTCTTCGAGAAGGCATGTCAACCATGCAACTTCTGAATTCGGAACTGATCATCAGAACGTCTCTTTTATCCTTCCATTTGAAGACGCAAACCCCATCATTAGTATAGGCATCCACAACTTCATCCCGTCTCAATTTAGCCTTTACCTCTTCGGACGGGTTTTCCTTCCGGTTTGATCTGAGAGTTCCTGTGCAATGCGTTCTCCTCTCAAGCAGTGTGTGGATCAAATTGACACTTGTGTAATAGTTGTCCATAAACAATGAATGGCCCTTATCTAAACGACCATCTATTAATTTATGGACAACGTGATCAACATGTCCACGCCCTCCAAGTTCAGTCTCCTGCACCAGCATACACAAGGAATCTTAGAACAAGCCCGGAACTCTCGGTCAGCATATATAGCTTGATTCCGTACTTATGCTTCTTGGATTTCATATAAATACGGAATCGCCACCTCCCCCTCCAAAGAAGCATAGACTCGTCAATGCAAAGGTTACGGGAAGGAATAACCAGGGAGTCCATTATGGTATGGAAGGAATTTAAAAGTGGTCGGACTTTATAAAGGGTATCATCTGGTGGAGGGTCATCAGGATTGGGTTTAGGTGAAAAGTTGAGAGCTTGCAGGATGGAAAGGAATCGATCACGACTCATGCATTTCTGAAAGCAAGGCAGGTTAAACAGAAAATCAGTACTCCAATAATCTGATATTCTGCTTAGAGGAATAGTCCCCATGTGGAACAATAAACCTATGAATGTTAAAAACTCTTCAAAGGTCAATTGTTTCCACTTCCCTATCCTTGCTTTCGGAGACACATTTGTCTGCATAAGATGATCAGCGAACTCATTCGTCTGATCAACTATTGCGTGAACGAGGGAATCGGGAAAGAGGAGACGGAAGAAGTTGATAGGTTCCCTCGAAGACGTTTGAGGTGATGAGGCCAGGGTTTTCAATGAAGGGAAAATTTTGTGGGGGTACTGAACTCCGGGACCATGCGGTATGACGTGTTAAGGAAGGATTGGTAGAAAACTGAATGGATTCGGGGCAGGAGGAGGAAGGCCTGGGTCTGGGTGATTGAAAGAGGGCGTAGAAGGAGAAAACAGTGACGTATCAGACTGTGGTCGTTGTTCCTCATCGCTGTCCTCAGCGCTGCCCCCATACTCAGAGTCCCCGGAGAAATCCAAGCTCTCCAACTCCTCCTCACTTCCCTCCAAAAGGTCTCCTATCTCCTCCTCAGAGTACTCTCGCCTGGAATAGGCCGAGATTTCGGAGGGGAGTGTTAGAGGCATTGGATCCTTCCCTCGAAGTGGAAGGCTGGGGATCCTCCAGTGAAGAGGAAGAGGGAAGCGACTCAAATTCCGCCTTTCTCTTCGTTCTTCGTCGAATCATCTGCATAAAATTTAAAAGTAAAAAATTGTAGAATGGTGGAGATGGAGGCTTAAAATTCCAAGTATCAATAAAAAAATATATGAAGGTGTTTGATTGAGCTGATATTGCTAAATCCTGGCCAACCCATTATAAAATTTACTTCGTGATTTCCACATATGTATTATGTAATAAAGACACGATGCTTATTGCAATATTTGGGCATAGTAAAGCGGAAAATTTCTTTGTATAGATATGTATACCTATCAGAGGGTGGGATGCGTGGCTGGGCAAGGGGGGAAGTTTATAACTATGAAGGTAATAGTGAATGTTGGGTTGGAATGGAAAGAATAAAGGATGGTTGATAGTAAGTTCAAGTCGTCCCTTACGGGTGAAATGACCTCGGTGGCCGTTGGGGGTTTTCCTGCCTGTTGTTCCGCGGCGCGTCTTCAATTAGGGTCAGTAGAAGTTCCCGAGGGGATGGCAAAGAGGAAAGAGAGGGGGAAGGAAAGCGGGATAAAGGAGTGCGAGAGTCACACACACCAAACATCGGTGACCACTTCGGAGAAGGGGGGGGATCCCCTATGGTCAAGATGGTCTCAAGCAGGGAACCCTTCCATTCCTGAGGACTACCTGCCACCCGCACGTGGATATCTAATCCTAACCCCTATCTCCCAACCCCTCCAGAGGGGTTGCCTCGGCGACATGAAGAAACGAGGAAACAATGTGCCGCTGTTTACATGTACCCAGCTCAATGCGTCTCTTTCGGGAATACCAAATTTTATTGTTTCGACAGCACGGCGGGGGTCGAAAAGCAGGGTGGGCCACTTTTGGTGTGGCCAGAAAGCCTGCTGCGGAAGAAAGAAAAAAGAGAATTGGGAGGGGTTGGAAAAACCCTGTACGTCGCACGTTTTAGGGTAGAGGTTAGAGCAAAAGACATGGGGCCAACGTGCTGTCCACAGGGTTTTTCCAACTTCTTTATTTTTCTCATTCTTTCCTTGTCTTTGGTAATGGTTCTACGGACATTTGTACATGCATTCCAGATGTTGCTCCCAAGAAATATTGATTAGGCACAAACTTATTCACTTTCCATTACGCATCGTGAATTTTTAAATATATTTCTGAAGGAATAAAAACGAATGACATTCGCGACGGGTCTATTTAGAAAATTTTGTAATTATTTTCTCAGGCTCACCTGTCAATGAGTTTGTTTTTATCTTCCACTTAATTTACGAAAGAAGCAGAATGCCGAAACGCGTAAAAATATAATCACGCGATGTTGAATGCTTTAATTCTCATTTCATCGATTGTCATCCGAAGAGCCCCTTGAAAAACCATTCTGTCGAGTGAAAAACGCACAAATATGAGTGCATTTTGAGCAAAAGGGAAGAATATCAACTCACTTGCTGGGTACAATGACAATCCGCTACCGTATACTAAGTAAATTTTACTCTTTTTCTTCGTCGTAAGTGCAGAATCAAAGCCTTCTCTAAAGAAAAACATTGTTACAAAGATTTCACGGTGAATAGGTAACATTTACAAAGAAATTAGTTTGGAAAGGGGATCATATGATGACTCATAAGAAAACGCTTCGGTGCAGCCCGCGCGCACTCGACTTTCAGAAGTAGTATTATCTACGCTATAAATGAAATCCGATAAATGCTGAGGTTGACTGACACTTAAAAGACAGCGTTTTTGGAATAATCTGAGGTGGAAGAGTCATAAAAAGTATAAAAGAAGAAGGTGCGAAGAATATTGACCCCACTGGCGCTCGGAAAATTATGTAAAAAAATATGTCTTTCGATAGTACAAATTAAAACTGACCTAAATATTAACTAATTTAAATGTAATGTTATTCAATAGGATGCTTTGCATTTGGTTAGCTATGACAAATGATTTTTTAAATATAAAATACCTTGATATAAGGTTCCTTCTCCCAAGAAGATAGAGGAAGATTGCCGTAGATAGAGCGGTATTGGCGTAGGAGACGAACTAGAATAAAGGACGGTTGAAATAAATAATATGCACAAATGGTAAAAGAGCATCAACTTCAAATCATTTCATAACATAGCAAGAGATACTTACTTTGATAAGCAAAGGTCGACTGCTCCACGGATGCTAAGTTACCACAAGGAACTGATGAAAAATTCCTCTCACTGTCAGTGAGAGCCGAAAAAAAACCTTTCTGAAAGAAATAGTGATAAAAACAACATTAGATCTTGAAAACGACGATATACTAAACTAACCTGATCATATAAATTTTTATATTATTAAATGTCTTAAAAAAAACAAAAGACCTATCCATTTATTGCATAAGATAAAATAAAGGCTATTTTTTTCGAAAAACAACTGCTAAAATATTCATTAATAATATAAATAAACAAACTTTTTTATCAAAATACAACATATTTATCTACCCGGAAATTAATTAAAAGATCAAGAATGAAGAAAAAAACATGTTAAGAAAACTAAATGAAATAAGTATTCACAAAATAGTGTGTGCAAGAGTTAATGAAAAACGAAAAAAACGCTTACCTTGTGTTCAAAGAAAATTTTTTAGCGATGCACAAAATAGGCATAGATCCAAACGGTCTTCAGTGTACGACTGCCTGAGCTGTACTGAGGGACGGGAGAGCACTCCAAGGTCGCTAGACAAAGAAAGCAGAAAGCTTAACGGTACCCATGACGTGATAGGACGTCATCAGCCAGCGGGTATAGACAACCATGACGTGATAGGACGTCATGCCGCAGTGAATGGGTTAAAGAATCTTCCTCCGTATAAATCCTTTATAGTTAACACCTCTCTCAACAGAGGTCTTAGCCTAGTGGGTAGAGGCACTGAACCGGTTATCCACATATGGTGGCTGGGGTTTGATCCCAGGTTGCGGTATTTATTTTTCTTTTGAATATTTTACGGAATTACTGTAAATTGCCCACTCCCATACATTTACGGCAGTAAAAATTTTTTTTTAATTTTCAGCCTATTTGCTGGATTTTCAATCAATCATCTTGGGAGACTTTCGGAGCTAATTTTTGGATTCTTGTTTGGCTGAAAAGAGGCTACACATACTGACAGACCTAATATGTTTAGATTTTGAAAATACACGGGTACTTTCATGAATAGGATGGGCTTCGATTGGTCGTGGGTCTTTCTCAAGGCCATAAACAATGAACGGATTATTACTTTTTAATTAGCAACGATGTACTCACTTAAAATTTCCCAGGAGCCGCGCTCGAGTAATGACATTTGTCATCCGAAAGTATGCAATTCCACACCATGAATGAAAAATTAAATTCCTTCAATTGAAATAAACATGAGGTGGGAAAAGAAATAGTGTTATCGTTAGGTGATATTTTTTTGTGCTGCAATATCTTCCTCTCCCCCACAATACAGGCTTTGCTTCAATATAATATGATGCTCCGCAAAAAGGTCATAGCAAAATTGTTTTACAAAATCTCGGAAACAGTTATCATCTCTTTTTTACCTATATCTTGTTCACTATTGAACAAGAAATAGATTTACAGAAGTCATTACTCAAACGCGGCTCCTGGGAAATTTTAAGTGAGTACATCTGTCCTAATTAAAAAGTAATAATCTGTTTATTGTTTAAGGCCTTGAGAAAGACCCATGACCAATCAAAGTCCATCCTATTCACGGAAGTATCCTTGTATTTTCAAAATCTAAACATATTAGGTCTATCAGCATGTGAAGCCTCTTTTCGGCTGAACAAGAATCCCGAAATTAGCTTCGAAAATCTCCCAAGGGGATTGATTGAAAATCCAGCAAATAGGCTGAAAATTTAAAAAGAAATTGTTGATACTGCCATAAATGTATGGGAGTGGGCAATTTACAGTAATTCCATAAAATATTCAAAAGAAAAAAAAATGCCCGCAACCTGGGATCGAACCCCAGCCACCTTATGAGGATAACCGGCTCAGCACCTCAACCCACTGGGATAAGAGACGTTAACTATAAAGGATTTATACGGAGGGAGATTCTTTTATAGCATTTTTCTCTCAAGCCCGGGCCTATGAGGAAGAAAGCCGTGACACTTTTACCGCATTCTCTCTATAGTTACAGAAAATAATTGCCTCGTTTGGATCCCGAACATAAGTCACGCGATGTCTCCTTGTAAGTAAGGAAAACCTTTCTTGGCTGAATACATTTGAAAGAAATGGCATTTCTAACAAGTATTTTGTACTGAAATACATTGTAAGTGTTAGTTTCTGAATGATTCCCATGAACATTAGCAAAGCTAAAAATACCCTAATGTTGTCCAAAGTTGTGGGAACCCACTTTTGAAATCAAGATATTTTTAGGGAAGAAATTTTGTTTTCCTCCTGGGCAAGGAATTGTTCAGCATTATAATTTGTTCCATTCATTATCAATGTAATTATCTAGAACATCATTAAAGAAAACCCAAAAGTATTACTGGGGGTCATCTGCAGATTCCACTGGTACTACATCTTTCCCAATTATATCACTTGCTAAAGGCCGAGAGGGGTGTTAGCACTGTCGACCTTTTTCCAGTTTTTATCACATATATACTCGATGAGCTGTGACTCTGACATTTCTTCTCAGAACTAAGACCGAGAGAGAGAGAGAAAGAATAATGAACAGGAATGCTTTGCATACTCAGGCATGAATGAGCAAGTGAGTGAGCAAAGCAGTGATGAGATTGAGAATGAAAATTAAAACATGTCAAGAAACCTCGGATAACAATGAATGACAGAAAGCAGACAGCACCACTTGTTATGAATACCCTCCCCAAGAGCTTATTACTCAGATCCTAAATGACTCCGCCTGCTGCCGCATGATGCGCTGGGAGTAAGCATTTTTTTTACCAGGACCAAGAAAGTAAAAAATAAGAAAAAAATACTCACACACATGCAAATGCAATAATGAAACACAGAACGAAAACAGGCATCACTACCGTACACACACCCACAAACTTCCAAACTGTAAGTAAAAGAGAGCAAGAACTCAAAATTATTTAAAATTAAAATCTGGATGCAAATGGTGTGTCGTACATACTTAAGGCCTGGATTTGGGCGCATATGCTGGGTCCCACACGCTGGATGGATTAAACTATTGTTACTCTTGAGTACAATTAATGACTTAATGCATATGCAGAAGAATCAAGCAATGAACGAAATTATCTGGATTTTCATTGTTTTTACATTGTTACATTGTTTTTACACTGTTACATTGTTTTTTTTTCTTCAGAAAAATTTTTAGGCCAATTATAATAGGTCTAAAACTCTATTTTGGTGAAGGAGCTTCCTTCTATGCATTTAACCCTAGTACGGGCAAGCTGCTTTTGTGACTTAACCGGGCAAGGTGAGTCTAGTAGACTCTTTTAACTTATTATTTTGGTTTCCAGGATTTCACAATGATAATTTTTAGTTTTCACTTAACCTTGGTATTTATTTTGTACTCAAGTTTTACAGTACACCAAATATGTCACACATGGTGAAACAAAACTTTTACATTACTTTTTTACATTTGATGCAAACATCACTTTTTCTGCTGTGTTCACCACAAACATGCCTACGGAATTTATGACAAGACTGTTTATGCATCCTATTTCTAGCTGCTGGGCACATGAAACATCTATTTTTTTCCATGGCACTTCAATGGCTAAATTTGGTTCTACCTCGCCATGAAAAACGGCAATTGCTGCTCGTGTCAGTCGCTGAAGACCTATCAATGATTGAGATTGAATTTACACTTTTATAAAACCCTCTGAAAGGCTAAGGATGAATATTCTCCTCTTATTTAGTTTAGTCTCATTCCAGTTTGAATTTTGTGAGCACCACACTACATATGCCGCAGCTCTGCAAATGTCTAACCCATTCATAAGATGCGAATGGCCAGCGATTGGTTTTTCTCATGCTCTCATACTCGTGAATGAGTTGGTCTAAGGAGTCAACTCCTCCCTTAGTTTGGTTATAGTAAGTTATTATTTCTGGTTTACCATTCTCACCAATTTCAACAGAATCGTACATACATTGTGGATAAAAGTGTTACACTCTTTATTTTTCGGGACAAACAAAACTAATGTAGCATTCTCTCTAAAACCTAAAAGTGGCGAACCTTTTGGTCTAGATTTATTTGGAAGAAAAGCAAAGGGGATAAATATTTTGTTCTTTCTTACTGTTCCTACTAACGTTAGTCTATTTGATAGCAGTGTTTTTGCCAAGTCTAAATACGAGTATGTAAAATAATTGTCGCAATTGACATTGCGATTGCTCCTATTGAAATTTAGTGTATTGTGCGGTGACAACGACATACCAAGAGCATAAAAGCCTAATGGCTAGACGATTTTCATGGGTGTGCTGTTTTATATCCAGAGTAGATGTTTGGGGAGGGCGAAGAAATGACGGATGAAAGAAACAAAGTAATTCATTATGGTTACTAAAATACTGGATTTATAGAGACAATTTTCGTGGTCTGCTGTATTTATATCTGCAGGAAATGTAATAGGGAAGAGGAAAAAATTATTATTTGTCCAAGCTACTGTGAGACCTGGCGGATTGCCGTCCTCTCCCACCCCGTTCACGCACAGACACTGTCAGGCTACATGCCTCGCTAATCCCATAATTGATCCCCAATGTTGTCGCCAGGCTACGAAGCATGTGTCACCTATTAGGCTAAGCATTACCAAATATAAACTTTTCAAATACTTATGTGTTTTATCTCAATGGAATAACAAAATCTAATCTAAGTTGTAATCTACGCCAAATTTATAGAAAAATGAGTCCAAACAGAACGTAAATCAGACATCATATAAGTTTGTTTTTATGTAATTTTATACTATTATTAACATGCAAAATAAATTGAACTAATGTCAGAAATACGGCGTGTTTTGGTATATTTTTCTTTAAAAATATAAACCTTGAAATGTGGAACCCGATATAGCTGTAAAGGAAAGATATACACAAAGGAAAAGCAAGAAACATCATGAGCCTCACGGACTCACCTTGTCCGTATTTGCTGCAATTCAATAAAATAATTTATTCCAAAGTTATTTTAACACTGAAATTAATTTGAATATATACAATTTATAGAATATATAGAAATAGAAAAAGTCTAAAATTCACACTAAGCTACCATTTCAATTGTAAAATAAAATGAAAAAAATGTGATGCGATGAGTCCGAGAGACTCACCTTGCCCATATTAGGGGCAAGCATACTTAAACTTACCGCATTTCCTGACATAACCTATCACCTGGGGTGATCATTTTGTACCCAACCACGTTCTAACCTCCTAGGATCACCCAGAATATGGTGACCTCACACCAAATATTTTATCCACTGGACCAACACCACTGCTTGGGTGGTAGCTCTAGGCACATGAAAGTTGAAGTGATGTGCGGAACAGTCTGGAATATCTAAATGTGGTCCAATTGGCTCAATGGGTACCTCTCCCACTCCCTGAAAACCCAACCACTCAATGTTGCCACATCTGAAAATACTGAAATGAAAACAGCTTAACCACTCCACACCAAAATTGTTTTTCCTCTCCCTAACAGTGGCTTGCTTTGATGAGTGTCTGCTGCCGGTTAGTTTTGCTCATCTGTCCAAGTCATATTCCTTTCCTAAATCTACTATTGCACATTGTACTTTCATTTGCATACCCAAGCACTTTCCCTAGTACAAGCTGAAGTGAAAAATGCTGATCCATACATCTTCTCCCTGACAATAACCTGCTCTGCACCACCCAGACTCTGTTGATGATAATCTTCCTCACCGTTTGGATTATTATTTTCCCATATTATCCCATGCAGGTTTCCTTAAACAGAACCACATACTGCCTTGAGAATTTCTCCATTTTTAGTGACTGCTTCCAATGCTTAATTTTTCTTTCTATTTGCATTCCTTGTTGGGCTTGCTATAGCTGGCTTGGTATTTCCTGTCTTCATGAGGTTGTTGATTTCTTTGCAGTAGCTATCAATCTATTCTACCTTTTCCTTGTTAGATGTCCTTATTATTTGGTTAAATAGCTTCTTGTGCATGTCTTCCTCATATTAGTTTGTTTGGTTCCTTTGTTTTCTTATTCATTCCTTGTTTTATTTTCACTCCAGAAACAAGCTATTAAAGCTATCACTAGAGTTCCTATTCGCACCCCAGGTAGACCACTATTTGTATCCCTTGGTATTTTAACACTCCCCTCTATCTATGTACTTACCTGTGCCATGTTTGTAATATAGTATCCCCTTTTTTTCCCTGTTAACTCTAGCTTCCATAATTACTACACTCACTCTAGAAATGACATACATATCCAACAATATTCCTACAGTCTATGTCTGAAAGGCCTATAATACTCCATTTCCACAGTTTTCAACAAGATTCCAAAAGAAATTTGCTCCCCTTCCCCATCATCATGCTTCAAGTCCATATTATAAAATTGTTAGCTCATAAAAGTTGTTATATCTTAGATGAGTACCTACCTTTCTGATGATTTTCATTAATTTGATGTTTATTTGTTCTCACTTTTCCTTATATTTATGTATATTTTGTTTAATTAATGTATTTATTGGCAACCTTTTTATTATACCTGCCAAACTGCTTGAAAATAC
The DNA here is from genome assembly GCA_963573305.1 of Pyrrhosoma nymphula. Classification (NCBI taxonomy): domain Eukaryota; kingdom Metazoa; phylum Arthropoda; class Insecta; order Odonata; family Coenagrionidae; genus Pyrrhosoma; species Pyrrhosoma nymphula. The sequence goes on from OY754332.1 coordinate 32,538,156, forward strand.
TGTGTTGTAAAATCTTGACGAAACTCGTGGATGTAATATCCCGTTGATGTTAATAATTTATTATTATTATTTCTTTCAGAGGGGTACTCTTACATGAATAACAACAATTTTATACCTTTTGCAGTGTTTTAAATCTTTGTAAGTTTTTAATTTAAAGATTACACTGACATAAATCTTAATGAAAAATACTTTGGGTGAAAGGAATGATGAAAAATATTAAAGCATTCCTTTAATTAAAAAAATAATGCCAAGGAAACTAACTATGGCTTTGAGCCAAACTCTTTCATAACATGACACTATATAATATGAAAAGCATACATGAAACAAATAAAATATACATATTGAATTTTAAATTCTCAAAATATGTATTTGGAGCATGATTTGAGTTTTATCCTGGCAGCTGTTCTTGAATTGCCTCCAATGCATAGGATCCTTCCTTTCTTGCTAGCAAGTTTTGAATTTTCTACTGCCCTGAAAATAATAAATCATGCTGAATGTCAATTTGCCAGCTAGTATAAAATTAATCACAGAACAGTGATGGAAGATTCAGCAAGTATCGACTATACTATACAAAACGATTTTCCAGGAAAACAATCCATTTTTTCTAAAAAAAAATAGTCATTGCATAGGTGTGTATTTATCCTATTCAAGATTTTAATATCATCAATGGCAGTACCCAGCATAAATGACGATGAAACCACTGATGGCAACGAATGAGTAAAACTAGGAAAACACCTTCTTTCATATATTAAATTAATAATCCGTCTGCAGCACCAACTGTTGTTCTCCTTCAACAATGTAACATGATAATAGACTTTAATAATTTCAACTCCACTATAAAGCTATATAGATAACCACGATATCTTATTATAAAACCATTTGAGATTTACCCTTTCGTGCCCACAGCATTTGGCTCTTTCACTGCAACAAAGCTCAGACTAAATTTTTGAAAATTGCAAACCTTTTTAAAACTATTTTTTGGGAGTCAAGTATTCCGCCTTTAATTTTGAATTTTTTCTGCATGCTCATCACAAATTGTGGCTAAAATATTTCATAATTGGATTCACTTTTTTGTTTCAATCAAGCTATGTTTAGTTTAAAACTTTTTTGCATGAAAAAATCAAAGTTAATAGTTATAAATTTTTATAAACTTAAAATTTATCAAACATAAGCATATATGTATATGATAAACTGTTACTTTTTACACTGTGGCATATTAAAATTTGATTTGTGTTATTCATTTAATACAAAAGCCATTATATTAAATAATGCATTCAATCACGTAATTTGTGGGGAGAGAGAGAGAGAGTGTTGGGTATGATGGAGAAAAGGAGGAAGTGAGTAGAGGAATAGCAGGTGGAGAGGGTGAGAGGTGGAGGGTGAGGAAGCCAGAGTAGGGGAAGGGAGAGAGAGGAAGGGAGAGTGTAGAGAGTAGGAAAGAGAGTGAGAAGGGGAGAATTGGGGGTGTAAGGTGGAGAGTGCAAGAGGTGAAGAGTGAGTAAGTGAGTGAGGGGAAAGGGAGGGAGACAGAAGGAGGGATAGAGAGAGAGGGATTGAGTGGGAGGGATAGGGAGAAAGGAAGAGGTGGAGAAAGATGGAAAGTGAGAAGAGAAGTAATAGAGGGGTGAAGGATGGTGAGGGTGAGAGGTGGAGGGTGAGGAATTGTGATACGGACATAAGAGGGAGAGATCCTTTCCTTTATGATAGACCTTATATCAGCTTTTGCTGTTGCTGTAGTTGCTAACTGAATTCAAGTGATGATAATGGTCATGGCCTTGTTTCCCCAGTTACCAGCCATGTCTACAACCCAGGCGGGCCAAGTCCTTGTGTTTCCAGGATTTGACACTCAATGATTGACTACCATTTTATCCAGATATTTATACATACCTTTTCTATATTCAGAAGGGGCATGAATCCATCCTGATCATCTTTGATTGCTGTAATAGTGAAGAATGGATGAATTTATTTCAAACTTATGAGATGTTCACAATGTTAGGCTAGAGAAACAAAGGGGTTCGAGGGCTTTTTTAGTCTATAAATACTTTTCAAATAATAGACTTTGAAGTTTAGTTAAAAAAACAACTACAAAAGAAGAGATGGCAGAGGAAGCTTTTAATATTCTACACAAATTTTAATACTAACCTAGGTTTCAACTGACCTTCAGCCATTATAGGGGTCATGGTCATTAAAGATTTATCATAGGATATACTAATGTTCTTTTTGTCATGCAAATTACTCAATTCCACAAATATGACCTGCAACTACTAATGTTAGAAACTAAAAGGTTAATCATAGAAATATGGGAGCTTTTAGTATCTTTTAAAATAACACACTTTTAAGTTTAGTCAAAAATTAACACCTAAAAAGATTGTCATTGAGGTCTTTAGAGAGTAGTTGAGATGTTAAACATAACAAAAATTAAAACCACTTGATAATTCAAACTCTAAGATATACTGATCATTCTATATAATCAGTATTTTTGCCAATATCCTATTAATTGGTAAAAAAAAGGAGCTTGAAGTGAATGAAAATCATGTATTTGATAATAAAACCAGACCCTCCATTTATTGCTTGCATCCAATGAATCAGTTTGGTTTTAAGTAAACTTTATTCCTTCACTCAGGATACATTGCAGGCTAGACATGATTCAGTTAACAAGCTTATATAATATTAGGTAATAAATGTACACCACTGGGGAGTGTGGCAAGGGATGTTAGGACACCAGCCAAGGAGAAGGTCGGAAAAGAAAGGAAGGAAAAGAAACTGGGAGCAGGAAATGATGAAAAGTGAAAAGAGTGGATAGAGGGCCTAAGTGTCTCACATTGCCTGTGCTACAGTCATTAGTGGAGCTTGGGAAGAAAGAATCTGTTGTCCTAATTAGTTTAGCAATGTTTGCCTCTTAATTTGTTGTATCTGTCAGTTATAGAGATTTGGGGTTTAAACGATATCCTCTGTGACATTCAAAAACTCAGGTGATCTAAACATTTTCAGTAAACTTAGCCTAGCATGTATCTAACAAGTCTATAGATTATTTGAATCCATCAGCTGTATTGCACTTTTCTATACTTGAGCAAGTTTTTAAAGAAGCTTGCAATTGGAGGGTTTTGGAAAAAATATCAATCCAAATCTCACTTAAGACTTTACACCTAGTTAAATTCATTAGTAACAGTGTCTTTCCCTATGAATATTTAGGTATTCAGTGGTTCAAACAGAAAAATGGATGATCAATTGATGAAAAATTGCTATAACTTCCAAATCTGAAGGCAGAAATATATGTCATTGTGAGCAAGAACTCTAATATATTATAACAAATTGATCCAGTAATTCATTGAAGTAGCTTTGCCTGGCTCAAAACATGGGAAATGTTAGTGCAGGATAATTAAATTCCTTGGTAAATTTACCCAACACATGCTGTGGAAAATACATTCCAGCATCAAGTTGGCAGCTCTTGATAAACTTGCACGTGCATCCCCAATGAGAATGAATGATGGAGGCACCAAACATTCTAGTTCTGCCTGTGAATGAAATTTTTCTCGGTGATATATGGGAGATCAGTGTATGCGTGAACAGTCTGTTTAAGCAACAGGGCAATTTCTTAGAGGATGTGGCATGAAAGCAGTGTGATTGTAAATCCTGGAGTTATGATTGGTTGGTTTCTAGGCGAGGCGGCCAATAACTGAGGTAATTTTGGCAATTAAGGATTGTTGGGTAGGATGATGGAATGTGGTGGGTAGGGAGATGGATGTAGCCTGCTCATAATGAATTTTGCCTCTAGGTCTACAGTTTAATGTCTTGCCCCATGAATGGTGTAGTACTTTTGAAAGACTCTCCTCATAGTACAGAAAGTGGAGATCAGGATTTAGTGAAAATTTTCCACCACTGACTGGATTTGAACCCAGGCCTTCTGGAAAGGAAGACAGTACAATAGCCATTTCACCAACATCATCCATCAGAGGAAAGAAAAGAGACTTCTGATTGAGTTGCTTGGAAGGATATCAGAGAAAGACGTTTTGTTGTGAAGGTTGTGATGGCTTGAGTCCTGAATTCATCTGAGTCCTGAAGGGCCGAGTTCGACTCTCGGCAGGGGTGGAGTTTTAACAGTGGAATCCTGCTCCTTACTCAGTACTTTGTAGAGAACATTGTAAGTACAGTACTCTGTCTGTGGAGATGGAGTCAAACTGTGGACTCTGTCAACTGGGATTCACTCCGCCATTCCTTAATGATTCAAGTGTCCTCTGTTGTAGGCCAACTCCTTTAGTAACCAACCAAACTTCGGGAAGCCAGCAGTCTGTTGGAGTTTTCTCTATTGATGGGAGAGGTAGTGAGGTTATCGGAGGGTGTGGAAGATTTCTTATTGAGGTGGGAGGGAGAGGAGAGTAGAGGGGTGGGTGTGGCTCTGAGCGGGTGCGATGTGGGATGAGGTAGTTCAGGGTCATGTTTTCACCGGAAAAACTATGTCATTGTCCCTTCATATCTGACCAAAATTTCTGAAATCCAAGTGGCTCAACCAGTGCACAGAAAGAATATATTCACCTTTTTTTGAGTAGTCTTAATAAACTAATGCTCTTACTTTGTCATACGTTATACTAGGTAGAATAGCATTTCGAAGGATGAAATAAACCAAATCACATCGCAGATTCTTAAGAAAACATTAGTGGGACGCATTTCCTTAACTGGGGACACAGCCCTCAACACTTTCCAATCTAGGGTAGCCAACTGGGACATTTCAACCCGGAAACTCCATTTGTTATTCAAACAAAAAATGATGGAGGGTACTGGGAATAGCCACGGCATTACCTTTAAACCCGCAAGTGCATATAAGTGAGAAATTACATGGAGAAAAAGATGATTCACCTTGATTTTTGTTGGCTTTATAGGAACAAGATGTTTAAAACTTGCAGGGGAGGAGAGTAAAATCCACATAAGCTTCCTTGGTAGCTTAATTGGCTGGAGCACTCGGTGCGATAACGAAGCATCCAAGTTCGATTCCCGGTCAAGGCGAATGGTTTTTCCTCTTTAGAATTTCGCAAAAAATTAGATCTAGTTCGAAATATGCCATTTACTTGTACTTATTAGGTTCAGAGTGGCGACTCTTTTGCAGGCCCCCCCTTCCCCTAAAGCATCAGTAACTCGTAGTATTCATGAATTCATAGCATTAGTATTATGAATCAGTAGTCGTAGCCTAACACGTCTACTGCATGTCAGCATGTTGGCTAACGTAGCACTCTCCTCAAGTTTCTGGTATGGCCGTCCATAGTTCTCCTGACTGTTTGGCGTGCGTCTAGCGATGAGGGAGGATGTGGGACTTGACCTTGACCTGGGCCGAGTATCACATGCCTAGCGTGGATTCACTTTCAGTGCCGCCGTACAGTGGTTGGAAAAGGCAATCTGCCGGGTGTGTCAAAATAAATGATATGAAAACTATTGCTGGCTATGAACATAAAAGCTACATCAGTACCTCTTGCCTGCCATGCTGCCAGTGCAGAGTAATGAAAAGTTTTGCCAACTACGTGACGCAGGGAAAAACATTGATCAAACCCTAGGTAATGAGCAAATGTAGGTACCGAGTAAATATTTCGGCGACCTCTAACACTGATTATGAGTACACTCTGAAGATGTTGCATTCAGCGGTAATGCCTAACAAAACCTCACCATAACTCCAACAGACGGCCGGAATAAACTAAAAAAATTATTTCCTCCTGCAATCATATCTTAAACACATTCCTTCCAAATGAATGAATAATTAAATAATTTATAATTTACTACTCACATCTTTAACGGCCGAGGAGCCCCCCATGGAACTTGGAAGATCTTCGTCTGGTGTCTCTGAAGGCGATGGGGCGTCTTCTGCTTCATTGGAGATCCCTTCCGATTTCTGGCTGTAAAAGGCTGGTGTCCCGATATGTCCATCCACCCAGTACTCCCAATATTTATATGGTTCCTCCCGGTCAGTCTCCTCACTGGACGAAGGTGTCGCAACGACATTCCCCAGGGATTCACCTTTAGTGTCACTCGCCTTATGCACGGTAGTGTCATCAGGCCCTTCCTGTACTGACTCCGTCAACCCGTGGTCCATCTTCAATTCCCCTTCTGTGGGCACATTTTCTTCTTGACGAGATGGATCTCCTCGCTCAAAATGACTAATTGAATTTGCGTGAATACGTCCATCCAGCCAGTACTCCCAATATTTATATGGTTCCTCCCGCTCTGTCACGTCACTAGACGCAGGACTCGCAACGGCTTTCTCCTTGGATTTACAAGCCTCACACCCCATGTGCACGGTAGTGTCATCCGGCTCTTCCTGTACTGACTCCGTCAACCCGTGGTCCATCTTCAATTCCCCTTCTGTGGGCACATTTTGTTCTTGACGAGATGGACCTCCTCGCTCAAAATGACTAATTGAATTTGCGTGAATACGTCCATCCAGCCAGTACTCCCAATATTTATATGGTTCGTCCCGCTCAGTCTCGTCACTAGACGCAGGGCTCGCAACGGCTTTCTCATCGGATTTACAAGCCTCACACCCCATGTGCAAGGTAGTGTCATCAGGCTCTTCCTGTACTGACTCCGTCAACCCGTGGTCCATCATCAATTCCCCTTCTGTGGGCACATTTTGTTCTTGACGAGATGGACCTCCTCGCTCAAAATGACTAATTGAATTTGCGTGAATACGTCCATCTAGCCAGTACTCCCAATATTTATATGGTTCCTCCCTCTCTGTCTCGTCACTAGATGCAGGGCTCGCAACGGCTTTCTCCTCGGATTTACAAGCCTCACACCCCATGTGCAAGGTAGTGTCATCAGGCTCTTCCTGTACTGACTCCGTCAACCCGTGGTCCATCTTCAATTCCCCTTCTGTGGGCACATTTTCTTCTTGACGAGATGGACCTCCTCGCTCAAAATGACTAATTGAATTTGCGTGAATACGTCCATCCAGCCAGTACTCCCAATATTTATATGGTTCCTCCCTCTCTGTCTCGTCACTAGATGCAGGGCTCGCAACGGCTTTCTCCTCGGATTTACAAGCCTCACACCCCATGTGCAAGGTAGTGTCATCAGGCTCTTCCTGTACTGACTCCGTCAACCCGTGGTCCATCTTCAATTCCCCTTCTGTGGGCACATTTTCTTCTTGACGAGATGGACCTCCTCGCTCAAAATGACTAATTGAATTTGCGTGAATACGTCCATCCAGCCAGTACTCCCAATATTTATATGGTTCCTCCCTCTCTGTCTCGTCACTAGATGCAGGGTTCGCAACGGCTTTCTCCTCGAATTTACAAGCCTCACACCCCATGTGCAAGGTAGTGTCATCAGGCTCTTCCTGTACTGAATCCGTCAACCCGTGGTCCATATTCAATTCCCCTTCTGTGGGCACATTTTCTTCTTGACGAGATGGACCTCCTCGCTCAAAATGACTAATTGAATTTGCGTGAATACGTCCATCCAGCCAGTACTCCCAATATTTATATGGTTCCTCCCTCTCTGTCTTGTCACTAGATGCAGGGCTCGCAACGGCTTTCTCCTCGGATTTACAAGCCTCACACCCCATGTGCAAGGTAGTGTCATCAGGCTCTTCCTGTACTGAATCCGTCAACCCGTGGTCCATATTCAATTCCCCTTCTGTGGGCACATTTTCTTCTTGACGAGATGGACCTCCTCGCTCAAAATGACTAATTGAATTTGCGTGAATACGTCCATCCAGCCAGTACTCCCAATATTTATATGGTTCCTCCCTCTCTGTCTCGTCACTAGATGCAGGGCTCGCAACGGCTTTCTCCTCGGATTTACAAGCCTCACACCCCATGTGCAAGGTAGTGTCATCAGGCTCTTCCTGTACTGACTCCGTCAACCCGTGGTCCATCATCAATTCCCCTTCTGTGGGCACATTTTCTTCTTGACGAGATGGACCTCCTCGCTCAAAATGACTAATTGAATTTGCGTGAATACGTCCATCCAGCCAGTACTCCCAATATTTATATGGTTCCTCCCTCTCTGTCTCGTCACTAGATGCAGGGCTTGCAACGGCTTTCTCCTCGAATTTACAAGCCTCACACCCCATGTGCACGGTAGTGTCATCAGGCTCTTCCTGTACTGACTCCGTCAACCCGTGGTCCATCTTCAATTCCCCTTCTGTGGGCACATTTTCTTCTTGACGAGATGGACCTCCTCGCTCAAAATGACTAATTGAATTTGCGTGAATACGTCCATCTAGCCAGTACTCCCAATATTTATATGGTTCCTCCCTCTCTGTCTCGTCACTAGATGCAGGGCTCGCAACGGCTTTCTCCTCGGATTTACAAGCCTCACACCCCATGTGCAAGGTAGTGTCATCAGGCTCTTCCTGTACTGAATCCGTCAACCCGTGGTCCATATTCAATTCCCCTTCTGTGGGCACATTTTCTTCTTGACGAGATGGACCTCCTCGCTCAAAATGACTAATTGAATTTGCGTGAATACGTCCATCCAGCCAGTACTCCCAATATTTATATGGTTCCTCCCTCTCTGTCTCGTCACTAGATGCAGGGCTCGCAACGGCTTTCTCCTCGAATTTACAAGCCTCACACCCCATGTGCACGGTAGTGTCATCAGGCTCTTCCTGTACTGACTCCGTCAACCCGTGGTCCATCTTCAATTCCCCTTCTGTGGGCACATTTTCTTCTTGACGAGATGGACCTCCTCGCTCAAAATGACTAATTGAATTTGCGTGAATACGTCCATCTAGCCAGTACTCCCAATATTTATATGGTTCCTCCCTCTCTGTCTCGTCACTAGATGCAGGGCTCGCAACGGCTTTCTCCTCGGATTTACAAGCCTCACACCCCATGTGCAAGGTAGTGTCATCAGGCTCTTCCTGTACTGACTCCGTCAACCCGTGGTCCATATTCAATTCCCCTTCTGTGGGCACATTTTCTTCTTGACGAGATGGATCTCCGCGCTCAAAATGACTAATTGAATTTGCGTGAATACGTCCATCTAGCCAGTACTCCCAATATTTATATGGTTCCTCCCGCTCAGTCTCGTCACTAGACGCAGGGCTCGCAACGGCTTTCTCCTTGGATTTACAAGCCTCACACCCCATGTGCACGGTAGTGTCATCAGGCTCTTCCTGTACTGACTCCGTCAACCCGTGGTCCATCTTCAATTCCCCTTCTGTGGGCACATTTTCTTCATGACGAGATGGATCTCCGCGCTCAAAATGACTAATTGAATTTGCGTGAATACGTCCATCTAGCCAGTACTCCCAATATTTATATGGTTCCTCCCGCTCAGTCTCGTCACTAGACGCAGGGCTCGCAACGGCTTTCTCCTCGGATTTACAAGCCTCACACCCCATGTGCACGGTAGTGTCATCAGGCTCTTCCTGTACTGACTCCGTCAACCCGTGGTCCATCTTCAATTCCCCTTCTGTGGGCACATTTTCTTCATGACGAGATGGATCTCCGCGCTCAAAATGACTAATTGAATTTGCGTGAATACGTCCATCTAGCCAGTACTCCCAATATTTATATGGTTCCTCCCGCTCAGTCTCGTCACTAGACGCAGGGCTCGCAACGGCTTTCTCCTCGGATTTACAAGCCTCACACCCCATGTGCACGGTAGTGTCATCAGGCTCTTCCTGTACTGACTCCGTCAACCCGTGGTCCATCTTCAATTCCCCTTCTGTGGGCATATTTTCTTCTTGACGAGATGGATCTCCGCGCTCAAAATGACTAATTGAATTTGCGTGAATGCGTCCATCTACCCAGTACTCCCAATATTTATATGGTTCCTCCCGCTTAGTCTCGTCACAAGACGAAGGGCTAGCAACGGCTTTCCCCGGGGATTCACAATCGTCACACCCCATGTGCACGGTAGTGTCTTCTGGCCCTTGCTTCACTGACTCCGTCAATCCGTGTTCCATCTTCAATTCCCCTGCTGTGGGCACATTTACGTCTTGACGAGATGGATATCCTCTCTCAAAATGACTAATTGAATTTGCGTGAATACGTCCATCCACCCAGTACTCACAATATTTATGTGGTTCCTCCCGCTCAGTCTGGTCACTAGACGAAGGGGTCGCAAAGGCTTTCTCCGGGTATTCACTTGCTTTACTCTTCGTGTGCACGGCAATCATTCCGGTCCTTCTTGTGCTGACTTCGGATCCATTTCTTTCGGCAACACTATTCTCTCCGACATTTTAATTTTTATTCTAGCTCACCGCTATGCTACAGTTCCGCCGATGGCGAATGTGCGACTGATACTGAAGCGAAATTGGTCTTCGTTGACTCCTGGGGCGCTGTGATCGCGCGTTAGAGGTCGTGAAGATACTATGTTGCTAACTTAAGGGGGGGGAGGTAGTCGCCTGAAAACCCGCGGTGGCCTAGGAGGGAGAGAGTGGGGGTTCATTCAAAGTAACGTAGCTGTCACAATGTGCTCGTTTACCTTTCTTACTCCTCAACATCACGTCGACAAAAGTACGGAGTTTAACATGAGGAATGGCTCGCGGGGTGTTTCTTACACCCCAACCTTCTACTTTAACTCAATGTAACTGAAAACATTGCCTCTAGAATGTTGCAAGTCTTCATACTTTCAAATGTTTTACATTTTAACCTTCTCGCGGGTTAAATAGCAACCTCTTGACTACATGTTTGAAGGCAGCAATCAGAAATATGGGGAGGAGAGAAAACAAACTAGATGAGCACAGCAACTTGCGCCATGATTCATGGTTGATTTTTTAGAATTTAAAAATTAACATTGCTTGTTCAAATTGAGATAAGATAGTTGTATTATATCTAGTTCTGGTACTTTATTTGTCTTATTCCAACCTATCGCTAAAAATGAACTAACTCAATAACTGAGAAAATAGTTTTGAGTTGAATATTTATTTCGTAGGGACAACGTTACATGTCGGTGGGGGGAAAGGTTGGGAAAAATACTACGTTTGTCATGGAAGATGGCGGAGGGTAATAAATTCACCGAAAATGGTGGCGTAGGTTATTTTCAAGCCCTAAGCAGACACATGATAGGGCTGAAGAGAGTAAGGGGTCCCTGACTTCAAATTGTTTATGAGGTGTGCATTATTGCCACGGACATCAGCGTGAAAATTGAGGCTATTGAGACAATATCGTGACTGCGACATAGGAAGTTCTGGCACCAACCAATGTTTATATATAGGTATTGTGGAAGGTGAATTTAGATCTCACCTATAACATGGCTGTAAGACCTATATGATTCTGTCATTCAGAGTAGGGGGACCTGTAGCTTATTTTTCTATGGCACCTGTTGTTTCCTGCCATGAATGCGATTTTGGTTGAACTTCATTTCGCCCCTGAGTTAAGTTTCTTAAATTTGTATTATTTGTATTTTGGACTGTTTTTTGCTTCAGAGGTTCTGGCGTCTCATTATCAAGGGATTAGAAGAGATAGACTGCCATTAGCTTCAAAAATTCCAATAAATGTTCTCTGAATGTATGATTTAAAAACCTTTTTCCGCTCGCCGAAGCTGAAACAATAGTGGTGCGAGAAAGAGGTGGGCGTACTGTTTTTTATGTCATCAGTTGTCGACAGCTTTACATTGGCCCAGCTTTATATCAAGTTATTACATAATCTTTTCATTATTTCTTTAAAATAATATAGTATAATTATAATTGAAAGTATAATTAAGTATATAAAGTATAATTATAATTGAAAAGTTGTATCCATAAATCCAAGGAAAGATCAAAAGTGTCAGTAGATCCTACTTGTTTTATTTTTGTGCAGTGACACTTAAGTTATACCTTAATGTCATAAATAACGGCAATTAAAAGAACTACACGAAAGATGGAAGAAAGATACATGAAAAATTTATTTAAATTGAATAAAGGTGCCCTTCCTCACATTTGGCCACATTGTCGTTCTCTGGTCTAAGCAACCCTTTGTTCTTATTTTGCTCATAGAAGGAGAGTCATAACCTGAAGAATTAATTAGCTTGGTTCTTTGACTGTGCTTACTCCAAAAGGGCACAGCGTGATGAATGTGTATGTGTGCATGTATATTCAAGAGTTTTAGGGGTGTTATGTCGTCGCATACACTTGGGCTGGAAACAAAACATAGGTGTCCGGTTCCATGCGTTTATTGACTTGGTCGCATGGTACAAGATGGACTACAATAAGGACAACCGTAACTCACAGGAGACAGAACGAGAGTGTCAGCTAACTGCTCTGGCAGCGCCCAGCTGGCACCGTGCATGCAGACAACATGCACAAGTTGCCAACGCAACAGTTTATTTATTTATTTATTTATTTATTTTCAAGAACCACCGAAAACAGCTCTTATTGGCCTTTACATCGGGGTATTAACAATTAACAATGGACGAGCACAAACAACCATGCCCTGGGAAGTGAAAAATCCTCCCCAGGCGGGATTCGAACCCGCGACCTTTGGGTTAGCAGGCGAGGACGTTACCCCGCCGCCACCGAGGCCGACAACAGTGATGCATACATAACATTTTCCCCCTCTTTGAATTCAACTTTACATAAAAAATACCCTCATTGCACAGACTTAAACATTACAAATATTGTGAAGGGGAATATCGTTCTGGGGGTCTTCTCTTCCTCACTGGTCAGGGGGTGTGGATGTCCTCAGACCTGGACTCTGATGAATCTGAATTAGGTGAATCCGAGGTGTTCCTTCAGGAAGGCTCCAGGAACCAATCGATATCCCGGCAGGGATATCCCGGCTTCATCATTTTAGATGAAACCACAGATTTGAGCAACATCTTTTTAATTTCCTCCACCATCCTCTCAGCTTGACCATTGGAATATTCACAATAGGGAGCAGTGTTCATATGCCTAACATTATTCTTGGCCAAATAGTTTTTAAATTCTACACCATTGAAGGGGAGACCATTGTCTGACACGGCAACTTGTGGAAATCCAAAACGGGCAAAACACTGTGACACTATAGGAATAATTGTGTCTGCTGAGAACCCTCTTACAATGAAACATTCCAGCCATTTGGAATATTCATCTACCAAAATAAAACAATTACATTTAAAAGTTTCAAGGAAATCTATGTGCAGACAATGCCAAGACTGTTTTGACTTATCCAAAGAAACATATGTTCTTACCACATTGTCCCTTTGTGTTAACTGACAAGTCTCACACAGCAATTTTCTGTTCAATTGCATTATCTAATTTTTCCCACCAAACATGTGACCTAGCTAACATCTTGGTTCTCACAATACCAATGTGGTCATGATGCAGAAGATCCAAAACCTTTTCTTGGAGTGTTTTCGGTATCACAACCCTACTACCAAATAATAGACATCCATCCTGAACTGACAACTGAAAACGAATTTTTAAAAAATTACCATATTCAGGGGAAACCTTTTGAGACCAACCTTCCATTACCCAATTGATAACACACGATAAGATTGGATATTTAGATGTCCCTTCTGCTACTTCTTTAAAGGAAACAAATAGGGGTTCAATACATGGTCTTTATCCTTTAAATAATTGGTTAAATGATGTGCAAATGACCCATGTTGTCGACGCACCCAATTATCACAGGCAATATATTTTTAATCATATTTTTACTGTTAGAAATTGATGAAAATGCCTAAAATCAGGTGAATGGATATGGTTCTAGGCTCGACTTGGTGAACTTTTTGCCTCATTCTACTTCCCATCATTGGTGCGTTTAGGAGAGTACCTACTGTTTATTTTGGGGAGACAGTTGGAAAATCCTTCGTACATTTGAAAACGGGTTTCTGCAAACCCATATTTATTTTCAAATCCAGTTTTGAATCACGGTCAAGCTAAAGCGGTAAAATTATGACGAAGTCCCTAATATCTGGGTAAGGTCTTGCGCCCAGAGAAAATTACCGCTTACATTTGAGTTTTGGCCGTTGGTTAGAAATGCGTAAGGTCAATTTTCAGATTATGCCCTCATATTTATATTTACAATTGTTATCTAATTTTATAAACACTGTTTTTGTTACAAATTTTCTTATTATTGTTGGCGGTATGACTAAATTGTTTACATTTTTTTTTAATTTAGGCAAAATAAATATTCCTCTCTGAGCCGTTTGTGAAGAAATCACTGAAGAGGCTTATGTGGAGATGACTAAGAACCTTTGGTGAGTACTCTTAAACAGACCCCTTTTGTGTCTAGGATCCTAATAATTTTTTCTGGCATAAAACTTTGTACTTGTATCATCATAAACATTTCAAAAGTTGAAATTCTAATTTATTTTTCGGAAGAAAACTGTTACAGTTTAAATGTAGCTCATTTGTTGCAAATAATTTTTTTTACATGTTTCAAGTGGCGTTTTTTAAAATAGCTTCAGCGTGAGAAAGAATTTTCCTCTAATATTGAAAAATGAACTTCGGAAAAAATAATTTCATTAACAGCGACTTCTACCCTATTCATCTCAGTTTCAGTAATGTTTTAGCCATTACCAGTAAAACCTTGAAGGTAATTAACATTTCATTATTTCAAGTCATACTGGATGAAATGTTTCCGCATAGGAAATTCATAATGAGGTAACCCGATACGTGCCTATATCGCTAAAGATATCTGTCACAAAGGCAGACAAATTCGTATATGCACCGATAGTCAAGCAGCTTTAAAAGCTCTCACTTCCCCATGGTGCAAATCAAGACTACTGCTGGAATGTCGGGAAGCACTGGACTCCCTCAGCAGGCAGAGCAAGGTCGAACTTTTCTGGGTCCCTGGTCACACAGGTATAACCGGAAACGAGATAGCAGATGAACTGGCTAAGGAAGGCTCGAATGCGATCCCAGTTGGACCAGAGCCTTTCATCCCTATTGCACCCTCTTTAGGGATCGCGAAGATCAAAGAGTGGAACGTAGCTCAACACTCAGAGATCTGGAAAAATGTTCAGGGGCTTAGGCAAGCCAAGCTCCTAATAAAAGGACCCAAACCGGGACTATCAAGAAAGCTTCTCTCACTAGACAGAAGACAACTTCGTACGATAGTGGGACTGCTCACTGGACACTATCTGGTTATGAGGCACCTTCATCTCCTGAGAATTACAGACTCGGCGAAATGCAGATGGTGCGAGGAAGAGGACGAAACAACATCACACGTACTCTGCAAGTGTCCCGCCTTGATGAGGACTAGAGTTAGGCATCTGGGCTCACCAGTTTTGGAACTAGATGAAGTCAGTGGTATCCCCGTGGAGGACATGTTATCCTTTAGCAGGGCGACTGGACTCTATGGGTGACCACATATAGGGTGGTTAGCACAATGGACCATTAGGTCTAAGTGCCCTAGGTCCTCCTTGAGGAACTCCACCAACTCTCTAATCTAATCTAATCTAACCCGATACTTTGGAATTTGGAGCAACCGAAATACATTTCTATTGATATGTTTTGTCTGGAGCTATCAAAATAGAGGCAGATGACAAATTATAATCATTGCCCTGACATGGGTGATCAAAAAATATCCCCATGCATTCCACCATCTGAGAATATATTGCTCGTTTCAATTCTGGAGCGAAATACTGCATGACAAATTGACTGAAATGATCTGATTTCGATTCTAATTAAATGAAATTTACTATGCATTGGCCATATTTTACCTTTTGTCATTAGTCAATGATTGCTTTAACTTTTTCCCAGCGTTAAATCAATGCAAATGTTACGTCTTCAAAAAGCTATTTCTATGAACCAAAAGGATATACCTTATTTGGTACAGAGATATCGGATATATTTAATTAAATCAGGGATTCCGGCCACAACATTGTTCAATGATGTATGCACACATGTCTTCGACTCATTAGATGGTCATTATTAAAATATGAATAATTAATAATTTATTCATGCAACATCTGTTTCCAACATTATGCAACCTAGTGCATGTTTTCATGAATTTTAAATAAACATTTTATAAACAACAAAAGAGACACTCATCATTTTATCCAGAGTAACCATATTTTAATTTAGCATTAAAATAAAATTAATATGAAAACAAGATGTGCCACATAAGCTATAAATGTTTAATTCTAACAACAAAATATTTGAAAATTGCTAATAAATTCAATTTTTATAAGTTTTTGTATAAAAATATGCAAAATAATTCGAATGAATATAAGAATGTAGGCATTGCTTTTACTCTAGATTTAACATGATTGGTTCAGAAATAAGAAATATGTTATAAATTTACCAATCACTGCCAATATTGAAGAAGTGCATTTTGCTAGGAAATTGTTTTTTTTAACACATTATACAGAAATAGATTTAGGTCAAAAATTAATTTGCCCTTGTGGCACATTGTGTTTGGTGATCTAAGTTTCCCATAAAATAGTCTCGAGGCATTAGTATCACAGCCATTGCTACCTGTAGCAAAAATATGTTGGCTGTTGCCTCTGTAAAGACACGAATTCTCAAGAAGCACTTGTAGTCTTGTTGAATTCGGGTTTTTCAATTGACTAATCATACATACATACCCATCACGGCACTCATTTCCGTGGTTGTCAAAGTCAAAGAACACAGTCATCACTCTCAGGCATAGAATAATTGCTCTTTTTTAGTATTTCATCCATGATGACCTTTCAGTGTATTTTTTTATTTTCTTTCCACTAATGCATTGCTTCATACACTCTCTGCAGTAGCGTAAATACCAAATTTTCATGAGAGTGACCGATCGATATGTTAGGAATAGTTTTTTGCCTGTTTCACAGTGGCATTAAATGTTTCTACCAAACTGTTGTAAGGCATGTTGTGCCATCCCATTGATGAGAAATTATAAAAAGAAAATAAATATAACTCTTTTCTATAGTGTCCTTTTTTAAATTATTTATAAATCGGAGAGAGGGGGTGGGGCATATATATCCCGTGAATACGTAACGTAACGTACGTAACACTGATTAGGATGTTGGATATATATAGGCCGTTGCCGCTCTTTCCTCAGATTTATCAATTTGAAAATGAATGTTCACTTTACGATATCTGTTCAGTGTTTTTCGACCACTGAGTTTTTCATTTCCAATGCAGCTGCAGAATGGAAACAACATGGAAATCGGTGTGCTGCGCCTGTTGTTGTGCTGCGCCTTCACCTACGTACCCTTTCAAATTTCCTTCCCTTGGAGCGAACATGTGGCTTCGTGTAGCTCAATCTGCGAATTGCAGTGGGATTTAAGTCAGGGTCTGTTTCTCAACGCTTTCTGCACCGTGCCTATTTGGTGGCACGCAGGGTAGTATGTAGATCATAATCTGAGGTTTTAGGTGTGATTGATTGGAAACGGAAGAAACTGCATTTATGGAACTGAGCAATTTTCTCCATGATGGGATTTATTACGAACCAGTCATATTAAATTCTATCACAGTGGAATTTGTTCAACTTTTTTTGTGCAGTTAGCATATTGATATTTAAAATTTATGATTGATTCTACTTTGGAATAAGGAATTACAAAGTTGTCGCTAGTTATGCACTCAAATGTGTTTCTTAATCCATTATGCCAACTGTATAAGACTAAAAAAGAAATCATGTTAAAGAAAACTAACGACTCATTTTATGCAATCGGGATTGCTGCCTAGAAAATCTTGTGAGTCGCGAATGTCCCAGTATTTGTCTCACTCCATCAAGAGTCGTCTTCTTATAAAAATCACATTCATCCCAGAAAGGTGGCGCCTTCCCTCCTGCAAAAAAGTAAGGAATACATGCCTGCAATTGTCGAAAAGAACGTGGACCAACCAGGGGGTTAATACATAAACTTATAATCACAAGCTGGTATCACCGTTGCATAACCATCATCAGTAATCTAATGCTGAACCTGGATAGGGGAATACATCTGATAAGTTGGAATGTGTTACACGTAGTTCATTTGGACAAATACAAAGGAAAGTTCAATAATTGAAGATCTTATTC
Source organism: Pyrrhosoma nymphula (assembly GCA_963573305.1). Taxonomy (NCBI): domain Eukaryota; kingdom Metazoa; phylum Arthropoda; class Insecta; order Odonata; family Coenagrionidae; genus Pyrrhosoma; species Pyrrhosoma nymphula. Next base: position 32,556,008 of record OY754332.1, read on the forward strand.
ACCAAAACCACATATATCTGTGCTCTGAGTGTCCTTGTGGATTTTTTTTATAATATAATTTTTTTTATATTTTTGTGTAACTGTGATAAGATCTATAAGTTTAAGTAATCTGTGATAAGATTATCGATAATCAAACCTCCGTTAAAGTATCTTCCGCCTTTCATTTTTGTCCAGTTTTTCAATGCCTGGTTCACATCAAGATCATGGCATTGCCTTTACGTTAACTTGATGTTGGCTAAAGGTAAGGGTTTGGAATAATTGATTGTTGGTTATTAATTGTTAATGTTTTTGATGGGAGTAAGGATCAGCATCCATTTTCACTCTGGAATAATATTAACCCTTTCGCGCCGGACGTCGACCATAGCCGACGAGCATTTTCATATGCAAACGACCGAACGTCGGCTATAGCTGGCGTGGATTTTTCAACGCAAACGAACTGACGTCGGCTAGAGCTGTCACGGGGGAAGGGAAGTGACCGCTGAGGTAGCAATGGTCGGAGGTATTCAGGCCCTGCCTGAGTCCCAGCTTAGCGAGACCTTAGAGCTAATCCTCGGTCATTAGGCCCAACCCTCCTTCTCATTTACGATCCTCATCATAGCAGGAATCTGTGGTGAAGTGGTTGAATTGACAATGATTTTTGCAAAGAAAAATTTATTGCATACTCCAATTTTTTATACTTTGAAGTGAATTCTTCGTTTTTTTCTGTGCGTAAGCAATTTTTAAACGAAATTTTAGTGTTATTATTAATGGACTTCTTGTTTGAAAGCCTTAGTATCTTGTGTTTTCATATGCGATGAAAAATATGCAAAAATAGAAATGTTGTCATTTCATTGTCTATATCGTACGTTTTTGTTAAAATCTGAATGCCTATTTTTACTATATGTCCCCTATTTTCCGATTTCTTCATTGATCCCCTTAGTAATTACTCATATGCCGGTATTTTTAGGTTTTGTATATTGAATAGCCAATACAATTCTTACGCTGGTGCGCTAATGTTAGCTACTCATTCTTGGTTGAACATTTGCTTGGCTGCCTGGCGATGTCTCTTATAACCTACTTGGAAAAACCATCCCTTCCACTCCCACAGTGATGTCTCACGTGAAAGAAAAGAAAATTTCGAGACGTCCTAACTTGCTGTTAAAATGGAAAAGTCCTTACTTTGTTATTATCAATGCTAGAAATCCATTTAAAATTCTATAATGCTTAAAAAAATTTAAATTATTCTTATAAGTGTTAATTGTTGAAAATCATAGAAAATATTTAATTTTAAAAAACACTGCTAATGCATTGAGTTGACCGTGGACTCCCACTAAGAAAGGGTTAGAGGGTCAAGTCCAGTGGCCGGGGTCATAGCCGGGCGCCCCGTTGTGTAGGGTCCCAAATCCGAGGGACAAGAATACCTTGGCCACTCAACCTCAAAAAAGTGCTTCGCAGAGAGAGATTTAAAATTTTCTCAAGCTACCCGTAGCACGGAAAACATTTTCCTTTCGTAGTCGCCGGCAGGAAAGGGTTAAACCCGAGAATATTGACTGGCCCTTGTGTTTTCAGTCTCCGGCACAGTGTTCTGCAGCAAATGAATCCATTGTATCCAAGTATCCATCCAAGAGTAGTGAAGTGTGGGACGGTATGGTTCTAGATCAGTCATAAAGATCTATTTATTTTTAGATATGGAACGTAAATAGAGTAAAAGTAGACATACTTTCCCATCAGAAATAAAAACTTTGCTCCGTGTGGTGTGAAGGTTTCCCTCACCTCCTCAATAGAAATAAAAAATAACTCACCAAGCATGAGTGTGTAATAGCTCCAACTACGAAGTACCGAATAAGTATTCGTTTGAGTTATTTCGATTAATTTTATTCAGATATTTGCATCACTGGCAGCAATAGATTTGTCGTTCATTATATTAATGGAAAGTTGACTTTATAATATGATTACACGTGAAAATTAAGTGGGAATACAGTTACTTATTCCAATTCCTTGGAAAAAATTGTATTTTCATTTAGTTTGCTCTGTCTCTTCTCGCTCCGAATACTTTCCTCTTCATTAAACACCTTTTCTTCGCTGCTCACCTTCAATATGGATTCTGACCGTTGCAGTGGCTTGCACACGCATGTCTCTCCATGCAAAACTTCCCCTCTGTTTTCTTCCCCCACATATCCCCTCCCTTGCCCCATGCTGCCTTGTAATATTTTACAAACTTACTTGCTTATATGTTGTGGCGATGTGAAAATGTGACCATGGGTGTGAGGATTGTGGAGAGCGCATCATGTTTTTTAATCTGTCCGTTTACTAGGTGTTAAAATGTAAAAGCCTTGGTGACTTTCTTTAGTAGTAGGGGGATGCCGATACAGAGTTTCTCTCCAACATTCTTCAATTATCCTTTAAAAACGTTTTTTAGAGTCACAGGATGAAGAGTCAGAGGAAGAACTTAGAGTCAAATATCCAGCGGTCCACATGAAATGATTGTTTTAGATATAAAATCACACACATTAAAGAGTGCTTTTATTTCCCAATATATTTGGGAATAAAAGCACTCTTTAATATAGGTACATAACTCACCATGTTCCAGTAGACCGAGAGGATAGTTCCACCATGTCAATTTGAGGAGTCAACAAACTATTGATTGATACATTGCTAGGATTTTTTTCTTAGTGGTTTGCTATCAACCGTTCAATTTACAACCGTTCTTTACACAATCAAGAGTTCCGTTAATTTATATTTCCCGAGCTTAGTGATTATTTCTTATCTCCATTTCCCGCATGTGCTGTTTAGCGTTTTTTATTTAAACCATGTGCTTCGATTCCTGTTTTGTCTCTTCCCTCGGCTGCTATTGGAAGTTTAGCGAATGCTTCCTAACATGAGCTTACCCAGGTAGAAATTTCCTGCTCTGTAACTGGGTTGGAACTGATATTTTACCGAAAAAGAAAATATTCGTAACGGGAGTTACGGTGATGAAAACACAACTTCTAAAGATATAAACGTAAAAAACTATTAGAAATAAAAAAAAAATCCACACCAGAGTATCGAGCACCATTACCTTCCGCTCCTCAATTCACTGGGCTACCGCTGCCGTGTAGAACTACGCAGTGTACAGGGGTGAAACCCTTTTTCAGTTTCATAAATTCTGATTTATAGGATATAATGAATATATAGGATATAATGATGTATCAAAAAATATTTCTCACAAGCTCTAAGTTGTTTTTTTAACAATTGTCTAGCGGTAAGCACTGTTAAAACCAGCATTTGTGTAGCGGTCTGAGGCCGAGTAATTAAGATCTCATTGATTCTATGGATATAAGATACGATTATTATAGGTATCCACCCCAGGAGCATCCAAGGTGGTTTTTTAGTCCATAAATGCACACCAGTTACAGATGAGAGGGTATGAGAGGGTCATCTCATCACAGGTGGAACTGGGGTGGACAGGGGTGGAGGAAGACAATTAGCCGTACTGTAGAGTTACAACCCTGATGCACCCCGGTTCTACCCTTCTATACCTCCATGTTTATGAGTTCACCCCTTTGCAGTCCAGTTACAGACCAGATACAGACTAGATTTTGCCCTTACAGACCAGATTAACCCCTTACAAACCAGATTAACCCCAGTTCCACCTCAGATACAGAACACATTTTTTCATGGGTAGAGTTCCGTTAATTCATATTTCCCGAACTTATTGATTATTTCTCATCTCCATTTCCCGCATGTGCAGTTTAGCGTTTGGCATTTTTACAATATGTTTCTCTTACTCCTGTGCCTTTCTCTTCTACTCTCCCTCTCTCTCATTCTTTCATGCTGTAGTCATCGCGTTCAGAGGTACCTCCATGGAGGTACCTCTGAACGCGATGACTACAAGAGTGGTGTAAACTCACAAGTAATGTCGGTGCGATATGAGATTTTAGGTCAGTCTTCTCTCAAGTTTCGCAATTCGAACTCGGGTGTCATTTCTCTCGTAAGCCTCAGTCCCGTCGTAGTGTCGAGTCTCGTCTCCTGTATCGTATCATCAAAAAAAAAGGAAATGAATAATTTTATGATTGAAGAAGAGTTAGTTCCTGTACTGGCAACAGTGACTTGAAAACAAAACTATTCGCATTCTCGACATGATTTGAGGTTTTTGATAGAATGAAAATGTTAAGGTTGTTGAAAATCAACTAAGGAAATTAGCTTACTTAAATTTGAATATATAAATAAAATAAAGTAATATTCAAATCATATAACTAAGTAAAAAGGACGCGGTGACGTGTCCGCGGTTTGAAATGACAGTTGAAATACTAGGTACATAATTAACTGTCAGAGGGGTTACTTCAGGTGATATATCACTTGGTAATTGTTTATTAATATGATATTACCCATAAATATGTACCTATCGAAAAAAATTACAATGAATCAGCCACACTTAGTCATTAAAATGAGAAGGAATGGTGAACGCACAGATTTTTGGTCGGATAAAAACTGACCACATAGCTCGACGACTTCGGGGAAGAATCATTATCTTGGAAAGCACGGATAGATTGTTTGTTTTAACTTGAAGGTGAAAACGCATTGAAAGTGAGATCCTCGAAAGATGGAATTACTCTTCTGAATTTATCATTCAAGAGTGTTCCAAGTATTTCGAGAAATTAGCCATTGGAATGTTCTTTCTACAACTTGACGAAATAACTATGGATGCAAAATGCCTTTCACTTCAGTGCCGTCAAAAGCGCAACACGAAGACGTAATACCAAGCATTTTCGAAACTAAGGAATTTCAAAAAACTACTGCATGGGAACATTTACCTATAAGTACGCCGGAAATGGTTCGCTCTTAACCAGCTCTGGCTCCAAATGTCGGGGGACGGAGTCGCCTCCTAGAATACTCTATCCTAGTGACGGACTTCTTCTTATTAGTTAATTGCAGAGCTAAACAACTTCCAGTGATGGGAAATGTACTGAATAATTATAATTGGGCTTAAGTATATGGGGAAATTGTTATTAATTGAAATTAAAAACTACTTTTTGAAAAAGTAACCAGCACGTATTACAAGAGGGTACAATTACTTTATCGATTTTTCATACTTTCTGACTCCTCCGACCCAACAAGTAAAAGACAATGTAAGATTCTGGAACTCCTACCATCTCATTCTTACTAAGGCGTTTGATTTTCCGAAGTGCGCTTACGGATTAACCCTTCGATGAATGATTTTTTTGCGGAGACAGTGACAGTGCGAATGGAGACGACGACGTCATGTTACAACCTTTGCGCGGCGATCATTCAAAAAGCGATACAACACGGTCTCACGCGCCACGAAATCTTACACAAGATGGTTCCAGACCACTTCCTCTAACCTCTCCCCCCCGAAACACGTCCTGCAATTCTTGAGTGTTACCCTTGTCTACAGAATGACTTTTTTGGCACGTCAAAGGAAAGAAATAACCTCGACCTCGCTCACTGGCGTCCCGGGGTCGTCCTCTGACAGCACCGAGAACCTGTTGGGAACAAGGAGGTTAAATGAAATGGGAAAGGCATGACCGTGAACGCTCATGGGCGATAGTGAAGCAAGAATAGGGGTGCTTGGGAAGGATTTTGTGCCGAGTAGGTGTGGCCAAACCAGTCACAAAACATCGTCTTGCCTGTAGTTTTAAACTTAGATTTGAGAAATATCTAACGTGACCGCTTGAAACGTAAGCCAGAGAGTGAGGTATCAACTGTGCCGACTGTAATGGCGGAATTGACTTCGAGAATTAAGCAGAATGTCGTCTCCATTTATTTCTAACCTCCTTGATTGCGAACAGGGGCAGCCTCCGCTCCACGATTCGGACGCGCCGCAGTCCCCCGACCTTTGGGTACCACTGCCCACTCCGGTTTAAGGATTCACTTCGTCCCAAGGCGCAGGGAACGCACCGTTGCCTCTTCGACCTTAGACCTGAAGTATTTCATTTCATTCTCCTGCTTTCGCACCCGGGCTCGTTCGGGGAGCCACCTTGGTGCCGCGAGGAATCTCAAGAGGAATCGCCTCGCCCCCGTTGAATTATTTCATTCCATGACATCATCCTGGATTTTATGCTTCCCAACTTGCGTAATGAATGTGTATGATTCCCTCAAAAGCTGGTGAATTGTTCGAAATGTGACTACTGCGCATTGAGTAAAGTTCTGTTCTAATCCTGCGCAAGGGCAGGATAAAAAAGCAGGTTCTTTTGTATTCAGTCTATGAAGTACACGTTGGCCTTGAGTAATTCATCCCACTAGTGGTATGGTATTTGGAAAATTTCATGCATCTTTATCGCATGGAAATTGAGAAATAGTATTAATTTAGCTTATTTTTAACCTTTTCGGGGAAACCATTACGAGAATAGCGATTATAGACCCGCGAATTCGAGGACATCGAGAGAGAATGGCTTGCCTCCATCCCATTTCCATCTTTTCCCGTTATGAAATTGCTAATTCCCTCTCAGGTGTGAACTGCTCAATATCTATGAGCTCGAACTTTATTACGGGAAACTTCCTCCTTTGAAAATTTTCCATGTAAATATTGACTTAAGAAGAAAAAAAAAAGAAATTTAACAATCAATCCACCGATAGGATCTTGTAACGAGAATGTATAAACAAACTAGTAGGCACACCGTAACCTCTCATCTTCCTCCCCCGAGGCGAATATGTTCACAATCTCATTGCAGTCATCATCCTCTCATCCCAGAGTGACTGAAAAATCCCAGACAATTGTATTATTATAGATTATAAGGTGTGGAAATAGCTCGATAAGGATGCCTTTTCCTGCTATGTATGCATAAATAATCCATCAATCAAAAGACTATGAAGTCTTCTGGCAGACCTCGGGGGCTGCGGCAGAATAAATATTCTGCCAAATAGCTCTTCAGTCGCACATATAAGTCCCGCCTTAGCAAATATTTCACCAACTTGGGCACGACTATTATAGACCCAACTTTGCACGTAAATGGTGATTAGCTGTGTATTGCATAGACATTATCAAATAAACTGCGTCAGAAGTTTTCGTTTGCATTTCGGCTATAGAGACATTAATGGGTATAGACAATACATATTAACCATTCAGTCGTCGCACGTCCATGCGTCCTCTGGAGGACCAAAATACAATTAAACGGCCGATTATCCTTGACAAATGAAAAATGGAAGAGGCTGATTGGTATCTTCTTTTACTTTTTATTCACTCACTGGTTATGTGAACAACCAAGGAATAAATACTTATGAGAGTAATTTTTAGGGGCAAAGTGGAAAAGTTATCCGAGCAACTAATGAAAGTAGGTCGATATAATTACCACAATGTTGAATATGTGTCCCATCGGAACTGCATGTTTTATAAACTGTAAACAGCTTCACTTGCTACCCGCAAAACGTCGAAATGTTTCCATGTTACGATCCCCTCTCTCCCTCCTCATCCTTTCGCCTGTCCCCCCCCCCCTCCTGCCTCATCACTTGCCCGTCCTGCACAAGTCTGGAACTTCCCAACGTCCGCAGAATTCACCCAAAATTCACATAATTCCGTCGTGAAACCGCGCCAACTGCGACAGGCGCAGATTGCTGAAATATATTCGCATTTTTAGAGCTCAAGTAGCCCAATCTATTATAATTCGCCCAATCTGGCAATCCTGCAACGGGCCCTCGCTCTGACTACGCCATCCCTCCCCGGCCCACTAAACATTATCTATCGCGGCGCTCTTACCGCCGTCTTGTACTCCTAAACCACCTACACTACCTCTACCTCCCCTTCCCCGCTAAGCACTTGCAACTTGGTTTAGACGTCAGTTGCATGTTGGAGGCTTATCGTATCACAACTGTCTCTTGCCATTGTTTCGTGAACGCATGATACAGTAACACAACAGTAAGTAAGAGTGATAGTAATAATCTGTATCTTAAATAGATGCGATAGTTTGAAGCTCTGTTTCAAAATTTTTTCAGCCATGTCGGTGGTGCAAATGGTTGTCCTCATACCAAAGAAAGGCGTGTCTTTTTGGACGCCGACTGAGGTGGTGAACCGCCTGCTGCCCCTAGGGCCATGGTCTGACTTAAGACCAATCGAATATTTTTGGAAGGTTGAGTATTTTCCTACCGATAGCATGACAGTGTGGTGGAGGCTCCGAGAGATCGAGAAAAGGTTTCCGGACGGTCGCCTTGTTATGCTCTCAGACAATGAGCTATAAGGCAGAAGTAAAGACATGCCGCTGTGGCCGCGGACGTGTTACACTCTGCTTCTTCGGCCGCAGTCTTGACTGAATCAGTGTCAAGTCCATGGTGTTTTTTGTTTATAAATGAGTGGTAATTCTTTTAAGGAAGGGAAGTGTGTGGTGGTCTTTGTGATGGTTTAAGGCAGGGGTCTCCAAACCTTTCAGCCCGAGGGCCGCATTAACCATCAAACAGCAGTTCGGGGGCCAACTACACGCTCGGAGTCCAAATAAAAAAGAATCAAAATATGGATGTTGTTTTTAATTATTTATTTTATAGTATTTTATTCATAATAAGTAGCGAATAAGGTTTTGCAATGTAGTAATTGGTTGGAAAACATAACGCACTACTGCGCTCCTCTATTTTAATTCGGTAAAAACACAACGTACACGTAAGCGGCGGCTGATCTTGGCAGGTTACACGTAAATTTCCGTATTTTTTTCCGTAGACAAAATGGTCTCCAAGGGCCGGATGAAAAGGCCTCGCGGGCCACATCCGGCCCGCGGGCCGTAGTTTGTAGACCTCTGGCTTAAGGGAATAGTAGTGAAAGTGATTATGGTGAAGTGGACAAAAATGGATTTTTGCATAAAAATTATCTTCTCTAAAATAATTATGCTGGAATTATGTTACCTGATTAAGTTTTCGTTGCCATAAAGTTTCTGAAAAAATCTTTTTTTATTGTTTATCAGTCTTATATTCTTCCCTAGAAAAAAATTCTTTTAGTTTCTGTATGATTTTTCTACTGAACTCTTCTGTGCTCTAATGAACTCAAATGGATCTTAACTGTTTTCTACTGTTTTGGTTACAGTACTAGTCTACTGACTTCTACTGTTTTTTTCAATTTAAAGTTTTTGGTATATGCTGCATGGCACTGGCTAGGTTATATCCTCTCTCCCAAACTGTTTTTGGACACTATTAAAAGCTAATTAATGCTTATGACGATTTCCATTTAAGATACGGGTGTGCAGTAGGGTGGTTCGAAAAAAATAAAGTATTTTATTTCGGAATGCTATAGCCCGCAAAAGTTGCCATTGGTATAGACAAGAAAAAATAATACTAAAATATTTGAAAAATATATATCTTCCGGTTGCGCATTGCCGTTAAAATTCGATCAAAACGTTAAAAACCTTAAACTTGCAATATTTTTTGTAAGTATGTAAGGGTGGTATGACTACAGTCCTATATCACGTTGACGATTTTACAAGTATTAAAATATGGTTTAAAATTATAAAAATTATATTTTTGTGATTTCTTATGGTCACGAATAACTATGAAATATATGATAAATTTGCGATTTTAGTAAAGTTTCAAAGTTTTACATTTTTTAACGATTTCATAAAAAATCTAGTTGAGACACTATACAGTTACATTCCAGTACCTAGAGGTGCATAGAAAAAAGTTACAGTAAAATAATCCTCATATTTTAGTACCTACCGGTCGTGCAGCCGCATTAAAAAGTTACTAATGCTGCGCATTGGCCTTAGTCATAGTCGCGTTCTTTCGCGCGAGCTTTCTATGATTTAAAATTAAGATAAAAGTGGTATATTTGAATACATATTTTTGAAAGTCATATGAACATAAACCTGCTTCAGTAACACTATTATTTTAATTCTTCCAATCAAAAAATTTGGCGGTATTTTTCAAATTACATTGTGTGTGCATCGCGCTTTTTGCTTTACAAAACGACCCAGAACTCACCACGGGGAGGTGGCTGCACTTAGAGTTCCACCCACACCCTTAGTCAAAAATTCAAGTATGTACATACATTGTATTTCTGAAACTTCGAGAGCCTATTATGTACTTCGGAAAATATTTCTGATACGTTCCACTACGAACATTATCATCGAATTCTTGACTCAAAAGCCCTCTTCTGATTTCTTTCTCAGTTGAAAATACTCCCATAGCCGCCATCTGTATTACAAAATCTGTTTGAAAAGGAAGGAACATAAATTACAAAAAGGGTTGTATCTGACCCAAGCGAATTCCATTTACCGTTCTTGAGTCGTTAAATGTTGGTGTCGTGCAAAGGGATGAAGTAGGGAAACAAAAGTGGTTATAGAGGTTATTAATATTCCAACATTAGTGGCTGCACATTCAATCTTATTATCTTATCTAATAAAAAAAAATAATTTCTGGGATGACGGACAATTAGAGCTCATTCCAAGTACTTGATAAAATATCTGTTTGGACTAACTAGAGAAATATAGCTGAATTTGAGAATAACAACAAATTGTGTGTTGATTCTTCTGTTACTATAATCTGCATCCATATAGATATTGACCATGGATTATTCAAATAACGTTAAAGATCATTGTACGATAATTAGTGATTCCCATGGATAACAAAAATAGTAGTCTAAAACGAACAACAAATTTGAGTTACTTTTTATGTCAAATATTTAAAATGATACATTAATATATGAGTTAAAGCCAGTTAATATTAGGCTATGATAATAAAGGGATAAAATCAACAGTTCATTAGAAGTTTAAACTTTCAGAATTTCCTGCATTATCTCAGAGTCAACCCTAATATCCACCTGTTCTCGTGCCAAAGTGTCCCGCGCCAAGGTGGGCCCATGCCCAAGTGTCCACGTCAAGATGGCTGCGTCAAAGTGGTAAAATGTCCTAGACCCCACTATTACCTTAATTCCTAATATTCCTCAAAAACTGAACTACACCCCCTCATCCACGATGTCCGATCCTAGGTCTTTTTCCAACCCCCTACCTCCCCCTCCTCCCCGCAGTCCCAACCCTGAATAGTAAATAAACCTCATATCCTATGTTTGATTTTTTGTTACCTGAAGACGACACCGATTTGTTAAAACTATTATCCTATTCAAATATCTTTGCGACTGGCCCTTCATGCAGGCTCGGAATGGTTCGAGGGTCTTCACAGCAGGAAGGTGGGGCCTCCGGAACCAGGGAGGTGGAGTGGGGAGAGAGAGAGAAAACTCTGACTCAACGTTGCCATGTACACGACTTAAAATTTATGAAAACGAAAGGTTGCCTGTCGTAGGCATTGTTTGTGACAGACACGAGGAGTTCACCACGTGGCCCAATTGGAGAGTTCCAGGCTAGCGCCGTGGTCAGGGGGATTACTCCTTTTCATCCCTTTTCCTCCCCACAGGGACCTCTTATCTTGACCAGTATCAAGGGTCTTTGAAGGAATGGGTCATGTGGAAGTGCTTGGTTAATGACTCAAAAGTGGACTTTTGAAAACAGAAGTTGTAACATTTACATGATGAATAATTATAACAAACAGACATTAATCTCAGTTTCTTTGAAATCAGTCGATTAAAATGAGTCCCAACGGCATGTCATTTTGTTGATTTCTGACCATTGTCATGATCGCGCAAAGATTTTTCTCCCCAAGTTTATGCCATGCTCTTTCGTTAAAATGTGACAATTGTTTATTGTTTGGTCTCAAATCAATCAGGAAATTATAAACAAAATGGTTAGTACATTTAAAATTATGCCAAATGAAGGTTAAGAAAAAATATAATTGCTAAAAAATCAGCTTGTGAGTCACCCAGCTTATCCCCCTAGGGAAAAACCTAATGGGACCCGCAAGGACAGAATCGGGTGGGAGAGTGCAAAGAGGTGTTCTACCTAACTCTTCATAACCAAAACTGAACTAATTTTTAAATCCCGGGTGTGAATATCATACATATTAACACTTGAAATTGATGATAAATTACATGCACTTTATTTATTAATTAATGATTTTGATCGTCGAAAAGTAAAATTGAATGTAAACATTGAGTTAAATTTTCAATCAATCTCCAGAGGAATGGCCATGCCTTCTTCGTCATTCATTTCTTTGGTGTCACCTTCCGTGTCACTATTTATCCTCGTGAAAAGGATAAAAGGAGAAGGAAGATCACCACGAAACACCAAGCTAATGAAGGCAATGGAGGTTTGGCAATACAGCTAGTAGATTCACGAAGTTTACATAGCGGAGGACTGGGAGCGCCTGAATTTCGGAAAGGCTAGGCTCCGCCTACTGTATTCTAGTTGGTTTTCGCGGTCACGTGCCAGGAGACTTTCTCTTCCCTCACCCCCCAAAAAAACTTAAGCCAGCCTCTCAGTCGCAAATATATTTGAAAAGGATAATAGTTGTACAGGCATTAAAAATTTGTAGAATGGAATAAATTTTCTCTTTTTAGTAATGAAAATGAACTTCCGCAAATTAGATTCATAAATCATTGAGCACCAATATTAGTCATTACTAATTTATTTCTCCTAGATAACTCAATTGCCCTCTCACCATGGCCATTGCTTTTCCATAACCAACACTCTTTGGTAGGTTCTGAGGATACCATCCAGAGAACTCTGTAAATTTTTACTGGCAGTGTTAGGTCCGTAGTGTCCGTTGGTAACCAATGCATGTTCACACGGCATTTAGTGCCTACGACGGTAAGGACGTAAGGATGACCGACGGTCGTTGGACATAGGTAACTGAATGAAAATACATGTACATTTCAGATAAACTAATATTTTTATAGGCATCTAAGATTCCAAAAAGATTCCCTGTGGTTCTAAAAGAAAATGATGCAAGGAAAGACGAAGCGGAACATGGTAACAGGACACTTAATGTCTTTTTTCGCTTCTGTGTACACCAGTTCAGAAGAAGGAAAACAACCCGGCACAGATGAGCTTCTGCCAGAGGACTCTTACGTCTACCTCCATGGAGCAGCCAGTCAGTCCAAAATTTTTCAAAACCAAACTACTCAATGATTGTGGCTCTCAAGAAGTGGATTGAGGAGTTCATGATGTTGTAGACAAATGCATAGAATCAAATGAAATGCAATCTCATTCACCAAAAGATGAGCTGTGTTTTACCATCCCTCCTTCTTACTCCAGATAAACAGGGCATTATAAATTCAGTAAATATCCAGCCATATGGGGTAGACTTCATATTAAGTCTATAGATATGATAATCCTAATTGTTCAATTAAAAGTTCATGAGTGATAACAAACGATGCAGCTCATTACTTTGATGCTTTTATCATAAAGTATGCCCGGGCACTTCTTCAAATTGATCTTGTAAAGTTAATAACCCCATGAGCGGAAGTAGCCTAATATAAAAATAATTAATTTACCTGATATATTAAGAAATTTAAATAATTTCTTGGCTAGTATGTACATTATCTAAAAAAATATAAATTTATTTTAATGTGAATATTGAACAGCTCCTTAAGGCATGACAGACATTTCAATTACATGAGCAGAAGGAGAACCTGAAATGTCAAAAACAAAATATACATTTATCATTTTGAAAAATGTCCATCCATTGTAAACTTATGCTTTGAGCCTTTTCCATTTATGAGCTTCCCATTCTTCAAAAAAACTATACCATACAAAAACTTACTAAACACAAACTATGCCAAAGTAATTTTTTTGGAATTCCTAAATATGTGGCCCAAAAAGTTTGGTACCATGAAACTGAGTGCCTAGAAAAGAAGGTACATATAACCATTCACCAGGTGTTCAATCGATTCATGGTGGAGCTAATAGGAAATAGCATTGACTTGTTGTTTATAGGAAATAAACCATAGCTATACAGCATGCAATTATTATACTTTTTTGTACATTCACTAACATCCTTTCTTTAGTCTTGCTGAGCATGCAACTGAACCATCGGTATTCCTTGCTTCACATGCATATTCCCCTTCATCTTCATTCCACACATCAGATAGTACTTACTATGTATTCTGAAAACTCCATTTTTCTGTTCATTCCCAAATCGTTCAGCTCATGTGAACTCTCATTCATTATTCAGCCTTCTTGAATTGGGTATTGGTAGACCAGATGCTTCATACTCCCCAACCAGCTGCTTACCCACTAGCACAGCCAATGCTTGAGGGGCCTGGCAAACTCAGGTGTTGACCTGAAGATGACGTAAAGTCAAAGCCATGGTCGTGTTGTATTAAATTTATGTGGAAATAGCAAAGTTTTACCTTTTTATTCAAAAAGTTTGGTAATAATGATTGAGCCATCACTACAAAATGTACCATAAAGGATGATGGTAGGAATATAACTTCATTAACTACGGTGGTCTTGGAGGCTTCTTCTACAATCCCACACACTTATGGCTGTTCCCATGCTATGTGTGCAACTTTTCTTCTAAAGTGTGAAACACCTTGCTCTGACAGTTTTAAAGGGCTAATATTCAAGGTCTTTTTCCCACTATCCTTAATGGAGGGTTCCATCAGCATTCCTCTACTTATACTCTCAATATATGTGGATGCAAAATGAAATATCATGATGAAATAGCTCTAATGCTCCTCATCAACTAAGTATCCTTCACATACAAATCAACTTGAATAGTCTTATTCCATCACTCACTCTTCGAAAGCCGTGATGCAATATTCCTCAGAGCAAAAATTTAAATCTTAGTTCATTATACTTTCAAAACAGTGTACCACCACCTTTTTTAAATTTTAAATATTTTATTCTTACCATTAAATACATGTACAAGGCATTTAGGTGTTATATAAAAATGCACTAAGTTAGAAGTCATTATCAATGAGGCCATGAAGAATGGAACATAGAGACATTAAAACCATTGTCTACTAGTTCAAAGTCAAACTCACCTTGATCGTCTGCTGAGGTGGCAACTTCAGCGCATTAATCCCCAAAAAATAGCAGGCTAGAAGGTCAATTTTATGACTAAAATGAAGCATTATCGGCTGGAAATAAAATAGTCAAGACTGAATGTAGCTGGGTAGAGTAGTCTTTGTCATCATTATAAGTAGTCATCATTCTGAAGATTGGTTTGCTGCAGCTCTCCACTCTCCTCTTCTCTCTGCCAACTGGTTTATTCCTACATAATTATTGACTTTGAAATTGTTCGTAATTTGCCTGATATATTTAACCTTTATCTTACAAGGTTTTTTGCTGACCGACTACCTAGACTACCAAGGTTTTTTAAACTTTCTGCCACAAAAACATAGTGTTATAGAAAAAAAAATAATTGCAAGAAAAGTAGTTGTATCACAATAATTAAAAAAGTTTTTTCTGGAGTTTCTACAGGACTTTCATGTGACATGATTTTATTGGGATAAATAATATTACAATATTTTAAATAGACGTTCAATTATTGTTTATGTAGAAAAATTAAATTATTTTTGAGGATTAAGGTTTTTTGCCAAATATCAAGTGATTCCTCTACAAATATGGCGTTACACAACGCCATTAGTTTCTCTTCCAAATACTCTGAAAGACAAATTTTTCACCATAATACTTTTTTTTTTTACATAATAAAGTACTTAATTTGAATTGATTAATTAATTTTCCGTATGCTGTGCTTGTTTTATTCCTTCCTTTTAGACAATATGTTACCGGATATTCGATGTAATTCTGTTCAAACTCATGTCGGGTAGTAGTGTTATTTTCATGTTCTGGAAGTCTAAAAAAATTTCAACACAGAAAAAAAATGTTTGTATCCACATTATGGATATAAATCCTACACACAGTAACCAAGCAATAGATGTGACATAAATTGATCGTTTTGAGCCATTGATGGACCACTTCTAGCTCACTTTAGCGGAACTTCCAATAGCGTCATAAGTGAAAAACCACAGTCGGTGTTGTATGCTGAGTGGTAGTAGCTTATCCTGTCTTTTTAGAGACCATGTCTCCAAAAAGAAAGGGTTAGAGTGAGGGAAAATATTCTTGAAAAAGAAGGAGATATGAAGAAGTGAGATGGAGGGAGAGAGATGAAGGCTCAAAGTACTGCTGAGGGTTGATGATAAAACCTGGTACGTATGACTGATGCAATATTTTTTTTATTTCTGACACGAAAATATGAGTGCACTTTGCAAACAGAAAATTACTGTAGTTCAAAAACTTAAATAGCAACTTTGGCAATAAAATCACCCATATTTATGAGAAGTCATGTAAATTTTGTAAATACCTGCACCTTTTCATTCGAGCTGAAAATGATCATAGTGATGTCAGCCAGCTACGCATTTCATATATTGACAATTGTGCGATAGATTATGAAAAATGGGTCTACACACAGCCCAACTTCACATTCCGGGCACCAAAGTCGCACTTGTGTCACCACACCTTTCTCAGCGCACACCTCACACCTGCGTCTTCCATTCCTTTCTGGCCAGTGCACATTATGTCAAGCTTGCAGTCGTGAGATGACCTAATGTTTTGAAGTTGGATGACCTATATTTATGACTGTGGAGACGAGATATCTTCTGAAGCACATATTATTATGTCCCTCACAAGTTGCTCACGAAAGCGTTTTAGTGACGTCTTTCCACCAACTGAACGCAGAAGGATTGAGGCATTCAAAACAGACATCTACACCAGGTGGAAATTTTTTTTGTCCATTTCCAAGTTTTTCTTTCGATAGTGTAGCTATATATCATCCAGTCACCTTTGTCCACAAAGCCCATGTTTTTATTATAACTCAATGTAATTGCCAGTTTTAGCATATTGTTGAAATCATCAGTGAAAACTCCTTCAGAAGGAGCTTTGTGCATATTAGTCAAGATAGAGACATCTCTTTTATCTTTCCAGCATAATGTGCATAACGCTCCTTTCACTCTCAGTTCATTTTCAAAAAATAATTTGACAAAATCAAGAGGACTATTCTCTATCATGAGTGGTGCTTAATTTTTATCTAATTTATACGATGGTTCGGTGAGTGCATGCACTCTTGACTTGAAATTCCGCTACGGTAAACACCAGGAGGGCTCAGCATCCGTATCACTGTCTCCACCAGAACTGCTCTCTGTCTGAATTTATATACCTTCCTATTCTTTCAGAAGTTTACTTCCAGAAGCCATACAGCTAGACCTACGATATTACTAATAGTATCGTCACAAAAATACTCATGCCACAGCACTCAACACTCTTGAACGATCAGTTTCAGGAGAGACTGTCTCACCGAGCCACTCTGCGATGATATGAAAATGTTAGTCACAACAAATTTGGAGAGGGGAAGGACTTCAAAGAGTATGTATGCAGAAAGGCTCGCATGCTATCAAAGGCATCATTCAGCATCCTGTTATCTTGATTTGTGCTCACATAAAGATTCCCTTGCCTCCTTACCAGCAAAATAAGCAAACTCAAATGAAGAGGATGAGTCATTCAGCGGACAGATGGTCCAGCGGAACCTAATATCCATGTGGTGATAAGGAAAAATCCCTCTCATGAAAGTAAGAAATTTCTATCGTTGAGTGCTTTCTGAGAAGATGAGGATCTAATTGGGCTCTATATCCTCCTTTGCCATGGCAAAAGGATGAAGTTTCCTGGTCTCAAACCGAGTAAACAAATCTAGAGTAAGGTGTTGCATCATTTAGGTGAAAGATGGTCGAACAAAATCTCATTATCTTGACATGACCAAGAAAAAACTATCATGATAGGAAGAAATTCGATATTTCGAATGCTTTTCTTATAGAAATATATATCTTTGTGTGGTTTATAGCTTCATTTGTACCAAGGAAAGTATTCAGTTCCCTCCTCATACAAATGGCAAGCAAACCCTGTTGAGAAGAGTTGGATTCTTCATGTGATATTACGTCAAACAACACCAAATACCATGAGATATCCACAGAAAAAAATTCAGATGGAAGAAAGATATATTCTTTGTCGAATGCCTTTTCAAAAATATGACTTCCTATCATTTCACTGTCCCAGGGGCCATGAGAGTGAAAGGAGGGCACAGTGTGCCATATGAACACGCTCAGTAGTCTAGGGATATTTTTTTGTGCCGGAGAGATCGCTTGGAAGATAAAGGTTGAAAGGCTTCCTCTTCCCCTCTAATTCTTCCTTCTTATTATTTCCCCTTCTCATTTTGAGTAGCAGGGCTCCTTAAGCAGGAGACCCTTGGCACTCAGACCTATAAGTCATTGTGCCATCCACATTGTTTCATCACCTGTCAAGTCCTATGGCCTTGCTGAAGGCCAAGATGTCTCCTGTGGGGATATCTTTAGCATCCTTACTTACTTACTCCCATTGCCATCTATGCCCAAGCTGGGATTTGGCCTCACCAACGTCTGCCCTCCATCTTTCTCGGTCTCTAGCTTCTTCCACTGCTCCCCCTATCCGGTTTATGTCGGTGATTGCTCCATCCCACCACCTTTGTTTTGGTCTTCCCGGTAGTAGTCTTCCCTCTGGTCTCCCGCTGGTAACATCCTTAAGTATTGAGCCCTGCTCTGCTCTCATAACGTGCCCAAGCCATCTCATTCTTCGGGCCCTGACACATGCAGTTATATCATGCTCTTTGTAGAGATCTCGTATTTCCTCATTCCGTTTGATTCCCCATATTTCTTTGTCCTTTGTGGGGCCAAAGATTTTCCTCAGGACTTTATTTTCGAATAATATCAGTTTCCTTTCTTCTATCTTGTTCATGATCCATGTTTCTGCACCATATAGAAGTACCGGTCGAATTATTGTGTGATATATTTTGATTTTGGTCTTTTGTGATATTACCTTTGAGTTTAATATTTTATTACAGGCATACATGCTTTTGTTAGCTAAATTAATTCTGTTTGTAATTTCCGGTTCTTCACTATTTTTGTTTGATATTATTGTTCCCAAGTATTTGAATTGTTCCACTTCTTCGAAGTTATGCCCATATATATTTATTGTAGTCCTTAGTTTATGTTCTGTTATAGTAAATTGCATGTATTTAGTCTTTTCGTCATTTATTTTCGGACCTACTAGTTCCGTCACCTGGAGTAGAATTTTTATTAGTTCTTCCAGTTCCTCCTTGTCTTTTGTGAGGAGAATCACATCATCTGCATATGCTAGGATATTTATTCTAGTTCCTATTTTAATTCTCTGGTTGGTTCTTCTTACATTTTTGAGGGCATCTTCTAGTGCTATATTGAACAGCGGAGGAGATAGGCCATCTCACCTTGCCTTACCCCGTGATGACCTTGAATGCTTCAGATAGCTCTCCATCTATTCTCACTTTACATTTAGAGCCTTCAACTGTCAGCTTAGCTAAATTAATCAGTTTTCTGGGAATACCAAACTTTTCCATCTTTTGCGATATTCGTTGTCTAATAAGGCTGTCATATGCTTTTGAGAAATCTATGAAAAGTCCATAGAGGTCTTTATTATATTCCCAATATTTACTGATGGCTTCCTTTAAAATAAAAATCTGATCTGTAGTGGAATGGCCTTTAACGAATCCAGCTTGGTGGTCTTCTATTATGGAGTTAGTGTATTTTTCTATTCGACTTTGAATTATTTTCAAAAAAACTTTACATGCGTTGCTGAGCAATGATATACCTCTATAATTTTCACATTGTTCTTTATCTCCTTTTTTGTGAATGGGTATCATAATGGCTTCCTGCCATTCTTTTGGCATCCTTTCTTCTGTCCAAATTTTGGAGATTAACTTATACAGTTCTTCATGTACTATTCTTCCACCTTTTTTTAATAGTTCAGATGGTATTCCATCTTCTCCCGGTGATTTATTAATCTTCAAGGTCTAAATTGTGTTTTCTACTTCTTCTTTAGAGGGTTCCTCGACATTAGGCTCTACATTCACGTACTTGTCGTATATTTCAATGTGTGTGGGTTGCTCGCAATTCAGCAGGTTGTGGAAATATTCTTTCCACCTGTCCATTACCTGATTCTTTTGAGTCATTATCTAGCCTTTTTTATCCTTTATTCCATATGTGCTTGGGGTGTAACCTTTTCTGAAATGCTTTATACATTGGTTTAAATTCTCTAGCATTATTTCCTCTTCTATTGCCTTCTGCTTTCTCTAATAGGCTGTTAATGTATTCCCGTTTCTTTTTTCTCAGAAGTCTTGTGGTTGCTTTATTATTCTCGTTATATTCTGCTTTATCATTGTTAAATTTGTTGTTTAGCCATTTCCTTTTTTTGTTTCTCCTGTCCTGCAGAGCCTTCTCACAGTCCTCATCAAACCAAGGGTTCTTCTTGGATTTTTTTGTTTTTCCACAGACTTCATTTACTATTTTTAATAGCGTTTCTTTAAAAGTGTTCCAGTTTTCATTTAGATCGTTATTTTCTTCCTCATTTTCTGTCATACTGCTCAGCAACTGAAATCTGTTTTCTAGCTTAATTTAAAATTCTTTTGATATTATCATCTGTTATCTTTTCCAATGCTATCTTTTCTGTCTTATTTTCTTCCCTTTTCTTTACCAATGTTATTCTCTGTTTCAGTTTGACCAGGACTAGGTGATGATCTGATCCGCATTCAGCTTCCTTTTATACTTCTAATGCTGGTTATGCTACTTTTGTTCCTGTTGTCTTTTGTTCCAGAATGTGGTCGATTTGGTTTCTGGTTCTGCCATCTGGGGATATCCATGTTTCTTTGTGTATGTCTTTTCTTGGGAAATATGTGCTCATCACCTTTAGATTATTTGCTGCAGCAAAGCTGCATAGTCTTTCTCCATTATCATTAGTTTTATCGTGGAGGCTTTCTTTCCCCGCTACTTCCCTCCATACAATCTCCCGTCCTTTATCGGCATTAGCATCTCCTAACACAGTTTTGAGGTCATATTATGGAAGCTTATTCCATTTTTGTTCTAACATTTCAAAAAACTGGTCCTTCTCCTCTTCCTCAGCATCCTCTGTTGGTGCACAAAATGTTATTACAGATATGTTTTTGAATATTCCCCGTAACCTAATATTGCACGTATGTTCATCCTCAGCTTCAAACAATATTACAGAATCAGATATTTGTTGTTTACAGAGAACCCTACTCCTCTATGAAACCGGTTCTTCTTGCATCCACTGTAGTACATGTGAATGTAGTTTTTCTTGTTTATCTTCCCTGTCAGTGGCCATCTTGTCTCTTGTAGTGCCACCACATCCATTTTATATTTGTTCAGCTCTTCCGATAGTGAATCGCTTGCTCCAGGTGCTCCCAATGTTCTAACATTCCAGGTACCAAATCTCAATATCCTTTCAGGCCGTTTCATAATCCGTAAATCCCATCCATAATTCGAGGCACATTTGTGGTGATACGTAACATTTGTTTTTTTATGAGGTGGGTTGTCAGCCCAACGCTCAACCCTCCTTTAGCATCCTTAGGGTCCATAAATGGAGCCCCAAGCTATCTCATGGAAGTCCTTGAAATTTCAGGGCATTTGCAAGAAGTGTGTGATGTTGTTTAATCCTCATCTTCGCATCATCAACCCCTTGGTGTGTCAGCTACACCGAAGATGTTTAGATGCCTGTCGATATGACAGTGCCTTGTTAATAGTCCAGCTATTGTCCTGATTTGACTCCTGTCCACAGAAGTTTTCTGCTATGATATGCCTTGGTTCTACTATGTGGATTTATGCTTGCCTTATTCCCTGTGTGGTGTTCCAGATCCTGAGTTGCTGACTTGATATCCACTCTCTGATCTCAGAAATCCTGATACCAGGAGTAATGGGTAATACTGGTTCAGGCCCACTCGGGGTGTGGCTTGCACCTGCTTTGATAAGTCTGTCCACCTATTTATTTCCAGGTATGCCTTTGATTTTAGGTACACAGAAAAGCTTAATGCTGTAGTGCCTTGCTATATCTGATATTGCCTCACGGACCTCTTGTTTTAGGTATGACGTGCATCCAGGTGAGTTTTGTGCTTTTAAGTCTGCCTGATAATCGGTGCATATGTGGATAGGTCCCATAGTGAGAGCCAACTCCTTAATTATGTGTGCCCATGTCAAAATGGCAAAAATTTCAGCCTCAAAAATAGTTGTGTATCAGGGAAAATTAAAAGATCTTAAAGGACATCCTACACAGATACCTGCCCCTGATTTATTGTCTTTTCTTGAGCCATCTGTGCAACAAATAGAGGCTACTTGGAAAATATTTCCCCCCCTCCATCCTGCTGTTCCCTGGAAGGGATAAACTTTTTGGAAGGGGGTACCCACTGTTGCCTGGAAGTCATGTACATTTTGAAAGGAAGCTTTTTAAGTTGAACTTTAGCGCCCAGCGGTCACTCTCCTTATGATAGATTGGGCTGGACCTGCACAGCTCTCCGTCCATATCTGTCTATGGCCTTTCCGAAGATTTTACTTTCCATAACATTGGCCTGTGCAATAATGGTGGTAAGCAGAGGCCCTGGTATGGAGCAGAGGTCTGGCTGAGAGACTCCCTCAATCAAGGAAACCTGTAAGTGGGTGAGGGAGAAAAAGTCAACTTTTACAAATACCACTAAATATTTATTGAAACTCGACCCGGGTTTTGACGTGGGTTCACATCATCATCAGGCAAAAATATAAAAGAATCGCAAGCCTTATATACATGACATAGCCAAGTGAAGGAGGGGAGGGAAGGGCGGGGGGTTAAAGAAACACAAAATCCTTGTTAATGAATGTATGCTCCCGGCCTCTTCCCCCATTCTCAAATCTTTAACCCCCTCCCCTTTGTCCCCTTAGTTCGTCTCTAGCATTCACCCCTGCCCTCCTCCCATGTTTCTTTAATCCCACCCCCCCTTCCCCCCCTCCCTCACTCAGCTATGTCATGTATATAAGGCTTGTGCTTCTTCTATATTTTTGTCTGATGATGATGTGAACCCACGTCGAAACTCGGGTCGAGTTTCAATAAATATTCAGTGGTATTTGTAAAAGTTGCCTTTTTCTCCCTCTTATGATGGAATACCACCAAGTAAACCTTTCAAAAGTAATTGCTCTGAAAATGGATAGCCGATTCCAAAGACTTACCTTTCTGGTATGCATGCTGGTTCAGACGTAGGGGATATTCCTACAGGGGTCCATTCCATGCTTCATATTTTATGATGCTGGAGGCCAGTCTCCAGTCCATCCTGCCAGGATGGGTGAGAGGGCTCTTTAGCTGCATCTTATGTACCTCGTTAGAGCCAGGGAAGTGTGTCCCTAGCAAAGGTTTTAATGCTTCCTTGTCAAAAGACGTGTGTTCTCCCAAGGGAATCAAAAGGAACCCCACCCTTGCTCCATGGTCTTTGGAGAGGATCTTGTGGAGTCTTGGTGTTTCTGAGACTCCTTCGATGTTTTCGCAAAAGGACTTTCATGCCTCTCTTTCAGAACATTCCATGACCGATTTGTACCTGCATTGGGTCTCCTCGGAGAGAGTCCAGTGTTAAGGCTTTGTAGTGCGCTTTTCTTTATTAAAGGACATTCTGATCAGTTCTGGAGGGCTTCTAGTTCAGCTTCTCTTCAGGACCCCTCGTGAAGCTCTGCAATGCAGCAGGTTGATATGCAGGAAGGTCAGCTCTGCCGTCAGTGTATATGCCTTCCTGCTGCTGCTGCTCATCACATGAGGAGGGCTCAGCATTGGATTTCTCTGACCCTCAGCCGAATCCATCTCCTGCTCTACCCTTCCTTGGAGCTTATATTTTTCCCTTTGAAGGCCGACTGACTTGATAAAGTCGTAATCCAATCTATAGAGGACTCATCCACTCCTTAGACAAAGTGAGTGCCCTTGTCCACCTCGCTCCACCGGTAGACCCTCCACAGGCTGGTCCTTAGTCCCGGGTTGACCTTAAACATGCGACTGATGCGATACGGGGCACTCAGACGAGTCAGTCGGAGAACCCCCACCATCAATCTCCTCCTCTAGATGAGGAAGTCCGCTACCACTGCCTGGAAGGTGACTCCTATCTCTTCCACCTGGCTCACCGCGCCTGCCAGCTAGCCAGGGTAGAGACACATTGAATTTCCATTGTCCCATTGAGCTGGCGTGTCCCATCAAAGATGTGCATGTTCTGCTGCTGAGGAATGGCGTTCCAGGCCTCAGTGAGTCTATAGTCTCCAATTTCGTATTATCCCTGAGTCATGGTTCACTCAGTCAGGAGAGTCCAATGGGATGATTGCCATATTTCTCCTGTGCCTCACCACCTCTATGAAGGAGTACCAGGCCATGGAAGTTTTAGCCTTCTTCAGGTCCTATGCTGTTGGAGAGTCCCCGGGGATCCTCATCCTTTATATGAGCCTTTCTTTTGGGAATGAGACCCTTCTCTTTTTCGTGATCACTGGTTGCGCCTTGGGAGCAAGCTCCTTGAGTCTCCACTGGTTTTCCCCTATTTTTTCCACAGCCAGGACACACTGCATCTCCTTCCTCTTTCTCTTTTCTAACAGCCCTACTGCTTCTTTAAAAGTTGGAGACACGTTGCAGCTTGTCAGCCATGCTCTTCATGGTGTTGGAGGCATCTGAGTCTTCTCCCCTTCAGTGTGAAGGGGGGCATGGCTCGATCCCTCCATTACTATGGAGGATAAGCTGCTTTAAATAGTCTCCAATCCAGAGTCGGGTATGGAAAATGGGAGACTGCCCGGCACTGGGATGGGGCCTAACTTTGTAGGGTGAGAGGAGGGCCACTTTCCAGGGAACCCCAAGGATGAGGGTTGGGTGGTCCCTTGAAAGGGGTCAGCCTGGGAAAAGGGATCCTCAGTCTGCCAGGATGGGGATGCTATGGCTGTTTCCTCTGGAGAGGAACGTTGAACAAAGGGCTGAGAGATGGACTCTATTTGGCACCTGCTTTTGATTTAGTTTTATTTGCTAGTGTATAGTTCCCACCAGTAGCTAGGGAAATTAAGAGTCCGCCCATGCAGGGCCCCACCTACATGGGTAATAGCGTGGTTCAAAAAAAATAATGTATTTTATTTTGGAATGCTATAGCACGCAAATGTTGCCATTGGTATATACAAGAAAAAATAATAATAAAAACTTTTTTAAATACATATCTTCTGGTCGCGCATTGCCATTAAAGTTCGGTAAAAATCTTTAAAAAACATAAATTTATGTTTTTTAACGATTTTTAACATTCAATATTTTTTCAAGTATGTAAGGGTGGTATGACTACAACCCTATATCACGTAAAAAATTGTACAAGTTTTTAAAGATGATTTATAATTATATAAATTATATTTATATGATATCTTTTGGTCGCGCATCGCTATGAAATATGTGATAAATTTGCGATTTTAGTAAAATTTCAAAGTTTTTCATTTTATAACAAATCTATTTGAAACGCTATAGTTACATTCCTGTACATTGAGGTGCTTAGAAAAAAAGTACTGTAAAATAATCCTCATAATTATTAATAACCGGTCCTGTAACCGCATAAAAATGTGTCTAATGTTACATTGGCCTTAGTCATAGTCGCGTTCTTTCGTGCCAACTTTGTATATAATTTTAAAATAAATACATAAAGGTGGTTTATTTGAATACCCAGTTTTGAAAGTCCTATGAACTTAAACCTGCTTCAGTAACACTATTATTTTAATTCTTTTTGGTTGTGCAGCTGAATGAAGTGGAGTTCCAATCATAAATTATGTGGTATTTTTCAAATTACATTGTGTCTGCATCGCTCACTTTGCTTTACAAAACGACCCAGAACTCACCACTGGGAGGTGGCTGCACTTCGAGTTCCACCCACACCCTACCCAACCAACCATCCAATAATTAGGATGCCTTATTTACAATATTTACAACTTTAAAACATATACAAATTTATATAGCTTTTCTCTGCACTTTGTCCCCATGGTTTAAAAGGTTACTCATTTTTGTCCATCACAACGAATTTATATTCTGATTTGTGCGATGATAATGTAGCTCTGATGAAGCCATCTCTAGCACTGTGTCCACAGACTTCACTGGAAGCTTCTGTCACAAGCTTAACGCACCATTCGACAGCTAGTGTATGACATAGAAATCCATAACAGGCTTAAAGTCTCTGTTTACATACTGTTTTAATTTGTCATTAGTCAGTGCTCATAACTAAGACGGTGTAGTCAGATTACAAGTATCCCATTTTATAATTTCGGTGTAATCTATAGCTTTAAAGTTTAGGTTTGGTGGCATAAAAGGTCTAATATGGTCATCTTCAGAAATTGATTGCCTTGCCTTCAAGATTCGCCTGTACCCAAGCTCTCGAATGTGGTTTCTATCATAAATGACCATCGCCAAAAGTAAATTTTCGGGATGGGCAAAGTAATCGTTCCGTTGTATAGAAGGGTCTATAAATTGAAGCAGATCTTATGGTAGATACCGTGTTGTTTGAATGATCTGATAAATATGTTTTGGACCGTCAGTGAAATTCTTGTTTACCTTAAAGGTAAACCACATAGGCATATACAAATTTGAAATAAAAGTAACAATTTGCCTCATATTTTCAGAAGGACTCTTTACACTAATATATAGGCAGAAAACCCTGTTAGCGGTAGTGAGCCATCTTGGGTGTGACATAGGGCCAGGGTAGCAGATTGAAGTCTTCAGAGTAGTGCCCTGACTGGATGACTTAAGATGTCTAGTAAATACAATTGGTTTTTGCAGAGTATCTGCCAATCTACTTCATGAATCACACAATCAATAGGTTCAAATTCAATTACCGGTATCTTTTCTCATCCAGGTAGATCTTTTCCAATTGGCCCCGATTTACCTGATGGGCCTGTTTTCAAAACATCTAAGTGCTGGAAAAGGTGGCGAAATGTTAGTACGTTGAAATGAAGAAGACGAATACTCCATCGTAGAGGTCTCCCCACATACAACTCAATTTGGCGAAGTACACCACTTTTCCAAACAGTGTTTGTAACAGTGCTATCACATCTGATTATTCTAATTTGTTAATTGATAAGCCATTTTCTGAAAGATGGGAAGTAATACTGTTAACTATGTCAGTTGTTGAGCTTGAAGAGGGAGAAGTGTGTCCTATGTAAATGAACTCAGGCTCTTGGATTATACAGTTAGGTTCCTCCTTTGATGTTCTGCAAAAATTTTTTCTGCCAGCCTTTTCAATAAACATTGTTGTGTCCTATCTACCCTCAAAATAGAGGAAGTAAACTTCTGCAATTGTCTTACTTTTCAGAGTGGCTTGCATACGAAATTTTTCTCTTTGGACTTCACTCTTGTCTACAACGTAGGAAGTATTTGATTTGGTAAGCAACCCCATGTCTTGTAATACACTTGAAGCAATGGGAGCAGTTGCTCGATCAGACATGCCATAACGGTCACTATAGTCACAGCTGTAGTTTTCAATGAAACTCTCATCTGCCACTGCAGTTTACCCAATGAAGTTGAAGGTTGTGATACAAAGTCTCGGTCACTGTCATCAGAAATTTCTGAATTACAAACCTCCGTTTGCACTTCATCGTTTTTGCATAAGTCTGAAAGATCAGATCATTTTCTTTCATATTTTTTCGTATTGTTTCTTTCGGTCATTTTTTTTCTTTCACATCCAAAGACCTGATTTTTCCAATGCCGTATTTTCTTTGTAAAGTAGGTACATAAATTTCTTTGTAAGTACACCGGTTATAAAATGTAAAACTTTGAAATTTTACTAAAATCACAAATCTATTACATATTTTATAGCGATGCATGACCAAAAGATATCATAAATATAATTTATATAATTTTAAGTAATTTTTAAGCACATGCATACTTGTAAAATCGTTTACGCGATATAGGGCTCTAGTCCTACCACCCTTACATTTTTGCAAAAATTATTGAATGCTTATATTTTTTAATAATTTTTAACTTTCACTTTTACAGCAATGCATTACTGGAATATATGTATTTAATATTGTTTTTTATTATTATTTTTTCTTGTATACATCAATGGCAACTTTTGGGTGCTATAGCATTCCAAAATAAAATACCTTATTTTTTTCGATCCACTCTAATGGGTAAAGGCTAAGATAAAACTGAGTTGCACCTGTTGGCGATCGTTTTTGGCTCAGGGATGCACCATGATGATGGGAGCATTTTATCGACTGCCAAGTCTAGATCCGTCATGTTCTGCAAAAACCAGGGGCACCTCGAGGAGGATGTGGCTTATCACCACGCATGACGATCTTGGTGGGAGAGAGGCTATGTGTTACGCTTCATCCCTCCCTGGGATGGAATATCCCTTGCCCCCTCCCCCCTCCCCCCTTAACCATCACCCTGATGCCCCCTCCCCCCATACCCAACTACCCTCTCCCCATTGCCTCTCCACCTACTCCTTCTCCCCTTCTCCCTTTCCATTTCCAAACCTTCCCTCTGCCTCCATTCTTACACCTCCCCCTCCCTCCTTACAGTCCCTCCCTCCGTCAGACACTCCAAACCCCTTCCTCCTCTTCAGTGATTATTGCTCCATAATCACACCCTTCTGAAATATAGAAAATAAATCGTGTTAGAGCACTTTTTATGTGATGTCTATGTATATAAATTGCCTCACCTGTGACTTCAATGGAAAATATTTTCCAAGAGCCAGACATTTAACTAGCATCAGTGGTGTAGCCAGGATTTGGGACTAAGGGGGACAGAAAATATTTAGGGGGTGCCGACTCATAAATTAACCAGTTTACTAAACTTAACATATTTTGGTGGTGCAATAGGCAGATGGGTTTGTACTAAATACAACAATTGACAACTTATTATACTCATTTATTTATACATATTTGGGACTATTTGGGTGGAAAAATACACAGCTCAGGAGTGCTAGAAAACGGGGGAGACCTTCGTCCCACCTTGCCCCCCCCCTGGCTACTGACTAGCATTACAGCATTAGTTACCGTTGGGCATGGCCTTCAGTCCTACGAGCTGGTATAATGTTTCAGAAAGGTGTTAATGATCATGGTGGAGAGTAATGTGTTATTGTTTCAGGAACTCCTAGACCTACAACAAACCTAGCCTTTTGAGCGTCCCCGTGCCTAGCACTCGGTCACTTATGTGTGTCCCCAGCTCTTCACCCGGGAGCATACAAAGGTGACTGTAATGCTCGACCTCCCATCCTACGAGCTGGTATGGAAGTTAAAATATTCCAATAAAAATAGGGGAGATAACATTTGAAATCAGACGTTCAAAATGTGAAAAGGGACTAAGAGGGGCCAATTATCATCCCATCCCAGCATCCCTCTTTTACTCTACATATCCGTAAGTTTGTACGGTGGGATGGGTATGGAATGATTACAAGAGATGAAGTAATGATGGATCCTTCTGGTGGCGAGTGACGAAACAGGGCGATATGGTGTCGAAAAAAACGAAAGAATTGTGCAATATATTGAAATAGTCAACTTTCTCAATTATCACCTCCAATTTATTCTTTTCGTTCCAATAACATTGGTTGCCGATTGCCATTAGCAGCTGCAATCCGTCGTGTCACTTCGAGAGAAAAAAACCTTAAATGAATGGTTCATTTCAGGAGTTACTCTTGTGAAAGAGTCATTTCCGAAGGGAAATTTCCTAGTAACCCCCCTGAGTAAATTAATTATGCTATTGTACACATAGTCCACGCAGAAGAACCGAGAATAAAACTACTGTTCATAAAATCTCAAAATATGGTGTCGAAAACGCATGAAAAAATCATCGAGTTGGTCACTACGTTTGTTAACACCACTCATCACAATGGTATGTTTCTTACATTTTATAAATGCGAACTCTTTACACTACCCCTTGGTATTGTTGTCATTTTCGCCATTCACGGGGGTTTTTCGCAGAATTAAATTTCGCTGGTGTGATGGAAGCTCATGTTAACCAAAAAAATCAAACGCATTAGTCATAGCAAATTTCCATCGTACCTGGCTACACGATACATTTACTTGAACGAGTTAATGTGTGAAAGTATGAACACATGAATGAGCGCAAATATTCACCGTGTAACTACTCCCACGTGTACGAACGCATCGCGAATATAAATAATTTTGTATATTCGTGGAATGCATATACAGGAAATAGGACCTGTTTTGTGTGAAAGTGAATTTTTGCCTGTCACTGTGAGGGGGTTGGACAAGAATCTCAGAGGGATTCTTTGCTTGCCAAGATGATTGAGTTTTATATGTTTGGGTAGCCAACTAGGGTGGATGACAGTGTGAAACCTTATTTTCTTAGGGAAAATGGGTAAAATGTTGAACAATGTTGCTTGATGTGGGGAAATAGGGTAATTATCCCTGAAAAGTTGGGGTCCATTTTTTTGAGGAAACTGCATGCCAGCATCAGGGCATTATAAAGAGGAAGTTATTTGATTGGTCTTATTTCTGGTGGCCCAAGTTGGACAAGGACTCGGAGGCTGTAGCACAGACATGCACCTCGTGTGCAGAGATCTAACCCCTCTCTACTAGAGTCCCTTTAAAATGCTGGGAATGGCTAGGAAGGCCATGGATATATGGCTTATATACCTGCTTACATATGGATTTAGCTGGTCCATTTCTTAATAGTGTTTTTCATGGTAATTGACAGTTCAAAAAATGGCCTGAGTGTTTTCAACTGAAAAATAGTAGTGACAAGGAAATACTTAACCTCTTAAAGAGTCTTATTTGCAACCTTT
The DNA here is from genome assembly GCA_963573305.1 of Pyrrhosoma nymphula. Taxonomy (NCBI): domain Eukaryota; kingdom Metazoa; phylum Arthropoda; class Insecta; order Odonata; family Coenagrionidae; genus Pyrrhosoma; species Pyrrhosoma nymphula. The sequence continues at coordinate 32,586,395 of OY754332.1, forward strand.
AGGCAACCGGACAACAATATAAGTGACAATGGCACCCACTTTACCTCATTAGAATTTCAAAACTTCTGCTCTGTTAACCCTCCGTGACTCGCGCTCTATTTACTAACGCGAGGACTCGCATGGGGTGTTTCGGACACCCCACTATTTTTTTCATTTCTATAATCCTATTTTACCACAGCTTCTTTCCTTATTATGTACATTTATAATTCCTGGTAACGTTTGTTATTTAAATATTAATAATATTCGAATATGAATAAAATATTGTGCTTATATTAATATATAGTGAATTTTTCTAGGATTAAAAATTTAAAATAATCAGTTGACAATAATTAGTATTTAGTTTAACATTTAGCCCTTAATCAATACACAATAATCATTTCAATAATTTGGAAATTCAAATTACATAATCTGTGGTAAGTGGTAACGTTACTTCGTACCATAATGGTCTCCCAAAGGTGGCTATCCCATCATAAACTTTCCTCTCGGACATAGAATCCTGTAAAAATACATGACATATTTTACACCAGATAATTACTAAGAGTACATTAGAGTGAAGTATTAAGAGAACAGTTACTAAGAATAATATTTTAGTGATCCCTGATTTCTTAATACGTTCAGGTATCAAATTTGATTAAATGTGGAATAAAAAAGCTTTACGACTTTTATCTGCCTTCTTTGGAGCTTATTAAAATAAATGTTTATTGATGACCGGGGACGTTTTTGACACGTATCACAACTATTATGGAACATGACTATGTTTGGATGAAGCACAATCTAGATATTTATCAAAGAAAGTTTATTGTAACCACAAATATATGCTCTTTCAATTGGTAGATTCCAAATAACCTTCTAGTCAATTTGGACATCAGTATATCGGACTCGGAAACCATGGAAAATAAGAGAGGTTTGCTAATTTTCACCACGTCTTCCTGCATTGCTGCACTTTCTCTGCTTTTTCCTTGTTAGCTACGTATTGTTGTTGGTTCTAAGGCCTCCAAAAAAATGGCAAAGAGACCTAGGTAAATCTGCATCTTTTCGGGAATCACTTGCTGTGCACCAGAGACCTGTAAGCGGTCGGAAAAATCCGGACGATTCCCACCAGCCTATGTTTATTGCTTATGCCAGTGATCGCGCCCGCCAGTGTGACGTCAATACTCAACTATCCCAGTCATTCGTACTCCTTCCGGGTGAATGGCTAACACAATAACACATGCCGTACTTGAGGGGAGAGAAGGAGAAGTGTAGGAAATACCAATGCAAAGAGGGTGAAAACCCCTCTGCGCACCAAAGACAGGTAAAATAATACGCCTGCTGGTCTCCATTTAGCACTTTCTCCATTTACATAGAAAGTTTTGTGACTTTGGTTTAGGACCCCACCACTCTCTTTGGTGAGCACAACACTTAGCGTGCGATAAATCCTTTTTTCTAGTGGTCACTGAATCCAAGTAAAGGAGAACAGTTTCCTCCTTTTTGGTAATTCAAATATGAATTTCGGTCGTACTTTTTTCTGAACGGTATCTTTTTTCGTTACTGTGTGTATGCAAACTTTACGTTCACTTGTCACTCAAATTTTATTTATAATTTATTGTAATTATTTGGCAAACATTATTATTTGCTCTACATCGATAGTCTTTTTTAGATAAATTTTAGATGATAATAGTTGTGAAATGATACCTATGAAATGATACCTTTATGTTATGCTACTTGTGCGATGCACACATATTCCTTTCGAAAATTTCACAGAATATTTAGTTTTTAGGTCTTTGCCTCTGGGACAAATCACACACCTCCCATTTCCTTTTCTCCGTCTTTCTTGTGGCTCAGATGTCAACGGCTCTCAGTATTTTTCCAATTATCTCCTAAATTCTCTTGGCAATTTTTTTGTGAACATCCCCAGTAAACACAAAATGCTGCAGATGCGCATCTGATGCGCTGCGCGGTAGCGCTGCAGCTATCACGAAGGCGCTTCTGCAGCGCGCCTAGCACTCCTAAACTTCCCTTTTTTGAATGTCGAATGCGCTGCTAACGGGTGTCAGGAGCGCTGCACAAGCGCGTCAGGAGCGCTGCATAAGCGTATCACGATCGCTTCAACCTGCAAAAAATAGTTTACTCAAGGACCGAAAGTAGATAGTATCTCCGGACTGCATAGACTCAACTTCATTTTCGCATCTACCTACGGTCAACCTCACATCTATTTACGTTAAGCTTATCACGCAACTACCTACGCCATATCCAACTATCAACTACTAGATTTGTTTCTTGAAAGCTGTATATATACGGCCATTCCCGTGCGTAAATGTGTTTGCGAGAACTAACTTTTAAATATCAATGCCGTGATAGTTTATGGAAACGTACCATCCAATCACGATATCAGTTTTCAGGCATTAATTAACTGAAACCTATGTTGCCACATTAAATGAAAATAAAGCCAATATTAATAATAATAAACAAGATGTTTTCCAAATGCACACGTTTGTTTACATTTCAATGAAGACGTAACTTACTCGCGCAAATGTTACGAACGTGAATATGCATGCATACGGGTCAATCCATATATAATGGTCCAGAATTGGTTGCTTGATGATTTTTAATATTTTTTTATATTTTTACCATACAAATTACCATTTATTGTGAATACAAATATGTCATTATTTTATTTTTTTATTTTTTTTCCTGATAGTGGCAATTTTTATGCTAACGAAACACCGATTTTAGGCGATTTCAGTGTTCTGCAGGAATAGCGAATATCTCTAATTCTGTGTATCCTAGAACAATCAAACAAAAACCAATCGATTCAGTAAATAATGAACTTAAATAAAGGTCGGGTAATGTATCGACCTAAAATTGAGTCTAGGGTCCAAATATTGCTTCAAAGTTTTCATCACTTAACTAAAAAATCAAGTTTTACAGTTTTTTACATAGGAAGGCAGGATACTTAATGTTTGTAATTTTTTTATTTGAAAGGTATAAAGCCATGCTACAAGTTTGCAGAATTTTAAGTTCTGGACTTCAGTGGTTTTTTTATTAAATTTTTTTAAATTTCTTGATTTTTCAAATTTTCCAAAGTTTAATGCCCATTATCTTTGTTGGGCATAAAAATAAAAACTTGAAATTTGGCCCATTTACAGTCCTTTAGATGAGGAATAACCAATAAAAATTTTGTTTAGTGGACTCAACTATTTATAAATATATTAAACATTGAAAAGTACCAAAATATCGACGAAGTCGACATCAACACGGCACCATTTAGTACCCTCTTAAGCAGGGGCGGATTAAGGGGGGGGGGGGCGGGGGGGGCTACCGCCCCCCCTCCCCCCGTAATTCCCGGGAAAATAGGAAAATGGTAATCATCAAGGTGGTTCTCCGATGCAAGTTTTTATTTCACCAGCTCAATACACAATGTTTAAAGATAATTGGAAAATATCTAAAAGCCACTTGTCTGAACAGACACAGTATCCTCGTTGTTCGCAATTGTACTTTAGTAGGCCTTTTGATGAACAGTGTTGTGAAAGCTTTGCTGCCGTAACGGAATAGTTATAAGCTATTATACTATGTATGCAGACCTACATACACCTTTTTAATATGTATGCAGAGAACAGTGCCGCGAGTTTGGGCAGTTGAGCCGTAGTGAGTCTGCGAGAGGGGAATACAGTCTCCACGCCCTCCTACAGCATTGCCTATTATTATGCGACACCCTCTGCTCTCGTGCTCGTCGCGACATGTCAGTTGCCCGGCTCTAGCGAGTGTATTGTTTCAGTTGTAGTGAGTGACAAGTTCAAGAGTTCTTCACATGTTTATGACCCTGCGTCCTTTTTCCTTTATTCTGTGATATACCTGACGTGCAGATCAACCTTTCTGCCAGAGATGGTAATTTCAGTCGGTTAATTACAAAGACATAACTTATTTGCGCTTTCTCGCGCTCGCCATTAGGGTCGGACGGCCGGCTTCAAGCTCGGGCCCACATTAGCCTCCATTGCTATTTATCTGCTTTTTGATCAAGGAATTGAACACCCACCTATTGGACTTTCATCTTCATTGTGTTATCATAGAAATGCTGTCAGAGGTCCACCCACCGTAGTTTTGTCCCCTCTCCTTTTGATAGCAGTAAAATTGAGGGCTCTCTAAGCAAAATAATTTTCAAGTATTACGCTACAGGGTGAGAAAAAGATGCTTATAATGTTTTTTGCAACTCGTCGCAGAAGGAATAGTTAAGGTTTACTTTTGTTTACAGGCCTCTTCTTCTAGTAGGCCTGGTACAAAGCGGAAAACTAATAGTGCCTCTGCGGACCTTCTAAGCTTTTTCTCTCGCGTCCAAAAACAAAAGACGCCAGAAGCAGTAGGAGGAAATGCATAATTTGTTAACATCATCCCTTCATGCTGCACAACTGACAATAAGACTCAAGCTGAGTCAATGGTCCTTTTACAATCCCATCCACGTAGCCACGAAAAATCGACTGAAGCTTCAATTTATTCACTTCCTATGGCTAAAAAAATTTCAACTGTGACATAGGTCTCTTCATTGTACCAGGAAAGGAAAGACCTGATGATAGGAAAAAAGCAGAACTTTTGGAAGGCCCTTGGACATCCACAAGCGACTACAAGTATCCCTTTTCAACTCATAGGAAGGGAACCGCGGAAGAGCGTCGTTACGTGAGGATAGAACATCATGAAAAGTACCCTTGACCTGTGGTTTCTCCCTCAATGAATGGAATTTTTTGTAGGTATTGCCCTTTTTTCCCAATCAACGGCAGCTTGCGGTACAAATTTGCAGTTAAAATCCCTCGATACAGAGCCGTTAAAGTTTTCAAAATTGCTAGGGAAACTATAGTATAGATCTATAGATGATCTGGAAAACCACTAACACACAGTCTATCACAAAGGTGCAGTGCCCAGTTGGCCCTGAATTTTCTGGAAAATACAAAAAACCTGAAAATCAAAACACAAGCCAACTGGACGGCTACAGAAGGGAGAAAATCAAGGAAAATGGAGAAAATCTGAAGCTGATACTTAAAAATGTGATTTTTCTTGGCCGTCAGAACATACCATTCAGAGGTCATCGGGAGTCGGGACGACGCGACGGTGCATTATCATTGGAAGAGCCCTTGACGAATGACGGTAACTTCCGAGCATTACTGCGTTTTCGTTGCTAGGTATTATAAAAAATTATAAAAATATTAAAGAAAATAGTATTTTCTGAATATGTACTTATATTTTTATTTCATTCCAACTAATTTTCATTTTGTACGGCATTAAAGAAGATTTATTTCAAGGAGTTCGAAATCCTTGTGTAGGCTGCCGCGGGTTGATGTATAGGAAGATGAAGGTCTTCCGCCTTTTGCACCGCGTTGGTCTATGTTTCCTTGGACAACAGTTTCGTCGGCGTTGTAGTCGGCTTCTTCTGGTCGGTGAAATGAAGGTGCAGCTATTTGTCGTCTTATATATCTCAAGCGTTAGACCTGACTCCAACGGGTGAGATATATAATACGACAAATGGCTGCACCTTCACTCCACCGACCTGAAGAAGCCTACTGAAACGCCGCCGAAACTGTCGTCCGAGGAAACACGGTGTAAAACCCGGAAGACACTTCACTTCTTCACAAGAATGGCTTTCTTTACATCGTTTTTTTACGTTTTTCAAATTTGATCAGATAGATTTACTCAATAATTTATCACATCTCTTGTATATAATATAGCCACTCCAAAACTACGTTCCAAGCGCTACATTTCTTTTAATTTTCCGAGGGAAGTCCACCCGGACCTCTATTTTGTTGAGATGTATTGCATACCCCCCAGGCGCCGCGTGAAGTAGTGAACCGCCGCCCCCCCAAAACAACGACCTTAATCCGCCCCTGCTCTTTAGTATTGCTTGATGCCTTTAAAATCATTATCATTTCCCATTAATCAGTTTTTCACCTCATTTTACAAGTTATTCATTATAAAGTAAACATTTGGTATAGTAAACTTAAGCTAAAATGTAAATGCAGGCCTTACAATACAAAGAATATTTGGGAATTCAAAGAAACTTACCCATATATTAAACTTGGTCATTCCATAACTGTATACCAAATGTTTACTTTATAATGAATACCATACAATTGTATGGTAAAAATATTAAAAATCAAAATTTAACTTTTTCTGGACCACTTAATATGGATTGACCCATACTCAATTTTACGAATGTGGAAATGAGAAAACTGATGAATGTACCAATAAAAGCATAACAATAATTTAGTGTACAAAGGAAATTAATTACACAAAGCTATCAATGAAGTGTTGTTACTGGCAGAACCCAAGTCTCTCCGATTCGTGTCAAAGCTTTCCCATTTATGCCAAATTTTCGGTCTAAGAATGAACCACAGGCTAAACATGTTGCTATATATCAAGGATATATTTCATTAAATAAAAAAACAAAGGATACACATAGTAAATGTTTAAAGAATGAGTATTCATATCTTCCTCTTTCGATTGAGACTTTCAACATCTCCCCTTATTCAAAAGACTACCTGCAGCGCTGTGCCAGTGCATCCGCAACTTGCGGCTGCTGCACTTCAAACACGAGCAGCGAATGCGCATTAGATGCGTTTCTCGATAATTCGCTCTATGAGAGCGCTGCTGAGACGCTGCTGACGCGCTTCAGTTGACATGTGCTGCACTTGCAGCGCTGGCATCCTTGTGAAGCGCTGCTGCAGCCATGTGTGTTTACTGGGTCTCTTGGAAATAAATCATTTGTTAAGCCTTTGGCAATTTCTTGGAGGAATCTTATCCCATTAGTCTTCATTTCAGGATATAAGTATGCTCCTAAAAATAATGAACGCATTGATGCCTCATGTATTCAACAAATGGTAAAAAAATCACCCTTGGTCATCTCCTCACATTCTTGGCAACACTTCAAGTAGCACACATTTCATCTACTGTGTCTACACCACCTTTCGTTGAATTATAAAACGATATCATTTTCGGTTTTTGTTTTTCACCTGTTGACCCATCTGTGCTGATTTCTTGAAATCTGCATAGATGCATCCTTGAAATCATTAGAAAACTTTTCTTATTTTTAGGAAAATATGACACGGGGGCCATGTTTTTCCTGAATAAAAAGATACTGCTGCACTCCTCCCTACTTTTCACGTCAACAATTTCAGGGAGAAGCTCCACCTTATTCTTTCTAACAATCTAATCGAGACATAATATCATTTTTTCTCCTTGAACCCAGCTGCCTGGGATACAACGTTATAGACTGGTGTTTGAACGTTTCGTCGTGCCTCAAAAGTACTCCATTTCGTCATACTGGCTTTACCCATCAAAAATATTCATTTGTCACAGCTGCGTACGCAGTCTCTAAATCACTGATGTCCTTACGTGGCTGGCTGTGTCGTGCTTCGATTCCTGTGCTGAAGCTGCCGAAAATTTGCTGTTTGAGTCAAATTCTTCTTCATCAGACAGTTCACTCAAAAGCAGAAGAGCAGAGTATATGTCACTCTCAGAACGTAAGTAGGTCATTTAAGAGCAAAATAGTTATGTAAGTTATGGTAATACTTTCTACGATGCCTAAAATTTTAATTTATAATTTTATTAGTGAGTGAAAATATCATTTACACCGACCTTGAGTTATTCGCAAAATCTGTAATCTTTCCACCACCAACAGCTTCCGATAGAAAGAATTCTTAGAAATAAATGATGAAATTTATTCCTAAAATAATACCATGACAGGCATATTACCTTGCTCAGTTTCTTTTTGGAATAAGATGCAAAGGAAAAATAATGATGAAAACAACGTTGAAAATTTATAAAACGTAATGATATCTCAGTAAGCTGAATAATAAAGACGTATTGAATGTATAAATTAAATAAATGCGTAAATTTAAAGTAAATAGACTTACCAAATATTAGGAGGAACAATAACTTGTGACAGTAGTATGTAGATAATGCACTAAAAACAATGAGAAGAAAACCTTCACTTATTTAGAATACGTTTGCAAGCATTAAAATTACACTTGCAAAATTCACTCCGGAGGGATGCGCATTGTCTTCAAGAAGTCATCTGATCTCGACCAATAAAAAAAGGAAACTAACCATTTTCACAGGAGAGGTCAAAAACATCTCAAAATCCAGCTACTGAAAAGAAGGGGCTGTAAAACTTGACCGGAAAAATATACCATTCAAATAGACGCTGGGGTGTCTGGGACACCCTGCGCAAGTCACGGCAGGTTAATGGAATTAGGCACAGGTTTTCCCCCTATACCATCCAGCCACAAATGGAGCTGTGGAAGACCTTGTAAAGAGTTTTAAGAGCTAAATCAAAACCCTGTTACATGCAATTGTAGCGTTACACATTGCCTTACAAAGATTCATGTTTGACTGGAGAATAAGCCCCAACAGGTGAACCACCCAGTATGTAAATGTTTGGGTGGGCTCCTAGATCAGACCTTTCACTTTTCAAACCAAGTGTATATCAGACTGTGGCCATGAGACAGAAGAACCAGCAGAGTTTTCATGGTGGCTCCACTCGCCGAAGGACCCTCAACATGGACGCAACAGTGAGAGCCACAGCTTACACCAGGGGAAAAAGCCAGTGCGTGGAAACAAACCACCATTGTGTCTGTGCTAGGTTCTCGAACTTTATAAAGTGGAGACAGACCAGGGAAGTGTGTGGCATTGCCACATTGGTCAGCTGAGGGATGTGGGTCCTTTATTCACTTTAGGGTAACTTCTTTCTTTGTCTTCGCCTTGTCCCACTCATGTGGGGTTGGCATTCTCTTCTTTTATTCTCTTCCTCCACCGCTCCCTGTCCAACGCCTCCTCCTCCTCTTCCCATCCTCTCTCCCTCAGGTCCTCTCGCACCTTGTCCTTCCATCTCATCTTTGGTCGGCCCCTCTTCCTGTTCCCTCTCACCTCCAGCTGCATTACTCTCTTCCCCACGTATTCTTCGTTCCTGCACTGAACAAGCCCAAACCATCTTAATCGGCATTCTTGCATCTTCTTCGCTAACAGTCCCACTTTAATAGATCCTCTTATATACTCATTCCTGACTTTATCCTTCCTAGTCACCCCACACATCCACTGCAGCATCCTCATTTCTGCGACCTCCATCTTCTTTTCTTGAGCCCTTGTGATTGGCCAGGTCTCTGCACCATAGAGCAACACAGGTCTCACCACAAACATGAATTTTTCCCTTCAACTTGCAATTTACCTCCTTATCACAAAGCACTCCACTCATTCTTCTGCAATTTATCCATCCCCCATTCACTCTGTGCTGAATTTCAGCCTCTAATCCTCCATCACTCTGAACAGTTGACCCTAAATACTTAAACTTCTTAACCATTTCTAACTGATCCCCTTAAAGCTTTACTATGGGACCTTCAGCTGATGTAGTCAAGTACTCTGTTTTGATCCTGCTAATTTTCATTCCCCTCTCCTCCAGCACCTTTCTCCAAGCTTCCAGCTTCTCCCGGGTTAACTCGCAGATTATGATATCGTCAGCAAACAGCATGCTCAACAGTGCTTTTCTCTTCACGTCCCTTACAAGCACATTCTTTACCAGGACAAAAAGGTAAGGACTAAGAGCTGATCCCTGATGTAATCCAACTTGAACCGGAAAACCTTTTGTTTTGCCAATACTGCTCCCTACTTTTGTCTCTGCTCCCTCATACATCTCTTTTACCAACCTTACCAATTTTTCGGGTGCTCCTTTTTCTCTCATACACCTCCATACCTCCTGCCTGGGAACTCTATCGTAAGCCTTCTCTAGGTCTATGAAAGCCATATGTAGCGTAGCCTGGAACTCCCGATGTTTCTCCAGTAGCTGTCTTAGCGCAAATATTGCATCTTTCGTTCCTCTTCCTGGCATAAACCCGAATTTCTCCTCTTCCACCTCTGTTTCCTGCCACAGCCTGCCTTCCACCACTTTTTCCCAAACCTTCATTGTGTGCGACATCAGCTTAATACCTCGGTAATTTCCACACTCTTGTACATCTCCTTTACCTTTATATAGGGGAATCAAGATACTATCTCTCCATTCCATAGGTATCCTTTCCTGTTGCCACATGTTTTTCATTATGTCCCATCGAATATCAATCCTCTCTTCACCTAGACTTTTCCATACTTCCACTGGTATTTGGTCTGATCCTACAGCTTTTCCATTCTTCATCTTTCTCAATGCAGACTCAACTTCTACCCTGCTGACTTCAAGGACGAGGCCCTCATTTACTTCTCCATCCTCACGCTCTGTTCTTGGGTTTTCCTCGTTCAATAACTTCTCAAAGTACTCTTTCCACCTGTTCGGGATCATTCCCTGGTCTTGCACCACTCTTGCATCGTCCTTAATCTACTTTATCGAGGTGATATCCTTAGAAGCTTTATCTTTCACTTTTGCTATTCTTTTTAGTTGATTTGCTCCCTCATTCCACTGTATCTCTTCATACACCTCCTCCACAGCTCGTGCCTTGGCATTTGCCACCGCCTTCTTTGCCTGTTTCATAGCCAGCCGATATGTTTCTATGTCCTCTTGTGATCCAGTGTCATCCCATTTCTTCTTTGCGTCTTTCTTTCTTTTTACTTTTTCCTGCACCTCCCAGTCCCACCAGCAGGCTTCCTTATTTTCTGGCGGCCCTTTCCCTGATGAGTAACTAGGTATAAAATAATGTCCTTAGAATATGTAAAAGTGAATGATGTTACATGATATGGAGCATTCCTTATGTGGACTATACCATTTTCCCTCACAAATTGTTTGAAGTCCTCAGAGGTGAAGGCCAGTCCATTATGAGTCACCAGAAGATCAGGAATTCAATGGGTTGCTAACCACCTTCTCAAGGAGTTCACTGTTGTTCTGGTGCTGATGGAGTCTATTGTCTATTCCACCTTATTCAACTTGGAGAAGGCATCTTTAACAATTGAAAAAGTATAACCATTAATTGGGCCAGCATAGTGAACATGTATTCAAGACCATGGCTTCTCGGGAAAATTCCAAGGGATGACAGGAATCTGGCTTGGATTAGGTTTCGTGTCACAACAGCTGGGAGTGGATAGCATCCATCCTTTATCTCCTTATCTACCTTTGACCACCAAACATATTTCTCAGCCAAGGCCTTAGTACGGACTACACCTTGGTGCACTTTGTGCACTAGCTGCAGTACTAACGGTCTAAGCTTTGAAGGAATCACCCCTCTACTTCCCCTCAGAATGAAGCACTGAAGCACTGTGAAGGTGCGTTCTGGCTCACCAAAAAACTTTTGCATCATAACAACTGTAAGTGCGATATTCCACAGAGGAAAAATCGTTCACCGTGACCGGGATTCGAACCCGGATCCCTCGATTTTGTGCAGAGTTCTTTAGCCAGTTAAGCTACCAAGGCATCCTTCTCCTCTGTGGATTATTTGGTGGCTTTGGTGGGTTTATAGTTATCCACTGGGGAGAAGGATGCCTCAGTAGCTAAACTGGCTAAAGCACTCAGTGCGAAATCGAGGGATCCAGGTTCAAATCCTGGTCAATGTGAATGATTTTTCCTCTGTGGAATATCGCACTTATGTGCACTTGCGGGTGACTCTGTAAAGGTAACTACCGTGGCTAATCCCAGTATCTTCAAAATTAGAACAACTATACATAGACTTTCACCTGCAGAGCAGCCCATCTTGTACTTCCCGAAGGACCCTATCTTCACTTGTGGCTCATACAATTGCTTTTGTTGTTAGGGGAGAGCCAACTGGGGTCTTTCCTAGCAGCAGTACACTGATGGAATCAGGAAATATTGTCTTACTGCCAAACTCTTCCTCCATGTCCACTGGAAATCCGCTTAAAAATTCTGCATTTGCATGATTCTTGCCAGGCTCTCAAAAGCATTGACTGAGTACCAAATCATATGCTCTCAGTAGTATAGACCACCGCAACATTCTAACAGACAAAACATCTGATAAGGGTTTATTTGGTTTAAAGATTTCTTGTAGGGTCTTGTGGTCAGTGACCAACCTATAGGAATCACCTTCCAAGAAATGTCTAAACTTAATTACTGCAAAAATAATTCCTAGAGCTTCCTTGTCAATTAGTGAGTAGTTTTTTTCACTGCCTTTCATTTACCTAGAGGCATATGCAATAGGCCTCTCCTGACCATTAGAGAAGACGCGCGATAGTACTACCCCAAATCCGTATGGTGAAGCATCACAACACATCGTGGCCTCAGATTTACAGAGCCATCCATACCTGTCTACTCTGCATATAGTTTTAAGAAAGATCACTTTGAAAGTATTAGGCCAAATTGCCTCAACATTTGCAAACCATTTCAAATTCTGATGATGGTAGTACATTATATTCAAATACAGTCTTAGATTTGTGGGGAATATTTAGTTTTATTTACTCAAATATTGTGGATTAGGACAACTTAGGTTTGCAGATACAGTTGTGTCACTCTATTTCCTTTTTAAACAAGATTTTTACATTACTGTACCTGCAAAAATTTCCAGGATCAAATGAATTTCTGGGAATACAGGTGATTTTGAATTGAAGTAAATGTTATATCAGACCATATGTTCAAGCATAGTTGCAAGAACATCATGATGATTTGTTTTTTATATTACCTGTTTAAAATTATAAGTTTACAATTTAATATAGCCTACTGCTTTTTCTGTCTCTGCATTTTTATTTTTGAGTTAAATGATTTTAATACTCAACGTAGATTTTAAAACTAGTAATAATTCATTAAATGCATGGATTTGTTACAATTCGGTATGCATTGTAGTATGTAATTATAGAAATTAAATTAAAATTAAAAAGTTCAAGGACTAAAAGGATATAAAAAATATTTTAAATAGGTACCATAAATGTATTTTCAAATACCAAAGGTTGGTTCAAGAAAAACAGCATTTTGATTTTACACATAGGCTACATTGAAATGTATGCCTATTGATAAAATATGGCTGCTAAACAGTGAACATAATATACACATCATAATAGCTTCAATTTTACTTAATAAAACCAAGACAATATTAATAAAACTGATTTCTACCAAGTCAACTTTATCATGAATTGTACAAATTATAACGATATCAAACCATTTTATACTTAAACACTAGGGCTGTTTTACTAGGGGTAAAAACAACCACTTTTTTAATGTTGCAGATTAATTGCTGGCAGAAAGGCATTGTAAAATTCTGGATACACAATAGGTATTCTCTTCAGCATTGTTCAAAGTAAATTTATTTTGTCTTTCAAAACTTCTACTACTTACCTTGCTAGAAACTTTGGGAGTAGGAAGCGCTGCGTTGTTGCCTGTAATTGCTGTTGTAGCAGCTACAGGTACACCATTTGAATTTGGTCTATTAGGTACCTGTTTTTAATATTTACTTTTAGCATTATATTAATTGTGTGGGAAGCTTTCCATTCAATTTCAAACAAAAACTGAGTAAATTTTAACTGTGTTACTTTGGAAAAAGGAATATCTTTGAAATCCAAGTAATTTGGTAACCTTTGGTAACCAAATAAGTCATTTTTGTTCATTTGAATAACATAGTATGGCTTTTTGCGGTTGACCTTTGGGAGAAGTTTCATGAAACAAGTGGAGAAAAAAACTCGTTTCTACAATCATTATTCCCATTTTACTCTTTCAAAAGGCTTTTTGAAGTCCACAAAAGCATGAAAATACATCCTGTTTATACTCTTTATGTTTCTATCTATAAGTTTCATCATTACCGCAATCACGTCCCCAGTTGCTCTCTTCTTCCTGAACCCAAATTGGTCATCGCCTAAATAGTAATTTGCTGTGCTCCTCAACCTTCTATTTAGTATTCTAAGCAAAACTTTTTAGCTTAAGCACCTTCTTGGCATTGATGATGGAAGATTCCACTCTATCAATCAACCGCCACATCACTTTTTCACCTAAAAAATTGTACAATGGTGCTAACATAGAGGCCTTGTGGAAAAAAGCATGAGGTAAAAGTTAATGCAGCCCAGATAGGTCTCTTACTCTCCAACATTTTCGGGGATGGGTCCTTGAAAAGCCATTGCACCTTGAAGGCTGTAGGTTTAATTCCCTGTTCTGAAAAGAAAAACTCATGCCCAAAAACTCGTGCTTCTTGATGCAAATTTATATTTGTTCAGGTGCAGTAGCAAGCCTGCCTTCCTAAATTTAGTCAACACAATTTTTACCCATGCCCTCAGCTCGTCATTGGAGGGTGCCTGGCAGAACACATCATTCATATATGTAACTACACCATCCAGACTAGCCAGAATAATTTCAATTGTTCCTTGAAAGATGGCAGGGTAGGAGGATAAGCCAGGGGTCAGTCAAAAAACACAACATAATGCCATGTGAGTGTTTAATGTCAATACCTTTGAGAGGGCTTCATCAACTGAGAGCTGCAAAAGTACCTTGGACAAGTCCAATTTAACTAACCAGCTGCCACCACCATAACTACTCAGCAACTCATCTGTATTAGGGAGGGAATAAATTTGTCCCTTACACTGGGGATTAATGGTAGAACTGTAATCGCCACAAATTGTAATGGATTTTTTACGTTCCACTACATTCTCTGTGGGTGTTGCCCCCTCGGAGTATTCCACCCTCTCCAAAATTCCCTTGACCACCATCCCATCAAGATCCTCACTCACCCTTCCCATTATAATTAGTGGAACTGGTGTATCCCCGCAGGAGGTATCTAGTGAGCCCTCTCTTAGTTGTGCCCATGCTGTATTTTTCAAGCTGGGTTCAAGCACTTCATAATGTCATGTATTGGAGTAGGTAACAGGGATGGTAAAATGTCATGGTTTGAATTCCCAAAGGAGAGAACCAATTATGGCCCATGAGACTAGGACCGCTGACTGCCATCACCACACGTGGAAGTTTGACCTGTCTAAGGGGCAGTCAAATGTTCACTTCCACTTCACTTTCTATGCCGGGAGTCCCTTTTAATATTTCTTATTCCTGACCTTTCATCCTATCGACCTTCAGTGGCTCCGGGAAGAATGAGCTTTACAGGCTTTCTGTATGACAGAGAAATTTTCTTATAATTGTTTTTGTTTCATTTGTGACAATCCCGTCTGAGTCCCCGGCCAACATTGAGTTTTATTGCCGTCATAATGGCCAGAGTCTTGGGAAGTGCTGGGCAGTTTTCGCAGCCATGTCCAATGCCCATTGGATAGGTGGCTATGCTGCTATCAGATCATTTTTAAGGAGTAGGCGGAGTGACTCCAGAGTGATGACCAATTCTGCATGTATGCTAGAAGTGATTTATAAGTGATTTAAGTGAATGACAATTATCTTTCTGCACAACGGGCTCAATATCTTCAGGAGCATAGTATCTACAGCATAAGTGTCTCGTTGATACCATAATGGTGTTGAAGATGAATGTATTACAGCCGTGGAGCCGTATTTCGCCGAGCTGAATTTGCTGACCTGGCGTAATAACTGAAGCCGGAGAGAAGGTGACAAAGTCTCCATCTGGACTCGGCACGCCCTGCATCTCGTGTCTGCTACCTCCACCTTGAATATAAAGCAGCTGTACACTAGGGTCATTAAGACACCATCCTGTCACACGAGGAGACCTCATTCTCACACTTGAGACCGGCGGAGGGTAGAAAGGCAAAAGTTAGCTCTTCAATAGTCCATGCTTTTCCATGTTTCGATAGAAACATCCATTCATGGGCTTATCGTAGTGCTCCTTGAGCAAGGCCTTCTACTCGACTTTGTTTTCATTTCAAGCTTGAAGACGTCTGCCGTCAATGACAAGATGGATGTCGATGCTTGTCGACAAGCATCCTGACCTGTCTTAGACCTGACTTAGACCTGTCATCCCGATTGGGATGACAGGTCTAAGTCCAAACCAGTCTCGTAAGGTCACTCAAGATCGAGGTAAGCACCTTGCATACTGAGTTGAGGCTGGTCATTGGGCAGTCGTTCTTTGTATCAAAGAAGACTCCCTTCTTAGGTATGAGAACCCTGTGACCCTAAATCAGTCAGGGTGGCATTGGTTCTCTGCCTGACAAAAAGGAAGTGAAAATTCTGAAGTCAAATGAAAGAACACCTATGGCTTGTCAGGAAGGTGGATGGGAAGCTAATACTCTAGCCATTGCACCAACCATATCGATCATTTTGATTTATCGCATCATTTTGTGGTTTGTCCCCAAAATATATATCATTAATGTGTGCGATAAGGTGAAGCATTGAGTAGTAATGCTAGAAAAGTGATTGGTTGGCTGACCCCTTAAGAGGATGAGTCCTATTGTTGGCAATCTGCTTCGTCAGTCCGCTTGGCAATTGAGAATGCGCCTCTGACCGTGAAAACTATGACCCAGCCATAGTGCCAAAAACCTGTGATTTTGTCTCGGGGATGATTTTGGATAAATACATTATCAGAGAGACTCATAAATATGCAGAACACATGATAGGAAACCTGTCACAATCCCAGAAATGCTAATTTTTCAAAGGATATTACTAGAAAGAGTTTATATTTGCAAGACAATCATCTTTGACCTATGAACTCGATTTTTGGAACATAATTATATGCTTTTGATTCGAAATTATTGTTTTTTTCTGGGTGAGTATAGTAATACATAAAATTTTAAATCACATCTTTGCAGAATACTTCATACATTTTACTGTGGATGGAGCTTCCTGCCTATTTTGGTGCTCTTATCTCCTTAAAAACGTTCAAGCATAATGCTAACTTAGGTTATGTTATGGTCCCCAGCCTGTCTTATATTGAGTCACAAATGTTGGGCATATAATTGCTGTAATATATCTATGTAATAAGTGCTGTACATTATCAAAGAGACACAGATGTAGTTTCAATACTTGCATTTAGATTTTTATGTGGGTTAAAATGTGTTTGCCTTGATGCATTGGCATTCCACTTGTGATATTGGCATGAAAACTTCACAAGAGTGTGGAGGAGCCAAGCTGTCAGGTCATTGCATGAGTTTGAGACAAATGAAAGTAACGCTGTTACGAACCCAGAAATGTATATTTTTGTAAGGAAACTACAAGGGAATGGTGGGACAAGGAAGGAGGTAAGGACAATGGAGCATATGTCTGGTTTACAGATGGCTCCAGGAAAGAAGGAAGAGCAGGAGCAGGAATATACTGCCGCCGACCTGACAAAAGGCTCTCAATTTCTCTGGGGGAACATGCTACGGTCTTTCAGGCAGAGGTCTACGCTTTGTTGACCTGTGCCTATATCGCTAAAGATATCTGCCACAAAGGCAGACAAATTCGTATATGCACCGATAGTCAAGCAGCTTTAAAAGCTCTCACTTCCCCATGGTGCAAATCAAGACTACTGCTGAAATGTCGGGAAGCACTGGACTCCCTCAGCAGGCAGAGCAAGGTCGAACTTTTCTGGGTCCCTGGTCACACAGGTATAATCGGAAACGAGATAGCAGATGAACTGGCTAAGGAAGGCTCGAATGCGATCCCAGTTGGACCAGAGCCTTTCATCCCTATTGCACCCTCTTTAGGGATCGCGAAGATCAAAGAGTGGAACTTAGCTCAACACTCAGAGATCTGGAAAAATGTTCAGGGGCTTAGGCAAGCCAAGCTCCTAATAAAAGGACCCAAACCGGGACTATCAAGAAAGCTTCTCTCACTAGATAGAAGACAACTTCGTACGATAGTGGGACTGCTTACTGGACACTATCTGGTTATGAGGCACCTTCATCTCCTGAGAATTACAGACTCGGCGAAATGCAGATGGTGCGAGGAAGAGGACGAAACAACATCACACGTACTCTGCAAGTGTCCCGCCTTGATGAGGACTAGAGTTAGGCATCTGGGCTCACCAGTTTTGGAACTAGATGAAGTCAGTGGTATCCCCGTGGAGGACATGTTATCCTTTAGCAGGGCGACTGGACTCTATGGGTGACCACATATAGGGTGGTTAGCACAATGGACCATTAGGTCTAAGTGCCCTAGGTCCTCCTTGAGGAACTCCACCAATTCTCTAATCTAATCTAATCTAAGGAAACTACAGGAAAAAAGAGACTTAAATTTGCAAGACATTCATCATTCACCTATGACCATGATTTTTTAAACATTTATTTTTCTTTGAGTTCCAAGGTATTAGTTATTTTTAGGGCTATCGGCAGCTTTATGATAATACAATCCGAAATCAGCCATGCTGTAAAATATCTGGCATAACGACAGCAGCACATGCACATCAAAAGGGAGACATGGGTGCTTCATGCATTCATCATTTACTTAGGAGACAAATTCGTTTGCTATTCATATTCAATTCTTTCTGGGTTTCATTTCATTTAAAGATTTAATGGTATGAGTAAATGAAACTTGAAATAATCCTTGAAATTACTCGATCCTCGTTTGGCAGTAAGGAGGAGAGAGCAGTGAGAGAACATGGACAAGGCTTCAGAAGCAGAAAAATCACAAGAGCGACAAAGCTATGGGAGGAATATGCTCTGATCGCTCTGGAACGATAACAGTCACGATGGTTGCATATTTCCACTGGGGCACGACACCAGAACTATACAAGGAATCAACACACTTCCAGAGCAGTTGTTTTGTGGATCCTGCCACAGAACCGAGTAGTGACTTAAATATCACAGTGACAAAATCACAGGTCATAAATCACACCCCA
Source organism: Pyrrhosoma nymphula (assembly GCA_963573305.1). Taxonomy (NCBI): domain Eukaryota; kingdom Metazoa; phylum Arthropoda; class Insecta; order Odonata; family Coenagrionidae; genus Pyrrhosoma; species Pyrrhosoma nymphula. Next base: position 32,604,964 of record OY754332.1, read on the forward strand.
TCTCTAACCTGAATTAGAAGTGGAAAATATTTTTGGAATTTAAAGAAATATGCCAAATACAAAACATATTTTACCTTAAAAATTCCCAAATAGACGAGACTGTCATGGGTCTTTCAAGTAATGAGCTATGCATGAGATTGTCTAAGTTCCGTAGAAGTAGTTTCACGGATCCTGCCACAGAATCAAGTAGTGGCTTAAGAGGCATTCATAATTCATTTCAAGAAATTTTGGTGAAACCTCTTTACAACAAAATGTTCCATAAAAATAACAGTAAGAATTTAATTTTACTGAATCTTATTTCTTACACCTGCTCTTCCAAAGCAGTGATGGTATAGTCCTCAGAGCAACATAATGAATTTTTTACCTTTGTTTCAAAAATTTTAAACATTTTATTCTGACCATAAAATACACACAGAAGCCATTCAGGGGCAGTGTTTTATAAAAATGCACTAAGTTAGAAGTTGTAATGAATGAAGCCATGAGGAATAGAATAGAAAGAGATTAAAACCATTCTCCACCAGTTCAAAGTTGAACTCAACTTGATCGTCTGCTAAGGGGGCGAGATCTGTGCACGAAATGCCAAGAAATAACAGGGAATAAGCTCAATTTTATGACAAAATGAACATAACTAAATGAAGCATCCTCAGCTGGAAAGAAAAAACATAGTCAAGACATAATGATGCCTGGTAGTGTAGTTTGTCATCATCATTAGTAGCAATCAATCCAAAGATTGGTTTGCTGCAGCTCTCCAATTCTCTCGGCCAACCACTTGTGTCCTACATAATTTATCTCTTTGACATCCTTAATGATTTGTCTGGTCCACTCCATTCGTGTCCTACTTTTGTAATTCTAATTCATAACCACATCTCCCCTTCCCTCCTCACCCTTCCCCCACTTTCCCACCCCATACCCATCCACCCTATCCACTTTCCATCTTTACCCATCTCCCGGCTTTCCCTCCCCAAACCCCATATCCCTGGTTTGCCCAACCAACTCCTTCCCTCTTCTCCCGATCCCTTAACCCCCCACCCCTCCCACCCCATTCTCCCATTCCACATCCAACCCCTCCCTCCTTACATTCCTTCCTCATCCCTTCTTCTGGTATCTCTTCATGAATAAGCCTCGGGTTACCACTGAATCACTCATTCCATGCTGGCAGGTCTTTGTTGATATAATCTTCTACTACACTGAAAATGAAACATCAAGCTGAAGGCCAAGTTGTCAGCTGATGTGTAATTCATGAGATGTGGTAGAAAACCCTACTGGAATTGAATATTTTATATTTAACAAATAAATTTACATTAAAAGCATACTTTTTTAAACACAAAATTTGTGTGCAGAGGCATGCCTTTAAACAAAACCAGAATTAATACAATAAATAAACATGCTCTTCCACCATAAATATATTAATGAACAATGTGAGCAATACAACATTTGTAAATGGAGCAGAGTCATTGATGTCTGCACAATTGAATATGCGTAAATAATATGTACATTGATAATATTTATATTTATTACTGATTTTTCATTACTAACATCATGCCATATTCTTGCTATACTGTCAAAAGAGTTGTATTCTGAAACAAAAATACCTTGACTTTTAATTCTTATAAAATGATATTGAGGCACCATTATTACCTTTCAGCTCACCCCTAGCGTTAAACTTTATCCTTCACACCACACCAAATCCAGTGTAGGAATGGGAAGTCCTGAACTTACCCGACTCCACCATCAGTGATAATGACATCTGATTTGATTAAAGGACTCACACTCTCCCCCAACCCCAGAATCAACCATATCCCACTGCCCTAGGAAGTCATTAGTTTCTGGAGGAACCTAAAATGGCAATATTTTTGGAAAGAATACAGTAGCCAGGTCCCAAATTAGAACCTCATAATTAACCAATTTCCCTGCATGTGTATCTCCTAATCAAAGTCTTTTCCAAAAACCTCATGATTGAGGATTTCTGCGACCGACTTTAAGTCATGTCTTCGATCCTCAGTATCTGAATTCCGTTAGTCCAGATCCAAACCTTAGCCAAAAGTAATTGCCATCAATCAGTCACCTCTGCCATTATCCCAAGAGGCAAACAAGGAATCTATTGTGGTGGTTTAAGAGAGGGAGGGTCACATTGATGAAACCATGTGACAAATGGGTGATGCTCCATCATACCAATAACTTCTAGAGGATCAAAATGCAGTGTATCATGGAAAAATTCAAGACTTAAATTTTAGTTCACTGTCCCTGATGAAGGACTATCTCAGTCTGACACCCATACACTCTCTCCCCCGTATTTAAAAATCACACATTTTTACCTTCTTCCCAAAGTTCATAAAGATGGCATCCCTGGGCACCTTATTATCTCCAGTAGGAACTCTCCTATGGAGCATATTTCATCATTAGTGGATGTAAAACTGCTGCCTCTTGTCACCCAACTCCCTTCCTTTATTTGAGATGCATATTACTTCCGATTTATCCTAAAGACAGTCAAAATGATCTCTGATAAAAGGGTCATCATGCCTACATTGGATGTAACCTCGCTCTACACCTACTAAAACTTCTAACTAAATCTTCTCATGGAGAAACTGAAAATGGGTGTCCTTGCCTCTCAGGAATTACAACCAGAGCTCTGGGTTAGGTTAATATGTAGATGGTTATTTTCATCATTTGGATCCCCAGTGAGGAGTGCCTAACAAGCTTCCTCAGTTCTCTAAACAATTTCTCCTCTATCCACTTCACATCCTCTGTATCTTCCTCCCAAATCATGTTTCTTCCATGTTTTGAGCAAGGAGAATAATTCAAATGGTATTTATTCTCGACCTCTTTTTATATATGGTGCAAATGTCATGAGTTTAGGTCAAATAATATTTTTTTTTACTTTTTCCGATGTTTCGGATTTTTATTTATCCTTCTTCAGGGCTATAAACAAATGATACATGATGGTAAATGTTTGACAATTCTTTTTTGATTGCATTATGGTTAATTTACAGTCATTAAATATAAAAATACATAGACATTCAAGATTGTTACCTTTAAAGTTTGGTGCTGTTTTTATTTACAAATTTAATTTGGTTGCTTGGATCCATTTCTTTGTTGAAAAGTTATGTGTCATTTATTAAATTATGATAAATTTTGCTTAGATAAGTAATGTCTGTTCTTTTGTTGCAACTTTTTTTATTTCTGGATATATGGTACATTTCCTTGAATAATCTTTTTGATAATTTTGGTTCAGAGTCTAAAATTTTGGCTTCTTCGAAATTAAATGAGTGACTTTTTGTGATTGCATGATTTGCTAATGCACAAAGTTGAACGTTAGTCTTAATTGATGTTATATATATATGTTGCGAGATCCTATTTTTTTAAATATTGGGATGTTTGGATGTAAAACAATTTGTACTGGCTAGTTAATATCAGTGTTAGAAATTTATAATGAGGAAACCCGATATTTTGGAATTTGAAGGAGAATAATGCCTTTGATGCCTTGATACACATAAATGCATGTAACAAAACACTCCATATGCATTAAAACAGCTTTCACCCCATGCACACAAAGTACCCCATTCCATACTCAATATCTATCTGTGGATACCTGGATGGCAACTCTAAAGTAAAACTGAATGAATAGGAATACCAAGTGAAATCACAAAATTGTAGTATCAATAGTAATATGCCAAGCCACCATTTAACTGATGCATTTTGCCTCCATCTACTAATTTCAACCCACAAATCAAAGACACATCACCAGATCTGCCAAGCTTTACCACAGGCAGTAAATTTTTTAAAATCCTGTTACATATTTCCAATCGAAAAATAATGAGGATGCCTAATAATGTCAGGTGAAGGGATATGATTCCAGGCTCAGTTTGGTGAATCTTATGCATCATATGTAATATGTACTGCCTGTCCTTGGCACCTTAATCATAGTACTGCTTATAGTGTATGATCATTAGGAAAATCCTTTGTTTGTTTGGTAAAGGATTTGTGCAAACCCATATTTATGATGAAATCAATTTTAGAATCTCTGTTGAGTTAAAATGATTTTTTATTGGGGAAGTCCCTAATATCAGGGTTAAGTTATGCGCCCAGAGAGAATAACTGATTACAATTTTGTTTTTGGTTGTTGGTTTCAAATTCTTAAGATAAATTTCAGATTATACCCTCATTCTTTAATTTACAATTGTTATCAAATTTTACTAACACTGTTTTAATTATAAATTTTCTAATTTAGTTTTTTATTCAAATTTATTTTTTCAATTTTATTTTTTATTAATTTAGGTGAGGATAATTTTCCTCTCTTACTCTTTTGTGAGGAAAGAACAGGAAAGTCTGATGTGGAGATGACTAAGACAGCTTTTTGAGTACCTACTCTTCCATAAACCCCATTATTCTGAAGGGCTTAATTAGTTTTGCCTAGCACAAAACTTCCTGATTCACATTTTTTTAAAGAAAAATTTTAAGCCTAAAATTTGGCTAATTTGTAGTACCTACATATTTTTTTCGAATTCCAGGTGGCTCATTTGACATTAGCCACTTGAGGAAGAATTGTACACTTAAATTGAGAAATGCACTTTGGAAAAAATCTCCCTACCAAAATTTGTACCCTAGTCATCGTTGTTCCAGTCACAAGTTAGCTATTTCCATTCCCAAGCCTGAAGGTATTTATGTAGCATTTCATCATTACAATTTGTATTGGCTAGTTAATATCAGTGTTAGAAATTTATAATGAGGAAACCCAATATTTTGGAATTTGAAGAAACCAAAATACATTTCTACTGGTACATTTCATCTGTAGGTATCAAAACAGAGCCAGATTACAAAGGAAAATCATTGGCCTTCCATGACTGATCATATAATCTCCCCATCAGTTCTACAGTTTGAGAATGCATACTGCTCGTTTCATTGCAGAAGGTAAAAACTGCATAAAATTTGGAGGAGTATGATTGGATTTCGATTTTAACTAATCCAAATTTACAATGCCTTGGCCGTATTGTATCTTTTTTCATTAGTTATCAACAGTTTCATATTTTCAGGCATTATACCACTACAAAGATTCCAACATGAGAAAGGTACTTCCATACTCCAAAAGCTCCAAATTAATATCTTAATGTATATCACCACAGATAAAGATGTTCCCACTCACTTGTGCCAACTCCAAGCAGACCATCTTCATCTGTTCAAAGAAATTTCCATTGTCACCATGGGCAACGGCCTGCCACGATGGAAACACCGGTTCCCGATCAGTCACCGAAGCTAAGCATCGTTGGGCTTGGTTCTAGTTTGGAGGGGTGATTCTCTGATTCGTCCGAGTGCTGTTGCCCCTGTCTGCACGTGGCAGACAGTAAGTGCGAAATTATCTTAGCCGTCGAAGCACGTTAAACAAAAATACTACTACTACATTATCACCATTGGGTGATCTGTACTCAGCCGTAACTGCTGTGTTGGCATCTGCTAAGTAGATGGCCTATATATAAATATGGATGGGATATAAAAATGAATTTGCTGCCTTTTTCACTGCTGACCCACTTTGGTTAATATGTAGTATGTACTTAATATGCAACATATATGGCCCCGCCACCATTTTTATATTTTTGTCTGCAAAAAGCATCATACTACACATAACCATGAATATTATTCGTATGTTTTTCTTCATCTTTTAACTCGTGCTCGATGAGAGACAAAAAATCGAACCTATTTTTATGATAGTAGAGTTCAAGTTTATACACTTTTTTACTAATGTATTGGACATATAGTGTAGCTAGTCATAGAGAATCAGCCTTTACATGTCTTATTTTGTCTTGAAAATCCCCAGATTCATTAGCCTGCGATATCCCCACGACAACTGTGTTTCCTCAGTCTGATCTTGTCTAGGAGTGTGGTGAACATTCTTGTTGAGCTTAAATCATCCGATTAAAGCCTCCTCAGGCCATACCTTTACTTGGGTTCGAAAAACTGTTTTTTATGTGGAAATCGACAGTTATTTTGAAGGATTAGTAGTTACCCCTAGCATTCAGAGCCTCGACCTCTGAATGAGCTACCAATTTTGTATCGAAATAGTCCTTCACATCTTCCACTTTGGTGTAATAATCATAGGCCATATAGGGAAACCTCTAAAAATATAAATACTTAGTGGATGCCCATATATAATGGTTTTTGAGATTGTGCAATTTACTGTATGTGGGATTCACAAAACACGTGACTCTAACAAACTCAAAGAATTGGTTGTACTTTTTTCTATAGTTTAGCATAAATTCAGGTGTACCGCCAGTATTCCAAAAAAGTAAGAATTTTTATCTAGCAGTAATTTGAAAAAGTAATAAAAATAGGATCTCGGAACTGATGTATTGAGGCAATCGAAGTGGAAAAACAATTCAAAGTAAGGTAGCTTATCTTCAACACTTTTCAGGAAAACCAAGTAATAAATTAATGGAAGATCTGGTGCTTTCCCGGCGAATCTGTTGAATTAGGGCTTCTTGGGTTTCCAGCTGGGTGAAATGGTCCATTTTCTCCAATTTTTCATGGTCTGATACAGCCTTCGTCATCAGGGATTCATCACTATCAGCATCCCTGATGATGAGGGCCGTGTCAGACCTTGAAACGTTGGAGACAATGGACCATCTCACCCGGCTGGAAACTCGAGAAGCCCTAATTCAACAGTAATAAATTAGCCATTAATAGACTAGTGAATCCTTAGACATCAAGAGTAAGTGATTGGCCATCATGTCCTTCCCATCTTTTTTGGAGATGAAAATAAAAATTTTTCCCTAGTGAGTGATCTACTTCTCTTCAAGGTCCATGCACTCCAACTTTGCGAAGGAAAACTTCAGCATGTAAACATTTTCCTTGTGAATATTGGCATTCATAAGAGATTCATTGTAATTGAGTCAGGAGGGTGTATGGAATAGCAAGCAACCAACTTTCAGTAGGAGGCTAATGGTACTTTCAAGCTAAGGTGTTGAATTCAAGTGCGTGTCTCTCATGACTACAAAATTAACATATGGAATGTAGCATCTACATCTAAAATGTGCCCTGTGAGCCACCAAAGTGGCACATGGTAAGGGGTATCTCCACCCCAGGCTTATGCACTTCTGTTGAGCATCCATTCATTCTGTCAGTACAGTACCTCCGGTTGATATTCCATCTCATTCTTCTTCCAGGATCGCGGTCACATCGTTGTTTACCAAGACAACATTTCTCCTCCTGTCCTTCTTCAGGTTGACATTACAACATCAATTTTTTTCTAAACAAAAATTGTGTAAGTATAGTTGTCTCTATACACTCTTCAAGGTTTAAAAATCGTCAAGGGCAGTACTTAACCCTAAAAATGTTAAAATTAAGGGGAATGAAACTAAAAATGTTTATGATAGGCTTAAAACAATAAAATCAATATCCAGGACAGATTTATTATCTGCATAAAGGTAGAAACAGAAAAAACATGCTCTTCCTCAGTACGTATATACAGTACACTTACAAATGGGGCAGAGGTATTGAAATCTACACAAGTAAGTTATACATGAATCTATTTAATACTTATTATGGACCTTTCATTAAGTACTAAGTTAATGCAATACTCATACTACATTTCCAAAAGACTTCCGTGTCATCATATAAAGCTCATATCAGGCCAAGCCCTCTTCAGCCACATCACTGAAGTGCTTTTAAATGGTGACTTATGACTTATTGTTACTTTATATATGAGACCATTTCCTCCAGTAAAAATTCATTCAGCATTTACATCCCAAAAGCACAGAACTTTGGTAACACAATTTGATGAGCAGAAAAATAGGCATAAGTCTTTTTTTTTTTAATTCTTTCTAATAAGCCAAGAAAAACTAAGTAAATAAGCAAAATGTAAACACTGGCAATTGAAGAGGACAAGCATCTTAAATTTGACAAATAAAAATGAATATCAAAATATTTTTGGTAAGAATTCATAACATTCTATGCCACTAATATAGCCAATAGCAATTTCTGAAAAAAAAATTGTAAAACTGAGTTAGGATGTAAAATCATTTTTGCAATTTGATAAAGTTGGCTATCAGATGCCTCCTGATCATAATGGTGGTCAAAGTTATGCAACTTTTCCCTATGTAAGTATATTTTTGTTGGCTTGCACTAAATGCACTCACTTCCTTAAAGATGGGAGTGGAGGAAGAAGCTTGCTAATCTTAATTTGCCTTCAATATAAGTCGAGATCAACCAAGTTTGAGTTCAACTAAAATACTCCACCTGCATTAGTCGGCAAAATAAACCTAGTAGGGTAGGTAAATAATAGTTATCAACCATCGGAAAACAGACCCTTGAGGAAATATGAACAATAGGGGGAGATTGACGATATTCAAATTGGTGAGGTCAAACTTATGGAAAAATGGACTGATGAGTGCTGCTTTTCACAAAGTAAGAGGAGCCTCTTTTAAAAGTTGCCTTTAAGCACTGAGGTATGACCATTTTTTTGTAAATCAAGGCTATCGTGAAGCATGAATTGAACTCCACAGTAAGAATGAAATGAAGGAAATTAGAAAAAAAAATCCAACACAGCCTGTTCAGTAATAAAATAACAGGCATTACATAACCTCAGTCTTAAAAATGTTCAAAATTCAAATAACATGAGATAGTACTCAAATAATAGACATTTAAACTGATCTTAGAAAGATATACTGCATACATATATCGTATTCTCACAAGTCAAAATAACCAAGAAATAAATGCTCAGATAGCATATTCTAAATGCAGTATCCCTTTAAAAATTCTATGTAGCATTTTAACATGGAATCATTTGCCATTATAATTCAAGAATATCTCCCAACAAATGTGATCTTCTTTTTTCTTTTGTTCGTCTAATACTGTCAGTCTCTTCACACAGTTGTCTCTGCTCTCTCAATTTTTGAAGACTGGTTCTCAATTTATCCTCCATCTGTACTTGTTGGTATTTAAACTATAAAAGAAAGTACATTTTTTATAAATGCAGAATGTGTACTTTCTGCATAGTAGGTACATAAAACCAGGTGTATTTTTTTATAAAAAGTATTTGGCAGAGTAAGGCACTATCAAATGAAAACCATTATCAATTCAAACCAAGAAATTAATTTTTTCGCTGTGCATAACTTTTATGGCACTTGCACCCTAGGAATCCTACACAGACTTTGTATCGCCATATTTCTCAGGGCTAAATGCATCATAGTTGATACAATATGACAGCCTGAAATGAAATTAGAACATATAAAACCAAAGTTTTTTGGAAGCTCTCTGGCAAGCTGTGTATTATGAAATTGGTATCCCTTCCATTACTTTCCAGTTACAAGTAAACACTATTCATTGGATTGAGTTATGTAGAACATTTAATTTTTCTGCCACACACAGTGGTGGATTTTGGCGTCTTGGACACCTGAGCGGTAGAACTAAAAAGGGAACCCTAGTGTATTCTTCATTCAATAAATTTACCAATTCTATTTATTATACATATGCATAACAATGCACATGCATGTTGATTACATTTAAAGTTTTATTTTTTGAACTGTACAAGGCATAAATGAAAAACAATAGCAATGAAAATTTGATATGAGCTACGTTTGAAATATTCTTAGAATAATTGCTACATTTGGAAATGTTTATTTCATGCATCATCAGCCAAAAGTTCTTTCTTCCTTTAGAAATGGGAGAAATTCTTCTGTCTAGTCTTCAAATTGGTTTTTATTTATGTCACTTTCATTGATTTCTTTTCAGTTCTGAATATTTTCCATTTTCATTTGCTGACATAGAAAGCTAAAACAATTGATATTTAGAAATATGTCTTCATACATTTTTTCTTTGGTTGAATTCCATTATTACATGAATTAGATCGGGGTTGTCCAACTGGCGGCCCACGGTGCCCTTAATTGTGGCCCGAGAAATGTTATTAGACGAAAATTCAGAAATATATATTTTTATACCTTACGTTGTTTCTAATTTTTACTTGAAAATTAATATAAATATTGGGAAAAACATAAATAAATAAAAAGAGAAGGAAGCTTTAGGTAGTCTTTTAAGATATTTCCTGTGTGATCATCATTCATCCTGATCGCGTTGCCTTTTATTAATTTTATCTTTAAAAAATAAAATATACATTTTCTGCCAAATGGGATGAAATTAGTTAATATATAGGTTTTATGAGTATGAATGATGAAAAAAAAATAGTATTGAATAATTATTTAAGTTTGCAATATAAAAAATAATTCAATTGCATATCATGTGTAATTATTTTAAATAAATTGTGTTTATGCTGCCCTTATAAGGGCCACTCACTATCTTGAGCCCAGGGGCCTCTCAATCCCAAAAGACAACCCTGACTTAACCTACCATCAACAAATGGAAACAGGGCCATTTCTCGAGTTCTGCATGACCTTCAGCTTTCAACATTTACTTCTCCTCTAACTTTGCTACACCATGCCCACAAATCGACCTTCCAAAGCTTCTTCAGGAGTGCCCTCACTCCTTCTCAATGGTCTCTGTCTTGCCCCATCAGATCCTCTCCCTCCTCAAATCTTAGCTACAAAGCCACTGGAGCTGATGACCTTGGTTCCTTTTTCCTACACCGAATTGCAGACTCTTCATATCCCTCTTTGCAAATTATTCAACCGTTTTTTCGCAGCCGGTTATTTCCCTCGATTCTGGAAAACAGCACTTGTGACTCCCATTTTAAAAACCGGCACTAAAGAAGATGGTATTAATTATCATCCAATGTCTATTCTTCCCATTCTTTCCATCCTTATTGAATATTATTCACGACCTGCTTCTATCATTTCACTCAAGCACCATCCCATACATTTCACTCAAGCAGCATGGCTTCCTTCCGGGAGGCTCCTGCAGTACGAACGTCACTGTCTTGCATCAGCACATCACCACTGCCTTTGAAGTTCCTCTCAACGAGAAGTTTGCTACATCGACTTTGCTAAAGCTTTAGACTCAGTTAATTACACCCTCTTAATTCACAAACTGACCAATATATATAACATCAATGGTCCTTTGCTATCTATCCATTACAACTTCCTCACTGACCGTACTCAGCATGTTATTCTTGACAGCCAACTTCTGCCCATTCTATGTCTGCCCATTCCTTCCGCCGTTCATCAAGGCAGCATTCTTGGACCTTTTCTCTTTTCATAATGAATAAAAAGACTTAGTAATCTTCCACCGATTTATTTCTATGGCACGACTCGTTTCACCACTCTGTGGTTTAATCATGTGCAAGAGTCGTCGGTGTGCCTTTAGATTTATAGCCCTTGACCGAAGCATTAGGGGGTGGGGGGGGCAGGAAGGGGGAAGACTAAGGGAGGTGGGGGGGGGGGGGGTAAGTGGGATGGGAAGAAGGAAAGTGAAGCTTAAAGTTTGAGTGGACAGAGGGGGAGGGGGGAAGACATAAGAAATGAGCAGTTTGCTGGGGTTGGGACTGGGTGGTGACAGATGGATGGGTTACGTTATGACTCTGGGTGGCAAGGGAAGGGGGGGGGGGGGTCGGCGGATTCTAAATTGCCAGTGCACTGGAGGAGTGTGCGGGGAGGGGAGTGTGAAAGATTTTTGGACATATGGATGGAGTCGAAAATGGGTAAGGGGTGAGTTAGACTGGGAAGTATTTTGTGGCCAGTAAAGGAGAAGGGTTATTAAATAGGAAATCATACATAGTTTTGTATCAATGCACTTCTCATGCTTTACAATTTCCATTATCTCCAAAGCGTCCATTTTCCACCCTTTCTCAACTCTATGCAGCAACTTGGGTATGAAATCACTCGTGTGGTCATCTTCCAGTAGATGTTTAGCAAAATTGGAGGATATATCCTCCAATCAGAAACATCTTTCATGCTCCCTGGCTCTTGTTTTAAGTGCTCGACCAGTCTGACCGATGTTCTCTGTACTGCATCCTGGTGCATTACATTCCAGCTTGTACACGTCAGACTGTTCAAGCACTTCTTTTTTAACCTTCCCGTTTCCCAGGATCTTTCTCCAATTCCACCTTGTGTAGTGGTCTATCTTATATTGGGGGAGCAAGTTGGCTAGCCTGTGAGATATGCCATCAATGAAGGGGAGCTTACACCATTTTTGTGTATCTAAGGGCAGAGGGGTAATGAATGTTAGCGCCGAATAAGTTTTTTGCTCAATTTTACTTCTCTAAGTATTCTATCAACGAATTCTGATTGTCTCTAACTCAGTGTTATAATTCATGTCACTGTGGGGTACACTTGTAAGTCGATGTACAAGTGAGTGGAAAGTGGCATGCATATGGGTGTAATGGTGTAAGCTCCCCTTCATACCCCAAGCTTCACTTTCCTTCTTCTCATACCACTTACCCCCTCCCCTCCCTTAGTCTTCCCCCTTCCTACCCCCCCACCCCCTAACGCTTCGGTCAAGGGCTATATATCTGAGAGCAAACCAAAGACCCTTGCACATGATTATGCCACAGAGTGGTGAAACGCGTAGCGGCATAGAAATAAATCGGTGGAAGATTACCAAGACTTTTTATTCATTATGAAAATCATCAACTTCCACCAGGTCCAGCCTGAAACGGTTATATATTTTCTTCACTTTTACACATTGATGACATAAACAGATGTGCTCTTTCCAACTCATGTGTGATCCTTCTCTATGCAAGCGATTGTAAAATCTTTATAGGAATTGATAATGCTTGCCGACTTCTGGTCCCTGCTATCTTCTCTCAACTCGTCTGAGGCCTGATGCTTGCAGTGGCTACTAAAAATTAATCCTTTGAAATCAAAATACATATCCTTTTTTTTAAACCTAAAGTAACTCCCAGTAGCTGTAAGACTAGAAGGTTGAAGTGAAGGAACATCGATTCATTGAAAGGGATGTTAAGGAAGGAATATCAAGAGCTAGTGTGCATGAACATATGTGAAGCTAAGAAAATGGGAACTGTTGAGGAAAGAGGGGGAAATAAAAATATATAAATAGGAATGCTAATAGTGGGTAGGAAATCAGTAGGATCGATGGAAATGAGAAGGATTAAGTAGCAATAGGACATTAAAGAAATGATTAGCAGAGTAGAATTGGGAAGAAATTGGAAAAATGTCAACACCAAGTTTGGAAAGATGAACCATATTAAATGATTTCTGTCAAAATTCTCTTTACCTGTGCTGACTCTGCGGTGAAATGCTTTAAGGTGTCTTGAACCGGCCTTGAACAGTGTTGATGTCTTGTTCCGAATGCAGGAGAATGTGACATTGTTGAAACTGTCTTGAAATCAATCGTTTTTTCTCTTGAAATTGGTTGTATTGAACTGTCGTGTGTTAAAGTGTATTGGGACTGTGTATGCATTTGCACATTGCTCTGTAATTTTGAACTCTGTTCAAAATCAGTCTTTGGCTTGGAATTCTCAATTTGACTTATTTTTGAGAATTGTCCACCTCCCATGAAATCTAAATCACTTCACTGTTAATCATTCACATTGCCACTTTCTTCATTTTAAGTTTTATGCAGCCAATTAGAATGCTCAGTCTATCCAGTCTGAAGAAATGAACTTGACCATGCATGCTGTTTTGATAAGAAGAAAGTATGAAGTTGGATTATTGTATTGATTTTGGAGTGCTAGTCAACAACTAGAAGGTGGTGCTCAGTTTGAATGCATTGTCTCAGTGCTGTGTGAATTTAAGGCTGATTGATAAAGTACTCAATGTTCTAGAGAATGCATCTTCACATTGCTTCATGTAAATTGGAAGTAATTTGAAGAGATTGATTCATTCCTTCTTGTAGTAGAAAGTATTAAAGTATTAGAACAATCTTAGATATTTTTTCCACATACAAGTGTTCTGATTACTTTCCTAAGCAATTATGTCTTTGTTTTTAATTAGCTAAATAAGTAATTCAAGCTTATTTTGAACTCTGATATTCAGCTTTTTAATACCCTTAGTTTTCACATTAAAACAATATTGATACTTCCTACAATCTATTAATAATTAATAAGACCTATTAGTGCCAGAATGCTTATTGTGTTCTGTTTATTAGGAATTGAAGGTACATGAGCAAGTTCTTTCCAAGTTATCTCTTTACTAGTAGATTATCCATAGCTCTTAATTATACCTTAAATCCTTCTATATTCTCCTTTGGCATATTAGATAAGGTACACTTCGCCATGTTGCTTTGTGTGATATAGAAGTTAGTTGGCAAATATCATGCTGCCATTTCAATTCAGTTTCAGGTCTGTGAAGACTATTATGGCCATTGTAATGGGCTAAGTGGTTGAGACCTTGAGAAAATGAGGTGAAGGATATATCTGCTTTGTTAACACTTTCAACGCGGCGGCATTTTTTTCGAGTTTTGCCAGTGACTGAAATTAAATGGCCTTAAAAAGGCAAAGCGAGCTTGGATGACAATTGTCGTCCACAGTCACCGGATAGCACCCGGCGGGCGACAATTGTGGTCAGTCAGCGTTCAACGTGTTAATATACTAATTGTACTCAATGTTTCTGTCTTCAATGATGTGTTCCCGTAATCTCTTTCACTCTTCAGAATATTTCCTCCCTCTTCCCTGCTTTCCCATCATGCTATGTAACTTCATTAATAGTCCTAACATTTCTTGCCCCATTAGTTCAAATTTTGATGTAGGGGAAGCCAAAATATTGGTAGTTTTTGTCTGATGTAAAATCTTGAGTAACAACTGAAAGACTTTAGCCAATTAGTCAATTTTGGCGAGAGCCTAGCCAGGTTGAAACACCGGTTCCTGTCAGATCACCGAAGTTAAGCAACGTTGGGCCCAGACGGGGGTTGACCCTCCTCCATACCTCTACCACGGTGCTCTTGTCCCCTGTCAGCCAGTGGCAGGCAGGTTAAATGTGGGTCGGCACAATGAACCCAAAGAGGTCTGAGTGCCAGGAGGGCTACAGAAGGCCCTCACCCATCCATGCAATTTATTTTAATTGGGGTCAATTTTGTGAAATTATGAATTAATTATTATCTGTAGGAAACCCAAGGTAATATTTTCATCGCAATGTTTGCTAGCATATTGTGTTTCTCCTCCTCTATTGAGTATATCATGAAGAGTCTTCATCATAGCTTAGTGGAAGGAATTAGGGAACAGATATGGGATTGAGCTAAGAATGTTTGTTTGGATAATGTAATAGGCAAAGCTACACTAACTGAGTAGACTCCTTGAAAAGAGTAAGGGGGTGGGAGTGAGGAGAGAGAGAAAGGATGCTTTTATTTTATTCTCTTTTCTGCTGTAATTATGCCTGCCAGTGTGGCAATATTGATTTCTATTCTATTATGGGCCTTCATTTTAGCTTGGCTTTGAATTGTAATTTTTCAGGGGCTTCCCTTAGCTTAAATTGGGGGAACTGATAATTATAATCCTCTGAGGTGAATTTCTTCTATTTTGCTGTATTTCAAGAGGATGGAAGGTCAAGTCTATAAGGAGAATGTAGGCTGAAGGATATGTGGTTGGAGGATTAAATGATGTGGAGGAAGCTAATTTTTGGCCTCTTGGATAGTAAAATATTGAAATCTATGTAGTGAGTGTCATGTAAGGAAATTTTTTATAGTGATCTAGGGTACATAAAATAAAGTGCACTTCTATTTAATATTTTTCCTGTCAACCACTTTAAATTTTATTTATACATGTTGGTGCTGTCTATTTCAAATGCATCTAATCTGACCTTATGCCCTGTAACCCATTGCACAGGAAGTTTAAGGAAAGGTATAGAGAAAATAAATTGGTTTGGAAAAGAGTTACTGTAAAATTAACATTATTAGGAAGAATTAGGAAGTAATATTTAAAAAGATGATGAGGATAGGTTGCAGCCATTTGATACACGGGTGCAGAGGAGAATGGAGAAGGTGCTACAAGTGCAGGAAATTACTTAAGAAAATTTGGAAAAGCCAGAGTGGGTAGTTGGGAGGAGGTAATATGGAGGGGCAAAGGGTTGCTTAACCCTTTTACTGCCAGCGGGTCGATATATCGGTCAACGTTGGGTGTGCAAAAACTGCCACGGGCCGATTTATCGGCCCAACTTTAAATACCTGAATTCAATGGCCCTACTTAAAAAATCTGAAAAAAGCCCTGGCAGTCTTCGTTCATCCCACCCGAAATAGGCTGGCAGTAAAAGGGTTGAGACTGTGATAGAGGGGTCGATGTTGGGTAAGTGGGGAGGGGGAAGAAGGAGAATACATTTTTTACGGGCATGCTAAAGGGAGGTGGAACGTAAGCTGACACAAAGATAGAAATTGTGTTGGTAGGGAGAGGTCAGCACCTCATAAAGTCTTTGAGAATTTTTACTAATTCTTTTTTAGCATATCTCCACTGATAGGTTACCCTAATTATACTGATTAAATGATATGAGTGGTGTTATGTGTGAATCCCAATTGACCCACACAAAAAGCCCATAACTTAACGAAATGTGGTAAGTTTTTATACTTCCTGTTACTTCCGGTTGAAGCCTGATGGCTGAATGGGCATTATCACAGACTCTGCATGGTGAACCTCGTACCTAATGGTAGCACCTTCCTTCAGTGCTTTAAGATACTCCTTATTTTTGGACAATCCTTAGGAAAATACTTCACTCGTTTGTAAGTGGATTTTCACAAATTCACAATAAAGTATAAATCCGGTTTTGAACCTTGGTCAACCCTAATGATTTTTTCATGACAAAGCCCCTTATATATGACAGATATTCATGACAAAGCCCCTTGTGGTTTTGTCTAGCATCCAGAGAGAAATATTGTTTCCTCTTTTTTTGTCAGTTATGGTTTTAAATGCAAAAGATTGAATTTCAGATGGAACCCTCTCACATTCAGTTATAATACTTATCAAGTTTTTTAAAAACTGCTTTAGTTATAAATTTTCATATTATTATTGGCTAGGAATGTTATTTATATTTTTTTTAATTTTCAGGTTCAGAAAAATTTCCACTGCACCTCTGTTTAGGAATGGCTGAGAAGGCTTTTTTATTGATGGCCAAGAATATTTTGTGAGTACTCTTCTTTTGACCCTTTGGTCAAAAGGGCATAATCCAGCTTTATCAAGCTCAAGGCTTTGGTAGTGCTGTACCTAAAATTTCAATAGTCGTAATTCAGGTGTTTTCTCATAAGAAAAATGTTTAATCCTTAAATGTGGCTCATTCGTTTGCAAATAATTTTTTCATGTGCCAAGAAATTTTTATCTTGCACCACAAGAAAGAATTTTTCTCTTAAATACAGAAATGCACTTCGAAAAACATCATTTCACTAATTGAGATTTGGAACTAGCTCTTCGAATTGCCAGTCATGTGTGTTAGAGCCAGCCAGTTCTATCACCAAGAATAAAGGTAGTCAGCATTTCATCATTGCAGTTACAATGACCTATTAGTGCCAACATTGGAAGTGTTTATTAAGATATCTTATGACCTGATATATATGTTATGACCTGATATATCGGAATCAGGATCAACTGGAATACATATTTGTATCGTTACATATTATATGCAGCTGTCAAAATGGAGACACATAATAGAGGAAAAATCATTGGTCTGACCTGACTGATGAAAAAATCTCCCCACTAGTTCCACCATTTGAGAATATATTGCTTGTCTTCCGTACTAAAGCTACACACTTTGACTGTTTGAAAGAAATGAAGACCAGGATCGGCATTCGCTTCTAACTAATCTAAATTTACTCTACCTCAGCCGTATTTTCTCTATCCTCATTAGTTCTCAAAATTTTATATTTGCCCAGCATTATATCACTGTTACCATTGTATCACCAAAAAGCTGTGCATATAAATCAAAAGGCTGTACTATATTGCTCAGAGATCTGACGGAATTATTCAAAACATGCCCACTATGTTGGCCTAGATTTCATGTGATATGAATTTCTCTTGTACCTTATACTAGTATTGAATTACCTTTGAGTCTCAGTTGGCCTCCTAGCCCACCTAATAGGTTATCATGCTTTCCGGTCATTAGCAGAAAGTTTTTTTTAGAAGTTAGCCTACCTGTGCATAGTCAACCACTTTGTCAGCTGGTCCACCAATCACTTTATAGGTTTAATATTTTCTTTTATTCTGATGCCTTTTGCGTTCTCTTCCATGACTGCAATAGAAAGAACATGGTAGAATTAATGCTATAAATGTTGCATTTGTCACATTGCAAGGCTATAGAATCACATCGGTTAAAGCAATTTTAGTCTTTTTAAATTAAAGACTTCTCACTTTAGTTAAAAAACAGCAAAAGAAAAGGTACATTGACATGTTTTGTGTCATAACAGTGATGTCAAACATTACATTAATTGAAGCCTCTATACATACATACATTATAGAGTCAAAGTGGAAGATTACAATGGTAATCATATGCAGTCAGTTTCTTCTTTGTATCCTTACATTGGTTGTAAAATAATGTGCACGATGAAAATAAAAACTATGCATTTGTTGATGCAACCAATACTCTCCACTAATTGCATATCTACGCGCAATGTATCAATTCCTTTAAAGTATATTCATTTCTTTCACTCAGGTTACATTGCAGACAGTATATGTCCAAGTTTACAAGCTTTATTAAAAGGTGATAAATCTGTAGCATAATGTTTTTTGTGTCTGATATCACATGCCTGGGGGTTGCACTGCAGACAAAATTTCCCCACCAACAGCATCTCTTTTTATACATGCTCCAAGAATAAGTACATGCATAAAAAATTAAGAATCTAAGAAATTTTATGCAAAATGTTATAAATAAAAGCGCCAAAAGCAACCCAAAGTCTTTAAAAACTACCAAAACTCTAAAAGCAAATAAAACTTAAAGACATAGGACAAAAGAACGTAAGATAATAATACAATCCTAATAAAAGCCTAGTGGGTTAGGTTTTGGTAGTCCAGTATTGTATTAACCCCTTTTTTGCTACACTTGAAATTTGCTCCACATGGCACAGGAATGAGGATTCCAATAAAAAACTAGCTGTGTCAGCCGTCGAAATCGGACCATCGGAATGGGAAGCTTGTAATCTAACCATCACACCAACCCTAACCATCTTGGTTTTTCGCTTAATGTTTTTTTTAGACCTCGAGACACTTTTTATTGACGTTTGCGATGCGGCGCCTCTTCGAATAGCCGCGCTAGAGCTGTGTTTCATTGGCTGACCCATTAAGAGCTTGAATCTTATTGGTAGCTTTCACTTGCTTTGCCACCAATCCCATTGGCGCTTGAGAAGGCGCTTCCTCGATACACCCAAAGGTCTCACTCCACTTTTGTTATCTTCCTCAAAGCTTTTCTCCTCCTCCGGCCCCGCTCCGTCCCCCCTCCCCCTCCGCCGTCCACCTGGCTCCGCCTCCCCTCTCCCCCGCTCCGCCCCCTCCTCTCCAGCTGACAACCCTTTGTGGCTCCCCACTCCTCGCACACTCAGCCCTCCCGTCATCTGACGCAATAAACCCCTCCCTTTCCCGCCTCTTTCCCCTCCGGTCCCCCAACAAGCAACACCGCCCCTTATCTCTCTCCCGCCTCCCTACTCTCCACTCCGAATGCATTCCTGTCGCCCCTTCCTTCATCGCAGATCTCGCTTCCGAATTAGCGATTTTAGTACCGATTTTCGTGAAACTTTGAATACTTGTTCTCGTTGGTGATATCTTCAGATAAAAGTGATAAGACTGCATCATACCCATTTGGTTTTTCGGCAATTCAATACTATTTTAACACGAAGCCATATTGGCACATGACATAAATTTCGTAATTACTCTATTACATGTGCATAGAATTTCTTCTAAACGCGAAATAACGCAATTATTATTATTTCTGCTAAATAATGTAAAGTTGTCAGAGTCCAAAAGTTAAAAAAATCTATTACAATATAATTTCGTATCAATTTCGAGCACTTAAAACATATTTCATGTATCATTTCCAATACTGCCTGTATGGTGACTGCCGACGCATTAACAGATATACCTAAATGAAATTGGCCCAAGAATATTTTTTCGACTTAAAGCAGTATAAAATACATACTCAATGACCCACGATTACTGCTACAGCCACCTTAAGCTCGACTTATCGTCTAGCGAATTAAATACATTCAAGTACCGTACTCTCTCTCATATGACCATAACGGTACCTAACACTCGGCTTGATTTACCCCAAGAATGAGACTTAAGCTCTCACTCAACCATTCTCATCTTGCGGAAAACTTATTCCCCTCCCCGGCCACGGACCCCCTCCCCACTCTCCTTATCTGCCGCCATGGCCCCCTCCCCATTCTCCTTTCAGCAACTACCCCTCCACACACTCCCATCGCTATGCCGCCCCTCATCGCCCTTTCCCTCGCTGCTTGTAAGAATGCACTTCTGTCTCCCCGTTGTTTGCAATCTTCGCTTCATTTTTCGCTGGAAAATACAGTCTTACGCAAGTCGCAGAGGGGTGTTTTGGCAAGACATTCAGTTACTGCCTTGTCCTTTTCAGTTTCCCAGCATTATAGTTTTCCTACTGATGTGGTAGTCTTGGTAGTCTTGTCCTACCGTTTTAACTCACAGGGCCCTTCGCCCGAGAGCCTCCGTTTTCTCTGGAAAGGTTTACGCAAGTACCTAAATACATCTAGGTACTCCCTCTTATCCGGCCAAAACGAGATAAAACTCAGGTCGGAAAAGCGAATAGCTGGTTGATTTGTAAACACATTTTGAAATGTTGTTTCCCAGCTGTTGCCCATGCAAATACTTGGTCGTTCATTTTGGCGTGAAATCACGTGAGGGAATCAAACTGTTTTCATTAATTTAATTGTAACACAGCACGGGTTCAAATCCCGGCAGCTGCGGATGTTCTTCAGTGTAATCCCAGCCCCTGCTTGGGTGTAGCGTGGAGGGAACTTATTGCTTGAATTCGGCCGTCGGATTGTAACTTTAAATTTAACATGGCACCCTTCGGTCGGTCAATGCCGCCGCCAGGTTTCTCCCAACCCAATTAAGCCGAGAATCGAATTTAGTTATTGTGCGATAAATTTGGTCGAAGACGTATGGTTTTGAAAAAGTGTAACCTTGTTTCTCAATTTAAATGAAACTCTTTGAAGGACTAAAAATAATTTCTAATCACTCTTCGATTACTCTATAACATGATCGCCTGTTAATTAATGTCGGTAAAATTTTGACCGGGAAAGGAAACTCTTAGGAATTTTGAATCAAGTGATATTATAAATTAATATAGAGTACGGCAAACCAAAAATGTGAACATATAAACTTTACTGTTGCAGGCATCACCTCGAACGTTCGTATTCGTAATTAAGGAAAATACTTATTAGTGCTTTTCTACAATCTCAAAGCCATTGGAAAAGATAGTAGAAAATTGCTAATTATTTTGCTTAATTATGAAAACTAAAGAGTCATAACTACAAAATTAAAAACACTATACAAGGAAGTATATACTTACTTCATTTTTACACATTTAGACAACAAACTTAACACGATATTGTTAATTAGCTAGTACAAATCGGTCATCATATCATAGCGACACGGTTTCATTAGCCTTCTTTAGAGAAAATAATAAAGCCAATCTGTTGTATGGGATTAACATTCAAATGTTGCTTCCCATTTTGCTTTATTTTCTTCTCAGAACAACCTTCCAAACAAAATTTCTATCACCATGATACCAACAATATCCGTAAACAGTCGTATTCTACTGGAGTTCGCGGAAAAGCCGTATTTTTCAAATACGGCTTTTCCGCATTTATAGCTTCCGCCTTGCTGATCTCATTGTTTATTGTCAGAGATATTTATCTAATTGGGTGTTTTACTGCGAGGCAGCACAATGTTAGCCTTAACAATCCATTATTTTTTAAAAGTATTTAATTAAAAAAGTTATAAATAAAATATGTAGAGATTTCATTTAACTTCATTACGCTCACTAGTAATGGTTAATATTTCAGTAGATATAATATGTTTTTCTTTCTACCTCACCCTAATTGCTGGTGCCCTTATTGTTTGAATTCTAGGATATTCTTTAATGCGCTAATGGAAATTGCATAATTAATTAAGTACGTAGTCAATAGTAAATAATCTAATACTAGTGAATGTGAGTCTTGTGGAGAGCACATAATGTGTAGTAATTCGTTCGCCGAAGTGGACGTTAAACTTTGGAAGCCTTAGCGCTTTTCTTTAGAAGTAGGCTGATACCGACGCCGAGTTTCTCTCCACCGTTCTACCATTTCCCTAAGAATTCTTATCTTACCAACGTAACCACCAAACCACAATGGCGCAAATGAACTTAAATCTCGGTAGTCTCCCTCAAACAACATGTAAAATAATTGAATACGTAATGGCATCTACATCCTACCCAGCGAGCTGCCACAGAGGCGTCTGGCAGGGGTTGTTAGGACACCAGCCATGGAGGTGGTGGATAGCGAGGGGTGGGTAGAGAGGTCCATTGCATGTTAACGGTTTTTATTATGTTAGTTTCTCGCTTTTTATGTTGTAATCACCAATGGCGCGTGGAAAGAAGGAATTTTTTTCACATAAGTTCAGCAGTGTATCTCTCTTATTTTGTCGCTTCTGTTAGTTCTAGAGATATAATCACTGAGTCAAAATATATATTCCATGTTCTACTGAAACTCGCATGATCTGAGATTTTCAAGTAATCTAAGCTTAGCGTGTCGCCTCCAAGGTTAACACCGCTTCAGCAATGTTATCGGGAGTAGGAAATAGCTACATATGGGTAAGTACACGGATTATGCTATGTGAGCATTATCTTCCTAACGCTACAGAAACTCGTGTAGACGCCGATCAGACGGTTGTGCTAACCTCTGCGTGTCAACAAAAAACATTGATGATTTTTGTTAAGCCTACAGGAATAATAGCAAATCCAAGTTTGTCTCGTGTGACGTTTACCTGCTGGTGGAGTAGCTTTGTATAGCCCGAAGAAGGCTCAGGTTTTTGGAGCCGCGGCCCCGCGTCGGATGTCCGACCCTCGCCTTCTTCGGCCTTCCGTCACCCTGCGCAGTCCCATTCTCTGCCGGGGCCTCCAGCTGGACTGGGCCCGCTTCGTGTAGGCCCGAGGGACCAGCGATGTCCTCCCTCCTTACCTCCTGCGCTGGAGATGGTTCTTCTTGGCCGGCCTTCTCACCTCCGGCTACATCTTCGGCCATGTCGAGGGGTGGATAAGCCGGGTTGAAAGTCCCGAGGGCGACGGATACCATCACGTCCCCTATCCAATCGTCACCCTCGTCGTTCCTCACGAACGGAAAGATTACTCTACTCATGCTTCCGCGGGCTGAGCTTTCTGCAGCTGAATTTGCGGTCCTCAAGCGTGTGGCGGTCGAGATGGTTCTGTTTTTACGACTAGCTTGACTGCGGCGCCGAAATCGCTGCATGCGAGTGCTGCGAGTCGGGAACTGATAGTCACCTTAGTTTACGTGTTTCCTAAACATTGCTTCTTATCTCCGTTTCCTGCTGTTGCTATTGAGCGTTTAGCACTTAAACAGTGTGCTTCTCACTCTAGTTTTCCCCTTCCTCTCCACGCCCTCTCTCTTCCTCTCAATATCCCCCTTCACCTCCGTGTTCACGTAGGTATCGCTGAATGCGATAACAAGCAGTGGTGTAAAGGTACTAGCGTGGTAGTCAAAACGAAGGTGACTCTGATTAGTGACACTCTCAATAAAGCTAGAACTTACCCTAGTAGCGCAAAAATATTTTTAAAACATTGAAAAAAAGATTTTTAAAACATTATGAAAAAATTGAGGAATGTTATGACAACATTGTCAAAACCTTTTAAAAACGTTTTGCTGCACCATCTAACATTTTTCACACAATCTTTTAACAACTTTGTAAAATGTTTTTAAAATATTATATTAAACATTGTTAAAATATTTTATAAATAAAAAACATTGGGTTAAAAACATTGTTAAAATATTTATAAAATGTTTTTAACCCAAATACATAAATATACAAAAAATATTTCATAAATATTCTAATAATGTTTCTATGTTTAACAACAATAGCCTTAATTTCAACCTCACATTCTAGATCGTTCCTGCTCAAAATATATACGGGTTGGCTTTCTCGTTAATACCTACGTCATATCTTACTCACAACTGGTATAAGTAATCCGAGAAAGTTGTATATATACGGCCATTCCCGTGCGTAAATGTGTTCGCGAGAACTAACTTTTAAATATCAATGCCGTGATAGTTTGAGGAAACGTACCATTCAACCCTATTGAAAATGCCCTATAGGAATTTTTTTTCCCACAGTAATTTGACAATGGGAACTCGAAATTTTCCTATAGGAAATTTTTTCCTATAGGAAATAATTTTCCTATAGGAAATAATTTTCCTGTTGGAAATAATTTTCCTATAGGAAATAATTTTCCCATTGGAAAATAGTCTCATATACATATGAATAGGATTAGATCGGGGGACCTTCTGTTCATGAGTCGCCGACTCTGACCACTACACCAACTGACTGATTTGAGGAGTGAGCGATCTCATAAGTATAACTTTGGTATTAGTTGAGAGAATTGATTTTTTTAATCCTTTCTCAACTAATGCTCTCTCAACTAATTTTAATGATTGATAGAAGAGAGAGGATGAGTTTTTTTAATTGCGAAAGAGGATTGCTGCACACCTACAGAGTCATAAGGCCGTTTTACTCGGGCACGAAATTGCACAACTTCAAACTGCATTTTTTCTCAATCGGGCGTGCAATCATTTTCGAATTAGAGCAGAAGCTATTTTGCTACCTCGCGTTCATGCATTCACGCATGCGTTCTTGCAATTCATG
This sequence comes from Pyrrhosoma nymphula, assembly GCA_963573305.1. Lineage (NCBI taxonomy): Eukaryota > Metazoa > Arthropoda > Insecta > Odonata > Coenagrionidae > Pyrrhosoma > Pyrrhosoma nymphula. Next base: position 32,629,652 of record OY754332.1, read on the forward strand.
GCTTACCGTGTTTACACGATGCATTTACCCGCGCAAGTACGTGGCTGGACAGATGCGTGAACACATTCACCAAATTAGAACGAGCTATTTTCTGTCCACGCATTTGCGCAATTTGGAGTGTTTACACGGTGAAAATTTGATGGTGATTGTATTAACGCATCTACCCGCGCGGGTAAAGCATCGTGTAAACACGACACCATGCAATTTGAAATGCGCGTTCGTACTTCCCTGCTGGAAATTTCACCTACTGTTTACAGTAGCCTATAGGCTTTTTGGAACACTCTACTGTTTTCAGTAAGTCTACTGTTTTCTACTGTTTACAGTAGGTCTACTGCACTGCTACTGTTTTCAGTAGCTCCACTGTACTGCTACTGTTTTCTACTGTTTTTACTACTAAAAATATAATTAGCGACTACTCACTTTAATACTATTGCGAAATGGCATGATTTACGTCGTCGCAGTGTACCTCCTACCTAACGCTACAATCCCTGCCTAATAAAATGACTCAACGCACCTGTGCTCGCACCCTTTACTGATGAAGAGGCGTTGAGAAAGACGTATATATGTAGTCACTTCCGTGGATAAATGTGACTTCGAGAACTATTATCACTAAATGAAAGTTCCGGGATAGTTTGAGGAAATACCATAAAATCTTGATCAACTTTATTTGCCATTAATTAATGCCAGATAACTGTTATTCTATGTTGCCACATAGTATGAATATAAATGCAATATTACTGCGAGTAAACAAGATGTTTCCAATTCCCGCACGTTAGCTTCAGCGTCGTAGCATAGGGGCTGGCCAGGCGGGTGGCTGCCAGAGGCACAACCCTCAGAGGGCACACTTTGCAAACCCACAGCCTGTGGGCCGTAAATCGAGGTAATATTACCTCGATTTATGTGGTATCAACCAGTAACTGTCGTTTCGGGGCAGCTTGATTCTTTTTGAATCACCTTGTCTTACCTAGAGAGGAATAGGTTGTTTCATCTCGTATTGCATGTAACACGCTACCTCGTTTCACATTGTATTATCTCGGTTCAAATGTGCAATAATCAACTCGTATTATGGCGTAATATAGGCGAACGAAGGCAGTAAGTGGAGTAATATCGCGGGGTACATTGTGCATGCTACTTCAACAGACAAAGAACCGTACACGAAGCGGCAGTAGAGAACCACTTCCGTATGTTTCGTGTACGGTACTTCAACAGTCAAAGAACCGTACCTACACCGAATGTTGATTCGCTTCCTTAAGCGAATCACCGCTTCTTGTACACTTCATGACCGGTCGAGGAAGCGGAACATTTTCGCCAGGGAGAGACTTGGGCCAGAAGAATGACTCCTATGTTGAACTTGTTGAGGGATCATTCGGTAAAATTGTTCATATAGTTGCTGTGGGGGATGCACATGTGGAACTTTATGTTGTTCTCAAGCCACTTCGCACATTAAATGTCTGTGGCCAAGATTACCTGAAAATTGTAGTTGGTAGTAGAGGGAAGTTTTGTACACAACTTTCCACTGTTAAATGTGTCTCAGTTCACATTCAGGTTGATAATTATGAGTATGTAAGCTCAGTTCCATTTAAACACTTTTGTTTAAATACGTAAATTTGTTTGTTTTTTTGAATTTTTAATCATGTTTCTATTCTATTTGATTGTTTATGCACCAAAATACAATGCCCTTCTATTAATTAAATTTTGTAGTGCTATTTATTAACTACCTATATATATCTGCCTGTACCTATCTGTCCCTACTTATCTGAACAGTAGAGTTCAGTTGGTTTATAGAAACCAGTACAATTCAGTAGGCTACTGTACCCATAACAGTAGAAAACAGTTGGGATCCAGTAGAGTCCAATAGAGTGCAGTAGAGTTCTGTAGGACTCAGTAGAAAATCCTACTGAAACCAGTAGACATTTTTAGCAGGGTTACATCAGATTGTACGTGCCCCGTGTAAAACGCCGGACTATGACAAAGGGAGAAGAACTTCATGTGTTATGCCAGATATAGTTTGCGTTACACTGGAATTGGAATGGAACTGACTATGTGAGTTCCATACCGGTGAACCATTTTTTAATGAATTTCTAACTTTTTCTTAAAATTTTTTTATTGACAATAATGTTTTAATTATAAATGAAATATTGTAAAAACTTGTCTTGTATGGTGATGTATGCATTATATTTGTGAGAATGCAGAACCATTGATAAAATGAAATGTTTTCTTTTTTTAATTTCGAATTAATTAGAATTTTTCGCACTATGGGAAACATTCCTTAATGTACCTATAATAAATATTTGTTCTATAGAAATATTGCTAATTCCTATAGGAAACCTTTTTCCATTGTCAAATATTCATGCTATAGGAAAATTTCTCATAACCAAAGGGTTATTTTCTCATTCCTATAGGAAAATAGTCGTGCTATAGGAAATTTCTCGTTCCTATAGGAAAATATTCGTCCAATAGGAATATTTCTCGATCCTATTGGAAAATATTCGTCCTATAGGAAAATTTCTCGTTCCTATAGGAAAATATTCGTCCTATAGGAAAATTTCTCATTCCTATAGGAAAATTTTTTGTTCCTATAGGAAATTTCTTGTTCCTATAGGAAAATATTCGTCCTATAGGAAAATTCCTCGTTCCTATAGGAAAATATTCGTCCTATAGGAAAATTTCTCATTCCTATAGGAAATTTTTTGTTCCTATAGGAAATTTCTTGTTCATATAGGAAAATATTCTTCCTATAGGAAAATTCCTCGTTCCTATAGGAAAATATTCGTCCTATAGGAAAATTTATCATTCCTATAGGAAAATTTCTCGTTCCTATAGGAAACTTTCTTGTACCTATAGGAAATTTATTGTACCTATAGGAAGCTTCATCGTTCCTGTAGGAAACTGTAATTCCTATAGGAATTCACATAATTCCTATAGGAAACCAGTGGGGCATTTTCAATAGGGAATCACGATAACAGTTTTCAGGTATTAATTAATTGAAACCTATGTTGCCACATTAAATGAATATAAAGTCAATATTAATTAGAATTCACAATATTTTTTCCAATTGCCACACGTTTTTTACAATTCAATGAAGATGTAACTTACTTGCGGAAATGTTACGAATGTGAATATGCATGTATAATCAATGTTACGAATGTGGAAATGAGAAAACTGATGAATGTACCAATAAAAGCATAACAGTAATTTAGTGTACAGCGGAAATTAATTACAAAAAGCTATCAATGATAAGTGTTTACTGGCAGAACCCAAGTCTCTCCGATTCGTTTCAAAGCTTCCCATTTATGCCTAATTTTCGGTCGAAGAATGAACCACAGGCTAAACATATTACTATTACAATTCGAAACATTTTTAAAACATTGTAAAACATTTTTTTGCAATATTTAATTTAATTTAATAATTGCATTCTTTAAAATATGTTTAAAATATTGCCAAAATATTAAGTTTAAAAAGTTTTTTGTAATGTTGAAAAATATTTTTAAAAGATTGCTAATATATTTTTGTGCTACTAGGGTATTAGTGCTTGACTTCTCTAAATACATCGTCGAAACACTGGGACAACTCTGCCTTTTGTACGCCCCTGTTCACTATGACCCTTACTTTTTGAAAAATCTTTTTTACGTTGTTTAAATGACGAAAAATCTCAGCGGTTGTCAATTTTACCACAGGCCTTCTTCTTTGAGGTCCTCCATAATTTAGATGTAATACGTAAGTGTGTGCTCTACTAGAGAATTTCTAACTCAGGTGTAAAAGGACGTACCCCTACTTCTCCAGACACAAAACTTTTCTTCCTCTGAAGCAATATATTCTATCTTAATTGAGTAACTCTTATGTATCTTTTTTCCATCCATCTGTTGATAATTCTTGCATATATTTTTTACGTAAGGCTAACTTTTTTAAATCTTCCTCTCCCCTCTCATTTTTATAGGGGTAGGAATAATTATGTGGTTTTGATGTCAAGGGGAATTTAGCCAGCTTCATAGATGTCATTCATGAAATTGTACAGGCTGTACAGTATCAAAAGATCGTCAAAAACTTTTTTTCGAATTTCAAGGAGCTTGAGGTCAGAAAAGTTGTCTTTGGGACTTAATATAATGCATGATTTCTTTCAGATTTTTTATCAACTGTCCTGAGCTTTCGCCAAGCGTTTGAAGTTTAAATATTTTAGGCCATTTTGGTAAAATTTTGAAATGAGCGGAAGATCGTGCTCTAATTTATTTTTTCACGAAAAACGCTTATAAACTGCCAGAAGATAAGTAGAATAGGGTTTAGCATGCAGTAGCTACATGAGTGCAGAACCGAAATAAAAAAAGGAAAAATTATAAACAAAAATCAGGATAGGCAAACCGGCAAACACATCGTTTCTTATTTCCATGGAATTCGATGCCCGTATGATTGCTGTAATAAAGTTTAGTAGTTTGCCAAGCAGTCATGTGAAAAAGGAGTTATTGATTGCATCAGGCTTTACTTATGGTCGAATTTAGAGATACCCATATTGTGGAGGAAACAATTTGTAATTTTCTGCAGTTAAATGCTGGGATCAGGACCCGACAGAAGATGATTACTCAGAAAATGCTTTTTATTGTCAACCAACAGCCTCACAAGGCTGAAGCACAATTCTACATGACTAACTTCACTTGCACGAGTATGTGACAGGTTTAGAGTTCCATCAGCTACTGGTGCAGCATTAGAAGATTTTCAGATTGTTAACAAGGAGGACTCATCACAAGTGATAGACCGCATGAAACTTAAGAGACAGAGACTAAAAACAAGATTAGAGGTAGAAAGAACACAATATGGCGAACCTGCAGTAGGGCTCTACTTGGACAGGAGAAAGAATCAGACAATACTTCAACCAAAAAAGAATGATAAGTATTAGATAAGTACCATTCTGGAAGAAGATGTAGTGATTATAAGTGAGCCTGACTCGAAATACATTACTCATTTCACTCGTTTCCGGTACAGCGCAGGATATTTCTAATTCAATCATTAATTGTATTGGAGAGCATACTATGACTTTCTCAAATATTTGCGCAGTTGGCTGCGACTGCACTGTGGTAAATATACAGGAAAATATTGTGGTGTCATTAGGATTCTGGAAAAACATTTTAATAAGCCATTGCAGTGGTGCTTATGTCTTCTCTATTTAAATGAACTCCCTCTCCGAAACCTTATTACTCATTTGGATGGAGTTAGGGCTGGACCGTCAACCTACAGCGGCCCAATTGGGAAGCAGATCCAAATCTGTGAGAATCTACATCTTGTTGACTTTACACCCATCCCGGCTAGTCACCTCCCCAATGTATATATTGCTGAAATAAGTAGTGATCAAGCGTACCTAATAGATGTATCAATAGCAGTTGCAACCAGAAAATAACCGATGGGTTTAGCAGAATGGTCACCGGGCCATCCTAAAATGGCCCCCACTTAAATGCTTACATAATAAAATGAGCCTACCTTTGGCCTTGCTCACAGGATTGAAAAACATCTCATATATGAATGTACCCGGAAATGACGAAAATAGAAAGTTACAAACAATTAATTAAATTTTTGATTTTCCTGTTACAACATAATGCTTCTTTGTTTTAAATAAAATAGATGTGCCTTAACTTGATTAAGAGATAATGCATGTATGTTGTGCGGTATCCAATTACTAGCGTTATAAGTGACGTCACGGTTTTTAGGTGGCAATATCAGCGACTTTTTTCGTATGTAGCCCGTGAAAAACATTCAACTATGGTTTCAACATTTTCCTCACCAATTACACAACATTAAAATGAATCATCCTGACTATGAGGTTCCTTTCATTGTGATGGGTTCTGTGTTTATCAAGATATAGCATCTTAAACTCTATTATCTTGACCTTTTGTATGGACATTAAATCATTCTGGATGATTTCTATGTGCATATTTCCTCTTTAAATAGCAGAAGAAAATGCAAAAATGCCCATTAAAGATACCCCAAAGGGACACAAGTAAACCTCAAATGTATTTACTCTTCTATTTGAAAGGTAAAAATAGCAAATATTTTCATGTGCATAAATTAGAATTGCAATGAAACCAAGCTCTTACTCCTCAAACCTGCAGTCAATTAACATTCTTAATTAACACTCATTAGTTTTGTATTGAGGGTAGCATTTCTGACAGGGAAGTAAAATAAAGGGTACAATCATCTGATCTCTGAGCTTACTATGTGGAAAATTAAGTGAAGGATGCAGAATGTTTCAAAACATATACCTCCTGCCTAGACACCATCAAAATATTCAAAATGGAGAAGAGAGAAAAAAAATATTGAATAGCGGTCTGTGAGCCCGACGTCACGGTTTATGTAACTTTTTTCATGTCACGGTTTGAGAGTAAAAGATGATGTAAGTCGCAACACATCCTGTAAAACAATCTTTAAGCTCCTTACTTTTTATGCCAATTAATGTTGGATACATTGAGTCTCATTATGGAAGGTCTTTCATTGAATATTTAGGAAGTACTTATATCCCAGTGGGGAATTAATTGTCCAAAAGATGTTCAAAGAACGTTCATTGAAGACTATTTAAACGTTCAAAAATCATTCAAGAAAGACATTCAATGAGCGTTCAAATGGCACTCACAGATAGTGCAACGAACATTCATTGGAATACTTCATAGAATGTTCACCATAGATGAATTGCTGCTGAGCTGTTTTTGAATTAATAACATATGAACCATGAAGGAATATTTAAAAATAGTTCTCGGGATGATTCATATCGTATTACATCATCACTACCTATGCAGCGTTATTAGGTACTCTACGACTCTACGTGCATATTGTCGCAGCCGATTTTGAAAGTTGTATATATCTAGTCACATACGTCGTGGAGACTTGTAACTTGGAGAAATATAATTATTATATGGCGATTCTGTGATAGTTTGATGACATGCCATCAAATCTTGATAGCAGTTACTTGGCATTAATTAATTGAAACTTACATTTTCACATATTACGAATATAAATGCTATATTGTTGTGAATAAACAAGATTTTGAGTTGTACGCATATATGCATACAGTACATGTTCATCCGTTAAAATTAACACTTTTACTCATTACGCACATAATGCGATATCACATGCAGGCATTAATTTTAGGAATAATATCGTACATATGGTATGTTAGAATATTCCCTAGAATATATAATTAATATATTGTCGTTTATGACAATTCAAATATGCATGGTTTAAAGATGTTCTTTAAATCTCCAACCAGGGAGCATTTTTGAATAATTCTTCGTGGACTGGAAATGAACGATCTGTGGACAGTCTCAAATGAATAGTTCACACTTGAATATTTAATGAACGTTCTATGGTTGTATGCTCAGGATAATTCAGTAGTGGACTACTTTTGAATTAGTTCATGAATGTCTTCTGCATCGTCTCTCCCCACTGGGATCATATTTAACTGAATATTTAACAAGAAAGAGCACACAACTCATTGCTATTCACTATATCTTTCTTGGATTCCCTTAACAGGGTTGTTTCTTGCAGTGTATCTTGGTGAGTTAAACGAAATTGGTAGATAATCCATTCTAAAGGTTGGTAATCGGTTTTTCAATTTGTGAAGCATTGGCAAGATCAGAAAAACACATAATTTTATGGAAACAGGATTTTTATGTTTTTAAATCTTCAATGAAAATGAGTCTAAAACATTAAATGGAAAGCAGTGTTATGCTATCATGGCTAAGTTCTGAATGATGAGAACTTGAGGTAGGACAGATTTACAATTCTAATTAGGTAGGTACTAATTAATAAATATCCTTCATTTTCAATTTTCTCGGGTATTATTTACCCAAAGTTTCTGTGTCAGCAAACCTTGTTTGCTCAGAGAAACAAGTTTATACATTATTATATGACACCATACAATTTAATAACATTGCTACATGGTTAATAAGGTTTCAATGAAGTAACAGTACTTACCCTTTAAAAAAAGATTTTTGAACATCATTTCTTGAAAAGTTTGTTTAAGTAAAATCATCCAAATCACAGAAGTCTTTATGCATTTTATGGAATAAAATGCTAGCAAACATATGCTATCAATGTCGTATGCTGTCAGTAAAGTGGCTCTCTTTTGAACTGAGGATATTTTCCTTTAATGGCATCATCCTGGAGGTTAAGCACCCCAACTTGCACGATGACAGGCTTTGCGTAACAGATCTGTGAATACTTCAACATCGAGAGAGAGAGAGAGTGTTTGGCTTTCATCCCATTCCCTTCAGCATATATTCTTGCAAGTCAAAATTACCTTGAAGTAAAAGTTCAGATGCCACATTCTAAATGCAGTACCACTGAAAAAGTCTATGTAGCATTTGAATGTGAGAAACATTTGCCAATATTCTTCAAGAATGCCTTTCAACAAATATGATTTCTTCTTTTTTCATGTGTGTCTATCTAATACTGTAAGTCACCACAATCATTTGTCTCTGCCATCTAAAGTTTGTCTCCAAATGAGCTCGATGGTATTCCTGCAGCAAAAGTAATTTCATTTTTTAGATAAATTCAGAATTTTTATTTTAAAATAAAATTCATCAAAGACATTTGATTGTACCTAAGAGACTACAAAATGAAAACCAATATCAGTGAACACCAAAAAGGATTTTTTTGTAGTGTATAACTCTGATGGCTCCTGCACCCTAGGAATCCTATAAAGACTTACTATCACCATATTTCTCAGGACCTTTTGCACCATAGTTATAAAGTACAATATGACAGCCCAAAGTGAAACTATAGCATAAAACAAAAATAGTTGTTAAGTCTCTGGCAACCTTTGCATTTAAAAATTGGTATCACCTAAAATAATTTCCAGTTACCTATTTACAATTTAATATCATTCATAAAATTGAACTAGTTTTATTTACTTTTCCTGTCCCACATGAGAAAATTATGGCTAGCATAAGAAAGGGGGTTACGTAAGATCTGGTATTTTCCTGACATACTTCATGTAGAAAAATTCTTCTCAGGTACTTCACCTGGTCAGGCTCTTCATACTGGCCACTGTTTTATTGCACAAGTCGAGTAGTGAAACGTCAGCCAGTATGGAGAGCCAGACCCAGTGGAGAAACCAAGGACAATTCCAATTTTTTGCACAGTGAGTGTTGAGATATTTAAAATTTTCAAACTTTGGAAATGTACTCCTTGTGTACATTTCCAAAGTACACAATTTCGTGAACCTCGAGTAAAACGTAATGCCACTAGAGCAACAAGTCTGTGTGCTCCTTATTTGCATTATTACTCTATTTTTTATTGATGGTCGACAATTTTACGCTCTGGCTAAGTGATTGTTTTTCAAGTAGGCGTCAAAAGTTGCTTATATAGTAGTCTGCATCACCAAAATTGTCGACCCTAGATAAAGATTTGGGTGGAAGTCTGCAATAAGGGGACACAGACCTTTGGCTCTAACAACGTTAGTTTTCTTTTTGTTTTTTTGTTTCGAAATGATTTATGGTTTTTTTCTTTCAATTGAGATAAACTCCTACAGTGAGAAAATATTAACTATGCCTTTAATGAAAACTATGCAAAAGTTACAGACTCAACCTCCTGGTTCAAACTTGGCAGTGGCAGGGATCCCAATCCATACTCAGGTGCTTTGTGGAGAACATTTGACTAGCAGTACTCCTTTTGTAGGACTGTGCGTTTTACTGTGGACCCCTCGGCATGCTTAGTTGTGAGTAGGTGAATGCCAATGCTGTATTTCTTCCCCCCTCCCTCCCTTGACTAAATAAACCTTCCCTAAATTGCTTGCCCTAATGGTGCTATCATATCACTCGGCTTAGTTTTTAAGTCGCACATTTCCAAGCTATTGTCATCCTCGAGTTCCACCCTTTGTGTCTCTTGTTTGGCCACCAGAGTGAACTCCTTATTTGGGCTGTCCTAAGGCATCCAGTGACTTGATATGCATGCGAAGCATATATTCACTGATTGGCCATTGTTTTTTATGGCTAAGTTTAACCATAGCTTGTACAAAATATGATATCCGTGCTTGTCAAAAATTAAATATTATTATAATCTTTTGGAAAAATCCCTATCTCTAAGAAGAAAAGCATTGGCTTCATAAACATGAGGAATGGATTTGACTTTGTAGACAGACATAGAATGCTATCCTAATGAGCATCGGAGTGTTAATTAATAACAGAATAATGATGTGACGGATGTATGAAGTTGGTTGATATTAAATTCGGCTGCAATGCAGATGAAGTAAAAGCGATAAAAGAAATGAAGTAAGGATGTGCTTTGTCACTAATTATCTTCATTATTTACAATGAAGAAGCATTAAATGTTTATAAATAAATTAATAACAGGAGTACACATGCATTGCAAAAATATCCAGCCTGCTACATTGAAACCAAAGCAAAACAATGGTTTGTGGAAGAAATCAAGAAGAAAAAGTCACTGTCATATTTGAAGAGCAAATACTGGAGAAAATGCAAGATATTTGCTCTCTAGGAAGTAGAATCACTGGTATAATGCAAGGAACAAGAAATTAATAATGAGCAGAGTAGCATAAGCAGAGAAGACCCTCTATCAGAGGAGGGGTTTCCCAGTAATCAGCTACTCATAATTGGAAGTTGGGAAGGCATTTGCTAAAATGCATTTAATGAGCAAGGTTAGGATCATGGTTCCTTCTTTGCTGCCCTAGCTGCCCTTAAGGGATCCTTATAAAAAATACTATAGGACTAAATATTTAGTGAATATAATCCTAGAGTGTTTATGTGACAATGGCGGCAGTTTTTATAAAACCATAGCACTAAGAATTTAGTGATTATATCAATTTGCATTGCTAATGTGGAAAACTATATCTAATTTTTGGTCCGTTTAAAATACGTAATATTTTAAAAATTATTAATATTTAAATAATTATTTCTCCGCAGCCAGGGCACACAGCCCCTTCTTCCCCCTCCTCTTCCTGGCAGCTCCGCTGTTTGTTGACAAGGTGGAGAGACCTTGCGGCTTTTCAGCTATACTCCCCATGGTGTTGGAGGAATCTGCGTCCATGTTCGCTTCATTGTGAAGGGGTGCATGAGTCGAGTTCTGCTTTATTGTGAAGGATAAGCTGATGGGAAGTCTCCTTTCCAGAATACAGTTAGGTAAATGGGAGACTGCCCAGCATGGGGACGGGGACTGAGTGTGTAGGGTGAGAGGAGGGCCGCTTTCCAGGGTCCTCCTACGATGAGGGTAGGGAGGCCCCTCAAAAGGGGCAAAGGGATGGGAAAAGTGCCTGCCCAGATGGGGCTACTTTGGTTGTTTTCTCTGGAGGGGAGCGTTGACCCAAAAGACCGAGAGATGGACTCTTTTTGGTGCCTTCCTTAGATTTAGCTTTATTTGTTTCAATGTGGTTCCCCCGAGTAGCTAAGGAAATAAAGAGTCCGCCCATGAAGAGCCCCTCATACATGCGTAAGATTATGATGAAACTGAGTTTCACTTGTTGACACTTCTTACCCTCCTCCCCGGGGATTCGATCCTCTTTAGCACAGGGATGCACCATGATGATGGGAGCATTTTATCGACTGCCAAGTCTAGATCCGTCATGTTCTGCAAAAACCAGGGGCACCTCGAGGAGGATGTGGCTTATCACCACGCATGACGATCTTGGTGGGAGAGAGGCTATGTGTTACGCTTCATCCCTCCCTGGGATGGAATATCCCTTGCCCCCTCCCCCCTCCCCCCTTAACCATCACCCTGATGCCCCCTCCCCCCATACCCAACTACCCTCTCCCCATTGCCTCTCCACCTACTTCTTCTCCCCTTCTCCCTTTCCATTTCCAAACCTTCCCTCTGCCTCCATTCTTACACCTCCCCCTCCCTCCTTACTCCTCTTCCCCCCTCCTTAACCATCCTCCCTGCCTCACACCCCGAACCCCTTCCTCCTCTTCACCGGTCGTCACTCCTTACTTTGTGGCAGTGAAAGCTCCTGAAATATCGAAAATAAATCGTGTTAGTGCTATTTTTATGTGTTGTCCATGTGTATTAACTTCCTCTCCTCTGGCATCATTTTTTACAAGTGCTTGTCAAGAACCAGTAGTTTAACTACTCTCAAACGTTGCTCATGGTTACTTTTCCGCAGATAATTGGCTTTTTATTTTCATTTATTTATTTTATTTATTTCAACTACCCCGAAAACAGCAGGCAATGACCTCTTACATCGGGTGATGTAACATTAACAATAGACGAACACAAACACCCATGTCCTGGATGGAGATAAATCCACCCAGGCGGGACTCGAACCCGCGACCCTCGGATTGGCAGGTGAGGACGTTACCCCTTTCGCCACCGGGGCCGGCCAAACACACTTGCAGCCTCAGGTTCGAATTTAGGTCTTTATGAGTGTCATCCTTGAGTAATCCATTAAATGCTCATTGTTATCTCTATCAGGCTTTTTAAGCAAAATGAAATATTAAATAACAGGTATTCAAATAGATTGAAAAGTCATAAAAAAGGAATGAAAATTAACCTTCTATTTTTACGTTAAATTTGTTTTTCGATTCGAAATTACTAGAACTTTAACAAAATATTCGTAAATGCCCTAAAATTCAGCCTTTTGCTAAAGAGGGTCCCTTAGTTGTCCTTGTTATTGTTGTAGAATGTGTGGGGAAATCGCTCAAAAGGAATCGAAGAGAATCTATTTTATCGCCTGCTAACTGTAATCCTTTCGGAAAAAGCATTAGAAAGATTGGTCACATGAAATCCCAAATTGCGACATGGGTAAAAGAAATCATTCAGCGCAGGTTCCTATGGATAAAACGAAATTTCAATTTTTAACTGCAGTGTGAAAGATAAATTTAAATTTGAAATCAAAGAGAAATATCTCTCATATCGAAAAAAATGTAAGCTTTACGCTGTGACACGTGGGATACCCTCACAGAAATATAGCGGTTAAATGCGAATTGTGGGAATATTCTACGGCTGCTCGATTATTTGAGTCGGCCGATCGTTCAAGATTATTAAAATTCATACCTTGTTTGTGAATAAATGCCATTGAGATTTTCTTTCGTATCGTTAAAAAAAACAGTAACAATAATGCATTTTCTTATTGATTTTTTTTCCATAATAATATGCGAATTTCTGCAATCTGTGTAAATTATTTTGCAGCAATGAATGTTTACTAATTTTAATTTATTATTTTATTCATCCTAAACATGAGTGGCGGTGGGGTGAGCAAAGTGGGGAGGCATGGTCGCTCTATATTTCGATCTTCTTCTTCTTCTCAAATTTCTTCCTTCGATTGATCTCGATAAAGCAACGCGTTTATCGAACCGAACGACCCTGAGCGAGGGGCAATGAGGGCCTGGGCTGGTAATGTCGTGACGTCAGCCAATTGCTAGTCAACTGATTCATTTCCCAAATAACTTCAGACGACTTTTCTAATAGCATTGAAAATCTGGAATTCAACAGTTAATACATTTTTTCGCTCGTAGAGACACTTGTTAGTATTAATTTTAACTGAAATTGCATCATTAAGCACATCTTTATTGATTTCTGTTTTGTATTTTCCATTATCAGGCGGTTTAAACTACGAGGCCTTGATTTCAAAACATGAATTTTCCATCATTTGTAGCACCACTATGTTCCCCAAGAGGGCTTCGCTAATAGGTAAGTTTACCGTAAAAGCTTCTTTGCCGTATAATTCTTATCTACGGTTATAAATATCTACTGATTAAAATAGTGTTATTAGCTGCTGTACGGACCTGCGATAAATCTCTGTTGGGGAATTGGTTGAGATAACAATCTTAAATTACTCCATGAGGAGATATAATGATGACTTTTCTAATAAAATTACGATACTAAACTTATGGTTATAGACGGTACGTGGACGGTACTCTAGACGCTTGCCGCGCTATGCAACGAGATATTTAGTAACTTTAGATTCAAGTAACCTTAGCAAGTAACTTACCTTGCGATGCACGATGTTGAAGTAAGCTAGAGAAACTAGTCGTTATTAATTTATAGTATTATTATTTTGTCTTTCCATCGATTAGTATTCAAATTAATATAATTTGCAACAATTTAAGGACGTGATAAAGCTGTGTTACACGACTGTTTATGATAAAGGGATGATTGCATCTATGAAAGCATATTGTTTTCTCTTCGGGTCAACCTAACAGGTAAAACAAATTGAAAGTGTTTGCAATCTGGCACGAAACACAACCATTTTGAAGGTAAAATTCAATCAGTGAATTTCCATTCGAAGTATCCAAAGCGGGCAGGGTCAATAACTTTTGAGCTTAAGCTTAAGAAAAAGCTTAAGCTAGCCTATCTATAGATTTGTCGTAAATATGCTTCCAGATCGAATTTATCGACAAAAAAACACGATGAATCTCAGAGTACCATAAGAAACAACTTCACTTTTCTTACTCAGAATATACGTCGATCATTGGAAAAATGGTTGGTTGGTACATTTCGGCATTATACAGATCAAATAAATACCCCTTGGGGCCATATGTAAGTACACAGCATGCAATGAGATGAAGCCCTCGGTGTATCAGATTTTTCTTTGGGCCATTTTTATGAATTTAAGTAAATCCGCGTATTGTATTTGCTTGGCCACTTCAGAAACTATAGACCCTGTGATGAAAAACTATAAAAACTTTTACTTTAGCCTAAAAGACTTTGTTTCTATTTAATAATAGTGTTGCGGCCTGGTAAAAAAGTATAGGTGTGAAATTGATCATTCTGTAATATGTTTTACATGATAATTCAAGAATGTACAATTTATAACACAACGATGACATTTTTCCTGATTATTTTTATTATCAATGGAATGAACGAGATAATCCGACTCAGCAAGGAAGATGTTTAGTGTCTCTTGGGTTCCAAACCCCGGGAATCAGACAGTAGTTCTGGCAAGGTGTTTTAAGAAAAATATCGACTAAAATTCCATAGGTTTTGTTGATGAAATTATACAATTACAGCCTCCACCCAACTGGTGAATTCCGCTTAGACGGAGTGTTAAGTTTTGCTGGCGAAAACTCACATTTGCCCTCGCTCGTGAGTATCGCGATATTATTTTAATAAGGTTTTTTTACCTCAACTTAACCTTCATACCGCCACTCCTAAACAATAAATAATCGAATCGTTTCCATTGAATACCAAAATCTTCATATTTAGTGAATTTATGTTGACATCGAATATGAAAGAGCGAATTCTTATCGTTGTGGTCTTGTCATCGTGTGGCTAATTTCCTTGAATTGAATTTAGTTATTTCCAGTGCTAGGCTAAAGTTTCATTCATTTGAGAAAATGTAATTTATTCTTTTTAGTACGATGATAAGATATTTCTTTTTTAGATACTTTAATAAAATTTTTTTTTTAGAAAAGCATGCTTAAAACATTGTTTTGCATTTTTTATTTAATATATGCCTCCGTGATGCCCTATCCTTGTATTGCGTTGGATTTTTTAAAAAGTCATGGATTGCTGCATACACGATAAATCCTATGCAGTGTCGTAGATACGAAATTTTCATGAGGGTATCTATCGATTGTTGGAATAGTTTTTGGCCTGATTCACTGTGGCATTAAACGTTTCTACCAAACTATTGTAACGCATATTGTGTCATCCTATTGATGCGCGAGAAAAGCTATTGGGATTCAAGTACTTCAATATTTATAAAAAAATAAATTAAGATAATATGTCTTCAATGAATACTCTGAAAAGTAACTCCGTGCGCATATTCGTAAAACCAATTAAAATGGCTACTTAATGTGAAAATTTTACCTACTGGAAAAAGCGTCCGCCATTTTGTGACGTAATAGCTAATAGTAATATCGAAAATAACCTCTTAAAATTATGCATAGGACAGGACAGGCATCATTACGGCATATGATAATGTTTTTATTTCATTAAAATCAATCCACAACTCCTCTATCTCATGAACTTAAAAGATTTTCGAAGAAAAATCAAAACGGGTGTTTTTTTTGGAATGTTGGTCATGTTTGAGCCTCCGTATCTAAGTAACGGATATGATCTTTGAAGAATGTCTTACTATTTCATAATAAGTAATCATTTGTGAGTATATGTGCCAGGTTTCAATTCTTCATCCCAAATAAAAAGTAACTTTGGAATTTTGTCGGGCTTTTTTCTTCGATTTCCGACCACTGTGGATCGGATGTAACTTCACATTTGGCATTGGCACATTTGCTCCTTTCGGTAAGAGTAGGTCAATGGTATCACCAGGTATCTCCCCACCCTTCCCCATCCCTCATCGACCCATCCAACCGAATTCTCGGCCGGGAAACAAAAAGCTAGTTAATCCGAAAGCACGAAGAAATACCTTTTGACAGCTAAATATCGAATGTAGTTATTATGCAATAATTTTAGTGCATAAAATAGCGGAACTATGTTAATGAATTTGTATATTACTACGAAGACAGAAATTTTTTTACTCACTTTTACATTGCTCATAGATGTGATCGTGCAGCAGCTTCTGCACGGATGCCATGTGCTTGCAGGTGTGCGAGGAGGGTCGAGGGAGCGGGCTGGCATCTGAGGGGGCTGGACAGGGGCAGGAAGGGGTGGCGATGAGAATTGGTGTCGAATGGGGGTAGCAGAGGACGCGGAGAGGCGTCGCACGAATGAGTTGGGGTGGTGGCGGAAAAAGGAGCCGGATAAAAGAAAGGGAGAGAGAGGAATAGTGGATTGAGAGCTTGGGGGAAAACTTTCTTAAGCTTCAAGCATCCACATGATCAAACGAAAGCCGCCAATAGGATTCAAGACATTATCAGGTCAGCCACCTAACCACAGTTCTAGCGCGAAATTTCGAAGTGGGGCCGCATCATACGCGTAAATATTGCGTGTGTTTGAATGGCTTCCAGGTGGCACAGCGAGTTAAAATTCAGCGCTAATACATGTCTTGGTAAGAAACTGACTGGTAAAAGAGTGACAATCGCAAAAAATTACGGGGGCGGTTTTCATCCCACATTCTTGAATTTTACACCTTTTTTATAATCATTTCAATTCGGTGCAGGTGTTTCTTTATTTGCTTTTTAAATTAAAACGTTAAATTAAATGTATTGGTTGGCTGAATAACATTTTTATCTTTTGCATTCAATGGTACGTTACTATGCTTACATTTTTCCTAAAAGTTAGGTTTTGTCTTGCGTCCATTTTTCCACTTTTTCAACAATTGAAATTTTAATTTCCAAAGTAACTGCAGATGAATGTAAAGGAAACTTATACTAAAATCTTCATGGAAGTGATCAATCTGAAATTGCAGTGGGACTTAAGTCGGGGTAAGTTTCCTAACGCTTTTTGCCCCTAGCCTATTCAGCGACTCGAAGGGCAGTGTGTAGATGATTAAAATTTATGAAATGACTCTACATTGAAATAAATTGTTACAAAGTTTTGACTATTTATGCACTAAAATGTGCTTCTTTACCTATTATACCGTATAATGCTAAAAAGAAAATCTTGTTGAATGAAACCTAACTTACTTAAAACTCTGTTTTTTGGGCCTAATAAGGCCGTGTTTTTAATTTCTGGTTTACCCCAAGATGACATTGCCCTTACATTAACTTGATGTTTGCTAAAGATATGGTTTTTCATCCGTTCTGACTCCGGAAAATATTAAACCCGAGGTTATTGAACTGGACCTTGTGTTTTCAGTCTCCGGCACAATGTTCTGCAGCGAATGAATCAATCATATCCCTATCTGAGCAGAGGGGTAGAGCGCGGGACGATATGTTCCAGAATCGTTAATAAATACCTGTATATATTTAGATATGGAACGTAAATATAGGACCATTAGACATACCTACACACCCATCAGAACCAGGAATTTCGCTCCGTGTCGTGTGAAGGTTGCCCTTCACATGCTCAATGAACTAAAAAAACTCACCAAGCATAAGCTCATACACACTAGTGTGTATGAGCTTCTACTACGACGCACCGAAATAGTAATACTTTAAAGTATTTTGATTAATTTTACTCGGATACTTGCAGTCACTGGAAGGAATTTTTTTATGTCTCATTATATTAATAGAAAGTTGACTTGTTAATATGAGTACACGCGAAAATGGAGTGGAAATACAGTTGCTTATTTTGAATTCCTTTATCAAAACATTTACATGGGAATATCAATAGCGAAGACGTTATATGTAGCAAACGCATAATATATGGTAGGTCCTTGTCCAATATCACTCATGCCCATCAAATTGGGACAAAATGCATATTAAGTACAGATAATATATTGCTTCTTGCAAGGCCGTAGCCAGGAAAATGTTTCGGGTGGGGAGGGGGGGGGGTTGCTACCTACCTTTCGGGGTAGGGGTTTGATTAATAATTAGTAGTTATAGATTTTTTTTCATAAAATTATAAGTTAACTGTTTTAATGTAACTGTGAAGGAATAATACACAGTATTTACAAAGAGCTCCATAACTTTTTGTGCAGGCCAACCATGGAAATCGAGTTAGCCACTGACTTTGAAAGCGAAAATTTCTTTTTCCGCTTATAGGAAATTTAAAATTGTTCTCTGGAACCCAAGGGGAAGTTTGAATTTCAATTCATCGTCTAAAGTCAACCCGAGAAATTTCCCAATATCATTAGGGCGAAATAATTCATTATTCTCGACCTCAAATGTTTCAGTTTCCTTATTTGTTGCCTCTGTTGGGGTATAAGGAAAAGGAATACTAGACTCAGGGCTCGTGCTTGATTTCTGAGTTTTTGGGAAAAGTTTAAAAAGTGAACCCTGACTACTGGTAGTTTGTCGTTTCGCCATATCTTTCTTGTATCCCACTTATAAGGAAAAAAGTTGTAATAATGAAGGTTAAGTTCCAAGTTATTATGTCATTGGCCTAACACTGTGTTTGAAAACGCAAAACGAGTAAGCGTTGGCCAATATGTTTAATTAACTCAGCAAATAAGTCGTAATAATAAAGGTCAAGTTCCAAGTTATTATGTAATAGGCCTAACACTGTGTTACAAACGCAAAATAAGTAGGCCTAGGCCGGAGACAGCCGTCGTTAATAAATCGTTCCTAAGGCTACGTATGATGAACGAAAAACGATAAAAGCTTTTCTACTTCCAATGGTCGAAAAAGCAAAGTACTACGATTTTATGATACACTAAAACTCTTATAACTAAGGTAGTCTAATAAACCAAAGCAAACTTTAAATCATAATTAACCACGCTCGGTTTATAAAACGTTCGTGACTAACCTTACCTCAAACACTTACTAGACAATAGCTGTCTGGACTATGAAAATTTTTCAACATATATGATCGATAATCTTACCTTAAATTATATTTTGAGAAAACTGCTGATGTTAACAAAATGTACTGATACAAATCAAAATATGGTGTAGGATATTCAAGAATGAATGTTGTTAGTACTACACATTGTTATAAAACCGTCAAGAGTGAAGTGACAAGACAACTCAAAACTGTCAACTATGCTAGCTAGAAGCACGGTATCAGCGCTCCATGCAGCGGTAGAAGCAATTATTCGAGAATAGCTATTCTACCCTACTGCGTGGGGTTGACACGACACCCGAACAACAGACAAATGTTTTATGTTTAGATATACATTTTGATGGATGTTTGGTAAACGAGAGTTTTTAAATATGAGCTTTTAGAATTTGTTTTAATTATTTAAATTGAGTTAGAAAAGATATTGTGTTTTAAAATACTCATAAAAGCATTGTTTGTCAGATTTTGGGTTGAACCCCCCTGATCCAACCCCCCCTGGGATTCAACATTCTGCAACCTGGCTATTTGCTAATAGGAACTATATGTGGCGCCCCTGGGCTTTTCCGCCGGTGGCGCCCTTATTTACCGCAGCGGCGGTAACCAAGCCTCTACGCCACGAGCGCGCCGCGGGCCTCCCGATCCGACGGAGGAAGAAAACGGTCCACAGAGGAAGAATAAACATCAAGGCTGTATCTTTTAGGGATCACTGATGTTCACAAGTCTCATAACTGATAAGGGTACAATTTTGGACAGCAACCAACTGAGTCCTGTAAAATAGATAATCTAATTTAGTGCTTGAAGATCTCTAGTGATTCCTAGGGAGAAATGGTCTATTCATTGAGTTGGTTCAGTCTCTTGTCGCTCCGAAGACTTGCTTCTTAATTGAACATCTTTTCTTCTCTGCTCACCTATTTCTGTTTGTTTTTTGACCGTTGCAGTGGTGTGCGCACGCATATCCCTCCATGCAGTAGTACTTCCCCTCTTTTTCTCCCCCCTCCCCGCTTCCCCTCCGGCCCCCCTCGCCATGTGCCTTGTGGTATTTCACTAACATAACTAACAATAACTTTAAGGTACTAGAATTATTTTATACTTGACTATCTACGGTTGTACCAAAAATTTTATTTAGTGTGGCGACGTGAAAGCCTTAGAAAACACGACCACGGATGTGAGCATTTTGGAGAGCACATGATGTGTTGTAATCCGTCCGTCTACTAGGCGTTAAAATGTAAAAGCCTTGGTCACATTCTTTAGCAGTAGGCGGATGCAGACACCGAATTTCTCTCCAACGTTCTTCGATTACCCACCTTTTAAATTATTATCTTATCAACCCAGCCACCAGTCACTCAAATAACATGTCAAATGACTGAATGTGCAACGACTAGATTCAAACAGGTTCAAGACTTTTTGTTGGGAATAGAACAACTCAACATATTGATGTAAATACTCTGAAACTGCCATTTAAATAATCTTTTCCCAGCGCTCCAAAACAACTTTGTCATTAGACGCCATTTAGACCGTAAATTAAACCGCCGCAGGTCGACACAGTACATTGAAGATTGTTGTCGTTCATGCTGTAAAAATATCGAGACACGTTTGCCTCGTGTTATGTTTTTGTCAAAAGTCTTTATCAAACAATATTCCTAATGATTGAATATGCAATCAAATGATTAGCGGCACTTTAACGTTATTATAAGGTGTAGAATGCGTAGCAAATGTAGATAAATACTCTGAAACCGCCGTTTAAGCAATCTTTTCAACGCTATACATCAAACGTTGTCATTAGTCGCCATTGAGACCGTTAAGTTAACCGCAGCATATAAACACGAAGCATTGATGATTTTTTAAGCATTCAGGGAAAATAACCCCACGTTTACCTCGTGTAATCTTTTACCTGCTGGACTGGTCCTCTTCACCCAGAAGACGGGGGAGCTCTTCCACCGTATGGAAGATTTTCTCTGTCTTCTCGGGTTGGCCGAAGGTCCCTCCTGAAGGCCCGAGGGTCCTGCGATGTCTTCTCCATGGCCAACTTCCCTAACCCAGGCTACTTCCTCGAACATCTGGATGGGAGTCGCCTCCAATTTTATGCTTCCGAGGTCTGCGGATACAATAAATTTTTATATTCACCCGTCATTTAGGTATGACAGTCTGGTCCTCGTGAAGGCCCGAGGGTCCAGCAAATATCCTCCTTTTGGGAGACATACCTTGGCATTCCTCGCATCCGGCTACTCCATCGACCAAATCCATCGGCGGGATCATCGGGTTTACTGCCCCGAGGACGACAGATATCATGATGTTGTCATACTGAACGTCATCGAGGACACTCTTCGCATAAGGCCATAGGACGCGGGCCATTTTCTTATTTGCGCCGACAATTGTAGTCGGGATTGTATTGTTTTTACGATTGGCTCGGGAATGGCGCCAAAATTGCGGCGTGCGAGTGTTGCGCGTCGTGAAGCGTGAGGTCAATTGACACGTTTTCTCGTAACTTCTTCAGATCCTCCTTTTCTGCCGTTTCTATTGTCCAAAGATTATACGTATACCTATTGTCCGTGTGGCATTTACAAAAGTGCCTCTCTCACTCTCTGTTCATGGAGTTAGCATTGCATGCAATGACTAGCAGTGACGTAAAGCCACTACCGTGGCAGTCAAAACAAAGGTTACAAAGTATGACACTCACATGAAAGCTGTGACTTAGTAGCACTAGACTATCTAGTCGGAGACAAGCAACGAAACACTATGGGTGCGTTCAGAAATTTACTGCCAGTGGTGGCAGTGCTGCCAAACCGTTCCGTAGTCAACTGGCAGTACTGCACAGTGAACAATGACGTCAGCCAATTGATGACGTTTTTCACTGTGAACTCTACTGCTGCTCTCGGGCTGTAGTAGCGGCAGTAAAGCAGACAGCCATCGAACAAATTCCGGGAAATCAAATCTACAACTTTAATAAATAAAATCAGAAGAGTTAAGAGAAATTGCTTCCAATATTTTAATGTTTATATCGGCGAGAGAGAAAAGTCTCGATGCACTTACATGGCTAACAGCATCTGATTAGCGTATAATAGTTAATAAAACGAATTTATTTGTCAAGTATGTAAGATAATTCAGTACCAGATAATCGCATCGGGGAATATTTCACTAGAATAAAGGAGTTAATAAAATGATGAGGGAGTGAAGAACATCACAAGTGATACAAGTAGAAGAGCAATTACATTTGCGAATGAAAGCGACTGGTGAAATTACCAAAAATTAATTTTGTGTCATGAATAATGTGGTACACGTAATTATAAAGCCTCTTACTACAGTGGTAACTTAGCATAATAGCGGCATGTTAAAATAATTGTTGGGAAACGTAATTTGTTGCATAAATCTAATTGTTAGTGAAAACATTCTGCGATGCAACCCTCAACAACCTGTATATTTATCTAAGTAATTTTCGATATCACTCTTGGAAACACTTCGTACGCCATGAAGAACATCCAGGGCTTGACAAATGTATTCGAAGACTTGTTTATAAACCAAAGATTAAAGATGCTTATTATAAATTCGGTAATGTTAATTATGACGGAGATTTGTTTAATAAAACGTTTTTTTCTCATATGTATTTATATATATATATATATGCATAAATAAAACAGTGATACACTAAACAAACACAGAAACACGCAAAAAGGACACTCACAAAAGAAAACTTGTACGTTTCGGCGTCAGTACGTTTCGGCGTCAGGACGCCATCGTCAGCGGTAGAGGTGATTCCTCTACCGCTGACGATGGCGTCCTGACGCCGAAACGTACTGACGCCGAAACGTACAAGTTTTCTTTTGTGAGTGTCCTTTTTGCGTGTTTCTGTGTTTGTTTAGTGTATCACTGTTTTATTTATGCATGTGCATCGTCGCCGAGAGCGATTTTCTACCAAGACATTATATATATATATATATATACGAGTTCGTGGAAAATCACACACGCGATAATTTAAATAAAAATAAACTTTGCCACAGGTGGGGCGGAAATAAATATAGAAAAACAAAAAAGAAGAACACTCACACACTATACGTTCTGATATTTCGACAGCCGAGCTGCCTTTCTCACAGAATGAATTCTGTGAGAAAGGCAGAATGAATGTTTCTGTATCCTTCATTCTGTGAGAAAGGCAGCTCGGCTGTCGAAATATCAGAACGTATAGTGTGTGAGTGTTCTTTTTTGTGTTTCTATATTTATTTCCGCCCCACCTGTGGCAAAGTTTATTTTTATTTAAATTATCGCGTGTGTGATTTTCCACGAACTCGTATATATATATATATATATATATATATATATATATATATATATTTTTTTTTTTTTTTTGAAGTTTTCGCCAATTGGCCACAAATATATAAATTCAAACTTACAGGAGGTAGGAGAAAGAGAAAAAAAGATAAAGAATTCGTTCTTACGGGAACGTTTCGAACCTCTACGGTCCTTTGTCAGCTCTAGAAGCTCTTTCTTTCACCCTATGTTTGAACTAAATAATTCATATAACGAAATAATATATATCTATAAATTATTTCGTTACATAATTATGTTTATATATATATATATATATAATTTCGAAATATATATTAACATAATTATGTAACGAAATAATTTAGAGATATATATTATTTCGTTATATGAATTATTTAGTTCAAACATAGGGTGAAAGAAAGAGGATAGGAAACACAAAATTGTGAAGAAAAATGGTGGTGTGATGGCCGATTCACAGTGAAAAAAATTCGACTAGGCCGGGAATCGAACCACGGACCTTTCGATGACGCTCCGAATGCTCAGAATCCCGTTTCCCATTTCCTCCCATGGCAGCTGCATATCCTCCAATGTAGTTTACCTTTTGCAGTGTAATAAGTGCCCCGCCTTCTATATCGGTGAAACATCCACGCCTTCTCTGGAGCGGGTGGTAAGGTTTGGCGAGCAGGACTGGTTCATTGTTTTTTACGGCAGTGGCTCCTTAGGTTAGATGCAGCGGGTTAATCGCCAAGAGTTAATAAATAATAAGGCGTTTGGAATGTGTTACAAATGATAACGAAGGCGTTGCAGCAGCGAGGTGGAAGCGTTACTGCAGAGCTGTGGAAGCGCTTCAATAGCGCTGCTGACATGGGTATATATTGGAAATTTGAAGGTGTCGGGCATGCTGCAGCAGCGCGTCCGCTCCGCTGTCTCAGGGCATGCTGCAGCAGCGCGTCCGCTGCGCTGTCTTCGGGCAGGCTGCAGCGCTAAAACGTTGCGTCGCTGCCGCGCGTCAGCAGTAATTTGTGTTTACAGGGCAACGAATTGAAAGATCGCTTATAATAAATAACCACGCAATAAGGCTATATTGAATTTCAAGCCACTGCCGACCGTACCGAATTTCATGCTGCTGCAGCAGCCGCAGTACAGCTTCACGTTCCGTTTCACGCAGTGGCGGATACAGAAAAAAACTTAAGGGGGGGCGGAAGTTATTGCGACGATTGTAGCTTTCAAACTGACTGCCTGGCAGCGACTCTGCTTCCCTTATATATGTAGCTCGGTTGTTTCGAGAAACTTCGTTGCCAGAATGTTCGCTTCCAGACTTTTAAGGAGTGTGAACAAATACAAACAGTAGAATAATCGCGTCTTTTCTCGAACAAATGCCAGACAGAATAACGTAACGATCGTTATCGAGATCTCTAGAATGGGCGCGACTTTTCTCGTAGGTTAGCTATCTATACATAGCCAGACAGAAACGTATGAAATACGATGACGCGGACGTTCGCGCGTGCTACATAAGAAAGTACAACTACTCGATAACTCGACTGACGAAAGAAAAGAACTAATAGAGTGCGGGCTGACTGGCAGGGGCGGCGCGGGCGGCAATGTGGGCGGCCTCGCAAGGGGGGGGCGCGCGCCCCCCGCGCCCCCAATATGTATCCGCCACTGGTTTCACGGCAGAACAGGCAGTACTGGCAGTGAATTTCGGTACGCGCCCTATATCGCGGCGGGAGGCGAGCGACAGAGTGGCAACGCCGAGTTTTGTTTCTAATATAGGTATATATTCAACTATTTATTTCGACAAAAAGTACAAATTTCTGCATTGAATTTCAATTGCAATGTGTGAGGGGTACCTTTATACTTTCAAACCCAATTATTAAATTATGTTAGATTTGTTCTTTGTACCTGTGTTTTTAAAACTATATTTATATTTTCATTCCCCGAGTGCGTTATCTGCGAATATACTAATTAACTATCTTTCCTTCTTCCTTTGCCTCTCACTGAAGAAGGTGGTTCGATCCACCGAAATATTCAAAACCCGTGTGAGTTCCTTTTTTTTATGTGTTTTTTCCTTTTAGTCACCCTTGTGACGAAGTTTATATATATATATATATATATATATATATATATATATATATATATATATATATATATATATATATATATATATATATATATATATATATATATATATATATATATATATATATTTATATATATATATATATATATATATATATATATATATAATATATATATTTATTATATATATATTTATATAATAAATATATATATAAATTTATATATATATATATATATATATATATATATATATATATAAATTTATTTATATATATATATATATATATATATATATATATATATATATATATATATATATATATATATATATATAAATTCAAACTTACAGGAGGTAGGAGAAAGAGGAAAAGATAAAGAATTCGTTCTTACGGGAACGTTTCGAACCAGTTGGTCCTTCGTCAGCTCTAGAAAACTCAGCCTCATTACCACATTCTTTCCAGGCTCCCATAAAATCAAAAACATCCTCCGTGATTTATACCTAATTTTAAAGAATAATAATTCCACTTTCCTCCTATTACCTTCATGTCCCACAGTATTTTTGCACGTTGCCTCAACATCTGAATTTCCCGAAAAACCACGTTGCTGCAACGTTATCAATGCAACATCGCTGCAACATTATCGGTGCAACATTTTTAAGTCAACGTTAAAATGTTTCCCTAGCTTTAGCCATCAATGAAATTATCCCATAATTAACATTTATGTTGATAATTTGTCAACAGACGGTTCATCCCTAGATACTCAGGTTAAACTTTCTCTCTTGAAAATCCCTTGCCCTCTCCACTGACTCTTCCCTGCCCTTTCAACATAAAAAAGGGTATTCATGTCTTAAATGCTATGCATGTTATTATCACACAATGATATGTGTATTTAAATTGTATTATCCTACCTTGTATCTACCTGACGACTTTGTATCTATCTAATTATGGTAAGTCCTACGGCTCTAAGTGCACATCCTTGCCCCCAATATTAAATACCTTGCGTCTTGAAAGTTGTATATATCATCACTCCCGTGGATTAATGTGACTTTGAGAACTAATTTTTAAATTGCGATTACGTGATTATAGTTAGAGGAAATACCATCCAATCACGATAACAGTTATCAGGCATTAATTAATTGAAACCTATATTTCAACATAGTATGAATGTAAATGCAATATTACTGAGAATAAACAAGATCTGCTCTGTTCCCTTGGGCAGGAATGGGCAGAGAGGGAGGGGGGGGGGGGGTGTGAATGGTTAGTTGTGGGGAGAGAGAGCTATTGGGCTATTATTTTCAGTGGGCTAGGTTTAGCCCGGGCTTTTCGAATGCCCTTGTTACCCAAATATAAGCATACTCTCGAATTTTCACATCAAGATTACCGGGGGATTCGGGAAGGGCTTCCATGATTTCTAGTGAAAAACAATCGTCAAATATTTGGGAGTGGGAGGCGGTATGTTTGGGGATGGGATCAAGAAAAGGTGGAGTTTTGGTGGAATGGCGGTGATTGTTCATGTGAATATTGAGAGGGGTGGTACATTTTCCCACGTAGAAGGCTGGGTAGAAGTTGCAGGAAAGGCGGTAGATGATGTTGCTGGGGGTACAGTCGGCTGTAGAGGAAGATCTTTTGGGGAAGGGGAGGAAGAAGAGCGGAGGAGAGAGCAGCATTTGCACCTAGGGCGTTTGCAGGTTGAGAAATGTGGTGGAGTGGGGGGCGGTGGGTTGGAGGGAGGGTCTAGTGGGATTTAGAATGTCTCGCAGATTTGAGGGACGCTTATAGGAAACTTTGGGACATGAGGGAAGGAGGAGGGATGTAGAGATGTTGTTTTTAATGATCGGATACAGGTCTTTCAATATGTATTTGATTCTGTATGCTCCAGGGAGGAATGTGGTGACAAGGTTAAGTTGGTTAGGTTGGTGGGTCTCGGTCCGAGGGGTATATTTTGTTGTAGGAGGCAGGATTTTATTTAAAAGCAATTTTTTGGGGTACTCGCCTTTTCTGAGGGAGTGATGAAGACGGTCGATATATTCTTTTTAAGAGGGGGCATTGTGTGCAGATCCTATGGCCGTGGATGGAGAGGGAATAAGGGATGGAGCGTTTGGTGTGAGAAGGATGACAGCTGTTAAAATGGAAATATTGGTCGTGGTTATGGGATTTATGTAGATGGAGGTGATGAATTTACTGTCCTTAATTTGGATATTAATATCCAGGAACGTAATTAATGAGTCAGAAATGGAAGATGTGAAGGAAACTGAGAATGAAGAGTTCAGTGTGGAAAAGAAAGAAGATAAAGAATCACGGCCGTGAGGCCAGAGGATGAATATGTTGTTAATTTAGCGGGCCCAGAAGAGAGGTTTAAGTGTTTGGTTTTGTAATAAAGTGGTTTCGAGATGGCCAATGGCATAAGATGGTGCCAGGCGAGTACCCATGGTGGCGCCTTTAGTTTGAAGGAAAATTTTATTATTAAAGGAGAAGGCATTTTTTGTCAAAACAATTTTGGCATGATGAAGTTTGTGGAGGAAAGGTGTGGTTTTGGGCTTTGTGTTAAATAAAACTTATATGCATTTATGCCTTCATCGTGAGGAATGGACGTATACAGGGAGGTAACGTCTATAGTGACCATGAGTAAAGTGGTATTATGGGGGATAGAGACAGCATGGAGAAGGTCGAGGAAGTGGTAAGAATCTTTGATGGAGGGAAAAGAGTTGCTCGCCGGTCGTATCGTGGCCGAGGACAAGACAGCTGTCTGCCACATCTACGTCCCTGTTCAATTTGGCCATTACTTTTCGAAAAATCGTTTTTATGTTGATCTCGCGGAAACATTTCCAGCAATTGTCATGTGCATCGTATGCTTCCTACTTAGACTTCCTCTATAGTTTGCAGTCATAAAATTCGTCATTGGCATTCAGCCAGTGGCATAATCGTTACACAGTAAATGGAGTAGTCTGGCTAGGGTCCTCGCTTCAGCGCACGTTTGCTGCCCTGTGGGAATTTCATAGGTGCTTTGGACCTTTTTAATGTCCTGAGTTACTAACTTCTGCATCACAATCTGATTTTTACATAATTGATATTGTTTTCCATCATAATCTGCCACGTCTTCATTACCTTGTAATCCCATTATTTACCACAATTAAGATTCTCTAATGGGTGAAAAACTGGCATGTACACATGCCATCTTTTCACCCATTGTTTATTTCTAATGAGAATTTTAATTTGAAAAAGGAAGAGAAGGTCTCATTGCAGCATATGTAATCCAGGTATTTGTCATTGAGGCAGCCGGCACCAAAATACTTCAATCAGAGCCTCCATTGACTAAAGTCAATACGTAAAGGCAAACAATTTAGCACCCAAGAAAAGTGGAATTCCGTACATTCCCTAGCCATATAGTCACAATAGTGCATAGAATATTATATGCACAAGAATTCATCTCCCTCTTCCTGGATTTTGAATAACATTTGTTTTTTTTACCTGATAAAATTGTAGATTCAACCATTGTTTGGGAAGTTTTTTAATATTTTTTTATCCATCGGTTGGGAAGTTTATCAATAATTTTGAGGGCAATTTCTGTGAAACTAGCTCAAGGGGAGGGTGTGTGGGTTTTGAGAGTTGTATCATCTCACCCAGGGGTGATTGTAACATCATACAAATGTGTCTTTGCTGTTACAACAAACTTCAAAGTTGTTTGCTACTGCCAGAGGCAAGGACGGTGTTGTTTACGTCACAATGCCTTGATGCTGCGCAGTGAGCACTTGCATGAGCAAGACTTGAATCACAGTTGCCCTCCCCATGCTCATGTTAACAGCATTTTTTCTCATTAGATATTACGTTTCTTCAATGGGTAAAAAATCTGTTGTCTAACATTGCTACCTGGCAACATATACGCTTAAAATGGTTGTCGTGGCCAAATTTATCTCTTTTTCATATATGAGCTGTAATATTCCTTCCATCGGATAGGGCTTGAAACTTTGGTCGCTTAGGTGTCTGCCGTGAAAAGCAGGGTAAAGCCAGGTTTCTCTCCCATCCCTCCCTTGTTTAAACCCTCCATTAACAACCCACTGAGTTGTAGCCTCTGCTAAAAACCAACCAACCAAGCACTGAATTCAGGAAATATGCTCTAGCAAGGGAATGTCGGCAGGATAGATTTTTTTGTTGGCATTAGGTTGTCAGGAAATTGTAGCCTCCATGGGAGGTGTAAGAAAAAATTCTGTGATCCTCTTGCAGATGCAGAATTTTTCTGCTGTAAATTTGAATGTAAAAAATCTGCTGAGGGTTTCAATAACAAAAAAGGCTGACTATGGAGTTGTTGGAGGATTAAATTAGTAACCTGTGTGTGAGAGAGCTAACATTAGGAAGTCAGTGGTAGCAAAATGAGTATTGGTCCTAAAAGAAGGATTGACAAAATGCATGCACTCAAGAAAAAGGAAGAGAAGCTCTCTAAGAGAGATCATTTTTTAAATTGGGCCTTGAAGATGGAATGTTTAAGAAAGTGCCCACCATGCATGGCAGCATAAGTAATCTAGATATCAGTCAATGAAGTAGCCAGGACGAAAATACTTTAATCAGGGCCTTTATTGACTAAAGTCAAAACAGGAAGGCAAACAATTGAGCATCCAGAAATATCAGAATTTCATACATTCCTCACTAAGATTGAACCCCTCATCTCTTTGAATACATGTGAAGGAGTTGTTACTGTTATGGATTGAAGGTAGCAGGTAACAAAAGATTGATACTGCCACTTATCACAACAAGAGCTGGTATTAAAGACACCGTTACAACATGCCAGGGACATGTGCATGGTCCCGGAAATCTGATGGCTCACCAGCATCCTGGAAAGGGGTGCCTCAAAATGTATTCTAAAACAAGTGAGAGATGAAACTCACAAGCAGAAGACAATGCAGTAATAATAACAGGACAACTCATTCAAGACAACTCCTCCCCCCTTAAGATGAAAATATATGCATCTGTAAAATCATGGAAATACTAAATTCAACGAGGTCTAACTTCCACTTTAAGCTCCAGTTAATGGATTTGAATGTTGAAAACAGAACTAATTGAATTCATTGACCTTTAAACACAAAGCAAGTAAATAATCTCAGTCACTTTTACACAAAAGAATCTTCAATATAACAGTCACTCACACTGTCTCACTTTTACTTGAACTGTCACTTTTTAGGTTCATAACATTTTTCACTATTTGAATTGAAATTATTGACTATTGAATTTATGAAACTGGCGCTCATAGTCTTGGAGGTAACTTGGCTGCAACCTCACATGAGAAGATTCTCTTCTTGCTGCAGTTTCATGGTGTACAGGTGTAGTAGTTCCTCCTCCCACCTCAGTTATTGGAGAGTATTGAACCACTCGGTTGTCGGCCCTCACATCCTCATAAAAATGGTGATAGTGGCTCTCCTCATCCAACTGCTGATGGTCAGCAAAAACGTCGGACATCGTACCCCTCTCTCGCCTGAGCATCAGCTAGTTTTTCCAGCCTACCACTAGCCTCCAGCTGCATACGGTGGTTGTAAAGCCCCAAAACCTTGTGCACAATCCCTGCAATCCAAGGCTTCCCACCACCATGCTGCCTGCAGTACACAAGATCACTCTGAAAAAGAATGAAAGGAGTTAGTATTCATCCCATCCCTCTCAGCTGACTTGGGAATGGATGCTGGATAAAGTTTATCCAGAACTGTCTGGGTGTGCCGACCCATCAACATCTCTGCTTGACTTCTCCCGGTGACTGTGCTAGGTGTGATATGAAGTGCTAGCAAGATATTACTCCAGCTCCACACCCTAGTTGGATGGAGGCAGCTTCTTTAAACAGTTCTTTACTGTTTGAACCATCCACTCAGCCTACCCATTGGATGCTGGATGATATGGTGAAGTTTTGATGTGAGAGATGCAATTCCTACTCACAAACACACCAAACTCTAGTGACCAGATAGCCAGCCCATTGTCAGTCACCAGTCTGGAATTCCATGGGTTGAGAAGCATCTCCGTAAGCAGTCCAGCGTGGTGCTCATGCTCATGTATCCCTAAGTTACCTCCACTCACTTCGAATAGGAATCAACTAAAATAAAAAAGGTAAAACCATGAATTGGCCCTTCATAGTCAACGTGAAATGTCGACCATGGATTGTCAGGATCATTCCAAGGGATAATGGGTGCTCGCTTGGGGTTGGGCCTGTTTTTGCAGCAAGTGGAGCAAGAGAGCACCCAGTTCTCAATTTCCTGGTCACCACACATAGCTCCTGGCTAGAGCCTCAGTGCACACCACCTCTTGGTGCACCTTGTGGAGGAACTGCATTACCATGAGTTGCAGCTACTCAGGATTCACCACTCTACTGCCTCGAGGAATGCTAACCTTGAGCATTGTGAAGGTGCCTGGTGGTTCACTGAAAAAACACCTGTTTTTTGTATTACTGGATGCTGAAACCCAACCGCACCCCTGAAGCAGTTTAACTCTCACTTCCCCCAGAATCCCTCAATGCCTTCTCAATAGATTGGCCAGTAATAATAAAAATGCTATATGTATTTCATTTTTCTGGCAATTTGTTCTTACAAATATAGGACACGTCAAGGCAAATACATAATACAATACAATTGCAAATAAGTTAAAAATTAAGACATTCATCAATGGTGTAAAATAAATTACTCAATAGAAAGTCAGGGATCTTATATTTGAAGAGGACCATATTCTTTGCACTCCTAACTTCACGAGGAAGCTTATTGTAAAGCAAATTTGTAAAGGGCCAGGGGGCATAACCAGGGTTTTTAGTTCTGACATGTGTTTGATGGATGTCTGTAGAGCTCCTTGTATAATAGCAATGATAGTTATTATTAGGGGTATAATTTGGAAGATATTAGCACATACAGTTGCAGCAAACATAAACACTCAGGAAAGAGGTAAAATACTGAATTTTTGAAAGAGAGGGCGACATGGGATATAATGAGATGCTTTACTTATCAGGGTTTACTTGGGAGTAGAACTCGCCATAATATATTGACAGAACTACATCATTATTAACAGTTCCTCTAATGGATCAAATAAAATACAGACAGAACTCAGTTTACTGCGGAGTTTCTGAATATGACCCTCCCAAGAGACTTGATTGTCTAAGGTGACACCCAAGAAAGAAGAACTATTATTTTGTGGAATAGATTTACCATCAACATTAACAGAGATGAGCAATTGATGTTTATTCTTATTAGAAATAAAAATTAAATTTTATCTCTCCACATTGAGAAGGCGAGAGTTTTGGTTGCACCACTGTTGTAGGAGAAGTGCGGCATTATTACCCTGGCAGAAAAGAATGGTAACGTTTGTGTAACCTAATGGTAACTTTGGAGTGTACTAATGTAACTATAGTGTACATAGTTAAAACTCCAGTGTACAATCTGTGTAACTTTGTGGTAAAGTGGCCCAATCTGTGTAGGTTTTGTGTGTAACTTGTGTAACAATTGGTGCTGAATTGTGTACAGTGTGTACTGAGTCTGCTGTGGTACATGATGTGTACATAATGTACACAACCCACGTAGCACACTGCCACGAAAATGTGCCTTGAAGGCGCCTCAGAAGCACATAAAAAAGTATAATTTAAAAAAGCCGGAATATCGTATTATCACTCCACTGACTTCGCTGCTCTCGCAATATAAAAAAAAGATACATTGCAATCAATCAATTTCACTTTTCTATTGTGCAATGGCATGATATAATATGTCATATTATGATACCTCGAATCTACCCAATGCCTACATGTATGGAATGTTTATCTAACCTATGACTCAACTCACCTAATCTCGCACCAGAAAGACGTATACATGTAGTCACTTCCGTGGATAAATGTGACTTTGAGAACTATAATCATTAAATGATTATTCCGTGATAGTTTGAGAAAATGCAATAAAATCTTGATAAAAGTTTTTCACCATTAATTAATGCCAGATAACTGTTATCCTATTTTGCCACATAGTATGAATATAAATGCAATATTACTGCGAATAAACAAAATTTTTCCAATTCCCGCACGTTATCTTCAGCATGCTTTCAGAACTTCTTCAATATTTGCCTAATTCACCCAATTTATCAACTATTTCTAAGAATATATTTAGTGCTCACTACAATAACTTTTACCAAATCACAAAAAACCTTCAGTTTATAAGGAGTTTTCAGCATGTGGCGTGCCGTGGTTCGAAACAAATAGAAAAGATGCACAATGTATACACTTCAAGGGTGATATTTATGTACTATGAGTGTAAATTATTGGTATCGCGACACAGTGGTACAATTGTGATGACATTTGTGTACCCAAAAATAGTAATTGCTGTGTACATATTATGTACACTTCTGGTGTCTCAATAGACTGGTAACTTAGTGGTATAATCTGTGTAACATCTGATACAACAAATTGAGTACGGCTGTGGTATCAATAATGTACAGGGTGTAACAACTGTACGATTTGTGTAACTTTGTGAGTAGAAAAGTGTAGTAAATGTGTAATTTTACATAATGTACCATATTTATACACATATTTGTTACACTAATTTTTCGCCAGGGTAGATCTAAAGGACAGACCTTCAATTGATGAGGCAGACACTAGAAAATTGGTATTGTCAGCATACTGTATTGGAAGTACACCTGGTACAGATTTAAACATATGCAGGAGGAAATTTTATATATAAAAGGAACAGTGCTGGGCCCAGAGCAGATCCCTAGGGAACACCCGAGACGACTTTTTGCCTATCACTGAGATAAGACTTAATCCATCTATATGCTGCACTTCTGATATTAAAAAATTCAAGTTTTTGCAATAAAATATTATGATTAACACAGTCAAGGCTTTAGAATAGTCCAACAAAATAATTAAGGGTTCCCAAGCAGCATCGTATGTCAGTTATATATCAATTTGACGTCGGTAACATGTCACTTTTGTGTCCTGTTATAGTCAGGAAAGATATCCTTTTTATGTCAGATTTATATCACTTTGACATCGGCAGCATATGTCACTTTTATCCCGGCAAATGTTATCATTTTTGACCTAATGCCGATATCGGCAGCCGATATCGTTTTGATTAATAAGTGATCTATAATGATGTAAAAGTGACATCGGGCCGATATCAGCATGCTGCTGGGGTTCTAATCTGTTGTCCAAGTCAGCTAATATTTTATTCACAACATGATAAGTGGCAGTAGTTTTGGACCTCGATTTCCTAAAGCCATGTTGGGATGTGGATAGTAAATTTGGGATTCTGAATAAGTTAGGAGGCGAGAATAAAAAACAATCTCAAACATTTTGCCAAAATGATTTAGTAAGGAAATAGGATGATATGAATTCACGTGTTGTCGACTGCCCTTACCTTTGTAGAAGGGAATGACTTTTGCCACTTTAAGCGGACTTGTAAACATGCCTAACCATAAAGATTCATTGATCAAGAATAATAATGGTACCTTAATTGCATGGAAAGATGGTTTTATTATGACAGTAGGAATCTCATCAATGCCTGAAGTGAACTTATTGCCTAGACTCTGTATTACATTCAGTAATTCTGAATCGGAGCAAGGCTGAAGAAATAAGAAGTTACAAGGGCTTATTGTTTGGGTATGTCTGCTATGTTCTTTCATGTTGGGTAATTGATTTGATAAAAAGAAATTGTTTAGGGCAGTAGCCATTTGAAATTTATCATCAAGAGTATTACCCTGAGAGTCCAAAAATTTAAAATCTGACCTAATATCCTTGTGATTTTTAGATTCTTTGACAATTTTCCAAATTTTTTTAGTTTTGTTTCCAGCGTTATTGATTCTTTGTTGGTCCTGTTAGCAAAGTGATGAGTAGTTAGTGGTTTGTTTTAAGTAGTAAGTGGTGAGTTGGTGGGAACTTCTTCCAGCAGTAGTATTCCTGCTGGGTCAAAGAACACTGTCTCAACATCACTTGCACTTTCAACATTCGCTGGTGGTCTGCTGAAGAAGTCAGCATTCCCTTACACTTTTCCAGGTCTGTAAGTCAATTTATAGTCCTAGCTACCAAGAATGATGGCCCAACACAACATTCTGGGTGAAAGGCCATCAGAGAGGGTTTTACCTGGCTTAAAATACCCAGAAGGGGTTTTTGATCAGTAATTATTTCAAAAGGATGACCAGCCAGAAAATTCTTTAACTTTAGCACAGCAAATATAATACTTAACCCTCTAGCAGTCGCACTGGCGCACTTAGTGCACCAGTGTACACATTTTTATTTGTAACTTTTTAAACTAATCATGTAATGCTTGTAATCATCCTGTGTTCCTCAAGTCTTCCTACAATAATTTTCTTCAAGTACGAGCTGAGTTTCACACACATGGGTTGCAATTTACGGCAACGAAGACACTTTTTTGAAACTTCAGGTGTATCGATGCACAGATTGCACACAGCTCCTACACCATGGGGTGATGCATCCCAAGACAATTCAATTGAGAGCTTTGGGGAATAATGCATCAATACAACGCCTGAGGTCATTACCTCCTTGGCCAACTCAATGCAGGCTTCTTCCTTCTCCGTCCATTTCCAAGGGACTCCCTCCTTCAACAGGTCATACAAAAGGGCAGAAGAAGTTGATCTTTGAGGGATGAATCAGTCAAAATCATTTATGTAACACAGATATGCCTGGAGTTAAACAAGGTTTTTTGGAGAAGGGGCACATAGCATATCAACACGAAGCATTGATGATTTTTGATAAGAATTCAGGGAAAATAACAACCCCACCTTTACCTCGTGTAATCTTTTACCTGCTGGACTGGTCCTCTTCACCCAGAAGACGGGGCAGAAGTGATCACCCAGGGTGATAATAAAATGAATTCCTACAATCAACATAATTTATCGCATTTGCAATAAAATATTACTTGATCTGTTCTTTGAATATCACCCACTCTTCGGCATCGCCCGAAAAAAAACTAGGCAGTGAGCTGATTGCACCAACATAAGTTACCTTGTTGGCCATCTTTTCATAAATAGCCACAAAAGAAATTCCGTCCTCGTCGCCAGTGTTGTGGATTGAAGGAAACGGGTAATAAATGGTTAATAGGTACTGCCACTTAACCCTATTAACCACACCAAAACAACATGATCTTTTGTATCTCAATCAATGACGTATTTCCAAAATCAGAGCCATTTCCGAAAAAAAGCAACCTGTTCTTAAAGGAACACTATAGAATAGTGCTCTATAACAATAAAAAATCTTTAAAAAATCCTAAACAATACAAGAGAAAAAATTCATCTGTTAGAAAATAGTGTGTTGTACCACTTGGATTTCTGTGCAGAGTATATTGGGTATACCAGCCATGCATTTCAGAGAGGAGCTGAAGAAAACAAGAGGTGTTTCCTTAAATGCAATCTTTCCAAGTCCCACTTCGCAAGACATCTGTGGGAAGATAACCACGCAAGTGACTTCATTCCGAAGATTTTGCACTTTTACTCGAACTTGATTTCCAACTACTCGAACATACCACCCACTTCTTCCCTAACATGTTAGCATGTAGCCATGTATACTTAGACCACAAAAATAGTCTGGTGTTCTTTTACTTGAACCACCAATATCCTACCCCTCACCTGCTAAATATTTACTACCATCTTCCCAAATGTTGCATTTAATATTGAGGTTATCCCTTGTTGACTTTCATCTTCCCCAATGTAGATGACCCTATACTGTCCCTCCAAAATATAGTCCTGACTGTACTTCCACCTCACCTCACATAAACCCAAAATGTGGTCATTTATCCATGATTGTGTTTTTATGGATTCTGGGTGGAATTCCTTGAAGCCATGGTTGCTGCAGCATGGAGAACTGATGAAATCACCCAATAATGCGGGAATTTTCAGTGTATTTACTTGGAACACCTTATGGTATGAATTTAAAACTTATGAATTTCTTGCCAAGCTCTTCTAAGCCTCATGCAATATTATATCTCCAAAAAATCTCTGATGTAACAGCAGTCGGGATTCACTGAGATGGTGTTGAGGGAAGA
This sequence comes from Pyrrhosoma nymphula, assembly GCA_963573305.1. Classification (NCBI taxonomy): domain Eukaryota; kingdom Metazoa; phylum Arthropoda; class Insecta; order Odonata; family Coenagrionidae; genus Pyrrhosoma; species Pyrrhosoma nymphula. Next base: position 32,667,192 of record OY754332.1, read on the forward strand.
TAATGGACATTTTCAACCTAGTAGTAATCTATTCTTTCTCGTGACTGAAGTATTGTTAATGCTACTTATTCCGAGGAAATTTTCTGGATCCTGGTTCTATTTTTAATGGATTTGTGCTACATGGGATTTGTTTTCTAGTTTCTCCTGAAATGAATGACCACAAGCATATGCATTAAGCCATCGCAACTCAGTCATTTATATTATTCAGTGCAAGCTGTGAATATCAGCGATTGAGACAAGAGCCCAAGAGAACAAGATTTTCTACCAGTTGTCCTTCCGATTATGAAGCAGTAAAAGCACCCTGGGTTAATAAATACCTTCTGTGTACAAAATGTCACAATCTACTTTTACTAATTCAACCTTGTTTATGACTCTGTTAAGATTTAAAGCACATCCTTTATTAAATGCTGGTTAGCAAAGATGAAATAAAACTTTCTTTTTCGTGTAATAGTTGTTAGCAGTCATTTACCCACAAAAAATATTGAAATTGTATTTTTATACATTACAATTAAGCATAAATACAAAATTAAAAGTTCCTTTATTGAATTTGACCATGCAACTGATGCGATCCCGAGCACTTAGGCGAGTCGGTCAGAATGCGCACGCCATCAATCTCCTCTAGATGAGGGAGTTTGCTACCACTGTCTGGAAGGTGACTCCTTCTATCACTTCCACCTGCCTCACCACGCCTTCCACCCAGTCCACCGACAGGGTAGAGAGGTCTTGAATTTCCATTTCCCCATTGAGCTGGCGTGTCCCATCTAAGATGTGCACGTCCTGCCCCTAAGGAATGGCATTCCAGGCCTCAGTGAGTCTATGGTCTCTAATTTCGAACTATCCCTAAATCATGGTTCACTCAGTCAGGAGAGTCCAATGGGATGATTGCCATCTTTCTCCCGTGCCTCCCCATCTCCATGCAGGGGTGTGCGGCCATGGAAGTTTTAGCCTTCTTCAGGTCCTATGCAGTTGGAGAGTCCCCAGTGATCCTCATCCTTTATATGAGCCTTTCTTTTGGAATTAGGCCCTTCCCTTTTTCGTGATCACTGGTTGTGCCTTGGGAGCAAGCTCCTTGAGTCTCCATGGGGGGTCCTCTATTTTTGTCCATGCCAAGGACTCTCTGTGTCTCCTTCCTCCTTCTCTTTCCTAACAGCCCCGTTGTGGCTTGACGAGGTGGAGAGACCTTGCAGCTTTTCAGCCATATTCTCCATGGTGTTGGAGGCATCTGTGTTCTTCTCCACTTCAATGTGCAGGGGTGCATGGCTCGATCCCTCCTTTACTATGGAGGATGAGCTGCTTGAAATAGTCTCCTCTCCATAGTCTGGTAAGGTAAATGGGAGACTGCCAAGCAATGGGACGGGGCCTAACCTCGTATGGTGAGATTAGGGCTTCCAGGGAACTCCAAGGATGAAGGTAGGGATGCCCCTTTAAAGGGGCCATCCTGGCAAAAGGAATCCTCAGTCTGCTGGGATGGGGATGCTATGGCTGTTTCCTATGGAGAGGAGCGTTGAACCAAAGGGCTGAGAGATGGACTCTCTTCGGGACCCTCCTTAGATTTAGTTTTATTTACTTGTGTATGGTCCCAGGAGTAGCTTGGGAAATAAAGAGTCCGCTCATGCAGAGCCTAGACTACATGGGTAGGGCTTAGATAAAACTGAGTTGCACCTGTTGGTGACTTCTTACCTTCCACCCAGCAGATGCGATCATCTTTGGCACAGGAATGCACCTTGATGATGGGAGCATTTTATCGACTGCCAAGTCTAGATCCGTCATGTTCTGCAATAACCAGGGGCACCTCGAGGAGGATGTGGCTTATCACCACGCATGACGATCTTGGTGGGAGAGAGGCTATGTGTTACGCTTCATCCCTCCCTGGGATGGAATATCCCTTGCCCCCCCCCCCCCTCCCCTCCCTCCTTAACCATCACCCTGCTACCCCCCTCTCCCCATACCCAACCACTCCGTCACACTTGCCTCTCCGCCTACTCCTTCACCTGTTCCATTTCCAAACTTTCCCTCTCCCTCCATTCTTACACCTCCCCCATCCTCCTTACACCTTTTCCCCCCTCCTTACCCATCCCCCCTGTCCTGTTCTCTGAACTCCTTCCTCCACATCACTGGTGGTCCCCTGCATTTCTGAAATTTAGAAAATAAATCGTGTTAGCACTCTTTTTCTGTGTTCTCTATGTGTATAAAGTGCCTCACCTGTGACTTAATTTTTAAAAGTGTTCACCAAGAACCAGAAGCTTAACTCCTCTCAAACTTTGCTAATCAATACCGTTCAGCAGATACATAATTGGCTTTTTTTACACTCCTGCAGTCTTAGGTGCGAATTTAGGTCATTAATAGGTATCTTCCCTAAGTAGAGCATTTAATACTCATTTTTTCCTCTATCAGACTTTGTAAGCAAAAATCAATTATAAATAACAGCCATACAAACAGGTTCCAAGAACTTGTAATTTGTGGTGTAATAAAGGTCATTCAACGCAGGTTCCAATTTATAAGAAGACTTTTTTGTAAGCTTTCATTGCATTGGGAAAGATAAATTTTAATTGTAAATTAAGTAGAAATAGTGAAAATTTTGAAAATGCTAACTCTTGCGCTGCGACATGTGGGGATACCCGGAAATGAGATGGGTGGTGCTTGCCCCAGGAGTTTTGCACTCTACTGCGTCTGCACCATTGCCCGCCTGACTGACTTACCCTGACTAGGGTCCCGGCTTATATGTGAATCCTGAGGCCCCCACGTGACCCCTTTGGCCAATAAGGGTCTGCAGCGCTGTGGCGGGAGTGAAGAAGGGTCTTGTTAGCTCAGAACATGGGCAGAGGAGGAGGAAAGTGGCAGTTGCTGTCGGCGTGGTTTTCAGGCAATTCAAATGCTTTACGCCGCAGTGTAACAGCAGTTAAATGTGACATGCTGGGTTATTCCACAGGTGTTCGATTTTTTGAGTGTACTGATCTTATTGGATTAAGAGAATTCAGTGACTCCGAATGTCTGTAATATACTCCCACGTCTTTCTTGCCTTCATCTCTCGTAATGCCCTTTCTATTTTGCTGTCAAGTGACTCCAGTTCGAGGTTACCCTTATCTTTTTTCTTTCATTCTCTATTTATTGGTTCATAAGTCAATTATTACTGTCATATAGATCCTTTATGTATTCTGTCCACTTTTCTTGGATATCTTTCTGTTCGATTAATTGCTTCCCTGTTTTATCCCTAACCTTTGTACCATTAGCCTTATTTCTCGTTTTTGGTCCCTAGGCCATAGGTGACTTCCCACTTCAAATTCATCCCTTCCCCTCACAGCATTATAGTTGCCCATTGCCATCACATTTTTCTCTCCTGGGAGTTCACTAATTATCTCTTCTAGTTGTTCCTTTACTCCATCCGCCTCTTCCTCCCTATGGTTACTAGTAGGCATGTACAATGTGGATAATTCTTTGGGTGTGCTGTCATTTCTACCATTAGTATCCAGTCGCTCACCTGTTCAATACTTACTCCCCTTGTTTCTAATTTTGTATTTAGTGTCATAGCTACTCCAAGTTGACTCTCATCCCCCACCACTGTAGATTACCCTGTATCTATCACTCCAATAGTCTCTGTTATCGCTCCATCTCACCTAGCGCAGCCCAAAGCCACTATTTTTCCCTTTTCACAATTCATGTTTAATAACGTTTTGTGTGGCCCCTATCCTTCAACCTATCTGGCAAAGGTGGTCCTACTGGGAGCAACATTAATTGGTCCTGCCGGTCTAGTCCTAGGAGCCATTGGAATCCGCAAGCTCTTCCATCACGTCAAGGTGGTAGTCCAAGGGATAGTCTGTGGCTATTACCACACTCAAGGACTGTCTCTCATTAGAACTCAAAAATCTTTTACTAGACCGCATTCCAAGACACTTGATCATGAGGTACATATATTAATGATACATCCACCCATTAATTTATAGCCCTAATATCCCAAGTACCATAGGTAGATGTGTAAGGCATTGCTGATATGGATAAAAAATTCAAAAATTTCTGCATGACATTCTTACACATTTTAATGCTGCCTTCCCTAAAAAAATCACGTTAAAATTCATGCTGAGAACTCTAAGAATAAGTTTTAATCGCTGGGACTTATAGCTCAGAGTCAATATACACAGAAACTACACTCCCTTTGCAAATTTGCAAGATTCTCACTTTCATAATAGATATAAAAGATGCCAGAAGGATTTTAAGAAGTAGGTAATTGAATATCGTAAATGTGCAAATAATGCACATCATGTCTCTTTCTACTAATGTATCCAAAGCTGCCTGGGATATTAACAAGCACAACACTAACTCAACAAAAGTACCCAAACAAAAATGTATTATTTTCAACAACACTACTATCACTAATCTTGAGGAAATAGCAAATAACTTCAACAATCTGCTCAGCCAAACCCCCCTTCGGATAACCCTGTAACTTCAAACAATGATCCTTAATCTGCCTCCTTTCTCACTTCTAGTTTCTTCTTTCTCTTTCCTTCTGATCCCAAGGAAGTTGCTAAAATTATCTAATCCTTCAAGAATAAATGGTCCTCTGCTCTGGATGAAATTCAGAACAACTTTTTGTACCCTTTTTATCCATTTCCAAAATAAATTTTTATTCCATTTAAATCACTCTGCATTTTGCTTTTCTCATCCGTATGCTTTCTTTCCTTGCTCTATTTCACCACGATTTTGGATTCAATCTTTTCTCTCTGTATTAATCACATGCCGTCTTTCACTCCTTCATTTGGCTACCATGAATCTCTTATAGGTATGCCTTTCTTTTCACTCTCTGAAATTTTCAATTCTTCATTCCACAATGCTATCAATTGTATCAACTTTCATTTTCCCTACCACTCTTTTTCCTCCATTTTTCTACACGTTCAATAATATTACTTTCAAACTCATTTTGTTTCCTTCACAGGCAGATAGGATTTATATGAAGCAACTAAAACAAATAATCATGAGAACCTTTATTTCTATTAATATTAAATTTGAAATACAATATACTTTTAAAAATTATTCCGAACTCTCTGGATGGCTGCATCTTATTTCAAATAATAAGGGTTCCGTATTAATGAACAATATTCAAGAACAGTCCTAACTAATGTAACATATAATAATCTGAAACTAAAAATATTATAAAAATCTTTACAATGATGACAGATGAATCCTAGAGATGTGATAGACATACCAGAAAGATACCATGAAATCTAAATGCATTTCAAATCTCAAACAAGAATCAATGAGTAGCTACCTACTCCCAGGTCAATTTTATTCTATGCTCTGTTTAGTGTTTAACTAGATAATTTATAGTCATTGAGTACTAGAAGTTTATTTTTGCAATATGTTAACACACAACATTTTTTATGTGCGACTGCATTAAATTACTGCTACACCATTTTGAAATAGCATTTAAACAGTTCTGCAGGACCATAATATCTTGGTCAGAGTCAACCCTAAGGAGTATTTTTAAATCATCTGCATAAATCAGATATTTAATAGAATTAAGGTATGATCCTATATCATTTATGAAAATTAAGAAGGGAAGATGTCTATCACATCTCTTAAATACCAGTATCACATAGGCAGATTTAACCCTTAGACTGCGGGAAACGTACATGTACGTGTGTACCAGCAACAGCAGGAAAAAAGTTCTTGTACATTTGACCCCCTCTGTCTACCTGCTCCCTCAGCCCTTTCATATTTTTATGACCCAAACTCTTTCTTTCCAGCGGTGGACATTTGGGAATCCACCCTTTTTACCCAAACTACACCCTTCCCACGCTCTTTAGGGATCGCGTAACACCGCAATGAAGTATGACCCTTTCTTCCGGATGCTCGCTCAATGGGTTATGGTTGTCTCAAAAGTTAGTTGTCTTACGTTCGCACCCGGCTCAATCATCAACGGATTTCTTTGGTGTTTGTTATCAAACAGAACAGAAAGTTGCTAAAAAAAAAGGTCATATTTGTTTTTAACAGTTACTAAACAAATTTTTAACATTTTTTCTAAGTCCCACTAATCCCTCAACAAGTTTCAGTGCCCACCCCCTGGGATCCCAAGAAAAATGTTAGAAAGGGATTACATGGGTCATATAACTGCCCGTCCTTGGCCCATGGGAAGGAGGGACAGGCTCCGTCCGAATAGATATTTCCCACACAGGGTGGATGACATGGGCTCTAGCTGCAGCAGGTTAAGGGTTAAAGGATTCTGGGAAAAAACCAGTTGCTAATGACTTGTTAAAAATAATATAAAGGGGGTATACCGTTCAGGGCATCATTACAACATTTAATTAGCATAGGTGATATTTAATCAGGACCAAAACTTTTTTAAGCATGGACACTTCTCAATTTAGCCTGAATTTTAAAGGCTGGGAATTTCATCCCAGCGATATCATAAGTGTGACCAAAATTTTATGTTGAAATGTCATTTTTGCAGTCTATAGTTTAAACCAGGGAGAAGTAATTAGCAAAATAATTTACAACATTAGACAATTTATCGATACTATTGTCATTGAAGTACATGGTAGTTTGAATATTGTTATTTTTCTTAAGGCTGGAGACATGAGACAAGAAAAAATTTGTATTTACAAAAATATTAATCTGTACCTTGTTAATATAGTGAGTAACAACTGTTGCCATGAGGCTTACTAATTTTTTTATGATTATAGGCAAATGTTTGGTAATCAGGATGATCACTTGTGACCTTATAATGTTTATGTAATGTTTTCTTAGGGGTGATAAGATGTTTAAGATTAGAAGAGAACCATTCGAGATATTTACTACTTCTGTAACAATGAGCAGGGGTAAAACTTTTAATAGGATGTTGGAATAGAGTATAGAAACTTTCCACTGCATCATTATATTCTAAGTTACTTAATATCTCAGAGCATTTGACTACATTGCAACAGTTATATAAACAACAATACTTAATCACAGTTCTGAAAGTTATAATTTCATCTTTGGTAACAATGTTGACATTTCCAATCACATTATAAACTCTTAATTTATTGGTGGATGGTAAGGATCATAACATATTTAGGGATCATTATCAGTACTGCAAGAATCATTAACATTGAATTAAAACCAGCTAAGTCTAAAAATACCCCAATGCTGTTTATATAGTTTTAACTTGTTGTAGACCTAAAAACAGTAAGATTTAGTACTCTTGCAGGATATGAAGAAATACCAATACTATAATCATAAGCTGAGTCATAATTAAGTGTATTAAACTAATATGAATCTGGCAAGTTATCTACCTAATATAACAGAACTTCACTTGCATCATTGGTCAGAATAATACTTTCAACACTGGATCCATATGATTCATACATATCAAAAGATGAGCTAGGTGGAGTACATATGGATCAAATTAAGGCTTTTGTATTCCCAGTGTGAATGCACACAAAAACTTGTTCAACTTTGGTGTTGTATTTCATGATTTTGTGATTGAGTAGACCTGGTTACGAATTGGTATTCATGTGACTTTTTTGGAAGACATCAATTTCCTTCATTTGGCAAAGTACCTATGTTCTAAATGTGGTCCAAAAAATCATTACGTGGTCTCTTGTCACGTGAAAAACGTGTGCTTTGTGCAGACTAGACCAAAGAACAAAAACCAAGAAGTTGACTCACATGATGGATCTTTATTTGCTCACAGAGTCTTAGTTTGTGACTCAAAGGCAAATCTTGCATTTGAACACAACTCAAGTGTTCATAGATAAGGCTTAAGTGAGGAACAGAAATATTAGTAGTTGAAGATATTGAGTTTGGAGGAAGAACACTCCACTGTAAATTGGATCTAAGTAATTGCATAACAATAATGCACCTCCATATTCATAATACACTAAACCTTCAAGGTGAATTTAGACCAATTCCCCCAGGTGTGAAACTAAAAGGGTTTGAGGGTTCCACCGTTACTCCTGTTGGTTCTTACGAGTTTAAGGTGCTCATACAAGTAAAAGGTAATAATGGAAGCCATTATGGAAATTGATTGAGAAGTGCCTGGAAGAAGCAAGACTGCACCGCATTCTGGCCGGAAGGCAAGAGGGATGGCTGGAGGCAATCCGGCTACCCAACGGTGAGTACGCAAAATCTGAGGAAGATTGTCTAGACATTCTTCTTCAATCCAACTTCCCTGGCTTCAATGTAGCGGTCAGTGCGGAGACTGAAGAAACAGCAGTAATGCACAGACCGAACAGAACAACTTGGGTCAGGCAACTGATAACCCCCGAGAAAATTGTCTTGTCTAGGGACCTTTGAGCCCTACAAATGTCCAGGCATGGACGGTGTCTATCCGGTACTCTTACAGAAGAACATAGACCTTCTGGTTGGGCAACTTACCAGAATTTTCAGGGGATCCTTGGTACTAGGGCATATTCCGGAGTCTTGGAGGACGACAAGGGTGGTCTTTATACCAAAGACCGGCAGGGCCAGGCACATGTTGGCCAAGGACTACCGACCCATAAGCCTCACATTCTGTCTTTTAAAGGTAATAGAGCATGTGGTCAACAGGTACTTGAAGGACATTGTCCTGGTTCTTGTGCCCTTACACCCAAATCAGCATGCATACAGGGAGGGATACTCTACCAAAACCTCCCTACATTCTGCGATAAGGTGAATTGAAGTATAGGAGTTTAAAGGAAACTAGTGTCGATGTGGAAATGATGGAAATAGTTCACTGCATAACCAATTATCTTCCCATGAGTGTGAAAATGTAAGGTATCTTTCGAAGGGAAACTTCCAAAGATGTAGCCCTTAGTAAACTAATGGACTATTATTTTAAATGTTGGCCTGAAAAGGAATCAAATTCTCCCCTATCCTGTAAACCAGACTACAAGCTAAAGGATGTGTCTAGTCAGGACTGATGTATTTAGGTCCTATAATTGTGGCATCTTTAACTCTGAGATCTTATGTAGCTTATTTTCATCTTTTGAATATAGGTATGCAGTATTATGATAGGCGCGACATTGCACTGATTACTTGTAGCCCTGAGTATATTGTTATAAGAAATGAAGTCCATATCAAACCTCCTAAAGGGCAATATACCTCCTATTATGAGATCCCAAGCAAAAATGACTGACTTTCATGCGCACAATTTTAATTACCCAAATGGAAAAGAGAAAATCCCAGCAGGAGTTGTAAGTAATAATGTACCATGTAATGTGCAGAATAAGATGGCCTGCAGAGGTAGAACCATTATTCTACCAAAGCGTTTCCTACAGTAGAAACATGTTCAAGAAGGGGCGGTGTTTTGATCGCCATTCGTTCCTCATTGTACTTTAAGCAAGTGGTTACTCCCTCTCAAGCTATTGAGCAACTGTTTGTGCGAATTTCGCAAGATTAAACTGTGATACTAATTGGTGCTGTTTATCTCCCCCCAAATTCCAATACTGGTGTTTTTGAGGATTATTGCAATACAATTGAAGGTATCATGACTACTACGAAATACACCGACGTACTATTGCTCGGCGATTATAATGTTCCTGATTTTAACTGTGATTTTTCTAACTCTAGTCATACCAGTCAACAAAACCCCCCCAAGGTAAATTATTACTTGAGACTATCAACTTTCTTGAATTATTTCAAATTAACAACTCCTTTAACTCCATCCATAGGAGACTAGACTTAGCATTTTGTGATAAAAAGGTTGTTACCTCTTGTATTGTTACTGACTCCCTTGTACCCACGGATGTTTATCATCCAGCACTAAATTTCTTCATTCCTTGAAAGAATTTTTCTCACCTTAAAAACACAGGTAATTTCGATTACGACTTCAGTAAGTGTGATTTCACATCTATTAGTGCCCTTCTTGAGAACATCAACTGGCCTGTGCTGCTGAGAAATAAATCAGTAAATGAAGCCTTTGATACTTTTTACTCGGCTCTTTATGGTGCAATTGATCAGTGTACACCTAAATCATATTTTCATGTCTCCTCTTATCCGAAATGGTACTCTAAGCAGCTCAAGATCCTAATTAATCAAAAGCGATTTAATCACTCTGTATACAAGACTACAGGCTCTGCCGATGATTACACTAGCTTTTACAAAACTAGAGCTGAATGTAAAAAACTTGCTAAAGACTGTTACCGCTCTTACATGAATAATTTGTCTTCCAATCTCTCATGTAATCTTAAACCATTTTGGAGTCATGTGAAAACCATCCGAAATGACACTTCATTTCCTCAAAATATGTACCTTGATGATTCTGTTGCTGATAGCCATCAATCAATTGCTGAACTTTTTGCTAAACATTTCTCTGGAGTATTTTCTACTGACCAAATTAACGTACTTCCTTCTTGAGCCTTTCCTGTTGATATTAACTTTAATTCTATTTCTGTTACAGTTAATTAAATTACAACCAAGCTGAAAGGTTTGGATATAAATAAAAGTTGTGGTCCAGATAGAATCCACCCTACCATTCTCAAATCTTGTTACTCAGCTCTTTCTTACCCTCTTTTCATCCTCTTTAATTTATCCTTTAAAAGTGGTATTTTCCCTGATGTTCTGAAAACAAGTTATGTCATCCCTATTCATAAGTCTAATGACAAATGCGACATAACGAACTATCGTCCCATTACAATTCAATCTGTTATAGCCAAAGTGATGGAAAGCATTGTTGTTGACAAACTTGAACCCTTGCTTAGAAATGTCATCGTACCTGAGCAGCACGGATTCAGACAGGGTATGTCTACTTTGTCTAACCTATTGGTTTTTACTAACTACTTAATTAATGGCCTTGAGGAAGGTCGTCAAATTGATGTTGTCTACACTGACTTCTCCAAAGCATTTGATAAGGTTAATCATCTCATTCTGGTACATAAAATGAATTCTCTTGGTATTAGTGGGAGTGGACTGGATTGGCTTCATAGTTATCTTATGGGCCGTAATCTTCAAGTAAAAATTGAGCACACTTTTTCAAATTTTTTTCCAGTCAACTCTGGAGTTCCTCAAGGTTCGCACCATACAATGAAACACTAGTTATTTTAAATTTGCATACATTATCAGTAAGGAGACAACTTGCAGGGTTGTTGTATTTGTTTAATTTATGTAATAATATTGTCAAGTGCTCGCCTCTACTTGCATTATTGCATTTTGATGCATCACTCACAAGCACCAAGAGAACTAAATTATATTATATCAAATATTGTCGTAGAAATTATTCTTTTAATGAACCTATTGTCCGCATTTTAAGATTATATAATTCACTTACATCATATGTTGATATACATTATGATTCCCAGGATGTCTTTAGGAGAAGGTGTTTACGAGGCCTATCAGATTAAGACTAGTTAACTATGTGGTGCTAAAGAATTTTGTAAGCTTTTCTTTTTTTTTATTCGCACAAATTTATTTCCTTTTTGATTAATTATGACTTGTTTTGAAATTTTATGACTTTTTTCTTATTACTTTTTATATTGTGTATCTATGTTTATCTATGAATGAGTATCTTTTTTGTGTATCTATGTTTATCTATGAATGAGTATATTTTTTGTGTATCTGTTTATCTATGAATGAGTATCTCTGTTGTGTATTATCATTTTATGCATTATTATAATCATATGCTAAATGTATATGTCACTACTGGAAATTGGGCACCTGCCCGTAATAAAGAATTATTATTATTATTATTATTATAATTGTTACAGTTGTAACATGACCCTCCGAGTCCCCGGCAAGCATCAGGTTTCATTGCCGTCATAATGGCCAAAGACTCGAGAGGGGTTGGGCAGTAATCGCAGCCACGTCCGACGCCCATCAGATGAGTGGCTACACTGCTGTCGGGTCATGCGTCCGCAGTAGACGGAGTGACCCCAGGATGACGGCCTTCTGCATGCGTGCAACTAGTGATTCCGCCTGTGCCACGCAGGACGGAATACACTTGATGTTATTTAGCAGCGAGCCCTTAACTCCACCGAGCACACCTATGATGAGGACCACCAGTTTCACAGAGTGTCCGGGGTACATCTGTCGAAGTTCGAAAAGCAGGTCTTGATATTTCGTCTATTTTTCCACCTCCTTCGCATCCATGTTAGTTTCAGCCGGAGCCGAAAACTCGATCATGAACATGGAGCGTGTGAGGTGGTCGAGGAGAACGATATCAGGCTTGGTCGCCTCCAACTGCCTGGTGGTGGAAAAGGAGTAATTCCACCAGATCGTGCATTTATCGTTCTTCACGACGGACTCAATATCTCCAGGGGCATAGGGCAGCACAGGTGTTTCGTCGATGCCATAATGGTGTCGAAGATGAAAGTATAACACCCGTAGGGCCACGTTGTGCCGAGCTAAATATGCTGACTTAGCGTAATAACTACAGCCGGAGAGAAGGTGACTCAAAGTCTCCGGCTGGGCTCGGCACGCTCTACATCTCGTGTCCGCAACCTCCGCCTTGAATATAATGCGGCGGTACACGAGTGTGTTTATGACACCATCCTGGCACGCGAGGACAAAACCCTCGGTCTCGGACTTCAGACCGGCGGAGCGTAGGAAGGCAAACGTTAGCTCCTTCGATAGCCCATGCTTTTCGATGTTTCGATAGAAACCTCCATGCATGGGCTTATCGGTATGCACCTTGAGCAAGGCCTTCTGCTCGGCTTTTTTTATTTCAAGCTTGAGGACGTCTGCCTTCATTGACAAGATGGTCGTGTCATTGTCGCTTCCGTCGGATGACGGGTCGAAGTCGAGACCGGTTTCGTCCGCTGCCCTCTTTGCCGCCTGGAAGAGAAACGCCCCTGCTCCCGCACTCTCGTGATCACTCACAAGATTGAGCAGGGGGTCCCTGCTTTTCAAAACTCGGCAAGCTGTACCCAGGACAACTCTGTTGTGGAGACATTCCAGACTCAATAGTCCTCTACCACCTACATTGCGAGGGAGATGCAATCTGGCGACGGAAGATTTCGGATGAAGACTTCTATAGATGGTCATCATCTTCCTCGTTCCCCTATTGAGGTTCTGCAACTCGTTGATGTTCCACTTCATGCATCCGAAGGTATACAGCAGTGTAGGAACCGCGAACATGTTCGTGGCAAGAACCTTGTTCTTGCCTGACAGCTCAGAACTCCAGATGTTCCTGAGAGTCTGTCTGTATTTGGCGGTGAGCCTTTCCTTCACTGCTGTAACCTCCTGCATTCGGCGCTGGGGGACGCCGAGATATTCGTAGCTGTCATCGTCCTCAAGGTGACGAATGACGCTCCCGTCAACAAGTTGCACGTCTTCCTTGATCTCCGAAAATCTTCCTCTCGCCAAGTGGATGGATGCACACTTGTCCAATCCGAACTCCATTCATATAGCCTCACTGTATTCCAGTACGGTGTCCAGGGCAGTGCAAAGGTCTTTCGCATTAGAAGCGTACAGCTTCAGGTCATCCATATAAAACAAATGGGTGACCTTATGCTTCCTGTCACCTGGAACACCACACATGTATCCTTTACCTCGTCGCAGCCTAAGGGACAGGGGTAGGAGGGAAATACAGAACAGTAGGGGGCTCAAGCTGTCGCCTTGAAAAACGCCACGGTGGTATGTTACCAACTCTGTGGAAACTGACCGCTTGCCTGAGGTCAGAACGAAGCGCGTTTTCCACAGTGGTAACAGGCGTTGGATGCAGGACACAACCTCAGGGTGGACTTTCATCAACTTCAGCATGGCGATCAAAAGCTCATGCGAAGTGGAGTCAAAAGCCTTCTTGTAGTCCACCCAGGCCATTGATAGGTTTCGCTTATGCCGGATGGCATCCTGGCATATGCACCTATCAATGAGCAGGTTGTCCTTGCATCCCGCGATTCCCCGCTTTGAGCCCCTCTGCTCGTACACCTCCTCCCAAACCGGCTGGACTTGGTGTAGGATAAGGTCGCTCAAGATCGAGGTGAACGCCTTATATACAGTGTTGAGGCAGGTTATAGGGCGGTAGTTCTTTGGATTGGACAAGTCTCCCTTCTTAGATATTAAAACCGTGCGTCCCTCAGTCAGCCAAGGTGGAATTGGTTTTCCACCATTTAGAAAGGACGTGAAGATTCTGGCGAGGTGTTGGTGGGTGGAAGTAAATTTCTTCCACCAGAAGTTATTCACGGCATCCATTCATGGAGCCGAGAAACTCTTCTTGCCAGAGAAGGCCTTCTTCACGTCACTTTCGGTGACTGAAAGAGGTCCATCCACATCTTGTAGGTGGCGGTCACAAACCTCTTTAAAGAGGCCTATGGCCGGAGTGTCTCCATTGAATGGCTTCGACGTTTCGTATATTTCCTTCCAGAAACGTTCAACCTCTTGGACGGGTGGCGGAGATTCAACGACAGGCGGAGGTGGTCGAAAGAGACGGGACGGGTGAAGGAGAAAGGTGGCATTTCCTCTCACGCCCCTACTCCTCTTCAGGAGTTTTTTCCGGGCCGTGGTGAGTGCCCGTACTCTATCGACCGCGTGCTGCTTAATGGTAAGCAGCACGCTTTTATTCAGCGTGTGATGGTTGTACCTGAGACTGCGCGCTATGCGCCGAACTTTAGGAGTGAAAGTTCGCCCAGATAAGATGTATTCCATCACACACTGAATTCTCGACGCCTGTTGTATCGCCTGCGTGATCTTGGCCTCCAACTGTTTATTATTATTATTATGTTCTCTGGTGTTGCAACATTTTAATTGTCATGTATACGTTCAATAAGCGTTATCCTAAAAAGGGGAGATGTTGTCGAGTTGGCAATGCTGCTAAGCATGAAAGTGCACAACAGTTGGCAACACTGTCATGTATGTAAGAAGTTCGTTAGCAAAGATTATATTTCGTTAGCGAGTTAGCTTTATGCCATGGTGGCGTATTATATTGTCACTGAAAAGTCATGCATACAGGGTAATACGCATATGTCAATAAAATGTCTAAAAGTTGCCTTGGCAATCATTCAAGCTGGAAACGCATCACGGCAACCGATTAACCTACAACAATGGTAGCAATGGAATGGCTGAAAAGGTGGTAGGTATATAGACATAAGCTAGCAAGTACTTCGCAAAAGCTTAGCCGGGGATGGAATAGACTTCAGGGAATCTCTGTTAGAATATAATAATAGCTCTCTAATAGGATTATGCATATCTCCAAGCCAAATCCCAAATAGTAGAAGGTTTAGAACTGCCCTTCCAGTTATGCACTAGTGAGTTGTTGCAACCAAATATTGAAAAGAATGTGAGGAAACTACTATACGTAGTTTGGTAGTATTTTCCCCACAGTAGCTACGTAGGAGTACTCCTGAGGCAAGCATTTAGCTAGTCAAAGTTTAGCGTCATTACGGGAAAATTGAGTTTGTTTACTCCGTTTTCAAACCTCGGACATTTTAGTAATACTATCCCAGATAGCAATGTAAGCTTGAATCAAGCTTGCCGCAAGCTTATTCTTGCAAGCTGGTAAGCTTGCAACAAGCTTGCAAAAAACAAGCTTTAAGCTTGCGGCAAGCTTAAAAAAAGCTAACTAGTCTCCACGTGGCAAGCAAGCTTAAAATGCAAACTTGCAGCAAGCTTAAAATGCAAGCTTTTGGCAAACTTGCAATTTAAGCTTTTGGCAAGCTTGCGCTTCAAACTGCAAAAAAAATAGTTTCACGCTGGACAGCTCCCTTAAACCTAACATCGGAACTCATCTCTAAATTCTTATTTGCCTGCGGAAACCTATCTATCAACTACCTGCATCATATGCAATTCTTAACTGGAGAATGAATGTCAAGAAAGTTGTATGTATACGGCCATTACCGTGCGCAAATGTGTTCGCGAGAACTAACTTTTAAATGTCAATGCCGTGATAGTTTTTGGGAACGTACCATCCAATCGCGATAATAGTTTTCAGTCGTTAATTAATTGATACCTATGTTGCCAAATTAAATGAATATAAAGTCAATAGTAATGAGAATAAACAAGATGTTTTCCAATTATTACACGTTTGTTTACATTTCAATGAAGACAACTTACTCGCGGAAATGTTACGAACGTGAATATGCATGTATTATCAATGTTACGAACGTGGAAATGAGAAAACTAATGAATGTGCCAATAAAAGCATCTCAACAATTTAGTATATAATGGCATTTAATTACACAAAGCTATCAATGATGCGTTGTTACTGGCAGAACCCAAGTCTCTCCGATTCGTTTCAAAGCTTCCCATTTATGCCAATTTTCGGTCGAAGAATGAACCACAGGCTAAACATGTTGCTATATTTAAGGAATATATTTCAGGAAATAAAACAAAGGATACACATAGTAAATATTTAAAGAATGAGTATTTATATCTTATAAATAATCATTCACATTCTTTATACAAAACCACGCAGCACGGCGCAGCAAAACATATGCCCGAACAAACGACATAAATACTGATTATTTTACACAGACCTTTAGATATGTTAATAGGTAATAATCCGTTAAAAGTATCAAGGTACCTATATAATGAAGAGATTATTACGTTTATTATCCATGAATAAATGCACTTCTAAGGCCATTAGACGAAAATTGGCATCAATTTCAGGCATAGAACTTCATTTGCCATTTAAGTGATGTCATAGCGTTTTATGTATTATTCTGCAACGAGAGCCAAATTATGTGATATAAATCTCTGCTCAAAAGTGTGTGGTGATGTACCAGGTATCGAACTCACATCCTTTCAGGCATTATAAAAATTATGCGATCGCATAATGTGCACATCTCTGAAGATGCAAATAAGATTTTCACATGTGTAGCCATGGCGTACCTGTGCACAATGTCCAATATTAACGAACTGAAAAATGGAATGAACCGGCGCTCACGCATTGTTTGAGTTCAAACGTAGATAGTGGCGTTGCGCCAAGGGAGAAAAATATTCAAGGTATGCAGACTTGAATCAAGCTTGCCATGGCAGACTTGATGCAAACTTGAATTACGCTTGCCGCGGCAAGCTTGCCATGGCAGACTTGATGCAAACTTGAATTAAGCTTGCCGCGGCAAGCTTGCCATGGCAGACTTGATGCAAACTTGAATTAAGCTTGCCGTGGCAAGCTTCCCTTAGAAAAAATTACTATGCAACTATATATAGTGATTATACATAGTTTTCTATAATCACTATGGCTATAGTTCTATAGCTATTTGGAACATAGTGATTATAGGACTATATATAGTTCTATAGTGATTATAGGACTATAGCAGGATATGCATCCCGGGATGTTTATATGACCTATGCGGAATCTGGAATGTGATCATGAGATTAAAAAAGTATGGCATTTAGTAAAAATGGCCCTCCAAGTAGTCCTATAGTGAATACCCAGGTAGCATCCCAATGTCGGGCCAACATATAGGCATATGTCGGCCCGAAATCGGCAGCCGATGTCGGCACAACATCGTAATGATAACATTTAGGTGGGCTACAGCTGACATTACCATCCGACATAGGCAGGACATCTAAACAAACACTGGCCTGGCATCAAACCGACATCAGGCCAACAAGCCTATATACAGGCCCGACATAGGCCCAACAAAAGCCGACATCAAGCCGACATAGGTCCGACATCAAGTCGACATAGGTCCGCCATCAAGTCGACATAGGCCCGGCATAACATCAACCTAGGTGCAGCATATGAAAATTATATTAAATCCACATAACAGCAAACTCAAATATGTATATATATTCTGTAGGATAGGATTCTGCAAGACCCAATGCAGCAGTCAAATCATTCAAACAAGCTATAGTAATACTATAAATTCCCAATCCTATGGTGAATATCCTATAAAAAGAACTGTATTATTAATTGTAAGTTTACTTGATCCTCTTACCTAGTGTTAGAACAAAAATATCACAGGAATAAAATATATGAAATTAAAATGCTAAGGAACAGTAATAATATGACTTTTATTAAAGTAAAAAAGTTATTAATTCATTTCATACATTATTACGGAGATGTTTCGGACTGAATAGCAATTAAACATTGTGCAGAAAGGCACTAGGCGAAGCCCTGAGTGATTAGTATTTGTATACAATGAAAAAATAAGAATCTTGCAAATTTTTGATTGGACTGAACCTAAATTGAAACTATTAATGAGAGAGTTAATAAAGTTAATAAACCAAATCTCTAAACATTAACTCTCTTCTTCCCTCTATTGTCCTTGCATCACACACATTTTGCTGCTGAGATCTTTCTCCCTCACGGTCTTGAGCCTGTGCCAAACTTACACCCACTTCGATATTCACTTCAGTTTCCATTGAAGTAGGACATGCTGCTCGGATCCCAGCTAGAAATACAAGTTATAACCACTGTGTAATATAAGAAATAATTTTAAATATTGTATTTGTGTATAAAATACCCAAATAGATTTTGTAATGGAATACAATATCCAAATCAACAGAGCATATAATGTTAGGTTACATAAAACACTTGCTGATCTACACATATTCTTAAGCAATGATGCTCACTGCACCACTATGCACTAAGCAGCCCTTATAGTTCATCACAGATAATGTAAACCAAACAAGCAAAATCTGTTATTTTCAGTTTCCAACTGCAAGGAACACCTCTCAAAACTTTTGATAAGTTGTTAACCTCAGAAAAAATGAAATGAGGTACATGGCATTGGACTAATAATTTATTATTCCAGTTAACTGAGATTTGTGCTTCCCAATAAGAATGGCTTTTAGAATATTACCCATTATGCATTCATGAAGCTGAAGCCGAAGGAATTCACGAGTGCACCCCACTTCATAAGGCAGAAGCCAAAGTTACATTTGGAAATAACAAATACATTCTCAAGTTTTAACAGCCGATAAAAACGGAAAAAGAGAGATAACTTATAAGGCCTCGATGTAAACGAAACCAGATCGTAAATAGTTCGCTAAGCCATGGCCTTTGTATCTTTTTAAATGAAAAATAGCAGGACAGAGTAGATGAGTAAAACCCCTAATTATGTCTGCTATAGATAGGGTTCATCAGTTAAAAATGGGATGTGTGCCTTAAAGATTTAAACATGTATCACAAATAATGACAAGTTCAACTATGTTTAAATTCTGAGTTTTTTATTGGTACCATTAGTTTCAACACTACGGCATCATCATCAGGTGCCAATAAAAAACTCTGTGGATTTAAACATAGTTCCTTGTCATAATTCGAAATGGACTTCCACAAAGTTACGCCTGAAGGGATTGAACTAGAACACTGGTCTGTATCTGATAGAATTAACCAGTGACTGGAGTAAAGTGCTCCAGTTTCAAGCAAAAACTGACATATGGCCTTCACCAGTTACTAGTTCCTGATGATCCAACAACCAATAGATTTTACCAATACTTTTTCCAATGATAATACCTTTATGTGCTCCCCAAGCTGTGCAGACTGACATATCACTTATAAACATAATTGCAATCACACCTGTAGATCATGGTTAGACCTAAAATTTCTTTTGATTTGCTAAACTTACCCATTATATCATTTATGACACCTTTGTCCATTTCAGCCTTTACTTCAAAGCCCTTGCTTTTGAAGCTGTCAGGGAGGCTGCTTGTCAGCGACATAGAAGCCATTTCCTCCCCTGAGTAGATGCAGCTCAACAGCCCCCTGACGAGCAAGTTGATCGATGAATGGTCAATCTTAAGAACCTTCTCCCTGCACACTCTTTTACAGCCAAACTTGAGCTAAATGAAAATGAGAAGCACAATTAATAAATCATTGACAAAACTCATGAAAATGATACAAATAGATCAAATCAGATAACAAATCAGGGAGATAGCGCATCTAAAAATTTAATCAGTTAAACACTGCATGATGGCAGGCTGAGTTTTCTGCAAAGGGATGAAATTTGGCAAAATAAAAAATAAATATATTTTCCATAACTAACGAGATCTATAAAATTTGATAATTTTGGTCCTCCAGTATTAAAAGAATTACGTTGCATATTTTGCTATCGATTCGGAGATAGTGATGATTACTCTAAACGAATATTGATAAATAAAGAGTTGTCTTAGAAGCCTTGCTACATATTCCTTAGCAAATTGTTAATAGGATTTTATTAACATGGAGTTGGCCCGGTCACACCAGCTAAATAATGTACATACTATCGAACTATTTTCCGCAATAGGGAGGAAAATACTCATAAAAATTAAACATATATTATGCTTTGGAAATAAAGGTTCACACTCGTAACATTAGAATGTTTAAAATATGGATGCAGCTGAATTCGTTCAAATGGTGAATTGGGAGCAATACCTTGGATGAACGACAGCGAAAATAATAACAGTATTTCTCCAAAAAAAACTTATTTCGCAGAAAATCTATCCCAACATAAAAAATATAATGCAAAATATACAGTACAATACTATTTATATTAGGATTTGTTTGGCTTTTCTTTAATAACATTATCTAACTTCATCCCCGCATATTTTGAAAAGTCACTCTCTTCAACTTTCCATGTCTTCATCGTATAATGTGGAATAAAACATGAACTCTAGCAAAAACAATCACAGACAATTTGTGAAATAGTTGACTATGAAGGGTTTATCACTTTTATCTCGCAATGAATTATCTCCATTCTTAATCAGATAAAATGAACGTGGTAATTAAGCAGCACTGGTGGAACACTCTTCATGTCTTACCGTGGTACATACTACGCGACGTGAAAATACACCGGTGAATATAATGAAAATAGTTGGAAATTATATGCAAAGAAACCCCCTAATAGCAAATTAGAAGTAAACTTTTCACAGATAGGGGTACGGTTTCTTAAACCGCGATGGAGAGGAAAATTTTCGTATTCAACAATGAAAACTTACCTTGCAGCAGTGAAGTTTGGCCAGGTCCAATGATTTTCCCATTCAAGTTGACTTTCCAAGGGCAATTCATGATAAAAGTACGTCCATACCGGATTCGCAGAGAAGGCCAAATTGACGATGAATTTTAAAGCGTTGCACCACGGAATTTATAACCAATATATTCATGAAATACTTTTTCCTTGGCTGCACACTACACATGTTTTTATCCCATGTGGCCGCAAGCCTCCCGTGCGCTAACAAGATATCGTTATGATTTTGTTCGGCGCAGTGCCTCGCGGCCGTTTCAAAACCCGTTTTCGTCCGGGTTTCCAGCATATGTTTTGAATCCCTTGAAATGTTTTCCCATCGTATAGGTTTCGCCGGGTATACGTGCTTCAAAGGGTCGGTTGATCCATGCTTGTTACTGCGCAGTAGTAAGATAACTTAAAAAAAACACCGATCTCGATAAAACCCGTCTGTTAACCAAAATTCAAGGTTATTTCAAGGTTTCCAAGGATAAAAAGACCACTTTTCAAGTTTGTTTCAGACCACAGTTGAGAAGATGGGGTCCCTTGTAGGCAAACAATGGTTATCCATTCGAGTCAGAAAATGGTTATTTAAAAATTGCAATGAAAAGTACTAAAGGTACATACCACATCAAATTGTGAGGATTGTAGAAATTACGCAAAAACTCGCAGTTTTAAGAAAAGTAGTGAAAGTAGGACCTGATATTATGAAGTTTTGCCAGATAAGTGATCAGAAAGCTAAAATTCTTCATAGTGTCAAGATCATGGAAAGCTTATACTTACTTCTTGGGATATATCATCAATAGGAAACCTTCTTTTTCCTTTAGTGTAGGAAAAAGTTTCCTATTCATGCATGAATAGGAAACTATATCATGCTATAGGAAAATTTCTCATAATTATAGGGTTATTTCTCATTCCTATAGGAAATGTTCTCATTCATATAGGAAATTATTCGTGCCATAGGAAAATTTCTCATTCCCATAGGAAACGTTCTCATTCCTATAGGAAATTATTCGTACTATAGGAGAATTTCTCATTCCTATGGGAAAATTTCTCGTTCCTATAGGAAAGTTTCTCGTTCCGAGGGAAAATTTCTTGTGCCTATAGGAAATTTATTGTTCCTATAAGATCCTTTATTGTTCCTGTAGGACATTTTAATTCCTCTACAAATTGTACATAATTCCTATATAGTATTTTTTGAAACACAATAGGAAACCAATTGGGAATTTTCAATAGGGTTGGACTATAGAACTATACCCCATAGTGATTATACGACTATAGAACTATACCCCATAGTGATTATAAGAAAATGGAACTACACCCCATAGTGATTATATTACTATAGAACTATACCCTATAGTGATTATAGAAAGTTCTATAGTGATTATAGGACTATAGAACTATACACCATAGTGATTATAGAAATTTCTATAGTGACTATAGAATTCACTCTAATTCAATGTAATCACTATATATAGTTCTAAAGTATTTTTTTCTTAGGGTTGCCACGGCAAGCTTTGGAAAGCCAATATCTAAGCTTGCGGCAAGCTTACATGCTATCTGGGATAGTATATACCCTATGGACGAGTATCGGTATACCCTATGGACGAGATGAGACGGCTCTATTGGCAGTCTCCACATGTCTTACAGATCCCGGTTTTTCGACACAACCGTAGGCATACCTTTAATGTATTTGATAGTGAGATCAGTTTCACCAGCATCCACTTGAAATGCACTGAGAAACAGGCCTGTTTCCCAGTTCATTTCGAAGAGTTGGGAGAAAATTCCGTTCGATTTTTGTGCGGTTGCGAGACACAGATATAAGGAGTGAAGAAGTTCGTTTCCCGATTTCTTGAGGTCATTATAAAGCCCTTGAGTATTTAAATCGCATTCACTCTCAGAAATCATTGTCATCATCAACGGCCCTGCGACTTGTTTTGTGGGATTTCTTCCCAGACGGAGACAACGAAGAATGGTTTAGAGGAAATATTGGGCAGGATCGTCGTTAATGTACGATTACCATAATCCACACCATGTAAATTGTTACCTATCTATTATCACTCAGAGATTAATCCGGGACACCATAAAAAATTACATTTTTGCTCTTTCTAGAACGTTCAATTGCCTCCAGGAACTGGGAGGCCATTTTGAAAACTTCAATTTCCTTTTTTGTATTATAATATCGCGTAAATTTTTGTCTATAAAATATTATTTAATTCGTTAGAGAAAATGCTAGGAAATTTCCAGTCATGCCTTGAACGAAAAGATTTATAAAGTAATATGATATCCACACCGTGAAATTATCACGTCAAAAAATAACAAATTCACGGGAACTGTGTACTCTTCAATTAATCATCAGCTGCAAAAAATATATTGCCACTCTTATTTAGTCAGCCTAAACTAAATCATGTAAGATAAGGGATATTTCTTTATATTATTTCGGATGAAGTACTGCACACCGCCATATAGTCTGGTACTCACCGGAACATTCCTTTTGGCACAAACTCTCCTTCCGCGCTCACTTCTGCGTCCAGGAATTCGTCTTTGATTTTAGTGGCCAAGTCCGAACCTTCTTTTTCGCTATTAAGCCGATATTCCACCTCCCATGACTCCGTTTTTCTCGCCATGTCCAACCAGTCCCCAAATGGCTTTAGTCTTTCAGCTAACACCCCAAGGGTCCATAAAGGATGACCCTGTAACGGCTTGATGGTCATCCGTAAAGAGAACGTGCCTGCTGTCGTGGTAGCCACGCCATCTAGTCTGGTACTCACCGGAACATTCCTTCTTGGCACAAACTCTCCTTCCGCGCTCACTTCTGCGTCCAGGAATTCGTCTTTGATTTTAGTGACCAAGTCCGAACATTCTTTTTTGGTAATTAGAAGGTATTCTACCTCCCATGACTCCGTTTTTCTCGCTATGTCCAACCAGAACTCCAATGGCTTTAGCCTTTGAACTAACTCCTCAAAGATCCATAAACGATGGCCCTGTAACGGCTTGATGGTCACCCGTAAAGAGTACGTGCCTGCTGTCGTTGTAGCCATGGTGAGTCTGAAAGAGAGCGCTTGCGGACTGAATAATTACCCAATTATCTAAGATTGCCCCGCGACTGGTGTTCGTCTCCGTGAACTTCAAGCGCGCAACAATCTCTAGTAGCACAAAAATATATTAGCAATCTTTTAAAAATATTTTTCAACATTACAAAAAACTTTTTAAACTTAATATTTTGGCAATATTTTAAACATATTTTAAAGAATGCAATTATTAAATTAAATTAAATATTGCAAAAAAATGTTTTACAATGTTTTAAAAATGTTTCGAATTGTAGTTAATACCCCTAGTAGCACAAAAATATATTAGCAATCTTTTACAAATATTTTTCAACATTACAAAAAACTTTTTAAACTTAATATTTTGGCAATATTTTAAACATATTTTAAAGAATGCAATTATTAAATTAAATATTGCAAAAAAATATTTTACAATGTTTTAAAAATGTTTCGAATTGTAGTTATTACAGGCCAAAACAACTGTATATATCATCGCACAAAATTTAAAATAATACTCGTTAATTTACGCTAATATTGTTATGCCTGCTATTTAAACTTATTTTTCATTCTAATCACTAGCTTTTTACGTTTATGTATTTGTTAATTTGTTATAGTATTTTATTATACTCCCCCAAAATAAGTACAATAATAATTATTACTGTAATACATTTTATTAGTACAAACAGTACCGCAATTGATAAGTCACTATTATAGTATTTTTATTAGTACCTCCCTAGTGAAAATGCCCTATTCCTATAGTAATTTGACAATAGGAACTCAAACATTTCCCCATATTTTTTAAAAATATTTTAAAAATTATTTTAAAATATTTTTAAAACTATTTTAAACAAATTAAAAATTATTTAGAAATTATGTTGAAATAATTTAAAAAAACTTATAATTATATGAATATTTATATTATATGAATAAATTTCATGAAATATATTCTTGATACATAGTAATATGTTTAGCCTGTGGTTCATTCTTCGACCGAAAATTAGGCATAAATGGGAAGCTTTGAAACGAATCGGAGAGACTTGGGTTCTGCCAGTAAACACTTATCATTGATAGCTTTTTGTAATTAATTTCCGCTGTACACTAAATTACTGTTATGATTTTATTGGTACATTCATCAGTTTTCTCATTTCCACATTCGTAACATTGATTATACATGCATATTCACGTTCGTAACATTTCCGCAAGTAAGTTACGTCTCCATTGAATTGTAAAAAAACGTGTGGCAATTGGAAAAAATATTGTGAATTCTAATTAATATTGACTTTATATTCATTTAATGTGGCAACATAGGTTTCAATTAATTAATACCTGAAAACTGTTATTGTGATTGAATGGTACGTTTCCTCAAACTATCACGGCATTGACATTTAAAAGATACTTCTCGCGAACACATTTACGCACGGGAATGGCCGTATATATAAAACTTTCTCTGAGCGAATCTCTCAGTTGCGAGTAGGATATGACGTAAGTATTTGCGAGATTGACTAAATTACTGTTATGATTTTATTGGTACATTCATCAGTTTTCTCATTTCCACATTCGTAACATTGATTATACATGCATATTCACGTTCGTAACATTTCCGCAAGTAAGTTACGTCTCCATTGAATTGTAAAAAAACGTGTGGCAATTGGAAAAAATATTGTGAATTCTAATTAATATTGACTTTATATTCATTTAATGTGGCAACATAGGTTTCAATTAATTAATACCTGAAAACTGTTATTGTGATTGAATGGTACGTTTCCTCAAACTATCACGGCATTGACATTTAAAAGATACTTCTCGCGAACACATTTACGCACGGGAATGGCCGTATATATAAAACTTTCTCTGAGCGAATCTCTCAGTTGCGAGTAGGATATGACGTAAGTATTTGCGAGATTGACTGTCAGTGTATTTAGTGAGCAGTAACGATCTAGAATGTGAGGTTGAAATTAAGGCTATTGTTGTCAATCATTCATTGTTACCATCGTTTTTAACAATGTTTTAAAAATATTTTATAAATATTTTAACAATGCTTTAAAAAAAATTATAAAATATTTTAACAATGTTTAATATAATATTTCAAAAACATTTTACAAAGTTGTTAAAAGATTGTGTGAAAAATGTTAGATGGTGCAGCAAAACGTTTTTGAAAGGTTTTGACAATGTTGTCATAACATTCCTCAATTTTTCACAATTAAAAAAAAATCTTTTTCTCAATGTTTTAAAAATATTTTTGTGCTACTAGGGATGGGAGGAGTAAGTGAAGGAGTTGTTGGTGGATATAATTGTTGTCGGAAATGGAGGGCTAGAATTTATTCAAAAACTCCGCAATGTTGCAATTTTTGCAATGTGTGTAGAAGGCGGCGATGTCAACCCAAAGGATGTTAGGTAAGTTTCTGATCCAAACAATTATTACAATATTGCACAGAGTTGTTCGAAGTACAGTGAAATTGTTTTTATCGGGTTAATTAACATCCGCATCGCAAAATAATGACTTTGGTGGTTGTAGCATAAAAGATACATGTGAATCCGCCCGATTCACACACAATCCACTTTTTCGTCGCCAGGTCACTTAGTCAATTAGCCAATCAAAACAAAAAAGCGTGAAACGCCTAATACCTCCAATTAATGCTAGCATTAAGCTGCAGCATTAAGCTACAGCTGTATTAAGAAAATTTGCGGTTTCAGGGTGTATTATGTGAAATTTTTCCATGTTAGGAAGGTTAAAAAATTTCACAAAAGTTGGTTTATTCACGACCCGGGTTTCAACACATTATGTCATCTTCAGGTGTGTTGAAACCCGGGTCGTGAATAAACCAACTTTTGTGAAATTCGCATAATTTTTTAACCTTCCTAATAATGCTGTATTATTCTGCTTCCCACATTGTGTGTATTGATTCCAAATTATCGAGCTCGTTTTGAGTTCGTATACCCTATGACAATGGACTTTATAACAATTTTTGTCAATATGACCATTTTTGCCTTAATAACAACGGACACTTTTCCCCAATTTTCCCCGGTGGTAAACCCGAGAAGGATTCAGCCCTTAGAAAAAATACTGTAGAACTAAATATGAAGATTATAGAATTTCTTTAATTACTTTAAAATTTTCTATTGTTACTATAGGAAATGCTAGTAGGGGTAAAGGTTCGCTATGAGAGTACCCTCTTGGGAGACTACGAGAGAGGATATATGTGACCTGTGCTTATTTTTCCTAAAAAAGGTGATAGCCTCATTTGGGTGTTTGGGATTACAAGTTGGAATATGTCCTAGGGAAAGTCATGGTATTATGGGCACATTTAATTGGGGTAAAGTGGGTCTAATTCTAAAATGCGGTAAAAACTAGTGCATTACCCTCACAGAGCAATATCATTTGCTCTTCAGAACAGGGTGATGAAGAAAGCGGGATTGTAATGTGCAAAGGCTCTAGCTGAACTATTTCCTCGCTCAATTTTCAGGTTAGGATTTAAAGTAATTTTAAAATCCACCTGAAAATAAAAAAAAAATTAAGTGTGAATTTTAGACCCTGTAGATTTCAGTGAATGCAATCATCTCGATCAGAGCTCGAGCTACACCACTCACTAAAAATGAGGGTAGTGTAAGAATCTGTTGGGATTTTTAAAATTACTTAAAATCCTAACCTGAAAATTGAGCAAGGGAATAGTTCAGCTAGAGCCTTTGCACATTACAATCTCTCTTTGCCAGAGTAGTCTTAGACTGTGATGAATCTCCTTGTAGTCCAGTCAATGAAGGGGTTGTAGAGGATATGGAAGAGGACAGAGACGAAACTTCAGGGATGTGTTTTGGAGTCGATAGGAGGTAAACATACTAAAAGTCACCAGACCTATGAGATGTTCGTGGGGGGGGGATGCAGATATAAGGTCCGTTTTTTTGTACGTAGTAAACTTAGCCCAACATCCGAGTCTCTAGATGCTCCCAAACAAGTCTTTCCAACAGCTGTGCTGCGTTTTGTGCTGCTTGTAATAGTTTTTAACGAAGCTTGCAATTGGGAAGCTTTCAAAAAAAGGTATCCATGAATAGCTCGCACAAGACCTCATAAATGGAAAAACTAATCAAAATAGGAGTATAAAACAGAGACGAGACTCATTCGTAACTAATACATGGCACAGGTGAGGGTGGCTAATGGAAAATCAGGGTCGGCTATTATTGGTCATGTGGTAATGCAAGGTTACCTGTTGTAGACTTTTCTTTTTAACATAAATGCCAAGAAATGGTTAGAGACATATGGGAAGAGCTGTGGGAATAAAAATTGGATTACAGCTGATAAAGTTGGTTAGATTCATGGACGACAAGGCATTGGTTAGCCGGGCATCAAATGAATTGTAGACATTAATGTCTAATTAGTATGTGCATTAGAAAATCAATGCAAGAAATTGTCACAAAGATAAATCAAAGGAAAACAAAAGTAATGCCATTTTGTAAAACAAAGAAATTGAGACTGGCCATGAAATTAGGAGCAAAAGACTGAAGAAAGTAGCAGAGTATAATGAACTGGGTGGTACCTTGGAGGAAAATGGTCCTAGTTGCAAAGGTATTAATAGTAGAACTATGCTAGCGAAAGAAGCATCCAACAATATTATGGATCTGATAATGGGGACCTTATGTTAGGAAATAAAGAAAGGGTTGGTGAAGAGTAAAATTTCTGGAGAGAAAACTTCTGGAGGAGATTAGAGAGAGGCTAGGTAGGTGGTTGGAGGAGGTAATAAGGGGTAAAGGGTTGCCTAAGGCTGTGATAGAGGGAATAACGTTGGGTAAACAGGGAAGGGGCAGAAAGCATAGGCTCTATGGACAGCATGAAAAGAGGAAGGATACAGTACTGTATCCTTCCTCTTTTCTCGTGAGATTAGTAAATAAATTGTGTCAGGAGATAGAGCCCAATGCATGTGAAAATCTAAGATTATTGTTACTCTCTTCCACTTGAACCTACACCCTGGTAGCTTACCCTAATAATTAGTTTGAATGAAATCATTTCCTGAAACTTAAAGTACATTTAGCCTAGCGTGTAGGATCTGAATCTGAAAAGGCTCCCAACCCAGTCATTTCATCAGCTGTGTTACACATTTTTTATCGTAGAAGTTTTTAATAAGTGTGCAGTTTGGGGTTTGGAAAGATATATCGCAACTAATCTCTCTCAAGACTACATGCCAATAGTTTCATCAACCACGGTGCTACCTCACTTCCTTCTTTCCATGCACCATTAGCGAATATAAAAAACAGCGTGACACTTACATGAAACACACTGTAAGCATGCAATTCGCCTCGGTCCACTCCCCCTTTCTTTTATAGATTTGCTCCCCTTCACTGGCTGGTGTAGCCTTCCACACAGCTCTGCGGTGGCTCATGGGGTAGTACATAGTGCAGGGTTTCCCAACCAGGGGTATTCGCACCCCTTGGTGGTGAGATAGAATTCCAGGGGGTGGGAGACAACATTTCAGTTTCTTGTATATTAAGGGTACTATTTTGTAGGGTTTAAGTAACTTTTAATTTGTTGTTATATATTTTTTCTTTTCCACGTTTCATTTTGACTTATATTTTATTAAAAATTGTTTATGCAAATTAGTTTTGGTCACCTTCACTTTTATTCTTAAATAAAGTGCTAATTTAAGGGGTACAAGATATTACTTCAAGGGGTGCAAGAACATATCAACATTTTTTATGGGTATGGGACATGAAAAAGGCTGGGAACCACTGACGTAGAGGTAAAAAACTGCTAATACATTCTAAATGTTAAAGTATGACAAACAAGCAAAACTACGGTTTATTCCACACGTAGTGGACAAAAAGTAAAGTCATCATAAGCCGGTGATGAATTAGAAGTTTGACGCGTTGTGGGCACGCAATAGTCTCAATTTTCATGTAAGTTGGCATATGCCACGTCGGTTGTTCATTGCTATGTAATTTTGGTCTCTGTTTGAAATTGGTCTTTGGCTAGGAATTATTGACTGATTAATTATTGGGAATTGTGTCTCCCAACTCGTCTGAATCACTTCACCGCTGATCATTCTTATTGCCGCTTCCTTCATTTTGAAGTATTTTGCCGCAAAAAGGCAACCACATCCAATGAGAACGCTCTATCCGACCAATCGGAAAATATATGGAATGGAAATAATCTAAATAATAGGAATCAACAAGCTTAACGAGCATGCATGATTTGTTGATGTTGTGAACGGAAGGTAGAACACTAATGTTCAATTATCCTATGGATTTTTGAAGCGCTAATTCAGATTAGGCAAGTTTCATTACGATACGGAGGATATTGTACCTCATCTTCCATCACAATTTCTAGAAGTGATAAAAAATAAAGAGAGCTACGCAGCCGAAGTGGAAGGTAAAAAATTCTATCTTTCCACAGACCATTGGTTATTATAAGAAAAACAGCGTGACACTAAAATAAGACACATCGTTGGCATACAATTCACCTGTTTTCTTCCCACTCCTTTTCCCGTTTCCCTCCCCTTATACGGCTGGTGTCCTTACACCCCCTGCTTCACGCCTCTGCGGCCGTTCGCCGGGTAGTATGAAGATGTAGAAGTAACGTGTTTCCACCATCGGATGGAAATGGAATCGGATGGAAGTCTTAAGGCCGCTTTACACGATGAAAGATTTTGTACAAACGAATGTACGTGAGATTGTACGTTTGTCTCAACGAAATTAGAACAGGTTCTATTTCCCGTGCAGGCATTGAGACATTCGCACAAGCGTCCATACAATTTGCCGCTTTAAACGATACATTTTGCCTCATGCAAGAGTTCGCGGAAGAGTTTTTACAAACAAATGTACCGTGTAAAACGGCCTTTAGGACTCTTTTACTTCTATTAAGAGTAGGCTTATGCCCACGCCGGATTTCTCTCCGCCATTCCTTAGCGGCGCAAGTGGTCTCAGTTGTCAGTCGCCTCATGAAGTAATTAACCAACCACCAGATGGTACTGAGGTACTGACGGTGGAAGAAAGTTGAGTGATTGGAGGGGAGATTTCTTTCTACGGGAGGGAACGGCGAGAGGTGGAGGGGGAAGGAGTGGGTGGTCGGGCGCAACTTGATAATATAAATGAAATATATAATTTGGTACACACTGTATTCAATTAGTTAACTTTGAAGATGGTTTAATTAAACGATGAAGTCAGAAAAAAACTTTGGAAAAATTCACACTGTTCATCCCTCGTGCAGCCATATCTAAATCACATTCCTTCCCATGCAAAGCGGGAGAAAAATTAATGATTATTTTAGCTACTACTCACGTTTCTTGCGAACTCTTTCCCCGATTTACATCCGGATTTTTCACCTCGCAGATGAAAATTATGTCATCATCTGCGAGATTCCCAGCGTCAGTAGTATCTTTAGCTTCAGTAACAGGTGTTTCGGGTTTTGGTTCTTCATCGATAAGGCCCATAGTATGCACGGGCTTTCCCATAATCACGGACGTATCATCCCAGTCGTCGAAACTGACGTTACGTATTTCCGTTACAAAGTCAACGAAAAACTCAGGCTTATGTGGCGCACCTTCCAAAGCTTCGGATGAATCGCTGGAAATCTCGTACGTTTCCATTGCCTCACGAGACACATCCTCGCCCTGCATGATGTTCCCGGCTGCTGCACTCTCGAGTCACGCGGGTCTTGTTGACGAATGCCCGGTCCGAGATATTCTGAGGCTCCTTCCGTTAGTCTCCTTTATGAGGCGCTGTGATCGCGCGCAATCAGCAGGGACGTGGATGAGCTGTGAGTAGAGATGGGCAACATCGTTCATTCCGATGACCGACTCATTCATCGGTCGTTCAGTTTAAGGAGTCGATTCTTGGAGCTCGTTCTCGTTCAATTGTTTTTCGTAATCAGTGGTCCCAAATTTTTTATGCCCCACGCCCCTAAAAATTTTGATTTTTTCTCGCGCCCATTGAAGTAATTATTCATTTAAGAATGAAATTGTAAATGACCAAAACAAATTTTTATGATCAATTTTAATATGTATTATAAAGACAAAAATGAAACATGAAAAAGAAAGAAAAATATTACAGAACAAATTAAAGTTATGTAAACCAAAAAGATACATCTATGCATAAAATTTATTTTTTTTAACTTAAAACGTACGTTCAACTGTCCTCTAGTCAACTGGCTCATGAACCTTTTTTTCTTGTTATTACATAAGATTTTTGAAAAACGTGCGGCCAGTGACTCATATCATAGAGTTATTAAGGTACATACTCTAAGGCTCGTATACGCCGCTATAGCAATCCATATGTCTGCTTTACCCAAGCGATTTATTTATTGATGTTGTCTTGATTGACATAGGGCACTAAATCCATACTCACTTGAGTATGTCGTCGCGAAAAGGTTGAGTACAGTTTTTTCACAAAGTTTTGGAAGTTTCTCGAATCACGATTATTACGTTCGTCAATGCATAATAATAATAAGAAATTAAAATCAAAGGCAATTCGCTACAAAACACGTCAAAAAAAATTTGACTCCTATATTATAAAAGTCTAGATTAAATAAAAGGTATGGGGCGATGCCATGAAAAAGTAAAAAAAAAGCGTCGAAACGCGCTAAAATTCATTCTATTGAATAGAGAAAAATAAGAACATCCCCATCTTTGATCGGGACTTTAAAAATATCCGTGGTTGGAAAACCTTATGGTTCAATTGTTATAAATGAATCAATATATTGAAATTCGTTTGAATATTATGTATGTATTTCTTAAATGTACTTAAGCTTAATAAAAGCCACGGCAACATGCAAATCAATATTTGAACCAAGGAAAAAGTTGATATAAAACAGTAGCAATAACATACACACAATTTAAAAAATTGTAGGAAAAATAAAACATACGTTGGTACATAGAATATTGATCTAGAATAGAATATCTGGAATTAAAATGACATATAAAGACCAAACTCCATTTTTTGCATCTCGTTCCCTTCTTATTGATTGTTAAATTTTAAAATACGTATAATTTCAAACGAATGTACACAGTTGGAAACGTTTAAAAAAAATGAGGTGAATATTGTCGAATAACTACCACAGACCATAGATTTCTGAATTTTTCAGAGCAAAGACCCCGTAATTTTTTTCTGGAAGTTCGCGAAAAATCGTATATCCCTGTGCGAATCAAGATTCATTGAAAATGATTCAGGAATCCTGGATTCCTCGGGGATAACAGATTACTTGAGCATTTATTGACTCTTGGGTCTGCTACTCTGTGAAGAATCACTGATTCCCTAACGATTCACTGACTTTTATGATTCCTCAACTCATGTGATTCCTCGACTCATATGATTCCTCGACTCATATGATTCCTCAACTCATATGATTCTTCGACTTATATGATTCCTCACTGATTCATGAGTCTTCGGCTACTCTTGATTCACCTAGAGTCAGATGATTCTTTACTGAGCCATTGAATCACGAGTTCACGGATTCATCGGTAGCGATTCCTCCCACTCCTCGTGCTATATGAGTACACAAAGTTGAAGGGTGGGAGGACTCGTTCGTTCCTCGTTCGTTCGTGGCGTCTGTTGATTCCCCTCTTTGCCGAGTGGTGCGCCCATTTTCATCTACGCCGCCGAGTAGTCTTGATAGTTGTCGTGGTGGCCATGTAGAGGACTCTGTTACGAGTCGTAGGAACGACGGTTCACTACCATGAACGATTCAGTGTGTCAATTCACCTCAAAGAGTCGTTCGATTAGATTCGTTCGTTCGCGACCGACCCACCTCTAGCTGTGAGTAATTCCTAGCGGTCAGGCGCGATAACTTCAATTAATTCATGCGGTGGTTCACATAGTCATGGGCATTTGCTTACATGAAAATTGAGACTATGGAGTGCCAACAACGCGTCAAAATTCTAATTAATCACCAGGACCGTCCCTGGGGATTGAGGAGCCCGGTGGAAACGAAAGTCGGGGGTTCCCTTAACTTTGCATTCCCTCATGGATATAGTAGCATCTTTGAAGCATATTTTATGGAAAGAAGGAAATTAACCCACAAACTGGCTAATGATTTCAAGAAATTTACATTTATACTAAGTAGTAGGTAATTTCGGGAAATAGGCGGGTTTCCCCGCGCCGTCTGAAAGAGGCAAGCCCGGGCGGGGCCCAGTGCAGTCGCACATGTCGCACTACCCTAGGGACGGCACTGTTCATCATTGGCTCATGACTTTACTTGTTGCTCACTACGTGTGGAATAAGCCGTAGTTTTGTTCATGTTTTTGATACTCAAGCATGTAAAATGTTTTAGCAGCTTTCTACCTCTACGACAGTGGTTCCCAACCTTTTTCATGCCCCATACCTATAAAAAATTTTCATATGTTCTTGCACCCCTCGAAGTAATATATCGCACCCCTTTAATTAAGATTAATAATTAATTTAAGAATTAAAGTGAAGGTGATCGAAACTAATTTTCTATGCAATCAATTTTTAATAAAATATAAGGAAAAATAAAACAAATGGAAAAGAAAAAATATGTTACATAAAATTAAAAAAGATGCTTAAACCCTACAAAAAAGTACCCTTAATAAAACAAAAAAAACTGAAATGTTATCTCGCACGCCCAGGAATGCTATCTCACCCCCCAAGGCGAAAACCCCTAGTTGGGAAACCCTGCTCACATACTACCCCGCGAGCCTCCGTAGAGCTTGTGTCGAAGGGGACACCAGCCATAGAAGGTGAGGGAATCTGGAAAAGAAGCGGGGGGGTGGACAGAGGTGAATTGCATGTTTACAATGTGTTTTATGTAAGTGTCACGCTGTTTTTTATAATCGCTAATGATGCATGGAAAGAAGGATTTTTTGTTCCTATCAGTTCGGCAGTTTCGTTATGTCATTAGAGGAAAATTCAATCTCAAGCTGTTCACCCCTGCACACTCCATAGGAACTAAATGAAGAGTATGAAATAGCATTAGTATTGATAGAAATCGCATTAAAATAATTTTCGCACTGATTACTCTAATAAGTGGATTCTGGAAGAACTTACCAATTGCTTCAAGGCTGTAGGATCTATAAATATTCTCCTATTCAGAGTAAGGGATTTGTTGCTTCTTTTTCTATGCCACCTGTGTTTTCCTGCCAGGGTGATGGCTTCGATTTAACTTTTTAATTTATCCCCCGGAATTTTTAACGAATACCTATATAGCCCTGGAAAATTAGGTTTTAACCTGGAAATAATTAATAACAAAGTCGGACCTTTAAGATGTATTCAGGACCCCTTTGAGATGAACATATCAAAAGTCCCAAGCGCTCCTAGGTGGGATAACGATAATATCCTGGAAAAACCTGGAAATACTGGAGTTTTCCTGGAATTCGTACTGTTCGGTAATTAGAAGAGCTAGAGAGGCGTTCTTTTTTCTGGCACACCTGTGTTTAGTGCTCTACATTTGTGAAAGGTGTCCGGTAGCCTCCCGAGGCTCCCGTTCTGATCCTGGTCCACTAGAAGGTCATGAAGTGCCACATGTACTAAACTCGCCTTATAACCGATATTTGCCGGTCTACTAAGCTACGAAACGGCATTACTAGAACTTGTTTCGGTGCTTTACACAAGTATAACCTTTTTGAGAACCAATACTTGCTTGCAGCAGCACCCCGATCCTGCCCGCCTACAAGGTGCGACAAGTGCCCGATCGTCTACATAAACAGTGATAAATGAAGTCCAGTTCCAGTGCTAAAGATAAAACAAATAAAAATTCACAGCATTGAAAGTGTTTTGATTTATTTTAAAACCTAATGCAGTGTTTTGATAATTAACATTTGGTTTGGTGGTCTCTATTCTTAAAAAAATTAAAATTAACAGAATTAAAATTTATATAATTTTACGAACACTATTAGGCGTCATAGAACTTATGACGAGTATTTGTCATGCATGTCATTCTCAGCGTCATTCGAATCTGTAATTTTGAAAAAAAAAATTAAGACCATCATTGAATAGTTTGGTATAGTTCACCCAAGCGACTTCTAAGCTGTCAAGGAAGATGAAATTTGTAGACTCACCAAAAAAGCGCAGGGGACAATTGACATACGTCGTCGGGAGACGTAAGTTGCGTTGCGCTCGCTAGATGCCTTGGAAATGTGATACCTGAGGAGTGTTTGCCTTAAAAGTTGAACAGTGAGAGGGCAAAGAAGGAATGTGTAATGTAAGCGCCGGTAATGGACGTTTTTGAAAGGAGCATGCTTCTTTGGCTTGGCCATGTCGAGAAAAGGTAGTCAAATCGTGAAACAGATTTCAAATAGAGGAGCGAATAGTGTGAGAGGAAGGAGAGGAAGTGTTTGGTCAGTGTTATGCTAGAGACTGTTAACAGGAGAAATATTGGGGCTCTTAAAAACAAGAGAGCATGTATGAGTCGATGAAAGAATAAAATGGAAGACAATGGATTGCTCAAGGATTGGGTAGTTTGGAGGAAATTATTAAAGAGGCCATGTTTCCCAGGTCTAACCTCAATAACTAAGCTCTTTGATTGTGCTTACGCCACGTGACACGGATATGCGCTTGTATATTTTAAACTTTTAGGTATAAATACGACGCATGTTTTTTTTTCTTTTGGGTGATTAGATGTGTGATGTGTAGATGTTCCGAGTTGTTGACGCATTCAAAAAAACAAAACCTGTCTATCTCTACTTAAGCGTGCACGTTGATAATGACGCTGTAGACGTTGAAATCGTTTCGAGGAAATAAGTAAGTTGTGGAATTGTTTATGCCCATCATGCTTTACGTTGTAATTTCCGCGAAGTAACGCCTAACACCATCAATCTAATTCCTATTATACATTTCCTGTTGAAACCTGATGAATATGACGCATAATGTGAGGTGAGCGGACGTGATTCCGCAGACTCGCAATGTTCTCTTGAGTCTTGAAATATATTTTTTTTACCCCTGTTGGTGTTACTTTTATCGCGCGTACTTTTTGGTTTCTATAATTGGAAAGTATGGGCAGCGTCCAACTTTCATTGTATCTTCTTAAATTATCGGACCTTTACGCAGGTATTTCCGTATTCCTGTATTGAAAAGCCTTCGAATCAAGTGACGCGTCTTGAGCTCCATAAAATAATAATGGAGGTGATGGGGAAACCATTAACTGACAAAAAACGGATACGAACTGTATTTCAGCTGTGACAGAGTATTAAAAGAAAAAAGCGCGGCATGCCTCCTTCCTCACCTAGTATTTCTAAAATTGCAAACCAGAGGCCTCTAAATTCCTAGGCTTTAGCGTCATCTGATTGGTGGAAAATCCTAGCCTCCATGCGGGGTGCTCTATGTTTTGAAGGCAGGAACCGAAACTTCACTACCGAAAATGTAACGATTGCCTGACGTTAAGCCGTCTTACAGAATGGCGTTGTCGGTAGGAAAGTTTCGTTACATCCGAGGATTTTCGTTACGGGCGAGCTAACGACGAATTCTTAACGAGTTACAGAATAGGGGGGCTGCCCCCCTATTCTGTAACTCGTTAAGAATCTTACGAAGTCATTGACAACATGCATAGCTCGGAAACGGCGAATTGGCGGAGTTAAGGTCCACGCAAATTGAACATTCCAACGGAGTCACGACATTTCCAGGTCCCGCTGCGCGGAGCCGGGCCGCGACGTGCGATCGAATAATCGAATTTATTTTCTACGTCGCAAAAATTTTTCAAAGGTTTTTTCAGAGTAACCTTAGGATGTCTTCAATCCATACTCAGTATAAATAAAGCCGAGCACATATTCATAAAAACTATTAAAATGACTAATTTATGTGAATTTTTTTCCGAATAAAAAGCGTCCGCCATTTTGTGACGTAATAGCGCATAAATGTTGACAATAATCTCTTAAACTTATGCACAGGACAGAAAAAGCACCATCATGACATATGGTAATGTGTTTAATATATATTAAAGCCCTTCCACAACTCCTCTATCTGCTTAACTTATAAGATTTTCGAAGAAAAATCAAAATGGGTGTTTTTTTGGAATGTTGGTCATGTTTGAGCCTCCATATCTAAGTAACGGATATAATCTATGAAGAGTGACTTACTATTTCATAATAAGTAATCATTTGTGAGTATATGAGCCAAGTTTCAAGTCTTTATCTCAAAAAAGCATTTTTGGACAGTAGTCCGGCTTTTTTCGATTTCCGACCACTGTGCATCGTTGCGAATTCTTAAGCTTGTTTTCTAAATCTTAGCAATCTTTTCTAAATAAGGCAAGGAAAAGGCTAGAAGGAAAACTTGTACCTAGGCCTTCATTTAATTTTTTCTATAACTTTTTTAAGAAGAGTCATGGAAACACGTTTTATAGCCTTTGCTATGTTTTGTGATCACTGATGTTTCCACAATTGGCTCTAACCCGCCATTGGTCGCGCAGTGAGATTTTCTCTCACACCAAATTTAAACTTGTGCTCACTTTGTAATCATGAGTTAGAATAAGTTTCCTTTCCTTCTAGCTGACTTTTTATCTCTTCCTATTGACCGACCGTCTCAAAAAGTATAAATGAAGCGTCCTCAGGTGTGTCTGTCTATATGTCTGATACCGTCGGCTACAAAGTGTGAGACTTTTTCTCATCGCGCGACCACTGACGTTAATGTTTTACTATCACTCAGTTGCGTAACACTCTCGCAGCATGCGGGCAAAGTTGATTCATTTCGTGGAGAGCAGATATTTTAATGTAAATTTATGAGTAAAAAGAATGTATGTCCTCATAAATAAATATTTTTTCAAGAAAATGGTAATTTTCTTCATTTATACCCAATGATAACATCGCCAGTAAATAAGCAATGATTACGTAATTGAATCAGTAATTGTTTATCTGTGGAAATCATTGTTTCAAATGAACATTTAGAGAAATAAATTAAATCTAATTATAGTATATTATATTGCCAATAAACGCTCTATGATAGATCATCTGAGTGTGAGAACAAGTCTCATACGCGACCGCTCGCGTGATAGGTAGCTTAGCGACCACTCCCGGGTTAAGAACTGAATAATTGCTATTAATCCCTATTTATAACATTGTCCAGATTAAGCCGTCACCATCTGTTATCGTATTCTTTGAGGTAAATACTACTGTGGTTGTTGCGGAAAATGCTATTGGCTTGGTCATGAAAAATTTTCTGGGGATTTTTCTCATTCACGCGATCTAAACCGCTTCCGTAAACGCAAATTCATTGAACCTACGGTAAAAATGTGTAGAAATTGCTTTAGAAAAAATCAGCCTGGACCGGAAACCGAACCACGGACCTATGGCTTGCCGGGCCAATGTGCCACGCTATCCTGCGTCCTAAGTACTTTTTGGAAGGATGCAAGAGGACTAGATGTTTGGCCCTTTCGGCCGGTCGAGTGTCGCACTTGTAAGGGGAGCATGTGCTTCGAATAAGCCTCAACCCGCGGGGGTGAATCCTGTAGCATTACTTATGCCGCTTGATAACCGACCTGTACCACAGCATGCCATTCTGGTGGTGCGGTTCTAGGGGAGGGGAGCGAGCCCTTGAACCTCGAAGGTCAAGTCTGTCTCCCGTCTCCGTGTTTTCCATTTTCACTGGTTCAATGGCCTGCTGCTCGTGACCACAGGCAGGGGAGACCTAATCCTGGGACTTTTACGGCGGAAAGAAGTAAAAAACGGAGACTCTTCCCCAAAAAAAACGGCTGGACGCGTGACTTTTCTCTAAATATGTTTTGGTGTTGTGTGCGTGAGCTCCGCTTCTCACCCTCCCGCGGAGGCTTGGAAGGGAAACTGCTTCGTAACTTGCAAGTGATATGGCACGTATTTTCATTTTTTAAGAACGAACTCGTTACAGCCAAATGAAGTTGAGTGGTGTCGTTCAAAAGAGGAAAGATGGGTGCATTGTTTAGGCGTATTTTCATTTTCGTCGACCGATCGAAAAGTGTGAAAATCTAAGCGTGAAAAAAGAGTACTTTCCCTATCTTTCAACGTGGGGAACGAGTTGCTATGCAAATTTGTTCACGTTGCTAAGTAAATAAATGCATTTACGTTTTTGTCAATAACACAAAAGGTGCATTTTACGAAGTGGAAGAAGTTGAAGAAAGTGGAATTAGTTTTTTTTATTGCTTGAAATAACGAAACAAATCATTCGTGTATAGGTGCTATTGGTCGTTTGCTGATTAAAAATATACTTTCATTGTTGTAATTTTTCATAAATTTTGATTGCTGTTTTCAATCAGTATTACTGGTTGATTTGTTGTTGTTTCGTAAATATAAAATTTAAGTGTTATAAATACATAATTGATAACAGGTGAAATACATAAATTTTAATAATGTTTGGCTAATGAACGTACGTCGGGAGAATGAGATAACGTGTCCAGTGAAACTCCACGAAAAGGAGCGAAAATGGAACGACAAAATCCAGAGCAGGAATTTTCACAAAATATTCTTAATTCGGGCAACGTTAATAAGCCGGGTGGCATTGTTGAAACATCAGTGTGTGAATGTTTTCATCAACCATCAAACGTCCAAATATATTATTGTTTGCACTTGTAAACCTACAAAACGTGTAAAAAATTTCTAGGGCCAAAATCCCCGAGCAAAAACGACAACGTTTAGATGGAGTGGCCGCACGTTCTAGACTTAAGACTAGACGTTTATTTGAATCTGAAGAAGATAGGAAAGAACGTCTTAGGAATATATCAACATATTTTAGATTATGTCGTGACGAAGAGTCTGAGGTTGAGCGGCAGGAGTGTCTGAATATGTCTCATAGGTTAATCAGATATTAGATCACGATCGATCTCGATGGAATAGAATTGAGCATGCCGAACGGCTCAGCAATATGTCACAATGTGTTCAATCATGGCTTGACAATTATACTCCTATGGAACGTGAAGAACGCTGGAATCATGATAGAATTCGATATGTGGAGCTATGATCATAAGAAAGCGAGACCGCGCGTACCGAACAAGTTAATGAGCAGGCGACTCAAAAGGGGGGCACCGCTACAGCGGGGTCAACGCGCGCGCAGCGCGTGTTGCACCTCTCGCACATATAATTCTATGAACTTTAGCTAAATATAAAGAAAATATCAAATGTTACGCCTTGCTAATGACACCAAAATATCAGCTACTTATTTCACTACTTTCCGAGAGCAAAATAAGAGGCCGTATTGCAGGTTGTGAGCTCAAGAGACGAATTGATTAAAATATGGGAAGGTTCTCACACACAGGTCTCGTCAGAAACGTAACGGTGTGTAGCTAGTAGTATATTTCCTTAAGTATTTTTCAATAAAAATTTGTCACTCACCTCAATAGTACTTTTAGTAAATTTACAGACACTTTCGGCAGTGAAGGCGTGAAAAAATAAGTTGAAGCCTCATCCATGCATTTTACTAAGCTATTAAAATTAAAATTCAGTAAAAAAAACGGGTTGCTAATTTAACTTTATTTACTTCATGCTTCTAACGGATGATTAACATTTTAAATTAAGTGCGCATATGGTCTCTATAATGTATGACTTCAAGTTTTCCGGGTGAATGTGATATTTGAAAAGGTCTCGGGTTTTACACCGGGTAAGGTTCATCAATGCTTCCCGCGTTTCGTCAGGCGACCCGCATGCCGAAAACCCGAGAGCGTTCCAATAAAGGTCTCTATGACTGGAGAGAAAAATCTCGCTGAGACCACATTGAGGTAAAGCATTCACCGTCCCAGACAAGCCGATTCATAATGAAAAATGAGAGAGAGGGAGAGAATTTTGATTCAAGGCCCTGGCTTGGCCATCTGCAAAGATTAGGGTAGACTGGGTACGGTTGAAACATTTTAGCGTTTATCGTCCAAAGCATCGGGATTAGTTAAGCGAGCGATGACGGAAATATATTAAATAAAAGACCGTTTGTCTGTCTACTAATGGGCAATGTTATTTGAGATCACTGTATTGTATTTTATGTGTAAAATCAAATTTTAAAAAAATGTAATTTGTTTCAACCGTCCCCATGCCAGGGTCGGTTGAAACAGTGTCTGGGGTCAATTGAAACACATGCAAATAATACAAAATATAATAAATAAACATGGTTTATTCATCATCTCATAACATTTTACGACTCGTAAGAGACTTTGAGTAAAACATAAAAAATTATTTCTATAAATATCTACATTTTTATGCAAAGATAAACAAATGACAAAAGAAAAAAACAATACTTTTTGTTTAAGAGAATAAAATTCAACAGCTTAAAAAAAAACTTTAGCCCTTCAGCTATAAAATAGGTTAAGAAAAAACTAAAGACTATTATTTCTATAAAAATCGGTATTTTAAACAAAAATACTTAAGTGGTTACGAGATCATTCGGAATCACAATAGAGTATTTGCATACTTTTGGGAAGTAACATTTAAAAAATCTATCGATACTTCAGACACTAAATTTTCATTCTGACGCTCGACAGGCTTTTCGTTAATTTTTTATTAGCTAATAAAATCTAATAAATTATCATTGCGCCGAAACACTGGTCCGCCATGTTTTGTAGGCTCTGACGTCATCTCCCATAGTCGACCATTTGTTGATTTGGAGATTTTGTTTTAGCGTGCGGACGAAACTTTAGCTATTTTTTAGTAAATATCGAAATAACTTCGAAAAGGCAAATACTATTTCACTCTCAACGCACAGCTAGGCTATTTCGCTTCTGCTAATATGGGAGATGACGTCACACTACGAAGAACCAATGGTTGGGCATTTAGACCTAGGCAATTTCGATGCTAAAACAATGCATGTTAAAAGTTATTTATTAAATTAATTAGTTGGAATTATACCTTGGTATTTCGTACGTGGCATTTCGAAACCAAACACTACTCGCTATAATAAATTTCAACAAAATACCTCACTTACGCAAATATTCTATTGTGGCAAACATAACTAACAATAAGGCAACCTTAGAAAGATAGCATCACAATGCCATTCGTCTTGCAAAAGTCTAGCGCGTTAATGTGAATATGTGAAGAGTGGTTATCAAGCACAAGTAAGACTTTATGTGAAGGAGAAGAATTTGTATGTTTCTTGAAGTGTTCCAGGAAACGAATAAATGTTTCATCCTGCATCCAGCCAGAAGGATTTGCACTTCCAGCAGATCCTATTGGTCCATCCCTGATAAAGTGATCTTGGTATCGCACTCGCGGAAAGACGAAGAATGGCGGAATAGCATTTCCGATGACATTGACCGCAAATGCTACTGTGACGAAACACGATAAAACCGACTGGACTGACGGACACCGCTACAAACTTAATTATACAAACTGTTTCAACCGTACCCACAAAAAATGTTTCAACTGTCCCCAGCCCCCATTCTAGGTATAAAACTGTTGACAGTAAGAATGATAATAAATTTGAATAAAAACTAATCATACTTCCATATTCTACAAACTTCAATTAAAACGATACAAAACTCTTAATACTCTAACTTTAATCAAAACCATAACAATAGCAAAAGTTTATGAACAAAAATACTTACTTTTCCGTCAAAAAATACAAGGGGGTCTCCTATACACAAGCACAGCGCGCGAAGAGCGACGCAACACTAAAATTCGTGTTTCGACTTGTCGCCCACTTCTTTCTCCCCTTATACTCCCCACCACATTACACATGGTTCGCGAGATATTCACTTTGTTTCAACCGTCCACCGTTTCAACCGTACCCAGTCTACCCTACGGGAGGAAATTGTTCTCGGGCTCATTCTCATTCGTTAATTTGAATCTGGCTTCGAAGAGAGCGAACGGAGCGGAGATAAGAGAGTGGGAGTGTGTGGGGGTTGAGGGGGGGGGGGAGAAAAGAGGTAGAGTTTCCTGGCCCGAATAAGAGTCCGGCTCGGCGAGACGGCGAAGATTATGTGTTTACATTACGCCCGACAATGACGATCTCACTTCGGCGATAATCAACAAGGGAGGGAATATGAATGGAAAGATAGGAAACCAAAAATGAAATATATACTCACGGGATGTATACCTCGATATTTTTTTTCAGAAATTCATGGTGCGTAGAAAGGATATTTTTTGTCTATCGCGGCAGTGTGTTTCGGCTGTTTTTTTGCTTCTGTCACATCTAGAGATACAGTGCTGGTTTCATGTAATATGCTCCGTGTCGTACTGAAACTTGCGTGATCTGAAATTGTCAAGAAATCTCAGCCTAGCGTGAAGCCTCCCGATGCTGTAGTGGCTCCCACTCTAGCTATTCTTGTGTTACACTCTGTTTTTAACGTATTGTGCAGATTTATCTCTGTACAGGGTCTAAATTGCTCTAGAGAGTAATAAAATATCTCCATTTATTCGCCATATGATGATTTTACTACACACTATAAGTAAATCATTGTTATGATTGCTTTCTTATGAAGTGTTTATCCACAAAGATCAATTTCGTGCCTCCTCAGGAGAACACTTGTGTTAGCGTTATAGTAATTCATCAGTTAGTCTGCTTTTGGGCGATTTATTGATAGATGACCTCGCCGTCCGCAAAAAAATGTCATTATGCTGCTAACTATCAAGTTAATATGAATATTAATAAGGAATATCACGCGGCCGATCACGCTTTCTTGTGGGACACCTGATGTCGCCCTATCCG
This sequence comes from Pyrrhosoma nymphula, assembly GCA_963573305.1. NCBI lineage: Eukaryota > Metazoa > Arthropoda > Insecta > Odonata > Coenagrionidae > Pyrrhosoma > Pyrrhosoma nymphula. Next base: position 32,711,506 of record OY754332.1, read on the forward strand.
CGTCAGAGCTAATGCCGTCGATGACTGCTTTTGTTTGCGATCAGTTAAGAAGTGACGATTCCAATCCACTATTTTTATTTTATTTTTGTGCGCATTATTTTAGTTTGAATACTTGTTCGCTGTGGGAAACCTTGTCAACTGCTTCCCTGAAACCCAAGAAAAGCGCGTTGACTTGCTTTTTCTATTAATAAAGCTTAGGATATCGTTGAGGAAGAACTCAAATTTAGTTTCGCATGATCTGATTTTCCGCAAACCGTTTTGACTGTTTTGGAAGAAGTTTTCGTAGTCCAGGAACCTCTTGATATAACTTAACAAATATTTCCCCCAGAATCTTGCTTGATAGTGATGTTTACGATATAAACCGGTAACTTTCTGGGTCTCTTTTGATTCCATTTTTACATATTTGAGTGACATGGAGGATTTTCTAGTCTTGTGGCTCAACTACTTTCAGATGAAGACTTTTCAAATATGATTTGAGCTCGTAGACTCCGAGCGACGTAGTCACTACGTCGCGGTGACTTATTCAGTATTTTAATTTTTTGAGCCATTTTCAAATCCTTTCAGATTTGGTATCGTTCGAGAGAGAAATGAATAGGCTTTCTCTTTAAAAATTTTATCTTATTTTTATTATTTTCCTTCTTACTAATATTATTGTAAACGATTTTATGAATTAGACGGTAATTTTACAAATGCGAAATTATTTCGCTCACACTCCCTGCAACTTTGCTGGCTCACACTTTTTCCTAGGAAATGATTATGTGGGCTTGTCTTCTCACTAAATATGTTTTTACGAGCTAGAGCTTTTAGAGGACAACGCAGGCTAATGCGTCTGTCGACTTTTTGCTTTTACTTCGTAATTTCATCTTGACCTTCAATGTGATGCGAAGGATGAAATGCTGCTCTGGTCTATGCCCCTGGCATATTCTCCGTGTGCATCAACACCCCGCCATCATCATAAATAATGATAAGGACCCTTATGTCTCAATTTCATTTCGTTGGCTAATCGTTTCTTCCTCTTTTAGGTTTATAACGCAGTTGGAAGTTTGGCCGTGACCGAGCATGAGGTCATCGTATAGGGAGGAGTATTCTTTTGGAGCCTCCTTTCGCTTTAGTCTGGAAGAGACTGTTCTCGAGTGCGGTCCCTAATTCGCATTTTTTTATTTTCTGAGCTTGAACTGACTCGAAAAGTGATTTTATTATCTCTTATCTTTCAACAGTGCATCTTTAGGCAGAAAAAGGCTCTTTATACCGGGTGAAAAAATTGAGGCGGATATTCTGCTGGAATTTGTGTCGGAAGAGAGTGAGTGTTCTTTAAGTGATGTTGAAGAAGTGAAGGAGGAGATGTTTTCCGGTAATATAGCGATGTTTTAGAGCAAGAACCCGAGGAAAGCTTTTCGTGTGAGGATATGCAAAATTATCTGGAAGGAAGGGAGAAGTCGGTGGCTCAGGACCTGAAGAAAAAGCAGTGACCGACATTTTAGATTTTGTTTAGCTCTTATTTGATTAGTCATCAGTAAGTTCAAATGTGGCGGAAATAAATCGTTACATGGAACAACATATCACCTTCTTTTAAACGAAACTAAAAAAAATTCCTCTTTGAAAATTGCGATAATAGAAGAAATTAGCGCAATGCTTGTGTCATTTTCCAGTCATCCGGAAAATTCCAGTCATTGCCCAGCTCAATAAAACATTCAAAGAATATTACTTCCCGGATAGAGAAATGTCAAATGTATGAATCGATCTCTTTACATAAAGGTCCTTGTCTTTCTAGCAGTATTTGTCACTAAAATCATCTAAGTTTGGCAAAAATATATTCGAGCCTTGTAATTCAACAACTGGCTACCTGTGGTCTTTCATTATACACAGAGGGAGGGGCGCAGTCTATAGATCACCAATTTTCTCGGCGATTCCAACAAAACAACTAGAATAATTTTGAATCTCGTGTTTCCACTGATTAATCGTGCCTGAAAGGACAATTTTTTAATTCACCATATTTAGCAAAAGTATTGACTGCATCTTGCGGTATCAATTGCGTTCGAACTTTGAGGACTAACAGAATAAAATGTTCCTCAAAAAGTGTAGGATAAAGCTTTGAAAAAAGGGTGAGATATTTGGCCTTGTAAAGTTTGGCAGTTGTAAAGTTGAAAGGTAAAAAAAATCACCATGATTTCTACATTTCAAGTCGTAGAAACTAGGACTATTCTAAAAAGAGGAAAGGAGCTCACCAAGCCAGAGAGTGTAATTGACTATAACAAATGTGTAAGGTGGGTTGAATCTAAAGGGCCTATTACTTCAAAGTTACTGGATTGAACGAAAGCATCTCAGCAAGTGGCACATAAAGTTTTTCAGGAACCTCGAGGCTCTTGAATACAGCAGTACTAAATTTCTTTTTGTAGGTATACCGGTAAAATATAGATAAAAATATTGAGCATTTGCTGTTTCATGTGCAACTAGTGGAGTGACTGTTCCTGAAATATGTTAAGGCCAGTGCCTGAAATATGCTGAGTGCCAGGCCGTCGCTCCACAGGTAGTTTAGTGCCTCGACCGACAGAATGGCATTTCATCAGAAAAATCTCTCGCTCAGGAAGGAAGTAACATCTACCATGGAGATGCGTTGTTTGCACCGAGAATTTCAAGAGGAGAGATGCTGTATTATTTTTGTGAAAAATGCAACGTGGTACTCTGCTTTGACTGCTTCAAGATCTACCTCACCAAGCAGAGTTATTGAGGTAGGCAATATTAATCGGTAAATCTCCGATATAGGTATATTATTATATGTGAATGGTTTCATCCTGCTTCGCCTCGGCGGTGGCCAGCAAGCTTCCAATTAAGAGTTTAGATGTCACATATATTAAAACGGAAATTCTTTTTGCATGGGGTTTGTAATAGCAATTTAATTTCGCTGAGGTTTGTTGTTAAGTTATGAATACTTTAGTAAACATCGACGCTGAACCACGAATTAATTTAAATCCCCTCCGACCGACGAGGCTCGTAACGGCGCGATTTGTGGGTTTGAAATCGCATTGAGTTTTCGCTATTGTCTCGATTTCACGATTTTTTTTCACAATATAGGACTCCCATTTTTATGAATTCTCCATCGATTGGTAGTATGCTTTTGCTGTCTCATTACTTGCATGTCGAAAATTGAGTTTCAAGTTGTTGTTTATTTTCTTTGTTAGGACTGGGTGGTCTGGAAAATGAATGTACCTATATGTATGCTTTTTTGTGTTATTTTATGTTGCACCAGACGCTCTCAATTCCATAGCCATTGCATGAATTGTAAACCTTAGATTGTGATTTAACTGCTATAAACACACCGCCTCCGGTCCTGTTAGGTCTATCGCATCTCTAGATTTTATACTCTGGAGGATAAACTTCAGTTTTGCTTTAATAGTCATTGAGCCAGCTCTCTGTTCCTATTACTTTACCTGCGGTGATAAATGTGAGTTCAAAATCGGCACGTTTGCTCTTATCGTGGAACTGAAATTACATCCAAATATATACAAATCTGCAGTGGTTTGAGGCATCACTTAGTGGAACTCAATCATGATGAATCAGAATAAGGGTAAACTTTGCTCATTCCTCAATTTTATTTATTACTTGTAACCGGTTTCAATGCAGAGTAACTTCTTCTGACGTCATGAGAAAGGCCAGTCGCAAGTAATAAATAAGTTACTTACATTTGTGGAGCAAGCGAAGTTTATCTTTATTTTTATTTTCATGAAAATCTTGTTTGTAGATAACAAAGATTATATGGTAGGTGGTAACGAGCTCTATTAGCAAGAAGTAGACAATATGTAACGGAACGAAGTTAGTACTGTTGAAAATACTAAGGGTTTGAATACATATATTTCAGCTGAAGATGTATGTAAGGGTTTAATGGTTTTCTGACCTGTCTTTTCCTAGTCATGTACTCTTGCCGCACACTAAATATATCTACGACATTTTGCGCTGCAATTAAATTCTACCCAAATGAGATTCAACAAAGTCAAGAATTTCCCTAATTTTATAGAAAACAGGAATATTGCATAGGTCACGAGCGTATTCCGCATCGTATCAAAGTATTTCTCGCAAACGTTGCCGGAATCACTGTCTTAAGTCTTCGTGTTTTAAAATCCTTAACATAATTCTCCAAATTCTCGTCTCTGGAGGAAAAAGATTCCTCAAAGGGAATATAAAATATTTCTTACCTGCTGCAGTCAGAAAACATATAATTCACCGCGAGTTAGTAGCTAACATATAGTCTTAAAAGGCCCCGCCCCCACTGTGGTCCCTTTCCATAATCTGGTGCCACAAGTAAAACGGGGATATTAGGTGACCATTGACAGTGGTTTTCTCACCCTGAAATCCGTCGCAGTAATATCGAAAAATTCTGCCTCCTTCATACACGGTATTGTGTGTACCATACCCTCGGCCTTATCGGAAAAAATCGAGCTTTACCCCTCACATTAACTTAAGTGTCTTTACAGTCAAAAACTATGCTACTAATAATGCTGTAAAATATCTATGCTTGCCGTGAATGAAACTTTAAGTGAAACAAAGAAATAAAAATTTTCCTGTTGAAAAGTTGATCAGTGAAAAACTTCGTTGATCAACTTATGCATATTACTTATTTAAAAAGTATTAATAAAAATAATGTAGAAGGCAAGTAAGGATGTAACACATTCCTAAGACAAGCAATGACATAAGTAGATGACATTCATTTAACTCGTATTTGAGGAAGAAATCGATATTTAAAGTTTTACAGATGAAATCGCTGTAATAGAAGAGATCTGTTAAGATATGCATGCATCCTAAGAAACTCAAGCTTCTTACATATTTATCAATAACAATTAAGAACAAAAAATGATAGATATGTAATATATGAAGCTCTTGTGCAATGCATGGTATAATTGCAAAACACAAAGGGGAGTACGGAGGGGAGGAAGCTTTGACTGTACCGTCAACCCTTTTCTTTCTTAACCTCTCACCTATTTTCCTGTCTGTATGTTAATGGCACTCATACGGAAGGGGCTGGTTTCTTAGGAAATACACCTGAAAGAAAGTAGGGTAATTATTTCTTTGAATAAATATTAACATAACAAGGGCAATATAAACTGCTACTCGGAGGATGAGCATAGAGCCTTAACATTCGTGACATATCCTTAAAACATGCAATTCACCCATCTCCTCTCATCCGCCCTTTTCCCTATTCCCGTCCCATTCCTGTCATGGCGTGCAGAGGCGTGTGGCAGGGGGTGTCATAACACCCCCCACCACACGCCCCTGCGGCGACTCGCGGGGCGTAAAGATTTAGATGTAAATAAAAAGGATAATACCAAAATTACTTAATATGAGACGAAGAACATTTAGCAAGTTGAAATTATAAGCTTATCTTACTTTTTACAGTCGGATGACAAAGAGTGAAACCTGAAACTGGAATATATTCTGCTATTTTCAACCCCTCCTTGCTCATAAATCAAAGGCTAAAGAGTATAGACCGGCAGTGATGTTGGTTTTACGGCTCTCCAAACATAGGTTGACCATAAGGGTGAGGTAAATATTCAGCATGTCAATACGTTGTAATTTTATAATGATGACAAAAATATGTTTTTTGAAGACATTAATGATTTGCATATTCAAATATAAAATAGAGTACACTCTCATCGCACTCGTTATTCTACAAAATAATTCATATTTTGAGTGAAATTATATCCTGAAAAATATGCATCATTTACTTGTGCACGATTTTTTTACAATCCAAAATTCAGGACAATCCCGCTTTTTCAGGACATGCGGTAACCCTATCCCAACACGACTAATCGCGTAAATACGTCCTTTTTGCTAGTAAAGCTCCGAAAATTCCAGAGAAAAGCTCTTCCCCCGAATCACCCCGAGCGCCTACGTCATTCTCGCGCTGTACTCAACATCTGGAGAACATCGAGAGGAGCGCCTCTTTTCTTAACCCTCCCCACGGGGATGAAGAGAGAGGTCCGAAGTGACCCGAACCCTTCAATGGCTCCGAATTACTCTTCGTGCGGTTGCGTTCGCCAAGGCATGGTCGTCTATAAAGACGGCCGTGGCCAAGGCGATGGTGCACGGCCGGGTTCGGGGGGAGGGAGTGCCTTCTTCCCCGGGAAGCTAAGGCGTCAGAGCATGCAGAGGAAGGGTGAGACGACTGGAAAAAAAGCACCTAGCCCAACCGTTGGGGGAAGGAAGGGAGAAGGTTACAGGGAGAGATTGGCGAGACGGGCTTCGCGGCAAGAGGACCGCAAATGGGAAATGTGCATTCCATTGCGTCACTTCGCCACTTGTGGCGGCTGTGACATCTCCTCACAAGTTACGGAAAGTGGATTACTATAATTTCTTCCATGTTCATGTTTTTTCCTGACGTTATTCAACACGTTAGCTCATGACACATGTCGTGGAAAAATAATCATTCGTTAGCCTGAATCGCCGCCAAAAATCGCAGAAAAAATGGGGTTAAAAAAGACCGAGACACATGTTTATGGCATTTTTGAACCTGTACCACCACTTCGAAAATCTGAAGAAAATTATGTGTTCAAGCGGTACCGCGTCATTGAAAAAGTCTAATAGTGGCAATTGTGTTGGGTTAGAAGATGCAGCAAAAAAAAAGTAAATCTTAAAGGAAACTGAAGTTTTCGGTAACATTGGACATAAAAAATACAGTACGCAAGTATTTTATTATCCCTACCGAAAGTCAATAGTTCAAGAAAACCCGTTGGATAAATCATTTCGATTGGGTTCAACTCACTACGATACGGAGGTAGTCTAAGTATTATTATACAACCCTGTGTTTCCGCTGTTTCTTCAATCCTATATATCCCGCTCTTGATTAGTTAAAAATGAACGGTCTCTTTTCTAGCAGTCGAAGTTAATACCACTGCTTATGCAATTTTCTCTTCAAATTGTTTTTTGCGAGGAGGAAAACTTCATAGAATGGTATGATGCATTATCAACTGCTATAAGGGAACCTTTGGTTACATTGGAGAAAACTGGGTTTTTAAATCAACTCTTTAATACTCTCCATCAACTTCAAAATGATCGCCAAGTGTGTACTTTTTGCAGAGAAAGAAGCGCGAATATCCTTTTATAAACCCTTTTCCTGTTCCTGCATGAATAATGGCAAAAGGTAAAAGCAACAGAGAGTATGCCACTCCAAAATGAAAAAAACTTAGCACAGATTTGTCCACCAACGACCATAATTTAATAATGGAAAAATAAGTTATTCGTATTAAGCCGCTAAAAAGGAAGCATTTCGGAATGCGTTCATGGATTTAAAAAGAGAAACACTAGTAGAACAGTTTCATGAAAACCCAAAAGCCTTTTGGTCATTGGTGAGGGAAGTTCAAAGCAATAGATCAACAGTTAATCCACTACCATGCAAAAAGTATTAAAAAGCAGTTTGGACAAAGCTAATTTATGAAAATCCTACTTTCAAAGCGTGTTCATTAAGTCATCACTGAATACATTCGTCACAGTAAATGATCATTACCAGTGAACTATGTTGCCTATCGATGATTGTACTCACGGAATAGAAAATTAGTTAAAATCGCTACGTCCAAATAAATCCCCAGATCCTGTAGAATGTCCTTCCCGCATATGTGGATAATTAGCATCAGAAATAGCTCCCTACATGCAGATAATATTTAGTTAATTCATCGCCGAAAACTTAGTTCCCAAGGAACAGCCATCGAATTACAGACCGATATCCCTCACATCTATTTCATGCAAAGTCCTTGAACATATGTATCATTGAAAGTTCAATGAAGAGACACCACGATATCCAGGATTTGCTAACAAATACGTAACAAGATTAGGAAAGGGAAGATCTTGTGAAACCCAATAAGCATTTTTCCCCCCGCGTTATTTTAGTCTCAGGTGAAGATAACGTTCCGGTTGACTCTATTTTTCTTGGCATTAAAAAGGCATTTGATAAAGTGTCCCATAAAATTTCGCTTATAAAATTAAATCCCTAGCCATGAGGATAAGCAAGCGCTAACGAAGGACCTCTAGTAAATCAACTGGTGCGATGCGTGGCAGCTGGAATTAAATTTGAAATAAATGTGAAAAATTAATTTCTGGAAAAGGAGCAACTTTCCTCGTTACACCTATTGCGTACAAGCATTGCCAATTAGAGATTATTGAATCTGTGAAATACCTTGGAGTCAAACTGACTAATGATCTCTCGTGGGGTATGCATATTCGGGAAATAAATGGTTAAGCTAATCGTAAATTGGGATTTGTTAAAAGGGTACTTGGCAAGTGCGACGATAAAGTAAGGGAAATGAGATACTTCTCCCTTGTTGGAGCCCACTTGGAATACGTCGCCATTATTTGGAATCCTCATGATTGATGCTTAAAAACTGAGTTGGAACGCGTGCAGCGAAGATCGGCTAGATAATTAAAACGCCGCTATGATTATCTCGTTAGTGCTACGAGACTTAAGCAAAAACTGGGATGGGAATCGCTTTCATACCGTCGGTTAATATTTTGACTTAATATTTTATGTAAGTTCCGAGCCGATCAATTTTCTGATGACGTTAATTAAATTTTACGAAGCCCGACATGCTACGGTAGATTAGATCATGAGAATAAAATTAAGGGAATAGACTGAAGAACGGACGGGTTAAATCTTATTTTTCCTGCGAACGATAAGAGACGGTGATAGCTGGCAATGAGATTAAAACTAGGTTTGTCGATAGGTAGTGTAAGTAGAATACCTATAGTGTAGTGCATATTGGTGAAATTTATCCTCCTGGAGAGTATTTACAGGTATTTGAATTAGTAGTTGTAGTTTAATTAACTTTATTAGGGTATAGTGTAGTGCATGTTGGTGATAATTCATCCCCTGCTGCACACCCTTGAGGTGGCTTGCAGGGTAATATGTAGATGTAGAAGACGAAATCTTCAGGACTCAAGGCCCAGTGCTCAGGCCAGCAAGGAAAGACTGGCGTGGTGTTTTTATTTCATTATCGCCCGAGCCATGTTAACCGTTTATCCAACATTGATCCAACTCTCGTCATTGTACACGATAGCTCTATGTTCCCGAAGAATTTTTTAAAGCTGCCTTAAGTTACTATGAATCCAACATATAATGCCGTCCCTTTCAGTGAGTATGCTTCATCTGCCCCAAAATTTGAATACGAAGCCTGTATCAACAATAAAACGGCACAACGCGGCTTTCTTGAAAGGAGTAGGATTTCGTCCATATTTACGGAGCTTGGGATGGTTTTCAGAGTCGGAGGAATATTTCTCACGAACAATTCACGAAATTCCCTTCGAACTCCCGATCTTATGAAATCATCATTGAAGCCAAAGATCTCGCATTCTTATGCGGCTGTCTATTTTTTTCATTTTAGAAGTAGTTACTAATGCACTGCTGGTCTCTTTCTTACCCTGTAATTTGTGGACTGCGAGCACCCTGTGGCTGTCGGAGTTTCTCCTGAGCGATTGGTTGAAATATCCGAAGGCATTAAACACTGTCAATCACGTCTTCTCAACTTCTCCCCTTTTCTCCTTCTCTTCGTTTCGGGAATGATGACGGCACGCTGTTTAAAACGGAATGGTCTTGCAAGGTATTCCACCACACTTGAAATATATTCTGCACCCCACACACTACTTATTCTCTCAGAGAAATCTCCCGAAAAACTGAAAGCGTCCGCCCTTTACTCTTATGGCCCCTTACGCTAAAGGATCGCTTCTCGCGCAGATGTTTTTGGTACTGTTCTGTTTTTAAAAAATCACCCCACTTCGGTCCCGGGCCCCTCTCCCGGAATGTTTACTGCTCTCCCAGGAAAGATTGGAAGGGCCAAAGGGGTGGTGCCTCTATTCAAAGATCCTCGCTGATAAAGTTAACTCAATGAGTAGATTGAAAGAGGCATATAAGAGACTAGAAAAGAGAAATTATTGGCATCAGGTTATTTTTATGGGAGTAAAGAAATTTAATCCAATTTCCACCGCGAAACGATAATTGAGTACTGGCTGAAGTTTATGATTGAGTTGAAGCGTTCCAATATTGGAATAAAATACCATCGTGCTACTTAGATCCGAGGATAATTGAAGTGAATACGGCTTTCCTTACTTATCGAAGAAAAAAATTGAAAATCAATAAAGCGCAGTCATATAGTTCCAAGCATAGAGAAAGAACTTGATATGATATTGGATACTCTGGAATGCTCACTATTCAAAAATTAAACCATTAATTAGTTATAGTTTGCGCATAAAAATATCGCCCCTGAAATTTTCTTTCCCCAAATACTTTGCGATGATAGGTGTGCGCTAAAATTTCGAACCTGACATTATAGGTTTCTACTGAGCGAAATAGAGTAATCCAGTTTTAAATCACATCCAAACGATTGTTTTTTTTTCATTATAAATATCGCGTATTCTTGTAGGTGATTGTGCATTGTAATTCCACCTACACCAAATTTATCTACGCACGTAATTAGATCAAAGAACAACTTGTAAGCGCTCTTCCTAAAATGCGTTTCCTGGCTTACTTTCATAAATTACTGCCGGAAAGAGTAAGCAGCGACATGAAGGAATTAAATTAAAGTCCGAAACGAACTAAATGACTTAGAACAATTAACGGTGTTTAAAATATATTAGGGGTTGCACTACCATAAAGAATACGGGATAACGACAATAAGTCAAAATTACGATAATTTTTAGCGTTAATATATGCTAGCGCGAGTAAATTAAAATAATGATAATTAACGAATCCATATAATTTCCAAGATGCCATAATTAATTCTGGTCGTTTTAACCTACATTGGTTCAGTTTTTCTCCCTTCAATCATTTACTGTCTTCTGAATTACGTTTGGAAAATAATCCACAGTACGCATCGTAGATGTTGCTTTTAAGAATGTTTTCTTTTTCAATTAATCGCGCATTGTGCGTGATAAAATTTGGCTCAAGGGAATTAAAAAATGCAGTAATGGCGGTGAAGGGGGACAACCTTTAGCCTTACACGATCGCCGTAGGGAAGAGGCGTTTGGAATTATTAGGAGCTCGGAGACAAAACTCAGCCAATCATGGACATCGACTAAACTTAGTTTAAGCAGCCAAGATATGAGGTGTTTTCCTCGAAATTGTATCAATATTGTTGCCTTTAGACGTAGACCTGGACTAGACGAGCATCACGGAAAAAGCAAACCTAATGAATTGAACAAAATTATCTTTTTTTGGATTCGTCAATTCATTAGGTATTCTTCTTTTCAAATATCTTCTATTCATATATTCTCTTCAACACGATTCGATCTCCTCGAGCGACGATTCGCGATAATTGCCTATTCTCGACAAGAAATAATGGAAGATACCTCTGTGATTTGCAGCGGGGGATTCCCGCACTGTGATGGCGACTTTCAATGTATATTTGAGACCTGGTTTCTACATTGTAGCTTTCGATTATGAGAGAGATCGGGCGTCTTTTTTGCCGACTGACCGATCGTCCAACCCTTCCCCTCAGAAATCCCTTAGCAGGTCAAAATCTGAGGGAGGTTCCTTCTCGGCAAGCGAGTTCTGAAGTAGGGTCCTTGTTGCGCTTGGAGAGGTTATTGCTCCCCCGCTCAGGGGGGGTGGGGGGGTTCGGCCTCGTTTTCACACCGTCTTCAACTTTGGACTTCGACATTTTTCGGCAAACGTACTGTTTGTTTTATGTTGCAGATTAAGAAACTAGGACTATGGAAAAAAAATAAACTAAAAGCTACACTACCTATCGACAAACATAGTTTTAAGTCTAATTGCCAGCTATCACTGTCCCGTATCGTTTGCGGGAAAAATAATATTTAACCCACATACCTAAAAAAATGTTTATAGTTTTATCACCATTTCTTATGTAGCATGTTTCGTAAGATACGAAAGAAAGACATACCTACATCGTAAGATACGAAATATATCTGGCGACCGCTTTACGAAATTCCAAAATTGATTTCCAAAATATGTTTAAATAAATATAACAACGCTGAAACTGAGTTAACCCAAATATAAGTTTACCAATACAGCGAGTAATGCATAAAAACTTTCCCTACAAGTTTCAAGTTAATGTTGAGAACCGTTTATTGACAGCTGAGTAGAGAAGTTAACATCAGAAAAGCCACGTAACCAGCGGAAATTCATGGAAATATTTATATGACTTTTACTATAAACAATATCGACTAACTATTGTCACCGCTATATGTAATGTTTCTTTCTTTTTCAGGAAACATCTTTATTGCACGTATACTTCATAGCACTTATAATTTATTCTCCGTCTCTGCTATCCACTTCTCCTTACGCCCTCATGGAGATTTACACTGTAGACGATTCTCCATTAGACCCCGTACTGTTAACTGTATGTGGAATGCGGTCTAGTACCTACTCAGCATCTTGATTTCTCTCTTAATTTTGTAGTTTGTCCCCTAAATGGGCGTTATAAACGTGTACGATGGAATGCCTCTTTAAATTATAGCACTAGAGCTGTGATTGGCCAGATTACCACATAAGAGCTTGAATACCATTGGCGGCTTTCATATTTTCTTCCGCCAATCCGCTTGGCGCTTGCCTCCTTGTATCCACACCAAGCCCTCACTCCACTATTCCCTCTACCGCAAAGCTACTCCCCTCCTATGGCCTCGGAACCCCTCTCCGCTCCTCCCCTCTACCTCCGCGCACACTAGCTTCGCGCAACGTCCGCCGCGGCGCGCCGCTTTTGCCCCTCCCACCCCCTCTTCGTCCTCCCCTCTCTCCGCTTCGCCCCTCTCTCCGCTTCTCCCTCCCCTCCGTCTCTGCTCCCTCCCCTCTTCTCGCTATCTCTCCGCTTCTCCCTCCCCTCCGTCTCTGCTATCCGCTTCTCCTTCCCCTCTCTCGCTAACCGTCCCCTCCGCTTTCTTCTTCGTCTTCTCCTCTTCTCCCTCCCCTCCGACTCTTCTTCACCCTGTCGGCAAACGGAATTCACTCCCGCCACAGTCAGTTAAGCTGAAATATGGCTTATTTTCTGTTGCCTTTACCGAATTCTATGCATGCAATATTTTCTAATACAATAGAAAAATGAATGTCCAGAATATATTACATATTTACAAAAACTGTCCCTTTCTAGGCTAATACCGTAATCCTTCCCGTAGTGACATGCCCGCTCTTTCACTGATTCTGCTGTCCACTCGTAGGTTCATCACTGGTCTTTCCATCGTTCTTCACTAAACAATCACCCTCTCCACAATTCAACAGACACACTCTCCGGAATTCCGTCTTTCTATCTCCCAGCGATCTCCTTTTAACCGGCTCCCTGAATTGTTTCAGCCATTCGTCCTAACACTATTTCGTTCGAAATCAACGTATGAGGCGAGATGTTGTGGAACATAATGATATGAAATAATAACAAAGTTGTCATATATGTCCACTTTAATTTTTACTGCACAACTAGTTTCAACGCATTAATGCGGTACCTTCAGGTGCTGTACACTTTCAACAGCACCTCAAGATGACGCATTAATGCGTTAAAACTAGTTGTATAGTTAAATATTAAAGTGGACATATACGACAACTTTTGTTGTTATTTCATACCATTTCGTTCACCCACCCTTCGGTAGACCTCTCTCTAACCTGCTGCAATATACACCAGCCTACTCAAAGAAACGGTTACCTCCTAACCACCCTTTTTCGTATTGCCGTCTTTTTTTATAACTTGTTAATATGTTGTTTTATTATTTAATATATTTTATTTCGTGTGAATTGTCTATAACAGTTACCTACAAATTCAATGTAAAGGCCGAAGCTGGCTATTTTTCAATATCTATTGTATAAATCATTTAAATTACGCCTCTTCAGGGGTTAATTTATACGTGTTATTTGTTATATGTGTTGCAATTTTCAGATGGAAAACATTAATTTTAGAATTTCTGGATCTCTTATCCTCCAGGGATGGCTTAATGGTCTGGCCCTCGCCCAAGGTCGTGAATGAAACCGGAAAAACCCCACGCAAACCGCCGTGTGACTAGTGATGCTTGCAATGTTGACTGCTGGAGAGTCTTGTGGACCTGGAGACCGTGTGGGCCAGTGTGGAATATTACGCAGCTGTGGCTCTCTTTTTCGTATTTTCTAATCCTCTTTGTTTCCTTTTAAATTCGATTTCCAGTCAAACGAAATAAATACATCGAGGTATCAAAGACTCATTTGGCCGTAACGGCACCAAACCCTCGGCAGGAGTTGCGAATTGCCGGTTTTTCCGAAAAAAACTTTTAAAATATTACTTCTCAGCTGGAAAAATTCTAATGTGCTCATTGTGTGATAAATGTTGGCATCAAAGTCCGTAAAGACTTTTTAACTGGTGAATTAAAATGCAATACTGGAGGTCCAGGTTCGAATCCCCACTGTGGCGGAGGCTTTTAACTTTAATCCTTGTCCAAAATTAGTTGACTCGTGGAGGGTAAGTCCTGTCCTGGATGGTGAAAGAACACCCATATAGGAATCGAACCCGCGCCCTCACGGTTAGCAGGCGATGACTGTACCCCACCGCAACTGAGGCGAACAGGAGTCCGTCCGTCGGATGGGATGTTAAACTGTGATCCCCTCGGCGCCTATCACTAAGATATAGATAGATAAACGTCTTTATCAGGGCGAGATTGAAACTTTAAAGTCCCTTCTTCCATCTAACCCCTCGTCAGTATATGAATACAGTGAACATGAAAAACACTGCAATATATAAATCAAAGAATTAATACTCAACACCATTTGAAATAGAATTGTGGGAAAAACGTGAGGATTTTGGCTGGCATCCGTCACGGAAAAAACCAACTGCAGGAAAACGCCCACACATGAAGGGGAGTGTGGACAACCTGCGACAACCTACTGAGAGAAGGGCAATGCCGACGCCGGGTTTCTCTCCACACTCCCCCAAATGATCCTTCCCTCACCGACCCATCCTTTAGGGCACGAGTTGTCGTTAGCCGTCCCAAAATAACCATCCAACCAACCGAATCGTTTGCTGGATTAATTAGTAGCTGGTTAATCCGAAAACACATTGAATACCATTTGAGAGATAGCTATCACGTGTAGCTATTGTGTGATAATATACTACGAAGAAATCCCTAAGGCATTTGCCTGTTGGTGGAGTCACCTTCAAAATATTATAGTAATACTAGCACAATTTTTTTATTATAAAAAAATGTCTCCAGTTGGAAAGAGAAACTCTTTATAACAGGAAAATAACATACATAAAAAACAAAGGAATAGAAATAAATACACAAAAGTACAAAACAGGATATTGATAGCAAACAATCTCTAAAATAGATCCCTAATCATATTTCCTCTAGTAAATAGCCAGAGTTTCACCTGCTTTTGGAAAGTTTTGATGCTAGAACTGACTTGGATACTCTGTGGCAAGCTGTTGAAAATTTTTGGCCCCAAATAAGGAGAGTATCGTTTGAAAAGGGTTATATTTGGTTTGGGCAAAACTTACGAATCATTTTTCCGCAGATTGTATGTATATGTTTGGTGACGATGGTAATAGTTTTCGCACAACAGATGTGACAGTTCACAAATTGTTGAAAGGACTTCCTGGTATATTTCAGTAAATATTACCATGCACCTTGAAGGGCTGAAACCTCAGCTTAAGGGATTGCACTTCCAATTATATGAAGAATATGAATTTTCGAATAATATCTTTCTAAACCCGGAGGACAGAAACGTTTGAAAGCTAGACAAAACCACTATTGTTATGAAAGCTTTTAGGTGACCTGACCAGTTCACTCTCTATCGCTATGTAATGCGATGTACTGATTTATACAATGAGGTATACGATGCAGTGCAAACTCGTGATATACTATATCATGCCTAATGCGGTATATCGCCGGCAAAATTTGTATCGTGATGCGATATTGGAAAATTTAAATATCACGCAACTCGTCTTCCCAAAGGATTTAATATGTCAGTCGAGCTGTGACCCAGGAACCATTTCCGAAGGGGCAGAATACCTTGAGATGGCAAGAAAAAGTGAAGCCCATGGCTGGGTAGAAGTATGAGACACTAGTGAGTATAGTGTCTGAACTCGGGAGGTCCGCCAGAGAGGGAAAGTATTTCACACGGGACGCTGACGAGACAAGAGTGTGGTCTTGGCGAGCCGTCCTGCCTCCGAGCGGTCGCTCGCCCGCCCGTCGCCTCGTTTATGGTAAGCGTCATTTATTTCGAAAATTATGCGCTTAGTAGCGTCTGGAATTAATAAAATGTAAATTCGAACCTTTCCAATTTTCATTTTTCGAACCCGCTCGCACTATGCATGTATAACCTATAGTACGAAATTTTGCTCAGGAGCACATTTGAGCACATTTGATTTCACACCCATACGTCAAGCCAGATAAAATAAAATCTTAGGCGTTGAACTGACACTTGAAGAGGATGTCTTGCACAGAAAAATTCCATTGGTATTTATATTAAACTTGATAATTCCTGACATGATAATGATAACGATATCGCAATGTATGTACACAACCTCTTTTAGGGGTTCTCAATAAGGTACATATATTCTTATCAATGAAGCGTATTGTGAACATAATGAAAACCGTGACACAGTGCCTCCCAAAAATCTTGACACCATGCACGTTCACACATCAGCTCTCCCTCTCCTCATGTTTGGGTCCTTAACCAGCCGACCGCCGCTCTGTGTGGTCCGGGTGTGACACGGGAGGAAGGGGGGGTAAGTGGTCGGTCGTTTCGTCTCACTTCACACCCTAGCTCATCTTATTGCCCTCACAAATGGAAGGGTCTACGACCCTGAGAGAGGTTATGTTTTCCCTGACCGCGTG
Source organism: Pyrrhosoma nymphula (assembly GCA_963573305.1). NCBI lineage: Eukaryota > Metazoa > Arthropoda > Insecta > Odonata > Coenagrionidae > Pyrrhosoma > Pyrrhosoma nymphula. Next base: position 32,728,285 of record OY754332.1, read on the forward strand.
GAAGTTCTTTAATGGAAATATGGCCGAAAATGTTTCCCGTGTTGTGGTCAAGGTTTGTAAAAAGAGTACTTGGCAAGTGCGACGATAAAGCAAGGGAAATAAGTTACTTCTCCCTTGTTAGACCCCACTTGGAATACGCTGCCAGTATTTGAGATCCTCATGAGGTGGGCTTAAAACCGAGTTAGAAAGCGTGGAGCGTAGATAATCAAGATACGTTAAACACTGTTATGATAATCTTGTTAGTGTTACGAGTCTTCTGTAACAAATGGGATGGGAACCGCTTTCTGACCGTCAATTAAAATTTAGACTTAATCTGATATGTAAGTTCCAAACCAATTTATTTTCTGACGACGTTGATAACATTTTACTAAACCCGACATACTACGGTAGATCAGATCATGAGACTAAAATAAGGGAACTAGATTGCAGAACGGACATGTTTAAAATGTCATTTTTCCCACTAACGAAAAGAGAACTGTAATGGCTGCCAATGAGACTTTTGACAAGGTCTTTTGATGGTGTAGCTAATTATTTTATTTTTTCCGTAATGCTTTTTTCTTAAATTTGCAACGTAATACTAGCAGCACGTTTTGCATGCTTCCTGTATGATTCTTGTATCTCTATTCATTTATGTAGCTTTCGAAATACATAGATATAAAATATTTTCTCTAACATAGGAGGCATAACTATAGTGTAGTGCATTTTCGTGAAATTTCTCCTCCTGGCAAGTATTTACAGTTTTTGCTAATGTACCAATACTAGTAGCTTCATTAGTAATAAGAACTTAGAAGAAGCAATTTTCCACAGATAAATATTTTAATTCGACCCGGGTTTCGATGCGCTGCATCATCATCAGCTTCATTAGGGTATATTGTAGTGCATGCTGGTGATAACCAGGGGTGGGTTAAGGTCGTTGTTTTGGAGGGGGGCGATTGCTACTTTCCGGGGTCAGGAGGGTATGGAATATCTTACGACCACCATTTTTCATAGTTTACGAGGAATGCCGGGGGGGGGGGCCTCACCCCCTCTTAATCCACTTACACCTTGTTATTACTTAACTCACCCCCTGCCACACACCCTTGAGGTAGCTTGCAGGGTATTATGTAGATATAGATGTAATACGAAGACACAACCCCATGTGCAAAGAATGAGAAGTACGCGAATAGCCATATCTGCCTGTGTTGTCGCTTCGAGAAATCAGAGCCAGTCTTTCAGTAAAAAAATTTAATTCGGGATTTTATTTTTCCGGCTGTTAAAAATATTGATCTGGTGTTTTTACGTGCTATTCAGAGAAACTTCCATTTTATTTTAGCTCTAGCAGAAATAACCATAAAAGGTCCATGGTTGTATAAATGTCGAAGTGCACTTGAAGAGCGGAATATAAAGTAAAATTGTGACTCGTCTCGAGTTGCATTAAAACCCATGTCGCCGAGGGATTAGGAAATATTGAAGCCGGCTCCGTATTGAGAACCTTTTGCACGTAATTATTCGGCCATTGCGTGGCTCTAAAGATGTTTCATTTCAGAGAGGAAGTGTGCTATGTATTGCATGGTGCAACCCAATCTCACTGAGCATTTATTTCTCCGAGTATTTGCGTCAATCCGAAGCGGGTTTGCCTACTCGTCGCAGACGGGGAAGTGAGTTCTTGAGAAGGGTGAGGTAACGAGTGAAGGAAAGCTCTTCACATCGAATAGCCTTATTCAAAATTATTCCAGCGTAATGAGACGTTAACTCATTTATTCTACAAAATTAATAGTTAATATTGAAGGGATTTTTCTGTGGCCTTGAGGAGATAAGCCATAAATAAAATTTTAGCCGTGCCTCTAGAATAACCAAAGTGTAGGTAGGTGCTGATTTTTATACCCCAGGTTATTGTGGCTGAAGATCTTGCTACGGAAGCTACGGAACTTGTGTATGTTATAGGTTCCTCTTCAGGCGTACCAAGTTTGCAAGAATGCCAAGTGTCAAAGATAATTTAAGGGAAAAGATCCGCTCTACTTTCAACTCGGAAGTCTGTTAGACCTATCGAAGCATACCCCACAGTCAATTGTCACATTTCCTCATACATCTTTTATTCATTATTCATTCAAAATTTACCATTAATTATTCAGTACATATCATTTTCACGTTCTCTTGATTAAGTTAAAGTGTACTCTGTACTTGAAATGAGGTGTTGCGCTGAATTTGAGCAACGAAAGCAACGTATGAACCAAGTACAAGTTTACGTCGTGAGCGATTGAATTTCTCGTAACATTTCTCTCGGTTGGAATCACTTCTTTTTTTCAGATAGGGATTTCCTGGATAACTTGAGCGTGATTTGAGCTTTCAAACTAATTATAAATTACAAAACATTCTGTTTTCCTCGTGATTCAGTTCTAACGGCATTATTTTAATCACAGTGTCGTAACGAGTAGCCGTAAAAGTAAACATTTTGCCCTGCTATCTGCACTTTCTATCAATAAAACATTTTCAACTTCCTTCATTTACCCACGATAATATCTGTACCTATACGTATGAAAAATCTCTGGTTGTTGACAAACACCCATTGATTTGGGATTCGCCTTTAACTATGAAAAACAAGCAGCCCGTTGCCTTGCGAAAGCGAAACAAATATTCAAAGCCATAAAATGATGTAAGCAACCTATCCAGTAATCCTGTCCTCCCAATATATTTCGAATTTGAAAAAAAACATCCTGAATTACTCTAAGACAAAAATAGCTATTCAATTGAAGAAAAAACTCACAGAACAGGACTAGAGCGCTTCTTCTTATATAGATATTATATTCATAGCTCGTGGTAACTCGACAGATTAGGAGTATATTTTTTTTCAAATGGTCAGTTAAGGTTTTGTCGGACCAATGCTACGTTTTCCACTGTCAGGAACTACTTGAGCCATCAGTTACGATGAGTTCTAATTTCACATCACCCTTCAGCATGCATTCTTTTCCTCCCCTCTCCTTTTTCCACAGCACTCTTTCTCCCTTGACACTCTTCAACATTACATTTACTATTATTCCATCCGCGTAAATTATCATTTCCGGATTTCCTTATGAATTCCTTCAATGGTTGCCAATTGGTTAACAATCCGTTACCGGCCCTTGGTAACCAACATGGACTGGCGAGTGAAGTGTTGAATGATGCGCTCTTAAGTCACAACACACTTTCTTTTTAGTTTGGGAACCTATTTGTCGGAAAATATGACCCACCGACTAACCAGTATGGTACGTGTCTCGTGAATTTTACCAACAGTCACTTAGTTGAACTAGAAAATCCACGAAGAATTAGTAGTATATGCCACAGTGCTACTTTAAAAAAAGTCCTTTGAAAGACTTCATAGAAGCTACTTATGTTTGACGACGGTGTCCATTTTTGGTTGATAATGGCGTAACAGTCACCTCGGGTACGTAGAAAATGATCTGATAACTTAAAAATAGTATGTACGAGATTGTACATAGAGTGTAACAAGATTTCTCAGGAACACATTTATTTTTTCCACAATTGACGAAAAATTCAACAGATTCTCTTATTTTATGACGAAAAATTGGTTGAATTACATAAAATAAGCAAAAATGGAATAATAATACTTACAATGGTTTTATCTGAAAATTTTATAAAAATTCAAGTAGCAAGATCAATCTTAAAAAACTTTACATTTATCTTTCGTTTAATATTCTGGCCCAGTACCTATTTTCATCTAATTTCAACAAGAAGTACATTTCATACAAAAATCAATAAAAATACATTATATATTCCCAAGTAAAATTATTTTATTCATTATTAGTGGCCTTCGTTTGATAAAATAGCCCATTTCTTGCTAGAAAATACGTTTATTGATTCGTGAAATGATATTTTTCCTTTTATAAGTGTGATTTTTATGTAAAATAGCTGCTAAGCACAACGGATATTCTTCCCACCCTCTTCACTGGGAGGCCTTTGAAGAAAGAATGCTTCTCTTTGATTATGGCGTGGGTGTGATCATATCTAGCTGTTTCCCTGGAATAAGAAATAAAATTTCACTAGAAATTTATCGACAGAACGTTCGCTTTAAATACGTAAAACATAACTCACATCATTGTATACAAGCTCCTCGCTGGCAGGAAGACATCCACAACTCTCCCGGGGTCATAAATGTTCACCAGTCTCATCACTGATGAGGACAGCAGGTTCAGTCCTACTGTGATATCTCCCTGGCACTGCAGAATAAGAAATCGAGATTAGTGGAAAAAGGTTATCTCTTAACGATATTAAAATATCCTCGTTCAACTAACATATTGGAACTGAAATTATCCTATAATTTTCGTTGCTATAACGCAATGTTGATTAAACTTTCCGTGTAATTTAGCATTATTGTGGGATTGGTGCGTTCAATCTGATACCGATTTCATAAGTAGGTACTAATTTTTCCTCGATCAAATGGTACTCTATACTGCGTACTAATATTCCAGTAACTTGCTAATGCAGAAACGCGCAATTGCTTACCGTTTGCTAAACTTACGTGCCCTATACTTAGAAGGAGAGGCTTCTCACTTGGAGAAACCTCGAAGTATCCCCTTCCAAAAAAGTATTCCGGAAATGGGGGCAATAGCTCTCCAGGGAAAATTTGATAGCTTCACGATCATTCGCGCATTCAACAATAGTAAAATAAAAGGCCCCAAATTTTGTGACTGTGAATTATCTATTGTAATATTAATAGTTAAGTGTGAGCGAAATTGCTTAATTTGCGAGTTCACATAAAATTAAATCTCACATTTTTTCAACAGTCGTCATGGTATTAAAACAGGTGGTAGTTATTTGAGCTCATACCGCGGGTAAGTGCTATTGAGAGGCTCGCCCCACGCGAGCGTTTGCAATCGAACTCGGAATAGAGGTCACTGTTGTCAGGGTTTACAGCGGAAGGCCCACACCTGGTGTTAGACCGCTTGTAATTATTACTTTTATCACTATAGGTTATCTTCCGAAGAGAAGAGATATGTCCCCCCGACCACTGACAATGAGTCTTTTCGAACGTTTCCTTCTCAAGATCATATTTTTCCGAAAAAAGTCGCCTCATAACTCGCCGTAGCTGGTACTTCCTTTCATACTGGCCAAAACTGCTCTTCTTATCCTCCATCTCCCACGTTAACCTAAAATTATCCCCTGCAACAACCTTTTCAGCTCTCCTCCATCCAATTTTTCTATTCCAATGCCTCCACTTACTTTTCCTCCGCTACCTCTTTTAAAATGTCCTCATTTTTATCCATTCGACCCGGCATACTCCTTCCATCCTTCTACGCACTCCCATCTAACAATCATTCAATCTACGCTCATCTTTTGTTCCCAGTGACCAAGTTTCTGAAACATTCGATGTTCCACTTCATGATTTTACCTTTCTAAACTTATCTTTCCAAAATATTCTTGGAATATATATTGGAATTCTTGGAATTCATATAGGGTGGTTTCCCATGGCCTTCCTCAATGATTTTTTTGACGTGTCACTGTCATATTCCCATTGGAGTCAGACACCTGCTGGCTATTGCCTCAATGGCAGGCACAGACGCTTCGCGGACTACCTACATGGCATCTAAAAGTCATCCTAATGTATTATCTAATCTATGGATCCCCATTACTATGTCGCCTTTAGGAGTGAATGAAATTCGTGAGTGTGCTACCGACGCAATGAAAGTGCAAATTGTGGCATAACTGCATTACTGCTTTGTCACTCATAAAAGGTAGCCATAATAAATCTAGAAGTCTAATAAACCCTATAAAACATGGCTGGTTCAAGCAACAAATGCATCGAGGTGGAGTGCTAGAAATGTTTCTTTAAATTTTCGGAATATGATTCTTCACCAATTGTTTTACTTGTGTGAAAGACAAACTGAAAGACATCCAAGAATTATATTTTTTTTTCTTTCAGGTGCTACATTCATGACCTTTTTTTATCCTAGCCTTCATCTCTCAGCGCATTGGCATCTCATGAATTATTAATGCAGTTGATTGAGTAAGGTTGGACTGATTGATGCGTTAAATCAGCCTATTAAACATAAATCTCAAATTATGTGATCGACAATCAATACATGACGATAAACCTCACTTGAGAACTTCCTTGCTGCTTGATCTTTTACTTTATTTGCCCTACAAAAAGACCCCTGTCCGAGTTTCAGTGTTTTCATATTCCTTTCGATACATTTGAAAATGATTGCGAACACTTAGATAGATGATGTCAACTGACTTTTCCGGTTAATGAATTCCAGTTCAATGCATGGCAGAGAGCCGTCGATCGATGTTCACACGTAACAGTATACTTTAGATGCCATATCTCCGCTAAAAATCAGGATAGAAAACTAAACTTGCCAAGCGTAGATATTTAATTAAATTTGTTATTTTTTTGCTATCATAAAGATTTTTCGTATCCCCGAAAATAAAATATTTTTAAAGGAGAAAACTCTTCCGATTTCAGTTACAATCTTGAAAATCGCGAGCAAAAAGTATAAAGGACAGCAAAATAAGAAATATACAACTTAAACCTCTTTAATATTTTCATGGTCATTAAAAATACTCCTGACGAAATGTTTGCGTTGCCATAGCTTGGTTTCGACCACATGGAGACATACTACAAAGATGCACAATTTTCCGCGTGTAAAGAAAAGTTACATGACTAAATTTCAATGCATGACATCATCACTAGGAAGGAGCGTGAGTAAAGAAATTCCCCTCATTCAGAAGCCGAGTGTTTTGGTGGAGGGAGGGGTTACGGAGGACTAGGGGTTACGGAGGAGGAGGGGTTGAAGAGGGATAGGGAACGGGAGGGGGAAAGCGGGGATAAGGATTGAAGTTAACTAATTGGTACGGTAGAGATAAAAGCAATTAAAACATAGATAAAAACGATCAAATAGTAGAGATAAAAACAATTTGGGGGAGTGAGTATGGAGGATTAGAGTACGGAGGGTGGGTAGAAGGGAGGAGAGGTTAGTTGAAGGTGGGGGGAATGTGGGGGAAGCAGTGGGGATAGGGGAGGGGAGGGTATAATGGGAATTTGTCCTCGTCGTGCAACAGATGTAATGAGAGCTTTCCATTCGCTCTGGTGTGTTGCTCACCTCGCAAACATGGCGGCGCACGTGCTTTCCATTCTTTTCAGACCGTGCGCGCAAGGGAGCGCACTTCAAAGCAGATCGGGAGCAGAGCTGACGTGTGCTAAACAACACAAGAACTTTGATAAAGCATCTGCGATTCGTGTTTTGAGCTGGTTGTCAGTAAAGGCGTCAAACATTGATGATGTGATTTTTTAAATATTCTGCGGTACAAAGTTTACGTTTAAAATAATTATCTTGAACGTATTCGGTAACTATACACGAAACATTCAGCCGTGACTGCTGTGCACCCACAGAATGCAACCTACCGTGAGATTACGAACGTTTCGCCAGCCCACATAGTTCAATTCAACGCCGTTCGTGTGCGCTAATGTGTTCCAATCATGGTGCTCAATATCGGCCGTCGCAGCCGATATACCGATCGCTTCACCGATTCTACTTAAGAACCGCAACCGACTATGCGTAGCGTTTCAGTCTATCGCTTTGGAGCGTATCGCCCGATACATCAGTTGTCGGAGGGATAAGTCGATCCGCCAAGTATCAGTCGGATAAGCCCTAGTTATTCTAGATGGGGATTTTTCTTAGTCTCTTGTTACTGAATTGGCCATTGAGCACAATAGCAAGATATCCCTGGGACTGACACAGTAAGAGGGGTTTATATTGTGGGAAATTGCCAATATACTTTAATTGTGATATTCCACTAGATCAAGCCTGAAAAGACTCACAATGAAGGGGATTTCCTCCCACTTCTCATCAGTCGTCACGCCTCCAATACCTTCTCCTCTTCTCCACACCCTTCGCCGCCCGTGGGAATGTATCGTCCGGAGTCCGGCACGCGATATACCGGAGCCAAACAAGTACGAATCCGATATCCGATTTTTAGAACCTTGGTTCCGATCTGCGCTTACTGCGATTGGAAGGATCCCAAAAGCATGATGCACAAACAGAGAAAATAGATAAAAGGAATGGATCAGCATTCTTCCCGTCTTCGGTGCAAGGGTGGAAAGAATTCCTCCGTGGAATGAGCTGCATGCCCTTCGGTGATGGTGTCACACAACCCACGTCAGGGCATTCCGCCGCGGTGGAGCGGGGAGTTGGGTGGTCGCCGGAACGCCGAGGAGGGAAAGAAGGAGGGAGCGGGTGGGAGGGCACTGTTGGGGGAAACTACAAACCTCTTTAAAATCTCAAACAGGTTTTATGCGCGGTTTTCAAGTTACTAGCATTCTCAATGATGCTATCATTTTTAGGGTGAAAAAACGGCGACATTTTACAATCAAAACCCCGTAAAAATATTACACTATGATTTAAAAATTCCCCTTACCAATCACGGAACGTAGAAATAAATTATCTGTAATATTCAGCCTATTTTTTGTTATGGATTCATTGGTTATCAAGATAAAACATATCAAATTCCGGTATCTCGACAACTTACGGGGCCAGTAGCCGTAATGATGGCCCTTTATGACTTTGCAACTGTGCCTCCCTTTTCCTCACTCGGCCCTTCTAGCCGTTATCTAACTTCTTTCGCCGTGGCGACTGTAGTGAGGAGCTGCACTTGAACAATTTTTCGTTCAGTAGGGGGGGGGGTGTTATTTTTCGTCCGCTGGATTATTTCCATTTGTTCCAATTTCTGGCCCTTGTTTTGAATATGAAGCACTTAAGCGTTGAAATTGTCAATAAAATTATTACGTGAGTATGATGCAATACATTTAAAACTAAGTCGTAATTTAATTTTGCTTTATTTGTGGATTTATGGAATATTTTGAAAAACCTTTGAATGGCGAAACAGAAAAGGACTCAGAAACAGGGGCGCAACAACCCCCCGAATCGTGGGGGGTTGTTGAACTCCTTGAAACTCCTTGAAAAATCTGTATAAGCTAGCTAAGCGGGGGGGAGGGGGAAAAGAGATTTTGCAAATCGGTCAGTGTCCATGAAAAAGTGAGCCACATCCTCTGATTTCTGGGGGGGGGGTTAACCCCCCTCCCACAATCGTGCTTGGGGGGGGCAATGCCCCCACTGCCCCCCCCCCCCCCCGTTGTTGCGCCCTTGCTCGAAAACAGGGACATACCAAAATGTGCAACTCCATATCAATGAACCATCACTAAAAGAAGTAAAAGAAGCTCTATCTTCCCTTAAAAATGCTTAAGCACCAGGGGAAGATCGAAGCCCTGAAGTGCGGGGGGAAAACATTGCTGGAAGAGATTCACAAACTTATCTTGAGAATTTAGAAAAAAGAAAAGTTGCCGGAAGAATGGAAGGTAGCAGTTGTAGTACTAATACATCAAAAGGGAGAAAAACAGATATGTAACAACTATAGAGGAATATCGTTAATCAATATTACATTCGAAATCCTATCCAAAAGTATATGCAACAAAACTAACAGGTTCCTCAAAAGAAATATTAGGGGAACATCAAGCTGGATTTAGAAGAGGAAAATCCACAATGGACCAATTGTTCATTTTAAAACTAGCACTGTCCAAATATTGGGAATACAATATAATTGCCCACCTTCTCTTCGTAGATTAAAAAAAAGCATATGACAGTATAAACCGTAAACAGTTATGGGGAAGACTAGGAGAAGATGATATACCTGAAAAGTTAATTAGACTGGCAGAAATTTGCATAGGTGTAAATATAAGGTGAAAATAAACTACGAATTTTCAGAAACTTTCAAAGTAAATACAGGTGTCCGACAAGGAAACGGCTTGTCACCCTTACCAGGGCAGGATTTACGTATAAGCTACTCAATCTATAGCTTAGGGCGCCAAAAAAATTGTCCGAGTGAGCAATTGTCATATATACTTAAATATACTGCAGCATTATTTGTCCCAATGCCGCACGTCCGGGACGTCCCATACTCTTCACTCAATTTGTTTTAGCGCGTCCTTCCTTTAATTACTTAATCCTTATAACATGTTTCAAGAGATTAGATAATAAGCCTTTGTAAATTGTGCCTTTTCAAAGAACTTTTGTTTCTTTTTACCAGAGTTTGCATTTCTAATTTTGTTATGAATAAAAATGATTTTAAGTTAAAGATTTATTATTTCACTATCTATATACTTCTTAATTGTATTTCAGTTTAACCCTCTAGGTAACCGAAAATCATATTTGGCACTGACATAGAATATCTGGACTCATAAAGGGCCCCATATCTCAAATATCTTAGGGCCTTATCAATTCCAAACCGGCGCTGACCCTTACTGTTTAATTTGGTAGGTACTAGAAGGAACACTGAGAAAAACAAAAGAGTTAAATGAAGGCTTGTTTGTGGGCACCAAAGTCAGTGTACTGGCATTTGCAGATGACGTCGTCTTGCTAGCAGAAGACGAGGGCAGCCTCAAAAACCTGACTATGAAATTGCTATCTCAAGCAAGACTAGTGGGGCTAGAAGTAAATAAATGAAGAGAAAACCGGTAGTAGGACGAAAGTAAGGCGTAAAGTAGGACGAAACCCAGAAGGAATAGTCAACTTTGAAGTTAATACAGACAAATTTAAAGTACCTTGGTGCCACCATTGACCAACACAACACTGAAGAAACTGAAATAGAATCAAGACTTTTAAATCGTAACAAATGCTATTGGGCATTACCAAAAATCTTAAGGAACAAAATTCTATTAAGAAGGACGAAAAAAACAGTTTACAAAACAATTATTAGGCCAGTAGTCCTATATGGCTCAGAGATATGGGAAATCAGTGAAAAGACGGAGAAGAAACTTATTACTTTTGAAAATAAAATACTTCGGACAATATATGGACCAATAAAAGAAGAAAGGAAACAGTGGCGAATTAGGAATAACAAGGATCTAAGAGAACTCTTTAATGAAGCAGACATCGTGGCAGAAGCAAAATGTAGAATACTGAGAATGGCGGGTCATGTAAATAGTAGATATGATAGTTCTTCACTGAAAAATAGGAAACCAATAGGAAAAAGACCACCAGGAAGACCAATACTGAGGTGGACCGACCAAATGTTGAGGGACATGAGGAAAATAGGAGCGGATGAAAACACCATGCAGGACAGGCCGAGGTGGAGACAAGTTGTTGACGAGGCCAAAAACCTCTTACGGCTTGAATGGCCACCTAAGTAAGTATGTAAGTAAGGTAAAGTAAGTTATTTGTGGAAATCTGCGTATATTTTATTAATCCATGATATTCAAATTCCACGCAAGATGGCTCGAATCTTCTGAATTTGTTTCGACAGTGTGCTCATAGGTCAAAAATGCTTAGAATCACCTCCTCAAGCACCTCCAGAAGAAACGTATATTCCTCCTGAAACACCCTGTATGTTAAAGCAGGCATTATATTCCCGCAGATATTACTGAATTATAGTGTAAAGTGAATTACAAAAGTATTAATCTAGTTTAATTCCCTATCGCCCGATTGCAGGTGCCATTTAAAAAACTGCTATTTAGTTTTTTTTTTAAACTACCAAATCTCGAATAAGCTATACACTTAGGTTCATATGATGAGAATGGCTAACACCTTCATTGATTTCATTCAGTGCGTATTTGCTCAATTGACAGAATGAAAAATAAAATAGTTCCACAAAAAGAGCATCTTATTAGTGACTAGCGGCCACTCCAGTTCCCCGTGAAGCGATTTTGACCACCTTACCCTCCTCCTACATTCGTGTAAGACAACATCAGATTTCATGAGCTTTCCCCTTATCTCTCCCAATCTTACGGAAGATAATAGAAAGCACTCGTCCGGATTAACTTTTCGATTAACACGTGCACAAATTACACTACACATTCTTTCATGGCCCTCTCTAACCCTACCCCTCCTACGTTTATCGCGAACCATCCTTTGATACCCCGTACCCTCGGCATAGAGATGAGGACAAGAGTGATGCAAAGTGGTTAATCGCTAATTAAGATTAAAAAATGACTATGAACTTAAGTTTTACAGTGGCATGCATGAAATTCAAAACTGCACTTACCCGTGGGCATATAACATGAGGCCGAATGTAAGCACTGTGATACAACTCAATTACATGTGTTGTAGGGTATGTCATTCTCGTCCTGGGAAATCCATGCGCTATTGCTCTGTCAATCACGGTCCTGTTCTGCCAGCCCGAGCCGTCCTTTTTAGCTTGCTTAGATCCACAGACTGCCTGCCGAAATAAATATTTGGCACATTAATCACTTAGGCTACATTGATGTTAGTCAGTACAGATGAAGAGATTTTTTCTCTCTGAATTCCTGATTTGTAGGTATCTACTTACAAAATCCTTATCGGCCAATTCGTATGGGACTCGAGCGAGCTCGGATCGAATTTCCCGCGCCAGTGACGCCTCCTCCTCAGCAGAGACGAAGTTTTCTGCGACCACCATGTTTTTTGAAAAGCGTAACTTCTCATTATGCTTCCAGACTCTACTAAAGGCTAAATACTCCGGAATACCTTCCACTCCATCATCTTCTGTTCTTGTGCGCGGCCCGCTCAAGGGAAGTCCGCACGCGTTCCCCGAACAAAGCATTGTCGAATACTACGCTACTCCGGCGTCACGTCGTACATAAATGAGCTCTCCGCGAGTCTCGACCGCTCGTCGTGAGTCGCGTGAACTGAAGTACTGCTTTCACAAGTTCACAGCCTAGCTAAATGTGCTCCCCCGCAAGCTTTAGCTCTGTAGGCTGCGTTATCAGTTTTCGCGTCGAGCCAGTGGTGACTCAATTGCTAGGAAGGGGTGTGCTGAGAAGCGTGGAAACTAATTCGCTACTTCAGGAAGAAGGGCTTCTACGGGAAGAAGGGCCGGCTTCATGATTTGTTTAGAACATTATTAATACGTACATGAATCTTGCATGCGTGTACTCCATTAGTTATCCTCTATAGCGGCTGTTTTCTTTTTGGTGTACTTTTTGAAGTTTTTACGCTCGAAAAAATGTTTCATTCGTGAGAAGGGTGATACACAAACATTTGCATAGGGGCTTCAATGAGTTTAGGGCCACCAATTTGTTGTATTACATTGATTGTAAAGATTTTTCTAGCTATTTTCTAGCCTGTCTGACCGCATGGCATACTATGATATTTCTCATGAGGATCTTTACTATAAGAATCTCTCAGTGGACATTATCGATGGCATGGTGAAATCTCATCAGTCGCTTAACAAAAGTAGACTTCAGATGTGATAATCATGGCCAATATTCATGTATGCTAGTAGGGATGGGAAAACATTTGGGGAGTATTCAGAACTACCGGGTAATATTTTTCCTACTTCGGTACAACCGAGTACTATTAGAAAGTATGGTATATACGTATTCATAATTAAGTAAAATACTTAGTACTTTTCTACAAACCTTTACTATAACGACGAGTTTAGCCGGTTACGGCCTCGTCAGGTATATAATCTTTGTTTAGTTTCCGTTTATTTTTGTTGTTGTTACGGGGGGAAGGAGGAGAAAAATACAAATGCTTGGGGATGGTTTTCTCCCGGTAAGTACAACAACAATAAACGGAAAATAAACAAACATTCCGTATCTGAGGCTCCGTAAATCGGCGAAACGCGTTGTGCTAATAGTAGATTGTAGAAAAGCACTAAGTGTTTTATTTAATTATGAATTCCGGCCGGCCGGTATTTTATTTAATTATGCCGGCCTCGGTGGCGGAGGGGTAACGTCCTTGTCTTCTAACCCAAAGGTCGCGGGTTCGAGTCCCGCCTGGGGAGGATTTTTCGCTTCCCAGGGCATGGCTGTGTGCGCTTGTCCATTGTTGAATGTTAATACCCCGATGTAAAGGCCAATGAGAGCTGTTTTCGGTGGTGAATAAATAAGTAAATAAAATAAATAAAATACGAACGCTTAGAACTTCTACTAAGTGAAGCATGACACAGTAAAGTTTAAAGTATGGTTTAAGTTAAGGTACTAAAAATTATATAACATCATCCGGTTCGAAAAGGCACTGTATGAAGCAGCAATCAATCGAAAAAGTACGATACATATTCTCGGTAAGAAATCGTGGTTTACGTTCGGAGTTCAGCTTCGGCACGTTCAGGGGCGGCTCCAGACCAGAGGTCCGGGAGGAGCGGGGGGGGGGGGGGCACCAGCGGCTCTTGGGGCATGGAATACCCCCAAGGAAAAGGGGGGTTCGTGGGTCTATTCCCGGAAATTCATAACAAACTATGGGAAAAATGGCGCATTATAAGTGGTTTGGAAGCAAAATTTTGCCTTTTCAGAGGAGCAAGTTTTTACTAAATGCATATTTCCCTTTTAAATTACTACCAAGTCTCGACTAATTCCAAAATTATTTTGATTTACATTTTAATTTAGCTTGTGGTTTTAAAAATAGTTTTAGTATACATAAAATTTTCCTGGATTTAAATTAAAATAACCAAAACTTCAATAACATAATAGCATAAAACAAAATAATTTAGGCTTTTAATTTGTCTATGACAGAGAAATACGCAGAGTTTTTTTTTTTGGGGGGGGGGGGCAATTACCCTTCTGCCAATGGGCACGTTCGATGGGGATGGGAAAACCGCTCGGGAGATAAAAAATGACCCCTTGTGCTGTGAGTAGGAGAGGATTGGGATAGCTGCTGTGTCGCGGAGGGGACAGGAAGAGGACTTTCTCTGTTCTGCCTCTCCTGTGCTCAATTGCACACTCTGTGTGTACCCACCAACCACCTGGCTGTTAATGAAGAGGAAAAAGATGAGGCTGTTATGAATTCACCAGCTAGTATGCTAGGGAGAGAGAGGAGGAGGGAAGGAAGGTGTTTGAGAAGCCTTATATATATGAGTAGTGAATTTATCCAACTTCAATCCTGGAAATGTAGATTAAACGGGGTGCTCGCCTTCGGAGGAAGGCACTTGGGCAGATTCTGGGTGGGTCACAATATAAAGATGGGGGTAGGGTTGAGGGGGGGACAATGGAGCCCTGAGTGCGAGATGGCGACAGACTTGGAATGCAATTCGGAGATATTCAAAATAGATGCCAACCATAGACACCTGGGAAGAAAATGAACCCCTCGGAAAAATGACGAAGCAGATCCACAAAATCCAACCCAAGAAAAGGAAATATATTTTTTAATGTAGCTTTGAGTGGTTTCCCACGCAGCCGAAGTAAATGTTTATGAAAAGATATCGTCGATGAGGTTAAAAAAAGATATTGCTATTCAGATGGATTTTTACATTTTAGGGTTTATTAATAGGATATTTCACTTATATCTGGAATGCAACTTGAAATATCTATTGAGGTTGAGTTCAATGTATGAAAACAAAATATTCTGAAATTCGTGCGAGACCAAGCAGATACAACACGTATCGTACATGGGCATGCATACATCGTACATTCGCCACGGTCCAGGATAACCCAGCTAAAAACTTCCACCAAGAAGGTCGGAGACACTCTCAGTGGAAGCTGCCGGGAAAACCCAATTGGGGAACCTTCAACCTCCTCAGCAATGAGGCAAATATCCACCATTTGCCCAAACCATTCCCATCCTCACCATTTCACCCAAGTACCAAACGTCGCTGCGTCGAAGGAAGAATCTACTTGGATATCTTAGACAGAGTCGTCGGTGCAGTCAGTTAGAGCAGTTAGTACAGTTGTGAGCTCACAATATGTCGCCTGCAAGCAATGTTTGAAATTTTTCATTAATACTTTCTGGCCGGGTGATTTCAACCTGAATTATGTATGTTATTCGATGCCATAGCCCATGTCACACGAAACACAACTCGCGCTCTTTCTTCATGACGTGCTCAAATCTGGTGAATCGAAAAGACAAGTTGACGCATTATTTCTAGATTTCAAGAAAGCTTTCGACACGGTACCTCATAACAAACTTTTATACAAATTACAGTCATGCGGCCTAAACGAAACAGTAGTAAACTGGATACGCGACTTTCTGAGTGATCGTAAGCAAAAAGTAGTTCTTGACGGAATTAGCTCTGATGTAGTTAAAGTGACATCAGGTGTCCCACAAGGAAGCGTGATCGGCCCCCTTTTGTTCATTATATACATAAATGTTCTATGCTCTCGAATTAGCAGTAAAATACGTCTATTTGCCGACGAAGCTGTCATCTATCGTGAAATTAGTGATCACTCTGACTTTGAAACTCTATCATCGGATTTAAACAACGTTCATGTGTGGAGCCAAGAGTGGGGACTCGAACTTTATCTGAGCAAATGCACGGCGGTACATTTCTTGAGGAGGTCGTCCAACTATTCCCATGTGTATGCTGTGGATGGTGTTAACATAAAGGCGACAGATGAAGTGAAGTATCTAGAAGTTACGATAACTGCGGACCTATCGTGGGGAGCACATATAAGAAATATTTGTGGCAGAGCTCTGAAGAAGCTAGGATTCGTCAAGCGTATTGTGGGAAGATTTTCGGATGAAAAAGTAAAAGAGAGGTGCTATTTCGCACTCGTCCGGCCACACCTTGAATATGCAGCGAGCATATGGGATCCGGTGCAGAAAGACTTAATTCGGGAACTTAATAAAATACAAAGGAAAGCTGCGCGATTCGTCAAAAACAGCTACGGGCGTACAGACAGCGTTACGCAGATGTTAAACGAATTAGGCTGGGAGCCGCAAGAGACTCGGAGGCTGCGCGCTAGGCTTAGATTGCTTGAACAATTGAGAATAGATATCTTTCAGAGGGACACGGAGGACATCCTATTAGAACCCCACTATATTTCCAGGTCCGACAGAAACGATAAATTAAGAGAGATATTTTGCCGAACGGATAGGTATGGGAATTCGTTTTTCCCCCGAACAATAAGCGACTATAATAAATGCTAGGCGTAATTTCATTGGAGCGTGTCCATTTTATATGTAAACGGCTGGTGTCCTAACACCCCCCGCCACACGCCTATTGAGGCGGCTTGCGGGGTAATATGTAGATGTAGATGTCGCGCGAGTATTAATGCGAACTGTCGTCTTGCGTTATAGCGTAGGATTAAATATATTTTTCCAAAATTATTTCATTTTTGTTTTCTTATCCCTTATATCATACCCAATTTTAGCAATACGGAAATTAAAAACTTCACTGACTTTTTCTGCGTCTTTCCGTATACATTTCTTAAAAAATAAGTGTAACAGAATAGGAGATAGTGTCTGGTTTTGATCACAGTTCGGTAAATACTTAGGATAATTCTGCTGTACATGCCACTGATTTACACGTATTATATTTCTCGTATTTATTTATTCATGAGGCCTAGGAGTGATGATTCTTGCATTGTTGACCTTGGATAACAAATTTGGTCACACGCAAAATTATATATAGTTTATTAAGAGCGACTGTTACCATCGACCAGAGAGATGTTAAAAGACGTGTCACTGATATAAATAACATGAAGCGTAGAGACGTCCAAGATCGGCAATGATTTATGTAATTGAACTGTAGCTATACCATTTGGCGCATTATTCAAAGTGCCGTAAATATTATATCCATGATAAAACAAGTTATAATAGAAGTTCGAAAGAAAGTTACTCACGGCAAAGAACAGATTATCACTAAATATTAATTAACAATAATTGGTGATGATATTGGCGTAGTTTTCTGCGGTAATGGAAATTACTTTTACCAGTTTTCGGAAATACTGGTCTATTACGTTAATTTTCAATTAATTAATACAAATAAGCAGTCAAAAATATTGGTATACCGATAATATTGCGTCGGCACTACCGTCCGGTGCAACTCGTCGGTTAAATACCGATACTTTTTTAGGTACTGCCCATGCTTTTTTTTCATCTGAATATTCTACTAGCTGATTAGTAGGTTTATGGACGGTCCTTATCCCACATCCCAATTTCTGAAACATTGTCTCGTTTCCCCTCCTAAAGATGTCCCGCCATTAGATCCCTCTTAAATTCCTCATATCTTGTATGTACCTTTTCTTATTTCGTCCAGAATGCCTATCCTCTTTCTTCCTCCTCCACGCTTCCCCAATGTTCTCCCCTCTATTACCCTTTTCAACATGTCCTCTCCTCTCAAAACTTCCTCCATCCATAACTTTTGCCTTTTCCGAACCTCCACTACCAGCTTCCTCTCCTCTCCAGTCATATCCAATACCTCCTCGTTCGTCTTCCTCGACACCCAGCGCACCTTTTCCATCTTTATCTAAACCCACATCTCAAACGCCTCAAGTCTACGTACACCCTCACTTCGCAATTACCCAGTTTCCGACCCATACAGCGCCACGCTCCATATTAGAGTTCTCACCAGCCTTTTCTTTACGTCTGATCTAAGGCCAGCCTCATCAATTCCCTTCAATTACCTTCTCTTTGGAAATGCTTCTTTATCAAAATTTGGAGGGTGTGAGTTTTATGCATACCTTATTCCTTCAAACGGTTCAAATTCGATTTTTAATTTTGAGTGATCCCTCCTATTCTGCATCTGATGTCCCTACAACTGAACCCATACTCCTCCAAAATACTACCCAGATACGTAAAATGCTCGACCTGCTCTATCTTGTGCTCTCCCACCCTTATATTCAGCCCCAACTTTTTACTTCTATAAAATCTCATCACTTTCATCTTCTTATGATTATCTTCATTCCATAAGTTCCGCACTGCACCTCAAACGCATTCATCATTGACTGTAACCCCTTGGCAGACTGAAAAACCAATGCTTGATCATCTGCAAATCTCACTGATTTTATCAGATCCCCTCGTACCTTTATTCCTACCCCCCACGCCTCCCTTGTCATTTCTTCTGAATACACGTTAAAAGTACCTGCGATAGTAGGCAACCCTGCCGCACTCCCCGTCCTATCACGGCCCAATCCGGCGATTTTCTATTGGCTACCCTAACCTGTCAGTTATAAAATATTTATATAATTACCGCCGTTGTGGTTAATAGAAAACATTTTGTTGCATAAGAATAAAAACAGGATGTGTAAGTTTACACTTAAAAGTTCACTTTATTCGACTTTTCACAATTATTAAAATTTGGTGTTATTTGCAATTGGTAGAATTATCACTCGCACTCAGTGATTCAACCCGAAGGTTGAGGGTAGAGCTCACCCCGGACTAAGCCACAGGCATGTGAATTTCACACATTCAGGGTAGGGGGGCCTGTTCCTTTCCCTGGGCCACCTCGCACTCCAAAGGCTTCGCCCGGATTTGAACCCAGGACCCTTCGATCAGTAGCCAAGCAATCTACCCACTAGGCCACCACGCTCCCTTAATTTTGCAATTACTCTGATCAATGTTGGGGGAGTGTATGCTGAAGAGATATTTTAAAAATTAAATAATTTGAAAGAAATTTGATAAGACGGTTAAGGACATTAAAAAAAATAGTTTTCAGAAACAGCTTTTCAATTCGTCTCCCAGCCATTTAGTTATTTGGTTAGGCTCATCTTTTAACCTAAAGAGGGACCTGTAATTTTAGCATTTTCAGTTCACCCCAATTTTGTTTTTATGTTCTGCTTCCGAATAGAGGATTAAAGAGATGATTGTTATTTAAGATATCCCACGGGTAAAGGTAGATATTGTTGAACGTCCTTACGATGGTATAATTCTCCTTCTATAATTAAATTTTTCTCCCTGCTCCAGCATATGTCCTCCTATTTACCTTGCTTTCATTCTCTTTGAAAATATCCTTTCTTTAGCTTTCTTATGAATAATCTTCATTTCCTGTTTCTCGCTCTGATTTTATAATGCATCTACTAATTCCTGCCTTTTAGATAATCCTTTTGATGATCTACTAGTCAACGCGTGGTCGAAAGCGGATCTGACCAACTATATCAGCTGGTCTCTTACTTTTATTCCCACATCTAGCTCTTCCCATGCCTCTTTTATCATTTCCTCGGCATAAACGTCTGCAATCAAAGACGACAACGACCAAGTTTGCTTTAACCCTCACCTACAAACTGTTGTAACACTGCCTACCCTGATTCCATCCTGCCCTCCATTAGTGACCTTCACTTGAGCCAACTGGGCGAAAGTGTTCCATCTCCCCAATCTACTCCAATTTTATGGGTAACAAATGGGCTTCGTGTGAACGCTATCGAAAGATATGTGACCACTCGGCACGGAGAGAGGTTTACAGAGTAGGAGGTATAGCCTCGGGAAACAAGGGTTGGTAGGGGGGATTATGGAATTCGGATAAGCAAAAAGAGCAGAGAGTCCTCACTGATAGTTACTCAATTGATTTTAGAGGGTTTTTAGTCTTAATTTATGGGCAAGAAAAAATTAACCATATTGACTTTTGGGCTTTGTTGAAATCAACCTCATTTTTAAAAACTTCTTCTATGTAAACATTTCTGGTCTTACTCGTAAAAATTCAGCGGAGAGATATAAACTATAATTGCATTGGCGGGAAATTGTTTATGATGTAAAAAATATAAAAACTATGTAAATGTCTATTGCGTCCAATGAAAAATCATTGCGACAGGAAAGCTATGCAACGTGCACATTTATTACGCAACCCTTTCAGGCGAAGTGAAGTTCATATTTCCCGATTCTTTTAATCATAGTGATACGTTTTGAAAGTATATCTTATCTTCCACCCTTGGTTTCTTGATTTATGGACGAACAGTATCTTGAAAAACAATTGTGCTGACCAAATCACACAAACATCAAAATATATAATGTCGGATTGAAGTTACATGATATATCAATTTGAATTCGAATGGCAAAAAGTATTTACAATAACAATGAAAAAAGAGAAGGAAGCTCGAGAACGCTTATGAGAACTTTGCTGTATGATGTTGTCGGCCCCGGTGGTGACGGGGGTCCGTGCCTGCCAATCCGAGGGCCGTGGTTTCGAGTCGAGAGAAGAGTGTTGATGATCGTCCGCTAGTATTTGTTAAAACGATGTAAAAGGCCAGCGGAGCTGTTTTCGAGATTTTGAAAATGAATAAATAAATTATTTTTCCGTCGTAAACTCGGGAAAAACCAAATGCAGGGCGAAGCGAAAGGGTTCATGAACGAAGACGGCGGCGGCGCCCCACGGTGGGTGGTCAATGCCACTGGTCATTCAGCCTCCCGCAAAAGGACCGGGTCTAGAGCGGCCCTCTCCATTATGCCCTCAGCGTTGGATCCAGGGCTTTACTTCGAGGGAGGCGAGAGTCCCTCTCTTTCTCTCGCACACAGCTGGGCGAGGCCCGGGATGTGTTCCGGCACGGAAAAGCCCTTATAAGTCCGAAATTCAAAATTTTCGGAACGCATGCACAAAAAGGTACGAAACCGAAAAGGAACGAAAGGGAAGATCCAAAGCTATTCCGATCCAAAAAGGCACGGTACGGAATGACAGCCGATCCGAATAGGTACGATATTTTCAGACCGATATCGTAAATATAGTTTCGGACCGAGCATAAAGTATTTAATTTGTGGGAAATTGCAAATCATTTATTAATATGTCAATATGTATAAGTTAATTTATAGAGGGTTGGTCATGTCTTTTTTTTTAATTTCAACTTCCTTTTGACACAGCAAGAAAGTTGATCTAACCTTTGAGCCCTGAAGATACTTTAATTAAAAGGCGAAAAAAGGAAGTTGAAAATTAAAAAAAAGACATGATCAACCCTCTATAAATTAACTTATACATTATTAAAGTGGTTCCAATTCAACGAAGTATGTCAATAATAGGATTGGAAGGGAAGAGGGGAATGGTAGAGGAGTAACCAGGCGTCGATAAATACCAAGGGAACCACGGTTCTTAGTCCCAACCGACGTACGGGATATGCATTTGTATAAAACAATTATTAACATACTTTGGATTTGCCAATTGTCCTTACATTCGTCACCACTACCTCTCAATTTCGGCAACGGAGTTGGTGGAAAGAAAAAAGAGAATCTTCCCTAACTCAAGAGGCAACCGTTAATATTTTATTTACGGGTCAGGGGTGTGAAGATGGATGCCTTGGAGATGGTCCCTGACCCAGTGCCAGCCTCGAGGGTCTGGTAATTCCCGTCGCAGCAAGGTGATTGCCCCATGAAGGGGCCGCGAACATAATCTCGTCAAAAGGGTGCCGTTGAGGCCACCCAGGCGTCCTTTGGCGCACAACTTCTGAGAACAGTAGCGTTAGGGTAATTCAAGGGAGGGATGTGGAATGCATGGTTGCCGAGACGCCGAGTGCACGGGTTCACCATATTTGTTCATGAGAAATTTATTTATTTAAATTAATTATTAAAAAATTAATTAAAAAATGAATAGCTCACAAACATTATTAAGAAATAATATTGTTTGTGAGCTAATAATAGCAGTATTCTAATTTGGTTCATAATTTGCAGTTTCTCAGGTCACTAAGAAGGCTAACGTAAAATTAGGAAAATATACGATCCATTTTCTCGATAAAAACAAATTCCACGGAGGTTATCCATTTCTTTAGGTGGGCGGCGGATTAAACTGCTCGGGGGATAGAATGTAGCCGAAGCACTTTAGCGAGATTAGTAGATTAGCTTGCTCATAGTAATCCAGATAGAATGATAATTTATGACTATAATTTCTCACTAATATAAAAAAATAATTAAAATTCATGAGTAAAATTAATAAGTACCTAAATGTGAGGATGTACGCTGAACTTCTTCTTATATTTTCTCTTTTGTATGTTTTTTTGTTCTCGAAACAAAATTAATAACAATGTGCTTTACTTTGCTTCTGATAGTAGAACTGGTTTCTGACAGTAGAAGTAACCATGACTTTTTCTAAAAAATCCTTCTGCAACAGTAATTTATTTCTCACACATTGGAAATAATTTAACCAAGCCAACTTCACCCCTTCCTTGACGATTTTTTATTCCACGCTTAATCCCCACCGCTTCCCTAACCGTTTCACAAAGACAACCGTTCCAAATTCATACTCCCAGACACGGATTTCCACAACGCCTTCTCTCATTCATGGCGTATTTTATCCCAGCGTTACATATCCCCGAGTCTTCATACCGACACGCCGAAGGAAGCATGTGTTCACTTAATCCTTCCTTACCCCACACTCCCCACGGCTACTGAAACCGCCCCCCACCCTCCTAATCTGAACATTCCAACCCCTCGACACGCACTCAGAAAACCGAAGAAAAGACTCCACGCGTTGGCCAACCACCCCACCTTATAAAGATAACCTGACCGAAAACGGAGATACCGGACCTCCGCAGCCACAAAAGTGACCATCGTCAATTCACGAATTAAACATTTATTGTCAAGTGTCTTTGTCCATCATGCTCACCCAAACCCTTTCCCGACACTCAAATCCGCCGCCAAGTCTCCTCCAAACGGAACCCTTCCCACCCTCTACCCTTTTCCCTTACCCCTCCTTCAGCACAATGTGATCCACTCAGCACAGTCAGCACCCACTATTCCTTTCTTTTTTGGTCCGGCACTTAACCAAAGCGGATAGTTTCGTACCGAGCTGGTCTGTCATTTAATGGAAACGGATAATATCGTACCGGGCTGGTCCGAAACTCTCGAACAGGATAATTCCGTACCGCTCCGGCCCGAAATGAAAAGGATAATTTCGTACTGCTTCGGTCCGACACTAAACGTAGTTTCGTACCGGATCACTTCATATCGTCGCGAGGGTCGATCGGATTTCGCGCCCGCCTGCAGATCTCCATCATTAACCCACATCCTTTCTCTTCTCGGTCCCTTCCTCTCCCTTTCCCCGCTTTCGGCTGCTTTGAATCCTTCCCCTCCCCCCTGCAATTTTCCGTCAATTGGTCCAGGGTGCACCGTAAACCCTCCCTAGGTCACAACCAGGGTTTCTTTTCCCGCCCCCCATTTCTTTGAACCTTGTCTCGACAGTTCCTAGACTTAGTTTCATGTACTCTTCCCCACTTTTCGTACTCCGTGATCACAGATTTATTGGTGGCGTTTTTTAACCACTCTTCCCCAGAACCCAATTTGAAAAAAATAGATATTATGGGTTATTCTTACTCAATTCCACAGACGATTGTCTCTCCCTTAGGGTAGCGGCGGACCACGCTTTCGGAGTGTGGTCGCGAGCGCTGTCTCCCCTAATGGGATTCAGCAGAGCAAGCGCCGATACATTAACGTTGTTTGGCCGCTCGTCAGCCTTATGATCCTTTAATGGTCTTGAGGTTGAGTGCTTCCCTTCCCTTTCCTCTTCCTTTTTCCTTTCCATTCCTAGGCCCTTCCTTTCATTATCCGCAATAAGCGAGAGCTTGTGACCGGGAGAGGAAGAGGTCCCAGGGGGTTTCCTCCAAATCACCCGTCCAATTTGCTCAAAATTGGTGTATGCATATGCACCAAAAATATAATACCCTAGAATCGTTTCTAGGAAAAATGTTTTGCGTGATTTATATGTTTTTAAATTTTTTTCACTCGTTTGCCAAAAAACAGCGCCTCGAATCGTATTTTACCTTATTCCTCTGCTACTAATCTTTTTAAAGCAATGACGATTGGTTCATTGTAGAGCATATCTCTTGAATAGACAATGATATTAATTTCAACTTTCTCCAATTTCCTATTTTTTGTTTAATATGTAAATTTTAAAAAATGCTAAATAACCCGTTTCAAATATTCCATCTCAGAATCTGCATCTAACTCACTATCCTGAAAAACATTTCATATGGCAATTCATACATGCGTTTATTAAAAATATTAGATAATTTACATTTTTCTCCTATCTGGAGCCTCTGCCCTGGAGCATGCATGCAGCAGACATATATTACTAGCCTGGACATGTGTTAATTGCTCCAGGTCATTGTATTATATGTTACAAACTATTTCATAAGCTACCTGCGGCTTCTATTCTTTACTTGCAATGCTAGCATTGTGCTATTTGCGAATTTTACATAAATATCTACTTAAAATTTAGGATGGAAGTTGCTCATTAGCATTGGTTTTTATTGTAAGTTATGATATGGAGCATTTACTAAGGCCGAAAAAGCGTCTCTCTATGCAGAAAATATATTTAAACATATTTCTATAGTAAACTTTCAACTTGATATTCCTGGAAAAATTATTTCGTTCCATTTCTTGATGACTTCTCTTTGTTTTAACATGGTTTTATTTTTTAAACATGAGGAATAGCGCTTGTGTCATTTTTTAGAAAGTTTTATATAACCTGGTATGTTATTATTAGTTTGTCAAAGATCTCTGCTCTATTCGTGCTGCAATTTCATAAGCATTTAGCTATATTGTATATAATATTAGCTATATTATATAGTTATAACTGTCCAAAATTGTCCTTTTTTCCATCCGACTCGAGAAACTTCAGCAGTGGCTTTTCGAAGAATGAAGAGAATTTCGAGAATGCTTTGCGAGAAGAGTTTTATGACATCTGGGAAGTAGGGTATTAGGGTAATAATCACCCAATTTCCCTTTCACACACCCTCTGTATGGCCATCACCGGAGTCAATTATTTCTGCGATGGAAGATGGCTCAATACCTGAAGGTTCACTATGCTGGTGAAGATCTGAAAATTGTTAACCACTCCGAATTATTAATAAACGGTATTTAACAATGTTTTAAAATTTAAAACTTAACAAATAATAGGAAATTGATTAAACTGGATTTTAATTAGCATATTTGTATTTACAAAAAAGTGATCTTTAATATGAGCCTATCATCATTGTTGTACAACATTTAGGAGCAGAGAAATAAAGAAAATACATGAGGAGCACGTTTAAAAAAAAAGATAAAAATATTTAATACAAGTAAATTACATAAAATGGTTCCCCTCAAAATGGTCCAAGGGAATATCGGTTGTGGTGGTCTACCCGTACACCACTGTTTAGCAAAATCGGAGACCCTATGGGACCAAGGGTTTGTTGAATGACCCCTATATCCTGGTGACCTTCTACTCCGCTAACTGCCCATCCCCGATTCCTTCTCTTTCCGTTCCCATCCAACCCCCCTCTACCCCCATGCACCCTGCACGGAAGGCTGGAGTGGGTGTACTTCTAATCTTTACGCAACCTCCAAAACTTCCCCCACCTCAGCTCTGCTGTTGAAAAAAACTCTTCTAATACACCCCACCCTGAGTGCGACAAAAACTTTCTCTTCCATGCCCTTAACCCCTCTGCTCCCTTCCTCCCCCCCAAAAAAAGTTCGAGGGGTAGGAACCGGACAAAAGGTAGCTAATTTCATGGTGTCACATTAAACATACTGCTGGAATGGACAATGGGAAACATCGTCAACTATCATTTTCTCTGAACATGTGAGTACATAATGAATCCTAGCAACTATAGGACTTCGCCCAATAAGGTGGGTGTCGTGGCGGGAATCATGGGAGGTCACGCCTCCGCGGTTGCCATCTCATGAAATCCTTGCGCAACAACATCAACAGAGAATACAAAGACTCCGAAGGAGGAATAAGAGAGAAGCATCGATGAAGATAGAAAATTGGAATTTAATGATTATGATGAGGACAGGGAAGCTAGAAAAATTTGAAATGAAGAAAGGGAAAAATGGATGCCTTGGGGCTGTGAAAGGTGTGATGGAGGAACAGTCCTCTTGGAAGGATAGTTACTGGGTAATTTAAAGTGGGGGAGATGAGAGTCACTGTGGGGTAGCGATAAAATTAATGCAAAATTGGGGAAGAGGGTGGTAAACGTTGAACAGGTGAGCAACGGGATACTAGAGGTTGAAATATAAGCGCACCCAACTAATTCGTAGTGACCCAGGCATACATGCTACCATGTAATCATTGGGAGGAAGAGGTAAATGGCATGTACGAACAATACTACTATAACAACTAGAAGAGATAATGAGATAAGTCTGGGGTAGAACAAGTAGTAGTGATGGGTGATTTAAATTCAGTAAAGGTGGAAGGGAGGGATGAATATGAGGTGGGAGAGTAAGGGGTAGGGACAGGAAATGATCGCGGTGACCAGGCAGTCAAATTTTGTAAGATCAATAAATTAGAAATTACAAGCATTTGGTTTAAAAATCACCTCAGACATGCGTACAAATAAAAACTGACGAAGGATCCAGGGAGATATCAAATAGACAATATCATGTTGAGGCAGAGGTTTACGTACAATATAAAAAACCTGCGCATCTTTCCGGGGATGGACGCGATCTCAGATCATAACTTAGGTCCCATGAATTGTTATGCTAGATTTAAAAAGCATATTAAAAGCCGAAGGGTAAAGAAGTGGAGCGTGGAAGAAATGAAAAGGATGAAAAGGAGGGCATACCAGGAACTGGTGGTCAGGTCTACAAGTGAAGAAAAGACAATGGGAACAATCAAGGGAAGACGGGATGTTATTAAAACAGGAATAGTTAAGTGTGACTGAGAAAACAATAGGAGTAATGGAAAGAAAGAGAAGGAATGATTGGGAAAAAAGAGGAGATAAGAAAGTGAAATGACGTCATATCTCAGCTTGGCAGGAGGAGGCATTAGGAATTACATAATAAACTCTGGCGAGTTGCCAATCGGGAGAAGGAAACTGATAGAGAGGACAATGCGAGGAAATGGAAAAGCCACAGAAAGAATAGGAAATAGGTGCGCTATATGTCAAAGTGAAAATACTATCGGGCATTAAGAGAGGGCAAACAATATCAAAGGTTAAGGATAAAACATGAAAGATGCTAATGGAACGATGAGAAATTCAGGATATATGGAGGAGCTATATGATGGCGGTATTAGCCCTGTGAACTTAGATATTGAGAATAAGATAACTGTAGGGAAGAATAACCTCGGACTGGAGGTACTCGACAAGGAAATAGAAGGTATTACGAGAGATAAAGGCAAGAAAAGCTGTGGGAGCATATAAAATTCCTTCAGAGTTACTTAAGAATTCCGGAAATAACGAAATACGAATATTTTAGAACTTCTTCGTAGGATCTACGAGGAAGGATTATGACCAGACAACTTTGTGTAAACAGTCTTAATACATATTCCATAGAAAAAGAAGTGTCAGAATTCGAGGAGTATAAAGCAATTAGTTAAATTTCACTCACTGCTTAAGCTTCACTTTGAGTAGATAGAAGGTTGGAGAGTAGAGCAAATTACTACTCAAGCGATGACCAGTTTGGGTTCAGGAAGGGGAAGGCAGCTTGGGATGCGATTGCGGTGAAGAAAACATAAGCAGGAACTTGTAAGTGTATAATCAGGACGTTTTTCTTGTTTCGTCGATTTCAGAAAGGCTTTTGATAGAGTTTATTAGGGGGCGAGGGATAAGTGATCCCTGGGGGGTCGATTGTGCATGACTGCACAACGTCCACCAAGACCGTCATGCGTGGTGAAGAGCCACATCCTCCACGAGGTGCCCCTGGTTTTTGAGCCGAACATGACGGATCTAGACTTGCCGGTCGATAAACAGCTCCCATCATCACGGTGCGTCCCTGTGCCAAGGATGACCGCATCCGCGGGGCGGAGGGTATGAAGTTGTTAAAAGGTGAAACTCCGGATACAGGGCGACCTCCGGTTTTATTTACTCTTACCCATGTGTGCGGGGATCTGCATGGGCGGACCGATTATTTCCCTAGTTACTCGTGGGACTCTAATGAAACACTTGAAAAATAAACTCTCGGAAGCTGTTGAGAAGTGGACTCCAACCAAGGACTCTAGTAGTCCAATATCCCTTACCATGGAGGAAGCACTATTGGAGAGCCCTGGTGGGGATCATAATGGTCTCTCCTTCTCTACCCTACCCCTAACTTTGGGTGGCCCTTCGGGGAACCCCATATTTCTAGGCCTTCCCTCTGTATCTACAGGGGACGGCAATATATCCTCATATACATCTGAGTCTACCTTAAAGGAGGCACCAGAATCCACCAAGGAGATGGAGTGGAACTCAGGAGCCCCCAACTTCACACTGAAGAGCATCTCAGAGAAAATGAAGGATCATTCAACAGAATCCAGACCGAGCGGCTCTACCAAAAGCAGGAGACGGATGGCGAGGGAGGGCGCCGAGAGAGCTGCGGGGAGCCCTGCACAGTGCAAACCCCCCTGCCTCGGGAAGTACTGCTGGAGGCAAGACCACCAGCGGAGCTCCTAGGCAGGGTGTGGATACTGCTGAGGCCTCGGGCAGCTCATCAACGAAAATGGAGAGAACGCCAGGGGACACCCCAACAAACACATCTCAGGACGCCAAAAGGGCCAGAACAGTGACCACTACTTACGCACAGGTTACTAAAGACCTGAAGAGCATGGCGATAGTGCCTGAGAAATATGCGGAGTTGATGATGAAGGATGAATGACACAAGCTGGCTGTGACAAGGCTGAAAGAGCTTTGGGACACAGCCACAGCAGACCAGGAGATCCCACTGTTTGAGGCCAACAGGTTCATCAACGATGCAGTAGAATTTTCCTTTGCCAATGACTACTCTGCCTCCTGGCTTGAGAGAGCAGTCAACTTGATTGGGCCATTTGAGGGCATTAAGGTCAAGGTTGTGGATGCCAACAGCCTGATCAAAAGATGGAGGACAATGGTGAGGGTCTCGGGACCAAGCAGACCTGGCACTAAGACCCTTCTTGAGAGGCTCAAGAGGGCAAACCCAGGGTAGCCAACTTCTCTGTGGAGGCCCTAAGATAGGTGTGATGCCGAACACAGGACAAGGTTTGTCCTGGGGGTGGATGAAGCATCTGTGGCTTTCATGTCTGACCCTACCTTCAAGGCCAACGTGGGCATTCAGAGAGCCGAAGTGACCTTCCTAGGCAGGACCGGGGAACCAGAGAAGCCCCCAATGACCCCTGGAGCCGAAGGGGTTGAGGAAGATAAGGAAGTGGCCTGACATGGCAGGCATTCACTGCCCCCAGCCAACCTGCAGCATAGCAAGGCTGCCTCAGGGGTCCTGCAAAGGATCCTGTCAGAAGGTAAGGTCAAAATAGCAGTGATTCAGGAACCCTGTGCTTTCCAGGGTCGAGTCAGTGGGTTAAACACGACCATGGGTGAACTATTCTTTTGTACCTCAGTCGAAAAGCCTAGAGCTTGTATCTATGTTAATGGGTTAAATGCTATGCATTTACCAGAATTTATCACCAGGGACCAGGGGGCTGTTGCACTAAGTCTTGGGGGCGGTGAAAATGAGAGGATGGTCGTCTGCTCCTCCTACATGCCATACAACACTCCAAGCCCACCAAACGTGTCATGCTCATAGTGTATAATGCCACTAGGTGGGCGATAACAAGCTATAGCCCGTACAAGTCCACTGGAGAAAATGGTGTCTTCCCAGCACTTCTGCAAGAGGGACAGGAACTAATACTGTTACCAATCGTCAGAATTTTTCGCTCCTGCCTAGCATATGGATATGTCCCAAAAACTTGGAGGATCACCAAAGTTGTCTTTATCCCCAACCCAGGAAAGACAGACTATACCAAGGCTGGCTCCTTTAGGGAAATCAGCCTCATGTCCTTCATGCTTAAAGCATTGGAGATAAAAGTGGACAGGTATGTTAGAGAGGGACCTTTAATGGACCATCCCCCACACCACTTGAATCCCTACTGAGTCTTGCTCCACTGTATGTTGAAGTTGAAACTCAAGCTAGGATGGCAGCCTATCGTCTCAAGAGACAGGGACGATGGAGTGACAGGGGAAGCTTCACCGGTCACAGACAACTATGGACGGAGCTCAGGGAGTCGAACCCCATTTGTGAAATGGGCACAAACGACATGACAGCTGTGTTCAACAAAATACCCCCTCTCTTCAAAACCCACTTTCCAGCTAGGAAATGGTGGGTTAAGGGAGGAGGCAAAGATCTGAAAAATGGAGCATATGTCTGGTTTACCAACAGCTCCAGGAAGTAAGGAAGAGCAGGAGCAGGGATTTATTGCTGCCGCCCTGATAAAAGACTCAATCCCTTTGGGGGAGTATGCTACAGTTTTCCAGGCAGAGGTCTATGCTTTGATGATCTGTGCCTATGCTGCCAGGGAATTATGTAGTAAAGGCAGACCAATTCACTTATGCACCGATAGTCAAGCAGCTTTAAAAGCTCTCATATCAGCATGGTGCAAATCAAGAGTGCTTCTGAAGTACCGTGAAGCACTCAATTCCTTTAGCAGAGAGAGCAACGTAGAACTTTTCTGGGTCCCTGACCATGTGGGCATAACCGGAAACAAGAAAGCTGATGAACTGGCAAAGGAAGGCTCGAACGGGAACCCAATTGGACCAGAGCCCTTCATTCCAATCCCACCCTCTTCAGGGATCACAAAGATCAACGAGTGGAGCCTAGCCCGACACTCTGAGATCTGGCGGTACACACAGGGGCCCAGGCAAGCCAAGCTCCTGATAGGAGGACACAGACCAGGGCTTGCAAGAAGACTTCTCCTATTAAACAGAGGACAACTTCGGACGATAGTGGGACTGCTCATTGGACACTATCAGGTTATGAGGCACCTCCATCTCCTGAGAATTACAGATTGCGAGATGTAGATGGTGCAAGGAAGAGGACGAAACAGCATCATTCGTACTCTGTAAACGTCCTGCTTTGATAAGGACTAGAGTTAGGCATCTGGGCTCACCATTTTTGGAACTCGATGAAGTCAGGGGTATCCCCATAGAGGACATGCTAGCCTTTAGCAAGGCGGCTGGACTCTATGGGTGATTACAGACATGGTGGTTAGCACAATGGACCATTAGGTCCAAGTGCCCCTGGTCCTCCTTGGAGGAACTCCACCTAAACTAAATCTAAATCTAGAGTTTATTGGGAAAAACCAATGAAGATATCAATGAAAATAGGAATTGGTGAGCTAGAAGACTCATTTGAAACTTTTATGGCTCAAAGACCATAGGTGAGGGTGGCTAAGGAGAATCAGGGTGGGCAGTTATCGGTTGTGGGGAAGGTTAGGCTGCACCTTGTTACATTTATATGTAACATTTATGCCCTGGAAATGGCCAAAGTGGCATGAGAAGTGCTAGATGTTGGAATAAAAGTAGGAAGCCCGCTGATAAAGTCAGATTAACGGACAAAGTTAGCCAATCATCAAAGGCATTGCAAGCTTCAATAGGCTGTTTATATAACTAGGAGGTCTCATACTGGAGCAAGTAGAGCAATTTAATTTACTTGGGTATTGCGTTGGAAGAAAATAGGCATAGTAGCAAAGGCATTGGAAGGATAATAGCACTAGCGAAAGATGGGTTCAGCAATAGGGGAGAGTTGATATTGGGTACCTTAGGTAAAGATGTATAGAAGAGGCAGGCATAGAGTCTCTTATGGAGTGTAGCATTGTATGGTGCAGAAATGTGGATTTTGAAAAGGAAAGACTAGAATAGGCTGCAGGTGTTTGAGATGTGGGATTGGGGGAGAATGGAGAAAGTTTGTTGAACATAAAGTAAAACAAATGAGGAAATACTTGGTATGGTGGGTGGGGAGAGAACATTTGAGGAGGAGATTAGGA
Source organism: Pyrrhosoma nymphula (assembly GCA_963573305.1). Lineage (NCBI taxonomy): Eukaryota > Metazoa > Arthropoda > Insecta > Odonata > Coenagrionidae > Pyrrhosoma > Pyrrhosoma nymphula. The sequence goes on from OY754332.1 coordinate 32,760,544, forward strand.
GGAGGAGGAACGTGTGATGAGGGGTGCTGAAGGTCGTGATAGAGGGGAGGATGTTTGGTAAGTGGGGAAGAGGAGGAAAGGGAATAGGTTTTATGGATGGGATGAAGAGAGGTAGGACGTATGCTGCAATGAAGGAAGGAATTCTGTGGGTTGATAGGGTCTATGCCTGTAAAAATCTGGAGGATTTTACTCATTTATTTAAACCTACCTTAACTGGTAGATTACCTTAATAAATAATTATTTATAGACTGGTTGAAGCGTTACAATCTGCCAGAAAATGCATTATCAAGGTGAAACTGGACACAGATATTAATAGTGTGCAGAAAAGAATGTAATTTTGCAGATAGAACAGTGGCCTAATGCCTAAAAAGTCATTGAAACTTGTTTCCAACTTTCTCTTAATGATTCTAAGTATCATCTTTACCACGTGTGATCATTCTTATGCTATGGGTTTTGAAATAAAACATAAGGTTATATTCAAGCCCTCCCTAAGGCTCAAAGTAATAACATTGTGAGGATAAAATGAAAGAGTCTTCTAGTTTTTGTTTTAGGTGATTTTAGGAGGTTCCAAATTGATATTATACTGGCGTAATTTTCCAGGGGCTTATACAGACTCGCATCACAACTTATTAGTAATAAATATTTCATTAAATTTAAAAAGATAAGAAGGGGTGGGCAAGCATGGAAGTGGAATGCAGAAGCGATAACTAAGGCATCGAAGAGTAAGTATCAAGAGCACGCTGATTAAATTGAGGTTGAGGATATTGATGTGAGTACAATAGAAAATTAATGGGAAAGCCTAAAAATGGAATTGATGAAGCAGAAAAAGCAGTGGTAGGCCTAGTAAGTACATTATAAATTAGAAAGATGTAAGAATTATTAGATCAAGAGAGAAATTATTAAGAGAGATGCAATGGACAAGGCAATGAAAGGACGTAAATGCAGAGATAGACTAGCGAATTTATAGGGAACTTAACAACAGGCTTAGAAGAGAAACATAGAAAGCAAGGGAAGCATGGTGGAGAGAAAAGAGCATCTTCTTATTGGAGTCATTTCAAAAAGAGGGAATATAGCATATGCTTTGTATGGGAAAGTGAAATAACTGACCAGCAGTGGTAAGGGAGAGGGAATTCCAAGTTTAGATATAGAAAGGGAACACGATATTGAAAAGGATAGCATTGAACCAGGAACCCTTGATGATGTATGACTAGGCTTTTTCAGCGAATGATGTGAATGAAGAGCTCTCGGGTTTCACACCGGGTCAGGTTCTCCATAACTTCCAACGATCCCTGAAGACGATGGGCGAGTCGCTCGTCGAAACGTCGGAAGTTATCGGAGAACCTGACCTGGAGTGAAACCCAAGAGCTCTTCATTCACAGTTAAGCAAGTCTGAAAAGGAGAAAGGATGAAGGAATTGATAACATTACCGCAGAGTTTCTCATGGGATTGGGAAGAAGCGGTAGAAGAAACCTTTTTGGACTGATTTGTGGGATCCATGAGGAAGGAGTGTAGCTGGAGAGCTTTGTGAAGACAGCACTGAATCCTAAGCCGAAGAACAGTAAGATAAAAACAAATGAAAATTATAGGACCGTAAGTTAAATGTGGTGCATGGTAATAGTAATTCTTAAGCCTGAATCACGCAAGCATTTTTTTTGTATGTGTCCCGGGATTATTTAAGCTATAGCTTTTTAGGGACCACAAAAATGACAGCTCAACCTAATATTTCACCTACAGTCAATAAAGATTTTGATCAATCACATGGCCATTTTCGCCATCCCTTCTCGCATAATTTCTACTTGTGGGATATTATCATTTAAATACCGTTTAATTAAAGTCACACCAACTGTGCACTCTGATTGGCTAAATTGTGGAGTCCAGGCGGAAAAAAGAAAATGATAAAATTATGGAAAAAGGGCTGAGTATCCCCATCATTGCCACCATCCCTGAAAGTGATCACGTCATACATTCATTTTTAAGCCATCATTTGAACTATCATTGGCACTACCCCTGAAAAGGGACTGGGAAAGTGATTGTATGATTCAGGCTTTAGAGTGATAAGTATAAGTATAATATTTATTAGACATTAAACACCGGTACAGTGTAATAGTCTTTGTCAAATACAAGATACAGATCAAAATTGAATATTGGTACGTTTGCACTCCAAAAATCCATATATTCTTATTCATTCATTCATATATACTCACTTCACCAGCTATCACCCGATTTCCTTGACCAGTTGCTTATGAAAACTGATGGAAAGGATGGTTAACAGACTGCTAATATGGTGTGTTGAAAGCCACAACCTCCTTTCAAATACACAGTGCAGTTTCTGGCATGGCAGATCTACGATCGACCACCTAGTAGGTAAGGATTGAGGAATTCATCCTAGAGTAATTTCTTCTTTGATGACTTGTCATAGCTGTCTTTTTAAATACCAACATGCAACACCACATAGAGGTATAAAATTATACAAAAGTTTTATAATTGGGATTTTTGGGGCAATCATCCCTTGAATGAGTAACTTCTTGAATAATCCTTCCATTAGAGTCAGAATAGGAAACACTCTGTCTCAGCCCTATAAATATATGTATTGGAGAATGGAGTCCCACAACACTCTGATCTTAGCGTTACTCTATTTGCTGTTGCAATAAACTGGGTCATGGATTGCATAAAAATACCAGTTATGGCTTCTCTTTTTGTAGATGATCTTGGAATATTTTGCTGGTCATCAAGAATTTTGACTGAATGGTGGTAGATCCTATTGATTTTGAACTGCCTCCAAAAATGGTCAATTGAAAATTGTCTCCATTAATTCATGGTTCCTCAAAGTTTTTTATGCATGACACAGGGCCCACTAGGCCTCCTGCCATGTGCTTGAAAACCCTCATGGATGATTTGAGTATGATCATCTTAAGCTTTACTCTCTAGAAAACTTTAAGCACCCACTGTGGGAGTTTCAGCAGATTTACTGCTCCATGAATTAAATGGGCCCAATCTAATATATTCCAAGCAAACTAAGGCTTAGTGCCCTGGAGGCACTAAACAGTTTCGACAGTTATGGGGAAATAGCAATGGCTCCAAAACTGACACTGTGAGAGGATGTGCATGCATATTATCTGGAATAGGATCAGCAGCTTTAAACCCTTTAATCGCAGAAAACTCTCATGTGTGAGTCATGGATGTACGCTTTCCAGGAGCATGTGACTCATAGCTTGAGTCCAGAATCGTAATGGTAAACAATGCCCTCTTTGTGTTATCCTACCCACAGAAACACCCTGGGTTTTCAATGTATTTACTTAGAACACCTTTAGGTATGAGATTTAAAACTTTTAAAATTTCTTGTTAAGCCCTTCTAATTTGTATTTATATTTAATAATGTATCTCCAAAAATCTCTCATGGTTAAACCTCATTTTTAAGCCACCCCTAACTTGACCATCTATATTACGCAGTCCAAGTTGTGGAAGTCATCCATTGAGGTAAGATCTAGGGAAAAAATTGTGTTTTCTTTCCTTTTTCACCATAGATGACAAAAAATAATAGTTTTCCCTGTCCCAAAAGAACTAGATTTTCAATAAATTTGTCCTTCCAATTTTGAACCACAAAAGCCCCCTGAGTCTATGAAAAGTGTGTCATCAAATCCTAATTTTACCATTTTATATCCCAACATTTTATATGTCTTTGGTGTATTACAAAGCACATTCTGCTGAATTGCTGGTTGCTAAAATGAAATAAAACTTGTTTCTCACTGTAATATTTATTATCAGTCATTTACCCACAAAAAATATTGAAAACATCTTTTTATACATTAAAAAAAGGTATAAAGGCCAAATTAAAAATTCATGAGTGATAACAAAAGATGCAGGTCATTATTTTGATGCTTTCATCACCAAAATATACCCAGGCACTTCTTCACATTGATCTTATAAAGATAATGAACACATGAGCTGAAGTAGCCTAATTATAAAAAAATTAATTTACCTGCAATGTTAAGAAATGTATATCATTTCATGGCTAGTATATACCTTCTCAAAAAAAATATACAAATTTTATTTTCATGTGAATTTTGAACAAGCAACATTCATGAAGGCATGAAATACATTTCAATTACATTAACAGTAACTTACTTTGCAAGATAACTTACACAAATGGCTCTAAACAATTAGCAAGATTAACAATAGTCATGAGCTCCCCAGAATTGAAATAAATCCCCAATGACAATTTTGATCTTGGTCGTACTGTTACTGTTGAGGATGCTATTATTTAACAATTGTCACTGGGAAAATACTTTGGGTGGGAAGCCACAGTTGAAAACAGAGTTAATATATGCATTGCATTAGAGATGAAAATATTGAGAGATAAAACAAACATTACGTGAATATTTATACATCACATTTTTACAGAACATCCTGACTACATTCATTTATTTATTCTTTTCTGTACAATAATCACTTAGATTTTTAAGTCAGGAATCCACTTATTTGGAGAATCTGAAATGTCAAATAAAAATATTCACTTATCATATTAAAAGATAACAGTATTCCCACACTGATTAAACCATGGATAAAAGAACTCACCTTTTGCATGGGAGGACATTGCCTATCCTTCATTGGTCGCCAGACGAACTTACATTGAGAGCAAAAGCTGCCATAGTTTCTCCTTTCTTTCCAATTGCTTTGGCAGTGTACTGTCCTACATCAGTGGCAGAGCAGTTTGTGATTTCAAGTTTAAATTTCTTCTTTCCATCCATTGTAAACTTATACTTTGAGCTTTCTTCATCTATGGGTTTCCCATCCTTCAACCATGTCACTAAATTAAGGAGTTAATATTCGAGCATTAGGAAAAAATTGACTGCCTCTTTATGGCAAGGCATCACAACCACGAAAACTTGATTAATGCTTCAAATGCTAATGGTGAGTACTTACCTTTGAGTGGTACCTTCTCTATCTCGCATTCAAATTTGGCACTTTCTCCCTCTTGCACAGTGGTGGACTGGGGGAATGTTTTAAATACAGGGCTCTTTGGTTCTTCATTAGGAACTGAAAGGTAAAAGAAATGATATAATAAAAAATTCAAAAACGATGGCTTATCTTTTTTAAAGAAAACTCTAACACCAGATGACCTACCAAGAACATTCAATGTGCAGCTGCTAAAAGACTCGCCAGCATCATTGAATGCCTCACATGTGTATGTTCCTGAGTCTTCAGGGAAAATTTCAGCTATGTTGAGCTTGTAAATATTAGCCTCACTGTCGTACTGGAAGTCTTTACTAGGTTTGATTTCCTTGTTGTTATGAAGCCATATAACATCGAACTTCTTGGCACCTAAGAGAAAATATTTTCAAAGTTGTGAAAAATGCACTATTCCACAAAATAACACCAGGAAAAATGAGCATCATAATTCAGTAATTGTATGTAGCAATAATTATGTTGCTAACTTGTTTTAATTACTAAGGATACTCCATACAATGCACACCACACTAGAATATCTATTTTCATAGTAAAACAATATTTATCCCTGATATTAGATTTGAACCTGAGACGGTTTGGCTTTGAACCTATTAACCCTTTTGAGATGGCGAAATTCTCTTCTATGCTTGTCTACTGATCTGAGTGCCTAGAGACTCTTCCTTCCTCTCTGTACGGAACATTTTTGTAAGGCATCTGTGGAGAAAGTTCTCGCAGGTATACACACACTCAGCTCCTACCGTTTTTGACCCCTCCTAGCGGGGATCTCGCCATTATCTCCAGGGGCCGTTAAGCTCAGCCCTTCCCAGGTTTAAAACCTTCCCAGTGGCATGGGTTTGCAGTAAACTAATTGTTTATTTATTGGTTTTACTACATGTATATTTGTTGCTTGCTCTCAAATTGTAGACTTTGAAATGAATTCCTTGGTTTTTACGGTGCATTTACAAATTTTAAACAAAAATCTACCATCAATATTAATGAATTTAATGTATAAACCAATTCCAATGCAAAAATACCTTGATTGATATCTTGAAATCAAAATATCAGTTAACATTGATGGTAGAATTTCACTTAAAATTGTAAACGCTCCCCAAAAGACAAAGAGTTCAATTCTGATTTTATATTTTTTTGAGAAAGCAACAAATATTTATTTAGCAAAATCACTGAATAAACAATCATATAACTGCCGACCCTTGCAGCAAAGAGCTTGCTAATACAACTAAGGGTCCAGGTACATGCTCCCGAATTCTGAGGGAAAGGCCTGACCCCCACTGGGTTGGGTCACGAAATGCAGAAGCTGTGTACCTGCAAGTGCCAGAAAGGGGGGGAAAGCATAGTGACGAAAATATATGACATTCGTTCACTTGTGTAGGAAAATCTCCAATGAAAATTTTCAGTGTTTGTCTTCCTGGTCAGGAAACGCATATGTGATGAAACTGTTTAATAATCTATAAACGAGACATATCATGGCAAGATTTCAGATGAAAAATAATTGTACATAATAAGAAAATACCATTAACTATGCCAGTGCATTACAAGATGTGCAGATAATTCAACAATATATTCTGATTAATGCCCTCAAAGTTAAAGCATCAAGTTCTAAGAAAAAAATATGTTAAAAATATATGGTACAGTCATATGCCCTGACTGGTTCTGGATTTTAAGAGTACATACATATATTCAGCCACACCTTGCTCCGTATGCAGCAGAAGTTGAAAAAATGGAAAACCTATAGCATCATAGCTTATCTAACCAGGGGTACTCAATGTTGCCAAACATTTAATCTTCAAAAGAGGTATTAAACTGGTATTTCAGGGTGATTTGCAAAAAAGTCTTGAATATGATGAAACGAGAGTAAAATGATTATATAATACAACAGCCAAGTAGGAAACAAAATTGTCCAAATATTTTAACTAAAATTTCTAACACGTCTCTTTCTAGAGTGTTAATGCAATGGTATTCACTAGAAGCTATTATCCCAAGAGGGAAAAATACTGGGCAAAAGAATACTTAAGTTAGGAAACTATGGGAATTTCAAGCAAAGGTTGGGAATAGAGGATGGCATAACTGGTATTTGGTATGATATAATTTTTATATCACCAAAGGCATTACAGGAAATGCATAGAGTAAAGAAGAAGTCAAAATTTGAAAATTACCTATGATTCTACATGAAAGGGTCACGGGTTCTCCATCCTTAACAAAATTAGATATAAGATGGCTGACTATCTTCGGAGGGAGATCACCTGCTTTCCCCTTGGCAGCAGCTGCGGCTGCATCCATAGCTAGTAGTGAAAAAGATGGTTGTAAAAAAATTAATAAAATACTCATTTATTATTTATGGCAAAATATGAAAATGAATAACAATTAATTTCTTTTTAAAAATATTTATGTTTGAAAATACATCCAAACACTCAGATATTGCCCAAAGATATGCACAACTGAAACAACTTACGTATTATTTTAAGGTGGCATTTAGTTTCAGCTGAGCCTTTAGTATTGACTGCTTTGCACACGTAGTCACCCTCATCTTCAGGGAACACTTCATTTATTGACAAGGTAGCAATGCCATTTTTGTACTTCAAATCTATTACATCAGATGAGCTCAGTGGCTGCAAAGAAAAGTTCATTTAGAGTTATTTTTAGTTCCAATGGGTTCCATGAGGTATTGTTAATATACTTCCCAATTTTAGCCTTTGCCAAAATCACACATTTGGAGGATGTACCATGAGTACGTAACATGAGTAACAGCTTGCAGAAAACTGAGTACCCCCCATGTCCAATGATGGAAAATATTTTTATTGGTGACTTCTCAAACAGAAGTTTGAAAGAAGAATAGTGCATTTTTTCAAGTGAAATATCGTGAACAGTAATTTCAAATCATAATTAGTTTTTCATTTTATCATGAAATGTATTTAGACTACTTTTTCAAGAGCTGATTTCTATTTTTTTTCACTCACAAAGTGGTCTACTGTCATTCTCTACAGTGGAGAAAGGGGGGGAGATGAAGTAACCTATCCATCCTATAAGCAGCACCAAATTCACACCCGCTACTATTTTTAATCACATGAAGCACACCATTTCCCTGAGCCATACACCCCAGTGCACCTTGCAGGATAACACATAGATTGAATGAGTAGATTATGTCTACAGATACTTGCAGATAAAAATAGATAAAATGTAATTCGCAAGTAGCATTCTGCTTTTTTGTGATTTTTTCTTCTATGCCATGTTTAATTGGTCCTCTCATTGTCAATCCATGGTGCTTAAATTATTTTCCCTCCTTGGGCTATGATGATTATGATTTAAACAATGATGATACACTTTCCCAGAATTCCCTTCTTCAGGTGCCCAGTTTTGGCACTCAGGGTCACTACTATCACTGTATGCTAGCAAATTAAGCTAGTCTTACTTGAAGCCAAACCAACAGGACCCATATGATGAGTCAAGTGCCGCCGCAACACTGGATATGTAGGTTTGGTGCATCACATCCTGGCAGTGACCCTTAGCTCTAATGCATCATTTCTAGCCATTTCCCAGAGTACAGACACTACCTCCCAGACGTTATTCATCCCCACAAACGAAATTCTTCCCTCAAGCCCTCTCTGCTGACGCACTGCATACCTCACGGCAAGATGGTCACTCAGAATGGCATCGCCCTCAATGGCATCGCCCTCTGGCAGCACCATGAAACACTGTGAACAGGATTGAGGACAACACCCACTTCTTCTCCACAAGTTGGCCATGCCTCCATCCTTGGTAGCATCACTGCATAGGGGTATGGGCCACATTGCCGTACACATGAAATTAGACCTCTACCATTTTAAATTATCACCTTGACCTCACAGTTTAGTCTTCAAACTCATCTCAGGCATTTGTTCCCAACCTTAAGTAGAAGTCAAATGAACTTTTTGCAGGGTGCCATTATTATCCTGCTTCCTGGTATGCCTAGAAATGAGGCTGTCTTGCTTGCATGATGAGTAAATTTCATGGCTTTAGATGGCCACTCTCCCACTAGATCCTAGTGTCAATCTAAGCCTGATATGATTAATAAACCTATTTTCTTAACCTTTTCACAGCTAAGCTTCATCCCAGAGAGTGCTCACCATAGCATGCAACACTGCTGGGAATTTAAACACCCCCAAGGCTCATAACTTTTTGGTATTTAAACTCGTTTGCACGTAAAACGCAATGCATGAGTAGCGCTGGTGGCACTGCTCCGACCAAACGCATATGTGAGTGCATAACAGTGAAAGGGTTAATGCGCAGCTTGTTCAGAGTCAATGAGGAGATGAGCAAAGGGAACTAAATTTACTTACCTGTCCACTCTTGAACCATGTAACTTGAGGATCTGGATCACCCTTAATCACACATTTAAGATTTAGCTGCTCTCCATCTTTTACTGTCAAATCAGATAATTTTTCTGTGAATGATGGAGGGCACATAAGGGAGTCATCTGGAGGCACTGTAAAAAAAATAAAAAATATCAGCTTAAGATAACATTTGCATTCCAAGACAAAAAATGATAAGTTATATGCTAAAACGCTTTCATGAAAAATTGTAGTTTACTTTGTAGAGATATTCATACACTACAGTCACTTCCACAATTTTATATATATGCTTACACAAAGAGGCAGACCTCAGACTTTTGACATTTTTGAAAATTAATGTAACTATGTACTAGCATTACAACATATCTGAGGAGAAAACTAGTAACTCTCTTCAAATCTCTTCATTCAGTATTTCCCTATTTATATACATATATCTCTTCATTGCAATTAATTCTTTTGAATATGGAAAATGAATACAGTAGATCCCTGCTTTATGACAGGTTCACATTGTGAGTAGCTATATAATCTAATTTATGAAGAAAAAGCTTACAATCAAGAAACCATACAGACAATTTGCACATGTCTCAGTATCACTCACATAAACAGGCAATTAGTGACCACTCATCAATTTTTCTGCTTTCCATGCTTGAATGCTAATTCAGCTTTTAATTACAATTTTTATGCTTAATTAATTTATATGGTCCTTTAAATATAGAAAACCACATGGGCTGTACAGTAAAGCACTGGTATACAATGAAGTTCACCTATTGATGTTGTTTCTTGGAAATACGTTGGTACCTGTCATGCATTGAGAGTCTATTATACTGTTTTTGATTATTGAAATCACATAATAAGAATATACAAAATGAACCTAATTATTGTTTTTCTCCAAGCGAGAGTGATAGAATGATGTTAACTTTTGATATCAAGATAACTTGAGCGATACACTCATTCGGGGCTGATTCAGAAAAATATACAGCTGCATAACTTACAAATAAGTTCCTTTGTGGCACTCCTTGACCTGGATGGACTTTCAGAAGCATCAAGCTTTCCTCCATATTTCTTGATGGGCCGCCTCTCAGATGTTTCTAAGGCCTCAGCTACACTGGATGACTGCAAAAAAATAGGAAACAGTGGTAATCGCTATAGCTCAATCAAACATAAGCAGGGGTGCACTAGGAGAATGTAGGTATTCTCACTCTCAATGAGGAGTCAAAGAGCAGGATATATTAGGTATTGCAATAACAACTAAATACATAGGAACTTGGACTCTACATGGACATCACTGAAATTTTACTATACGGACAATTGATCCAAAGCAAAAAATCAGTTTTGGCACAATATTTCTGATAATACATTAATTAATCTCCTGAACTGACCTTAATTGTGGATTGCTGTTGGGTTGAGGAGCTGTATTTTGAGGTGCTGCTACTATACTGTGAGCTGCTTGTGTGAGAACTGCTCTGGTGACTACTGGATGTCCTAACACTTATGGCAGGAGGTGGAGCTGGACGGCTAGGTGGCTCAATGTATCTCCGATCTATAATTAACTCAAAATTACTCAACAGCTCTCAAGAAATTAAATTGATAGTTAGTGATCAATAGCTTTACTCTAGTTTGCTAAATAAGTAAGAACAAATAAAGTGCAGTTTCACCGAAAGTGCTAATTGCCACTCATGCTCTTCAGAAGCATGACTACAAAGACATTAAAGACAGTAAAATGAAGAAGAGAAAGAGCTAAAAAATAAGGTATTGCATAAATGAAAGTGAAAGAAGAAAAGCAATACTCTACTGATAAATAAAACATTACATAAGTACTATATAATTACTATTTTGGTGACTGAGAATGAATAGTTACATATGTTAAATGAAATGAAAGAACTACAAAGTGACAAAAGATCTATGCTCTAAGCTAAAGTTAATTTGTGAGTTACCTCCAGAATACATCAAGTTATGAGCAAGTTGAGCTTGTTCAGCAGTTTCTCCAAATCCTACAGATAAAAGAAAAGTGATAAAAGCTTCTACATAAGGCCTTGAACAGTCTAAAGAATACTCTGTGAAATAAATAGTGCGGGATTAATTTGAAAATACAATTTACACCAAAAAAATGTACATTTTTCAAACACTAGCAAATAACTACTTGAAGCCATATCCATGTTATGAAAAGTAAAACAGAAGCAATAATACTATATGCATAACTATTATGATTAGCCCTCCAGGAAGCTGCTAATAGGTGATACAATTCTAGAGGAAAATTTTATCCAGGTAAAAATTATTTAAAGGTTACCAGCTGAAGTCGATGTATGAAGATAAAATCACACAAATTTGATTGCATTGAGTGAAAACTTTCAACATTGAATCAAAAATGACCTAGTAATTTCCCCTGGCTTATGTCACCTCATTAAATGCACAAAAACTGATTGGTAGGTGATAACAAAGCTTAAAATCACCACCCCTACTGATAGTATATTATCGTTGTTTGGAACCTTTCTGGGGGGTTAATTTATAATGCTCCTAAAAATGTTGACACTATGTAGCCATTAACCTACTATGCATACAGTCTAATGGAAAATAACTACACTATGGTCTCCACTTTTACCTTATTAGTAGTTTGCATCAAAATTATTCTAGCAAAGTATAACATTATAGGCTAATAGGATAGGAGAAAAGACAGAAATATTGAAGATAGCTACCTACATATTCAATAATATTTCTCCACACATTACCTTCCACAATGACAACACAATTAGTTTCATCAGAGCCATGTACGTTGGTTGCAACACAGCGGTATTTTCCGGAATCTTCTGGCTTGCAATCAACAATTTCCATGGTTATCACACCATCAGCATGAGTCATGGTATACTCATATCTGCTAAGTTCTCTCTTCTCCTTGAACCATTTCACCTGTTTTAAGAGCAAAAGAAATTATAACTAAAGTTTATTCCAGATTCATCAACATCGTATCAATACCAAATACTTTACTATCATTAAGCAAATATATTTCTCTCCTAAAGGAAGAGAAGATCATGTGTTTTACTAGGTCAAGTGCAACAGAATCAAAAGTTATCCTGCAATACTATATATAACTTAATGCTTACATGCATCAAAGAAATAATAGAATTATGAACAACACTTCTCTTTATCAGATGATTATAGAGGAATAGCTGTCTAGGGCTTAGAGTACCCAAAAATTCAAAACTTTTCCACAGTCATAATAATTACACCATTTAAAATAACATTCATCATCATTCAAAGCTTTTAGAGTTAAAAATTGAAAGATGCCATAATTAACTCACTGTTGGTGTAGGCTTTCCACTTAGACAGCAAAGCAGTTTACAAGTCTGATGAATCTGCATGACACGTGGCCTAAGAAGGAAGGTAAAGCATGGAGCACATTCTTTCTCTTCTTGCCATAGCTGGTATCCCAAAGGCTCTCGCCTTCTAACAGGTGCAGCAGCTTCTGGACGGTATTGTGGAACTGACTTTGGAATAGCTACAAAATGGATACCAAATGGAATTATGCACATAACTGATCATAAAATTGAATCTGAGTCTCTCAAAAAGAGACATTTCTGCATTAGGAGGCTATAAGCAGCACACACAAAATTTAATTCTTAGCCAAATGTCCTTTAAAGTCATGTTGATCTAAATGATTAAAGCTGGTTTAAATTAGCAGTGATAGTGAGTAATTAATAAATTGAAAAATACCCCATCATTTATTATAGGTGGTTCAGTGACTCCCTTTTCAAAACAAATGGCATGCAGATTTTTTGAGGCTGATCAGAAAATAGTCTCAAGTATGTATCTATTGAAATTCTCCTCAACATATAAGTAGGTAATGTATAACAAGGATGGAATAATGGAAAATGAGTTTAGCATAAGGTTCATTTGGTAGCCAAAAAATAAATATGCTATGAGGCAAAATAGGCAATAAAAACTTTTCAACAGGCAGGTGCTCCACCATCCTTATGTTTCAAGACACAGATCATGTGGCCACTGAAAATTCACACAAGATGGTGAAAGTTTACTCAGCAAGCACTGCATTTGGGGTCAGATATCCTTCGAGGATATGACTACCAACATCAAATTTACTTTAGATAACTCTAATCAATGTCCCAAGGGAAAATTTTGTGACACAAAATTTTCAAATTAATACAAGCTTAAGTTGGAATCTGAAGACAGAATCTTATCTTCAACCCTATCCCCGCCAGTGAATACCAGAAAGTGTGCCAAAACTGCCAAGCCATTTTCACATAGTTTAAATGCTGCAGTTTTTAAATAAAAATATATTTATTTATTCCTTTAAGTTCAATTTTAAAACGACTAAGCAGTACTTTGGAATTGAATATTGAAAAGTGATGCACATAGACTGCATTTTAAATGTAATGGAAATTAAAAAAATACATATATAAATGCCTTTAAATGCTAGTGATGTATCAGCTGGTAACAGTTTTAGCACACATGTTGGGCAACTCTCAGCAATGGAGTTAAGTATGAAATTCAGAAAAAAATATTTTTCTAAGTTCACAGTTTTCCAATCCATCTCATGAAATATTTGCTCATTCTATCAAAAAATGATGCCTACAATCATAGACTGAAACAAATTTCATTTTTGAAAAGCTTATAGCAGATCCCCATGCATATTATTCAATAGCAATTCTATATCACCCGGGAGAGATTCTCCCCTCCAATGCCACATTCACAACCCCTCTAACCATGTACTTAGTACAGTAGGCCTCAATCACTTTGAAACAAAATATTTTAGCCATATGGGAGAAAGAAAGTCACCACCAATAGCAAAAATTAAATACCAAGTACATAAGTACATTTTTATGCCAAAACGACAAGGTAATACTAACAAATTCAATATGTCATTCTGATTTAGGAAAAACATGACAAGTTGTTTGCCAACATTAGAGCTGCTTTTTAGAGATAATGCATTTCATTTGATATTACTCATACTACTACATGAAATATTATAAACAAAATACAATGAAATTAACTTAAAAACTTCTGGTGACACTACTTAACAGCATTACTTACGTTGAACATTTAGGAATACCACTTCTTCTCTGTAGCCATAATGATTTTCAGCTCTTATCACATACTCTCCTCTGTCATCAAGTTTTACTCGATTTATTATAAATGTATAGTCATCACCATTGTACCTCTTCATAAACTTGACACTCTGTCTAAGTTCAGCATTATTATGGAACCATGTCAATGTAGGTGTAGCTATGGCAATGACACGACATGAGAACTTGGCACTCTGCCCTTCATAGGCAAATGTGCTTTGAGGCTTGATGACAAACCTTGGAGCAGCTTGTCTACGATCTGTAAACATCCACAAAATATTATTAGACTCCATTCTACTGAAAAAAACTTAATGGAAATCAAGCACAGAAAGCAGCAACAACATATCTTAAAATAACATGGTACTCACCAAAGTATGCATCATGGATTCTATACTTTTCAACCAAAAGCTTTCTGAGAGAGCTGTACTCAGATATTCTACCAATAGGTAGAATAAATGCATCCCAATCTGGATACTTAGCCCGGATCTTATCTCGAATGTTAGCATAGCGACTTTGGCTGATGACAGTTGTTCGGTTGCTGTGGTCTCCTGTCAACCATGCATGCTGGAGGCATTCGTGAGCAGTCATTCTCTTCCTAAAATAGTATGAGTGTAGGTTTATTTCCCTTCACCATATGACTGGCAGATATTATACTAAAAAGTCCATTTGATTTGGGGACTCTGGCTCGGGGTTAGGCAACCCTTTCATACAGATGAGGGGTTTTGCTGAAGCTGAGGAGGGCTTTGAAATAACAGCCATCTGATGGATTAAAGGCATACCCAAAGGACTAAGAAAGATATTTCCCAAACTTCATGCAAGACATCTCTTCACATCTAAATGAAACTGTACAAAATTATTAGCGAGATTTCTCGTCAAGCTCAAATTAAATGTCACTTCTGTATGATGAGATCTCTTCTCACCCCCCAATCAAGTGGTTACAAGTTAAAATATTCTAAAAATTCATTAAAACATGAGAAGTGGGAAAAAATTTAAAGCACTTTTGAAAAAAGAACTTACTCTTTGTTCTTCACAAGTAGCCTCCTAATGAAGTCCTTTCCTTCTTCAGAAACGATAGAGAATGCTTCTTCATCAAAGTCCCAATCACATGCTTTCACATTCTTGAGTGTTTCAATGTCATTTTCTCCAGCAAAAGGAGACAATCCACTCAACCTGAAAAACAAGTGAGAGTTAATTAGCAAGCGATGAATACTATTTCCTGTGAGGATTCACAGTTATTACAAAGTTGAGGAACACACTGACTTAAAAATATGGAGGATATATTTTTTACAAAAAAAGTTGAACAGACAAAGAAAATACTTACAGGACATAAGCTAATACACCAACGGCCCACATGTCTGTGTAAAAGCCAACTGGTTCACGCTCAACAATTTCAGGGGCAGCAAATTCAGCTGTGCCAGTGGAAATCTTGACTACCTCATTAGGGTCAAGTTTTGTGGCCAAACCAAAATCTATAAGTTTAACATTTGTGCTATTCCTTGTCTGGCACATAATGTTTTCTGGCTTAATATCTGTAATTTTGAACATGAGTAATTAATTCATGGGAAAGTAATTGTCACATAAAAAATTACATCTAATACACCAAAATATATCTACCCAAATGGATTATGTTCTTCTCGTGCATATGTTTAACACCTTCACAGATTTGCCGCATGTAGTTAATGACTTCACTTTCAGACATTGTGTATCCTTCAGCAGTAATGCGCTCAAACAATTCCCCTCCAGATAAGCTGAAAATAAATTTTCATGAGGAAATTAGTCATGTAATCAATATTTTTATGGCAAAAAGAAAACCAAAGCTATGCCAAAACCTACAATTCAAATATGAGGACCATTTCATCATCATCTTCAAAGGCATCGTGCAAGTTGATCAGCTTGGGATGATGTAATTGGTTCATGATATCAATTTCTTTCCTAATCAGTTCTTTCTCCATCATGTGAGACACTGGGATAAACTTAGCAGCAAATATATTACCAGTCTTTCTCTCTCTGCATCTATGTACGACACCAAATGCTCCAGTACCAATCTCCTCAAGTATATCATAATAATCATATACACTACTTGTCTTGATGTCAACTGGCTGTGGAACATACTTGGAATAGATGTCAAATACTGAAAAAAATGAAATAGCGTGTTATTAATTCATTTAAGTTATTACATTTTCCATAAAAATTTCACACCATAGAACATTTACTAACCATAGTTGTCATAATCCTTGATTTTGTCATCAGGTCTTCCTCTAATTTTCTTTCCATGCTCATCGACTGTAATAGAGGAAAACATTATACATTAAAATGACTATGGCTCAACCAGAAAGGTGAGAAAGGGCAGGAGCATGAAAACTACAAAATAAAATGAATTGCGGGCAGTGATACTATGGGAAGTACTGATATGAAGAAATAAAGGAACCATCAAAATAGTCAGGGTCAATTCAGCTCAAGATGAGTGATCTTTTACAAAACTCCATTGATTTCAACACGACAACTAACACCAAAATATAAGCATGTTCAAAGGCACAAAAGAGTCACATTTGATACTGAGTGTCAAACAAGTCCTGGAAAATAGGTATTTTCCTCTCCACAGTGAAACATTTAATTATTTTGACATTAGCAATGATTCAGATTTGAGGAATTTTAGGCACCTTCATACTGCTTCTTCTTGAGAACCTTCTTGCCAGTGTCCTTGGTGGTAATGAGGTCAGAAACAGTGCTTGGATCACTTCGCCCATATACGTTTTCAGCATACACACGGAACTCATACTGGTGTCCTGGGCTTAGGCCAGTGATAGCCATGGTATTGAACCTGAGGATGAATTTACAATTAATGCCCCAATTGATGTCAGAACAGTACTCAATTCAAATAACTGACTGAATTATTAATGAACTTGGGATCAATTCTATGGTGTTTAAACTGTCAAATTGAATTACTCCAACTGACTTATCCAAATTTTCTGGTGCTTGCATATGATTAATAGCATAGAGCACATCCAATGAATCTCAAAATAAATTTAAAAAGTAGGATTTTCAATTAATTTGATCAAATTACACAAAATACAGTTACGCACATGGCTTCTAAGTAGCTCACAGAAATCGGGATTGAATTTGTACATCACAAAAATAAAATACTAGTAAACTTAAGTAACAGTTCCAAAAGACAGATATGAGTCAATAATTGATGAATGCTGATTACAGAACCAAGGAAGACCTTGAATAATATGCAAAGACAAATGAGCATTGCATGTAGGAGAGTTAAATCTGAACAACTTTAAATACTGTACCTTGTATTTCCAACTCTAATCCAGCTGGTCATAGGATGTTCTCTCTTTTCTACCAAATAACTAGTGATGTTGCTGCCACCATCCCACATAGGTGGTTTCCATGTTAAAGCCAAGGAGTCATGTCCAATGTTTTCAACAGTTGGGAACCTTGGTGGATCAGGGCGATCTGAAATAGATGAAAGAGATTTTCAGACTAAATACAGAACTGAATGAAGCACCAGAATAATAAAGCTGAGTTTGACTACACAAATTGAATATGAAGTCTTTATTTAATATCCCTATTAATATTTGCTAAAATAAATTTAATTCGTAAAAAGAGGAGCCATACTGCCAGAATGATAGTTAAAACAAGCATAAAAAGAAGGAAATTAGGAAAAGGGAGATTAAAAGGCACAATAAAATGAAATAATCCCGAGATAAAACAATTATTATGAGGATTTATGATATTACAAAAATAACAAATTAAAGTAATTAAGAATATATTGTTATAAAAATATTACTCACCACTAATTTGAACCTTAATTATAGCTGAATCCATTCCCAGATCATTTTCAGCAGTTACTCTGTATGGCCCACTGTCAAGCTTGCTACCATCACGAATTGTGAGGATAGCATGTCTTTCCTGAAAGGCAAAGAGTAATTTTTTCATGTCCTCATAGAGATGTCAAATAATGAGTGTTCCAAAAATAATCAAAAGAAATTAGTACCTTCACTTCTACGGCATAGTGTCCACCAGACTCGATTGTTTCTCCTTCTCTCACCCAAGAAATCCTTGGCTTTGGCATGCCAGTGAATGGAATTTTGATGATAACATTTTCTCCTTTGTCAAAGAATGCAGTATCACGGAATCTTGGAGGTACGTTGAGTTTTGGAGCAGCTACAAAAATAGGGACATGATTACCATACGTACAGTAAAAACACAGTCAGTGTTGGTAATAAGGAAGATAAATATAAAAATAACAACTGGTAGCATTATAACACTTGTTTCTTTATAACTATAATTGCATTGAAAGTAAATTGGAGTCAAAATTTAACTCAACCTTGAAATGGCAACTAAACACAAAATCAAAATTTAAAAGAAGATTGATTATTTGGAGCTGCAATGTCCCACCCAGTGAAAAAAGCATGTTTTAGATTGTGCAACTAATGAAGAGAGGACTTTCCAAAAATTAGCTATGCTTTTTTAATAGAAAGCAGAAATTGCAGGGAAGAAAGGAAGTCATTATGAAACTATAAACAGGCAAACATCACATATTTAGCTAAGAATATGGATGAATAATCATATGGGGAACTGTCTAAAGAGAAGCAGATGATGAAGCTGTCCCAGACAGCACATAAAATTTTGTATCTGTATACGACGGTGGACAAACAGGATACGAGAATTGCCATTTGAAATGTTCGCAAGAGAATTTTATGAAAATGCAAGCACTAGTTCTCGGGAGAATGAGCATACATTTTAAGTTTACCCTTGCACATAACATGCAGAATTAAAACAACGTAATTAATGCGCATACTTCTTTGCAAGAAGGATAAATAACTTTAAGAGATATTAGTATCCGCTCGTACATAATTGGTACAGGATACTAGTATCTTGTCCTGACAGGTCTTGTACACGGTGCGATGGAACTATTTGCAGGCGCGGAGGCTAACTTTGGAGCGGTCACCGACTCGTTCGCCGTTTGTTTACATATGAGAGTTTGTTTACATATGAGTTTGTGACTGTGTTTCTCAATACACTAGTCGGAAATCAGAAGTATTTACTTACAAATAATTTTAAAAGTTGCGTGAAGTACCCTACATTCGTATTTCTGGTAATTGTAGTGAAAAATAGGTTTCTTTTTACTCTGGTGGCATTATTTTTCGTGCATCGTTATTTTATGTGCAGTTCTTTGTGTTGAAACTCATCATCCAAGACATGTCATCATCCATCATAATCATACGCAAAGTTTTCCTGGAGGATTTCCACTCATTTAGATAGCAAATTAATAATTACCAACTAAGTGTTTTCGGTGATAGATACGGATTTCATTATATTGAAGTCATTATTTGGCTATAAGACTGTGATATATAGGGTTTTTTAAAAGGAGCAATGCCCACTTGTCGGCGGTTTTCAAGATTGTGGAGTTCTAAAAAAGAGAATCCTGGCAAAGAAAGGAATCTCATTGTAAAAGAAAGGTGAGTGGATTTAATTATGTTGAATATCAATTTCAATATCTATTTTGGAGGCTTGATGAAGCATTTTAATGTTGGAGACATTAATGTGTTGTCTTTCAATTCGTGGATGTGCTGGAACACATTATTAAGCTGATAATGAGAGAAACTAATAATTTCATATCTTTGTAGCATGAGAAAATTGTGATAATGATAAATGATCCAGTGATTTGTTTCAAATCGCTCTTAATTTGGCCAATGTTATTGTAATTCCAATTACTGTTGTCAGAGTTAACTTTAATATTATTTTCATTTAGGCGTCGTGTTTCAAAGTTATTCTCCCCCCGACGATGTGTAGTTCTCTCATTTAAAGAGCTTTTATGTTCTTCTTATACTCGTTGGAAGAAGTTAATTTAACGCAATCCTCTCAGAATTCATAATACAATTGCTAGACTAGATTTTTGCTGACACAATTCGAATTAAGGATTAATTGACACGATTAATTAATTAATCGGTAATGATCCTTACTGGCTTTTCTTAACGCATAGGTACGCATTAAAGATACATTGTCTGTGTAATTTCGAATTCAGTGTTATTAGCATTTTTAATATGCATACAAAACGTTCTTTGATGCGGAAGGAAGACCGTGAATGTTGGAAGTGTACTTTCGTGTATTTCAGAAAAATGTGCACATGCGATGGTGTAGAAACCCATTCCCAAGCAGTGATATAAGTTTTTAATGGGCTATATATATTTCAATTACAGGTGGATGTGCTTACCTACTTGAAATGACTGCATTCATAGTTATTTTAAACTTAATAAGGAAGGAGATACGTACGAAATAAGAAATGTTGATTTTAGCTTGGACACATTCTGACATGTGCATCAAAGACTATTATGTATTTTTTGCTTTAAATAAAAATGAAGGTATATAAATATATACGTATATCTTATTTATTCTTTCTTTCCTATCCTACACTTATTATTATTGCCTTCTTCTGATGTTTGTGGGGTAATTAGGAATATTTTACCTTACTATGGAAGTGTCCAGCAGATTATAGGATTGTGTGCTATTTCGGCAATTTAACGAGTAATTAGGCATTTGTGCATCTGAAATTCATTGGAAAAATATTAATATTTAAAAGCTAGTGAAAAAATGTGGATGACATCGGCTATTTGGTATTCGTGCGCGCCTAGCAGTCGTATCCTTTCGTACACGGTTCGTAGCTGACATTTGACTAATAATTATCGCGTTCGTACACGGTTTGGTATTGGATCGTATCTAGATACGAAAGGATACAACGGGTACTAGTATCCAGTTCGTCACTGGATGGTATCTGCATACGAATTAGATACGACGGAATCTGTGCTATCTGGGGTCTTTGTGTGAAATTTAAAAACTATGTAATTTTGGCCTCAAAAAGGGAAATAATTATGTATTAATTTATTTTGATTGATGTGCAAGCAACAATAGATTCCCCAAGGATGTATTATGATATACAACCTTAAAATTACCAAACATTACACTGAGATACATTTAACAAGAACTTACTCATAATTACTAGTTCCGCTCTGGTGGATTTCACTCCACCCTTGTTTACTGCCCTGCAGACATACTCATCAGCATCTTCACCAAATACATCATTGATAATCAATGAGTATGTCTCTCCTTCCACGAGCATATGATACTTAGAACCACGAGTAAGTTCCCTGGCACCCTTGTACCTAGAAGCAAAAAAGTTAAAAAGTCAATAACACTTTCGTGAAATATAGCTTAAAATGTTTAAGAATTATGTATCTATACCCTTCAATTAATGATATAAAATGGTGTGACATTGATATAGCAGCTAACCACAGCTGGGGATCGGGTATCACTGATGATGGGACAGTGATTATACATCACTGAAATAAAAACAGTCCTCTGCACTTCTGATAACCTAGCTTTTTCCCTTTTAGTCAATCATTGCAACTCTTTTCCCCTAAATATTCTGAGTTCAGTAAACCAATAAAGGCAAATTTGACAACTTTAAGCATATTTGTGGAGCAACATGCCTTTCCAGCTTGGAGGCCAAGGAGCTTCAAGAGAATGAATTATCTCTCCAAGTCCCCTCTGAGAAAGGTAGAGCAAACAGGAAGACAATGATAAATCTTCTTCTATTTGACTGTAAATTATTAATAACTAAAGGGTGTTAATTGTACGCAGGATTACATGGTATTTGATTGGCATGGCTTTCGTATGGCACTGGTTACATGAAAATATGGGATATTTAAGAAAACGAATATTTTTATAAAATATTTAAGGAAAATTAGGAAACCTCACATATATTACCGTATTTTCTGTTATAATATGCACCAGCTTTAAAGACACTAGTTTTGGCCACCTACTTTACATAAGATGCAAGGTTATTTTCTGTAGATTAAAAAAAAACATCTTAATAAGCAGGAAAATATGGTATATTTTAAATACCATGGAAGAAAATTTTGAAGAACTGGTATTATTTTTTAAAGGCATATTAACAGCCTTACATTTTCTTTTTTTTCCTTTTTTCTTTCAATACCAGTTTGCTGCAGATAACCTATGCCTATAAAAGGTGTAAGCCATAAAATATCTTGTTATGAGATATGAATACAGAGAATCTTTTAGTTCATTTTGAAAAATAATTTGTGAGCAATGACAAATTTGGTGTTTTCCCAGCGAACAAGGCTGATGAAATTTTCTCAGATTTCCCACCGGATAACGAAGGCAGTTGTTTCCAACATTTTGATGGCTGTCTCTATCATCGTCTTCAGGGCTGGAAGATGATGGCCATTGAATCATTGGTAACAACCGCCTTCCTGACCCTGTGGGAACCCTGGGAAAATTTTATTAGCAAATAATGTGTGAAGTTCTCCTGTGCCCTATCCTTTTTAATTTGCAATTTAAGTAATAATCTGTACCACATTCAAAATTGAATTTCACTCATTAATAATATTACATATACAGTAAGTCCTCAACTTACGAACATCCGACTTACGAACTTTTAAATATGCAACATGCATATCGAATCAAAAAATTCAAACGTGTGAAGGAATTTCAAATTTGGCGCCATCGGATAAGTTATTTGGCCGTTGCAGCTGGCGGTGCAGCGTGCAGCAAGGGGAATTTTAACTTTAAGTTGAAAGTAAGTGAAGCCAAGGAAAGTACCTTGTGAGTGTTTCATTCAGAACTGGAACCAAAACTGCAAGCCAATGTATAAAATCGTACCAGAACCATTTAAGTAAAATTTAATCCATTAACAACAACAGATATCACATAATTACATTTTCTTTCCTGGTTTGGTCAAAAATAGGTTATGGGAATTTAAAAATTATTATTACAAAGAGCTAAAGTAAATGAAAATGTTCATTACCATGTAATAGTTGGTTTTGGAGAACCAGTAACTTTGCATTGGAACTGAGCATTCTTGTACTGAACAGCCATAACCTTCCTGAGTGGAGTGACAATTTCAGGTGGAGTTGCAGCTGAAATTGATATAAAAAACAATAGTTAAACATTGTACGACATGATGGCTAATTGCAGAGTATGTGATTAAGTACAATTATCATTAATTAGAGATCAGATGATGCAATCTAAAAATGATCATAAAAAATGACAATAGCCTACCCTTAGGATCCTTGATTTTAACAGAGGTTGATGCAGTAGATGGTGGACTTAGGCCAGCGTCATTTTGAGCAAACACACGGAATTCATACTGTCTATCCTCAATCAAATTACTAATATTAATTTGAGGTGTAATGCAAATGACTTGGTTGACACGCTGCCATGCCTGAGAGCCAGCTTCTCTCTTATCCACCCAGTAGCCCTGGATGCGAGCTCCTCCATCAGATTCAGGCTTGTCCCATGACAAGTTGACAAAGTCTCCACCAACTTCGATGACCTTTGGTGTTCCAGGCGCAGATGGGGGATCTTTAAAGGGAAAATGATTACCACAATAAGTTTGCGATTTCTATTTGTTTTCCAAAGAATAAGAAAATTTTATACATTTCATGACAGTAAGAATAGTAAAATTAAACGCTCAAATAGATTTATTACATTATACACCCATTCCATAGTTCCAAAATGTACACCCTAAGCAGCAAACAATAAACACTAGACATAAAATGTTTACCACTATAGAAAGCTCAATTTCAATCATTAGCCATCAATGAATTAATATTAATAATACCAGCTGACAATATTACTTGTTCATTCACTTAGCAATCACCTACCACATACAGCCAGTACTCTAAAATTTATCATTTACTTAAGTAACAGGGATGCTTAAGTTCTTTAAAATAATTTAATCCCTGATTCAAATAATTTAAACAAAAAACAATTTTTTCTTAATGCACTAATTAAAAATAAATGCATAAAACCTACCGAATGGGGCCTTGGCTTTGATGGGATTTGTGCCTTCCAGGGGAGGTCCCATTCCATTCTCATTCACAGCCATTACCCTGAATAGATATTCTTGACCTTCCGTCAAGCCTTGCACTACAAAGGTTGTGTCTTTGCAGAAGCTTGAAACAATTATCCAGTGTGACAGGCTGATGTCTTTCCTTTCAACCACATAGTGAGTGACCCTCATGCCACCATCATACTGAGGTGGTTTCCAGGAAAGAGTGCATGTGTGCTTCGATATGTCTGACACCTCCAAGGGTCCAATTGGTGGTCCCGGCAACCCTTTAAGAAAAATGACACATTCCATACAGCAATGCTTTCACAAATTCTTTCCAAAACCCTTCCAAACAAAATTGTGACAATTTCCAGTTTTCATGAGATATTAAAGACTAGGCTGCTGTGCAGCATTCCTTCACTTTAACACAGTCCATAATTCATAAGGAAATAAATTCAGAACATTTTTAAAACAAATAATCACATTTTAATGAGAAAACAATTTTTCCATAATTTTCAGAGATCTAACAGGATTGTTAGCTCTTTAAAAATAATAATGGAAACTAGAAACTGACTTCCCTTTGGCTCAACACATATGCATATAAGATGAACTATCCTGAAGACCTTATGGGAGTTACCCCTCACCCCAAAGTAATTTCTCGTACCTTGATAAGAAGGAATATTTTTAAAAATTCTACGTATTTCACGCTAAATTACTATTTTGGAAGATGAAAACATCAGAGCCAATAGCTCTCCTAACTAAAATGTTTTACCAGATCATAAGCATGCCTACCTAGATACAAAGGCATAAGAAACACTGCCATTTCCAAAATTTACCAGCAACAAATACCAATGAGTATATGTATGAACTTAAAAAATAACAAAGTTTTAACTTTGCCCTGGACTAATGACATCACATCTAAATGAGAGGTTGAGGCCAATTCTCAATTCATTACTTTATCGTTCCTTAATTAGAAGAAACACTGTCATTTTGCCTCGGCTACTAAAGATTGGAGTCACATGTGATTTTCCAGTCATTTGGTACTTCACTTTCTGTCAATTATTTATGAAATATGGTTTCTAGAAATGGTAAGATTTGAGGGGATAACTCCTTTAAAACTCATGCAAGTTTCTCCTCTGAACCTGGAGAGTTGTTACTTTTAATGGCTTGCAGGTGTTTGATTTACATGATTATGTCACTCATTGATTCACAAATGTCTGCTCATGGAAGGTTCAAGTTTTTAAGAAAATATTTTAGGTAAAAATTAAGGGATAATCTATACAATAGTACTTCTTAGGGAGGCTTAAAAGTAATGCCCAAAAATGGTTGTTATTATCAGCTAAGATGTTTGGAAAACAAGGATATACAAACAAAAATAATTGAAACATTGACATTAATGCAGCCATTATACATAGTAACAGTTTGATGTTGTTACATGAACACAAAGCCTGTCTTGTACTCATCAACAGTTCACATTACCACATACAGGCCCGGCTTAACCCATTCAATGCTGACCTGTTGACATGACATTTGTTCCCACGCTGAAGGGTTTTTTTCGTTTATTTATATAAAACGAAAACACATCCAGCAAAGAACAAAACTCATCCACGTGTGCCTAGAGCAAGACTAAGACGCTGAAGGAAGTTGCAAGTGTCAGCGCCGACGCTTGGGAACTAGGGAAAACCGAGAAAAGTAAGGGACCGATGCCTTGAATTCAAGGCATCCGCATTGAATGGGTTAAGGCCCGGGAGACACGGGCAACTGCCTGGGGTGCCGCAAAGGAAGGGGTGCCGTGATGGTGAAAAAATATTTTTTACCACAATGTTTTACTGGTGAATGGGTTTGATAAGCGGGGAGGGGGGCACCGGAATACTCTCTCGCCTGGGTGAAAATTTTGTCTTAAGCCGGCCCTGGCTACATATATTTCCTTATGTCATTCAACAGTAGATGAGTCACAATTAATAAAAATACTTAATTGAAGCATTACAGGAACTATGCATCCATTAATTATGTAACATAATATCATTCTTTGTACATACATTGATATTGATTTTGAGGTATCCGAATGGAATATGTTGACTCTAATAATTAGGGCTCCTGCATAGAACACTGGGGCAGAACCAAACATAAGATGAAAAAATATATTTTACAGAGAAATGGGGGTTGTATACATAAGTGTGGTGCATACAAGACCTTGACTTCAGACCTAGCATGGGGGAAACACATACGAAAAATTTGTGGTGCTGCATTAAAGAAACTAGGATTTTTCAAGGGAATAGTAGAAAGGTACTTCTGAAACTAGTACTGAAAAGTGAAAGAAAGATATTACTTTGCTCTGGTTAGACTACATCTCGAATACAACATGAGCATTTGGGACCCTGCACTGAAAGAACTGATTTTTTAAGTGAATTTCATGCAAAGGAAAACAGCACACTTCTTTAAAAACTTCTGCAAGCAAACAGAGAGTGACAAACAGCTGATAGAAGGACTAGGTTGGGAACCGTGAGAGACTTGGAGGCTCCACGCTAGGCTCTGATTACTTGAAAAATTCAGATAAGGCGAGTTTCAGTACAACACGGGGAATATAATTTTAACGTCGTGCTATTTCTCTGGAACTGATCGGAATAACATAATAAGAGAGATGCACTGCCAAACTGATAGGCACAAAAATTTCTTCTTTCCATGCACCATTAGTGCTTATAAAAAAAACAGTGTGACACTAACATCAGGCACATCGTTAGCATACAATTCACATCTGTCCTCTCCCTCCTCCTTTTCTCATTTCCCACCCCTTCATGGCTAGTATCCTGATACCCCCTCCCCCCACACACCTCTGGCGGCTCGCAGGGTAGTATGCAGACTAAGTTCTCTTAAAAATGAGGGCTATGGAATAGGATTCCCAATCTCTGACAACAGTCATTCCTCACAATGAATTGGCAGTTTCAATCACAACAAATTAATTTAAAGTAATTGTGATGGAAAATACTAATGAAATTTTTATTTGTTCGGTAATTATACCAGTGTTTCACAATAACTATAGGGGAGTACATGTAGGAATGAATCATATGAAATTAACTAAAAATTATCAGAATTTTACCTGTGATGTGAACAGTAAATGATGCTGATACACTTCCACTATCATTTTTACAAGACAATGTGTAAATTCCAGCATCAGCTTTGGTGATTTCCTTGATGAATATGATGAGGTATTCATCAAATACAGTATATTTAATGTGGGTTGATTCAACAACAGCTTTGCCATCTTTGCTGAGAACCACATCCATTGGTTGGTCTCCAGAGTAAAATATTTTGACTTTGGTATTATCTCCCTCGGGTAGGTACAAATCACCAGGCATTCTTTCGATTCTTGGTGGAGCTAATATGGAACAAAAATATTAATTAGTAGAAAACAGGAAATATACCATAGCTAAACAGCATGCATTGAATTTACATTCATGCACATTCACTTACATCCTATCTTTAATCTTGCAGCACATGTAACTGAACCCACAGCATTACTAGCTTCACATACATAGTCCCCTTCATCTCCATCCCTCACATCAGAAACTACAAGTCTGAAAACTCCATTTATCTGTTCACTCCTAAATCTTCCACCTAATGTGAACTCTCGTCCATTCTTCAACCACCTTGAAGTGGGTGTTGGTCGACCAGATGCTTCGCACTCCCAAACCAGCTGCTTACCCACTGGCACAGCCACGGTGTTGAGGGGCCTGACAAACTCAGGCTTGACGCCTCCCTCCACTTCACAAATCTTAACAGGTGTTGTGCAGGAGCTGGGCTCACTCTTTCCTGCAGCATTCACAGCAAAAATGCGGAATTCATAGTCACCCCTCTCAATGAGATTAAGAACAGTGTATTCACAGTCTGTAACATTATAGTCATTGCACTTAACCCAGAAGGCTCCTCCGACCTCACGCTTTTCAATGACGTAGCCAGTGATCCTACTACCTCCATCTGATTTAGGAACTTCCCATTTAAGGTCCACATAGTTCTTTCCAACCTTAATGACTTTGGGTGTTCCCGGAGGTGAGGGCACATCAAACTTTCCTTTGAGCTTGAATTTGGATGATGGAGGTGAAGGTTTGCTAAAACCAGCAGCATTCTTGGCCCTAACTCGGAATTCATATTCTCTGCCTTGGAGTAGGCTGTGCACAATGTACGTTGTGTCCTTAACCAAATAGTCATTAGCAATTCTCCATTGCTGATCCTCAACAACATCCCTGAAAAAAGAAGAAAAGTCGTTGAATATCAAAACAGACTACCTTACCGACAGAGCTACAAGAGGCAATATATAAATGTAAACTGAAACATCACATCAGATAAAGTTATGCATGAAAGTGAAGAGAGAAGGCAAAAGAATGTTTGCCACTGAAATTTTAACTTTAATAAATAAAATGATCTGTCACTCATGCAATGGGCAAGAAAATAAATCAGTTTTTTGTAAGTTGCCAAATTGGGACATGCTGATTACCCTACCATCATTTAAATTAATGCACAGGGTATCACTGTTGCAACATCTTCATGAAATACAAGACATTCACCAATTACTGAAATGGGAATATTTTCAGATTTCCTGTGCTATTTATAGAATATGCTACACTTATTCTCATGCTTTTCTGGGCGTCTTGTAAAGAAAGGATGTCAAGATGAGGGGAAACCACCCACCAGAGGATGTAAAACGTGGAAGCCAACTCAATAAATTTCACTGGGAAGCAGAACATACATTCCTATCAACCAGTGAACACTTTTAAAAGTACATTTACTGAGTATTATTACATAGCAAACACCCACTGGGAAACTGGCAAACAATGAGGTTGTTGTAACATAGCACATAGGTACTTTTGAAATAAATCTCACTGGCTATCCCCATCTCAGGCTACCTTGCGCCCCTGTATAAGCAGTCAATACAGCACAGACAATTCCTCTACTGCCCCTACCTGTTAAGGTTCCCCTCTCATGTTCATTCCCATTCCAAAATTCATTATTATTAAAACTCAAAGAGAAATTATACAGACATGAAATTTGTTCACATCAGTCATAAGAAATCGATTTCTAACTGCCATAATTACACCCAAGGAAATTTTAATAGCAATTCACATATCATTCAGCAGATATTGAATTCCTATCAGAGCAGTGATTAACTGTAGAGTAATGAATTGATCCTAAAAATACCCATAAGCACTCAATCCCCAATTAATCTTAAATAAAATATACAAGGAATACCTATATTCAATTTTGTAGCCCTGGATTCTTGCTCCTCCATCATGACGAGGACGATCCCAGGTAAGGGTGATATTGGTGCTATCCCAGTCTGAGACATGGGGCTGTCCTGGTGGATCAGGCACAGTGAAGGGGAATTTGGCCATGATTGGTGAGTCAGTTTCCAGAGGATCACTTACACCATACTGATTCTCAGCTCTTGCACGGAAATTGTATTTTTTGTTGGGCTCCAAGCCTATCACATCATAGTGACAACTTCGGACAAAACTGCTGACCTTGAGCCACAACTGAAAGTAAGTTACGTTGCAATTTAGTTAAATATTTGCAAATGAGTAATGATGGCTAAGAGAACAAAAAAATATTTATTTTATTCAGGAAAGAGATTATTTTGACAATATTACCCTCTGTTTTCTATCAAAAAAACTCAAATTTCAAGACCTGGCAAATACAAATAAAGCATAAGATTTGAGAGAATAAATCTACTATATTTTTCAATTTTTTAAAATTTAAATATATGACTTTAACCCCATGTACATCATCATTCACGCGGACAAGAAAGAAAATGCAATAATACTTACTCCTGATGATGGATCTTGTCTTTCCACAATATAATTTGTGATTGGTGATCCACCATCATCATGTGGTGGCCTCCATGAGAGTGAACAAGTTTCAGGAGTGATGTCCGATACATCCAATGGGCCAAGAGGAGGCGAAGGTTTGTCTAGGAAGGAAACAAGTGTGAAAATGTATAATCATGCCACCCCAGGAAATTACATGCATGCATGCATGATAATTTCAAGAAAGTTAGGATCAAGACTGACTTTCAAAAACAATTGAAAATGAGTTTTAAATTGATAAACTACTACTGTTTTTCATTTCAATTACAGTACTGGTTCTCCAACCAAAAAATGATAGAGCCAAGAAACACAGAGATGAGCAAACCCATCACAAGTACTCAGTAACCATAAATAAGTCACACTAACTCTTACCAACGACAAGAACTTTGCATGAAGCAGAGTCTGATCCTTCAGTGTTGCTAAGTTGAATGGTGTAGCTACCAGAGTCAGAACGTTTGGCGCACTTATTGAGGAAGACAGTTGTGGTCGCTGAGGTATCAAACTTGATTCTATCACCCTGAATAACTTCTTCACCATTGATTGTCCATGTTGGCTTTGGTTTTGGAATAGCAGTATATGGAACAGTAATGGTGAATTCTTCCCCAGCTATTACAGTCATATCACGTATACTAAGGTCGCTAGTTATCTTAGGAGCACCTGTGTTAGAAGACAAAGATCACAAATTATTTTTGTTGCAAAGTGAGTAAATACATTTTTGAAAATAGCTCTCCAGGAAAAATGAAATCTTACA